>OU744811.1:11096870-12409909 GCA_916614155.1 Mesoligia furuncula | reverse complement strand
ATATGGTCTATGGTCATTGTGTACCATCTTACTCCAATGTTTCACTGATGGCATTACTATTGTTAGGCAATATATCCCCCCCAAAAATCTTCAATTCCAACCCTTAATGATCAATAACATTGTGGAATTTGTCCTAAATTAAATTGATAATCTTGGGTCCTCATCCTCAACAATTTTAGCTTGCAGTCTTATTATTTTATAGCCAACTATTTAACTTTAAATCGACCTTGGGAACAAAAAAAAAGAAAGCTACAATCGGTAGTTTATTTATAACTATTTACTGTTACCACCAGGTCTCCAAGGAACACTGCATCGCCATGGTACAGTGCAAGGTCCTGAAGCAGTTGTCTATCCTGGAGCAGAAGCGCTCTGATGACGAAGACATCATGAATGACGTGGACTTCCTCAACGAACGCCTGCAGACTTCGGTGCAAGACCTCAGCTCATTCGACCAGTACGCTACCGAAGTCAAGAGTGGCCGGTATGTGTTTTGATGCCTATGTTTTTCATTGTTAGATGTTACAACTGTTAAATGTTTGATATAAGATTCAGGCGGTTTTCTTCATTCAGTTAATGGCTTACTTTATACTAGCTTCCGCCTGCGGCTTCGCCCGCAAGGTATGTCGATAAAAACTATTCTATGTCCTTCCCCGGGATTCAATCTATCTCTCTGCCAAATTTTATCGAAATCCTTTCAGTGGTTTAGGCGTGCAAAGGTAAATCAAATCAAATCAAAAATATTTATTTGCTAGAATATGGTACATAAGGTGTTACAGTGAATTTGTTTCAGCATATCCTGCCATAACATGGCGTGCAAATGTATTCACAATCAGCGATGTCAATTAATCTAGCTTACAAATTACAGCTTCTATTGATAACATACAGACAGACAGAGTTACTTTCGAATTTATGATATTAGTATGGATTGGTAAAAGGAATCAGTAAATGTGGTAAATGACTGCGCATGTATTTATTCCTACACCTCTGCCTTACCGGGGATCGGAGAACAAATTCGTGATGTAATGACTTATTCATTTCATATAAACTTGCATTACAGTTATTTGTCGTATACACAATCTTGGTTTCGATGGATTGTTGGATACAATGGCGCCGATTCTGTTGTTCACAAACTAAACTAAATTTAAGTTCAGGCATCTTCTTTCTATTTCATTAAGACAAGGACAGAAGCTAAATATTAGTTTAGTCCTGTCAAATTGACGTATTTTTAGTAGCCAATTTTTTAATCTCGTCTAAAGTTTTCTATGGAGTATCTTAATTTGACAGGACTAAACTAATACCTATTTATCTTCTGTCCTTTTCTTAATGAAATAGAAAGAAAAAGATGTATAAACTTAAATTTAGTTTAGTTCGTGAACAACAGAATCGGCGCCATTACCTCATTTTTCAAACTGAACCAGCATTCTAGCAACGAATACATCATCACTAATCATTAGAGAAGATCAAAATACTTATTAAAGTTAACATTTCTAGTCTGGAATGGTCGCCGGTGCACAAGTCGGCTAAGTTCTGGCGTGAGAACGCGGCTCGCCTCAACGAACGCGGTCAGGAGTTGCTGCGTACATTGGTTCACCTGCTGGAGAAGAGCGCTGACCCCGTCGTGCTGGCCGTGGCCTGCTACGATGTCGGCGAGTACGTGCGTCACTACCCTAGGGGCAAACAGTACGTAATTACTTATTTTTATTATGGTTTTTGTGTGATTTTTTCAATATACTTTCTGAGTTTATCTTGGACATCACTGACATCGATGAAGGAAAACATCGTGAGGAAAACTGGACTTTTAAAAATATAAGTCTGAAATCGCCAACCCGTCTTGAGAAAGCATGGTGGTGGTGTTTAACAATTTCAGATTAAATATTAAAATCCCCCAAGAACAATGATCCATTGTACTTCAGTTTATTATAACGTAATATTGTCAACAGCATCATCGAGCAGCTGGGCGGCAAACAACGCGTTATGTTCCTCCTCAGCCATGATGACCCTAATGTGAGATATGAAGCTTTACTTGCTGTCCAGAAACTGATGGTTCACAACTGGTATGTACTCTAAACAGTTTTTATTTGAATTATGGATCATGCGATGAGCGCCGTGAGCTGCGCATGCCTCGCATTGTCTGTATCCGCACTATCCGCCTTTAGCTATTTTCGCCTTCGGGAAATAAGGCGTGATGTAATATGTACTTCATAGATCAAGGTTATCTAGATTGTTTTTGTGGACCTGTCGAGAGTAGATTGTTGAACGAATAAGGCGATGATAAGTTACCATGTCGAGCTTGGGATATGTAGAGGTCATGTCATGTGTTAAAAGTGAAAGTAGATATATCGATCCACTGTTCGGGCTTATCACGAAGTCATCATCTGCCTAGCCTTTTCTCAACTATGTTGGGGTTGGCTTCCAGTCTAACCGGATGCAGGCAGCTGAATATCAGTATTTTACTTGGAGCGACTGCCTTTCTGACCTCCACAACCCAGCTACTGGGTAATACGATACCCCTTGGTAAGACTGGTTGTCAAACTTTCGGGCTACTGACGACCCGTAACGACTGTCTAACATCCACGATTGAATGCTTATCACGACGTATCAATGCGATAAGCTGATTACATAATGACTATGTCAATGGCTTTGTCTAATATATGCTATCAGTAAACTGTACACATAGCTTCATTGTGTTTTTGTCAGCTTAGACCTTGTAAAAAGTATTAAATCACCATTGACTATATATATATATTTTTTTTTTATTCAGGGAGTACCTTGGCAAACAACTGGAGAAAGAACAAATCGACAAGCAAGCGGGCACTGTCGTCGGAGCTAAGGCTTAAACATGTTATATTTGTAAAGTAAATGAAATATTTAATTCGTTGTTATATTGTTGTCTTAAAGGATACCAGGCTTATTACAGATACAGTAGCTGCTTTACGTAAAATATAATGTAAATAATGTGCCTCCGTTCCACTCTGACACTTATACTATCTCTGTATACTCTGTAAAAAATATATTTGAGTGTATCTATGTAACTATATAAAATAACACTAAATTAAAACGTTTAGTGGAAACATTCCTTTAAGGGCTTATTACATAACAGATTTCTTAAATGAATGTGATTATTTAAAAAGATATTTTAAATTCAATAATTTGAAATGAATAGAATTTTAGTGGTTTGTGATGTGATAGCTAACTACATCAGTATTGTGAATAAAGTTCGTCATAAATATGATGGTTACGAGTTTTATTTTAGTGTCGAGAAGAAACCATAAAAAGAAATAAAAAAACCGGGCAAGAGCGAGTCGGACTCGCGCACCGAGGGTCCCGTAACATCCGGGTTTGTGCATAAGGTTTATGTTTATGAAATTACATGTTTATTTTTATGAGTTGATTGAATGAAAGGTAAATTGCGGTTTACGATTTATGACGTATTTAAAAAAAACTACTTACTAGATCTCGTTCAAACCAATTTATACAACTTGTATGATAGAGGTCAGTGATGTTTTTAAAAAAATATTGAGAATGCGAGAAAATCTGTGTCTGTGTGACTTAAAGAATAGCACCACCCCATACTTCCCGTGGGTGTCGTAAAAGGCGACTAAGACCGCTTTCACATATAGGCGACTTTAGCAGCGCGACAGTCGCGCGACCGTCACCCATTCAGAATTTCATAATAAAAACAGAAGCGCAGCGGACGCGCGGCTGGTGCGCTAAGGGAGACCGGAGAATGGGCAGCAGCGTTCTCTATGCATTACACCATCATACCATACTGCGATCCCCAACCCGCCTGCCAAGCGTGGCGATTATGGCAAACCCCCCCCCCCAAAATTGGGGGAGGCCTATGTCCAGCAGTGGACGTCTTTCGGCTGAAATGATGATGATGAGAAAATCTGAATGAATAAAAAATACACCTGAAGGCTAATTCCCGTAATTAAAAAGTTCAAAATCTAGTCGCAATCTCATCTCAGCGACAATCATTATCTAAAATGTAGGGAAATTGGAGATATTTATGACATATTGAGACTGAGATCATACTGTTAAAATTACGAGAATTGCTCCTCTGGTCTCGGTGATATATTTTAATAAATACTAAAACAAACTATTGTACATACTAATTCCATAACTAGTACCCACACACTTGCCCACACAAATTAACAAAGGCACTGATTTAAAGAGGCAGTTGTAAATAGCGGTTTTGGTAAGTTAAAAATTATAAATGGCACGTTTAATAACTTGTTCAGCAGTTAAAACTAAGCAGTAAAGCAGTCATGTCAAAGATACGGCCCGCGGGCCGAATCCGGCCCTCGGGCCATTTCGATACGGCCCGCAATCACAATATATCACAGATAAAAATGAATCTTTTTTTTTAGAGATTTTAGACTGCACTCAATGCCTTTACGCGGATTTAAAAATACGCGCGCTTTACTTAAAAGTAATTTCAAGAGTAGCGCCTGACAAGACGAGTGAGAGAGTGTTAGTTATGCTTTTCTCTCTCTCTCGTGCGCGCGCGAAGTCATCTTCTATTTCGTCCGTGCAGCTAACGCATACTGCGCCCCTCCCTTACCCTCTTTCTTACTTTTGGTATGATTTGTAACAACTATATACAGGGTGTTTGGTGCATCGTTTGCCAAATGGAATTGGCCGAAAGGAGAGGTCATTTGCTATCTCTTAAGGCCCAGTAACTCATTCCTTATTTCACTGTTTTTTTTAAAATGACATTTTAATTTTTATTTGGAGAAATACAAGAACTTTGCATTTAAGCTTAATTTTTTTTTAAAGTTATGAGTATAGCCTTCAAATTTTATTTTAATTCTTATGTTTACTCTTGTATGGTTCTATGAAATTAAAAATTTACTTGCTAATAACATCTAGTTCCTTTTTAATAACTCCCAAAGTTTTTGAAAAAAGGAAAAATACACTTAACACTCAACTTTAAATTGCTGTAAAAAAAAACTAAAAGCGATCAGGATCTTCAAATTCTTTTAAAAGGTTCTCTAGTTTGTCCCCTTTCCAACGGTGTGCAATATACCAAAAAAAAAACGTTTAATAACTTTAGTAATTCGCTAAATTTGTAATCGAGACACATCAGGCTGATATTCGATATTACGGTAAGAACACTAGTTTTCACATAAATAACATTCTTTGAGTAAGTGGATAGTGTTATCTCACTCTTATGCAGTCTCTTATCTATTTCTAAGGTTCTAACTTTCCTCGAACTTGAAATAAAAAATAAACTTTTATTTAATAAGTACTTAATTATAAATTTTGTTCAAATTGTCTTCCACTATTGCGTACACACGCGCGACATCTTCTTATTACACTCGGACGTGGATGATCCGAACTTTCTAAAAAGAATTTCTACAAACAGACTTACCCTAATTATTAGGTCAGCTACCAATTTTCAGTGAAGACCTGTCTTTTGTTTTTGATCAAAACGATTATCCCGCTCACTGGAGATTAACCGCCAGGGAGTACAACATCCAAATGTTGCATTCCCAGAATCATGGATTGGGAGGGATGGCCCTATTCCTTGGCCTCCGTTCCCCAGACCTGACTCCGTTAGATTTTTACATCTGGGGATGGCCCAAAGAACTTGTTTACTCCACGGAAGTTGAGACTAGGGATGATTTAATCCAACGCATTGAGGCGGCTTTCGTCACTATCAAAGCAGAACTAAGTTTACACACCACTACAGTCGAGATAAGACGAAGATGTCGCGCGTGTGTACGCAATAGTGGAGGACAATTTGAACAAAATTTATAATTAGGTACTTATTAAATAAAAGTTTATTTTTTATTTCAAGTTCGAGGAAAGTTAGAACCCTAGAAAGAGATAAAAGACTGCGTAAGAGTGAGATAACACTATCCACCTACTTAAAGTATGTTATTTATGTGAAAACTAGTGTTCTTACCGTAATATCGAATATCAGTCTGATGTGTCTCGATTACACATTTAGCGAATTACTGAAGTTATCAAAAGTTTTTTTTAGTATATTGCACACCGTTGGAAAGGGGACAAACTAGAGAACCTTTTAAAATAATTCGAAGATCCCAATCGCTTTTAGTTTTTTTTTTACAGCAATTTAAAGTAGAGTGTTAAGTGTATTTTTCCTTTTTTCAAAAACTTTGGGAGTTACTAAAAAGGAACTAGATGTTATTAAGCAAGTAAATTTTTAATTTCATGGAACCATACAAGAGTAAACATAAGAATTAAAATAAAATTTGAAGGCTATACTCATAACTTTAAAAAAAAATTAAGCTTAAATGCAGAGTTCTTGTATTTCTACAAATAAAAATTAAAAAGTCATTTTAAAAAAACCAGTAAAACAAGGAATGAGTTACGGGGCCTTTAGAGATAGCAAATGACCTCTGCTTTCGGCCAATTCCATTTGGCAAACGATGCACCAAACACCCTGTATAACTAAATAAATAAAGATGTTAAAATAATTTAGTATGTTTTAGTATTTTAATTTGAACCTGGCCCGCCTACACATTCTAAATCCAATATATGGCCCTCTGCAAAATTGAGTTTGACACCCCTGCAGTAAAGTAAACAAAAATGAGTAATAAAAAATAATGAAATGGATCAGTGAATATATAATTGAGTGGGAAAATAATTAAATGGGCGGTAAAAATTATTGAACGAGCAGTTACGTGTGGGCAGTAATAAATCGGAATTTGTCGGTAATAAATCTCATTCTAAGCAATTCTATAAACAATGAGGTGGTAAAGTAGTTTTGGGTGTGTAGTCGACGGAGCCCCGCTTCGCGGGGCCCCTATTTCTGTCTACAGGGTTTAAAGGAACCTAACACGAAGGGGATGACGGGGGCTCGTTCGCTCGCTTTGCTCGCTCACTCGAGCCCCCGTCATCCCCTTCGAACCTAACCTGTCCGAGTCGGGGTGCCCCAAGTCCCGAGCTCGCTTCGCTCGCTCTTGCATCCGCTATGATCTGCCGAACTATTTAGCGAACCGCCCATTCCATCATTTTTACCGCTCATTTAGTTATTGGACTGCTCAATTATTTTTAGAATTGACATTGTATGATAAAATAACAGTCTAATTGATCTTTTATTACTGTCCATGTTTTACTGTCGCAATAATTAATCAACCGCCATTAAATTAAATAACTGCTCAATATGTTTTTCAACTGATCATAATAATATCTCGAATATTTAAATAACAGCTCAAAAAATTAGTTCCCATTAACAAATCAAAGGCACCTCTAAAAAACGGTAATCCTTGTCTTTATTAAATACTAGCACTAGCAGCCCCACGGTTTCACCCGCGTAAGTTTCGATCCCGTGGGAATATCGGGATAAAAACTATCCTATGTCCTTCCCCGGGATGAAATCTATCTTTCTGCAAAATTATATCGAAATCCGTTCAGTGGTTTAGGCGTGAAAAGGTAACAGACTGTTACTTTCGAATTTATAATATTAGTATCAGACCTCTTTATTACAAGTACGCTAGAGGTAGTGGATAGACCCTTAGGCCGTTGCCCCACCGCCACGAACGAGAGCGATATGATGATGACGGCGCCGAAGTAGCGATACATACATTATAACGATACATACATACATACATTGTAGCGATGTGTGTCCACCGCATGTCCGTCAAGAGGTCTTCACGTTCGGATCGAATATTCTCATTGACGTCCCGGTTGATGGTGGCAGTAGTGGACAAACGCTGTGAGACCCGTTTTATACTTACGTTTTTTTGCCCTGAAAAACGACGATTTATTATCAGTGTGTAGGCACGGTCGTGAGTGTTGTAATCACTATGGAAGTTTGTTGACAACACAGCGGCACTATACCACAGTATAAAGATCATACAGTATTTCGACTTCATACAAACGGACGAAACGCGAGCTATACCTACGCGCCTCGACCTCGGCATGCGCTCGGCATGCAGACAGTCGCGACTGTGCCGCAGTGACGAACGGACGGTGTGTTGTCTTTTCTAACAATAACCGCGCGATTTTTTCACTAAAAATAAGTTCAAGTACATATTTAATATGACGAGTAGGCTATATTGTGCTACAGTAAGACTACAATAAGATTATACTATGATTAAGATATACGGACTACAATAAGATTAATTCGCAATCTTTTTTGATTGTACCCAGCGATGATTTTGTGGAATATATAGAAAAAATGGAGGAAATATTCCGAACTTCATTTAAAACCAAACATATAAATTGTAAAGTAGCTGCAGGTATCTATAACCAAGTAAAAGATATTCCTTTTTCTCCACCTTGTCCATGTTTCCCACAACAATTTTTAATTAAGCTTTATACATAATATAAATGGTTGGTCTATGGATGGGTGACCATCTTTACATACCGTGTCCCCTCTGTGCCTCGGAAAGCACGTTAAGCCGTTGGTCCCGGCGGTCATTCGTGAATCTTTGACAGTCGTTACGGGTAGTCAGAAGCCCGGAAAGTCTGACAACCAGTCTTACCAAGGGGTATCGTATTACCCAGTAACTGGGTTGTGGAGGTCAGATAGGCAGTCGCTCCATGTAAAATACTGGTATTCAGCTGCATCCGCTAAGACTGGAAGCCGACCCCAACATAGTTGGGAAAAAGGCTAGGCAGATGATGACATAATATAATGCGGATTTTTTATACTTTAAAATTGAATAATAAAGCATTTCGTACGTCTCGCAGTCGAGGCGCAAATATTTTTCGGTCGCAAATTTATAACATTTGTTATTCAAACATAAACATGGATTTTTAATGAACCTACCAATCAAAAAACAACACGCATTTTTATTAAACACTTCCTATTCAATTCACAAAGTATTTTATTTGTTTATATAAAAAAAGTATATTTATTTATTTATTTTATTATTTATGTATCTACACACAGTAAAATACAATAACAAAACTAAATGGAAACACAAAGTAGGCAAATGTAATTAAAATGCTGGAGGCGGGCAGCCCTATCGCATGTTTACGTACCGCGCGGCTGTAGGCATTTATTTCAAGGTTACGGCCGAGTTACAATACTGTATGATCTTTATACTGTGACTATACCATAGAACCAGTACGTGCTTTGCCGTGTCACAAACAAGCTCACACAATATTCCGGTTTCGTGCCGTGTACAACAGGCTTTATGCTAATTACGAGTGACTTCAGCCGCGACCTGTGCCGGCGGCGCGGGTGTCTTGCTGGCGATTTGCGTTTTCAAATTCTCACTTCCACACAGACTTTGACAGCAGATTTGTCGCTTGTCGCTAGCGATCTCTCTATGTGATTTTTATATCAACCTAGTAAAAACTGGCCAAGTGCGAGCCGGACTCGCACACGAAGGGTTCCGTACCACAATGCAAAAACGCTGAAAAAACACGTTTGTTGTATGGGAGAATAAAATAAATATTTAAGGGTGGCTCCCTTAAATATTTATTTTATTCTGTTTTTAGAATTTGTTGTTATAGCGGCAACAAAAATACATCATCTGTGATGATGTCAACTGTCTAGCTATCACAGTTCTTGTTCTAGTTCAGCCTGGTGACAGACGGACAATGGAGCCTTAGTAATAGGGTCCCGTTTTTACCCTTTGGGTACGGAACCCTAAAAACCACAGCAGCCACAAGACACCACACCCTAAAGGACTAGTCATAGAACAGTGTACAGCTGTAAAAAGTAATCTGTGGAAAACAGGAATGTCAGATCCTCCGATAGGAGTATATGTGTTCTGTGGTCAGATCTGTTTGTCTGTTGTCTTGTCAGTGTCAAAAAAACTGTTTACTTTTGGTTGGTTTGGTTCGTTGTTGTGGCTTGCTTGTGGTACATTTAGTACAAGGAATACACTACTCTCTAACAAGATTTAGTATCACAGAGGAGAGAGGACCAATACTATTTAGTATTTTATCAATATTACATGGGCACAATGACAGTGACTGACACTACTGCACAGAGTACCATAGATAAAAATACTAAATGTACAATAGATGGGCCACTGAGGTTTTCGTTTTATAAAAAGTCAGTACTCTGACCAAGAGATAGCACTGCATGTCCCAATGTCCCCTTCGCCTACGCTAGATGGCGCTTTTAGGAGTTTTTGTTTCTAGTATTAAGAATGAAGAATGCAATCTGAGATTTATTTGTGTGGAATAAATTATAATTGTTATGTGTTTTATACACGTAACAATTATATTTATTCCACACAATACTATGATGACAAAATCATATTCTAGTTATTGTCTTAAAGGAAATGTAGAATTTGAAACAGACACGAATTTAATTATTTCACTTTATTTTTATTTTCACAAAATCGACACGTTGTTGGGACAATCGTTTACATATCTTATCACAGGGTCCAAGGGAGAAGCAGGGTCTAACGTTTTATCAAGAAAACAAGCACAGTCCTAAGTCGTAAAAGAACACAAAACAGATCACCAGATCACAACGAACCGGGATTCGGGCGTGGTCCACCTGCTTAGTTCACCTGGGTGGACCACGGGCACTGTCTTTTGCCGTTGGATCACCTAAATGATGAGGAATATGCAAATAAAACCCTCTTGTAATGTTTTCAAAACCCAACTGACAGTTTGAACTCGAACTGTCTATCATCATTTACGTTTCGTTTCAATTTTGAAAAAGATTTTATTTATTGTGCTACTATATTTTATAAATTTATTTTTAATGCAATAGTAAAATAATAAATAATACTTGTTTATTATTGTTTAATTTGTATATTACTTTTAGTTTTGTTGGTACTGTTGTAAAGTAGCTCTATCTAGCAGCTTAAAATAAAACTATGGCCAAAGTTTCTGTACCCACACGCTCAGATAGCAGCACTATCTATGAATATTTTCTATAGAAGCCAATGTATGGAAGTTTCACTGCCCTGCAGAGTACTTTTTGATAGACTGGCAGTGGCATTCTTCTAGCACAACAAACCGGCGTTTTTGAAAATAATATTGATTATTATAAATAATGGAGAACGTCCTAGTGCTTAAAGATTACAAAAATGTGCCAGATATAGTACACGAGTATAGTCCTACACTTAAATTTGGTCATATACCTTTGGTGATAGATAACGGTTAGCACTCAAAACATTCTTACTGATAAATTAACACTATTAAAATAACCTGATTTTAATTATGCATACTAATGTTTAATTTTTAGGTTCGTATCAGTGCAGAGTTGGGTGGTCAATTTATGATGAGCCTAACCTCATTTTCAAGAACCTGATTGCCAGACCTAGGAAGGATAGATGTAAGAAAGATGCAGAGCCTCCGGCCACTCCACCAATACAGATTGGTAATGATATCGTGAATATAGAAGCAGTAAGGTTAGTACCAGAGAAATCCAATTATATACAAAAGATAATAGATTCTATTGTCTCAAGCAGATCTACAGCATACAACTAGGTATTTCTTAGATCTTAACCAAGCCCACAACATTCCTCGGTCGGTATTCGGTCCTGGGGCCGCCTCTGTGGAACATCGGGTACGACTGGGTGCGCCGACCTCCCTGATGGCGTCAGCGTGGTTTGCTACGCTGACGACACGCTGGTCCTGGCGCAGGGGAGGTCGCATCAGGCGGCGGCCGACGCGATGACGCGGGGTTGCGATAGTCGTGGAGAGGATCCGGCAGTTGGGTCTCGAGGTGGCTTTGCACAAGTCCGAGGCCATGTCGTTTCATGGGCCCCGGAACGCGCCGCCATCGGGATCCCAACTAACGGTAGGAGGGGTTCACATCGGCGTCGGGATGACGATGAAATACCTGGGTCTCGTCCTCGACAGCCGGTGGAACTTCGTGGAGCATTTCCGACGTTTGGCCCCCAAACTGGAACGGGCCGGGGCCGCCTTCAAGCGGCTCTTGCCCAACCTGAGGGGGCCAAACGCCTCCTGCCGGAGGCTTTACGCGGGGGTCGTGCGGTCCATGGCCCTATACGGGGCCCCGGTGTGGGCGCGTTCACTGCGGCGGCGAGCCGCCCACTACCTGAACGCGCCCCAGAAGGTGGTAGCCATAAGGGTTATCCGGGGCTACCGCACGATCTCTGGCGAGGCGGCAAGCCTCCTTGCCGGACTGCCGCCATGGGATCTGGAGGCGATAGTCCTCGCGCGCCTGTATGAGTGGCGCGCGGAGGCACTACGCCGGGGGGAGGATCCGCTTCCGCGGCAAATCGCTGCGGAGCGGACGGATCTCCGGCGCGATCTCATGGCGGCATGGAAAGAGCGACTGTCGCAACCCAGCGCAGGGCACGCCGCGATAGCGGCGTTAAGACCCCTCTTTGAGGAGTGGCTAGAGAGGCGCCACGGCGCCCTCACCTACCGCCTGACGCAGGTCCTCACCGGACATGGAAGTTTCGGGAGGTTCCTGCACATTATCAGGCGGGCGGAAACGCCCGGGTGTCACCATTGCCAGGATCGCCCAGAGGACACGGTGGAGCACACGGTGGAGGTCTGCCCCGCTTGGGCGGAGCACCGCCGTGTCCTCGTAGAGGCGATCGGCAGCGACGGCGACCTCTCGCGTCCGGCCCTGGTGCAAGCCATGGTCCGGGGCGAGAGGGAGTGGGAGGCAGTCACCTCCTTCTGCGAAGCAGTCATGCTAGCGAAGGAGGTGGCAGGACGGCTCAGGGAGAGAGCCTCTCGTCCCAGCCGCCGCAGGAGACGCTCCGGGCGTCGGGAGCCGCGTGATGACTCCCGGCCACCGTAGGCGCGGGCCTGCGGGCGGAGAGTAATGGGTAGCTCACCGTCCGTTCAGGACCAGGCCCGTGCCGGACGGCGCGTACGTGTTCCACGCGCGCCTCAAAGATATGTCAGCATCGAGGAGGGGCCCCTTAGGGCCGAAGCCTGCCGGGTCAGCGGGATTGTCCGAAAGGGTTACCGCTGGCCCGGAACATAAAGGGCTAAGGAAGGAACACGGGTGGGTTTTAGTCAGTAAGAGTCTGACACTCCCTTCCGCTCCACCCAGAGCGGGAGGAGTCATTTGAAGATTGATGAAAAAAAAAAATAAAAAAAAAAGCCCACAACATTCCCTATTAAATTGCTAAACCAATTGGCTTATCATATAAATTAAATTTAGGTGTTATGTTTTTTAGTTTATTGTAAATTTAGTTTATATTAGGTAATAAACAGGGTGGCAGGGACATTGACGCGCAACTCAACTTATTACTATGGATTCAATACATCATTCTGGACGCCCTTGCGTTAAAAGCGAAAATGTCCCTTACACCCTGATGATAACTAAAAAGTATAGAGATTTATTTGTAGTCTTATTACTGTTGCATTAGAGGAATCTGTAAATATATATTTCATCATCATCATTTCAGCCGATAGATGTCCACGGCTGGACATAGGCCTCCCCTAAGCACCCAAAGATATATTTTAGGAGTTATAAATAAATAAATCATGTGAGCTTATACTAGCTAGCATAAAGACATGGAAGTTAATAAATAATCATCTCATTTTCAGATTCCAACTGAAGACTCAGTTTGATAAAAATGTAGTGACACATTTTGAAGCACAGGAGCAAGTGTTTGACTACATCTTCTCTCATTTGGACATAGACAATGACGGCAGTGTCCCACATCCTATTGCTATGACTGAAGCCTTTGTTACACCCAATTATTGTAGGCAGTGTATGTATGAACATATTATACTCATGATTCTTTAATAGCATACCAGAGAAGTTAACTTAAAAGTGTCCATGTTTGGCATCACACTTGTTGCATGATCGGCAGTCAGCCTCACGGCTACCTGCTTAGATGGCAAATGTTTTTCTATAAGAAATTTCTCAGTAGCAGTCCAGAGACTGGATTCAAGCCCAGCTGACGGTAATAGGCCTGCCTGCTATTACATGGGACTTATACATAACTGGTGGAATGTGGATGTACAGTCACCAAAGGAAATAAGTCACCAGGGTCGTCGGATTTAGTTGAAGTTTAGTAAGAATCCAATGGACGTTTTCGAATAAAAATTAATTTAATAAATAGAAAACATACAGTTCATTTATTAAATTAAATTTCATTCCAAAAACTCTATCAGTTTCTTACTAAACTTCAACTATATCAGACGACCCGGCTACTTATCTCTTTTGGTGACCGTACATAGTAAGGTACACCTCTGCCTAACCCTTTGGGGAATTACAGGCTTGATTTACGTTAATTTATTTTTCTAAAATCTAATAAAATGAAAGCAAAAGACAAGAAACTCATCTCCTAATATTCAAACTTTTTTTCATTAATCTTAAATCTTTACAAATTTAAACTTAACTGTAAGTAATAGACCTAAAGGTGCACCTTTTGATTTGAAATATTTCTTAGTAGTCCATTCACATGTTTACGATTAACAGTACAATACTGTAATACTCATACTCTGTAACATAAAAATGTATGGCAGCAGCCATTAATCCATTATCATGTAGTTTTGCACAAAAGAAAAAAAAATAACTTTAAAATCCTAGGTAGTAACCTGTTAATTGTTGCTTCTTTGGCGTGAAATCAGGCCAGTAATTTTTAATTTTGCAATTTTCAGTAATGTCTGAACTGCTATTCGAAGGCTATGGTGTCCCAGGGGTGAGCTATGGCATTGATTCCTTGTTCAGCATGTATAAGAATGATATCGGGGATACAGCACTCATTATAAACTGTGGCTACCACACAATACATATTATACCTGTGATCAGGGGACAAGTCATTGTGGACCATGCTAGAAGAATTAATTTGGGTAAGAATGAGAAAACTGCATTTGGTCCAATCCATTGAAAGATATTTGTGAAAAGTATACTGTTAAAGCTCTTATGTATATTTCAGGAGGCAGTGAAATGATATACTACTTACACAAACTCCTGCAACTGAAATACCCGGTACATGTCAATGCAATCACCATGTCTAGAGTGGAAGAAATTCTTCAGGAACATAGCTCAATAGCACTGGATTACCAGGAGGAGATCAGGAAATGGGCTAATGCTGATTATTATGAAGCTAATGTTAAGAGAGTACAGCTCCCTTATGTCCAAGCTGCAACTTCTACTGGGTTGACAGGTGAGCTACTGTTTTTGTACTATTGTGGCAGGGCTATAAGCTACTAGCTGCGCCGTGCGGTCTCACCATCATAAGTCTCGATCCCGTGGCCACATGGGGATAAAGAGTATCCTATGTCCTAATCCAGGTCATGATCTACCCATGCATTCAAATCCGTTCAGCCGTTTTAGTGTGAAAGCGTAACAAACATACAAAAAATCAAATCCTCGTACTGCCCCACCAGCCGCTCTGCCCCCGCTTTTTAAATCTCTGATATCTTCTAAGATATTCATTTTAATGATATGCTGTAAAGGGCAATTTTGATCTCCATGAAATGCACAACGTATTTTATGTATTTAATTGGATAAGGAATAATACTGTATTGTTTAAAATAGCTTGGTAATTAACCCATAATTTTTTGTAATATGTAAATGTTATAAATGGTTACTGGGGTTATCCTTAGGAGATAACATATACCATCGCGGACTTTTTTATCTATATTTTTAAGATATACAATTCCTCAATACATTATTTTGATCTATCTCGTAAGGTTTAACCAGCGTTTGCAATGTAAGCGCACAAAAATATGTTTGTTACGACATCACATTACCAATCTATGAATTTCTCGACTTTTCTTTATGCATAGGCATGTATTATACATATAAACCTTCTTCTTGAATCCCTCTATCTACAGGAAAAGTTTTTATCCAGTGCGCAAATTTTGACATAATAAACTTGAATATATTTTAATAAACACGTATTTTTTGTTTTGATATGTTTCAATAGTAAAAAATTAAGTTAACGCTTACGAGACTTGTTTACTCAGAAATTTATTTTATGGACGTCGCTTGCCAGTCCGTCGACCGGTCGCCCGATTCACGCCGCGCGTCGACCGGTCGCCTGACGCGCCAGCTGCTATCAGAAGTACTCACGCGCGCGCGCTCGCTCTAACGACGGCGGATTATTGACCCCAGTTTAGCGCTACAATTTTTTAAGTTTAGACTGTGTAAAGTTATTTGTAAACGTAATTTTTCGTAAATTCCAATTTATCCTTCATACTTTCATGGGCTTAGGACCATCAAAATGCAGAAAATAAATCATAATAAGTAAGAAAGTAATACGTTTTAGTCCATTCAAAATAAAACATTTAGGTATGATAGGTACTTAGACATGATACAATTTGCGTCAATGTCTAATCAAAGAGAACCTAAGACACTAAGATTGTTTATAATTTCTTCTTACCTCTACATTTTATTAATCACAACACAATAATTTTAGGTAGGTATTGTTTGAAGTGACCTCCTTTTTTCAAGGCATAAACGTGCACGTTTAAATAAGTAAGCATTTAGTTTGTTTAGGACACTAACACCACTTTTTACTTCATTGAAAGCGTTAATTATTTTTTCTTTCAAGTCATCTAGGCTCTGAGCCTCTTCTACATACACACGGCATTTCACTTGTTTCCATACACCTTGGTTTGCTGCTAAAATTGTCCTCTCATTAGGGACCGTGGGATTGAGGATCCTTTGGGCTCGCATACGAGGTACGCTCTCCCTTTCGTATCTTCTTCGTGCTGCTCGTAAATTTTCATTGCTTAACAAATACACTCGCACTATTTCATAATACTCGCGGTGAGTAAAATGAGACATTGTCACTACGCTAGTCTAGTACGCGGCACGCGCGCAGGGACGGCGAAGAGACATCCGACCTCCGCTTCCGCAAGTGACGTACTGCATGTGCATGCGTTTTGTTTATAAAACGCCGGCGCCGCGCCGCATGCCCCCGCACCCCCGCCCCGTCTCGTGCGCTGGGCGTCCAGCGGCCGGCGGCCGGCCTTCGTGTTTTCATTCATGCTCATTCATAGTATTACTATTAAATTATATCCATGTCTTGCTTATTTCAAATTGGGACAAAGTGGAAAAATGAAAAAAAAAAAGTCATAAACTAAAAATGGAAATGTGTTCTATTGCTTACACCGAGCCACCAAAAAAAATTTGCGCACTGGTTAAAAACTTTTCCTGTATTGCTGAAAACTGCATTAAAATCCGATCCGTAGTTTAAAAGATCTAAATTAACAGGGAGCGGGAGCGACTTTGTTTTATACTATGTAAAGATAAAGATAATATTAATTTAGACTAGCAGCGTCCCGCGGTTGCACCCGCATCAGTGTCGATCCCGTAGGAATATCGAGATAAAAAGTAGCCTATGTGTTAATTCTGATTATAAACTATCTGTGTGCCAAATTTCATCCAAATCCGTTCAGCCGTTTGTGCGTGAAGAAGTAACAAACATATAAACACACACACTCACATACTTTCACATTTATAATATTAGTAGGATAGTGAGAAGTGTGATACTGATAACTAATACTCTTGTTAATCGCGCCAACACAAGTTTAAATTACCTATCTATGGTTTGTTCCAAAAGTATCTAATAAAAATGTAATAAAATGTACCTGTGGATGCCAATTTATAGTGCTAATTCAACAATATTATTTGCTTTATTTACATTGACGATCATTTTTTACAACCGCATTCGATGATTTTTAATTACAATTATAAAGGTGTGGGTGTTAATACCAGTGAAAAACGATGATTTATGCCACCAAAAACAGTTTAATTCAATACACAACCAAAATAAATGGTGTAACCTTTAACTATAAGTTTTTGGCGGGAGCCAACGAGAGCCGTGGACGGTGCGAAAACGTTACATGCGCACGTCGGAGCGGGCGCGCGACTCTAGTATACAATAGTAGTCTATGGCGCGACTGATCGGGAGCGCGGGAGGGACGTCGCAGGCGGCGCGTGCGCTAGGTAACCCTGCGGCCGCGCGCCATACCGCGTTTCAACCCGAAAATGCGTGTGATACAATTTAATAATTGTTAGACAAAGTGGTGAGATAAAGTTGAACCCATCTTAACAGATGAATGTGTTTCTAATTCTCTATAGTGAGTGATTGCGTAAGAATTTAACCTGAACAGGGTTTGTTTGTTTACACTTTCATCAGGTACTTTTGCAATAGACATTAGTTAAAGGATTGTACACACACGTTTTCTTGCCATAAAAAAAACTACGGTTTATTCGCCGTGTGTAGGCACGGTCGTCAGTGTGGTATGGATCACTATGGAAGCTTGCTGTCAGACACGTTCTTTCTACGGCGCGGTTTATACGCCGTGTGTAGGCACGATTCGTTAGTGTTGTACGGACCACTATGGCAACTTGTTGACAGACACGTTCTTTCTACGGCGCGGTTTATACACCGTACTGTAAAGAAACCGTGCCGTGTCCAAAGGGCCTTAGGCTAAGCCAAAAGGCCTTTTGGCTATTAATACTTAAAATCCCTGCACCAAATCACCATCATTTTATATTACATCATTTGCAGCTGAGCAGCAAAAAGAGCGAAAGAAAGAGATGGCTCGTCGATTGCTCGAAATAAACGCAAGAAAACGAGAGGAAAGATTAGCTGAGGACGAGGAACAATTAAATCAGCTTCTTGCTATAAAGGTACAAAGTGCTTTTTGATGCCTGTGTCGATGTTCGTACAACTATGAACTTTATGGCACTTATAATAAAGTCTATAATTCAATCACTTATAATGAAGTCCCTTGTTCACTCATCATTAGTCTTTGCGGAGCTAGGACTGAATGCAAACTTGGTATTAGCTAAAAATAGTTTTGTTATAATTACAGGACATGATAGAAGATGGTGATACCGATGAATTCAATGAAGCTATAAAAGGCTTTGACATCAAAAGCTACGAAGATCTTCAGGTAAAACTTTATATAACTTGTCCAGCTTAGTTCTACGATGTTTTTATAGTAAATTACGTTACCTGTGACTTAAGTAGTTCATTGCACAGCGTGAAATTTGCGTCCGTACGTAGACAAAAAAAATTTAGTACTTACCAGAAAAGCGTGACTTAAGTGCGGGTTTAGGTCCCACAGTGCTAAAAAATAATAATTATTAAAACTAGCTCTCCGTTCGCGTCATCAGTTACGATTCTATGCTAGAACTTGCCAATTCCTTGATGAATGAATAAATGCTGTTGTTCCAGAGGCAAATGACGAACATAAACATGCGCATAGAGAAGAATAAACAACGCATAGCCGCGGCTGCTACGGCCGAAGAGACCCTAGAGACTCGTCCGACTGGTAGAATGAACCCACCTACTGAACCCGAAGCGTTCCAGTTTTGGCTCAATGAGACACGGACTAAGGTGGACACTTACAAAATATTTAATTTTGGTTGTGTATCTTGAATTTCTATGTAAATCATCATCTGCCTAGCCTTTTCCAACTATGTTGGGAGTCGGCTTCCAGCGTAGCCGGATGCAGCTGAATACCAGTGTTTGACATGGAGCGACTGCCTGTCTGACTCCACAACCCAGTTACTGGGTAATACGATACCCCTTGGTAAGACGGGCTGTCAGATTTTCGGGCCTCTGACGACCCGTAACGACTGTCAAAGATCCACGAATGACATCCGTGACCTGCGGCTTAACGTGCTTTCCGAGCCACGTAGGGGTCTTGAAGATCAACGGACCAACTGCGGCAACCGTAGCTTAACCTGATGGATCGACCCATGCGGCTGTTATTACTTAGCCAAAAGCCCCCCTGAAATTCTATGTAAATATGATCAATTTTTTTATGACGTTTTTGCCATAAAATTGCGTCCACAAGTAAGTTGGATTAAGTAATAGTAGTGTGTATTAGTTTACGACAAACCACTACTCGGGTAAGAGCTAAGAAACTTTACTTTACTTTTAATTTTTTTAATTTCTCCATTATAAATTTCTACCCATCAGCGTCTCAGGCGAAGAACCGTCCACTAATGGACAGAGGCCTCCCTCCCTCAAGCATCGCCATAATGACCGTTCCCGCGCTTCCTGGTTCCATCTATTTACCATCCAGGCCATTTTGTAGGGCGCCTGCGTACCGTTGCGCGGTTCTGTTTCAGCACGCTATCCCAACCTCAAAGTCAAATAATTTAATAATCCTACACAATAAAGTTCACTTTACGCTACAACTTCTAGCATTTTTATAACTTTTTCAATTGTGCTAGTCACTCTGAAATCAACTTAATACCCATTAAAATAAAGTTGATATTAGTTTAACTTTAAATAATGTAACAGTACCGCGAGCTGGTGGCGCGGCGCGAGGCACGGCGCGCGCGCCGCGCCGCCATGGTGAAGCGGCGCACGGCCGCGGCCGCCGAGCGCATGCGTGTCATCTCGCGCCTCGCCGCGGCCGGAGACGACTTTGGAAACCAAGACTCTGATTGGGATGCTTATAAAAGGTATAGTCCCCTGTCTGTTTTTACTTTGTGTGTACCTAGCGACCCGCCCCTGCTTCGAAGTTTTTAACATCGATAATATATGCAAGTTTATACTATACTAGCTGCGCCCCGCGGTTTCACCCGCATAAATTTTGATCCCGTGGGAATATCGGGATAAAAAGTAGCCTATATGTTAATCCAGTGTGTCAGCTACCTCCATATAAAATTTTATCAAAATTGGTCCAGCCGTTTGAGCGTGAAGAAGTAACAAACATATAAACACACACACACACACACTCACAAACTTTCGCCTTTATAATATTAGTGTGATTAGACACATACATCTTCCGGAATGCAACGTGGCCACACAGACAGTCACGAAAAGCAACTTCAATTTATAATTATGTACATATAGAATAGATATTGTGTGCCATAACCTGGGTAAATAAATTTATTTTCCATCTTTCTTCTTGCTAATACTTGTACATTTCTTACTCTACTCTCACACTCTCTCTCTCTCTCTCATCGATGTGAAATGATGCTGGACATAGGCCTCTCCAATTGCATACCATTTAAGTCGATCCTCAGCTACTCTCATCCAGCTATCCTACGAAGACCGTCGCTTCAGCAAGCCTTTTTTTGGGTGGGAAATTAATAAATTATCAAATAACTTCTCCCACTCTGTGCGGAGCGGGAGGGCGTGTCAGACTTTTACTGACTAAAACCCACCCGTGTTCCTTCAGTAGCCTGTGCCAGGGGCCACGGTATTTCTTTCGAACAACCCGCGACCCTGACAGGCATCAGCCCTAGCGGATCCCGTCAGTTAAATGATAAATGATTTTATTTTTGTAAGTAGGTTTGTACAAACACTTTTACACGTCAATCATGTTTTTTTAAAACTAGATGAGGTCGGCGTTTCCTATCTGACTACTCTGAGAAGAAAGGCCGAAACAAACTCAGAGGTCACAGTCTCTTTTAAAGTCCAGACATAATCTTGGTCAGGTTATATGAAGACCATGTAGATCGATGTCTGAGACGGTCTTTTGAGGAAAGAACCACACAGATTGAGAGGACCTGTCCAGTCAGTGCACGCATTTGTCAGAGCTCAACGATTCGACGAACAATACCAAAGAAAGGACATTTGGGTAGGCCACATAAATTACTCAAACTGCCAGACCATGAGAGAAAAAAAAACAAGTAATAGAACAGAGAGAAAATAAAAAATTAATAAAATTACCCACATCGTCTTCATATTCACAAATCACAATAAAAAAAAACATATAAAAAATATAATACTTTACAAAGTAAGCAAATGTCATTGTTTAGAAAAAAAATCATTAATGTCAATGTGTATATAAAAAAAAAGTCATTCGAAATTGGAAGCAGCTCAATCCCAAGCCTTTTTGTCCTCAATATAATCTTTAACGGTATAAAAGGCTTTCTGGCACAACTTACGTTTAATGAATGATTTGAATTTATTGAGGCTTAGATCTTGAACGTGGCTTGGTAGCTTATTATAAAAGCGTATACATTGGCATCTGAACGAGCCACCGATTTTTTTAAGCCTTGTTGTAGGTACAACAACATTTGTTTGTTTCTAGTATTTATTTTATGGATATCACTGTATTTTTTAAACAATTTTATATTTTTATGGGCATATAAAAGATTTTCATAAATATACTGAGAAGGCACAGTCATTACATTAATCTCTTTAAATTTGTCTCTGAGAGAGTGTCTCGGACTTAATTTATAAATTGATCGAACAGCTCGCTTCTGCAAAACAAAGATAGTCTGAATATCGGCGGCATTTCCCCACAATAGAATACCGTACGACATTACACTATGAAAATAGCTAACGTACACTAAACGGGCAGTCTCTATATCTGTTAAATTACGAATTTTTCTAACAGCGTATGCTGCGGAACTTACCTTTTTTGACAATTTATCTATATGTGAACCCCACTGAAGCTTAGTATCCAAAGTTATGCCTAAGAATACTGTGTTGTCTTCAGGATTCAATTCCTCGCCCTTTATCAACACATTAGTTTTCACCTGCCTAACGTGGGGTAGCGTAAACTTAATGTATTTGGTTTTTTTCTCGTTTAAAAGCAAATTATTAACATTGAACCAGTGGACTACTTTCGAGATCGCGCTATTTACATCGTCAGTAACCAACTGCTGACGTTTAAGTTTAAACAAAAGAGAAGTGTCATCTGCAAACAACACTATATCATGATTATCCTTTATGAGGTACGGCAAGTCATTAATATAAATAAGAAACAAGAAAGGACCAAGAATTGAGCCCTGTGGGACTCCCATTGTTGCTATAGATCCGGGTGATCTTTTTCCATTAACGTCAACGCTCTGAATCCTTTTACTCAAGTATGAAGTAAGAAGATCCAGAGCAGTGTTCCGGATCCCGTAGTGACGGAGTTTCCTGATTAACGTTTCGTGAAGAACGCAATCGAATGCCTTGGACAAATCACAAAAGATGCCCAAGGCATCGCATTTATCTTCCCATGCATTATAAATATGTCCTAAAAGTTCAACACCTCCTAGTCCTAAAAGATCAGTAGTTGAACGACCCCTTGTAAAACCGAACTGTTTGCTATGTAATAATTTATGTTTATTAAAAAATCTTTGCATTTGGTCTAAAATTAATTTCTCAAAAATTTTACTAAAGGTAGGTAGAAATAGGTCTATAATTTGTGGGGTCTGATGTACTACCTGATTTAAACAAAGGTATTATTTTACTATTTTTCATAAGGTCAGGAAACTCCCCATTGTCAATACAACGATTAAAGATAAGATCTAGAGTAGGTGCTACAATGTCAATAATAGACTTACTTAACTACTTCTACAGAATTACCCCACAGATCTGCAGTCTTTTTTACATTTAAAGTGTGAAAGGTTTTAATTATATCTCTACAGGTAATATATTCAAAATGAAATTCCGAATCGCAACCATTAACATTTTCCTTAAGCAAAGACTCAGCAACAGAAGGTGATGAGTTTAGTGATTTAGTAGTTGAAACGGGAATATCTGAAAAGAAATTTTCAAATGCCTCGGCGACTTGTGAGTCTGATTTTATTATGTTGTCATTAATAGACAGGCTGTAGTCAGTATTTCGGTTATTAGATCTTCCCGTTTCACTATTAATAATATTCCAAGTCGTTTTAATTACATTACTCCTGTTTTTAATCTTTGAACCCAAATAGCGTGACTTGGTTAGTGATGTCATTGAGGCGCGCGTGGAACACAACGCGCCGTCGACACCGGACGACGAGCTCCGCTTCAGCAAGCCCGAGTGCGTCCTACCATACGTCCTATTTACTTATTACTTTCTTCCGATCTTAACATTCTTTTCAGCATAAGTCGTGAGGCGGACTCTGATTCGGAAGCGGATGGCGAACGTCTTCTAGAATTGGAAGAAGCTCTTCGCGAGTATGAACCTCCGCCAGCTAATTCGAGTCAGCATCATCAACTGCATCTAGCTATAGAGCCATTGAGGTAAATATATAAAAAAAACTAAAGCAGTACATTATCATTTACTATCGCGTTGTATATGTACAATACGCGTTGGTATAAAGTTTATTATGAAAATGCAATACAGTAAAACTTCGACTTATGTGAACTCGGAGTAACGCGGTGCTGTTCTTACTAAAGAGCCCCCCACCCTATTCCCACATCCCCATTCCCTTCCTTCCTTTCCTTCGTTTTTTGACAGTTTGATGAAAACTGTCAAAAAATCAAAATTTATTCTCAGGTTAAGATTTATTCTAGGTATAAAAGTTTGGGGAAATTCGCCCTGAGTAAATTGAAGTCGTCCTGATTCTCGCGGTTTCCACTGAGCCCACCCATCGCATTATTTGTAACCACTAGTAGAAAATCGTCAGTAATCGTTTTCTTTTTCTGAATTCTAGGGCGTCAGAACTGATGTTCCAGCCATCAATGATGGGTAACTTAGAAGCGGGGTTGGCTGAAACCATGGAGTATGTGTTCAAACACTTCAGCCCTGAAGACCAGCTCTTGTTAGCTAACAACGTGTTCCTCACAGGGGGCAGTTCACAATTTCCAGGTTAGTTTATAACTTCTTGATGGTGATTTATTTACTGTTTTTTTTTTTTTGTACTCTGGCAGGGCCACCATCAGGGGTTTTAATTTTGATAACACAAAAAATTTATCGCTAATTAGTCGAAATTTGTCGCCAAATATCAGAATTTGTCGGTCACTGGTTCAAAAGAGGGTTTATAGGTGGCCGATCTGGAGTCTCCCCAGCAGGGCCACATTTATATCTCACAAACTAGGGCACCTAGCGAAGATCTGTTTTCAGGTATAGTCCAAGAGCTAGATCGAAGAGTTCACGAAAATTTAAATCCCTGATGGTGGCCCTGCCAGAGTCAGTGACACTTTTATTTACTCGATTGCAGCGAAGCCCAAAAGGAGGGTAACGTTTTATTTCTTAACATTAGATCCGACTCTCTCTCTCATGACTCCTACCGTAGGAACTGGTCGGCACTCGCAAAAGACAGACTTGTGTGAAAAAAGAAGAGGGAGGCCTTTGCCCAGCGGGGACCATACAGGCTAGTTAGATTAAATTAGATCCGTAAATTTGCTAGGTTTTGCGGTACACGACGTATTGTGTACGCGTTCGTATTAGCCCACGTAAAAATATCGCGCACTGGATTTTAACTCTCAAGAGTTGAGCCAGACATTGAGTATCCAACAGAGCGCATCCCAGCGCGTCAAAAAAACACAGTTGGATTTTCAACTGTCGGCTCTAAGCTGTGCGATGAAAATAAAATGCGAGAACATGAATCGCCGCGGGAAAAACGCCAACCTGGGCTTACAGAGGCGCCTGTCATGTCTCAATCTCAAATCGTAAACCCAACCTAAAAAATAATGCCTATACCTCTCGCCTTTCAGGTCTAAAAGAAAGACTTGAAAGAGAACTCCTCGAGATGAGACCATTTCAGTCTACACACAAGGTTGTTCTCGCCAAAAACCCGAGTCTCGATGCTTGGTACGGAGCCAGAGACTTTGCGGGCAGCAACGAGTTCGAAAACTGGTGTATTTCTAAAGAAGACTACTACGAGATGGGTGCTGAATACCT
The DNA here is from genome assembly GCA_916614155.1 of Mesoligia furuncula. Lineage (NCBI taxonomy): Eukaryota > Metazoa > Arthropoda > Insecta > Lepidoptera > Noctuidae > Mesoligia > Mesoligia furuncula. Next base: position 12,384,544 of record OU744811.1, on the reverse strand, counting down.
GAAAGAACATTATGCCAGTAACAAGTATTATAAAAGCCCGGCACCCATTGTTGATAACACGCTCGCGCCGGCCATCGACGCCAACGTTGTGAAGGAAGAAATAGTTGTGGATTCTTAAATGTGTAAGGTAAATAAAGTTATTTGTAAAAATTGTAGTTTGTTTTCGTACATTTCGGAGAAGTACCAGATGTCACAGAGTCAAATCTCTTTGTAGTCTAGGACGTTTTACGCACGGCATTTCTTGCTATAAATTTCCAGTATAATCTGACTATGTGTCGTAGACTCGTCGTGCGTACCGCTATTTTACGGATATGTCCGTAAAAGAGCGGTACGACGACACACACGTCGGGATTTTGCCGACTAGCGCCAGGATTCATAGTAACTACCTAAATTATGAGACATGTATTGCCATGGTAGGTAAATTGGCAACATTGTATTCCTAGTACACATCATGACTTTACGAACACATTGCCTTATAACAGACAATGTACAGTTAACCACACATCCATGATAATACTTTTACATTAACAGCGGTTTTATGCAGTAGCAGTAAGGCCGGTTTTCGTTGTTGAAGTCGATACCACTGACGAACGATTGAACGTATAAGACTTAAGGACTTTAGCATTGGTTAACACTTTCACCGACGTCACGGCCAGACGCGTTTTTTTTTTCGTGTTTGATATGCAACGCCAGTTAATTTTACAAAACAGACATATCGCCTGTAGCCGTGTAAATTGCGTATATTACTGTCGTATTGCACTCACTTAAATTTTTCTAAAGTCAAGGGGAAAAAATCGAATCCTCCCCTCCCCCCACACAAGATGTGTGTGTGTGTGACGACGTGCCTCTGGACGTTAGTTCTCTATACCGCCAATCATGTAGTGTCATATTACAGGTACCTCGACTTGCGTGGTATTATTTCAGAACATTTTTAGTGTCATTTTCAGAATATCAACTTCAGCTCAATGTCCGAGAAAGTGTTAAATGGTCTTATACGACAGATCACGATCTGTCGTATAAGACCATTTAACACTTTGTCATATTACAGGTACCTCGACTTGCGTGGTATTATTTCAGAACATTTTTAGTGTCATTTTCAGAATATCAACTTCAGCTCAATGTCCGAGAAAGTGTTAAATGGTCTTATACGACAGATCACGATCTGTGTAGGAATTATTATCGATTTGTTGGATCTTAAAAATAAAGGTTATTAGTAATAAATCAACATAAAAGGTGGGAATTGAAAATAAACAAATAAATAGCCACAAATATCATGGCACGTTTATTTTTTTCCACTACATGGCGACTTCTAAAAGAATCGTGACTTGTTATTTTGCATTCATATAGTTTCATTTTTTTTTTATTAGAGCTCTGCAAATGAGCACTAAAGAATAATTTTACAATGTATATTTTTCCATAAAATTAAAATATAAACTCTGTATTTTTATTTTGATCTCAATATAAATCACTATGAACTGAAAAAAATTAAAAGTTTTTGTTAGTTCTCTAATTATAATATTGATTGATGAGACTATAATAAAGAGTACATTTAAAAAATCACATTAAAGCATATATATAATGCTGACTACATAACCGCTCTAACAGCCTCTCCCTACCGCTACCACGTTGCAGATTGCATACTCAAAGTATCAACAATAAACAATATGAAAGACTCCAGTTCTACAAAACAAACCAATATAATTATAATAATAAATTTATCACAATCATTTCAGACTACAAAAATAACTAAATAATCACCTGTAAAGGAGGCTGTGAGAGCTATAATCACGTGCAATGTAAATGTAATACACCACAGTTAACAAATCTAACTTAATTAAAATATAAACTAGCCTAAAAATTTTAACAATAAAGAAAAAACGGTTGTAGTTAAAATATTGGTCATCAAAACTCTGAAGAGCTATAACTAAATGACCGTACAAATTATCATCATGCCATGATGTTAAAATTTTAATAAAAAATTGCACTCAAAGGGATGTAAAATACTCCAAAACTTGGTAAAGTGTGGCTCATAGCCATGTATTTTTTGTTTAGCGTATAATTAGAAATAGTATAAAATCAGTGACTTAGAAATAGCTCTCAGTATATAAAAAAAGTTAAAATCCTTAGGCTGTACTCTCGTATGATTATAATGTAAGCAACGCAATATGTTGGCAAAGCGGAAGTTCACGTAAATCTAACGATACAATAGAACTAAATATTTATGTACCTTAGACATTATGATTATACAAGGCTCACTGTTATTTCATAAATCTACCATCAAGTTTAGTGTAACTGGTCGGCGGCACGCGGCCCCCTAGACTAGTAGTCTGCCTCGACGAGGGAAGTATACGTTATACATTCACGGGGAAGGATATGTACGATTTCTTTATCCAAACTTCAATATAACTGCTACAAGAAACTGGTTGGTCCGTCAACCACAACCACTCTGATGTTAACAACAAAATAACAACAACACAATCTAACACTGCCAATATTTCGCGTGAGTATTCTTTTTAACTTTGTGAATTCCTCAGTCTTTTCTACGGTTCAAAAAAATAAGTAGACAAAGAGAAATAAATCATACCACCACTTTAGTAATTACGTAAATTCAAGGGTTTCAATATTCACTTCTTAATATAGGTTAACTAACATCGGTATGTAAAATAGTTGCACAATGAAGGCACACAAGTTGCGAGACCAACGTATACATAGCAGCTCTTACAAATCAAGGTGCAACCTGTGACCTTCACTGATTTTTTGGGTCCTTATACATTACGAGACGTATTCATCGAGAAAAGTTTTCCTCTTATCAATATAAATATATGAATTATACTCTGTGAAGGATTAAGAAATCAGAGTACATCTCGTAATGAACGAGGGCCGCATGTCCTCGGCTCGCCTACTCGCTCGGCTAAGGTGAAGCAACGGTAATGTAATAATAAAGATAAAACAATCATAAAGACAGTGAACATAATATAATGATAACAAAAATATATTACTAATCCTAGAATTCAAAAAGAAACAATCACCCTCGGCGAGAGATCGGCAAGCTGAGCGACATCAATATATTCATATATGTATTTATGTACCTAGGTCACTATGTTGGTGTTTCTATTTCCATTCATAATATCTATGGATAATATAATTATTTAAGGTAATCAGCATTGAAAGGCACCTAATACGTGTTGTCCCTACCAATGCTGTTACATACAAACTATTGATAACTATGGTTTTAAATTTCAATGGTGATCATTTTATAATGGTAGCTGAAAGATTTATACTACTCTTTAAACCCAAGTTCTATTTTGTCTAAATAATACTGTTATCAATGGCTTGGTAAGAAACTTACTAAAAACGTTTAAGATTTTATTAATATACGGAAAAGTTTAGATGTTACTCTTAGATTTGTGGGCAACTAAATGCATCCTCATATTATTTTACTTTTATCTTAACATACGGTGTACACATTTATTTTAAAATGATAATGAGATATTGGCCTATTTTTTTCGTGTTTCTTTCAAATACAGAACTATCAAAATATAAAAAAATATTGAGGACTATCAAACAACATTCATATGTATATATTATTATTATATGTATACTTATGTACATCTACAAGAAATTTTGATCTTTATAGTACCCAAAGTATAGTTCTGCGCTAAGTCTAACATTAATTCCAATTATACTCTCAGTTCGATATTTGGTATGACTGTAGAATGAGACATTCCTACAAATCATACACTTATTATAATTTTGAATGGATTTCTCCTCGATATACTTGAATAAATAAACACTACCAATATTTATTTACATTTGCTGAACCAGCACATGGACACACACATCATGGAAATAAAATAATGTATCAAAATAACAACACAGTAAGTTGTAAAACAATAGATATAAATGTCGGTTTAACACTATGTATTACATATTAGAGCTCTTACAATATTTTATTTCCAGTTCTACCCTGACCTGCAGACTTAACTAAACTTACACTACCACATCATTTACATAGAAATGGCACCAATCTATCTTTGATATCAATAATGGCAAACCATAAGGAACCCCCGCAGCGGACACTTTAGCTACACGACGCGTGCGCAAGAACTGTCTCAAGGTATTGGAAGACTACTGCACTATACACTATTCATTATTACTATTATTCGAAAAACAGTAATGAAATAAGTTCTGCCTCTTGCCAAAATACGTTTGTTACATAATATATGTATATATATATTGCGATATCCTAAATGGGTAAATAATTATGTAACAATGTTTATGATGACTACACTTTATATGAATATTCAATCTCATCAGAAATTGGAAAAATATAAAATTAAGTTTATCAATGGTGTTATGATTGATATTGCCTAATGTCGCTAACCGCTAGAAGGCACACAAAGTTTTAGTAAGAAGCTTCACAAATTATGCTCTCTGTTATGAACCGCCCACATCAGCGCCACTAACACCGTTCACTTACTGTAAGACACACTAAAGCGTACTCCGGGCGAAGTCCCCACACATTGAACACTGAACATAACTTTATTCTGAACGTAATACGTTTAAAAAATATTGCCAATTTTATGTTGCAACAGGCACTTCTCTGGATTTCTCCAATAAACATCATATTAAAAGTTATTAATTTTGTGAAGCTTTCATTTTGCCTCTCAGGACTCTGCTAGTTTATGGGATTATTATTTGTACTTCTTATTTACTATTATTATTATTTTATATGAAACCTGATTTTTATTTAAAGTATTCTTATGGATTAATCTTGAGGAGTATTATATAGAGTCCTTCCTATTCTTCTGCGATCAAAATACTTTACCACTCATCGGTAACAGTTCTATATAAAATTACTGAACTTCCATATACACTGACACGTTCTAAGTTAAAGCATCGCAATAAGATATTGTTACATTTCACTACGACTAATGAAGGATGGGTATGACGATGACAAGCGAATGACGAACATTAAAATTTAGAATTTTTAAGTTGGAGATTTACCATTTACGATTCCAAAATTTATCACTAAGCAAATTAGAATATGAGATCAAAAATTTTAGGCCTACAATCTATCATGATGAGACTTTTAAGTATTGATTTATGAACGCCACCACGGAAATTAATATAATCATGTGATGGTATAGATAAATCACAGTTGTAGGTATAAATCACAATGCATATATTATCATAGGCGGTACCGCTACGTGACTACTCACTACATCCTCGTCTCTATGTGATGTCCACCTGGTGTTCTCGAGGGATTCCACAAGCGTAACGAAACCAACTCGATTCCTGTACACTGCCACAGTCCACGCACAGCGCAGCCTTGCTCGCGCTCACACCACGGCCGACGAAATCAACAATGTATAAATAAATAACTCCAAATATAATAAACAAATAAAGTGCATGAGTCCATGCTGACGATCCTAGCGAGGAGAGCCGGTCTCCTCTGCTTACATCATTGTGTATAGCTGCTCTTGTTGATGGCTGCCAAATATATAATATTGCACTCTGGCTGCTTCCTGCTCAACCGAGAGCTGTAACAACGTATCGATAGCCATTAGAACTTTGTATTTAATCAATTATCATAGTAAACAATAAAATATTAGTCAAACACGTACCTAAACCGGTGATCAGTCTGCAAGATGCATCTGACCAGACATCTGGGGCTGAGGCGTAGGGGTATGCGAGGGAGGGGGCGACGCTGAAAATATAATTATCGATAAGCAATAAAATAGGATTTATTCCATAATAATTCACAATCATGGAACCGGATTGTTTAGCAAATTGATAATCAACTTAAATTATTCGTATATTCAAAAATCAAAACTCTTTAAGTATCGCCAAAAATGCTAAAACACGACAAAGCATAGTGTCTATCCGCTAAAACAAAAAATACAATTCCCCGACCGTACATAAAATGTAGCTATAATACTTACAAATAGACGCAATAGACTGTGGCGACATCGCAGACATTTTGCTGGTATCCTGCATGGACACTTGGGTCCCTTGAGATGTCATGTAACGATTCACCATTGGAACGAAGCTGGAAAGAAATTGGCGTCTATCAATCGCTTCTATGGATCTGATCTGGGTGCTATCAATTCGTTCTAAATGCATAATATTTATGTGCGTTCTATTGTAAGCAATAAGTATCATACATAAGTAATATATATGGGGGTGCTAACTGCTAAGCCGTACCTTAGTACCTCACTTGGAATGCGAATGGGACTAATTTGAATAAAAAAAAATTAAGGATAAGGCATAATTATTATTTTTCCACTTAAATTTACTCAAAATAGTCAGATTTTAGGTATTTCTACTTTTTATGCCTTAAATATCCTCATTCTTATGCGTTTTCACATAAATCCGATATCCTCGATGCCATACCTTAAGTCACAAACGCCGGGCGAGTCAAAGTTACTGTTGTTGGTGTTGGTAGCAACGCTGTTGATGGTGCCGATGCTGTTCGCCGACACGTTGCTGTGGTTCTCGCGGTGGACACGGTTGTGGTGTCTGTGTAAAAGAGGAATAAGTACATACAGAGATTTTTTTCGAAACAAAAAAGGGTCTAGTGCTCTGGAGAACTCTGAAGTCTGCCTTGTCAGGATAGCAAGGCAAAGACAATTTCTCTCAGGTACTGTGAACCTCCTGCATTCGGGAGGATCTAAAAATATGCCATACGTGTCATCGACACGATACTTAGTAGAAGCGCTCAGTTGTAGTGGCTCTCTGCACCGTCCAAATGTAAAAAAAATGAAAAAAAAAAAGTTTTTAAAAACAAGCTTATATTTAAATAATAACGTAACCAGAAAAAGAAAGAATAACGCGAACTAATAAGAAAAAAATGAATTTAAGTGACACTGTCATTTTAAAATAGGTATATATAAATTTTAAACGCTTGAGGCACTGTTATTATGTAGTAGGTACACACTGTTTAGCGGATACCGTACATCAGTGCCTGATCGAGCTTTTAAAATTTATATATAAGTATTTTAAAATGACAGTGTCACTTAAACTTATTTTTTTCTTTTTAGTTCGCGTTATTCTTTCTTTTTTAGGTTACGTTATTATTTAAATAAAAGCTTGTTTTTAAAAACTTTTTTAATTTTATTTTTTACTTTTTAGTCTTAAAGATTTATTTTTAACATTTTTAAAAAAAAAATTTATCTGTGAGCGGTGGTCAGCTTGTTTTGTAAAACTTTTTTTTAATCCGTCATCTTGGAGCGGCGGTCGTATTGGATTTAGTGTACTGTTACTAAATTTATCGTTTTCTACTCTTCAAGCCCTTTCATTTGATACCCATATTAATAGATTTAAAAAAAATGTAATCCGCCATCTTGGAGCGGCAGCCATATTTAATTTAGTGTGATGTTATTTACTTTATCATTTTCTATGTACACATCAAGCCCTTTCATTTGATACCCATATTAAGGGGATTGTAAAAAATGTAAACCGCCATCTTAGAGCGGCGGCCATATTGAATTTAGTGTGATGTTAATTGCTTTCTCGTCTTCTACTCTTCAAGCCCTTTCATTTGATACTCATATAAAGGGGGTTGAGAAAAAAATATGTAATCCGCCATCTTGGAGCGGCGGCCATATTGAATTTAGTGTGATTTTATTTACTTTATCGTCTTCTACTCTTCAAGCACTTTCATTTGATACCCATATAAAGGGGGTTGAGAAAAAATATGTAATCCGCAATCTTGGAGCGGCGGCCATATTGCACTTAGTGTAATTTTACTAACTTTATCGTTTTCTACTCTTCAATCCCTTTCATTTGATACCCATATTAAAGGGACTGAAAAAAAAAAATATATAATCCGCCATCTTGGAGCGGCGGCCATACTGAATTTAGTGTGATTTATCGTTTTCTACTCTTCAAGCCCTTTCATTTGATACCCATATTAAGGGGGTTGAGAATAGTAGATTGTTATACAAGGGTCGGAAGGAATCAATTCCCATACGAGGCAGTTAGACGCCCGAGCGCAGCGAGGGCGGCTATAGTCCGAGTGGGAATTGATGACTTTCACCCGCGTTAAACACTCTACTTTTCATTTCGAATTTAAGGAAAGTAAAAACTACTAGTTTTTCTAAAATATTTATTGATAATAATTACATGAATAATAGGTACCTATTTATTAGTCTTTTTTAAATTTGAAGTATGGAACACACCACGTCACCGCCACATGAGTAGATTCTGTGTCACTACCGCGGGCCGTCCCGCTTACTAGGGCCCGTATTATTATCATTCTGTCTGCATTCTTACTTTTACCATTTTTCATAAATTACTTAGAAAACACGATAATCTTGATAAATTTTACTAAAAATTGTGTTGCGACGTGACACTTTTTAGTGCTGACCGTCTACCCAACTTTCTTATTTCGATTCAAAACTTGCATACAGCCTAATCGATACTCGCAATAAAAAAAATGAAAAAAAATTGTAGAAACAGAATAAAAACTCTCTAAACTAACAAAATGTATTGACATGTAAAGTGTATGCAGAATATCCAATCTACTTATAGAATTAATTAATTATCATCATTCTCAAAAAAAACTTCTGGAAAGCCTACCTAAAAAATGTTTACTGGGAATTGTGTAGTAAACTATTAGAAAGTATCAAAAATAAAATGGACAATAAATAATTGTCCAATTAATTAAAATAATTTTAAACAGCGAGCACATTCCGAATATAAATTCAATTATAGAAGCATTTCGGCGCGAAATTCAGTAAATGAGGTACCTATATCCGCCTGTCTGTTATTGACATAATATTAGAAGAGATTGAAATGATATTAGAAAAGCATAAACCATTGTTATAAACAATGCTTGTTGTATTTATTGCTTAAAATAATTTTATTTTATTTTCAAATATCGATTACATTCGTCATATTAATTACTCGAGTCAAACAAAATTTAAAAAAAAAATGTTTGGAATAATCGCTTTCACACATCATTGCAATAAAAAAAAACAATAATGGTCGGCGATTCTGAACACAAATTGAGTAGTGGTAATGATTAATACGTATTATTGAACCTGTGTTTGAATATTACGTTAAAACCTGGGCATTTTCGTGTTGTTTATAATATTATCAATAACATTTGTCACATTTTAAATCTTATCTACATCTGTGTGTGTGAAATTTGTGAAAAGTAAAAATGTAAACACACACGATTGGCGCGAAACTTCGACATTAGATATCAAAAAAACTTCATTACCACTACCTACTTATTTATCTTAAACTATGGGTAAATTCGTCAAATAATTAAATGATGTATATTCACAGCCCCATATTGTAAAGTCAGGATGTTCGAAATCCCCAATTTTTGTTTTTTAGCCTCGACCACAACTGACATCAAAATGGTGATTATCGTACTTAAGTATGTTGAATTTATTCAAGGTAAATTATTAACTTGTGCGCTAAATATGAAAGATTTAATGGCGTTAACATAATGAGCTTTTTATCCAACTCTCCTAGTTAACGCACATTCATAAGATATGATGGGTAGCATAATAAATATTTCCATAATCAATTAAGGGTGTCGTATGGTCTGACTGAGCTGACTAACTAACTAAATTTAGTTCTATTTTCAAATTTCATTCCCGCCCTAGGGAGGGAAGCAATTACTATGAGTATTTCCCGCCCAAGGGTGGGAAGCAGCGTTTTCCACCCGCTATTCAGATCAAACAAACACTACTTTCCGAGTATGAGAGATGAAAAAAATATATAATCCGCCATCTTGGAGCGGCGGCCATATTGAAATTATTACAATATTGAGTATTGCACATTGTATTGTTACCAGAACTAAAGGTGTACTTATGCAAAATTTCAGCTCAATCGGATACCAACAAATGGTCGAAAAATGTTTTGCTTGACGGACAACTTACATACATACATACGAACAGTGCAAGCTAAATAAAAGCTTGTAATAAAGGGGTTTTCAACAAGGGCGGATAGATTTTGGCGGCCTGTGGTGGCCATTTTGTTTTGGTGACTTCTATCAAATCTTTTGTTTATTATTCAGTTACTTATGCCAAATCACCATGGCAAGTTACACGATTGAACAGCACGTTCAAATGATAAAACTTTATTATCAAAATGAGTGTTCGTTAGTGCAAACGTTGCGCGCATTGCGCCCATTTTACGATAGACGTGGTGGCCCTTCACAGTCGAGTCTTCAAGGTTTGGTGGCCAAAATTGAGACGACCGGTTCGGTAAACAACCAGCCAACACCCGTACGTTCAAGGAACGCAAATAAACCACAATCGACCGATGCTCTAAAGGCGAACATAACACAGGCCATCGCTCAAATTCAACCGGCTACCTAATTGCGTAACACACTATTGGGAAATGATTCAGACTGATCGCCTTCGTTTCGATCCGAATTGGCTTCATTTTTCGCTTTTCGTATTGCGTAACTTCATTATTTGTGAAACCAACTGGGGTCAGTTTGAAATTGGTTTCAACCGATAAAGAGTGAACGACACGTCATGAAAAACTAGGCAAAAGTCAATTTTTCGTATTGTGTAACTTATTTGACAACCGATTATAGGCTTCAAACGTCAATTCGATACCAATTATAGTTGGTTTCAAAGAGAAGGCAGGCTTCTCGTCGTAATCATTTTCCGTTCTACATATTTCAGGATTTAAACGCGTAATCCTCATAATTATTTCGAAAAAATGTAAGTGGTAGTCTTCCTGATAAATTGTAAATGTGATTTAGTGTAAAACCTCAATGAGAAAACCATAATAATAGTATTTTAAAAATCAAGGCAGTGAGGTGAATTTAGTAAAATAATTGTAAAAGTTTTCTTCTGTTACAAGTGCTTACAACCTAAATTACAGATACATAATATGATATTTCAGAAACGAGGTATATTGGTGGCATTTTAACGAAAGACAAATTCGTATCTCGTACCATAACAAACGTTAACATAATATGCCAGAAGCGCAACTCATTCGAGGTTTTACTTCATTGGAAAAGCAATAAGTAAAGAGAAAGAACAGATAAAAAGCACACTTTTAAAAGCAATGGAAATGGATAAAATTTACCTAAGGATTTCGACGAAAATACACACCATACATAGACCTATATTTAAACATCATTGTTCAAGGTAATGTCAGTATTATTTTCTTTATAAGTGTTGAACGTTGAATGGGCCCATTATAGGTATAAGTACCCACCTAAATATTGTACGAGTATCTTCCTAAGACGACCCACTGACCATCTTCTAGATATTACACACTGTATATTGTTTGTTCGGTACCTACTGGTGAATACATAATATACCTAGATACATAGGGCACCATCAAACATTGGTAATATAATGACCTCAACTACTAATGACGAGACACAATTACTTTTCTATTGTTACTGACCATACACTTACTTAGCTACTCATAAGACGAGGAGATGAATATTTACAATCATAACAACAAACTAAATTAAAGAAAGTACCTAGTTCAAGTTAGGTAGGCAACTGAAAATGTATGTTTTCAATTATTGTTAAATATTTTTAGTAAGAATATCTAAGTCAATTATTAAAAATTTATTCTGTCATAAACCTTAGGATGTACGGTGTAAATCCTCAAAATCAATATCAGTCTCCTAGCACCACTATGGTAGGTAGTCTTGAAGGTTGTTTTCTAAATATTAAACTATAATAATATAGAAGTACCTACCTACCTTAATATTTATTTATAGTGTTTATTGTTACATTATTATGTGGAGCCCTTCAAAATACTCTTTAGCATTATGGTTTTGTTTGATAACACAATAAAGTAATGTATGTAATATGTATTATAGGCATAGGCCTATGATACATATAAAAAGAAGGATGGTCTCCTTTTTATCTATTACCTAATTAGTAAAAATACTTGCTGTATCTTTCTTAGGTACTTTTTAGTCAAGAATGCTTCATCCATCAATAGAATTGTAGGCATCTAATTTGTGTTTATAGCAGTATATTACTGTTCTAATATGCACCTACATAGATTTGGGCCTTTTAAATACTTTGTGGGTGGTTGTAACATAATGAGGATTTACTTACTTAAATTCTTTTTTTATCTTTCAGGTGTTAGGCTCAACTACATCTTGCGCCACTGCTGGGCAAAGGCCTACTCTCCTTCCACCCCTCTCTGTCGAGAGCTGCCAAGGACCAATCTTTATTAAAGTGGTCCAGCTTATCCCACCATCCCCGTCTGGGCCTGCCGCTATGTTGTTTGCCATTATTCATGAAAAACTAACTTGTTCTCACAGCAAGCATTAGCCAGCAGTACATACATTATCCATGATGATTTTCACAGGAATACATTAGATGCCAAATTCCACCAATCCATAGAATATAAATATTTGTTCCAATTTATTCTTGCCTCATGACCAAATATTCTATGCTAAATGTGAATAAATGGTATTGTCAGTTAAGGTTGAATAATATAAATAAAACCATTTTTTTTTTACCATAATATATTGTCTTTCTATTTACCTATACCTAATGAATGACACTTAATAGCTAAACACCACTATTTTCTAATTAGTATCACTATAATAATCACTTGTCTTTATTAAAAAAAAGGCATTTCTTTGCTACAACTTTGCAATTCAAACAATAATACAATATACATCCTTAAGAATAATACAAAAAGTGTTTATTACGAACGAGATTCGAACCATCGAATCATTGGTTATTCTTTGATTACCGCGAGCTCTTACCAACTAAGCCAGTTAGGTAGTTAATAACTCGTTGAATTATCAATCTACTTGGCGTTATAATTCTGTCTCTGTCTAACCGATATATTATTGAACTCGCAGAGAATGCATTACATTTTACTAATCTATATTGAAGTTACCGTCTGATGAGTCTAGTTTTGTTTCACCTTTCGCACTATCGCATATTAAACGTGTTTGTGTTAAAACGATAATATAGATTGAAATGATAGATAATTAAATTATATTTCTTTCATTTTAATATAAACCTAATAGTTATAACAACATTAAAAAGAAAAAGTTGCATTAATAGTATAACTCAGAGAAAAATAAAATTTGATGAAAACAAAACCTAATTATCAGACTGGCAGTATCGAACTTGGGTCATCGGTTTCACAAATTATATCCTAAACCTCTGGACCAACTTAACTGTTACTACTAGTTCTAAATTAAGGGTCCCTATCAATTTCGCGGACTAAAAACAGAAAAATCATTTTTCTCAGCGCAAATTTCTCAATATCCTTAAGTTATCTAGTTTTTTTTTAAAATACACAAGTATTTATCACCTATCTATCTAGTAAGTCTACGAATTTAAGTTTTGATAACTACTTTAGAAGTTTGAAAACTGAAGTAGTTGCTAAATAAAAGCCATAGGCCTTGTTATGCTGTGCATTGTGGATGGGCTGGGGCGCATTACTCAGTACGTGCGTTGCGAACCGCCGCCTTACTCCTGTCCCCATCTCAGCGGCCAACTAGTTCCGCGCGGGCTGTAACATAACACTAGATTAGAACGGTAAACATTAGTTAGGTACCTATACATAAAACATATAATCCATGCTATTATTATAAATTCGAAAGCAACTCTGTCTGTCTGTCTGTATGTTACCTTTTCAGGCCTAAACCACTGAACGAATTTCGCAGAGATAGATTGCATCCCGGGGAAGGACAGGATAGTTTTTATCCCAATATTCCCACGGGATCAACACTTATGCGGGTGAAACCGCGGGGTGCTGCTAGTGATAAATATATCATAATTATGTGAGTTGCTGCTTGATTCTTAACGGTGTCAAATAGCTTACCTTTAATGATTAATACGGCAGATAGGTTTTCCATTCTTTGCAAGACGAAAATCAGTATGTCAACTAGATTGATGTTAGTAGGGCAGTGTTCCATTCTTGTATTTTCAGCTCAACCACCACCGTCTGCAAAAATAGTATGATTAATGTTTTGTACTTAGTTGTTATTTGATTAATGGTAATTATAAATTGTTTCAATAACTACTTATGTAGAAACTCAATTAATAATTTCAGTTGTTAGAATGGAGGTTAATGGACATATACTTACTATGATAATTAATTATTTTAACCACAACAAATAGCTAACCAAGCTAAGCTAAATAAGTTGCTTAGATATACAACAAAGGAATGATTGTCAGTATGTGTATAATACAAACAACTTTTTCCTAATTATATTGGGTTAAGTACTTACTTGTAGTGATGAAGATAAATTGACTTTTCGCTATTGAGCGAAACAGCCTAAGTCTCAGTGCTGCCAGCGATTGCTCCCATAGAGTGAGACAAGAAGGACACTTTGTCCCAGTTGAAATGCTCTTTTATATACAAAATCATCCTCAACCAGTCCCATTTGTCAGTCATATCTGAAAATTAAAAACATTGTTATCTTCATATGGTTAAGCTTTTCTTTGAATTCTCAAAGATAGTGTATTTCGTTCTTATAACTATTATGTGTACGTGGGGAGAAGGTATAATTTATTATTGAGTATGTTAGCTATGATTGCGATAGGTAAGACCCACAAGTTTAGTCATAATTGTGTATGTGTACCGAGAGTCTACGACTAAAACCCATGTCCAGGGAGGTCGAAAGCTAATATAGGTCTATCTTTGATGATCATCGGTATCAAGGGTAAGTACTTACACGAGCTACGATAATCTAATAATGAGATACGAACAACTTTTTCGTAGATATATTTGGTTACTTACTTTTATGATTATATTGGACTTAGGTGCTTTTCGCTATCGAGCAAAACAGCCTAAGTCTCGGTGCAGCCAGCTAAAACCTCCTTGCCCTTTATCAGAGAACTTTACAAACGTATTCCTTCTACAAGAAACCACAACAAAAAAAATCCGAAACTATTTAACATAGGCCCATGTTTCTGTATGAAAATAGTAAAAACAATTTAGTATGTTAAAAAACATAAAACAACTATTAATTTAAACAACATTCAAGGTAAAACCAAACAAAGATTATTTGTATATTAAGGTTTAAAAGTTTCCTATTTTCATTATTTACTTTTACTCAGTGTCAGTGTTGCCAACTTTTCTCCCGAGTCCACTAGAAGGCGCAATTTTTTTATATTATTTTTATTCTTATTAGCGACGTTCGATTGCCGCTTTGGAGGTCCATTTTAAGATTTGAGAATGAATGAACACAAACATAACTTATTCACAGTACTTTTTTTAGCATAATTGTATTACAATATCATAAAAGAATGAATTATTCAAGAAGTTAGTGAAGATGTTTGTTATATACACATTAATGGTTAAACGGTTGATTTTTTATCCCGAAAGTATGTTGCCGTGGGATTTTTTTCGAAATTACTTAAGTACTTTCAAATCGGCAGTGGTTTCCGCATTTGCAAGAAATAAATCGTTAAGGTCTCTGTAAATCCGGCTTAAGTGTCGCGTCGCGACACGGTCGGCGTGAATGGGCGCGGCGCGGCGGGGCGACGACGCGGCGCTGGCGCGGCGGCATCGGTCACACTGCGGGCACGATCACGTCCCGTCCCGCCGCGCCCATTCACGCCGACCGTGTCGCGACGCGACACTTAAGCCGGATTACATTACGAAACTAGTTGCACGAACTTAGTAATTCATTGATAGTTTCAAGTGTAAATAGATAATTATTTATAGGTGAAACAATTAATGAATAGCTAAGTTTGTGCAAGTAGTTTCGTAATGTAAATTCAGCTTTACCGCTTTGATTCAACTCTCTTCCTAGATTCCCAAAGTTCATTTTTAAGCACAGTGTTTTTATACTGCCTATGGCCCAAATCGTACAAACATACGTGAGCGCGAACACATTCGATTAGTTTTTCGACATCCATTTTTTGTAAAACAATACAAAATCACATTCACGCTCCGTCCCGTCGGACGCGACGTGTTCACGCCGGCCGGCAGTGTGACTGCCACATACGTAAACCATACAACACAAAGCGTCGGCGTCCCGCCGCTTCTGACTTGTATTCCCGCTCGGCGCGGTGGCGGCGGCGTGGCGCGACGGTTACCGTCGCGTCGAGCGCGACGTCTCTGTGTGGCGTCGTCCATATCTAGTACATTACAACTGCTCAGCGTCGCGTCGCCGTCCCATCTCGCCGCGCCGCGCCCGCTGTGTGCAGAGACCTTAAAACGTCACTAGTTTGATGATTTATTTTTCACTTTCACAGGGTTTAAAATAACTATAAAACATGCCATTATCGTGTTATTATAATACTATTTTCTCGAGGCAAAGTTTAAGTAGTTGATTGTATTGTTTTCTACAAATTAAATTAGTCTAACCACTAGACAAAAGCACCAGCCACTGAAAGCAAAATTTTGTCCGCCAGCACCCCATCCCATCCCCATCCTGTCCAAACCCCCAAGTTTAGTGGAACTCCCACTAAGTTGACAACACTGCTTTTTTACGATTTTATCGTTGGCCACAGATAACTAAAACGTGAAAAATAAAACGTTTCGTTGCGTATTTCAATTATGGTAGTTTTTGGTAGAAAGTGTATTATAAATTGGTTTTTCATTTTTCGGCAATCATTGTACATTTTTATTTATATGCAGTAGTAGACCATCAGTTGTAATCAAAACAAAATTTAATTATAGCAAAATTATTCGGAAGCGAATAGTTCATATATGAAGAAACAAAACTTTTCACCAAACAAATTCTGCCCGATAGTGGGTACATCATTAATACAATTCTACTCCTTAAAGATCATTTGGAGTTCTACAATTCCGATTTTTGATCACGATCCCCACTGGAGTTGGCTTAGTTTCAGAATCGCTATCAGACACAAAATGTGTTACGCAATTAGGCTGCGGATCTATGCAGAAGTGATTGAAAATCGGACCACTCGGATCCGTGCCACTGTAAGAAACCGAGGCGGGCATTTGAATGATGTCACATTCCACACTTAACTGCTTGTGTGCCGTAATTACAGACACAATTAAAAAGCCGTTGTGTCTCGCGTAGATCTACGTTCCGGCAGACTAAGGGTTAATGGCACATGTGGGCCTTTCAAATAAAAAATGAATTTTGTTAGTACCTCACACACAGCTTGTTTTATTTCTTTTCAACATCTACCGGCCCTTATTGATAAAACCCTTTATAAAGTTACCTAATGCATCTCATGCACAAATTGTGAATTGAGAAAAAGTTAAGTGTGATCACAATAATTTAGTTTACAATGTGTGATTTCGTAAAAATAACTTTCAATCATTTTATAAAATTTTAAATATTGCTACTCATTCTGAAATCACATTAATTTCCATGAGAGTAAAGTTGATGTTTGTTTAACTGGAAAAACGTGTTCAGAAATCAGATTTTCATAGTCTTTCTGCGCTGGGACCTACTTGTTAACGGGCCTACACAGATGTCCTATAGCTATTAAGTATGTAACTTGAAAACATTTCAAAAGCCAATTACTTAAAAGAGTAATTATATTACTTTAATAGATTACTTTTAAAGAGTTTCTTGCCGGCTCTTCTCCATCAGAAACGACCAACTGGAACCGTTCACCTAGTAACTAGTTTCTGACGTTTCATAAGTGTCCATGTAGGTTTATGTAAAATTAAATAATTTGAATTAAAAAAATATTAATTACCTTATTAGATAGCTGTCCCTTACGAAGGAGCGTCCGCAGACGCTGCATTCGTAGCAGGAGCCGGTGGTGTGCGTGCGAATGTGCAGCGCGAACTGAGACTTGGATGTGAACGACATGGAGCAGCGGTCGCAGTTCAGCGGCTTGTCGGCCACGTGAGACCATCTGGAGGTCAAACACCAGGTTTACTTAGTGCTACAAGGATATTTTGGCGCCTGATTGACGTTTTAGGTAAAAATTTGTGAATTTGCCAAAGAAATTGTATTGACAAAATAAGATGGCGACGTTAGTTCGATTTTGGCCAAGCGCTTCAATAACCTTGTAGCGCATTTTATTATGTCCTTGAAATATCTCAGTAAACAACTGTAATTATTAAACTTGAATTCCGAATTAAGGTCATAGCACACGTAGGTATCAAACCGGTAAGGGATCGGCACTGTATCAACTCGAGCCGTTCAGTATTCTTTGTATGAAACTCCCTACTGCAACACGCACTAATCGGAATCGTAACGTAATCGCCTCGCCTCGGGAAAAGCTCACGAACCACGGTGCGGTGCGTTACGTCTCGTCGGCCCCGCGCTTACAGCTCGTCGTCCCCGCGCTTACGTCTCTCCGTACCCGAGCTTACGTCTCTTCGTCCACCCTTGCCCCTCTCACCCCTCTGGCCCACCTGCTGCACCATCAACCAGCGGTCGGCGAGCCGTAAGCGCGGCGTCGCCTAGCCGTAGCCGTATCGACGTATCGGAGCTTCTGATCAGTTTGTTTACGTGCTTACGTTAGGTTGACGCCTGTTTGATGGCGAGGCGAAAGGCGATACGGTGCCGATCTCTTTCCGATTTGATACGTGTGCTATGACCTTTATAGATGTATCACTTTTGTGGTTCAAAAACTCAGTACATGACAAATTTCAAACTCCATTGCAACTAATTAAGGACATATTTATTACAAATGGTTACTTCAAAATTAACTTAGACTGAACTGACGCTGAACAAGTGGCAATTTTTTTTAAATTATCATAGATTCTGCAGTGCGTTAAATTCTTAAATGGCCACCCACCTGTGCGCTGTTACGTAGCTCTTCACAGCAAAACGTTTCTGACAAATATCACAAGCATAGGGACGTTCACCTGAAACACATACTTATCTGTAAAACAAATACTTAATAAAACAAAACAAATGAAATGAAAGCATTGAATTTTACAAAATCGATGAAAGCGAGAATGAAGGCAAATGATGTTAGAAAGACGGCAAGATGCGATTAGAGAGTGATGCAGTCTGAAATTAATGAATGTAAGCCAAGAAATTATAATAAATAATAATACTGAAACTCAAGTGATGATGCAGCGGATGATTAAAATTATAACTTACAATGAGTTGTCGGTGCCACATCATTAAGTTCAGAATGACAAGTGTCTGCCTGTTAAAGCAATTTGCCGTCTTCTAAACGAACCATAGCTATCTTCCAATCTCGTGAATAATTCACTACTTTCTATTAATAGTAAGCTACCAGACGAAAAACATTATTCAATTATGATAATTACATGCGTCTCTTTATTGCCATCACAAGAGGCATTTAACTTACTAAACATGCATTAATATATTAAAGCTTTGTGTATTTTTATATGTACCCTTCTTGTGTAATTTCCAACCAATTTTTTTTTAACAACCTATTATTCCTTTAAACGTCCGCCCAACATGCAACGCTACGGTTAAGTTAAGAGAATCGCCCAACCCTAATAAATAAATTCCTTATTATGTTAGTATTACAATGTTTTTTATCTGTTAGACACACTAAGCTGCTGCCATGAATCATTTTGTTACAGACAACATATGATTCACGTAGTACTGTTATGGCGCTTGTACACACAGCCGTGTCTCTTTGTTTCTACAAACAGATATCGGCCGCTGTGTACCTATTGAGGTAATACCGTCTTGTCAGCACACAGCACCAGCCTGGAGCTATTCTAAGAAAGTTATTGCGGTCTTAATAGGCGACCGATATTTGTGTGTCAAAACGACACCAAAAATTGGTGTGGAGCCGGTTGTGTGTCCAAAACACGGTTATGGATGGAACGCGATGTAGTCGTACCGGTATGAATTCGCTTGTGAATGTTGAGCGTGGATTTCTGCGTGAAGCGTTTGTAACAGACATCGCACTCGAACGGCCTTTCCCCCGTGTGAGTACGCATGTGTATCTCCAGGTACGGCTTGCAAGTGAACGCCGCCGGGCACTCCATGCATTGGTACGGACGCCCTTGCACTGACCACCCGCGCACAATATTAGTCTTTATTCATACATTATTATTTTGCATGATACACATCATATGAAAATACTCACAATAGGACTTACGATTAATAAGTTACTTATGTGGCACCGACAACTTTGAATTCGAACATAAGAAAATACGTTAAGGAAGTATGGCACAAATGTTACAGAATAATTGCAGGTGATTAAAAATGATTCATTAAAAAAAAAATATCAGAAGCGTGCGCTGAGCGTTGTCGACTGACCTGTGTGCGTTCGTTTGTGTATATTGAGTGTAGATTTTTGCGCGAATCTCTTGAGGCATACGTCACACTGGTAGGGGCGCTCGCCGGTGTGTGTGCGGTTGTGGATCTCCAGGTACTGCTTGCACGTGAAGGCGGCCGGGCACTGCAGACACTGGAAGGGCCGCCCCTGCACTGTGGACGAGCGACACGGTTAGCTCACTGCGGCCCCCCGCCTCCCCGCGTGCACGCACTCTCTAGTAGCCCACATACGTTCATTCCTCCCTAGCGCCGGTGGCTCGCAGGCCGCCCACGTACCTGAGTGCGTCCGTTTGTGGATGTTGAGACTGGACTTCTGAGTGAAGCGCTTCAGGCAGATGTCGCACTGATAGGGCCGCTCGCCGGTGTGCGTGCGCGTGTGTATCTCCAGGTATTGCTTGCAGGTGAAGGCGGCGGGGCACGACAGGCACTGGAACGGTCTGCCCTGGACTGGTGCCCAACACATATATTATAGCGGCGGCGAGCCCGCAAGGGCGCTAGACGCCCTCGCTCTACGGAGGTCGCGGCGCGGACCGGTCGCCGCTCGCCGCGTACTCCGCTCCAAATCTTTCACTACGTTAGTTACAGAAAGGCTCGCGATCGCTTAATATCGGGAGAGATTCGGAGGAGAGGCGGAGTGCGAGTGGAGAGAGGCGTGGGCGGGCGGTGCCAGTCCGGCCCGCGGGGTCACCCACCTGTGTGCGTCCTCTTATGTATATTGAGGCTGGACTTCTGCGTGAAGCGCTTCAGACACGCGTCGCACTGATAGGGCCGCTCGCCTGTATGCGTGCGCATGTGAATGTCCAGGTAGGGGCGGCGGGCGAACGCTGCCGGGCATTGCCCGCACGCGAAAGGACGCCCTTGCACTGCGCCCAGTGCACACACAAAAGCGAGTAACGCACGTCGCCGACGCATGGCGTGTGCCTTTGGCCGCCCACCCACTGCCAATCTCGACCGCATCGAGCGTCGCACGCGGCGACCGATTCGTCCCCAATTTTGTAAACCCAATTTTGAAAGCCAGCACCGTATTAAGACACGATGTTGGGGCGCCAAGAATGCGTCATTGCGGCGATTGCATTACCGCTTTTGTGAATGAATTAATATCCATGAAGAAATGATAAAAATGATAAATGCTAAAACACCGAGTTGTATGCAGAATGAGAGGAATAAGAGGGGCGAATGACCGGCAGATTATTAATAATATGACAGGCGGGAAATTATCAGTGATTGCAGAAGTACGTAAAGCGCGCATTTGAATGAGTTAAAGAAATCGAGATGTTAGTCGAAAGCAACGAGATGGAAGCTATCAAAAACAGGGAGAGTAAAACAACGGGTTAGGCGGGCAACGGAAAAATAGGAGCGAAGCATGACGCTAAATGAAATGACTGCATGACGAGTCGCAAGTTAACGCTAGTCGTACCGATAGGAATAATACTGCGGATTATAATATATGTGGGCTACTAACCCGTATGTATTTTTTCGTGCAAATTGAGCGCGCACTTCTGCGTGAAGGACTTGAGGCAGACGGTGCACTGGAACGGCCGCTCCCCTGCGCCGCCAACACACGGACACGGGGGGACAGAGAAACAAAACAAAACCACGATGGACAAATAATTCTACTGAGCTTAGTAACCGAATGCCGATTGCTTCCAACTGACTACCATGAGGGAATTTTAACCACCTTATTTGTCCATCAGACATTCTCTCTCCTATAACTTAACGGAAATCATCACAACGTACACATGCTTTACTTAACTGTTTGTGAATAGTTTTTGAGCGTGTGTAACCTAATGTAAGCTTTATATACAGACTGAAACCAACAAATGCATCACTTCCAAATCGCTAACCATGTAAACAGGTTTGATATTCAAAACAAAAATGTATAAGTACATATTATATTAGGTCAGGGAGCCCTTAAAACTATTCACAAAACATAGGTGTCCAAGCCACAATTTGGTAAAATTAACAACAATGATCTGTAAAAGCTATGCATTGTGGCTTCGAGACCGAACCAAAATAAATGAAATATCAAGGGACCCACCGGTGTGTATACGTTTATGAGTGCCAAGGCTGGACTTCTGAGTGAACCGCTTGTCACAGATGTCGCATTGATAGGGGCGCACTTTGTTGATCAGCGATTGGATGTGCTCCTCTAGAAATACCAACAAAATTCAGCTAAAACAACGGTCCAGCTCGACGCACTGCTAATGTTACTGCCTAGTAACGTGAGCTAACGAATAATATCAAATTCATTGTCTACTTAAGGATTTTAGGGGAAAATGCCTACCAGTGTGTATTTTCCCATGTCGTCCCAGGCTGGACTTCTGAGTGAAGCGCATAAAACAGA
This sequence comes from Mesoligia furuncula, assembly GCA_916614155.1. Classification (NCBI taxonomy): domain Eukaryota; kingdom Metazoa; phylum Arthropoda; class Insecta; order Lepidoptera; family Noctuidae; genus Mesoligia; species Mesoligia furuncula. The sequence goes on along the minus strand of OU744811.1, from coordinate 12,362,069 downwards.
TGTGGCACTGGTACGGCCGCACTTTCTCTAACAGGGCTCGTCTGTGCTCCTCTATAAGTTATACGAGTATCGATATAGCATCTTAGCACCCTCTCAAACAATATTTATTTCATTATATTACCATTACCTAATAATGTTACATTAATGAAACCATTCACACACATTCAGGGGGAGGTAGGCTATCTCTATAACATAATACACGTTAGTACCGTTCTGCCTCAAGGAAAACGTCACGCACAAGTAGGCAGGAGCTATAGGTAGGGACCCACCGGTATGTATTTTTCCGTGCCGGCCCAAACTTGATTTCTGGGTGAATCTCACAAAGCAGACGCCGCATTGGTAGGGCCGATCCTTAGCCAGCAGCGCACGTCTGTGTTCCTCTGAACGAAACCATCGAATGAGTCAGAATACGGCTTACATTCAAGTGAACGGACTTAGAGATGTCGGGCTTGAGGAGCCGAGAGGAGGTGGGCAGTACGGATACTGCAGTGATACAGTCGGCGCGGGTGCTAAAGATATAAACCCACCCGTGTGAATTTTCTTGTGTCGGTTGAGGCTGGAGCTCTGCGTGAACCGCATCTGACAGAGCTCACACTTGTAGGGCCGGTCCTTCACCATCAACGCGCGCATGTGCTCATCTAGAACCCAGGCCACATTCCAACAACACACGCTCGTTTGTCTACACCACGTTAACAAGAACACACAATCGATTTCCCTGTGATAGTAACGACACAGTGCGGTATGTGCGTACCGCATCGTATCCATTGTGAGTTCTTTACCTCCCCCTGTTTACCTCACATCAACGAAGCCTTCCTCACGCCCTGATCTTTATGCGAAAACACTATTAGCTCTATTGGCACAACTCAAAAACTATTCACATGTCGGTATGTTAAGCATATGTATTGTCAACTATTTCAGCGAATTGTGTGTCGCACCAGTGTCCTACTTGGCTATATGTATTTTAGTACGTGTCGTTCATTAGATTCAATATGATTAATATAATGGATGGTAAGTATATAAACAATATTGTATAATAAAAGTGTTTGAATAAAAGTTGTAAAAAGCTCCGTCCAGAGGCCGCGTGCTTATAATTAAGTATAAATAAGCACCAGGAAATAAAAGAAAAATTTAGTACTTAGGTAACTTAATACCCAATGAAGTACACATAATGGAAGAAGGGAGAGACGATATTTTCATCTAATATGGATCTAGGTATATAAGGGTCAGTGGGGGGAGAGACCGGATAGTTATATGAACTTGACCAATTCTCATGAGGAGCGGAATCACTATCTACTTACATACATAATATATGAACAAAGAAATATTATTTGTGCGTGGAAATTATAAAAGTATGGTTTCCTAGTAAAACCTAGGTATATAGATAAATATGTAGCACATCTAGCGTAAATAAAATAATAGGTATGAGTATAAACAAGAAAAAGACAATACATATAAAATACAAAATAGCTCGTTTATCAGGGCGTCAAAACAGGATATTTAAGCCATAATCAACAACAGGTAGCCAATGGAAAATTTAAAACAATAACACAAAATAATTTTAAATATTTCGGTTTCGCGGAAACAGGAGGAGGTCAACTTGAAAATATAAGAATCCAATATGTTTTGTAATAATTTTTGAACAATCCCCTCATGGTAAAATCTAAAATGGGAATTTATTATTGAGTTTTTCCAGTTCAGTATATGTAAAATGTAACTTCCATATAGATCTCCTAATACCTCCATCCTAAAATCAGTGTTTAAACATTCATCCCTATAAATATTTAAAAAATCTCAGAGTTTGGGGGGGGGAATCTTTTCAGTCAAAAAATTAAAATGTACTTTTTTAGTGCAAAATGCAGTCTTTTAATTACTGGCAGATAAAAAATAATATGGAAATTACATTAAATTGCATTCAACAATAATGCTGCAATTATCAGTCATCGTTTTAAGATACAACAATTATATATCAGCTATCAGATAAATCAATATTTTTCAAGCGATCAATTTGTTCACTGCACAACAAATGCGATAAATCAATATTTTTATGCGAGCATTGGCATTAAACATTTAGTATTTGAAAAATATTATTTTATGCAGGCGGACGAAAAACAGAACAGCTAAACATTAGTGTGAAGAACTTTATATTTTACAAAATTCTGTTTTCCGAATGCCTGTAAACAACACCGAGATGCTTTAGATGCAACAAGTCCATGTTAGGGTTAGTTTACACTGACCTGTGTGAACACGTTTGTGCGTGTTGAGACTGGACTTCTGCGTGAATCGCTTGAGGCAGAGGTCGCACTGGAAGGGGCGTTCCCCTGTGTGGGTGCGCATGTGCACCTCTAGGTACGGTTTGCGGCAGAAAGCTGCGTCGCACACCTATATCAACGAGGAAAATAACTGTTCAGTGCCTTGGCATATTTGCTGGCTGAAATATCGGGCGGTTTCGTTAAAAGATGTAAGCACCTTTTATCAGCTAGAAGTAAGACTAGTAAGGAAGGAAAACGTTAAAAATGTATGATAAGTAAGTAGTAAGTACTTACATCTTTCCGAGAAAACGCCCGCCTACACTATGTGCAACCTTCGTAGTCCATTGCTGGACTGGACCCAAAAAGATAAGTAGGTACCATCAAATTGAGGTTTTATCGATTTGCTACCCTAAAGGCAAATCTAAATCTATTCCTTTATAGATCTGAATCTATACTTTCGTAAGGTAACCATTCAGACGGTATGCAACCGTCCACTAAGTTAATAATTTGAACCTTGTCTATTTGAACAAATCTGAACACTACGCTGAGCGCTGCGCCTTGGACGTGCATAGAATTTTAAGAATTTTAATTGTTAAGGCACAAAATACGGGTCCATATTGGCTCACCTAAAGTTCTTTACCCGAAATTGTTCTTCCTAATGATTTGTAATCCGAATGAACAGTCTTCCTAAAATTTTTCATCCTAACGTTTTCATTCATACTATTTGTAGTGCTACCGGCGATGTTCATAACACTCATGTTTCCCAAAATTTTAATTAATAATATCATTAAAGTAAATATATTTAAACTCCTACTGTTTTTTATCATAACGCTTTTATCCCTAAACATAATTACCATAATATTAGATGATATTTATAGTTTTAATTTGAGGGTATGATTATTATTTGGGGGTATGCTTTACAGTTGGTTTAATACTCAAAGGCTTTACATAACGTACTGAGTTATGTCTATGGAACCACTGTACTTCCACACCCGGCGCTTTTTGATAGTAGCTATTTTTTTTGGATAGAATAGACTCTTTTTAGGGTATATTTGAAAACCGCAAAGTTCGCAAAATCATAGTGGCCGAGAAAAGAAATCCCAAAGTTTTTTTTTTTATCTACAAAAATATGTGCTTAGGCGTAGTCGACGGAGCCCCGCTTCGCGGGGCCCCTATTTCTGTCTACAGGGTTTAAAGGAACCTAACACGAAGGGGATGACGGGGGCTCGTTCGCTCGCTTTGCTCGCTCACTCGAGCCCCCGTCATCCCCTTCGAACCTAACCTGTCCGAGTCGGGGTGCCCCAAGTCCCGAGCTCGCTTCGCTCGCTCTTGCATCCTAAGTTGTCATTACAAATGAGTTACTTTTGTAATTATATTATGTTGGTTACCGCTATAAATAAAATCTAAACAAAAAAAATCTATAAAAAGAAATTTAAACAAAAAAGATTGACTTTGAATAATAGTGTAAAAGATGGTTATGTTGAGAAAATATAGGAAAACAAATAAAAGTATAATAGATGTTTATTGCTACAGACATTATGAAGTTGAATGCTTCGGAATTATGAACATTAGAGACAGAGTAGTTAGGAATTGTGATTGTTAGGATGACAAATTTTAGGAAGAACATTTTCGGATTTCCAATTATCGGAGTTGAAAATTTAGGTGAACTTTGGCGCACCCACAAAATACACACAGTACAGAAGTCAATCTACATACAAAGTGCGCTCGAGCAACGCACACATAGACACCGCTCACGGACACGTTATCTCAGACGGGTTGGGAGCAATGCGAGCGTGCGTGCGTGGCATCCGCTTGAGACACGCGTCTGTGAAGTGCAGAAATGGAGCAACAAAGAAATGGCTATCTAAGCTCGATTTATATATAATAGTTTCCTATTTTGAATCAGTATAAACGAAGTAACTATTTTGTAAGGTAAATTCACGCCACCAACTATTACGTAAGTTGAAAACATGATTTTTTGTTTGTGTAGATATTGTGTTGCTTTTAGTGTCATTTGTTAGGTTTAGGTCTAAAACGGATAGGGCAAAATAAATTTTGTAAATAGGGTAATCCGTTTTGAAGTTATTAGGGATTTTCGATAGTGAAAATTGACAAATGTAAAATTTTACACGTTTTTGTTCTGTAAACTTTTTGTATTGTAATACTATGTTTATTGTTTTGTTTTAATATTGAAGAACAAGCGCAACAATAAATCAAACAACTAGATCCGATTGCCACTACCACGATAGTTTTTTGTGCATAAGTCAAAGTTAACGACCCTAGCGCGTCCGCCGAGTGTAGGTATGAAAAGTGAAGTACATACATGTGATTGACTTCTGTACTATCTGTATTTTGTGGTTAAGGCCAACGCTGTGTTTTAGCTTCTTTGAACGATAATTCATGCACCATCCAACCATCACCTATGCGTTACTTAGTAGGTAAAGCATACCCTTTGCTGCCTGACAAAGCCGTATTTTTTATTTGTATTTTCTTCTACTGGGATCAAAAATAACAATATCGCCGTCACGTTTTTTGGGGTGACCAGAAAAACAGACACGCCAAACAATAACCGACCCTTAATACGTGTATTGAGAACATGAAACCTGTATGTGCAATGTACTCATCTGTCCATTACACATTTACGTCTTACTGGGAGAATTGCCCGCAGTCAGGCAAATTTAGTAATGTTGCCGTAGTTTTAACTTTGTGAATCGTGACTAAGTACTAAATATATACTTGTCGTCTAGTACTGCTTGCAGGTATGTTATTAAACATTTATCTTATTAGATTTATTAAACTTTTGTTTCATCGTCTTTTAAATCTTTGCAACGCGCACTTATGGTTTCTCGTATTTTTTTTCTGCTTCTTTAGCAGAAATAGGTCCTTTCAAAATCAAAATATTTTATTTCACATAACTACATGGGCAGTACCTATGAAACGTCAGAAGCTAGGTGCACGGTTCCAATTGGACATTTCCTGTGTAGAAGACCCGGCAAGAAACTCCACGGTATCTAACATGGCTCATTATATCTAGTCTTAAATCAACCTATTTATTTTAGAAATAGTCCTAGCTAATCATCGGGACAATATGTAGGTATATCTTTAACACACACAATCATATACTTACAGTGCACTGAAAAGGTTTGTTTCCTGAGTGGAGCTTCATGTGGACATAGTAAGAGGAAGCAGACGACAGAACTTTGCCGCAGACCTGAAAGAAGATATTTTGAAAATGGTAAGTTTTTACGCCTTCTCAAAAAGCCCCAGTAACCCATTAACGCGTCGTTTAGTAATACTATTAGCACAGTCTGCACAGTTCACCATATTCCAATTCGGAACTTAACCTTGAGTTAAGCGTGTTTTGAATTTTAATGCAGTCAACTGTTTTACATTTATTGGGATCATTTCAATTTATATTATTTGTGTTATATGTACATATGTGGAAAAGGAAAGGGATACCTTTGTTCTGCAGTGGGACAACACAGGCTGAATTACATATTATTATTGTGTTATAAATGAAGACTTTAAGATTTCTCAAGATACTTAGTTGAATGGGGCTGATGATGAATAAGTACCAATGAAGAGATGATAGACGACCATTCGAAAATGAACAAAAAGCAGTCCAACATCACGAGATACGAGACAAATCTGTTAATAGACAGTATTTTAAACGATTCTAGCTCACCTTACAGGCCTGAGGTTTAGATCGCGGCGTCGACTGACCCCCATTTGACACTTCCATTTTAGTTTGAACGGATCCCATGTCCACTCCCATACCCTGTTAAAACGGTTGCATTGATGCTTTATTTGTAAAATAATGGTTAGAATATCGGAAAGTGTCGTCAAATTGAATATAGTCTAACCTGAGAACATTGTCGTCCGTCCATATCCATGTCAACTCCTTCATCTTCCATCCCTTTGAAGCTCAGCTGAAAATAAAATAAAAAGAGGAACGTTCAGAGGTGAACTTCTTGGTTGCCTTTTTAATTTAAACAAGTTTGGCGAACTATTCCTTTGCTAAGAACGTTCAGCAGTAACACTTTTTTTGTTCTGGACTTAGACCGATGCAGCGCTGGATCGACTGGCCGGTGTTGAGTGGTATACGAAATGTTAAGCTAATGAACCACTTTGCGGGACTTCAGCACTTAACCTGCTCTTATCTACCAAACGCTGTTACTTGGCCGACAACACGGAGTACCTACCTAACACGAGAGGTTACCTTCCAGGCAATATTTTCTTTCTTTTTAAGTTAGTGAACTCACCTCGTCGTCTTGTTGTTGCATTTCTTGTTGTTGTTGGTGCTGTTCCATGAGATCTTGCTGATGTTGTACTTGCTGTTGTACTATGAGGCTGTCTTTAGAATCCTCTTGGTGTGTCTGGTGATGTTGGTTCATGTTGATGATGGATGCATGGCTTGAATCTGACCGTATTATTGTTGGGGGACCGGAGTGTACGTGTGGGTGAGATGTGTAGAAACTGCAAAGCAACACAATGCTTCATTTAATATCCGTCCTACAAATAACTTACGTGTTCTGCAGATTTTTACTGGTTATTTTGGTCTTTTAGTACATGTTGGTAATCAAAACGTAATGTTAGAGTGAACCTAAAAGTTTCCAAAGAGTTTTGGATTCACAGCTCACCAACATTGCGCAGTTGCATCTCAATATTTTGATTGGGTATTGTTTTATTTTCGTACGTTTGGCTACACTTCATTTTTCTTTTTCGAACTTGTATTGGGTCAAATGCTCGTTACAAGTGTTGAAGAACAGCGATTGTAAAGACCTCGAAGAGATACCTATAAACCCAATTATAATTTGTGAATCCACCAGGTTCCGCTCAACTTGTCTTATGGCCGAGTCTTACCTCATGGGTTCAGCCTTGATCTGCTGTTCGAACATGGAGATAGTGGCGAGTAGGTCGCCAGGGGGTGGCACGGGGACCCCCACGCCCCGTGCCACTCCCCCGACGCCTACGCCCCAGTGTGCTGGGAAACTAATGGCGACCTCGTTGCTCCCCCATTTTCAATTTCTGCCACCTGAAAAGAACTTCATGTCAAATTGCTATCAAAACTGCACACCTACCTGAATAGGAAAGTACTAACGTAGTAGCTTTATTTACCTTCTGTAAAAACAAAGGTAGTTTCTGGTTTACAGTCAGTAGTATCAAAGTGTAACTGAATCGAATTATGATGGCGTGTTTGTCAATACCTACAGCAAAATGTCGATTAACAAGCTGTTACCGATGCAGCAAGGAGAAATATGGGGTTTCAACCTTACCTGAAGGTAAGAGATAAAACTTAGGTCAAAGAACTGGTATAGGTCTGCCTTACTTTAAAAAAAGGCCAACTAGAGGTTGTAGAAGCGACAAGACACTTTCAGCTCCACCAGCTTTCTCATTGAAAATCGAGTCAGGTGCAAAAGTTGTAAAAGACACTTAAAGTAAAACAAAAACTGACGAGGGATAATTCAAGTAAAGGCTTGCCTTTGCTTGAAAGTACCTAAGAGATAAACACAAGTCAAAGATGCTAGTGATGATAATGGCTGAAAAAAACATTGTCAAAGAGGACTGAAAGCACGCTCTGTCTTAATTTTTCTAGGGTAAATTCGGAAATAAAGATTCAGGTGGCGGTGGACCTGTAAAGACCGGTCTACCAAGTGCTAGGGCTGTCACGGTTTGATGAGAACCATTTTCAGAAATGTTTATTGTTACTCACGAAACGCGCTATTATTCAGCTAAGTTAAAAGTCCAATATTATTTTAAATAAATTGGCTCTTTTCGCAATTAAGTACGAGTAATTAATCATTTAAGTCAAATGAAGGCATTAATTTTTACTTGTGCTGTTGTATGTATCAATTAGATCACTGTTTAATTGTATTTATGAATACCAAAAATATGTTAGAGTTCTAGATGTAAGTTAGCCTACTTAACACATTGAAGGACACTGAACGAGACACAATAGAAGTTTTATTGTTATTACGTCGAGGGGCGTTAACTGTCCTCAAAAGTGTTAAACTGAACGACACTTTGGTTAGCCCCTTACGACAATTTTATAAGGGGAGACAATGCTTCATAGCTAAAGTTAAGCAACTGATTGGAAAGAACAATATTCAAAGAGTATTTTTTAGGGGAGGACGTTTAGTAGGTACTTTAATATCTAAAGGGTTAGTATGCGGGAATAAATCACGGCAATTTCTCAGTTATACCTAATCAGTGCCGGTCGGAAGTAGGAACTAAACGTGCCTCCCTATTTTGCAAATAAAATTAAACCCATTTGAGCAAAAAATTTAACAATTTGAAATAAAAAGCATAATTTTGCGTGAAATAAAAATATAATTAAAACAAAAAAAAAATGATTACAAAATCAGGTGGTTACAAATCAACAGAGGCAGATACATGGCAACAAAAAAAAAAACAAATTACAAAGTGCTAAGTAGGTAACAAATACATAAATGCATATTAAATATTAGGCAAACAAAGTATTATGTTAAACAAAAATTCTAATAAGGTTAAACAGAGAATTCCAAACAATAACAAAATAGATTAGAAATTACATTACATTGCTGTTTTATTTATATTGATAGGCCGTTGACTGGACACAGTAGTTAAGTGCATAAAAAGCCGGAGATGCGAAACGCAATAGATAGGTATATAAAGGCATGTATACTAATATAATAGCGTACACTCACACTACGGCGCTTATCTTTAGCATATTTGTGTAGGATATGCAGATATGTATGTAAACTTGTTCACATATACAGCGGCAACTCTAATCGGTAGATATACGAAAGTGTAAACAAGAAAACATAATGGAAACAGCTAAAATGTCTAACAAAATATTAAATGGCGGAAGCTCACCGACCGACTGTCTCCACCCAGCCTCCCCCCCGGCCATCAATAAAATGGCCAATTCGTTATTGAATTTTGTCCCCAACTTTCAAGCCGAGGCTGCGCGACGCCGGTTGTCATACGACAAGTAATTTAGTAACCAATACAAGTCTAATGTAAACAAAACGGGTTTATAATACTTTATTCAACGTTTCGGTGAAAGTTATGTCATATTATCCTGAGCTAAATCTACAGAAAGTACTTTGTGATAATACTCTTTAGTTACTATCTGTAAACATAAACATCGTTTGCAAACGAAAGACTTGTAGCTATTGGAAATACAACGACCTTTCATAATGTATGGAGGGAATGAGATACAAATTTATTATTATTTCTTTTTTATGCAAAATGTTAGGTTTCATCGCGCTTATGTTATTTTATCATTATATTATGTATAGCAAAAGTTATATTCTACTCACATAAGTAAAGAAACACCTAAATATAGTAGTGTATACAGAATCACATAAATTATATCACTAATTACACAATTTCGTAAGATTGGCCATTCGAATTATGTTTTTCTTAGACACCGACATAAAATGGCTGCTACCTCATTGTTCTGCGCGTTCGTTCGTGCGCATAGAAGCCGTGAACGCTTGGGGACGACTTCTCCGCCAATTAAAATTATGGCGCGAAATTTAAGGCGTCGTTAACTACACTTTAATGTTTTATTTATGATAATCATTAGCGGTAGGTGTCAATTCCAATACACAACAATTGTATAACAAAAAACAAATGATGTTATGGAAAGAACGGCGAAGGCAGGAACATACACAAGACTATTACATTCATGTTTATTATCTGAATTATCGGTATTCAGCGGAGGAGAAAATATTTTCCTTTGTTGATGGCGAATGCCTTCTAAATGCTGATTTAATTGATTCTCCGAGTTTGTGTATATACGGCATATTGAACAATAATATTTCTCATATTTTTTATTAGCAATAACTTTAGATTTTCGCGTTTCCTCTGCCATATTAAAATAATTCGCCGTATCTATAGATAGACATCTATTTATGATTGCAATTTATTGATTATTCGATTGTATTGGAGAACTAGGCCACTTCGTAAATCAATATCCACAATCCACAACGACACGACAGAAGTAATGGATCTCGATCTCGTGAATAAGGAAGTACCTACTTATTCTATTGTCGAAAGTATGATTATTAATAGATCCGTAGGTAGGAATAGAAAATCACTTTATTTTAAAATTGCTACAATATTTAATACAGGATAGCAAAGTTAAAAATTGTAATTTATAAATTAACACTTTGATACACTATAATATATTCTGGTTCGTACCTATTATCCTGCGAAAGTAGCTGTAGGTACTATTTTTTAAATAATGTCATCAGAAGTTGGTCAATTTTAATAAATCATCATTAATTTATGATACATATATAAATAAATAATTATACAATTTTAATAGAACATGTTCCACCTAGGGTTCATTATTATTCCACGCAAGAACATCACACTAATATTTTATAGGCGAAAGTTTGTGAGTGTGTTTGTTACTTCTTCACGCACAAACAGCTAGACCAATTTCGATAAAATTTGGTATGGAGGTAGCTGACTCCCTGGATTGAGGCATAGCTTAATCCAGGGAGTCAGCTACCTCCATACCCATTTTCCCACGGGATCGAAACTTATGCTGGTGAAACCGCAGGACGCAGTTAGTATGTAATAACCGCAAAGGTACTACCTATTTGTGCAGAACTGCCGAGTTTCAAAGGATCATGTAATGTGAATGACAAAAGGCATTATTATTTCACTCTCCCCTTTAGTTCCTATGAGAGAGGAGAAAAAACCAATTATAATAAAGTTCTGAACTTTATGGTTCCTGTGAACAATAGTAGTCAAAGTATACGCTCATTTAGGATTATTTTTTCACGCTGTTCGTCAATATTGTTTAAGTGGATTGGCAGCATTTTGTTTAAAAAAAGCAAGATTTAAAGTAAATCAAGTGGCCAAAAACAGAAAGTAGTGTTGCTAACAATTATTCTTTTTAGATTTTTAACGAAACAAAGTAATGGGATGGATTCCAAAGACGTGTTACCGTTTAATACAAAGAGTAAAGTAATATAATGGGTAGTTTAATAGATGTAAATGGCATTATATTATCTTTATAAGCATAACATATATAATTTTATATCGGAAAGCCCGTTTGGCATGCATACAAGATGTTTTATTTTTTCTTTTTTTTTTCTACGAATCCGTAATTTTGTGTTCTAACTTTTGCAATAGTCTAAAGTATTACATGCTCTGTGCAATAGTCATCAGTTCAGGAATTGTGAACTATCGTAATAATTATGAATAAAATACTGTTTTTTTTTACAAGAATGATGGATTTTTAAACTCAACTTAAATAACTAGTACTCAAGTCCCATAAAAGTACTTTTTTTTGTCTATGTTTCTTAATTGACATTGACGTTTGCAGCCAGATTGTTTATGGTTCTTTTTGATAAGTCATAACCATGGCGGTGGGTGTTTTTGATTTTTGTATTAATTTATCCATCTGAATCGGTTATATTTTCTTAGATTATGCGTAAAAATATGTTTCAATTTCTTTGTTACTTAAATTTGTTTCCTACCGATATCCTATTTTTGGTTTTATCGCTGTGAATTGGCCTTAGTTTTGGCATAACCTAGTACTTGTGTTTGAACACGGATTATTTTTTAAAATAAATGTGTCGAAAGTGCCAAACGTAAACTAAGAATATGCATTTCAGCGTGTACCACCGCCCGCGATGAAGAAAGACAAGAAGGATAAGAAACCTCCTAAAGATAACTCTAAGAATGTTATGAGAAATCTTCACATCAGGAAACTCTGCCTGAACATCTGTGTCGGAGAGTCTGGTGACAGGCTGACTCGTGCTGCTAAGGTTAGTAATTGTTTCATAAAGTGTACCTTTATTTAATGTTTTGTTTGTGCTTTTTATCATACATAACCCTCAAAACATGGATACACACACCATGTTGACTACATAAAATTTCATACCTCAGTACAAAATCGATGAGGGTCCAATATAGGTGTATTATAATCATTGTCATCATTAATATTGCTACTTTGTGGGCATGTGTTTAGTCATAGCCTGAGTGAAAAGTAGATTAATTTTATTTTACTACATTTCCAGTTTGATTAGGTTTAACAACCGCGCCTAAGACAACCCACTGACCCAACTTGCAGTGTTGGACTTGATAGTTACCTAATAAACTAGGACCTACAGTAGGGCATGAACTTGTTCAAGAGTAACATAACTTGTGTTGCTGTTTGTAAATTCATGCAAGAGCAATATTTCCAATTTGCAACTTCTGAGCACTAACTACTTACTGTTCAGAATACTTACGGAAATAACATTTACAAAACAAGTTCTTTATTAGTTAGTTGCCTTGCCATGTTTCTCCTGTTTTGTTACAATTTTATATGTTCAAGTTGTTATCTAGTGTGTATAAACATTATTATGAAAGTATTATTCCTTTGTGTTTTAAACATAAATGCTATAGCATTATTGTGGTATTATTTCAGGTGTTGGAACAGCTTACTGGCCAGCAGCCAGTGTTCTCAAAGGCGAGGTACACCGTCAGATCCTTCGGTATCCGTCGTAATGAAAAGATCGCTGTCCACTGCACTGTCCGTGGTGCTAAGGCCGAGGAGATCCTGGAAAGAGGTCTCAAAGTAAGTCAATGTACTAGATAATCAAACAGATTTTCTTTCTCTTCTATAGTAGGTATTTTTATTTAAGAAACCATTTTGATTTGATTTACACTTCTGGATAAAAGCAGTAATAATAACAAGATATAGTAAACTTAATTAGTTTTACTTGTGTTTGATGAAAACATTTATTATCACAACTTATTTATGTATTTTGGGGACTCAGACTTCCTTTAGCTGGGATGACTATGTTAATACTCCCAGCCCCGGGAACAGCCGGCGACCCCCAAAAAATTTTGTTCAGCAGGCCAAAGCACATTTTTTTATACTTTTACCACATTTTCCATAACAGAACACCAGTAGTTGTAAAAACTATTTCAATTCGTGGGGTCAGGGCAGATCCCATCGTGTCCTGAAAGTTTTTTTTTTGAACCCATGGCCTCTTGTAATAAATTTGACTTTTGACTCACAGCATGCACAAGCAGAAACTTTGGAACCCCCCGAGTCGGTGGCCTCCATGGCCTCCTGAACTTAAAGTTTTATATTTTGTCGGCAGGGAGAGTGTTAATGTTCTTGGTTTTTACCATCCCCTCAAGTACTTTCTCTGAGGCAAAGGTGGTCTATTTGATAGAGCTTTCATTACTTAAGCAGGTGGTGCTCTTATCTAGGTTTACATTTGCTTAATGTATGTTAGTTATTACATGCAAGTGCGAACTGTTAGATTAAAGTTTCTTAGTTTACATTAGGTAGGTTTTTTCGACTATCCTTTTGTTAGTATGTATACAAACTACAAAGTTCTACTGTATTTGAGTAAAATTGTTCATACTGCTTGAAAATTCATGGCAGAAGGAATTCCTAACACATTGAATGTCTATGGGCATTCTTGGAAGATCATCTATTACTTATAATAACTAGGTTTTCAGTCCATAGATCAACAAATGTATATTTTTTATTTTCTGCTTCCAGGTCAGAGAATACGAGTTGAGGCGTGACAACTTCTCTGCCACCGGCAACTTCGGTTTCGGTATTCAAGAACATATTGACTTGGGTATCAAATATGATCCCTCCATTGGTATCTATGGTCTTGACTTCTACGTCGTACTTGGCCGACCTGGTAAGAAATATTATTATTCTTCACACTTTCTAATTTATTTTGTGTTACAGACAACATGGTTACATGAGGCGTTTATTATTAGAGCTTGCAGGCAGTGTGCATGACTTATGTAATATTAGTCAAGAGCATTCTTGAAATTTTTTATAATTTACAAAGAATTTTTTCTTGTTTGTTTTTGAAATGCATATCTGTTCAAGGGTGAAGAAAACAACACAGCCTCACTCTGTAAAAAATGTGCTATAATAAAAACCACGTTTTAAAGAATGTTAAGTCCAAACCTTATATTCATAAAAATATGGTGCACATCTAAAAAAATATTAACAAGTCTGAATAAAATCAAAGTTTTTGTTTAGATTTTTTTTATTAGAGCATAGTCTTAATGTATTTTTATGTTGTTCTAGGATTCAATGTAGCCCACAGAAGACGCAAGACTGGCAAGGTTGGGTTCCCCCATCGCTTGACAAAGGAAGATGCCATGAAGTGGTTCCAACAGAAATACGATGGTATCATCCTGAACAGCAAAGCAAAGTAAACTTAAGTAAACAAAATTTATAAAGGTTATTGTGTTTTATTTATGAAAAATCCAATTTATTCCGTACACGCAAATGCACTCCTACAAGTTAGCGCAAGCAATCGGGTTCTGTAGGTACACAATCATGTAGGTACTCAAAGTAGAATACGACTCGAACTGTATTGTTAGTATTAACACAATAATTATTATGTGGGACATTAATATAGGTAACTAAGGAAATGTGGCTCCAATAGTTCTCCAGACCGAATTTCAGCCATGGCGACCAATCTCTGCGGAGACTGGCCTACCATGCGGGTAGGCCAGTACGAAAGCCCGGACCAACGGCTTTTCGAGACACGGCGCTATCACTATCAGTATCAAAGAAAGAAAGAAAATACATTTATTTAGCACAGACTAAAAGACACGACACCAGAGATAAAAATAAAAAGTGCAAAGCCCGATGTAAGAAATTAGCAGGAAAGTGTGCTTCACGGCTGCGCCAAAAACGCCCAGTTCAGCAAAAATGCCAGACTAGTGCCTGACGCTGGTTTTCAACTGGACCTGATGATGATATCACACTGCCAACTTCCAAACTCCGGGTTGTATCTAAGAAATGCCTAACGGAAAAACTCAATAACCTTGTCCGACCTGGGAATCGAACCTAGGACCCCACGCTCAGACCGACACAAAGTAGAACACGAAACCAACGGGGCAGTCGGGTGATGACGTGTTTCAGAACTTACAGATTCAGGGCCGGCGCTCACTGCCAGCACGGCACGGCGAATTCATGTTACTTTAAGGCCGGCGCTCACTGCCGGCACGGCACGGCGTGTCATGGCAAAGGATTTTATTACTAACCAAGTTATTTTGAATCTTATTTCAATGAGTTTAGAATTCATGTTACTTTTTTTGATACCACGATGCCGCGAAATAACGCAACGTGCTGCGGCATGACGCGACGCGCCGCGGCACGTTGCGGCATGACGTGTCATGCCGTTTCATTCCACGAGTTGCCGCGGTGCGCCATTGCATCCCGCGAGACGTATGGGTCACTTTGTGTCGAGGAATTATGATTGCTAAGCTAGTTGAAATAAGGTTGAAACTTGTGCAGCGGTCATTTCGGTTAAAGGGGCGCAGTCCGGTCGGTGCGGAGCAAAACTGATTGATGTCAGATGGCTGGGCTTTCAGCAGGATGCCACGGAACGCCGCGGGATGCCGCAGCACAACCTGCCGTGCCATGCCGTGCCACGCCGTCATTGAGCGCCGGCCTTTAGGAATCCCTACAACATCATCACTCACCCTGTTCTATAAATAGGTCGTCGATGATAGGGCTGGGTCAACACTCGATGCGACAGTGGTTGAGTGGTTATAAACTCCTTTGTGGCTACCTACTTATTGTACAGATAACAGACATCGATAATCTGTGCAGATTACCGGTAACTATAGTAACAACAATATTGTTTTGTTGTTATAGCAACGTGTACGTGTCAAGTTTCATTTGGAAGGTTTTTATGTAGTGTATTAAATCGTATTTTTTTATCGTAAAATACAAAGAATGGCTTCGAGATTCGGGGATGAGGAGGATGATGTTTTGGCGCCTAAAGAACCGCAGGTCACGAGTTTGGATCCTGAAGAGCGGAAAGCAGGTCGGGGTCTACGCATTAAAAGAAGGCAGGATGCACTTAAAAGGTAGGATCTCAGAATACAGAAAAGTATAGGATTATCCACCTTATCACAGATATCCTAGTTCAATAAATAAGATTATAAACCTGTGCCTCTCTTTGAGTTCTCTTTTTAGTAGTTACCTAGTGTCGCATATAGTATAAACTACGAGCACATCACCTAATATTTCACACATTCACTGGAATTTGACTAGTCGTCTTTGGTCATATGTTACTATTCTAACTTATAAAACGCAACGTCTCTGTCTCTTAGTAAGGGATAGACAACTGTGCTTATAATTCAAGAACCGCTTTCCGGCGGGAGTCATGGGCGAAGCGTTATTTTTGTCTGTTGACCTATTCTTTAGAGCTGACCAGCCTGCGGAGGAAGCGGCAGCGGAGGAAGAACCGAGCCTCGTAGAAAAAGCAACGGCGAACGCAGCGGTGGAATTACAGCGATTGGCACTAGATGGCGCTGCCAAAGTCACCAATGTCAAGGTCACCACGGACGAGCGCGAGGTCGCTCGACGCCATGAGTTCTTCAGGAAAATGACCAGTAACATTCTTTTACTTTTGTTATATTAACTTAGGAATTAAAATAATTTACTATTAGACTTGAAGCTTTGGTTTATGCGGTTTGACATTCTAGAATTCTTGATTCTCCTCTAGAATCTCAAACAGCTAGACTTACTCAGTTTTCTACAAAAGAACTGTTTTATGTTTATTGGGATAAATTGTTTCTCATTTGCGGTCGTCAACAATCATCAAGAGTATGCGCGACGCGAGTACCTATATACACTTAGCACTTTCAACTAAGTGGCGTATTGTATGCTTTAAGTAAGTATGTGCAACTGCAACTTAAAACAAGGTGCAATTACCTAACTATACATATTGTATATTGTGTGTGTTATTGTTTATTGTGTATTGTTGTTGTTGTCCTTTGATATTTCTCGGGTCCCTGGGGTCCGGACCTTTGGAAGGCGTACAAGGGGCCGAAGCCTAACTCGCAGAGGCGTTAGACGTTTTTAATGAAATAAGGCACCAAACCAACCGATGATATCCCTGTTCGCAATATACAAGTGCACCCAAAGGGAAACCCCGGTTGGTGTAGGACTATTGCAGGATATGGAAACAAAGATATTATATAGCTAATCATTACTTTAAAAATGAATAATACATGTATTTGAATAGGTTCCATGCAAAAGATAGAGGAAGAAGCAAATGATGCACAGATCCAGTATGAAGCTATTTCAGCAAATTGGGAGCACATGTTGTCAATTAAAGATCCCTTAGACATTGACGCTGAAATGAAGGAGCAAAAGAAGAAATGTGATGACTTGCTTGCTCAAAAAGATGCTCTTATTGCCGAAGTTAAAGGTGATCTGAAAGCAATGGACAAAGCTTATTATAGAGATTTGGAGAAACAAGTAGGTACCTAGTAACATATCTGTTGAGGAATGAAATCCCTAAATTATACTATTTAGCTTCTTTTTTAGGGTTCCGTACCTCAAAAAGCAAAACGGGACCCTTATAAGATCACTTCGTTGTCCGTTTGTCAAGACCCTTTTTCTCAGAACGCGTGGAGCCTTGTCCGGCTGCAATCCCTTGAAGTAGTGAAAAAATTCAAACTTCTAAGTCAACTAAATCAAAAGATACGGGCGTTTATGTTCCGTTTATGCCGCATATTTTGACACTCGCAAGGGAATCGAAACCTATAGGGTACTTCCCGTTGACCTAGAATCATGAAATTTGGCAAGAAGCAATGTCATGTAGCACAAGTAAAGAGAAAAATCCGAAAACATTAAATTTGTAATTACATTACAAAAAAATAAAAAAACCCGCTGCGTGATAAACTATTTACATACTTACTTACAAATTTCAACGGCACCCTCAGTGCGTGAGTCGGACTCGCACTTGACTGGTTTGTTTTTATATTAGGCATTAATGTACCTCTGCTGGGCAAAGGCCTCCCTTCTCTTCTTCCATCTCTCTCTGTGCAGAGCTGCCAATGAATGCATGAATTGCACCGATCCCAGCGTGATTAAACCAGACTCGATTAATCGAATGAACCCTAAGATTCGCACTAGCTCCTGTAGCTTCATGTTCATGTTGCTACAGCGACCATTGCATATCAAGGAATAGACCGGGGGGCGCGGTAATGGTAGCGAGACGTGCCCGTAGGATAGGTAAGGATTTAAGGGCCTACCGGATATGCATCCTAGAGTAAGCATTGTATTAGTGGAGAGATGGGTAATTATTATCTATGGATGGGCATCTTTTATCGACCTTGCATCCAGGTTGGTTCAGGTCGAGCTTCATCGGTGCGTCTTTTGGCGGGCTTCTACTGCTATCTCGGTTCTTTTGTATGTAATTGCTTGTTTTGTTGTGTCAGATGTGGCTGTTTTCAATGTCTTCGTCGGAAGTTTCGCTACTATCCATTTCCGGTTTTTGTAAGTTTCACTAGCAGCGATCTTGATCTTACTTCTATCTTCAGCTGTCATCATCATCATCTGCCTAGCCTTTTCAAAGCTGTATCCTTCCAAAAATTGATTCCCTTGTCGAAGTACCTCATGTCCTGTTTTAGATTGTCGTTCCATGGGTAAATAGTTAGGCCGACCTTCTTGGACTTGGCCTTGTACTGCATTGCTGCATACAGTAGGTGTGGTTGTGGCGCCTGTAGACATGTGCGAGGTAGCACATCCTGTGGTTCTTGATGCGTTTGGTTACTGTTTTTCCGTCTTAAGATTTCATGCATTTTCTTTTGTCTTGGTTTATTCCTAGAGTGATTAATCAAGTTTCTAATGATAACTCGCTCATATCTTCTGAGTCTTGACCTGTTAGCTCTAGTAAGTGCCGATACTTTCAGGCCATGTATCATGCTTGATGGTCCTATTGGTTGGCGATTTGTTGGTTCGCTGTGATAGGATATATCCCTTACTGCCTTGAGGTCGACATTGTCAAAGGCCTTTTCTATGTCGAGGGCGAGTACATAAATTCTTTTACCTGCACGCCTTTCTGCGTCTAAGACCCTTTTAAGCGTAAATATATGGTCGTCTGTTGATCTATTTTTTAAAAGGTCTGTTGGTATTTGTCCAATTCCGTTATTATCTAATCTATTTTTTTAAGGACGAAGGATGCGTAAATTCTGACCCATGTTGCAAACTGATATGTGGCGATATTCATTCGCATTTTTAGGGTTATTGTTTTTTTTTGGAATTGGTACTTGTATGGTCTCCAGCCACGTGTCGGGTGCTTCGCTCTGTGACCAAGCTCTGTTCATGTGTTTGGTGATGGCTTCTTGTAATATTTCTGGAATTTTGTAAAGCTCGATTACCACTTAGTCAGTTCCGGGAGCTGACCCGTTGCGCATTTTATTAATGATTTCCATTACGTCATCCGCGATGGGTCCATCACACTGTACTTTGGTTATCGGATTGTTTGTATTAATTGTTGGTATAAGATGGCCCTCGGATTTTTTAAATATTTGCTCCCATTTGGTAATCCGTATCTAAGTAGATCTTTTTCGACGTTTTGTTTGAAGTTTGTTTCTACTGTAAAAAAAGTATAGCATCTGCATGCATTTTGCAGAGTGGTTTTTCCCCGATTCATTGAGGCAGGCCCTACATGCTTTTTGCTCTTCCTGATATTTAACCTTTTGAAGTGTTGCCTGACATTCTTTTACTAGGTTGTTCCTATTTGGATTATCTAGTTGCCTATTCTGTAGGAGTTTAGCTTTTTGTAGTTTAGCAAGAGCTAATTGATGATCTCTGGAGAGAACTGGCTGCAGAATCAGAGTTTCCTGGGCATCCGGTTTTAATACTTCCGTTATGGTATTCCAGGGTATTTCGATGTTTTGTCCGTTGAGTTGATTCCTACATATCTTTTAGTTTTTTGATATGCAGTCTTGGTATTTTATTTTCGTGCATTTACTATTAAGGGTGACATAATGGCACTGTTTATAATTGAAATCCTTGTTTCGGTTTGTTCTTAACAGACCCCAGATTATTTTATGGTCGGATGTGCCCCTAACGGTCCATTCGCCTTTAATAATTTCGAAGAGTTTTTTCTGTTGCTTGTGGCGTTATAATGTGATCCAATTGGGATTTCTGAGTGCCCTTTGACTATGTTATCCTGCATGATGATCTCGCTTTTGTCTTTTCTATTTGCAGTTTTTCTCTTTTGGTTGTAGAGTTGTATGCTCCTGAGTTAATACCTGTTTCTTGTATGCAGGCTGCATGAATGCCCCTAATTGCGAGTTCCGCGTCTTAGTTAATTAGTTAATTAAAGGCTTATTATGTTGTTGTTTTGACGTTGTTTGATTTTTCGTTAGGGTTGCTGTTGTAATGGTCGTCGTCGGTCATGGCCCAGCTATCATAGTGCTGGTCCTTGTAGAGGATGTGCATGTTGCTGGGTACTGGTTCGCCGCTAGGTGAATACACTAATGTGTGTCTTGTATCCGTGTGCACGTGCAAATTTACAAGATAGAACTCTGACGCGGCGATTAATATACCCTCTCCTCCCCAGAACGTCTTGTTATTCTGCGTGGTTGTGTATTTGTTTTCCTTTGTTCCTGGGAGAGATTGCTGATAGGGACAAATTCTTTTATATTATTTAAGAGCGATATTATGAAGAAGCGAGGTCGGACAGACACGTGGTCGAAAGTTAAACCCATTACATTATTTATTTGATGAGCTATAGCTATAGCTCGAACTAGACAATTCCCGTATTTTGTCATTTAAAGAGAAAGCCTTTTGTTTTTATGGTATTACAAGACCTTCTCAGCAAACATGTGCAGTGGGTTTGTTTTTGAGAAACAATAAAGCTGACAGGGGACGCCTCAAATTTATGAGCTTTGCTATTTATTGTTTCTTAACTGAACCTTTTTTTAACTTCCGAGTCCAATTTTGCGCACATCTACAAGACTTGACTTACAGGCTAGGAAATAAGTTGCTTGTTCAAGGCAGTTTTGGTAATTTAGTACAATGTTAAATGAAGAAAAGCTTGGAGTACGAATTCTAGAGCGATACCGTATTTTAGGCTAGAGTAATAGAGTGTCTTAGTTTATCCCACGCTTCTAGATATAATATGAAAACATTTCCCTAAAGCCTATTTATAGCTTAAAATGATGTTAAATTCACGCGCGGCTTTAAAAATCCAAATTAAGAAAACAAAGCGCAGCCGTATACAGATCCCTGAAATATACGGAAAGATCTCACCAAATGGGCCCGCTAGGGACACTCGATGTCACCAAGATCCTTGGCTGGGAGGCCTAGGCCTCGGGCTTGTATACCAGGAACACACGTATGCCATTTTAAAACCGTTTTAAGGCGTTTTAGGTTGCACCCACTAAAACAACACGCGATTCACCGTTTCGAATTTCTTTGAGTTTCAAGCTGAGAGTTACGCCAGTTTAGTTAGAGCCACGTGGTACGCACGTTGCATCAAGTATAAACAAAGGCTGGACACGACACGTCCGTCCCCTTCGGCGGTCACTATCCGAATCCTCTCTCTGTCCAGAGCTGCCAAGGACCAATATTTATTAAAGGAATCCAGCTCATCCCGTCATCTCCGTCTGGGACTGATTAGCTATTAAATTTTCGTTCTTACTATTACAGGATAATGACATAAAAGAATTGTCAGATAGAATTGAAAAGCAAATAACAATCATGCAAAGAGCCTACGGCAAGCAGCTAAATTTGATAGAAGCAGCCGTCAACATTGAACGAGAAGCAATGATAGATCATAACAACAAGAGATGGGAAGCACTCTATAAGCAATGCGATAAAGAAGAAATTGCACATTTGGAGTACAAATTTGTGCAGGTTGAAATAATGTGTAATTTGGTTAAAATGGTTCAACGACATTTAAAAACACATACTAATTTGGTAAACAATTTCAGTTAGACGAACATAAATTAGACATTGAGGCTATAATGTGGGAGCATCACGAAAAATATCGCGAGGCCAAAATAGAACTGGAATCTTTGATTCAGGAGTTGCAACAAGAACTGGAAAAGTTGAAGGCTACGTGTATAATTAATACCGAAAAAATTGGGTATACGTATCAGGTAAAAAGATGGGTGATTCATACGTTAGTATTATTTTTATTCCTACTGTTTTACTCACAAATATTTTCAGGTTCTAAAAAAACGCGAAGAGGAGAATGTCTTTGTAAGATCGCAACAAAAACGGAAACTTAATAAAATGTCTGATATAGCTAATTCATTAAGAGCGAAAATTCGGAAAGCGGCTGAGGATGGGGCCATAGAGGAAATTAAGGCAGACGCTGAAATCATTAAGTTGATGCAAACAATGGAGGACTTGGAGAAGAAATCTGATCACTTCGCTCAGGTGAATCATAACAAATTCACTCAAGTGTGGCGGATGTCGAGTGCGAGGTGTCTAGAGTTGAGCAAAGAGTTACGCCAAGGGGAAATAGCACTACATGCTCATATTCTAGCCGAGCCAGCTCCCCCGCCGCCGCAGAAACCGACCAAGGGTCCTTTGGCTAAATACGGTAATATTCGTAATACACGTACTAGGTGTTCCATGAGTATCTGACAGAAATGTAAACAAACCCTGCTCAGGTTAAGTTCTTCCCCACCAGTGGCATAGCGTGCCTTGGTGCCTGTATCAAAATTAGTTGGGGGGGGGGGGGGGGGGGGCCTAAATGAAGGGTAAAGATTTCTCACAAAAGAAACAAAAATGCTTGCATTATATTAAAATAGATATTTATTGATTATAAGTTATCGCTTCCTCCTAGAAATTGAGCTAGCCAAACAATTCAAATTAAATATACACCTTTCTTGCCATTTTTTTCGGCAAATTGATTTATTAAATCATCTTTAGCTGAAGACGATTTCAGTTTTTCTAAAATTTCTGCCTCTATAGACAATAGTGACAAGTCTGATAGCCGTTCCTGCCCCATCGAAGTCTTTTAGGTAATTTTATATCAGTTTTAATTTTGAAAAACTTTCCCGGGAAGCACGAGATTAAGTGACATTGTGGATAACATTTAACTAATTTTTGCTTACACACGTTAGGGGCCTCTGTAGTCCGGGGGCCCCGTATCATTGATACGGCTGATAGGTACGGCGGTAGCTACGCCCCTGGTTCTTACGCAATCACTCACTAAAGTGAATTAGAACACATTCATCAGTAGGTATATTAATAATTCATCATCATCATCATTTCAGCCGAAAGACGTCCACTGCTGGACATAGGCCTCCCCCAAGCACCTCCACTTCGACCGGTCCTGTGCTTCCCGCATCCAACGGGTTCCTGCGGCCTTCACAAGGTCATCGGTCCACCTTGTGGGAGGCCTTCCAACGCTACGTCTTTCGGTACGCGGTCGCCACTCCAGAACCTTTCGGCCCCATCGGCCATCTGTTCTGCGAGCAATGTGCCCTGCCCACTGCCACTTAAGTTTGGCAATTCTTCGGGCTATGTCGGTTAGCTTGGTTCTCCTGCGGATCTCCTCATTCCTGATTCGATCACGCAGGGAAACTCCAAGCATAGCCCTCTCCATTGCCCTTTGCGTGACTTTTAGCCTTCTTATAAGGCCCATTGTGAGCGACCACGTTTCAGTTCCATAAGTCATCACTGGCAACACACACTGGTCAAAGACTTTCGTCTTGAGACACTGCGGTATGTGGGACGAGAAGATATTGCGTAGCTTCCCGAACGCTGCCCAACCGAGTCGGATTCGTCGATTGACCTCTTTCTCGAAGTTAGACCTACCTAACTTGACAGTTTGTCCTAGGTAAACGTACTCGTCCACGACTTCGAGTGTAGCGTCTCCGATTTTTATGAGAGTGGGTGTTACATGGGCATTTGACATGACCTTCGTTTTGTCCATGTTAATTTTAAGACCCACTCTTTCGGAGGCTCTACTGAGGTCATCGAGCATTGTACTGAGGTCCTCCATAGTCTCAGCCATGACTACGATGTCGTCGGCAAACCGAAGGTGAGTTATGTACTCGCCATTGATGTTGATGCCAGCCCCTTTCCAGTCCAGAACCTTGACATCCTCCAGTGCAGCGGTGAACAGTTTCGGAGAGATAATGTCTCCCTGTCTCACACCTCGCTGCAGAAGGATAGGTTTCGAGGCCTGAAACGCCACTATGTCAGTCAGACTCCAGAGTCTGACTGACATAGTGGCGTTTTCGTACAGACACATCAGCACTTCGATGTACCGATAGTCGATCTGGCACCGTTGAAGAGACTGCAGCACAGCCCATGTCTCGATCGAATCAAAGGCTTTCTCGTAGTCCACAAACGCTAAGCAGAGAGGCAGGTTATATTCTTCGCTCTTCTGTATAACCTGTCGCAGCGTATGTATGTGGTCAATTAATAATTAACCAATTCATATTTAGTTACTTTAAATGTTTCAACGTTTTCCAAGAATAATTGTTTGAATAACATTAAACTGTAATTGAAAATCATCGACAAAAATTGTTTTCATTATATTTTTGTTATCAAATTAACCTCAACGTATGAGTGGCCCACAGATACCTACGTATCGGATCTTTTTGTTTACGTTTTACGTCTGATACTTTTAGAACAAAATACATGTAACGATATAAAATAACTGATTCAAAGAAAAGCATGCCTGTTTTGTTTTCAGAAGCTGAAGCGAAGCTTGCTTCGACCGCCATTGAGCAGGCAGGCGTTGATCCCGAAAACAAGTTTGAGGAAGCAAAAAATAAATTGGTAATTTTATGTACAGTCAACAGTAAAAGTAGATGATCAATATCAGAAATTCAATACTAATAAACGGAGTTCGCGTCAGAACTGTGTGGCGTTGAAGTGATTCAAACCACTCAACGCCACATCAACGCCACACAGAAATCACTTCGACGCCACATAGTTAATGCGAACTCCGTTCATTAGTATTGAATTTCTGATTTTGTTCATCTACTTTTGCTGTTGACTGTACACACTAGCCCATGGCTAAATAATAACAGCCGCACAGGTCGATCGATCAGGTTAAGCTACGTTTGCCGCGGTTGGTCTGTGGATGGGTGACCATCTTTACATACCGAGACCCCTCCGTGCCTCGGAAAGCACGTTAAGCCGTTGGTCCCGGCTGTCATTCGTGGATCTTTGACAGTCGTTACGAGTAGTCAGAAGCCCGAAAGTCTGACAACCAGTCTTACCAAGGGGTATCGTATTACCCAGTAACTGGGTTGTGGAGGTCAGATAGGCAGTCGCTCCATGTAAAATACTGGTATTCAGCTGCATCCGGTTAGACTGGAAGCCGACCCCAACATAGTTGGGAAAAGGCTAGGCAGATGATGATGACTAGCCAAGCTTCATACTTTGTATCTACAGTCAGTATCAAAACTCGATTACCGCTTCAGAAACTGTTAGCCTGTATCATCCCACTGCTGGGCAAATGCCTCTCCCCTCTCCCCATGATTTCCATCAGCTCTTTCGGTCCAGGGCTAAAGTGGACCACTGGTCGTTTGTTTAGCTCGTCCCGCCATCTTCTACGAGGTCTGCCGCGACGCCTCTGGTTGTGTCTGGGCTCCACGTAACTATGTGGTTATTTTGGCCCACAGCTCATTGGGCATACGGCAGACGTGGCCATCAGCTTAGCGGTTTTTTAAGCAACGTCAGTATTCTGTTTTGGAGCGCAGTGTGGAACGCTTCGGTTTTTTAAACAAAATTAATTACTTAGAGGGATACTTTGTCTCTGATTCTTGCTCTTCAGTCTTGGAATTAAAATCCATCGTTATTTCTCTTTTTTTCGGGAATAACGTGACTGTCTTAGGCAAGGCTCGCGTCTTCCTATAAGATAAATGTGATTACTCCGCAGATTCGTCACATACTACAGCTTGTAGCGGATAACACGGGCTTTCTAGTTGAAGATCGTTTACTCAAACTTATTGAAAAGTACCAGTTGAGCTCCAGAAATTTGTGTACGCTAGATGCAATTTTTATGGTAAGTTATCCTTGACTTTGTTATGTACCTACAGCGCCTTTCCTGTACGGGCATTATACTAAGGTACCGGTTAGTTTTAGTACCTATTGGAACAAAGCAACATGGGTTCGTAATGCATGATTGAGAATGATAGCTTTGGTCTAGCGCTAGTAATTATTTTAAGCTCTCTGTCTGTACCTATAAGATGAGGACTAATAGAGAAGTATGGAAGACATAGACATGTTGCGCCGACCCCAAATAAATTAGAAGGACTAGAGAATGATGATGATGTGTCTACTTAAAATGACCAGCTGGGTGCCACGAGTGCTACATGCATTACTGAAGATACTCATAATATTTAATTATTTTTAGGCGCTAGAAATTCAAGCGGAAGACGATATAGATCTTTTGTGTGGCACATTTTTGAACTATGCGTTTTGCCCTATTTGCGTGGGTTTGGAAATAGCATCGGATGCTCCGGTACCGGCGCAGGATCAACTATCACCGGATGCTGTGTCAAAGGCAGACTCCCAAGGCGGTATGAATAAACGGGGTGGGTAAATCATGCAGTTTTTATAGCTAGGGTCTTCTATTTTTATTTACTATCGGTGACGGCTTGCGTCAGCGTAAACGTGTCTTGAGTATGATATATTATTTATTTGCCCCAAGCCCATCACTCATTTTACAATACATTAACTGTCGGTTTTATGGTCGGAGTATTATTTAAGCTGCAGTGAGCGTTACAGAGATCACCTCAGTAGGTACCTAGGTCATTGCTGAATGCGGCTGATAAAATTTATAGAAGACTCAAACCTGCGTCTCGTCCACAAGACTTGTATTGCTCAAGAGCAAATTTTTTATTCATAATCTAGTTTTGGAGCAATAAAATTGATGTCGTAAAAAAGTTAAAATTTATTACAAATGTATCTCTCGAAAATCAAGATAACGCTAAAGTCTAAAATTGAGTAAGTGGCGAAGGAATGTAAATTATCTGAGACAAGCCGTGGGGAGCCCCACTGGGTGACTCCCCATCGCCAAAAATGAAAAACTGCCATCCTTTATTTAACCCCTTTAGGATGAATTTAGTAAAATCCTTCCATAACCCCCCCTTCGTTAAATATGGAAAATTTCAGGCTACTAGACCCAAACGGTTTAGGCTGTGCGTTGTCTGTCAGTGAATGTGAATGAATGAATTTAAGGTTTTTATTGAGTAGATAATAAATTGAAGTCCATAGAAATGTAAGCTTGAAAATAAACTTGAAATTTTTAATTTCATTTACACCCGTTATTCTTAATAGGCGGAGGTGGAGGAGGAGAAAGGTCATCAACAGCCAGAGTTCGTACAAGCCTCGCTGCCAGAAGTGTATCGGCTAGCACGTCGCGCACACTACACATTGGATTCAGGTTTGCACATCATTCAATTCTTGGATTTTGTATATACCCTATCATCATTGAAATAAAAGGGAGATGGCGGCATGAGCTGGAGTCTTTCAACAAAAACTGATCCTATACAAGTTTATGTAGAGAGAAATGAGGAAAGAGTGTAGGGGGAGGGAGGCCTTGGCCCTACAGTTGGGACGTTCCAGACTTGTAATTATAATAATAATTATTGAAATAAAGTTGATTGCGTTGACGATATAACGCGAATATTTGCACAAATACGCCAAGTGATGTCCCAGCATATATGTATAGTCACTGGACTGCTAGGGACTGATTGCATGCAAAAGACTGTAACCAGCAGTCGACTGTGGACTGCAATAGGCCGTGTTGATTAATAGCCATAGACTACTGCAGCTCATCCGTATTGTCAATGCATTTGTTACACACTACTACCTGTATCATTAATAGCCATTGACTACTGCAACTCATCCGTATTGTCAATGCATTTGTTACACACTACTACATGTATCGTTAATAGCCATAGACTACTGCAACTCATCCGTATTGTCAATGCATTTGTTACACACTACTACCTGTATCATTAATAGCCATAGACTACTGCAACTCATCCGTATTGTCAATGCATTTGTTGCACACTACTACCTGTATCATTAATAGCCATAGACTACTGCATCTCATCCGTATTGTCAATGCATTTGTTACACACTACTACCTGTATCATTAATAGCCATTGACTACTGCAACTCATCCGTATTGTCAATGCATTTGTTACACAGTACTACCTGTATCATTAATAGCCATAGACTACTGCAACTCATCCGTATTGTCAATGCATTTGTTACACACTACTACCTATATCATTAATAGCCATAGACTACTGCATCTCATCCGTATTGTCAATGCATTTGTTACACACTACTACCTGTATCATTCATTCAGTACTAAGTATGGGCCTTTCGAAAGAGCCAGCTCAATGAAACTTCGCGACATTGTTGATAAGCTTGATATACAGGGTGGTAGGGACTGCATCGACGTACAACCATGGATTTAGTACAGACGTACTAAAAGCTGTCAAATTTCTTTAATAGATTTTCAACTTTATCGCTAAAGAATAAGGTTCAAAGTTGATTGGGAAAATTTTACAGTTTCAGGGTGCGTTGTAATTTTTTTCGTCGTTTATCGAATACGTCGCGAATGCGTACAACTATATGGCATTTTAATTTTGATAGCAAAATTAATAAATCTGTTTTGTTTAAAATTGTTACATACAACTCACTGAAGAAAAATTGTAGGATATTAGGTTATTGATTGGGAATTTTATTGTTTCTGTCATTTTATTGTACCTTACAGGAGTTTAACTGAACTATCACCGCTGGAACAACTTTTGATGACGGAGGCAGATGAAATAATGCAGAAATGTGGAGATCTCCAATGTAAGATCAATGTTTGTTATTGTAGCCCCAAAATGTACCTATATTATGTATTCCTACACCCAGCGGCCCATAAACCATAACAGAGCGCGAAACAAATATAGGACTTATTTCTGGAACCACCCGCTTTTTGTTATGGTTTCGGGGCCGCTGATTGAGGTATGTACACGACATTTAGTAATCCCCACAGACGTTGTCCTAACCAAAAGTTCATATAAATCTCCCATAGAAAAAAGGACGTTCAGTTTTTTCCGAATTAGAAATCTTCTTGGAGCCTTTTTTTTCTCTATAATAATATCTATTTCGGACTATTACAAACATTTTAAAACAAAAAATAACCAACTCGGTCCAGCCGTTCTCAAGTGATGCGCTTACCAACGAACAGCATTTAATTTTTAGGGTTCCGTACCTCAAAAAGAAAAACGGAACCCTTATAAGATCACTTCGTTGTCCATCTGACTGTCCGCCCGTCAAGACCCTTTTTCCCAGGAACATGTGTAGTCAAGTTAAAATTAATATCAAATACTCAGGGCTGCAATCCCTTGAAGTGGTGATAAAATCAAACTGCTAAGTCAACGCAATCAAAAGATACGGGCGTTTATGTTCCAAAATAAAAACCTATAGGGTACTTTCCGTTGACCTACAATCATGACAGACATGAAGCAATGTCATGTAGTACAAGTAAAGGAAAAAATCCGAAAACTGTAAATTTGTAGTTACATTACAAAAAAAAATATTTTTCAAACTACATTACGGAGCCCTCGGCCTCGGTGCGCGAATCCGACTCGCACTTGATCGTTTTTTACTTACATGTATGTATATACATATACACATTGCCGGACTTAAAGAATAGCACCGCCCCATACTTCCCGTGGGTGTCGTAAAAGGCGACTAAGGGAGACTGGAGAATGGGCAGCAGCATTCTCTATGCATTACACCATCATACCATACTGCGATCGCCAATGGCGATTATGGCAAACCCCCCCCCCCCCAAAATTGGGGGAGAACTATGTCCAGCAGTGGATGTCTTTCGGCTGAAATGATGATGATGATGATGATGACATATACACCCCCTTACTAATAAACGTATTAGATCAGATGAATAGTTACACACCGATTTCTCTCTTTCAGTCGTCAGTAATTGAAGAATACAAAGCGTTGTTTAACTATACAGACGCTTTACAACGTTTATTAATAAGAGGGACAACGTGTAACTGAATTAATGCACATTATGAAAGTAGTTCAGAATCGATTTCTCTCATTTTTAATAAAGTTTTTTTTTTTAATTTAAACTACGTAAATTACTGTCACAAGTAGGTTTATCTCTTTGAGTATTAAACCAACTGGAGGCGCCATTGTCAGGCGATCCCCGCTGCCAAAGGTACGAGACCGCCGGTCATAGCGGTTATAATAATGTGTGCGTATAGTTTATGCTTGTATTTGTTTTTTGTTTTGTATGCGTGCGTAACAACGCGATCGAATTGCATTAGTGTATTATTCATATCGGGCCATTGTATACGCTAGTTGCGCTTGCGCGGTAAACTCTGCTTGCTAGATGCTGGATTTTGTGTGACGTCCTGTACCTATGACGCGTAGATCGCATGTGGCATTTGTAGATACCGCTACATCACTCCCCTCCGGAGACCGGAGGTCGATTAGTGGGCTGAGTCTTGTATCTTGCTATGCTTGCCAGGCCAGCTGAGGTTCCAGTGAGTCGGAACCGGTTGCCTCATAGTTCACGGCGAGTCGGAACTGTCTGCGAAGATGTCCCCAGTGAGTCGGGGTGGCGCTGCGTTATGCTCCAATGCGTCGGATGTCGTACAGCGCCGATTTGAGGCTGACTACTAGTGGACAAGGAGAGGGTTTTTAAGGGCTCTGCTTGTGGACCGGCCGAAAGTTCAGTGTGCTGTGCCGAGGTTTCTGATGAGGCTGAGGGTGATGACCAGGTATTCGCGGACGCTGCATGCTGATGGTCAGGATACCCGTTGAAAGCCAAGGGTGCTGGCTGGCTGCTTGACTCGCCGCTACGGACGTGATGATGATACTGCGCTGACGTTCATGTCAGGGAGGATCCTCCGACCAGACGAGTGTCGTGTCTGGCGGGCAACTGCCCTATGATTCATGTTGGGCCGTTGTATTACTAGTTGCGCGGTAAACTCTGCTTGCGAGATACAGGATTTTGTGTGACGTCCAGTATGACGCGTAGTTCGCATGTGGCGTCTGTAGATACAGTACAAACACTTTTACACGTCAATCATATTATTATTTTTAACTAGATGAGGTCGGCATGTTGTTTAAAGATACATAAGTTGACCTATTGGTATAATTTTATTAACCCGTGCATAATACGCGTATTCATTTGTTTTAGCGACTGTTATGGTGAGTGCGGGCACGCCGGAGGGCGGCTCCGTGAGCAGTCGCAGGCTTGGCTCGAGAGCGGTCACCGTAGCACACACACTAGGATCCGACGAAGAAACTGATAAACAAAACAATCCTTTCCTCTGTCCACGTTAGTATATGTATCATAATTCGTCCTTATTCTGCTGCGCTTCGACTAACATAAGCATAGCATAATCAGCCGATAATGTTTCCACTAATGGGACACCATCAGGCGAGATCGAGGTCTTCGTCGAGGAGCAATAAAAAAAATAAAAAAGACAGGCCTCCTCTCGATGAGAGAGAGCGGGCCATAATCCACTACGCGGGACCAGTGCGAGTTGTTAGATGTCATATGTCTTTGAATTTTTGGTTCTAAGATATGCCGGTTTCCTCACGATGTTTTCCTTCACCGTTTTGAGAGCAGCGGTGATGAAATAATTGAAACAAAGTAAGGCCCCTGTCAGGGTTCGAACCTACGACTTGCAACTCGTTAGTCGCGGCCGTTCCCACTGGGCCATCACTGCTTTCGCGTTTTGACTAAACTAAATTAATTATTGCGTTTCTACTGATATAATCCAACTGGTAATTCTAGAGATTAAACAAACAGACTCTTCAGCTTTATATCAGAAGGCCAATCCTCGTAATTTAAAACGTTCAAAATCTAGTCAAAGTCTAGTAAGTCTGTGTGGACTTAAAGAATACCACCACCCCATACTTCCCGTGGGTGTCGACTAAGGGGCGTACCGGAGAATGGGCAGCAGCGTTCTCTATGTATTCCACCACCATACCATACTGCGATCGCCAACCCGCTTGCCAAGCGTGGCGATTATGGCAAACCCCCCCGTTTTGGGGGAGGCCTATGTCCATTAGTGGACGTCTTTCGGCTGAAATGATGATGATGATGAAAATCTAGTCGCAGTCTCATCTTAGCGACACACAAATGTCAAACACTTGTCAAAATGTAGGGAAATTAGAGGTATTTTTGACAGATTGAGACAGATCTGACTGCATGTGAACGTTCATAAAATTACGAGAATTGCCCCTCTGATTTCAATCACTTTATTTTTTGCTAATTTTATTGTTTGTTTTTCAGTGGGTCACGTTTTGGAAATGGAGCCAATGCAAGTTTTGACTGCTTTGAGCGATTTTATAGCACTTTTCGTACCACCCGGGAAGAAGAAACTTAACAATATACTGTTAGTATACTGAAGATATCTGGCGTTTAGCTCTCGTAGTGTTTCCTTCTCAAGTTAACATAATGAAACGGTCCGACGACGTGCTCGCTCATGGGTGATCCAATGTAATTCTCTCGAATGCTATTCAGTGCGAGCCTCCGTCGAGTACCGACTTCCATCCAGACTTTTATACTTACTTACGTTAATCATTCATTACAGAGAAAGCTTAAAACCACCGAATTTTGAAACTCCATCTCGCAGACTTACTTATAAAGAAATCCAAAATTATTGGCTTCAATGGAAAAATGTGTACCCTCCAGAGAAAGATAAGTTTTGGGATGGACTGCTGACTGGATTGAACAATTATTTGTCGATATTACAAGGTGGGTTATGAAAAGAAATAGTTTTAACAGCATTGAAAATCGCATGCCTCATCGGTGTCACGCTCTGTCATTGCGGATAAAGGCCACACGACTATAATTTGAATCCTCAATGTAGTTGCAGATATTCACTGCGCTAGATTCAGGCAACGTAAATGAAAATTCGGCCAGTTGCCTAATTAATTTTCGATCATGGGAAGCACAAAACAAACAAATTTTAATGTTGTCATTATTTATGTAAACATGCCAGTTCCAACAGCATCCTGTGCACTGTGCGGTAGGTGGAATTGGGTTATTCCACAAATCCCCATTGAAGTCTCATAGAGTACTTACATAATGGGGGTTTGTGGACAAAAAGTTCACAAGTCCCCATTGGTTTAAAATTAAAATACTTACAAACAACATTGTTTAATAATCATGAAGTCTTCATTTCATATGGAGGTTAGGACATGATTATTTTTATAATCAATCAATTAAAGTAGTGGCTCATAACAGTAAAACGCAGTCGGACTCGCGCACCGAAGGTTCCGTACCATCACAAAAATATGTTTTTAAAATGAAAAATTCATCATCATCATTTCAACCGAAAGACGTCCACTGCTGGACATAGGCCTCCCCCAAGCACCGCCACTTCGACCGGTCCTGTGCTTCCCGCATCCAACGGGTTCCTGCGGCCTTCACAAGGTCATCGGTCCACCTTGTGGGAGGCCTTCCAACGCTACGTCTTCCGGTACGCGGTCGCCACTCCAGAGCCTTTCGGCCCCATCGGCCATCGTGCCCTGCCCACTGCCACTTAAGTTTGGCAATTCTTCGGGCTATGTCGGTTACCTTGGTTCTCCTGCGGATCTCCTCATTCCTGATTCGATCACGTAGGAAAACTCCAAGCATAGCCCTCTCCATTGCCCTTTGGGTGACTTTTAGCCTTCTTATAAGGCCCATTGTGAGCGACCACGTTTCCGTTCCATAAGTCATCACTGGCAACACACACTGGTCAAAGACTTTCGTCTTGAGACACTGCGGTATGTGGGACGAGAAGATATTGCGTAGCTTCCCGAACGCTGCCCAGCCGAGTCGGATTCGTCGATTGACCTCTTTCTCGAAGTTAGACCTACCTAACTGGACAGTTTGTCCTAGGTAAACGTACTCGTCCACGACTTCGAGTGTAGCGTCTCCGATTTTTATGAGAGTGGGTGTTACATGGGCATTTGACATGACCTTCGTTTTGTCCATGTTCATTTTAAGACCCACTCTTTCGGAGGCTCTACTGAGGTCATCGAGCATTGTACTGAGGTCCTCCATAGTCTCAGCCATGACTACGATGTCGTCGGCAAACCGAAGGTGAGTTATGTACTCGCCATTGATGTTGATGCCAGCCCCTTTCCAGTCCAGAACCTTGAAGACATCCTCCAGTGCAGCGGTGAACAGTTTCGGAGAGATAACGTCTCCCTGTCTCACACCTCGCTGCAGAAGGATAGGTTTCGAGGCCTGATCCTGGAGTCTGACTGACATAGTGGCGTTTTCGTACAGACACTTCAGCACTTCGATGTACCGATAGTCGATCTGGCACCGTTGAAGAGACTGCAGCACAGCCCATGTCTCGATCGAATCAAAGGCTTTCTCGTAGTCCACAAACGCTAAGCAGAGAGGCAGGTTATACTCTTCGGTCTTCTGTATAACCTGTCGCAGCGTATGGATGTGGTCTACGGTGCTAAAGCCTTTACGGAATCCGGCTTGTTCGGGAGGCTGGAAGTCGTCAAACCTGCGCGCGAGACGGTTCGTGATGACTCTCGAAAACAGCTTGTAGACATGGCTCAGGAGTGAGATGGGCCTATAATTCTTAAGGAGGGCATTATCGCCCTTCTTAAAGAAAAGTATCACCACACCTCTGTTCCATGCCTGTGGTGTTTTGCCCTCGAGTATGACGGAACCAAACAGCTTCTGAAGGGCCTTCAGAACGGGTTTTCCGCCCGCCTTCAGCAACTCGGCCGTAATTCCGTCATCACCCGGTGCCTTGTTGTTTTTGAGCTGCTTCAGAGCCATCCTAATCTCGTACAGGCTGACGTCCGGGATATCTTCGGTATAGTGCCGGGTCAATCTAGCTCTTGGGTCGTTTGCCAGATTCATAGCGGGGTTATTTGTTGACGTGTATAACTGTCCATAGAACCTCTCGATCTCTCCCAACAGCTCAGGTTTGTCGGATACGATCCTGCCATCATCGGTCTTCAGTCTCGTAAGCTGGCTCTGCCCAATAGACAGATCTCTAGCAAAGACCTTGGAGCCTTTATTTCGCTCTATCGCGTCCTTAATACGATCTGTATTAAAGCGGCGAAGATCGCTTTTCAAGGCCTTAGAGATTCGTCTATTGAGTTGCCGGTAATTTAGCGCATCATCCGTAGACTGCAGGATCATATCGCGCCTCTCCTTCATGAGCCGCAAAGTAGGATCAGAGAGCTTCTTATTTGAATTCGTACGGCGGGTCTTGAAGATCTTAGACCCGACCGTATGGACAGTTTCCACGAACCCATCGTTATAATCGTCCACGGAGCTCCCTAGGCATTCGAAACGATTCTGGAGTTCGAGCTGAAAGCTCTCGGGGTTTTGGATCTGGATCGGTGCTGGACGGAGCGTAGACAGTCGGCTTCAGCAGTCGAGATTTTTCCAGCTTGATATTTAAGTTCAATGTGCCTCTTACCATACGGTGATCACTTCCGGTTTTCACCGAGTTGATCACAGAGACATCATTGAATACTTGCTTCTTCGTCGACATAATGAAGTCAATCTCATTTTTAGTTGCACCTTCCGGGCTCCAGGTCAGGTCCAGGTCCACTTTCTATGCTCACGTTTTCTGAAGAAGGAAT
Organism: Mesoligia furuncula; assembly: GCA_916614155.1. Taxonomy (NCBI): domain Eukaryota; kingdom Metazoa; phylum Arthropoda; class Insecta; order Lepidoptera; family Noctuidae; genus Mesoligia; species Mesoligia furuncula. The sequence goes on along the minus strand of OU744811.1, from coordinate 12,326,444 downwards.
TCATCATAAAGAGGCCTTCCTTCTCCATAAAACTGGCCAGTAGGTGGCAGTAGTAGTGATACGCTGGTTCTGGCGCACCGATCTGAGGGCGGGTGTGCCAGAACCCCAAAACCTAAAAAAAAAAAAAAAAAAAAAAAAAAGTTTTGGGGTGCTCTGATCACGTTTCTGCGGTCCATTTTTGCGTAGGATGCGCGGTTCCGGAGATGTGCAAATCAATTAGCTGATTTATCTAATTGATTTCCGGTGCTACGAACCCTCATTAGTGTTTCATTGTTAATCCTCTTATCTATTCAACCTCGTGCACCCTCATTAGCGATGCATTGTTCGCCTAATCCTTGCATTCCTTGGCGTTCTTATCTACTATTACTCATTGCTAACCCTCAACTGCTTTTCTGAATCATCAATAAAACACATTCCTTCATTTTATTACAACATTTTATTTCTTATTTTCTACAAAATATGTGCGGAACATTTCATCCACTAAAATATCATTGTACAGTGTGTTCCCCGTAAATATGTTCGTAAAACTATGCATTGAACATCCCTGAAACTTATATAGCAAATACATTAAGCAATATTCACCACACACTGAAGTCCAATCATTCTGAATCCTATCAACATTCCAGCCCCATCTTTTGCAATTCCTTTTTAAAAACTCGAGATAATATTGCGTAGGTCCTCGTCCATATGAATCAAAATATTGACCGATGCCCTTCGTATCGATATGTACAGCTACCCAGTGTGAGCCTGGTTTATCATCCGTATCCAAATTGCATATTATATACGTCGGTACATGGGTATACATAGGTAGTCTATTAGCAGCATAAACATTTTTTTCTAGACTGGGATGGATCTTTTTTAGATGTTGCTGTACTTCAAGTGTATCCATGATATTACTGCTATTAGCAGATTATTACAGTACCAATCTGTTCAATGGTTGCCATAGGAATGTTCAATTATAGTGATTTTTGTAAATATATCGCATTCTTTTGAGTGACTCAGAAAACAAGCTGATGCCTGATGGGAACAATGTGCGATAACTTTGTTGACTCATAGAGTCACTATCAGTTTCGTTGAACTTAGGAATTTGCTTTAGATAAGAATGGTGCTATATAAGAGCGAACAGTTGCAGTCATGAAATCAGTCTATGGTCGTTTGACCACAGTGAATTGTATACCGATACTTCGTTTGTGGTACTTCAGCGCATCAATAATCATGGAGGTAAGTGTTTATTCTATTGACAAACTTACTTGTATATCTTTTGTTGTTCTTTTGTTATTTCCTAACGTGTGTGTGTGTGTAATCACAATGTAAACAAATTGATATTAACATGATATCTCTGTTGTTGCAGAGATCATTCAGCTTCGCAGACGATAATGAAAATACCTATAAACAGTATTACTACTCACCGCTCTCCCCTCAACATGAAGAAGAGGGCGATGATATCGTCATTAATAACACATGCGATGGTGGAAAAAGGAAATCGCAAGCGCAACCGATTGATAATTTTTTTGAAGTGATGCCAAAAATAAAAAAGAAGAAACAGTTATCGTCAACCGTGGCACGAGCCGCTAGAGATGGTGTATCATACATTTCTACTAATTCTGACGACGGAGCCCAAGCGACGCATCTCATAAAAATTGAAATGTACGATATGAAGAAGCTATGTAAGATTCCAACTACCGATCATTGGAAGCACGCTACCACGAGGATTAAATATTATGTAAAGAATAATAAGGATAGCATCTACGACAACACAAACGGCCTCGTATACAATATTACAAAGACAATAGCAGAAAGTGAAAACGTTAAAAAATACTTTTTTAACAATGATAGCCATTAGCTGATTAGTGAATGTGATTCTGTTTACTTAAATTACTTCTGTGTACTCATTTATATTAATAATGAGGTGTGTACAGGGAGCTGTCGTCTTGTGATGCTGAGAGAAAGCCAACAACAGAAGGAAGAGATGAGTGTGGTACACGTGTACAGAACACGTCATTGAATAGCAAAGCTACAACACTGAGTGGAGAAGAAAATGAGAAAAATATGCAGTACACAAGAGCTGAATATCCATTCTTCAGTTCAAAATCTAGACGGTTTCTCAGTTTTGAAGGCTGGCCTCTCGTTATGCTACAGAAGCCTGAAGATCTTGCAGAGGCCGGTTTCTTTTATACCGGCCACGGAGACAGGGTCAAGTGTTTCCATTGTGGTGGCGGTTTAAAAGATTGGGAAGATGATGATGATCCTTGGCAACAACATGTTCAGTGGTTTAGTCAGTGTGCTTATGTAAAGTTTAAACTCGGACAGTGTTTTGTATAAGACTAAATGGAGGTTTTTATAGAAATAAAAAATGGTATACTAAATACAATTTGTTTTATTTAATTTTATAATGTTTCCCATAGTTACATAGACAACATGCATTACACATAACACATAAATCTAACACACAATATAACCTTAACATATAACCTTAACTACTATAGTCTACAGTAACATTTCTGTTTTTATCTATTTCAATAATGTTATCAAACTCAGCATAAACAATGCAGTTAATTGTTTGTATTAGTGAGGATTCAAATCGTACTTCTAATCTTACACTACCATGCTTTATGAGATTCCAATGAGTTGATGAGTTAGCTGATAAATCAGGAGTTAAATCAAATGCTAATAGGCAGTTACCTTTGGCATATTGTTCATGAGAGATTGCATTTCCTTCATTAAGAAAGTGGATACCAGTTCCCGAGAACAGAGTATGATATGCTGATGTAAATATACTATTATTAAAAGATGGTTGCAAAGCTTTTGAAGGTATTTGTTGACCATCAATATATAAGCTGAAAGAATTAATACCATAGTTTTCAAAATTAAATGGATTTTTAGTAAGGGAACCATTAAATGCAGAATTATTCACAAACCCTATTATACATCTTTTGGGTACCTGTCCTAAGAATATATTATCAAGAGTTTTTCCTTGAACACCCGAAGGAATTGTTAAAACTTTGACTTCAGCTCGAGTAATAGGATATTTAGCAGTAGTAGAAGCCAAAACTTTCTGATGTGCAAGTAATACACTTGGATTAATTCGTGCTCTTCGGACAATAAGAGTTGCATCTGTAATGCAAACTTTAAACTTTACATCGTTTGACCCAGCAATTAAATTAAAACTCTCTCTTGATCGAACTAATTTTACACTCATTTCAACACCATTAATTAGAAATTTATCTTGATTGAAAATATCACCATGAAGATGTCCAATCATTTCTATTTCCTTACTTTCAGTAACTAATTCTTGCCTTTTAACAAATCCTATGTTTTTACCATCTGTAGAATCCATTTTTCCTGCTGTATCCTCATACCAAAGACTACAAGTAAGATGAGATTGTTTAGCAGCAGGAGCATAGTTTAAAAGGGTTTCCATGTATGCTCGATAGGCGTAGGTATTATTAGGTGGTGATACAAGTTTTTGGTTTAAATAAACATCAAGTTGACTAAAAAGTGAGTGCAACCAATTATTTACAGGTGCTACTACTGTAGTCGATACCAAGTTAGTTGAATCTTGATTTAATACTTTTGCCTTTATGTGGATTAATGTATGAGACAAATCTATGTAGTCATCGCCTGTACCAGGAACTTGAAACTCGATAGGTCCATCATCAGCAAGAGATGAAATTGGTTTATAGTGTATCCACAATCCACTTTCAATGCTTGTTTGTGTAGACGGTAGTGCAAACAAATCCAATTCTGACTTAGCGCACTCACAAGAATGATTATGAAGAAAAGACATATTTAATTTGAAAATATATCTTTGATATTCTTTGGTTTTAAACCAAGTTTTTTCGCAGCTTTCACTTTAGCAGCTAATTGTGGAATGAACGGGGACCGTCGTTTTCTTTTAGTTATATACCCAGATCCTGTCATGTTAAATCGATCAATTTTATCATCAGCCTTTCGTTTTAAGTTTGTACTAACTTGCTTTAGACGATCTTTTATTGAGGTTTCCATAGGACGCGCTTGAACCATATCCGATAAAAGACCAACTCCAGCGTTTAATGCCTCCTTACCAATCACTCGAGCACCACTTGAAAGTAAAGGTAAAACTGATCTAAATAAACCCCCTAAGAAGCTCCCAATACCATGACCGCGTTGATATGGTGAACCCTTATAAATTACTCCAACTCCTGATCCAGCTTGATGTGTATAATAATTTTCATATGGACAATTATGATGATCACGAAGAGAATACATTATTATAATTTTCGGAAATGTAGTTTAATACACACGGTTCCAAACTGGAATGGTATTTTTTGTCCTGTGCTCGATCTTATATCTATTTCCAACGTATCGAACTCTCTTCGCATAACAGGTAAGTAGTGAGGTGGAGAGAAAACATACATTTTATTTGCACCATAAATATATTTTGAAGGATCTAATGAAATTATTCTTAATAAAGGAGTCATGACATCGCCCACGATCTGAGGATCGATTATGTCGCAATACACAAATAGTTGAGATGGTAACCCTAAGTGTAAATTAGCAGGGCACTTTCCAAAATTTCTTTCCAAGAGATTTTTATTTGGTTCATAGCCTAGTTGTAAACTTAATTAACTTAATTTGGGTGATAATGTAACGGATGTTATATTTTTATCCAAAACAGAAACATACACAAATTTTGTTATTTCATCTTGACGAAATGTTAATTTCTCTCTGATACCATTTAACGCTTTTAAAATATGCTCGACGTTATCATAGTTGGTAGCTGGAATATGTTTTTTGTAGTACACTGTTGAGGGTTTATCTTCAGTAGGCATTAACATGGTTTTTGTAATGTATATAACATTTTCATGATCTTGAACAGTAAACATTGTACATGGATATTGAAACTCGACAACTCCAACCGACCATTCACCTTCTAATTTAATAGCTTTTGGTAATTTTGTTGAAAAATTTGTGGTCTTGTTATCAGGAAAGTAGTCCATTGAACTATTGCTGAGCAAAGTTAAATAAAAACTTTCTTTATTCATATTTCTTTTAAACTAGAAGCTAAAACCCAACTGTTAAATTTATCTGGATAACCTCTCCACTTCACTAATACTTCTTTTCTGTGGCCAGAATAACGAGAGTCAATTATTTTATCTATTTTATATTGTGAGGTGGGGTTGTAAGCAACTCCAACCGACCATTCACCTTCTAATTTAATAGCTTTTGGTAATTTTGTTGAAAAATTTGTGGTCTTGTTATCAGGAAAGTAGTCCATTGAACTATTGCTGAGCAAAGTTAAATAAAAACTTTCTTTATTCATATTTCTTTTAAACTAGAAGCTAAAACCCAACTGTTAAATTTATCTGGATAACCTCTCCACTTCACTAATACTTCTTTTCTGTGGCCAGAATAATGAGAGTCAATTATTTTATCTATTTTATATTGTGAGGTGGGGTTGTAAGTGACCTTCTGTAATTCTCTTTCATAAAAAGTACCAACTATTGGTTCATTTTGTAAATCTGTTACTGTATATACAACCCATGGAGATCTATCAATTATTGAAGATATAATAAATATTTCATCACTCCAATTTGATTCATACCCTTTTTGGAAAACATGTTTATATTTAGTTATTCGGACATAATCACCCATATTAAATTTTGGTTTTGGGTGTTCTAAAGAAAGTTTGTTTGACCTCCTATCATAAAGATTAGTCCAAACTGTCATAATATTGCTGGAGTTTACATCAGATGGGCACATCCTAATACTAGAGTGAATGCTGTGATTATAAGAGTATATTAAATCTTGTAAAACATCTATGTATCTATAAGTATTATTATGAGTGAAATAACGCCACATTTTCATTTTTAGAGTTCTTTGAAATCGCTCAACAATACTGGCCTTAATATCAGGATTGTTGGTGGTATAGTAATTAATCTTTTTGGATTTAAAGTATTTTTGTACATCTTTTGAAACAAATTCTGTACCTTTGTCAGATTGTATGTAAGTAGGTGTTGAATTACTTTCAGTAAATATACTTTCAAAGCATTCCTTAGTTGTTTCTGAGTTTTTTTTAATCATTGATCTTGCAAAAGCATATTTACTAAATACATCAATAACACAAAGTATGTAGTTGAAACCGTCATTATATTGAGAATAAGTTCGCATATCACTTAAATCAGCTTGCCACAGTTCATTAATATTCGATAGAATGTACCTATTACGCGGGAATTTTTTCCGAATAGGTTTATGTAAAGTGTATGTTTCTTGTGATTGTAACCATTCCTTTACTTGCTTTTTATCCATTTTACCCTTCATGGCTTTTGATAATTTATCAATACTACTAAAACCAGCGGGGTTAGATGGGTCATAATAAATTCTATTAATTTCTTCTAGTACGGGGTCCATTTTTCCCAATCGACCTTTTTACGTATTTTATTTATAAATTTTTTATCTCCACTGTTCGGTGTAGAAAACTCTTGATCTTCAATCTCCGAGGTTTTGTTCAGATCTTTTGCTTGAAGCTGATTAATAAACTCACATCTCTTTGGGTTTCCGATATAAGTGAGTGGTACTTTAATATCTTTTAATGCTTTAGCAAATCTATCCCACCCAACTGGATCACTTCTTTTTAAGGGTCTTAGTGAATCATTTATTAAATCAACAATATTACTTCCAGGAATTTTTTCATTATCAATTATGACTGTGCCTTCATTATCCCAATGTATTTTACTTTTATTTGTTCCAACTAAGTTTAATAATAACTCACCTTTTTTATTATAACTTTTTGGTATTAAACTGAGTATTTGAGTTGGTGTGTAAAGCGGATTTGTGTTATTTTCTTTACTTTTCATGGATCCGTTCTCCTCTAACAAAGATTCAGCATCAACTATACTTTTTAGTTCTCTATCTTTATTTTTAAAGTCAATTTTAGACTCATTTAGATCTTCATTAGATGTATCAGAATAAATTGGTAATCTGAGTGGTTGTCGATCCTCTTCGGTAAAGTGAAGGTATCTTTGTAGTGTTTGTAAATATAACATCCACTTCTTACGGTCTTCCGTCTTACTATTCATAATATTTTGCATTTCAATATCTAATCGAGACAAATTACTATTAACCTTATTTTCTTGTTTTAATTTTTCAATCAATCCAGGTTCAATAAGTATCATTTTCTTTGCATTTTCCATGTTAACTGGCTAGTCCACTTACTAATCCACTCAATATTGCACCTAATATTATTGGTAAGAAAGCCCCTCCTTTTTGTATGATTATATTTTTTCTTAGTTTATGTTTACACTTATGCACCAGTTTACGGAGTATATTTTTGTGTTTATTCAATTTTTGTTTATCTTGATCTTTAAGAGGTACTTTTCCTTGTAAAACGTTATGAATACATTCACAAATACAGTTTATTTCTTCTTCATCACATGTTTTAAGTAACGCTTTTTGATATTTTGGTTTAAGCGTATGCAAAGCGCTTAGCAAATGTTTATGCGTTGTGAGTCGACGATGCATCATTTAGAAATGATTTGAATTGTTTGATTCTTGATGTATTTAAACTCTTTTGTTGGGACGTAGACTGTACAGTGTCCATTAAATGGGAAGACATTTGTCTTGATGCGACAAAAATCATTGGTATTCTGTTTTAAATCTACCATTAAATATCCATGCGCTTCTAAAGTTGCATCCCTGTAGGCATCTTCAATGAATTTTGGGTTATCTGGCGACACTTGTCGTGCTAAATATCTTATTTGAGTTTTATCTCGAGGGTTTTTAAAATATATTATATAACTTGAGTTTAAAGAAATGTCTCTTTGACCTTTACCCTGATGAAATAAATTTTGTGTTAAATAAAATACACTAAGATTCCTATGATGACTACCTTTTGTAAATATATCCACAATTCTTCCATCAGACTCTCTCATTAGATCATCAATAATAACAAGATGTGGGTTTTCACCATCAAACATATTAAGATTAGGAATTCCTTGATGATAGTTAACATTTGGTAAATTATATAAAGGTTGCATTTCATCAAAGCACCATGTGATCTGGTTAAAATCACAATTACATATTTTTTTAACTGATTTTATGAAATTTGTTACAAAATTTGACTTCCCACATCCACTTGGCCCTGCCACAATAGCAGTAAACGGATGGATAAAGTGAAACATTTCACACGTCTGGAGTTCAAAGGGATGAAATAAAAAATGAAAATGTTTTTGTAAAAATTAAGTATATATTGCTAAAATTATATTAAACATAAAATTGATGAAAAAAAACTATTATTCATACGCATACTATTTCTAACACAATTAGTACTCATCAGAATTTTACAATCTTCTCAAATGTATGTTCACAGTTTTATCATTACTTATATAACATTATTTACAATCGAATAATTATAACTCTAACACAATTAGTACATCAGAATTTTACAATCGATACAAATTTTGTACATACACAGAAATAAAAATAAAAAGTTGACATCAACACTTAGCGTAATTTATAATGTCCCCAAGCCAATGTATCAATGTTGTTGTCCATAATACATCGTTTGGTATCATTATATGATAAAGATGCTTTATTTATTTTTTGTGTAAAAATAGTGTGTTTGATTGACTTAAATCGAAGCATACTACAATATTGTACATTTTTATTAAACAAACACGATTTGTAATTTTTCATATTCATTTTGTTGGTAACACTTTTGTTAACCCCTTTTGCCTTTGCTATAAATTTATCTTCTACTTCCAGGGCATACATTTTTGATCGCAACCCTACAAATTCCCTCAATACTTTACCATTATTCTCGTCTTTAAAAAAACCTAACTTTTTTTTATTTATGTTTGGATAACCGTAAATATTATTTTCTGGATAATCTGATGTATCAAAATAGTGAAGTAGATCTGGTTTTATATCCTCATAAAAATTGTCTGTAAAAATTTGATATATCAAACTATCGGTATCGGTGTACAATAACTTAATTTTATTTTTAAACTTTTTAATCATGTAGTTATAATGAAATTCATACATAAGGGTCTTAGATATATCTAAAATACAAAATCCTAAATAAATTGGCTTATCATAAATTAATTTTGTTTTTCGTAATTGTATTGCGACTAAATGTTCTGAAAATATTGATAAACTATGGAATTCTGGTTTTGCAATCAAATCCTGAGCACCTAAAACTTTACCACGATTATCCCAGTGAGTTAGTAGTTTAACGTTTACTCTTTTTTCAATATTTTCCATAGTCTTACCGAAGACAGAATTGTTCATTAATTTAAAAAAGTCTTTTTCAAAGTTTGATTTGGCTAACGTTCTCAAACTAGTATTTAAATCGATGTATTTCTTTAACCAAGAACTCTGTTTAAATTTTAAAATTCTATGTACTTTAATTAATATCATTCCCATTTGAATGCATTGTTTTAAATTCCTGTAGTGAATGATGTATTTATTTTTATTATTTAAATTAGGAACTAATTTAGTTTCTGTAGTATTACCCACACATATGTTTTCAGGACATAACGGAAAGTCAGAATGTAAATTATGAAGTTCATCAGGATATTCCAAATCAACTTCTAAAACATAACCAAAATCGGACGTATCCGACACATTATAATCCGTATTACAATTAACCCATTCGAAACCACCAACAGGAAGGGATTGGGACATTGCCCAACCATACAAATTATTCGCATCAAAATATGTTAGATATGAATTAGGTTTTTCACTATCATAATCCTCCATGAATTTGTTATTTGCTCTAGCAAAACGATTGCTACACTGAGATACACCCCCTCTAATACCAGCTTTAAAAAAAGCAATTTTGTCATAGTCCGTTAACAATTCTAATTCTATTTTCGTAAATTTTAACATTGCGTCCCAACTTAAACCTGGAGCAGTATAGTAATGGGCAGGATCTAATCCGTAAGTTTTAATACAAAGCTTTCTAAAGTTTTCGAACACATCGGTCAAAAGTAAAACATCAGTTTTTAAATACAAATTGGAATAATCAGACATACTACTACACTTAAAATGTTGCCAAATATCTTTTGCATGATTATAATCATCATTTGAAATATTCGAATCTGTGAGTGAACTATAAAACTGGTGTTGATCAGGAAGTGATGGATGTTTCAAGCAATCACTATTACGCATAAATTCATAAGGATAAATACCTTTCCGTCTTAAACGTAAAAAATCTTCATTATTAGGATAGTTTCTTTTTAGTTCTGTAAACTGATCATCATTAAGATTTTTAGCTAGTTGATCTAAACTACACGATAAAAATTTCAATGAATCTACGAATCTTAAAGTTACTGGTTGATTATTTATAGTTAACTGTTTTGAAAATGATATGTATCGTTCTTTATTTTGTGGAATAACTTCAATTTTGCCATCATCGAGGTTTAATGCATGGACAATAAAATGAGCATCGTAGTGACTGAGGTTATGTAAAAATATTGGAACATGACGAGGGGTTCTGAACTTAGAACTACACACTTGATGTGCAACACCCCTTAAACTACCAGTGTGCCAATCAAAATCGTAAAAAGGATCTTCATTTAACTCAGTTTCACAAATATGACATATGTTTGAATTTGAAAATTTAATTTTATCTTCATCTGATAATGGAACGGGGCATTTTTGGAAGCTATTTTTTTTAACTATTGTTTTCACATCTTCACAAAGGCGATTCATAAACACTTGTGCACAGTTTGGTCCACTATACGTCTCATATTTTGATAATCTGTTATCATATGAACATTTAATGTAATATCCGAAACTATACACTTCATGTTTTTGAATATTCATTGTACTAGGCTTGGACGGATCGTTACTACATGATTCTATCGGATTCAAAAAGGCCTCAAAGTCTGCATAAACCACAAAGGGCATTTCCAACTTTTTTGTGAATTTATCAAATTTTAATTTATTATTTGATGTTGCGTTACCAAACCAATCCTTTTTGGAATTTTCACCTTTGGGTAATTCCGTACAAATGTGAGCGCAATCATATTGTTGATGGTTATTAAGTCTTTCCTCTGATGGGAAATGAATTAAACATGAATCGCATATATAAACTGCACGATGTTGACTTGATATTTGTGAACTAACTAATCGCGATAAGTTTTTAATAAAACAGTAATGATTGTTAGTACCATTTGATATATATAGTAGGTTGATATGATTAGGGGTACGACATTTTGTTAAGTATAAAGGACCTACAACAGAATTACACTTTTTTTCTTTATTATACTCTAAACCAAAAACATTTATACTAATATTGTTTAATTTCTCTACTTTTGATATATCTGCAATTTTAACCGGAAAAGAAATACCAGTAAATTTAAGTTTATTTCCATGAATTGTGTAAGATGTTACCCGATCTACACTTTTACATACAGGATATAAACCAGAGAGTAATGCCCATTTGAAGCACATATTATCATTATTTTTAACATTGATTACAGCTTTTTTTGATTTAATATCTTGAGGAAGATCGATATATGAACTACCACGTAGGGGGTTGAATTTGTTAACATTCATGTCTATGTATTTAATTTGATTAAGACTCCAACCACTATCTTTTTTTTCAAATTGACAAATTTTACCAACTACAGTGTCTATTAATGATGAATAAAAAATATTTAAGTCGTCACCCTGACAAATTATGTAATTAAACGTTTGAAAATCAAATGTATTCTTAATGTCTTTAGTTTGTTGTATGAAATCAGCATGCAATATGAAGTTTATTTTAAGAATTGTATGTTGTTGAATACATTCATTTATCAAAATTAAGATATCAATTTTTAATGAATTTAAAAACGATTCCGGTGTTTCAAAATATTGCATCGATTGAGTTGTTTTACTATTAATTCTATATGTTAAAATTCGGTTACCAAAAGCGGTTTCAACAACTGTTACATTTGTTAATGAACTATGTGATTTTAAAAGATTTTTTTTATGAGAAGTGCTTTTTAAATGGTTATTTAGATACCTTTTATTAATAAAAACATGACATGTGTCACATTCCACCTTATTGTTGTCCACGTTATTGGTTTCAATCGATGATGTAGAAGCTCCTTCATCAAATTTTGTTTTCTTGGTACTCATATTTTCATCAGTAGTGATACTTCGTTTGTTACCTCTTCCAACTTGTGGTTGACTGTAACAAAAAACAAGAAAATTATTAGATAAATCTTAAAATAAAACATTACTACAATAATATTTCTTATTGAGTTTGTACTTTTAATACTTACATCAACGTTGTTTCAACCATTGCACAGTGATTATACAACTCATCATCATATGATGAATCGAACAGTTCACGCTTCTCCATTTCATCACAAACTTTTGACATCTCCTGATCGAATTCACTGTCGAATGAGCACAGTAAGTAACAGTTAAGTGTCGGTAGACCAATGATACCCAATTTCAAATAATGTTCAATATTTATAGTCTAGCAAAGGATTAGAAAGACAGATAGAATCTAATGAGTACACAGAAGTAATTTAAGTAAACAGAATCACATTCACTAATCAGCTAATGGCTATCATTGTTAAAAAAGTATTTTTTAACGTTTTCACTTTCTGCTATTGTCTTTGTAATATTGTATACGAGGCCGTTTGTGTTGTCGTAGATGCTATCCTTATTATTCTTTACATAATATTTAATCCTCGTGGTAGCGTGCTTCCAATGATCGGTAGTTGGAATCTTACATAGCTTCTTCATATCGTACATTTCAATTTTTATGAGATGCGTCGCTTGGGCTCCGTCGTCAGAATTAGTAGAAATGTATGATACACCATCTCTAGCGGCTCGTGCCACGGTTGACGATAACTGTTTCTTCTTTTTTATTTTTGGCATCACTTCAAAAAAATTATCAATCGGTTGCGCTTGCGATTTCCTTTTTCCACCATCGCATGTGTTATTAATGACGATATCATCGCCCTCTTCTTCATGTTGAGGGGAGAGCGGTGAGTAGTAATACTGTTTATAGGTATTTTCATTATCGTCTGCGAAGCTGAATGATCTCTGCAACAACAGAGATATCATGTTAATATCAATTTGTTTACATTGTGATTACACACACACACACGTTAGGAAATAACAAAAGAACAACAAAAGATATACAAGTAAGTTTGTCAATAGAATAAACACTTACCTCCATGATTATTGATGCGCTGAAGTACCACAAACGAAGTATCGGTATACAATTCACTGTGGTCAAACGACCATAGACTGATTTCATGACTGCAACTGTTCGCTCTTATATAGCACCATTCTTATCTAAAGCAAATTCCTAAGTTCAACGAAACTGATAGTGACTCTATGAGTCAACAAAGTTATCGCACATTGTTCCCATCAGGCATCAGCTTGTTTTCTGAGTCACTCAAAAGAATGCGATATATTTACAAAAATCACTATAATTGAACATTCCTATGGCAACCATTGAACAGATTGGTACTGTAATAATCTGCTAATAGCAGTAATATCATGGATACACTTGAAGTACAGCAACATCTAAAAAAGATCCATCCCAGTCTAGAAAAAAATGTTTATGCTGCTAATAGACTACCTATGTATACCCATGTACCGACGTATATAATATGCAATTTGGATACGGATGATAAACCAGGCTCACACTGGGTAGCTGTACATATCGATACGAAGGGCATCGGTCAATATTTTGATTCATATGGACGAGGACCTACGCAATATTATCTCGAGTTTTTAAAAAGGAATTGCAAAAGATGGGGCTGGAATGTTGATAGGATTCAGAATGATTGGACTTCAGTGTGTGGTGAATATTGCTTAATGTATTTGCTATATAAGTTTCAGGGATGTTCAATGCATAGTTTTACGAACATATTTACGGGGAACACACTGTACAATGATATTTTAGTGGATGAAATGTTCCGCACATATTTTGTAGAAAATAAGAAATAAAATGTTGTAATAAAATGAAGGAATGTGTTTTATTGATGATTCAGAAAAGCAGTTGAGGGTTAGCAATGAGTAATAGTAGATAAGAACGCCAAGGAATGCAAGGATTAGGCGAACAATGCATCGCTAATGAGGGTGCACGAGGTTGAATAGATAAGAGGATTAACAATGAAACACTAATGAGGGTTCGTAGCACCGGAAATCAATTAGATAAATCAGCTAATTGATTTGCACATCTCCGGAACCGCGCATCCTACGCAAAAATGGACCGCAGAAACGTGATCAGAGCACCCCAAAACCTTTTTTTTTTTTTTTTTTTTTTTTTTTTTTTTTTTTTTTTTTTTTTTTTTTTTAGGTTTTGGGGTTCTGGCGCACCGATCTGAGGGCGGGTGTGCGTATCACTACTACTGGTGGCCCCGGTGGTTCCGGCATCCAACTCCAAATTGCCCCACTCGCAGCTCATCATCGTTACGTTTACCCAGTTTCGCGGTAAAGTCCCCCATGACAACGGTAAAGTGAGTTTTAGAGCCATGCATGGCTCTGGAAATATCCTCATACATGGTCTCTACCTTATCATCGTCGTCAAATGAAAAATTAATTTAAAATAATTTTTTATTAATTTTTTTTTTTTTTTAAACTGATCAATATTATTCATCAGTTGATTTTAACACTGCGCACTGCGGTATTGCAGTTTTAGGTCAGCGCCATCTTTTGACCGTTAGCGGAACTAATGTAACTTTGATGATTTCTGAAAAAGTGTGTTATTTAGAGACATCGTCCGGCCCATCGTGCTGCTCGACTAGGTCGGCAAGCTCTTTGAGAGAGTGCAATGATTGCGGGCCGCCTCGTCGGGCACCTGGTGAGGACGGGGCCGGATCTTGCGGATAGCCAGTTTGGCTTCCGCAAGGGGCGCTCGACGGAGGATGCCATCATGCGTGTGAGAGCCCTCACGACAGGGGACGCGGTGTCCCGGGGTGGGGTCGTTGTGGCGGTGTCACTCTACATCGCCAACGCGTTCAACCCCCTGCATTGGGAAGGCACTCCGGTATCACCGAGTGCCGACCTACCTCCGTTGAGTAGTCGGGGCGTATTTGACGGACAGAGCCGGCATCTACCCCGGTCGCGATGGGGAGCGGAACCGGCGAGAGATGTCGTGCGGTGTCCTGCAGGGATCGTTTCTGGTGCCGCTACTGTGGGACATCGGTTACGACTGGGTGCTGCGGGCCGACGTCCCTGATGGCATCAGCGTGGTTTGCTACGCTGACGACACGCTGGTCCTGGCGCAGGGGAGGCCGCATCAGGCGGCAGCCGACGCGATGACACGCGGGGTTGCGACAGTCGTGGAGAGGATCTGGCAGTTAGGTCTCGAGGTGGCATTGCACAAGTCTGAGGCCATGTCGTTTCATGGGCCCCGGAACAGGCCCCCACCGGGATCCCAACTAACGGTAGGAGGGGTTCAAATCGGCGTCGAGACAACGATGAAATACCTGTGTCGCGTCCTCGACAGCCTTTGGAACTTCGTCGAGCACTTCCGACGTTTGGCCCCCAAACTGGAACGGGCCGGGGCCGCCTTCAAGCGGCTCTTGCCCAACCTGAGGGTGCTAAACGCCTCCTGCCGGAGGCTTTCCTGCGGTCCATGGCCCTATATGGGGCCCCGATGTGGGCGCGTTCACTGCGGCGGTGAGCCGCCCGCTATTTGAACGCACCCCAGAAGGTGGTAGCCGTAAGGCTGATCCGGGGATACCGCACGATCTCAGGCGAGGCGGCAAGCTTCCTTGCCGGACTGCCGCCATGGGATCTGAAGGCGATAGTCCTCGGGCGCCTGTATGAGTGGCGCGCGGAGGCACTACGCCGGGGGGAAACTCCACTTCCGCGGCAAATCGCGGCGGAGCGGACGGACCTCCGGCGCGATCTCATGGCGGCAAGGACAGAGCGACTGTCAAAACCCAGCGCAGGGCAGGCCACGATAGTGGCGATAAGACCCCACTTTGTCCGAAAGGGTGACCGCTGGCCCGTAACATAAAGAGCTAAGGAAGGAACACGGGTGGGTTTTAGTTAGTAAGAGTCTGACACTCCCTTCCGCTCTACCGAGAGCGGGAGGGGTCATTTGATGATTTCTCATCCTGAAAAAAGAAAAAAAAGGGGAGGGGAGCGGTTTTTTTTACATTTTTCATCAGAAGTAGAAAACTGTGCGGCCTAAAATAAAAGAAAAAATGTTTGAGAATGTGCAAATTGCGCTCTTTCATATGATATCCCACATGCCCTAGTAGCCCTACTTCGAATTTTTCAGACCCTCTTTCAGTCCCAATTGCAAAAAATATATATATATTTTATATCTTTTTTATTTGCAAAAATAGTTGGGCAAACGTCATCTATAAATATTCCAAATTTCAAGTTGATAGCATTGGTAGTTTTTGAGATATCCAGTTGTGACAGACGGACAGACAGACAGACAGTCTACCTTAAGGGTTCCGTTTTACCATTTTGGTACGGAACCCTAAAATCACAAAGTTTTAAAATCACACTTATATTATAAAGGCGAAAGTTTGTGTGTGTGTTTGTATGTTTGTTTGTTACTTCTTCACGCACAAACGGCTGAACGGATTTGGATGAAATTTGGCACAGAGATAGTTTGTAACCAGGATTAACACATAGGATAGTTTTTATCCCGATATTCCCAAGAGATCGACACTTATGCGGGTGAAACCGCGGGGGGCAGTTAGTTGTAAATAAAATCCAGCATTTATATAATTTTTTTGATAACTACTAACATTGGTTTTAAGTTCCTTTACTAACATTTTAAAATATTAGTATGGGCTCTCTGTGGTCAAAGGTAAGGTTTATTATTATTATTTATAGAACGCGAACGTATCCACGACGAGGTGGTAGAGTTGCGCCGGCAGAACGTGGCGCTGCGTCAGTTGGTGCGCGGCGCTCTGCCCGACTTGCCCGCGCCGACGGCCAAGTTCGCGCGCGGCTACCGGATGGGATTCGTTGCGCCCGTTCCTGATGATGCACCCCCGGCATATGCCCGACTACCACCTATTTAAACACCAGACTTCACGAGAAAGTATTACTTTTCGTAGTCTTAACTTCCCTGCACATTCACAGGTCGAGTTATTTTACTCTAGGATACATGCGCCGGTGAAGAAAATGAGGGTGGAGGAAATGTTCATGAAACTCAAATCACACTTCATCGTGAAATATATTTCTTACTTTGCAGACGTGTGACGTTTGTGCAAATGTTTTGCGTCGAAACGCCCGCCCATCAATATATGTGCGCAGATTTACTATGAAAATTCGCAATACGAGTATAGCTACATATTTACATTTCATGGTGACGCGGGCTGCTTGCAAAGCACATTTGATAGAGCAGGAAGCTGTTCTGGCTCGATGTCTTTAATTGAAACTATAATAACGAAATAACCATGAAAATTGAGAATTATTTAGTCACGGTCATCACCGCCGTCACCGAGCCAGATCACTAAACTAAACCTAAATTCAAAACCAGAACCTATCCTATTTCGTGGCCCCGGGCACAGGTGCAATGCAACTTCCATACTTTTGGCTAAGGGCCTAACGTGTACCTACCTAGTCTGTTTGTAGTAATGCGTGTTACAGTTTTCTATGTGAATAGTTTTAAAATATTTGTCCAATTTTTATATTTGAGACTGTATCGTAAAGTTTCAATGGAAAAGATTATAAGTGAGATCATATTATTATTTTACAATATTACCTATCATATTAACTTTATAATGTCCTAAGGGCCGATTTTTTTCAATTTAATCTTATAAGATGTGCACACACGGTTAACTCGCCGTTTATATGGAATCTAGTTTTTCGAAGAGTGGCTAACTAAAAACACTATTGCTAGGTACTTGTATTGGGGTTATTGATATGTCGTTGAATTGCACAACATAAACTATTGTATTGTATAACGGACTGGTGTCCGCAATTTCACATCCAAGCGCGTATTTGCGTACCCGTACATACATAAGCTATATATACAGGGTGTCCGGTAATTAATGGATAACCTTGAAATGGCTTATAGCAGATCTTACGGCCGTTCAGAAAAAAAAACAAAATAAAATATCCTAAGTGGTAGGTACAGTCAACAAAGGAGATAAGTATACAGAAGCGTCGGATATAGTTGAAGTTTACTAAGAAACCGATGGATGTTCTCGAATAAAATTTGATTTTATTAATAGAAAACAAACAGCTCATTTATTCAATTAAATTTCAGTCCAGAACGTCCATCGGTTTCTTAGTAAACTTCAACTATATCCGACGCTCCTGTATACTTATCTCCTTTGTTGACTGTACCTAAGAAATATATTTTTTTTTAAAGACTACAAATTTTTACCTTATTTTAAATTTTTAAATTGCGGTAGCTAGTCATACTATTTACTGCTTATCTTATCTATCTATCTTATCTTTGTATTTTGTATTTAAAGATGTTTTCTGATATGGGTTATATGGTACCTGAAATAAATGAAATTATTTATATTATATTTATTTATCGGCCATAGTTAGCGTACAATGATACAACAACAAACAACCGATGGAATTCATTCATTTGTGGTCGTAGCGTACAATAATGTAAAATAAGGTAAAAATTTGAAGTCTTTTTAAAAAAAATCTTAACTTGGGTACCACTTAGGATATTTTTTTTTTTGTTTTTTTCTGAACGGATATAAGTTCTGCTATAAGCCATTTCAAGGTTATTCACACCCTGTATATATATAGCTTATGCATGTACGGGTATTTATTATATAATAAATACACATGTACATAAATGAATAAAATTTTATTGACATCTAAAATTGTATTTTTCATATTATGAATATTCGCTAACCTGTTATGTCCATCAGTTTAGGTTTAATAAAAACTTTTCATAATTTATTTTTGTTTCATACTAGGGAATAGGGAATCCAATCCCGCAAACGCGGGATCCCGCTAACGCGGGATCCCGCACCTTTTTTGCAGGATCAAAAATGCGGGATTACTCATGCGGGATCCCGCACGTTCGCGGGATTGAAAAAAAGTAAGAAAAATTGGCTCAGACGATGATCGGAACTATTATCGGAACGGAACGTAATAGGCTCAGACGATGATCGGAACGGAACGTAATCAATGTCAGTTCCAGTACTCTATGACTGGGGATTCCCCTACGGCGCACGGGGATTTACCTTTGCGCGCGGTCAAGTGTCAAAGAATGTTATTGCGTCTTACTTGTGATGTGAAAAGGTTACGTAACGTACGACAAGACTATTATTTTTTATTATCAAGTTATCAAAGTGCTAAGCTTTATTATTAAAAATGAGTGGCAATTTAGTTTATAAAGAGTATAAAAGCTCGAGTGAAGTATGGAAACATTTTTTAAGAGCAGAAAATGGATCAACCGCTAAATGTAAGTTATGTCCTGCTATTCTAAAAATCTCTGCTCGCTCTACTAAACGCCTTCACACCCACTTGCGAACAAAGCATAACATGAATTTGAACTTGGTTGATAGCGTCAGCAGTAGCGTTGAAAATCCAGCACCGGGAATGGAAACGAGCAGCGCAAGCCAAATTGGCTCGTTTAGTTCAACTACTTCACGTTTAGACGAATGTGCTTCAACTTCGGCAGTGTCAGTCCCACCGAAAAGAAAGAAATTAACAGATTATTTCCCACTCGAAAAAAAAGTTTCTATGGAAGAAAGAGTGTGCAGAATGGTAGCAAAAGATGGAATCCCATTCTCAAAATTCATCACGTCAATTGATTTGCGCGAATTATTTGAATCGGAAGGCCACAAATTGCCTTCTTCTGCCAGCACGATACAAACTATGGTGATGGCCTACGGAGCATCCATTCGAAAGAAAACTATCGGCGAACTTGAAACACTGAAAAAATTGCAAAAGCGTTTCACACTAACTTATGATGAGTGGACATCTTTAAGAAATCGCCGCTATTTGAATTTAAATCTTCACTTATTTACCGGTGGAGCTGCGACTGCGAACATTTGGAACCTGGGGCTAGTAAGAATTGAAGGACGTTTTCCTGCAGAAGCCTGTGTAACAGCACTTGAAAAAAAACTCCAGGATTTTAAAATTGACCTAAATCTAGATGTGATCGCAGCGACAACCGATGGTGCAGCCGTCATGAAGAAAGTTGGCAGATTATTATCAGCGCACCACCAATTATGCTTCGCACATGGATTGCAACTCGCTGTACTTGAAGTTCTGTACAATAAGAGACAAGAACAACAAGAAGAAGAAATGCAAGCTGAAGTACTCGGAAACAGACCAGATAATGAGAGTGATAATGAAAGTGAAGATGATAACGACGAGCAAGGTAATTTTTCGGTAGGGGAAGAAATCCAAGCAGAAGAGTTGCTACCACAATACAAAGAACTTATTCAAAAAGTGAGAAAAATTGTCAAGGTTTTTAGTTCAAAATCTCCTGTAAAAAATGATCTGCTGCAACAATATATCAAAGCAGAATTTGGCAAAGAATTGCAGCTTATTTTATATTGCCGAACGCGCTGGAGCGGTCTCGCATCAATGTTGTCGAGGTTTAACGAAGTCAAACATTGCATATCTAAAGCACTTATTGACCTTAAACTGACATCATCTTCATTTTCATTCACAGACGAAGAATATATGACTTTGACTCATATTGAACAAGCTTTAGAGCCAGTGAAGCTCGCTGTAAACGTCTTATGCCGCGAGGATGCAACATTAATTACCGCAGAAACCACATTGCGTTTCATGATTAATAAACTGAATCTACAAAACACCAGGTTGAGGCAGGAACTTGTTGTGTCACTGTCTCGCCGGATTAAAGAACGCCGCACATCAATAACTGCTGTGTTGCTTTACTTGGAAAATCCAAAAAAATATCTAGAAAAAGATTCAAGGTCTGCAAGTGTAGAGGACAATCCATTCTTTTATCCAAGCAAAGCTACGCTAAGAACTGAAATGAAGTGTTTAATTGAGAGACTGATGTCAGACGTGCAACCTGAAACTGTAAACCAGCAAGATGATGACAGTGAAGAAGACATGCCTTTATCGAATCTGCCTTCACATACACTAGAAGAAGAATTAGAGCGCAGTCTCCGTACTGAATGGGTGGCAGAGTCTAGAGCTGCTGTGCGTGTACCCACTCGAGATAATTGAACTGATTTGATATTGAAACGTGAGATGACACTTTTTGAATGTGGAGGGAATAGGGGGAAGTATTTGGAAGCTGTTTATACTTATGTAAAGTCAATTCCGCCTACAAGTGTGGAAGCCGAGCGTGCTTTTTCCGCCGCTGGCTATTTATGCAACAAGATAAGATCAAATCTAAAAGATGAAACGTTAGATACTTTATCATTTCTTCGAAAGTATTTTCAGAAAAAATAAGCTGATTTTAAATGCCTCTAAAACCAATGAATATGTTCTATTTCAAATAAAAATCTAAATATGAAACGTGAAATATTGTGAATATTGTATTGTCTTAAAATATTGTATTTAATTTATAATATAAGTGATAACTTTGCTTCATGTTGATAAGAATAATTAAAAATATTTGTGTGTATTCTCTTTCTTTAAATTACATGAAACAAAAATAATAATAATTAAAATCAATCCCGCAAATCCCGCGGGATCCGCGGGATTGATGATCTTTATCCCGCAGGCTTGCGGGACCGCGATTTTGATGCGGGATTGGATTCTCTACTAGGGAACCTCCTTAGAACGCTAATGGCGTTCTTATAAAATTTTGGTGCGAAAATAAAATTTTTGGAAACAAAAAATTAAGTGCTTAGGCAACTTCTAAGTATTCTTTGAAAACGGAGAAATCTGAGTTTCGAATGTTAACTAAACGCAATTTTTTATGTGGTACCTAATATCATTAAGCACAGGGTTTGGTTAATAAAATCTATAATATTATTTTGGCAGACCGTCGAGTGAAGATGCGCGAGATAGCTGATGAGGCTCATCTCTACTGGACTTTTTTAGCTTTTTCATGTGAAGAATAGGTATGAAAAAGCTTTTTGTAAGATGGGTGCCATGTTTACTGACAGCCAACCAAAAACGAAATCACGTAACAACTTCTGAGGAATGCGTAGCCATGATTAACTGCAATCCGAGTGAATTTTTGCCTCGGTACCTATGTAACAGTTGAGGAAACGTAGGTACGGTCATCAGCAAAAGTAGAAGAAGTTTAATGCAATTTCGAACAAATATTTTGCTCAATAACTGAGATAAAAAAAAATTAAATGTTAATAGACTTTTGTTGCTGACTGTACATCATTAATTCATTATACACCAGAGTCAAAGCAGTGGACTTCTAACGGGAAACATGCCAAAAAAGGCAAAAACTGTTTGTTTGGCTGGTGAGGACATGACCAGTTTTTTTGGGCCAGCCAAGGAGTTTTTACATTTTTTTTTTTTTTGGAGAAATGCAAGAAAATAGCCGGAGCTTGCTATGCTGCATTGTTAGACCGATTCAATGAAGAGTTGGTGAAGAAACTACCGCTTCTACCACAGAAAAAAATTCTAATACCTACATGAGAATAATGCCTGGTGCATTAACTTCATGAAATATAATTTGTTCACCCACTCGTCTGCAATAGCGACATAAAAATTGTAGAATTACGATACGTATTATTGCCACACCCTCAGTATTCGCCTTTAGTCGCCTGGACCTTTTTCGTCTTCCCAAACATGAAGATAGTTTGGCGGGAAAAGATTTTCATCAAATGAGGATACCGTGGTAGCTGGAAATGGAGGCCAATTTTTATCGTCGTCGTCGTTTCAGCCGATAGACGTCCACTGCTGGACATAGGCCTCCCCCAATTTTGGGAGGGTTTGCCATAATCGCCACGCTTGGCAGGCGGGTTGGCGATCGCAGTATGGTATGGTGGTGAAATACACAGAGAACGCTGCTGCCCATTCTCCGGTACGATCCTTAGTCGCCTTTTACGACACCCACGGGAAGTAAGGGGTGGTGGTATTCTTTAAGTCCGGCACCACACAGACCTGAATTTTTATCGGGTTTTACAAAAATAGTTTTTTTTAACCAACTTCAAAAAAGGAGGAGGTTTCTCAATTCGACCGTATTGATGTTTTTTTTTATGTGTGTTCGCCGATAACTTCGTCGTTTATGAACTGATTTTGATTATTATTTTTTTGTTGGAAAGGATATATGCCAAGGGTGGTCCCATGATAAGGAAATCAGGATCTGATGATGGTATCCCAGTGAAATCGAGGAGAACATTAAAAAATCGTATGAGCGACTAGTGCGTTTGGTAACTTTTTTATTAAGTATTTTAAAGCACTACAATTTAATGAAGGCCTGGAGTCGATCTGATGATGGAGCCGTAAGACAGTCGAGGGGACTCCTCAACGATTTACAGCAGTTACCTTGTGTTTGGGCTTGATTAATTTGTATTGATGTGAACTTTACACCTAGATGGGTTGTGACTGTCATTAGGGGTCTGATGATGAAGACGAAGGACAGTTAAGGGAACTCCTCAACAGTTTCCAGTAGCTATGTTCACCGATTACTCGAAGACGGCTGGACCGATTCCAAAAAGTTATTTTTTATTTGAAAGGGTATACTCTCGAGGTGGTCCCATTATCATCAAATTGGAATTTGATGAGAGGATCCCATGAAAATCGAGGGAAACCCTCAAATTTTATAGGCAAACCTATAGCGATTTGGGTATTTTTTAAAGTAACTTGAGCATTTGCTCTCGGAAATCATCATTTGGTAAAGTGGAGCTCATGATGAAGATCACAGATAGCCATCGGAATTACTCAATGACAAATATTTCACGGGTTGCGATTCGATTAAGCACTTTAATATGGTTGCTAAGCAATTTATGCTCGTCACAATGCGTATGGTGAGTGATTGTTGAGGAGTTCTCCTGGTTCTTACCGGGAGAACTCCTCAACAATTAACGTCCCAGCATCGGGAAAAGCAATATTTTGTAAAAGGTGATAAACAGTTGGCATTAGGCTATTGTAACTTAGATAAATTACAAACTGACCAACTAAAAAGTGAAAAATAAAAACATTTTTACAAAAAAAAAAAAAAAAAACAACCGACTTCCAAAAAAAACACTACAAATTGAAAAATAACTTTAATTTCGGAAGTCGGTGTCAATAAACGAAAATGCGGAACCAAAGACACCGACTTCCGAAATTAAAGTTATTTTTCAATTTGTAGTGTTTTTTTTTTGGAAGTCGGTTGTTTTTTTTTTTGTAAAAATGGTTTTATTCATTCAGAGGTTGGAACGTCGATGGACTAATGTACCTTATAGAGTTAAAAAAACTAAAACCCGACTACTAAAACGGAAATCCGTTTTAGTGATTATAATAAAACTAAACAATGTAAAACTACCGTTTATAATAATATTAACGTATAATCTTGTGGAGCGGAACGTGCTTATTTTCTGCATTTTCATTCTAAAATAAAAGAAATAACCAAACAAACGATGAGGGCGCCACTAGGCGGTCGGCGTAGCCTTAAGGTGAATGCTGAAACCAGCCCGCGAAATTCAAATTTTCTTACGTTTTTTGCAATTTGCAGGCCAGTGCTAGGTTGTATGTTGATTAAAATATTATTCGCGGCTGTAAGACATATGTAGTTACAGAATTATAATCATCAAAATCATCAATAAAACGCTCAAAGATCATTAAGCTGTAGGAATTACTTTTTCTGTTTTTTTTTTTTTGTTCTTACACCTTTATGAAGTTGGAGGGTTGTATTGGTGATTTTGATGATTATAATTCTGTAACTACATACGTTTGAATTTCGCGGGCTGGTTGGAGCATTCCCCCAGCAAATTGCCAAAAACGTAAGTAAATTGAATTTCGCGGGTTACCCTGGCGCTTTCGCCTTAAGGTGAATGGGTAGTTAAGACCGCGAAATTCAAATTTTCTTACGTTTTTTGCAATTTGCAGGTCAGTGTCAGGTTTTATCTTGATCAAAATATGATTCGAGACAATAGCAGGTACATATTTATAGAATTATAATCATTATTACATCTTTCTAAGTTAGATTTCTACCACTAATACTTTTCCATAAGAGATTGGTGGTTGGAAGTTGAACATTGATTAAAATATGATTCGCGGTCGTAACAAATATGTATTTACAGAATTATAATCATTATAATCAGTTACAACTTGTTAAGTTAGTATAATCCCCAAATGTCAAGATTTCATCAAATAGTCTTCCTAGGGATTACTTGGTCTCAGAGAGTTGTGTAGATGACTTTAATGATAACAATTCTGTAAATACATATTTCTTACGGCCGCGAATCATATTTTAATCAACGTACAACTTAATACTGACCAGCAAATTGCAAAAAACGTAAAAAATATTGAATTTCGCGGGCTACCCTGGCGCTCCTTGGATCGATGTCGTATGAATATTTCAACACTGGCAACTTGTTTTCACGATTCCATCGTTCATCTCTGTTTCCAAAAGTAAACTGTAGGGATATTAAAATACTATTTGCGTTACAGTTATTTATAAAATATAACAGTGACGCAAAATTGGATATTATGTCAGATAACAGTCACGGGGTGCGTTGTTGTAGGGAAACATTATTTTGTGAAACCATTGAAAAAAAGATGATATTTTATATTACTTGCTAGTGGTCGCAAGTGCTATTGCTGGGCATGGGTTTTTATATTAGAAATTTCTCAGTAACAGCCTGGATTTGTTCCCGGTTGAGGGCAATAGGATCGCCCCGGGGACTTAAAAATAACTGGTGAAATATAGGTGTACTACAGTACTATAGGTGCATCTCTGTTTAACCCTTCCGGGATTACGAGCGTGCTGTTATATAAGTTGATCTCTACAAATAAATGATACATTAACTAACCAATTGACAAAACTGGGTGGTGGCTTTAGTTCCGATTTGGGCCACGCGCCAAAATATTCTTTTACAATTACAATATACAATTATTCTTGTAAGTTATGGACAACGATAAAAAAATAATGCGTCTAAGTACCTGACGGACAATTTTATTCTCGTAATTTGAAGAACGTTCACAGTCTGATCTCAGTCTCAATCTGTCAAAAATACCCCTTACTTCCTTACATTTTTGACATTGATTGTCGCTGAGATCCTGAGATGAGATTGCGACTAGATTATTCTGATACCTGTGCCGTTATTTTATACTATCTGTTACGCACACGTTACAACTAACAACCCTATTTACGTCAAATACAAATGTCATGATAATGTCAGCTATCAGCTCATGAACCAATCCAAATAAAATGAATCCAATTCACCCGATTCCAGAAGCCATCATCTGTCATTCTGTTGGCGTAGTCGATGGTTGGTTGTAAATTCACGACACGCTAAAAATGCTGATGTGAGTAATCAGAAAAATATACAGCAAGAATACATCTTAAAAAATCTTCTCTGACAGTTGTGTCTTCAACTGGAAATTGTTAAAAAGCTGAGGAACAGGTCAGTATCTATTTCAAATATCATTCCGAGTTCCTGGATTTTTCTGAAATATCAGGATTCTATTTAATTTTTAAATGCCATTAGCTTGTATGTATTATCTTAGCTTGTTCTTCAATAGCCTGACTAATTGTTCTTTTACTTGCAGTAACTTCAACCATGTTGAGGACATTCTTTCATCTTTTTGGAGCCATCAAATTTTTCTATGGATGTTACTATGACTACGTCTACGTCAATATACCAATAACTTCAACAGTAACACCTTATGGAGGCAAATTTAAATACTTAACTTACTTAGATGCGGTAAGTCTTATGTAATTTTGTTTATGTGACAAAATGATACCGAGTGTTTGCCTCAATATTTGATCTATCCCTTTGTTTCAGATGATACAAACTGCATACTTCACACTGGCATTGCTTAATGATATTTTTGGGAACAATGAACCGTCACCATCAGAGAAGCCACTAATAAGAAAAGTTAAGGACACAGTCTTTAGTGCTTTAGCTTTCCCATTAGCAATATTTGTAGGAGTATCATTTTGGGGCATATATGCTGTTGATCGAGAATTGATTCTGCCTAGAAGTATGGATGCATACTTCCCACTGTGGCTAAACCATGTGATGCACACAAACATAGTAGTGTTCATAGTTGTAGAACTCCTTACATCCTTCAGGATGTATCCTAAGAGAAAAGATGGTCTTTCTATTCTTTCTTTGTTTATGGTTTCTTATTTAGTTTGGATACATGTTGTCTACTTCAACTCGGGTGTTTGGGTGTACCCAATCTTGAATGTTCTGAATTGGCCTGTAAGAGTATGTTTCTACATATTCTGCCTCGCATTAACCTGTGGTGCATATTCTCTAGGAGAAACAGTCAACAAAGCTGTTTGGTCTACTGAAGTAGAAAAAACTGTAAGATCTGGAAAGAAAAAGGCTAAATAATAATTGAGATTTAGATAGCATAGAATAGTTAACCTCGCTTCATGTTTTGAGGTTTGTAAGTAGTTTTAAGCTGTTGTTCTAATGGTGGATGGTTTAAGGAGTAAGGATGCAGTAATGAAGCTTTTGGAGAAAATAATTTAGATTTAGGAATTTAAAATGGGAAGGGGGCAACATTTTGGCCAGTGAAGATCAGCAGATGAGAAATTTTAAGATCTAATTAATTTCCTTTATCATTTGGTTGATGTTTAAGAAAGTGATAATATAATAACCCCATCAAAAATATATACTTACTTACCTAACTACTTGAAATTAAAAGATAAACCTATATTTGGTTCCTACTTTTTATCTATAGCTGTAGATATTTATAAATATAATTCATACATTCTAAATCATTTTTAATCATACTAACTGTATTTAATCACAATTGAAAATATATTAAGTATTGATTTAAATTATTGTTTCCTCTGAATTGTTGAAAAATCAAAATTTGATTTATAACAATAGAAATTCAATTGTGTCTCATTAGCCACAGTTGAGCTAGTGTGTGGTTGTTATGCGGTATTAAAGAGACACTCTGTGTACCAAATAGTGAATTAAAAGTGTATCTTGAAATTTTATAAACACTGATATGACTGGCACAATGCAGCTGCTGTTCTATTATCAATTTTATCATTCAGTGTACTTTGTAGTTGTAGATATAGCCTGCCATTTGTAGATGTGTTAAATTATGTACATACAACTTTTTCTTTTCTTGGCCACGAATTCAGATGTTCCGCATAAAATCATAGACATTTTATTGATTAAGTAAACGATTTCTACCTATAATTTTATAACAACACAGAAATACCTAAGTAATTAAATACTGTTATGAGAACAAGGCGTCGTTTGATTGAGAATTGTTCTCAGCGCTACTTGTTTCTTGTTGAACATAATAACTAATTGAGATAACCAATGCTGCCGATAACTTTACACACAGACATTGGTTGTGAATTAAGTAATTCAGCAATAATTGTACAATTTGTTCGAAAAGTATATACTCATTGCCTGTAGCACTAATCTAGTTGCTAATGAAGGAGTTTTGTAAGTAATGTAACGTAAAAATAAGGTTGCATTTAATTCATTAATTAAAAGTAGTAGGTATCGTAGTTGTTACGTAAGATCAAATCCTGCTTGTTAGCGTGACTTGATTTTTTACGGATGATAAAAATTACTTACGTGTCTCTTGATAATTATTACATAAGCATTTATTTGTAAAGATAGCTTTAAAAACAAATATATATAATCGAAATGTAGGTACCTATGTATGAATTGCTTATTGGCCTGAATATTGTGCAGATTGTGTAAACGTTTGTTACCTAACTTAAAATTTTACTTAAATAAGTAATCACAAGTCATTCCTGTGAGTCGTTCTTAATTTTCAAATGTTGTTCGTTTTAAGCTGAACTAGATTCGTAAATATTTTAAATAAGTAAAGAGAAATTCGGATACTCTGTAGTATTCACAAAATGTTAAAATATTTTTAAGTAAAATCTTTTATCAAAGTAATTTACTTATATGATAATTCTTTGGTACAAAGCATTCCAAAACAATAATGATAAATACTTAATTAGAAGTCTTTTAACTTATTATTTTATTGTTATCTGATATTTATTTGTTTTGTTTGTTTTATTAGTTATTACCCTTGAGGAACAAATTAATAGGTAGCGATTGCAACTTGAGTCGCTGATTATTGAAAGCCAAGATGTTATATTAATGCAAAAAACCAAATACTGTAATAATTATATTTCTGGTAAAATAAAAAACTTCGTTGAAACAAAGTTCTATATAATTTTACAGATCTATAAATCTATGTAAATGTAATAAGAGCTCTGTATTAGCATTGGCTATTCTCAAAATTTTAATACCTACTAAGAGTGCTGGCTTTATCATTGAGTGCATAGTTTTGATCATGGACCAGAAAGCAAGATTGGCAATGCGCACATTCTCTCTAGAACCAGTCACGCCTTATTTGCGAGGTGTACAGGGAAATCAAAGATCTAATTAAATTCCATATTTCGTACTTAAGTCAAAACGGATTTGGGACATAATATTACTTACATTAATTTGATTATTTCTTGAGAGAAAAAGATACGATTTTTTAATGTCTACAGAATTGGCTATGAAAACTCGCCAAGTTGTAATGAAGTACCTACAATCTACATAGCTAAATAAAAATTGTACCAATTTTGTAGACAGTAAAATAGTATCGTGTGCATTATTGTTTGCCCTTTGGTGCCTACTTATTGTGGTCGAGTGCCTATTTTGCCTAAAATAGTCAACGAAGTGTTCAATCACATAAGTATGAATGAACTTTAGCGACCGATCACTATCGATAAGAAAGCAATAAATTTTATATTAAATAAATTGTTTATATCGGTATTGTGCGTTTTATTACGGCATCTAATGCAAGTAGGTACCTACTTGTAGGTTGCATGTCATGGCATGGCTTCTTACACAATCATAATGACTAGTTTCTTCTATAACCCATTATTAAGGTCAGGTGCTATCGGGTATTATTATCATGCAATAACAAACGACTTCAAAGCATAAATACGATTTTATTTCCGAACAACTTAAGTACTTACACTCAAATTATAAAATACTCGTCAAAATCACAGTAAAAATATGATACTTACATAAACAATACAAACGCAATAATGTACTATAATCTATAATATTATCACTTAACACGACTAGATTATTCAATTATGAAAATATTAACTTAAGAAAGTCAAAAAGTCTGGTCACACTTTAACGTCTTGCCATATAATGACGGCTTAATTAATACAATAACTGTAACAATACAATACTATAATACTTAAAATAAGGCAAATCTGTATGGCGAGACTATGGATAAGACAGGTTATTTCGAGATAATTATATTTGATTTATACTCCTTAGCTAACCCTTCGGGAAATGCAGACGTGAATGCGTGATGTTGTTTATAAAAAAAAATAATATTGTTATGTTGGACTTTGGACACCGCGGTATAAATTGTGGAACATACTACCTACTGCCGCAATTCATAAAAAACATGTCATATTATGTAGGTAATTAATAAAATCGGTTCCATAGCTTTTGCGCTAAAACAGCCCACGAAATTCAAATTTTTTTTAACGCGTTTTCAGCTTAGTATTTTTTTAGTACGGTCAGCAACAAAAGTCAGTTAAAGTTATTGAGCAAAATACTTGTTCAAAATTGCAGCAGAAGTTCAAAAGAAAAAATGCAAAGAACAAATATTTTGCTCAATAACTGAGATAAAAAAAAAATAAAGTGTTAATATTTTGCCTATTAACTGAGATTAAAAAAACTGTAGTGTTAATCGACTTTTGTTGCTAACTGTACAATCTGACTGATGTGCAAGATGCAAAAACAACTCAAGAATAATTGCGCGGGATACTTTAAGGCGGTCACCAGCGGGATTGTCCGAAAGGGTAAGGCTGCCCGCCCACGTCAGACTTTTTGTAGGACCGATAATCGGGCCGATTTAGTTTAACTTCATTATTTCTGGCCTACTTTTTGTAGGACGTGTTCGTTGCACTATTGCTATCAGTGTGTTCTATTTTTCTCCTACAAAAAATCGGTCACCGATTATCGGACGTGGGCGAGCGGCCTTACCGCTAGCCCGGAACATAAAGGGCTAGGGAAGGAACACGGGTGGGTTTTAGTCAGTAAGAGTCTGACACTCCCTTCTGCTCCGCCCAGAGCAGGAGTCATTTGATGATTTCACACGTAAAAAAAAAAGGCGTTCGCTCACAGCGACTTTGCAGCGTTTCAGTAGCGCGTTTCGTTAACGCGCGTCTGCATTGCTACTTGTGGCCGTTTGTTGCAATTACAACGAGCGACAAACGGTTCAGTAGCGATACAATCGCATAGAATCGATTCACGACAACGCGACTAATGTTGTCTCGACTGAGTCCCCCGTGGAACTGTATCGTCTACAGGCATTCATTATAGCGTACGACTGTACCTGTACGGCATGGTGTCTATGAATTCATTGCGTCTGTATCGAAGCTGAATCGCAGTCGTAACGATGAGAATCGTGATAGTAGCGATGCAGAATCGTGGTGACGTGGGCGAAGGTATACTACCAGCGACAGTGTCGCGACTGCGGTCGCGGTCCTTTTGCGATTGTATCGCTGAAAAATAGCGCCTTAAATGCAAATATAAACATGTAGAATAATATTATATTTAATTATAAATAAAAAAGAGGATTAAATACATGGTATGATTTAAGACTCCCTAATTCGCGCAAACATGATTTTGTAAATAAAATTATCCTTAAGCCTACTTCTAAAGTATCTTTTTACATAATTTATATGGAATACATCACTACTTTTATAGATTTACAAATGTTTTGATACCTACGATTTAGGTAACATTTTGACTAATAACAATTTTAGACATTTTGCATCCGACCCAATTTTAATACAAAAAATATATAATACTTACATTAACAGGGTTTCTATCTTGCCAAATATATTCTTTAATTACTCGTATATAGGTTTTGTGCTTGCAATGTGCTCATATCTCTCGGACTCCCCAATATATGGGAACAAATACGCAAATAAATAAAATTATCTAAGTCCTAGCATATAGTAACCCTCTTTATGTAACGTTTATATGTAAAAAACCTATCCTAATCTAAATTCTACAATCTATGGAATTATGTATACAATTGATTCATAGCCATTTTTTAATGATAATGGGCGATTATAGCAAGTCGAATTTAATCGAGCGAAAAATTCATTATTTTGTATTTCATCATCAAGGAAACGAGTACTAAAATTAATATGTTGGCGGTTAATTTTCGAGCCTATTTAAATCACAAAACTGCCAGTATAGAGGGTCAAATTAAATTAGCTAGCGAAACTCTGTAGACGAGTGTTTAGATATTGAGACCCATCACGTATCGATATCTAATCATCCGGTTCCTTACATCTAAATAATATTATGAACGATGATTTTGCGATTATAATTCACTCTAGCATTTGTTCTAAACGACCTGAGGTCACCATATTTGTCTTGTTTATACACAAATTGGAATGGCAATGTGTCCTAATGAAATGTCCGTTTTAGTGTGAAGGATTATTTTGTTTACTCACGTGACCAAAAGCTGACTTAATACGTAGGCAGCTCAGGCGTATTGCGATGAGCTACGTTTTCACTTTGCGTGAGGTCTTGAAGTGTCCGTTCTTCTTCCATCCGTTACCCTGCGACGCTTCGCCGTTCATGGCGCGGGTCGCGAACGATGTCGTCTTGCTCTTCGTTTCGAACAACACGTCCGAATCTGTCTCGCTTTCTGTTACGTCTTTACTTGTGACTGTGAAATTAGAATAAGAAATAAGTTGTTTTTGTTGAATAAATTTTACTATTTTATCGGATATCTTTTAACCTTTTAAGCGCTTGCCTAAATATCAATGGCCGTGGCCCTAGCACGCGGCTACAAATCGATAAAATAATCATCATCATCTGCCTAGCCTTTTCCCAACCATGTTGGGGTCGGCTTCCAGTCAAACCGGATGCAGCTGAATACCTAAATCGATAAAAGAATACCTACAACAAATAAGGAGGAGCAATCGTTGAATAGAATGAAAAAATCATGCATGTGCTCTGTCGCAGAAATACGACACGCACGACGGCACGGAAATATGTGTCGCATAAATGCGACACAAGCGATTAAAATGTTAAGTACCTTTTAATTGGCTGTCCAATGGAAAACTTAAATTGGTATTGTTTATTTAAATCTGAGCATGATGAATAGCATTTTAACAAAAGATAAACAAGCATGGATTTTTTCGTTTATTGTATGAGGACTCTTTATAAATTTTTCACTTCATTTTATTTTTATTAGCTTTTGTTACAGCGGCCACACAGTAGTATACACTCTGAAAATTTCAAGTGGCTACCTATTACGGTTCAAAAGACAAGTACAGCCCTCTGAAAGACGGGCGGACGGAAAGACAGTGGAGCCTTAGTGATTTCTATTACTAGTCTCAGTAACCCTGAAAATGGTAACCGACATCATGTCAAGCTCAATCGGAGATGGTGGGATAAGCTGAACTTGTCGATAAGAGAGTAGGGGCGCTATCGTGGCGTGCCCTGCGCTGGGTTGCGACAGTCGCTCTTTCCATGCCGCCATGAGATCGCGCCGGAGATCCGTCCGCTCCGCCTAGAATAGGGGGCCTTGCTCTTACAGTAGGGCAATAGGGGCCTTATAAAACATTGATGAAAAAGAAAAATAATACAGGCAGGCAGTCGTACAATATTTACATGGTTTCTCCTCGTTGTCTGCGAGCGGCAGCAGGCGGTACTTGGGCCTCGCGCGCGGCTTGCGCGGCGCACACAGCTTGCGCAGCGCGCGCGCACTCGCCCAGCAACACGCGCCCAGCGCACACAGGCCCGCCACGCCGCCCAGGCTCGCGTATACCACCGACCATTCTGGTATAAAAGTCATTAATTATATTAATTCATGTTATTTCGAACATTGTATTTTATTGTTTAACGCGATTACGCACTAAGCTTGTGTCTAACGTAGGCATTGACACCGCGTAGATATTGTATAAGTATTTATTCTTATATTCTATAATTATAGTTATAAATATTATCTCAGTTGTTTTCTGGTATTGCAGCAGTAGGTGCCAGTCTACTAGTCTACCTAACAGAGACAGATGTTAGGTAGACTGACACAGAGACAATACACAGTATGTGTATTGTCTCTGTTAGGTAGACCTGTAGAAAATGCCCAAGGCAAAGTCCGCCTTTGTACAATTTTTCTTGTGCATAAAGTTTTAATAAAATAAATAAATATTGTGTTGATGCTGCGTTAACATCCCGTTTCCGCCTGATCTGTGGACTTTGAGAGTGAGGGAAGAGAGAGTGCACCTGTCTACGCCCACACTTGTGCACTATAATATCTGCTGCCCCGATGGCAAGTCTCCGCTGGGATTGACCGTCACGGTCGAAATTCGGTTCGGAGGACTATTATAATTAACGGCCCGTTTTTGATCAGCTTTAGCCTATGCTAACCAAACGCTCAATGCATAGACACTGTTGAAAGAATGAGTACAAATCCATCTGTTTGTTTGGTAGTGTCTACAGTTTGAAATAATGTTAACTACCGCAGTCGGGCTGCGCGTCAGGGTCTAACATCGCCAGCAGGCTCTGCATCCAGAAGGCGTCGCAGCGACACGTGCGCGAGGCGTGGTCGCACACGCCGCGCCCCGAGCACGTGCTCAGACAGCGTACTTACCGCAGTCGGGCTGCGCGTCAGGGTCTAACATCGCCAGCAGGCTCTGCATCCAGAAGGCGTCGCAGCGACACGTGCGCGAGGCGTGGTCGCACACGCCGCGCCCCGAGCACGTGCTCAGACAGCGTACTTACCGCAGTCGGGCTGCGCGTCAGGGTCTAACATCGCCAGCAGGCTCTGCATCCAGAAGGCGTCGCAGCGACACGTGCGCGAGGCGTGGTCGCACACGCCGCGCCCCGAGCACGTGCTCAGACAGCGTACTTACCGCAGTCGGGCTGCGCGTCAGGGTCTAACATCGCCAGCAGGCTCTGCATCCAGAAGGCGTCGCAGCGACACGTGCGCGAGGCGTGGTCGCACACGCCGCGCCCCGAGCACGTGCTCAGACAGCGTACTTACCGCAGTCGGGCTGCGCGTCAGGGTCTAACATCGCCAGCAGGCTCTGCATCCAGAAGGCGTCGCAGCGACACGTGCGCGAGGCGTGGTCGCACACGCCGCGCCCCGAGCACGTGCTCAGACAGCGCAGTGAGCGCACGCGCCCGCCGCCCCACGCCTCCCACCCACCGCTCGCGCCGCGCACTAGCGATAGTGCACGCACGCCCTCTACTGCCTTGCCCTGTAAACAAGATATACAATCAAAATAAAAGGAGAAACTTGACATAATATCAGCGTACAGAATTACTGGGGGCTAGGAACATGACATTTTGCTCCTTAATAACGTAGGCGAGCACTAGGAAGGGATTATAGAAATTCAACCTTTAAGAGTAAACTAGTCGCGAGCTCGAACTCACTGGTGGTCATGGCCAAAAAGCACGCTGTCTCACCTGGCTTCATGTCCGACAGAGCTAATATCAGTGATAAGCAGTTAGACGATAGTCTACACGAACAATGTCTAGTTCTCACGCAGAAAAACACCGATCAGAACTGATAGGCACGTAAAAAAATTTGAAAAGTATTTCGGAAAATCGAATTTTATGAAAACACCTGCATAAATCAATTATAAAAAAAGTTTATTGAACTCTTAGATAAATGAGCTTTGTCGGTACGGACTTGGATTTGAAGATTTTACAGTTCTTTTATTACTTATTTACACCCAAAGTTACGTTAAAAATAGCAAGAAAAACGAATCTTTGTTGGCTCATAACTTTTTAATGGCTTTTTATTTTACTATTCTGTTTTCGTACAGACAAAATTAATAAATTTGTTGCTTGGTTATTCCAAGAAGTAATAGATATAAGTAATAATTACATATGAACCTTGGCACGGATACCGTTAAATAACAACGCTTGCCATTAAGATTTTCCACTTGGCCCGAAAACCCGAAAATTTCGTAAAAAATATTAGGGAAAATACGAAGTCCACGGAAAGTTGCGTGGGATGTGCTAGTATGCTTACAATAAAACGAACTGCAGATAATTGTACGTGATAGGTGCGGCCGGCTTACGAAAATCTTAACCATGATCCATCTCGACTTAAATGGCGACATAAAAAATGTGGCTTATTCCATCTATTGACGAATAACGAGCTTAATATGACAAAGTCCAACAGCAATCAATGTTTTCTTAAGGTGATCGTACTACATGACACGGCTATGTGTTCGAAAGTTATGGCGAGATCCTCTATTAGAGAGATGGTCCATTCAACAGTAAGGCAGTCATAGCTACAAGTGCAAGTTGAAAAAGCCAATTCACAAACTAAATTCCTTAACATATTGCCAGCTTACGTAGTAGGATTTCCGTTTAAAAAAAAGGACAAAATGGGTCATTGTAGTCGCGAAAAAAAACAATTCTTACATCCAAAAATCGCTCTTATAAAAGTAGAATTTAGGAAAGATTTACAAATATTCCTTACCTGTTCAGAAAGGTAGAAAATCAGCTGCGTATTTCCTGAATCAATTTGTCCGTGGACTTCAGTAACATTGACTTTAATATCATCTTTGAGGAGTAACGTCATCTTTTGCACCAAGGAGTCCAGTTGGCTTTGCGTGAAGGTCGATATTTGAATGTTCAGGGTTAACTCCATAAGGTTCATTTCGAGGGGGTCTGGCTTCACTTGGACGCTTACTGTGTCTTTGTCTGACTCCCCTTGATCGTCTGTCACTGTGAGTTCGTAGACGTAGCGTCCTGCTTCTATGTTTGTTAGCTGTAAAAGTAAAGGTTTGCAGATAGTGTTGTGTTAGTTTCTGCACTAAACACTGATGGGATTGAAAGTAGGTCTAGATTTGGCATACTAGTATTCTTTTTGCCAAGGTCGATGTTTCTTTACTTTGATATCTTTAGCCCAAGTTAGTTAGACGTAGACAACCATATATAATATTTTAAAAGCCCGGGATTAACACAATGGAATCTTCAGTATATCTACAACGCATCTTCAGTATATTTACAACGCTACAAGGTTATTTTGGCGAGTGGCCAAAATCGGAACGAACGTCGCCATCTTGTTTTGTCAATATAATTTCTGCGACTCAATTTCACAAATGTTTCCCCACGCTCCCCTGCTAATGTCATTTGAGGCGTCACAATATCTTTGAAGCACTCTACCCGACGCAATCGTTAATGTTTTAACCGGCCTAACGGAAAAGAAAGGGTTTTTATTTTTGACTTCTTCTCCTACCATGTAATTAGCATAAAATCTTCATTCTAGTCCGTATTGTCTGACTACAGGGCAAACGCTTTCTTCCCTCCTTTTTCCTCAAACTTGCACACTGTATAATAAGCGAGTAAATGATTGATTCAGCGGCCAAATTCATAATAAAACACCATTCACTTACCATAAGCACGGGTTGCGTATCAGAGTTAAGTATAACAGTGCCGGCGGCAAGTCCCGAAGGTGATCGAGTCCATTTCCACGCGACAATGCGGAAGTCGTCCGAAGACTTGGATCCGTTCAGTATCAACACGGACACAGGCAGGTTCAGGACGAGGT
Source organism: Mesoligia furuncula (assembly GCA_916614155.1). Classification (NCBI taxonomy): domain Eukaryota; kingdom Metazoa; phylum Arthropoda; class Insecta; order Lepidoptera; family Noctuidae; genus Mesoligia; species Mesoligia furuncula. The sequence goes on along the minus strand of OU744811.1, from coordinate 12,288,899 downwards.
CGCCACCTGCGTCTGCCTTTGGAGGACTGTTCTTGTCTGTAGGTAGAACGCTTATTAGAATAAAAATTCTTTGACGAATGTAGTCTTTTGAAGAGCTACAATACAATACGTGTGCTGTTCCGAAAATTGTTAACTACAGAATAAATACAATCTCTTTTTTCTAGAAACCATTTTGGATTGACGGCTAAATTTTTTAAATGTTTTTCCAACTATTTTTCATTTCACTAACAATTTTTGGAACAGCCTATGTACAAATAATACAATTCACGAACGCGCATCATGTGACTTTTATATCATTGTATAAAGTATAAATTGCACTGTAATCACTACGCGTCAATACGCGCGTTCGTGAAATGCAATATCTGTAATAAAATTAGACAAACCTAAAAACTATAATTTCCTGAAAGTGACACAACATTTAAGCACTTTATTAGTATATCCCATCGAAGTTCCTTCAAACTCATGCAAAATTTAATGCAGAGATATGTATATTATTTATAAGCTATTGCAAATTGCAGATTTTTCAATATAGGTTGATTCGGGAGTGCGCATTGCGTATTTTTTATATTTAACATTAACAACAAAACTGTACAGAAATCTCGACCCTATAACCTAATAATGAAATGTGCATTTTGTGCAATGAGTTCAAGTGATTTTTTACAAGAAAACTATGTATGTACAAACTTACTTTGGGTAACGGTGACGGTGACATTATCAGATGCAGAGTTCCCGTTATCGTCGAGTACAGTCAGCGAGAACACGTATTGCCCCTTCGTCAGCCCCGTGGCATTGGCCACGGACTCGTTAAAATTGACAATGTTAGAGTTAGTGGGACCGGAGAGACAACGCCAGGTGTAGGCGACTATCCTATGGTCATCGTGCGATGCCGAACCGTTCAGGATGATCCACGTTTGAGGTAGTGATATGAACTGCAAGTATATTTCATTACAACTATCGCAGCTGTCATTGGCTGGAGTTATAGTTTCTGCATTCATTGAGCGCGCATCAATCGTTCTAATTTAAACATATCAATGGATATAAAAGTCATATGACGCGCGCTCGAGATTTGCGCCAATATTATGGTTCATTGTGATAAAGACAGTGATTATTTATATTCGAAAACCGCTTAAAAATACATAATTTTAATAATAACACTTCATAAAGGAACATATTTAATCAAAGTTTTACTGTGCATTATTACAACGGACCATTATTTCGGATATCCGTTGTGATAACTTGCATAGATCGTCGATACTGACATGCAATGATCTTTTATCATGCATTATACGCTTCCCCCACAATTTAACATATAAGTATAATTTGTTTTAGTAATCATACACCATGAAATCAGCATGCATGTTTACAAGGCAGAAATATATAGCCCGATCCTCTGGATAAGTGTACAGTAGTTAGTAAGAAAATTATTAGGAGCATCGTGCAAATTAATCCTGTATTGGCTGTATTCACATTTTACAAATGTACTATAGTTCAATTTAGCTCGAATTTCAAGTAAAATGTATTATACTCAGCAACCTACATTGTCAGACACCCACTATTGCCTTGTAGAGTGCCTAAATTGTGTGAAAGTGCCATATAAGTAACTACTTTTACTTTTCCAGCAAGTTCTTTAGCATAGCAACAGCTTTTTTCCAGTTAGGTACTTGTTTTTTTCAGCAAGATTTTTACAAGCCTATCAGCAATCTGATTCTGGTTACCTATTTTAAATTAAGATATATTTTTATTTTAATAAATCTTGCTCATAATTATAACGATTTACTAGCCCGATAGCAAGTTACAAAATATACACTACAAGATACAATGTTGTTTTATAAATATTTAAATACATGATTAGACAATGTGTTTTTGAACTAATCTGAATGGAATTGACTTGAACAGATATGCGACATGTTTGAAAAATCATAATCGAATTTTAAACTTCTCACAACCTTGATGATCGAACTAGTCAATAAGAAATTGCGACTGAGCGTTATTAGAATAGTTTGTAGTACTTACGGCTTCTGCCTGTGCGTCGGCTACAGGTGGAGTGTTGGTCGGTGGTTTAACGAAAACATGCACATCAGCCGTGGAAGACTGGCCCGAAGAATCCGTCACTTTTAACACAAATGTGTACACGCCCTCCGATAGATTCGACAACTGGAATAGTATGTATAATAGCGTTAATTCATGAAGATGTTTATTTTTAGGGTTCGGTACCCAAAGGGTAAAATCGGGACCCCATTACTAAGACTCCACTGTCCGTCTGTCTGTCTGTCACCAGGCTGTATCTCATGACCCGTGATAGCTAGACAGTTGAAATTTTCACAGATGATGTATTTCTGTTGCCGCTATAACAACAAATTATAAAATTATAATAAAGTTAAAATTTAAAGGGGTATAAAAGACACGCTTTTTCGGCGTTTTATGCCTTGTGGTACGAAACCCTTCGTGTGCGACTCGCACTTGGCCGGTTTTTTTTTTAAATAGTTGGCGAGATATTTGTGACACTTTTATGAGCATTTTGATCAACAACTAGGGATATCATGTAGTGCTAAACTATAAGGCGCGAAGCTTTGGCGTTTGACAGTATACAGATGTCAGCACATCAAGCTACTACAAATACTACAATCTGTCAAATTACTTTAATAGATTTTCAACTTTATCGCTAAAACATAAGGTTCAAAGTTGATTGGGAAAATTTGACGGTTTCGGGTAGTTTGATGTGCTGGCGTCTGTACAAGAAGTAAATAGCCCAAGATCCCAGTAGAATGTTTAGCTTTGTAATAGGTAAATGCCTTTCAAAGGACACAAAACCTACTAGGTATGCCTAACAAGTACCTATAGAATTTTTCAACTTAACCGCTTGTGTGCCTTAATTACAGACACAATTAACCCTTAGTATGTCGGAACGTAGATCTACGCGAGACACAATGGCTTTTTAATTGTCTGTAATTCCGACAAACGAGGGTTTAAAAAGCCATTTTGTCTCGCGTAGATCTACGTTCCGACATACTAAGGGTTAATTGTGTCTGTAATTCCGACATACGAGGGGTTAAAAAGCCATTGTCTCGCGTAGATCTACGTTCCGGTAGACTAAGGGTTAAACAATGATTAAGTACACTTTCTATCAAGACCAGACAGAATTGAAACAAAGAAATGTGTGGACATGGGAGAGGGAGGCGTTTGCCCTGCAGTGGGACAATACAGGCTAGTTAGATCAAGTAGTTCCCTAATAGTTATCCATACTAATATTATAAATTCGAAAGTAACTCTGTCTGTCTGTATGTTACCTTTTCACGCCTAAACCACTGAACGGATTTCGATAAAATTTGGCAGAGATATAGATTGCATTCCGGGGAAGGACATAAGGATATTTTTTATCCCGTTATTCCCACGGGATCGACACTTATGCGGGTGAAAGCGCGGGCGCTGCTAGCCTATGATAAATGATCGCGTTATATCTAATCGTAAACAACTCTAAAACATTAATCGTTGACAAACAATTGCAAAAATGTTTATAAAATCCGGAAACATTATTAAAAACACCATGCACTAGATTGATAAGTGGCGATAACAATGAAAGGATATGATTATAAACCTCGTTTTTTCATTAAGCGTTATCTATGGTATTTATTTTATGTTTATAATGATGGCGAGTAGCGTTGAACGGAAATAATTGGAATACGAACGGGATAGCTTATAAAAGTAATTTTACACTAGCTAGCATGTTTTGAGACGATGTTTAAGGATTACAGATTATTAAAATAAACAAATATTTTGTAACAAGCTGCGTCTCGCGGTATCACCCGCGTAAATTTTGATCCCGTGGGAATATCGAGATACAAACTATATGTTAATCCAGGGTGTCAGCTACCTCCATACAAAATTTTATCAAAATTGGTCCAGCCGTTTGAGCGCGAAGAAGTAACAAACATATAAACACACACACTCACAAACTTTCGCCTTTATAATATTAGTGTGATGAGTTGGCGAAAGTTCACAGATGATGAATAAATTGTGATTTTTGAAAATCTTTATTTTATTGCTATTTGGTGCCAATACCCATCTCGTATATGAAGTCTCAATCAAAAAACCCTGTATTTTACTCAGGCAATAATTAGCGGGTCATAACTGTCGAATTCATTAGGAGTTAGGGCAGATGGACCAGGGTTCTTAGGTACTGTATTGCACAGGCTTCCACCAGTGCCGGACGGGAATGGCCAGGTGTTCCCGGCCATTCCCGTAGCCCCCCAGCCGGGGGGACATGCGGGGCCCGCCAGCTAGGCGGGCATGCGCCGGGGGGGTTGTGGACGCAGAGACTGAGCCGGATTCCCATGACCCCTCCATCAAGGCGATGAGGGAACACCGCTGAGTTTTAGTGGGTATACTGCCACCCTGGCAGGGAGTCCCACATACTCCGTCTCGTCCCCCGACGAGCGGAGATGCGTAATGTCATTTCTCAGAGACAAAAAATAAATAAAAAGGGTTCTTTACTGAGTGGGCTCAGCCTTCATCCAGTCCTAGAAAGCGCTGGCGTAACGTTTTGGATTCGTTCACGTATTGAAATTCTATGGATTACCCAGCAGTAGGACCGTATAGATGATTTAAATCTTACTTGTAAATAAGGCGAATGTGTATTTTGCATGTCCACGGCTTTGTTTTCATCTTCAGCAGATTTCGTCCATTCCCACGAAGTGATCTCGTGGTCGTCCGTCGAAAGACTTCCGTTTAACGTCAAGTTATTGTTTGGCAAATATATTATTACGTCTTGACCTGGAGAAAATGACACAACACTTTAAAATACAACTACATAAGGGCCGGATTAACGCGAGGTGAGCATAGCTAGAGCGATTCGTTTATGTTGCGTTACGGTGCCATAGACGCGACAAAATAGTCGTCGTTTCAGCCGATAGACGTCCACTGCTGGACATAGGCCTCCCCCAATTTTGGGAGGGTTTGCCATAATCGCCACGCTTGGCAGGCGGGTTGGCGATCGCAGTATGGTATGGTGGTGAAATACATAGAGAACGCTGCTGCCCATTCTCCGGTACGATCCTTAGTCGCCTTTTACGACACCCACGGGAAGTAAGGGGTGGTGGTATTCTTTAAGTCCGGCACCACACAGACTTTTAAGTCCAGACAAAATAGTATACAGGGTTATTGGTAAAACATTAACAACCTCTTAAGAGGTCATTGTACTCATCATTATGAACTACTTTTACTATGGGACCAAACCTGAAATCGCATTTATGTTCGTATATCTCGTCAAAATGTAGGGAATAGCGGATTTTTTTTCGCGATTTCAGGTTTGGTCCCATAGTAAAAGTTGTTCATAGTGATGAGTACAATGATCTTTTAAACGGTTGTTAATGTTTTACCAATAACCCTGTATATAGAGTGAACAATCGGCTAAATGGATTTCGATGGAATTTGGCACAAAGGTAGACCATGATCTGGATAAGGACAAACGATAATTTTAAAATCTTGGTTGCAGTTTTCCGTGGGATAATTTAACAGCTATTTTTGTCTTTTTCCGACCTCGATGCGGGTGAAGACGCGAGCAAAAACTAGTATATAAATAAAATATGTGTTAAACTCACCTGCATTTGCTTCAGGCGGATAATCTGTATGATTCAAAACAGTAATATTAGCTGCAGTAGAGTTCTTCACATGATCTGAGTCCTCAACTGTTAGCTTAAATGTATAGTTGCCAGGCTGTTTGAGGTCATTCAGTACTAATGTGGGTCCGTCTTGTAATGGAGGCTGGTAGCCAATAGGACCTGATGTCAAGTCCCAATGCCAGGAGATGATAGCGTCGTCATCCTGTAGTGAGAGGCAAAAAAATTAAAGTCATTGAAAAACAGTCACAATAAATTGCATTACAGCAAAACATTAGTAGTGTACAGAAATTTTCGTTGGTCCTCGAAATTATTTATGAGTTTTACTTGCTCATCATTTTAGTACCTGGCGTTCAACAGTTTTTGCGTATCTCCATGATAAAAACAAGTAAAAAGGTTTATGCTCTCTTGTTTCTTACTGAACCAAGGTTTAACAGTGGAGCGAGTAGGCAAGTTCACTCGCACGACTCAACGCAGCACAGAATCGCAACCGATCGCAATCCCGCTCCAGAGATAACCGGTACTGCTACTACCACAGACGATTTGGAAATAACGCCCGCTGATGCACACAACCGTGTGCTTATGCCAAGAAGCCGTGTCACCTTATTCTACTGACACGGCTTCTTTGCATAAGCACATCTGTGCTGCGTTGAGTCGAGCGAGTGAACTTGCCTACTCGCTACAACAGAGCTGGATCCAAATTTTTCAAGTGTTGCATGGGTTTTAGTATCAAATTCGATAGACCATACAAAAGACTGACTGAATGATATGAATAAGTATATATTATGATAACACGAAGGGTAACTGGGGAGAATCAAACAGGGAAACATTTTGCGCCGATACCAAGTGACATGGAACCAGGGCAGCCAAAAGAAGTATCGATAGTTTTCATACCTTGCTAGCACTGCCATCAAGTACAGCGACAGTATTAGGAAGCTTAACAGTCTGCGTTTGTGGCGTGATGACGACTTGCGGCGGTGTGTTCACGCGATGGGGCGGTAATACCGTCACGTTGGCAAACCCCTCCCCGTATGAGTTGGTGCCGTTCACCGTCACTTTGAAACGGTACTGGCCTTCTGTCAGATCGGTTAGCGTCACTTTTGCTCCGTTTTGATTCATATTGCCTGTGACGAAAGAAAAAAAAATTGTGTTTAAAGATAATGTTTAGTTAGAATTATTGAATGTTCATGGTTAAATCGACTTTGATAATTACTTCATTTCTTAGCCGTAAGAGCGGTTTTCGACTTTGATAATGACTTTATTTCTTAGTTGTAAGAGCGGTTTTCGAATTTAATAATGACTTTATTTCTTAGCCGTAAGAGCGGTTTTCGACTTTGATAATGATTTTATTTCTTAGGAGCGGTTTTCGACTTTGATAATGACTTTATTTCTTAGTTGTAAGAGCGGTTTTCGAATTTAATAATGATAAATGATTTTATTTTGTAAGTAGGTTTGTACAAACACTTTTACACGTCAATCATGTTTTTTTAAAAACTAGATGAAGTCGGCGTTTCCTATCTGACTACTCTGAGAAGAAAGGCCGAAACAAACTCAGAGGTCACAGTCTCTTTTAAAGTCCAGACATAATCTTGGTCAGGTTATATGAAGACCATGTAAATCGATGTCTGAAATGGTCTTTTGAGGAAAGAACCACACAGATTGAGAGGACCTGTCCAGTCAGTGCACGCATTTGTCAGAAATCGTGCAGCTCAACTCAAAACTTAAGGAGCTCAACGATTCGACGAACAATACCAAAGAAAGGACATTTGGGTAGGCCACATAAGTTACTCAAACTGCCAGACAAAGATCAAGAAATAAAACTAACAGAACAGAGAGAGTAATAAAAAAATATATAAAATTAATAAAATGACCCACATCGTCTTCACATTCACAATAAATAAAATAAATAATACTTTACAAAGTAAGCAAATGTCAATGTTTATAAAAAAAAAAAAATAATAATGTCAATGTGTATATAAAAAAAAAACATTCAAAATGCAGAAATTGGAAGCAGCTCAATCCCAAGCCTTTTTGTCCTCAATATAATCTTTAACGGTATAAAAGGCTTTCTGGCACAACTTACGTTTAATGAATGTTTTGAATTTATTAAGGCTTAGATCTTGAACTTGGCTTGGTAGTTTATTATAAAAGCGTATACATTGGCATCTGAACGACCCACCTATTTTCTTGAGCCTTGTTGTAGGTACAACAAATTTGTGTTTATTTCTAGTATTTATATTATGGATATCACTGTATTTTTTAAACAATTTTATGTTTTTATGGGCATATAAAAGATTTTCATAAATATACTGAGAAGGCACAGTCATTACATTAATCTCTTTAAATTTGTCTCTGAGAGAGTGTCTCGGACTTAATTGATAAATTGATCGAACAGCTCGCTTCTGCAAAACAAAGATAGTCTGAATGTCGGCGGCATTTCCCCACAATAGAATACCGTACGACATTACACTATGAAAATAGCTAAAGTACACTAAACGGGCAGTCTCTATATCAGTTAAATTACGAATTTTTCTAACAGCGTATGCTGCGGAACTAAGCTTTTTGGATAATTTATCTATATGTGGACCCCACTGAAGCTTAGCATCCAAAGTTATGCCCAAGAATACTGTATTGTCTTCAGGATTCAATTCCTCGCCCTTTATCAACACATTAGTTTTCACCTGCCTAACATGGGGTAGCGTAAACTTAATGCATTTGGTTTTTTTCTCGTTTAGAAGCAAATTATTAACATTGAACCAGTGGACTACTTTCGAGATCGCGCTATTTACATCGTCAGTAACCAACTGCTGACGTTTAAGTTTAAACAAAAGAGAAGTGTCATTTGCAAACAGCACTATATCATGATTATCCTTTATGAGGTACGGCAAGTCATTAATATAAATTAGAAACAAGAAAGGACCAAGAATTGAGCACTGTGGGACTCCCATTGTTACTGTAGATCCGGATGATCTTTTTCCATTAACGTCAACGCTCTGAATCCTTTTACTCAAGTATGAAGTAAGAAGATCCAGAGCGGTGTTCCGGATCCCGTAATGGCGGAGTTTCCTGATTAAGGTTTCGTGAAGAACGCAATCGAATGCCTTGGACAAATCACAAAAGATACCCAAGGCATCGCATTTATCTTCCCATGCATTATAAATATGTCCTAAAAGTTCAACACCAGCATCAGTAGTTGAACGACCCCTTGTGAAACCGAACTGTTTGCTATGTAATAATTTATGTTTATTAAAAAATCTTTGTAGTTGGTCTAAAATTAATTTCTCAAAAATTTTACTAAAGGTAGGTAGTACAGAAATAGGTCTATAATTTGTAGGGTCTGATGTACTACCTGATTTAAACAAAGGTATTATTTTACTATGTTTCATAAGGTCAGGAAACTCCCCATTGTCAATACAACTATTAAAGATAAGAGCTAGAGTAGGTGCTGCAATGTCAATAATGACTTTATTTCATAGCCGAAAGAGCGGTTTTCGACTTTGATAATGACTTTGTTTCTTAGCCGTAAGAGCGGTTTTCGCACTTCATGTGGTAACCACTGACGTGCAGGCGAAATTTGAACTAAAATTTTCGTGATATTTTTGTCTTAAGATATTTTTATTTTTTTGTTATTTTTGTGTCAAGATTTAGTATAATTTAAACCACAGCAATTTTCAACTCAGTTATTGTAATCTATTGTGCACATAAAGTAGGTAACGCTTAATGCTATATTTGCAAATGTCTTATTGTTATGGTGATAAGTGAAGTTTACTTTAGATTTTATTTACGTAAGTATATATTTATTAGCGTGAAATTTATTGCTCCCCCGTCCCACCCCATTGCATCGCGTCGCCCGTCCGCGTTATTACTCCGTTTTTGCTCAGCGTTCTTTCTGATTTTTTTCTTTTCTGCTCCGCTCGTAAGGGTCGTAGCGTGATGTTAAATAACCTATAAACTGCCTCAAAAATTGTGCTACCAAATGCAAAAAGAATTATTCAAATCCGACTGGCAGTTCCAGAGATTAGCATGTTCAAACAAACAAACTCGTCAGCTTTATTATTAGTATAGAAGATAAAGCTTTATTGTATTTTATTTCCCATTCCATTTATAGCACAATACAATGTCTTTTTTTACTGCAAAAGTTATTCATAGTTATTACCTGTAAAACCCCCTTTTGGTTGGTCAACTAGTGTCCATACATAGTTGTAATGGCTCATTGTCGCTTTCTCATCAGGAATAGTGTATGCTGCCAAGGTCACTTCATTGTCTGGCAGTTGTACCTAGCAAATACATTAAAGAACCAGTTAGCCTAGCAGCAGTATAGAGTAATCAATTTGTAATCAACTTTGCCATTCATGACCTTGGTTGATTAATTTTAGTCACATTTTCCTATTCAAATTAACTGTAATCTATTAATTTGATTAGGAATGACACAACAACACACACAACATTAACCGCTTGTGTGCCGTAATTACAGACACAATTAAAAAGCCATTGTGTCTCACGTAGATCTAGTTCCGGCAGATTAAGGGTTAATCCTCATATTATATTAGCTTTTTTCAGATTAAAATAATTGAGAAGTAATTACTTGTTTAGATAAAATGGAAACAGTCAAAGTTTGAACACTTTTTGGTGAAGAGGTTTCAGTTTTCAGGGCATCACTTTTTGCTTCAGAATCATCACTTTTCTTCATAGAATCTACGGTTGGCCCTTTGGAAAATGGTCTCAATGTCTGAACACAAGCGCCTTGTGCATTCTCTTCTGTACCAGGCACACATTTACATATACCATTCCTCAGTTTCAAGCCCAGTGGTATACACTCAGAGTTGAACGGACAGTCACCAGCGCCTACTTCACATGGTATTTTTTCTAGAAAATTCGTAGCATCCATTATCATGTCACTGTCGTTATTGTCTCGGTATTTATCAAAGGATCTTGCTTCATCATCATCCATTGTAGGCAAGTTGTTGATGAAATGTGACAAAAAGCTGGAGTCATCATCATCATTGAGCAGATCATTGCGGTGGCTTGTGTATGGAGAATATATTGCTTCTTCTTCAGGTGAAAAATTGTTGTTCACTGGCCTGTAGCTTGACTGATCTAGTATGTCTGACCAGTTCTCTGCAACAATATAAAATAATATTTTTTTAATCAAATCAATAAGACCAGCAATGAGAGATAGTAGGTGCACTTATTTATTTGTTATCATGTAAAGGTTTTCTAAACTATGTGATTTTTTATCATTATCGGGAATCAAGGAAGTGTTCATAATTAATAATGACTAATTATAAATGTTTCTGTTTCCTATCAATGGATAGGAAACAGAAACATTTTACAAAATAAGCAACATGCATAACATATTAATAAATGAAAATGTTGCACTGCAATAAATGTTAAAGATTAGAAAAGTAATGTAGTTATTCAATATTAACTTCGAAGTTAGTATTGAATATCTGTCCTTGTTATTTTTATTATGTTCAAGATAAGAGACAGCAATAGACTACAACATTTTAGATTTGAGTTATGGTATTCAACAAGATCATGCATTACCATTAGGCAGGACTGGTTTCACCAGTATCATGGACACATGTGATGCCTCCCACTTGCGGCTGCCAGTCCTCTGCAGAGGCAGACACAGCTCATCGCTGACACATTCCACGTGGAAACACCTCAGGTCATAGATGAACACTATGTTGCAGGACTCAGATAGGCAGCATTCCATCACACACTGCTTCAAACCTTTTAGACCTGGCTTCTCTGTATAGTTCCCAGCTGTAAGATTTCCTGAGAAGAGAAAAAACCGACTTGTAACTTGTTGTGTTATGGGATTTAGGCGTAAGAGTTCTTGTTTTATTTCTGGTACATGATGCGCTTTAAAAAAAATATCTTTAATTGCACTACTTCATGTGTCAGTTTTAAAACTTCAAGACAAGGCTCAGTACATACAAAGACATCTCTTTTCTTTCAAATAATTGGCCTTACTAACTTTTAGTAGTACCTATTTGAGTAGTAAGTAGCATTTTAAATGTTCAGTGTTTGTTTGCCATTAGCCTTAGTCAACAGCTGTTTCTTCAACCACTATTATATGATGACAAACGGTTTGTAGCTACATTGTAAAAATTACTGTATGTAAGCTAAATTGATAAATATAAGCGCAAGAGTGATATGAACTTACCAACTGGCATATAGTTCATAAAATTCTTGGGATACAGCTTCGGGCATTTATTATTTTCGTATTTTTCACTCCATGGTTTGTTATACTGCGACAGGCATATTCTAACATTTAATAGAATCACTAAACTAAATAAACTCAGGCATATATTAGTAATACTCTTCATTACGGAATATTTATAATTGCGATAAAATAGTTGTTTTGTTTCGTCGCACAAAGTATCACTTCGTCGACAAATACTGCACGGTTTAAGTTATCTCAATCACAGGAACCTAAATGTAATGTAAGAGATATACAATATTTGCGTGGGAGTAGCGATAAAGTGATTTATTTAATATTGTTCTTTTTACTTATTCTGAACAAACGTAAACATAATCGAATAATCGAAATCCCTCATCGTGAATTGTGTAAACGTCAGTCACTCAAGTCGACAACTGAATCACGCAAATACAACTTCAAATTAGTTGCAACACTCTCTTTCATACAAAACTGGTTTTGGTTTTCTCTATCTGACATTTATCGTCATGCTTTTAATAGATACTGCATGAGAATCTACGAAACGCGCTGTATCCTTGACGTTTTGACGTTGTCAGTCAAAATCAGAATAGTGATGCACCTAAACAGTTCGACTAATTAAATAATTAAAAAGTAACAATAAAGGAGTCATGTAATTAGTTTGTTTGAAATTGTAGTCATCTTTATAGATAACTAAGCACCTCGGTTGTAGCCACAGAGCATGTAACACTTTATTGTACCTATCTATACATACCTTCATGGTTATACCTGAGGTAGACACTCTGTGGGCGCTCCTACACCCACGAGAAGTAAATAGTGGGGCGGAGCACCTACGAGCATCAAAACAAAACCGATCAATTAATCGGCTTTAACCGATTTCTCTTTATCTTCACTCGCCGCATGGCAAAACGGTTGGTTGCGTTTAACCCTTTAAAGCGCGGTGGATGCTAAAACTTTTGAGCTTCCTTCGCTCTCTTTTGCATCATAGATCATCATAGATTTTCTTAATTCTAAAGCTTTTCTGCATAGGTCAGCAAACTAGAACTCCTATTTGTGGGGTAATTGCGTAACACACTAAATAGTAGCAATGGCTTTCATTTTGACAGTTTAACAACAAACATTCATTGCGCTATTTACGTAGTTTAGCAGACAGCGAGGCAATGGATAAGGTATGTGTGTCTCGGTATTATCAGTCATATTTTAACTGCTGTGGGCGTACTGTGGTATTGGTTACTTATTGCGCAATAGAAAAACCGTTTGCAGTTCAAATCAGATTATAATTTTACGAACAATTTAATCACACTAGCAAATTACACACTGTAGGTACACGCCACCACCAGATACGGGACGCGGAACAGTTTCTGAGCTCATGTTGTTCGTACGGTGTCCAATGTCCAAGAGAGCCGCTCCACCTCGCTGCACGCTCTCTTCGACTCGCCACGAACTCAGGCTAGACTCTGTCGAGGTCGAGCGCCACCCGATAGCGCTGGCGTTCCGAAATATTCCAAATAGTCAAACGAATGACTCCGTCGAAGCGTCATCGTCACAGCGCGTCCTCCTCGTTGTCAAGTCAGCTTCCGTGCTAATGATTTCTCCGCCAAGCACTATCCTTCAAAATGATTCAGCACCCTAATTGCGTAACACGCTATCCATCAAAATTAATTTCGAAGGATATTGCTATAATACATTGCCATATGTTCGAAAAAATTTGTCTGCTCAACAACGTCAATAACGCAATGAATGTTGACGAACAGCTGTCAAAAGAGAGCGATTGCTACTGATAGTGTGTTACGCAATTACCCCGCAGATTGTGATTGAAAGTGTGTTACGCAATTAGAGTGCTGGGCTATTACGAATCAAAAGAAAAGTGAACCTATTCGATGTATTACAATTTTTGAGCTCGCTTCATTCGTAGTCCAATTTTCCGATTCGCCAGCACTATTTTCTTACATTCATAAAATGCGACATCCTACTGACTGTGTCTGTTCGCCTAATATGAACTGGACGGATTTAAATGCGATTTTCAGAGTTATGAAGAAAATATTACCTCCATTACAGGCATGAGTCACTGACCTCTATTAAACAGTACGTTTAATAGAGTTTTAGGTTAAATGCTCTAAGGGTTAGTGGCATGAGTCCACCTACGAGTATTTCTAAAAGTTGGTGCTCCTCGTTGTACTATGTAGTAGGTACTGTAGTGTCTTATGTGTTCCGGCCTTTAGCAGAAAGGTCTGGCTGGATATAATATTCCATTCGAAGATTCAAGCGTGTGTCAAATATTTTAATATTGTATTTTTTTCTAGAGAGTCATTGATACACTTACTATAATACATGTATTATACAGGTCAGTGCATTGATATAATTACCTTGAAGTTGTAAAGTTCTTTTTAACAATATAATAATTCCAAGTTTACGGTCTTTTAATTATAAACTGTGGAGGTCCAGGTAGACCTTCACAGTACATACTAATTCCATATCACTAATAGAGGGTCATGCTGGAGATCATCCAAAAAATACTAAATTAAATAGCTACAAATTCTTAACATTTTCGAAATGTTTTATTTAAAAAAAGATAACTGGAAATTTCTGTTTCTATGGAAAATTTAAAATCGGTTTAATTTGGCTGTAACACAATTTTTCGAAAATTTTCTCTACTAACTTTTTAGACCTTTGTATCCTGCGTATGCGTACGAAGTTTCATTAAAATCGGTTCATTCATTTCGAAAAATAAGGGCTTGAAAGTTTGTATGAAATGCCGTACGGCGTAAACGCTCTTAAGAGTAAATCCGTTACAAATGGGTCTTATTATTAGCATCTGTTGCTGAACTAGGTTTATAGCCTGTGTTTCAGCACGCAGCGCCTCAAGCCCTCGGACTGGGTATGCAAGTATGAGCTTAGCAACAAAAAGAAACAGTTTATTAAAATATAGACATAATTATTTTAACTGAAATATGTCCCTGGCCTTCGCTTATTTAGGTACATAGTATCTCTCCCAGCGGCAATCCCAGCACACAGTTTGATCGATATTGGTTTGGCGAATATCGGGAATACTTATATTATTTTATTATTATTTCTACGGTTATACCTACTGCTGTACAAATGACGCCACAGATGAGCAGTGGTGGCCAAGTGGTAACGGCCGCGACTTATGAGTTGTAGGTTCGAACCCAGACAGGCCCACTTTGTGTAAATTATTTTCATCACCATTGCTCTCAAAACGGTGAAGGTAAACATCGTGAGGAAACCGGCATGTCCTAGAACCAAAAATTCGAAGACATGTGACATCTGCCAAAACGCACTGGGCCCGTGTAGTGGATTACTGCCCACTGCCTCTCACCGAGAGGAGAGGCCTGTGTCCCAGCAGTATTTTATAGGCTGATATGTATGTATGATGTGCTGGCGTCTTTACTATGGCCTCATCGCTGAAACGTGTTGCAAAAACTGAAAATGAAATGATCGCGTAGAAAAAAGGTTTTTAATAAATATAGGTAGTTATATTTTTGCATGCTTTAGCGTCTAGGTACTCAGTTCGTTTAATTAAAACTGTAACGCCCGAATAATTTTTGTTTTGATTACCTATTTGCAAGTAAAATAAACATTACAACACACAGCTCAAAAAATCATTTTCAATTTGCAAGAATGCTGACGGTTCCGGGAACTATATGAACCAATTCCTATTTCGGCTGACATAAATAAGTTTTATAAAATGGGTGCAGGCCAAATCGGAGGGATTGCCACTTTGCGTAAATACTCTACTTTTAGACTATTTTGTAATAATCATCCTCAATACTACTTAATAACAATGATCGTTGTAACGAGTTTATCATATAATAATTATTACAGTGGATATGGATTTTAAAAATGCTGCTTCCTTTCTTGGCGAAACAGCGGAATCCACGGAAGCCCAATATGTTGTAAGTCTTAGCTTTTTTTAATATACCTAACAAGTTTAAAAAAAAAATCACATGTTTTTGTTTATATAAGTACATATTTTGGTGATGGCCTATAGTAAATTACCAACACTGCCTTGAAACAATCGGATCTACCAACTTGTAATCTACAGCGACAATGGGGCGGCCAGTCTGCTTAATAAAAGTGTTCTGCAGTAATAAGGTTTCAAGTTTTCAGCAAGTCCACATAGGTACTTACCATAACTATTTATACAGTACACACCTACCTACAAAATCTGCGCACAATTGCATAGTGTAATTATAAAAGTATAGTTCTGTAGGTCCTGGGTTCGAATCCCAGATCGAGTCTAAAATAGCTAATGAGTTTTTCTGTCAAGAATTCCTGAATTCCCCGTAAAGCCGCTCAGCCCTGCCTGCGCCTTAAATTTCTATGCAGTTCTGTCTGATTGTCGTTCCATTACATTAAAGTAACTATAGTAAGTAAATAGAGAGTACATCTGTGTTTGCGCAAAGTTAGTTGGCCGCTGTGACCAAAATTCGATCAGGAGATGTAATTATATCGGGCGTGATTTCACGATCATGGAAACTGGTGCCTGTTGCTGTGCAGAATGATGTGGCATCCGTCACGATTTTAGGTAGGTACACACGGCAACACATCAGGCTATACATTTCCAGTTTTAGTTAGTTGGCCTCGCATTGTACAGGTTTTTTTGATGTGAAACATCTAACGCAGCGGATCAGACCAGTTGCCACGCTAACAGCGGGTTTCTTAGAATAAAATGCAATAAAACAAAAAACAGTTTATGTAGGTACCTACTTATTACAATCTTATTATGATATCTTCAAGGATCTGGACTAGAAAGGGGCTGGCGTTAACATCAATTGCGAGTACGTAACTCACCTTCGGTTTGCCGACGATATCGTAGTCATGGCTGAGACTATGGAGGACCTCAGTAGAGCCTCCGAAAGAGTGGGTCTTAAAATAAACATGAACAAAACGAAGGTCATGTCAAATGCCAATGTAACACCCACTCTCGTGAAGATCGGAGACGCTACACTCGAAGTCGTGGACTATAGTATGTTTACCTAGGACAAACTGTCCAGTTAAGTAGTTCCAACTTCGGGAAAGAGGTCAATCGTCGAATCCGAGCTTTCGGGAAGCTACGCAATATCTTCTCGTCCCACAACAGCAGTGTGTCAAGACGAAAGTCTTTGACTAGTGCGTGTTGCCAGTGATGACATATGGCACTAAACCTGGTCGCTCACAATGGGCTATGAAGGCTAAAAGTCACCCAAAGGGCAATGGAGAGGGCTATGCTTGGAGTTTCCCTGCGTGATCGAATCAGAAATGAGGAGATCCGCGGGAGAACCAAGGTAACCGACGTAGGCCAAACTTAAGTGGCAGTGGGCAGGGTACATTGCTCGCAGAACAGATGGCCGATGGGACCAATGGTTCAGGAGCGGCGACCGCGTACCGGAAGACGTAGCGTTGGAAGGCCTTTTTTTACTCTTACTGACTAAAAACCACCCCGGTGTTCCATCTCACACCTACGCCGGGGGTAGCGGGAACGTACGATCCTTCCGCAACCCCCGACCGGCCTGCCACTGCGGGCCTCTTCGGGTCAGGGGGGGAAATGAGGTGTTTGACTCCCCCCGCGACGTCAAAGAGGGGCACGCGTGGAACACTACGCGCCACAACCTCGGGTTCTGATGTATGGGAGACGACGCACGTCCCCGAGTCCGTTGCTCCTGGACCCATTTAGGGGGCTGGAAGAAGGCGTTGTCCGCCCTCTGCCGTCGCCCGGTGCGCCTGATGCGGGCCGGGTGAGTGAACGAGATCTCCATCTCCCTTTCCACAGCCTCCTTCTGCGAGACGGCTGTTTCGCAGAAGGAAACTACCGCGTCCCAGGACTCTTCGCTGCCGACAGCGTTGGATGGCCTCCCACAAGGTGGACCGCCGACCTTGTTAAGGCCGCAGGAACCCGTCGGAAGCGAGAAACACAGAACCGGTGGAAGTAGAGGTGTTTGGGGGAGGGAGAGGCCTATGTTCAGCAGTGGACGTCTTTCGGCTGAAATGATGATGATGAGGTAGGTACTTATTACGAGTTACTGAAGATCCATGTGCAGCGGTGAAGGCTGTTCTAAAAAAACAAAGAACTGACGACGATTTTTTGTACTTAGGTCCATTATATGTCACACGCGATGATGTTTTGCATGGGCGTTCTGATAGAAGCTCACGTGGTACTCACACCAGCCAGTTGTGTGCATGGTGAGAGATATAAGTTCAATGTGGTGGCTGGCACACACAGGTTTCTGGAAAACACTGGCGCCTTTCGACTGGTGAACCATCTTTGTATTCATAGAGGTATGAAGTATTAAGTTACGTACATTTTTGACAGGTTTTTGACATTACTGTCGCTGAGGTGAGATTGAGACTAGATTTTGAACGTTTTAAATCAGCTTTCATTGATTGGGTGACTTAATAAAGTAGTCAAAATATTTAAAATGGTTAGGTAAGTAAGTAGGGGAAGTATGGAAGAAAAAAACATGTTGCACGGTGCTTGCACCGACCCCAAATACATTGGGATAAGGGCAGGAGAATGATGATGATGATGGTTAGGTAAGTCGGGGGTGCGGCGAATGTACCTACAAGTAATTTCCGGGCCCCCGACTCATGGTGCTAGAAGGAACAGTGGGGCTTTAGTCGGTAGGAGTCCGACATGTCCGTTCTTCCCAGACAGAGGGTATCCATGAGGATTCCCCCTCGGAAAAAAAAGGCACAGGTGAGGTTCCTATGTGGTATCCTATGTAACAAGAAAGAGATAAAAAAGACTTACAAAGTGAAGAATAACTTATTTCGGAAGGCGGTGTCTTTTATTTTTATTTTCGTGTTTGCCACCGACTTTTGTAGTGTCTTTTTGTAAAAGGTAACCTACCCTACACACGAGTACCACTAATTGCTATTTAAATAACAGTTAAAGAAAGGAAGTTCTAACATCATACATAGGTTGATTAAATGCGTAGACCATATTATTGAAGCCAACTCCAAAACTGCTCAAGCAATGTTTGGGATCACCGCACAGGCTACCGCTACCGAACGCAAGGATTCACAGAATCACGTAAATCGGCCCAGCAATCAAGGTTAAACGGTGTAATTAATCGATGTAGGTACTTACATACCCCTCCTTTTTTTAAGTCGGCGAAAGTTGGTTAGAGCCTGGAGCCTGGAGGTAGTTGAGGCAGAGTGAGATTGCTCTTTATGTAGTGTGAAATCCCATACAGTATTTTTATTTCACAAAGCGACGCGCGATTTACACGTGGTAGTAAGTGTACAGACGCCAGCACATCAAGCTACCCAAAACTGTCAATTTTTTCCAATCAACTTTGAACCTTACGCTTTAGCGATAAAGTTGAAAATCTATTAAAGAAATTTGACAGATTGTAGTAACTTGATGTGCTGGCGTCTGTACACACACACTGTATGTGTGCCTAAAGACGAGTTAGCGTTAGCACATAAAGCCCGGAATACACATCCTTCAACTTGCACAACAGTATGCAAGTATATATATAGCTTGCAAGCTGTGTAGTGCCATAACAACTTCTGATTGGTGAATACCATACTGGCATGCAAGCCACGGCACCACATGTGACTGTTCCTAAATTACCCTATAGGCTGATAAAATTTTCGTTTTTCCTAATTATGTTAAACTAGCTGACCCGGCAAACGTTGTTTTACCATATAAATTATTTCTAGCTGCCCGGCGTTACTTCGTTCGCGTGGTCTCCTACCACCTACCCTACCCTACTCCTACCCTACTTCTACACTACTCCTACCGCCTACCCCATTACAACCTACTCCTACCCTACTCCTACTCTACTACCCTTCTCCTACCCTAATAATAGACCTATAAAATTACTTACGGCACCGACCGAGAGCTCACATTCACAGCGCGTTTGTACACTTGGTAATCACAATGAGGGATTTTCTTTTTCTTTTTGTTTTAACGCTTCCCTAGTCGCTGGATAGATGGCGCTGAACTTGGTAAGTTACTGCAAGGAACCGAACGTCACATAATTTTTTTATTAATTCACTTGGATGTAATTTTGAGATCTTAAAACGAAAGCAAACGAAACTGTCACTCAACGAGGGTATATGACGTGACGCAATGTTTTTTTTTTCAATCGTTTTGACATTGGCACCTAGAAACGTAGTCAGTTCAACGCCATCTTCAGGGTTCTTGGAAACTATGTTTTTTTTTTAATACTCAAAAGAAAAACCTCTCATTGAACCGCGCGTCGCTTCGTGCATAAACAATTATAATCATAATATAATAATTTAAAAAGAAGAACAGAAAATAGACCAGCATTTTTAATTTTAGATATCCTGAAGCCAGTAATCGATCTTGGCTATAGGTAATACTTCTAATTTATCGTAGGTTACAACACTTCACAGCGATGGGCAGATTGTTTGACAGACAATTTGGCGTTACTGGTTCTAAACGAACAGTTCTCCTTCCATAATCCGGAGGACGGCGCCGAGTTCATATTGAATCGTGTTCGTTATGGCATTACTGCTCCGAAAGACGAAAGTGTGTACTCGGACCGTACTTGCAAGTATTACGGTTGGGGCAGTAGGAGAAATGTAAGTTTTATTGTGCTTTGAATTAGTCTTTGTTTTCAAAAGCAGGTAACATTCAGGAAAGGGAATCCCACCAACAGATTTTCAGTACGGTACTCCTCTAAGCGAACTCATTGATTCAAATTCAAATTCAAATTCAAATTCAAAGCATTTATTTCAATTAGACCTTGTACAGGCACTTTTGAATTGTCAAAATTAAAATTAAATAGTCTGTCAGTTAGTCCGAAAGTTGAAGCTAGTTGCCCATTCCAAAACGTAGATCTCTATGGAGAAGAACGGGCAAGAAACTCCATGGACACTCTTTTAAATCAAGATATTACAAAATCCTGGGTACATTATTCTTGTTGCTTCTATATGTGAGAACAATGTAAAAAAAAGACACAAATGAAGAAACAATTCAAAATATAAGATTAAAAATAAGCATTGGCAGTTAAGAGATGACCAGTCTCAACCGACGGCGCCCGTTCACGAACATGACGCGTGGATCAGCACCATCCAGCTCAACCAGCTTGTAGGGAACCGAATGATCCAACACACGCGCCACCATCGGTGAGACATTTAAGTGAGCATGACAAGTTCTCAACTGCCATGCTCTTTCAAGTCAAGATCAAAATTAAATCATAATAAACGGAAACATGGTTCTTACATTTACAAAATTAAGAAATGCTTCTAAATTATACAAAACTATAGTTTGCAATTTATTTAAGAGGTTAATAGAATTAAAAAAAAATAATAAAACACAATTATATGAACTCATATAACTTGTCAGTAAACTAATTCTGGAGAAAGAACATAAACATTGTCTTGAGTTAATCAGGGCGACCAACTATTCTTATCGTTTAAGTAATCGTTGATGGAATAGTATGCCTTTGAACAAAGGTTGGATTTTATTTGAGCTTTAAATGTATTAAAGGGCAAATCTAGTAATGAAGAAGGTAGCTTGTTATAAAAGGTTATACCAAGCCCAACAAATGAGTTATGAACCTTATGAAGCCGGTGAAAGGGAGCGCGTAGTTTGTCCTTATTTCTAGTGTTAACATTGTGAATATCACTGTTTTTAGTATACAAGTGTATATTTTGCCTAATATATAAAATGTTGGCAAAGATGAACTGTGATGCAACCGTAAGAATTCCAATATCTTTAAAAAAATCTCTTAGAGAAACTCTGGATTTCTGCGGGAACCGGGGTAGTTGCCTAACAAACTAGCAATGGCGCCAATTCTGTTGTTCATAAACTAAACTACATTTAAGTCTGACATCTTTTTCTTTCTATTTCATTAAGAAAAGGACAGAAGATAAATATGGGTGGTATTTAATACTTTAACTGTAAATCCCCTTTTTTCAATCAAAATATTCGAAATTACCACCAAAAATACTGAATTGCACACTAAATTTGCTCATCAAATAAATCAATTATACTATACTGTTAGATCTTTAACTGTTAAAGTAACTGTTTTACTGAATGACTATCTGTAAATCATAGTGGTCGAGAAAAAAAATCCCAAAGTTTTTTTTTTATCTACAAAAATATGTGGTTAGGCGTAGTCGACGGAGACGTCGGACGTCGGACGGTGTATTTCTGTCTACAGGGTTTAAAGGAACCTAACACGAAGGGTATGACGGGGGCTCGAGTAAGCGAGCAAAGCGAGCGAACGAGCCCTTCGAACCTAACCTGTCCGAGTCGGGAAGCCCAAGTCCCGAGCACGCTTCGCTCACTCTTGCATCCTAAGTTGTCATTACAAATGTGTTACTTTTGTATATTATGTTGGTTTAGTGTGCAGTGTAGTTAATTTGTAGTACAGTCATTTATTTGATATGCAGATGGATAATAGTGGAGAAATTTTGTTTGCCTAAATTTCTAAATAGAGGTGCAGTTAAAAATTCCCCGATAAATATTAGTTTAGTATTGTCAAATCAGTCAGCGCCTGACGTAAATTGACGTAGTTTTATTAGGCAATTTTTTACTCCGTCTAAAGTTGTGTATGGAGTATCTTAATTTGACAGGACTAAACTAATATTTATCTTCTGTCCTTTTCTTAATGAATTAGAAAGAAAAAGATGCATGAACTTAAATTTGTATTTAGTTTTAATTGTTTAGTTTGTGAACAACAGAATCGGCGCCAATGGCTTTCATTCGGACAATTCAACAACATTAATTGCAATAACGCAATGAACGTTGTTGAGCTGACAAAGTTTTCCAACATATGAATGAAGCAACGGATTAGCAATAATATCCTTCAAAATTATTCAGATTGTGTTTGACTGTTGACAGTGTGTTACGCAAGTGCTGAGCTTGATGTCCCAAAACGAAGTATGTAGGTAGGGACCGAAAGCAGCCAATGGGATGGTACAACCAAACGGGGTGAATAGGGATGTAGGGGTGAATTGGGACAAAACTTAAAAATGGATTTTAGCATTGAATTATTACAGTTTGTTGCCGAAAAGGACACTTAATCGTAATTATAATACAATAAACACATTAGTCATTGTGTGTGTGGTGCCGGACTTAAAGAATTGCACCACCCCTTACTTCCCGTGGGTGTCGTAAAAGGCGACTAAGGGTCTTACCGGAGAATGGGCAGCAGCGTTCTCTATTTATTCCACCATCATACCATACTGCGATCGCCAACCCGCCTGCCAAGCGTGGCGATTATGGCAAACCCCCCCCCCCAAAATTGGGGGAGGCCTAAGTCCAGCAGTGGACGTCTATCGGCTGAAACGACGACGACGAAACACATTAGGCTCCTTTTTGGCAACAAACTATATTATTTCAATGTTCCCGAATTCCCGATTCGGGAACGGTACCGTCAAACGGGGTGAATCGGGATGCAGGGGTCTGCATCCCGATTCACCCCGTTTGACGGTACTTACTTGTATTTTACGCAAGTCTGTGTGAATGCTAAGAGCGCTAATACCTAGATACTGGTACAATATTTTATTGCAGAACTAATTCAATAATAATTAATCTTGTAAATTTTTGTCATGTTCAAGCTAAGTAGGTTCTCATAATAATTGTCATCTCTAGGGCTACTTGATCCCGCTGTTGATCAACCTCCGGGGCATGAATGCCGTCATACTGCCCAGAAGCAAATGTTTGGCGATGTTCAACTACCAGGAAAAATTTCTTTGTGTCCAGCAATCACAGTGCCGGGTAATGTTGCTAATTTTATTAGTTACATTTATAACATTTAAAGTCATGAACAGTAAGTGTTTGTGAAGGCCCCTTATAGTCTGTGAGTGTTGGGAGGTAGGTACAGTCAACAAAGGAGATAAGTATACAGGATCGTCGGATATAGTTGAAGTTTAGAAAGAAACCGGTGGAGGTTGTTGCCTGAAATTTAATTTGATAAATGAGCTGTTTGTTTTCTATTAGTAAAATAAAATTTTATTTGAAAACATCCATCGGTTTCTTACTAAACTTCAACTAAGTATATCCAGGGGCGTGCACAGATTTTTCAAAGAAGGTAGGCAAAAAAAAATCTCACCAAAAATTCTGCACTTTGGTTTCGGTTCGTCGTCGTCTTGTCGATCGATGATGTAGGTAATTGCCAAATGCCAGCTTAAATATCCATAGATTGACGCTTATTGGCGTCTCTGTCGCTCGTAGTTCCGAGTTGACGCGAACAAAAAGGATATTATACTTACGACAAATAAAAACTTTTTACAAAAAAAAAACAACCGACTTCCAAAAAAACACTACAAATTGAAAAGTCGGTTGTTTTTTTTTCGTAAAAAGTTTTTATTTTTCTCTTTTTAGTGGGTCCGTTTGTAATTTATCTAAGTTACAATAGCCTAATGTCAACTGCTCATCACTTGTTACAAAATATTGCTTTTCCCGATGTTGGGACGTTAATTGTTGAGGAGTTCTCCTGGTAAGAACCAGGAGAACTCCTCAACAACCACTCACCATACGCTTTGTGACGAGCATAAATTGTTTAGCAACCTTAATAAAGTAATCGAATCGCAACCCGTGAAATATTTGTCATTGAGTAGTTCCAATGGCCATCTGTGGTCTTCTTCATCAGCTCCACTATACCAAAAGATGATTTCCGAGAGCAAATGCTCAAGTTATTTTAAAAAATACCCAAATCGTTATAGCTTTGCCTATAAAATTTGAGGGTATCCCTCGATTTCCATGGGATCCTCTCATCAGATTCCAACTTGATGATAATGGGACCACCTCGAGAATATACCCTTTCAAACAAAAAAAGAATTTTGAAAATCGGTCCACAATTGGCGGAGTAATTGCGTAACAAACACACAAAAAAAAAAGTTTATTGAAATTAACTAATGCTACTTTCTAAAATAGGTACTTGCATTGCATAGCCAACTTCCGTTCGGGCAAGTTCGCTGCGAGTTCGCCTGTTCCTCGGCAGTTTTCGTGTTCTGCTCTATGAAAAACTACAGTAAAGACACTGCCTATTATCGCAGTTGTGTGCGTTAATTTTTTCATTGTGTGCCACGTAGTTATAGGCGCGCACACACTCATAAATCGTATGAGCACGACTGACCGCGAGAGCACACATCTAAACATTTAGTGACGAATAGTTTGTGTCTTCGCCGTTGAGATTGTGTGGTGGCGCGACTGCAGCGCGAATCAAGCATGCGAAATTAGTCAAATCTTAATAATATTACCGACGCTCGGTAGGTGGAGCTGATTTATGATTTAAGAATTTTTATATTTTGTTAAGTTTTGTTTATTGACTTACTTATGTAATATTAGATCAGTTCTACGAGGTAGACACTGTCTTTATCAGTCTATGGAATGCCCGCCCCTGAGTATATCCGACGATCCTGTATACCTATCTCCTTTTTTGACTGTACCTAGGATGCAAGTATGATGCGCGGACGCAGAAAGATACCAGATGAGCAATAATTCTCGTAATTTTAAGAACGTTCAGTCTGATCTCAGTCTCAATCTGTCAAAAATACCTCTAATTTTTCTAAATTTTTGACGAGTTTTGACATTGATTGTCGCAGAGATGAGATAGATGATAAGAGGAGAGAGATAATGAGAGGAGAGAGATGATGGTATCGTGTTACCCAGTAACTGGGCTATGGGGTCAGATAGACAGTCGCTCCATGTAAAATACTGGTATCCAGCTGCATCCGGTTAGACTGGAAGCCGACCCCAACACAGTTGGGAAAAGGCTAGGCAGATGATATGATGATGATGATGATGATGATATGAGACTGCGACTAGATAATGAACATTTTAAATTACGGGAATTAGCCTTCAGGTACATCCTTTTTGAAAGACGAAGGTTTATTTCTGACTTCGACCTTCAGTTTGGAAGACTACTACCGACTAAATGCACACGGTGGCCGTCCCAAGTCCTAAGCGTATGGCGAGCGTGCAAATTAATAATATAATTATTGTCTCAGTTTGTATGTTCATGAAACTTAGAGGGAACAAAGAGGTAACTACGTATACACCTGAGTTTTTTTTATGAGATTTTGATCCTAGTAGCACCAGCCGATTTCTTCTGTGAAAATCTCTCCGTGAAAACTTAGGTGAAGTGAGCTGTAAATAGTGCAAATCCCTAGCATCAAGTGGCAGCTCAGTTCACCTAAGTTTTACAGAATAGAACGACTGTTTTGCGGTAGCCAACTGCTAAATAAGTATCTTGAAAGGTGTTCAAGGACCTACCAATTTAATTAATTATAGATCCAGTACTTATGTATTTAGAAAAAAATAACTAGCCGTGTTCAATATCTCAGATAATTTATATTCCATCGCCACTTGATCGCCTTCATCATTAATTAAATGTATTGTAAGTTGGTTTTTGAGTGACCATTTGTAACAAAAAGGTGCTAATAAGTAATTGGTTGCATGACATGATGTAATGTAAGTATGACATTCTTTATGAAGGGAGTCGGTCAGTAGACAGAAAGAGGTGGAAAGAGAGTAGGAGGAGCCTTGCCCAAGCAGTAGGACATTAAAGGCACAAAAAAAAAATTATGACCTTCAGTGTATTGTTCCATAACTTGAAAATATCTAAAATTCCTGGATCTAATATATCTAGATAGTTAGGGTACAAAAAGCGTTCCTTACGTTTCTCTTTAAGCGTAAACACGGCTATTACCCTTACCCCTATCTGACAAAATTTCTACTGGGATGTCTCGGATATAACCCGTTAGCGGTAAGGTGAGCAAAAGTCCAGCTCACCATAACCTGTAAGACGCTCAGTGGCACTATTGACGCGTCTGATCTAAATGCTGTACTGGCTCGATTCTTTGTGCCCGACAACTGTTGCCGCGGCAGAAAGCACAGGCCACAGAATAAATAGTACAAGCACAAGCTGTTTGCTGTGCCTCCAAGTCGCACAGTTGCGCGTGCTAAGTCACCAGTACCACGTACGATCTCTTGGACTCTAATCTCTAATCCAACAAACGATCTGGGGGCTTAAAAAGGCCACTTTGGAGAATCGTGAAAGGATAACATTATGAATTGTAATATGGTGAAGACAGTCCGTGTTTTTCTTTTTTCGCTGCACACTTCTTTTTTCGCTGATTACTAGTATACCTACCTAGTGGTAGGTATACTAGTAATCAGAGGATTTGGATCGGATTGATTGGTGTATTTTAGCACAGACAAAAAAAAATAACTGAAAAATGCTTTACCAATGGGATTTGATACGATTAACTTAATGGTGAACTGTCCATTATGTTATCTTTTTATGATTCTGCCAAAGTGGCTTTTATAGGCCCCCTGTTTGTGGACGAAGATTTTGTCGGCATATCAGAAGTAGGCACTGTGAGAGGGATGTATGAAAGTGTTGTTAACTTTTTACTTGATGATCATTGATCACTTGATCGATTTTATATTTAATCCTATAGGTGTTTCTTTTGTGTGTGTGTTTTTTGTGTGGCTTTAATCTCTGTAATTGGTTTTAAACCGTTTTTATTAAATAAATAATAAATAATGTGTACTTAAATACTTTTTCAGTCGGAGAAATTCGGAGCGTTGTGTCCAGTAAGTACATTACTACATACTTCTATTTACGAGTAAATATACTTAGAATTGAATATTTAAGGTATATTCTTGAGTAAACTTACTTAGAGTAGGTAAGTATGTCGGTACGCCCCGTCGCGTGTCTGTGTTCATCGTTTAGACAAATAGCTTATTGTCCAATGTTCAATGTAAACCTACAATGCAAATAATGTACTTAATATGAGTACCGCGACTTGCGCAAATGCATAAAAGTGACTCGAACTCGACTATGAAAATGGAACATCTCTAAATAAGCACCTACCTTAATATTTTAACAAAAAAAAAAAAAACAAGAACGTGTGTTTAGTATCTACCTACCTGTTGACGCGTAAAATAACGAAATATGCAATCGAAAAAGGCCACCACATACCTCATCATCATTATCAGCCTATGCAGACCACAGCAGCTGGCCCGCACCATTCCACGCCATTCAAGTCGATCCTCGGCTACTGACATCCATCCGCGCAGTCCCACTCTTGGGCAAAGGACTCTAAAGAAAAGCTTTGGCGGGATTTGTCCAGTTCCTTCGTGACCTGCCGCGCAATGGATATTGTAAAACTGCCAAAATGAAAGCTATTACTACTGTCAGTGTGTGGTACGCAATTACCGCGGGGTAATTGCGTTCATCAAAAGAGTTCAGATTAAGCAATTACGGTGCAGCTGTTCTGGGGGCCTAAAAAGGCCACTTTGGAGAATCATAAAAGGATAACATTATGAATTCAGTCCGTGTTTTTCTTTTTTTCGCTGCACTACGTAGGTACCTACAATCAAAGAGATTGGGATTGGATTTGGATTGGATTCATTGGTATTTTAACACAGACAAAAAAAAATGACTGGAAAATGCTTCACCAATGGGATTTGATACGATTAACTTAACAGTTAACTGTCCATTATGTTATCCTTTTATGATTCTGCCAAAGTGGCCTTTTTAGGCCCCCCGTGCTTCTTGGCACCACATATTGTTCAGCATGTAGCAGACATGTTCTGCTCAGTCCTATTTAAGTTGGACAGCCTTTTGGACCACGTCAGCTATATTTGTTTTGGACGCACTAGCGCAGTAGTGATTGGAACTAGTTACTCGATCCGTTAATTTAACACAGATAAGATTTCAATTTCAATTCCTTATTCAAATTATTTTATCTGTGTTTATACAGTGGCCTCTAAAAGTTAGTTGACATTTTTCCATTTCAGCTGACACATTTTATTATATTATTATAAAATTCTAATTCCAACTATTTGAACTTATTAACGTTTTTTATTGACTAATTCAATCTAAGACCTATCATAAAAAATAATCAAGTAATCTCTCAGGATAACCCGATTATTTTTTTAAATTTATTTCATAATGTGGCATCACAGCTGACTGCGCATGTTTCAAGTCCATTCGTGCAAAATTTTATTCACGCAAAAGCCCATTCGGGGACATGTATATTCGCACAAGTGTCCCTTCGCGCAAAAGTCCATTCGCGGAAATGTCTATTCGCGCAAGTGGGTTCATGCGAGCGTCTTTCGCAGAAATGTTTTTCGCGCAAGTGTCCAGCTGCAGATAGATTGCCATTGCGCTACTCTTAACAAAATTGCTAAGTACCGACGCTTAGACGTAATGCAGAATGGCTTATTTGCAGTCTCAATAAGCGTTTTTCCTAAAACCTATAACTAGCTTAATTAGCTTTTCAGTTTACTGCTAGCCTTTTAACTATCCGCTATATTTTTGCTAGCCGTTCAACAAACGGTGTGATTGATATTCAGCCATTCAATCAAACAGCTAGGCAAATTATTTGGATCGGTATCGTTTAACTACTTGCCTAGCCTAGCTAAGCTAGGTGACTGCGTCATACAAAGTGGAGATGACGTATTGTCATCTCCACTTTGTATGATGAAACAATAAATTAAACTTCGTATATCTAATGACGTTCCCAGTCTGCATACAAAAATTCAATTAAATATACCTATCCAATAGTTTAGTCACTGGACATTATTTTTCATTTTTAACATTTCCTACATGATGTATCTGTTAACAGGCCAGCACCGACAGGTTAAAGACATATGCAGTAATCTGCATCTGTATAAACACAACATGTTGCCAGCTCGCTATTTCAATAACCTTCGCCAAATTAATTCATAAATTTTATTTCCCGATACGAACTAATGCATATTATAATTATACCTTATGCTTGAGACATAAGAGTCATAAAGCGTGCCATCAGAATTCGATAAGAAAATAATGCATGCGAAAGTTATTACTACAAATTTTTCGCACTCATGTCAATCGAAAATTAAGTATGTGCGAAAGGGATGGATGGTCATTGTTTGTTTGTTTTTACTTCGTTTTGTTGCTGAAACCCGAAAAAATTTGAAATCAATCTTCTGAATAGGTATGTACCTACATAGTCTAACGGTATTCCATTTTTAGGACGACTTAGGCTCCGTAATCGTTTGTTCCGGCTTTGCACGAGGAATGATGACTTCTCGTCTCGTAGATCGGCCGTGTGGTGTAGGCTTCTTGGACTTGAGCAAATACTCTAAGTTCCTGACCTGTGGGGTGGATGACTCTCGCGACGTTATCGGCAGTCTTGACGACGGTCTCATGGAATTCGCTAGTCAGTTCCCTCCGACACCTGAGACGCTAACCTTACCACCGGAAAACAGCACTAGTGATGAATACCCAGAGCCACCGCCGAAGACACAGAAAACCGATCCCGATGGAGACAAAACACCAACGTCAGCAACCAAGAAGACGGAGAAATCCCCTTAGCATAAAATGCAGTACTAATATTATAAATACTAAAACTGTTATGTAACTAGGTATTAAATTTTTCCTTAAGACTTATAGACTTAGTCTTATTTTGAAAACGATCACGGTACGAAAACCACGAGTTTTCGCATCAACCATCCCTTCAGTAGAAGATCCGCCACATTTGTCTATTAAAAAACTGGCCAAGTGCGAGTCGGACTCGCACACGAAGGGTTCCGTACCACAAGGCAAAAACGCCGAAAAAAACATGTTTGTTGTATGGGAGCCCCCCTTAAATATTTATTTTATTTTAATTTTATTATTTATTATTAAAGTTAAAATACAACTGAGTATTTTGTGAATATTTCAAGTGCCTACATGTTGCCATTTTTGATACCGAGCAAAAAAGGGCAAAAAAATCGCGTTTGTTGTATGGGAGCCCCCCTTAAATATTTATTTTATTTAGTTTTTAGTATTTGTTGTTATAGCGGCAACAGAAATTTCAACTGTCTAGCTATCGCGGTTCTTGAGATACAGCCTGGTGACAGACAGACAGACAGACGGACAGACGGACAGACAGCGAAGTCTTAGTAATAGGGTCCCGTTTTTACCCTTTGGGTACGGAACCCTAAAAAGAAATATACAATTAATTATGATGTATAAGAAATATAGGTAATTTTATTAATTAGGTAGGTATCACTTGTGTCACAATTATGTTTTGTTTTTTATTTTTTTTTAATAAGTAAAGTATTTTTTCTCGGTACTTATATAGTTTTTTTGCTAATATGGTTAGTTCTTCTTGAGATTTTCACTTGATGTCCATTAATTGGAAACAGTAGCATTTCTATTTTAAGGGGACCGATGTCTTCGGCTTCTATTTTGAATGTTCGCGCCACGCTTGATAGTATACTCTTCATTATAAGCATGCCGAAGTTACGCCCTGTAAAACATGGAAAAAAAAACATTATAACAAAATAGTATAGAATAGATAGAAAAATAGAAAACATATAACAAAATATAAAAATATTCATACAATTTTGACTGCGTAGGTAAACGCAGCCAAAATTGCATGAATATTTTTGAAAAAAGTTATTGTTTCGAGGTGTGGGAACGAGTCTAATGCAGAAAATACAGTTTTTAGAATGTTTGTCCGTTTGTTTGGATGTACCTTTGTCATGTCTGTTGCGTATTGGCGCAAAATGGTTGAACGGATTTTGATGAAACGCACTCAGATAGTTTATAACCTGCGGTGCGATTCTGTAAAAATCTCACCGTGAAAACTTAGGTGAAGTGAGCGTGGAGTGAGCTGTCAATAGTGTCAGTTCCTAGCAAAAACAAACTCACTTCACCAAAGTTTTTACGGTAAAGATTTTTACAGAATCGACCGGCTGGACTATAAAATAGCGTACTTTTAATCCCGGTAGGTAGACCGTTTCCGTAGGATATTTTTCAAAACCGACGTGGGCGAAGCTGCGGGCAAAAGCTGGCTTAAAAAAATAATACAATCGTGTCAGACTCTAGCCATAGTGTTATCCAGTAACCGGGAGGCAAGGTCAGGCAGCCGCTACATGTAAAAAATACTGGTATTCAGCTCAGCTGCATCCAGTTGAGACTGGAAGCCGACTCCAACATGATAAGGCCTGAAACTGCGCGGTTTCATACAAAAGTGCTCCGTCGCGGGGACCTGCGCGGGCGTCCGACACGGGGTGGCGCGCCCCGTACCCACGCATCGGGGCCCGCCTCCGTGCGACGGAACCCGTCGCGGGGGCACGCGCGGTGCCCGCAAGCGGTAACATGCACGGGCTTGTCCAGTCAAGAACGCTAGGGTCGGAGCCTATTTGTTCAGGTAGACTGTCAGGCGTCCGACGAGAAAATTTCTAGTTCTCCATCGACACGAATATACATGCACACCGTTAAAATTGAACGGTCTCCGCGACGGGTACCTACCCGCTACGGGGACCGTCGCGTTCCAACGGAGCCCACCCGCGTGTCCACGCGCGTAGACACGCGACGGTTGCCCGTCGCGGGCGCCCGCTTAACGCAGTTTCAGGCCTAAGACTTGGCAGATGATTAAGGCTCTAGCCCTGACATAAAGATCATTCATCCAGATAATTGATAACTACAATATCACACCGAATCATAATTCAGCTGAGGATCGCACGATTTCTCATAATTAGGTAAGTAGGTAGTAACATACATACATATGTTTCTATTTTTTTTTTATCGATATCTTATTTTACCCCCTTCGGTGTTGCACTATTATCCAGGGAGACACTGTGTACATAGGTTTACTAAACCATGGTGCTGTAGCTGTACTATACAGGGTGGCGGGCGGGGGGACATCCACATCGCCGCGCAAACTGTAACCAGCATGGCAGCAGTGTGATTCTGTAACCATCTCACCGTGAAAACTTAGGTGATGTGAGCGTGGATTGAGCTGTCAATAGTGTCAATTCCTAGCAAAAACAAACTCACTTCATCTAAGTTTTCACGGTGAGATTTTTACAGAATCGACCGGCTGTTAGTATTATGGATTTTAATTTTTAAGTAAGTACATTATTCTGAACCCCCTGCACCTGCCCCCTGCCCGTGCCTCGGAAAGCACGTCTCGGCCGTCATTCGTGGATCTTTGACAGTCGTTACGGGTAGTCAGAAGCCCGAAAGTCTGACAACCAGTCTTACCAAGGGGTATCGTATTACTCAGTAACTGTGTTGTGGAGGTCAGATAGGCAGTCGCTCCATGTAAAATACTGGTATTCAGCTGCATCCGGTTAGACTGGAAGCCGACCCCAACATAGTGGGGAAAAGGCTAGGAAGATGATGATTCTGAATAAAATCTTTCGAAGGTTATCAAAAAATAACTGCTGTTTCATAGAAATGCGCAATACTTAGATCGCTTAGGGTCAATATGTATGGAACAGCAAATATTTTTTTTACTAACTTACGATACAATTTGGAATCATTTGCTAAATTTATGGTGACAGGTAGCGCTACGATGTACCTGCCACCCTATACAGGGTTATTGGTAAAACATTAACAACCTCTTAAGAGGTCATTGTACTCATCATTATGAAAAATTTTTACTATGGGACCAAATCTGAAATCGCGAAAAAAAAATCAGCTGTTCCCTACATTTATGTTCGTATAACTCGTCAAGATGTAGGGAACTGGTGGTTTTTTTTTCGCGATTTCAGGTTTGGTCCCATAGTAAAAGTTGTTCATAATGATGAGTACAATGACCTCTTAAGAGGTTGTTAATGTTTTACCAATAACCCTGTATACATGTACCTACTGCTTTATTACAATAATTATGTTAATGAATATTTAGTACCGATACAGTTTCTGGAGCCATAGCTGAACGGCTGGAATGCGGCAGGGTGTCTGCTCTGTGATCGCTCGGGCAGGAACCTGTCGGGGTCAAACTCATGAGGATTGGGGCCCCATACGGCTGTAGACCGATGTATCGCGAAGGCTCCTATCACGGCTCCACTGCCCGCTGGCAAAGTAACTCCACATGTAGCTGTAATGAGCAAAGTTTACATCACATGCTGTCATTTAACTAAGAGAAAAGATTTTTAAAGCTCTAAATGTAGTTTCGTAACAATAAGCCCAGGCTAGCACGGGCGCGTTTGTCCCGCGGCGATTTTTTTTGCTCACTGGATTTTCAACGCACTGCAAAAAATCCAAGTGTGTTTTTTTGACGCGCTGCGATGCGCTCTCTTGGACTCTCAGGCTGGAAATACTGTTACGCCGACGTCGGTCGCTGACATCGGTCGCGTACCGATTTATATGGACTCGCGCTCGCTGGACGTCGGTGCTACAGTAAACACGTCCATTTATCGTCAGCGTCTTGGTACGCGTGTCCGACGGTACGCGACCGACGTCAGCGTAAGAGGAATTCAGGCCTAAATGTTAGGCACAACACCGAGAGTTGAAAATTCAGTGCGCGATAAAATCCCGCCGCGATATTTTTACGTCCGTGCTAACGTAGGCGTCGGCTGGTGTAAAAAGTCGTTCTAATATAAAACGGGGATCCTCCAGGGCTCCAGTTAAGCACTTATACACATAAATGGACTATGACTATATATTGCTTAGCTATTAGCTTAGTTATTGTTAAGCAGATTAGGTATGAATAACTATCTGAGCCCCGCAGTTTCACCCTCGTAAATGTCGATCCCGTGGGAATATCGGGATAAAAAGCCTATATGTTAATCCAGGGTGTTAGCTACCTTCACACAAAATTTTATCAAAATTGGTCCAACGATTTGATCGTGAAGAAGTAACAAACATATAAACACACTCACTCAAACACACACACGCTCACAAACTTTCGCCTTTATAATATTAGTGTGATATTAATGTGATTCCCATGGCAAGTTGGGGAATGCACACTTTGACACTTCCCCCTTATCTATAAACCTTGCTTAAAGTTAAGTAGGTAGTAGTGATTAGCGTTTCATGTGCGTGTGGTGTGAGGGCCACTTTGTTAAAACTCTTTGAAAATGTGCTTAGGATTTAGTGAACATTCCCAAAGAATTGTGAAAGTTGGTATCAGATTTTGTGAAAGTCTAATAACCGAGTTATAGACTGTAAAGTTGGGCCCTCAGTTCTCACATAGAGGATTGAGGGCCCACCTAAAACTGATAAACTATGGACACTACAGAAAAAGTATTTATGCCAAAATCTAAGCTAATGCCAAACAAAATTTGTGAAAACAAGATATTATCGCAAAACACTGTCTTACTTTGTATATCTTCGTACAAAATGGGCCCTCAATTCTCATACACGTAAAAGTTTACTACGCCATTATAATGAAATCATTAACTTACAGCTACTGTTTGAAATCCTATATGCTACTAAATAAATTGTGAAAATTTATGAAAGCAAGAACAGGTCACCACTTTTTGTTGTTTAAAAGTTATGACCTTGATAAAATTCGGGCCCTCAGTCCTCCATTTTATTTTATTTTCGATTTATTACGCTTATCGTATGAAAGATAAGACAAATACAAAATTGTCTCTTTTTGTGAAAAAAATTATGCAACAAATGCGATACCAGAAAGAAATTAAAAGACCCTTTATTGTATAAGTAAATCGAGTTTTATTTTTATTCTCTGTATTAGACCGCTTTCACATTTAGGCGACTTTAGCAGCGCGACAGTCGCGCGACCGTCACCCATTCAGAATTTCATAATAAAAACAGAAGCGCACCAGGCGCGCGTCCGCTGCGCTTCTGTTTTTATTATGAAATTCTGAATGGGTGACGGTCGCGCGACTGTCGCGCTGCTAAAGTCGCCTTTATGTGAAAGCGGCCTTAGGAAATAGGGTGACCACAATTTTTAGATTGCAGTAAAGATTAGTAAATGTAGGGTCATAGGTTTTAATAAACTTTCTTCAATTTTTCGCTTATTATCGTCATAGTATTTGTACTCAAGTTTCATGATAAAAAAAAAATAATTTCGGAAATTGAACGATCACATAGAAAAATACTGTTACCCAAATCATTTTTGCTTGAAAAATCGTTCGTTCCTAAAAAACTAATGACAATAATCAAATAATTTATTTATTATTTTTATAAAGGCCCATTGCCCAGCAATGGGACAATGTAGGCTAAATATAATCCTAACTAATATTATGAATGCGAAAGTAAGTTTGTTTGTTAGCTTTTCACGCCTAAACCACTGAACCTTTCATCCCAAAAAAAGTGCTGTTCCCGAGGAAAACAACAATAACGTTATTATGATAATAGATGGAGCCATGTGACTTTCGAATTTCACGCGGACGAAGTTGCGGGCAGAAGTTAGTACCTAATAAAGCAGTGCGTTCCTGGATGTTTTTTTATTCCTAGGCACAATAACAAAGATGTTTTCTGGAGTATGAAATAATTATATTTTACTTTAAAAACTTTACAATTAATAAATAGGTGAAATTAAATTAAACAATTCTTAGAGTGACTATCTAAGTACTATTTAGTAAAATATTACGAACTTATAAAATTATGAGTACCTATGTATCAAAACAAACTTACCTTGAATGTTTGATATCTTGACCGAAGATGATCGAGTGTCTTGACCGAAGATGTGTTTGCGTATTAATAAATTATTATTATTTTTATTCTTCACTACAACTGTTTCATACAACTCGCCTTAATGCTTTATTACCTACAACTTCCGCTGCACTATCATAAACTATTGTTTAGTAACTACACTAAATATTACAGCTATTGTGCATATATGTAAATAATAATTATATAATAGGTAAGTACATGTAATAATATTTTTAATATAATATTAGCTAGTTATTAGTTTTATAATATTAGTTAGGATTATATTTAGCCTACATTGTCCCATGGCTGGGCAAAAGCCTTTATACAAATAATAAATAAATTATTTGATTATTGTCATTACTTATTTCAGAACGAACGATATTTCAAGCAAAAATGATTTGGGTAACAGTATTTTTTTTGTGATCATTCGAATTCCGAAATAATTTTTTTTTATCACGAAACTTGAGTACAAATGCTATGACGATAGTAAGCGAAAAATCGAAGAAAGTTTATTAAAACTTATACTCTGCATTTACTAATCTTTACTGCAATCTAAAAGAAATTGTGGTCACCCTATTTGCAAATTCAGATAATAAAAATAAAACTCGATTTTCTTATATAACAAAGGGTCTTTTAATTTCTTTCTGGTATCGAATTTGTTGCACAATTTTGACACAAAAAGAGACAATTTTGTATTTGTCTTATCTTTCATACGATAAGTGTAATAAATCGAAAACAAAAGAAATTGAGGACTGAGGGATAACTTTCAAACAACAAAAAGTGGTGACCTGTTCTTGCTTTTATAAATTTTCACAATTTATTTAGTAGCATATAGGATTTCAAACA
Source organism: Mesoligia furuncula (assembly GCA_916614155.1). Classification (NCBI taxonomy): domain Eukaryota; kingdom Metazoa; phylum Arthropoda; class Insecta; order Lepidoptera; family Noctuidae; genus Mesoligia; species Mesoligia furuncula. The sequence continues at coordinate 12,251,931 of OU744811.1, read as the reverse complement.
GTAGCCGTAAGTTAATGATTTCATTATAATTGCGTAATAAACTTTTACGTGTATGAGAATTGAGGGCCCATTTTGTACGAAGATATACAAAGTAGGACAGTGTTTTGCGATAATATCTTGTTTTCACAAATTTTGTTTGGCATTAGCTTAGATTTTGGCATAAAGACTTTTTCTGTAGTGTCCATAGTTCATCAGATTCAGGTGGGCCCTCAATCCTCTATGTGAGAACTGAGGGCCCAACTTTACAGTCTATAACTCGGTTATTAGACTTTCACAAAATCTGATACCAACTTTCACAATTCTTTGGGAATGTTCACTAAATCCTAAGCACATTTTCAAAGAGTTTTAACAAAGTGGCCCTCACACCACACGCACATAGCGTTTCTTATGTTAAAAGTTAAGTCCATTTGGCGTGTTAATCGTCCCTTAACTTTAGCAAAGTTTATGAACAAGAAGGTTTGTTAGGTTTCTCTTCGTATCTACCTATAACTCTCCATTTTCTGGATGATGGTAACATACTATATAGCAGTAGGGTTTCATATTAACAGCTGACAATGTTTTCGAACATATGCAGGACTTTTTTAACTTGTCGCAAGTTTAACCTTGCTAACATTACCTATACTATACATGACAGAATAATTGTCTGTATCTGTAAAAAAACGATTTTATTTTATTTCATATATACATACTTTATAGTAAAATTGCTACAAACTTTTTTGTCTGTTTGTCTGGATGTGTGTTACGGATGGGCGCAAAAACGGCTGAACGGATTTGGATGAACTTTAGCACACAGATAACTTTTACACTCTTTCAATCACAATCTGAATGATTTTGAAGGATAACGCTAATCCATTGCTTTATTATGTTCGAAAAATTGGTCTGCTCGACAGCGTAAATAACGCAAGGAATGTTGTAGCCTTGTTGAACTGTCAAAATGAAAACCATTGCTACTGTAAGTGTGTTACGCAATTACCCCGCTGATTTTTTTTTTTTTTAACATTGCCCCACACTAGGAATTTCTCCTGTATTGTGGATGCGTTTACAAACATTTAAACTCACATAAACAGCCAGACCCGGAACAACTACTTGTAGGTCATACAAATATTTGTTCCGTGCGGGAATCGAACCCGCGACACGCAGCGCAGCAGTCAACCGCTTAACCACTACGCCAACTGTGCCGTCAAACTTATTAACTCTTAGGGTACTTTTAATCCCGATAGTACGTGGAATATTTTCAGACATCCACGCGGGCGCAGCTGCGAGCAATCGCATTATTTATTTATTTATTAAAACTCTATGCACAAGTAAAAAACTGTACAAATGTGTACTTAATATCTTGGGCGTTTTCTACCAGTCTACCTTAGGGGTGAACTTAATTCTGAGACGAATCTGCCAACTTCTTGTGTATGTGTTCTCGAGCTTTTACTAACCATTAAATAACTTACGTAAATAAGTATCCTTGTCTATATTCCTCGCGATGATCGGAACCACGGTGTAGAGCCTCATGCTCTCTTTGATGACTCGCTCTAAATAATGCATCTTCTGTAAGTCTTCTTTAGTAGACCCTCGCTTTTCTGTGCCGAAGATTGATTGTTGCCTGCACGGAATGTTAAAATAAGTAAGATAATTTGATTTACAATAAAAAATCATCAACGTAAACCCGGATGATCATTTAAGATTTAACTTTTCACAACGATCTGTCAGTATGCAAACACTAGCCACAAAGCGACCACATCGCAAGTAGGTACTAGCGACGACGCAACCATATCGAAATTTTGTGACACCACAACAAAGCAGCAGCAAGAAACTGCAGCGACACTATTCACACGCAGTGTTGCCACTTTGGGGAATTTGTCGCTAGATTTAGGGAATTTTTCAATAGCTCAACGATTTTTTCCTTTGCTAAGTTCCTAGATATAAATTTGGTGATTTTTGCAATGGCGAAGACAGTCCGTGTTTTTCTTTTTTTCGCTGCACTGCGTAGGTATAATCAAAGAGATTGGGATTGAATTTGGATTGGATTGATTGGTATTTTAGCACAGAAAAAAAAAAACTGAAAAAGGCTTCACCAATGGGATTTGATACGATTAACTTAACAGATAACTCCACTGTTATCCTTTTATGATTCTGCCAAAGTGGCCTTTTTAGGCCCCCTGGTTGCGCGTCAATGTCACCCTGTAGGTATACACTTATCAAAGTTCAAAGACAATTTTTTCATGGAATAACGATTAGCAATTTTGCTACCAGACCTATCTCAAATAGGCAGGGGTTCAAAATACTGTGTTTGCTACAACATAAAATTACAACCTACAGGGGGCCTAAAAAGGCCACATTGGAGAATCATAAAAGAATAACATTATGAATCATAATATGGCGAAGACAGTTCGTGTTTTTCATTTTTTCGCTGCTTTACGTAGGTATAATCACAGAGTAATAATAGTAGTAATAATAATATGTGTACTTATGGACCACATTATTTGTATGCATACTTACATAATTAAAAATTAAATGTTATTCAAAGTTAACTATTTTATATAATGTCAATATGCATTAAAAAGTCATCGAACAATATTATGATAATGTCAAAAAATATTCCGAAAATGTCAATCCATATTTATTATTAATATAATGTCAATATTTATTACTAATATAATGTCAATATTTATTAATAATAAAATGTCAATATTTGTTACTAATACAATGTCAATATTTATTACTAATACAATGTCAATACAAGTACCTATCTACTAATTATACAATGTCAATATTTTTGATTTAAAAATTCATTAACTGAATAGAAACAGTTATCCAAAAGCCAAACGAAAATTAATTTGCGTGCAGGTAGTTTATTACAAATTTTGGTTGCCATGCAATAGGAATTCCTGCTGTATAATGTAGTCTCTGTCTAGGTACCAGTAATTCGTTTGGATTTCTGTTCTGCACTCTTTTGGAAACGTGCTCATGGACGAATGACACAAGTGAGAATATTTCTTTACAAACAAACAGACTTCAAAAATGTATAGACTAGGAAGTGGAATAATTTTTAGTGATTTAAATAAGGGTTTGCAATGTTCCAAATATCCCGCTCCATAAACCGCTCTTACACATTTTTTTTGTGCAAGGAAGGCTCTGTTTACGTCTACTGAGTTACCCCATATCACTAGTCCATAACGAAGCACTGATGAGACAGATCCGTGATATGCGTTGAGAGCTGTTTCTGTATTAGCCATGCGTCTCAGTTTTCGAAGAGCAAACACAAATTTGTCCAATCTTGTACAGACTCTCTTCACGTGCTCTTTCCAATTCAATTTTTCATCGATAACGATTCCTAAGAATAAAGTTGATGGTACTGGTTCTAATATTGTATTAGAGTATTGTATGTTGGCAGGTTTTATCGAGGAATTATTAGTTTGAAACTGTACTAACTTTGTTTTTTCAATGTTAACCTGTAAATTATTACATTCCAGCCATTTTATAGCGCAAAATAGTTCGTTGTTTGTGTCAATTTCTAAGTAATTTCTATTCAAAGATTTTATGGTCAGAGTAGTGTCATTCGCAAATAGTGTACTATCTTGTTTTAGGTTCATGCAAAGATCATTAATATATATAATAAATAATGGAGGCCCTAATACGCTCCCCTGTGGAACACTGCAACTATTAATTTTAACTTCTGAACAATATTGTCTTTCTGCCAAAGTGGCCTTTTTAGGCCCCCTGGTTGTGCGTCAATGTCACCCTGTATACCTACACTTATCAAAATTCAAAGGCGATTTTTTCATGGAATAAAGATTAGCAATTTTGCGACCAGATCTATCTCATAACAGGCAGTTTAAAATACTGTGTTTGCTACAACATAAAATTTCACTCAATACTACAGGTGAAAATCACTGTTAAAATTTGTTCGTTACTATGCAATAACTTACTCAAGCAGTACTTTCTCCTGCGCATCCTGATGTATTCCCAGGAGGACGAGGGTGTACGCAATGACAAGGGCCGTGGTGTCATTGCCAGCGATCGTGATCGAGTCGATGTGCTCACGAAGCTGTACGTCCGTGAACTCGATCTCTCTACCAAATAATAAGTCAAGGACGGCGCGAAGTTTGCCTTCTGAAAATAAATTAGGCAAATATGATAATCATACAAAACTAACTTTAAAGGCAGCATTATCATAAAATAAATAGGTTTCGTGACATCTCATAATCATTGTAGTTATACAAGTACTTGCGAATATTTCGAAGGTACCTACGGACGACAACATAAATCAAACTTTCCAGTTTATTATAAGCTGACTTCTCATTGCACTAAAACCCTATACAATGCGAGGTCAGCTAAAAAATGGTTTATGTCGTCATGGGTACTTATCAAATCAAATCAAATCATTTTATTTCAGGTATAGTATACACCCATATAAAATTTAACCAGATTACAAATTACAATAAAAAATTATAAATTATATCAAAAAATTATAACCAGGATTAAGTTTTTTTCTTCTGTAAATACCAATTATACCTACTTACAAACTTTATTTACACATTCTATCAAACAACACTTCAAATCAAATACCTACAAACGTAAATCATTACTACTTATTAGTGTAAGTAGTAAGTAATTTGCATAAAGCAATAGAGATTATGTTAAACTATGAATGACGATAACGCCGATACCCAACCTTTTTAGAGTTCCGTATCAAAAGGGTAAAACGGAACCCTTATGGTGAGACTCAGTCTATCTGTTTGTCTGCCTGTCCCTGGATACCTTAAGAACTACTAATGCTATCAACTTGAAATTTGGAATAGTTTTAGATGACGAATTTGCGAATAAGGAAGAAATACATTTTTGTTTTGCAACAGGGACTGAAAGGGGATCTGAAAAATTCGAAGTGGGTCATTTTTTTAGGCCGCATTGTTTTCGACTTTTGATGAAAAATGTAAAACAAAGTACCGTTCCCCCCTTATCTCCGAAGTTTGCAGACTCTGAAATTATTCTATGTGATAGAAGTTTATGTAAAGATTACAGGAAAAATAAAACGAAGTCTCGAAATAGCACACTTTATCAGAGATCGTCAACAAAAGTTACATTTGTTCCACTATCGGTCAAGAGATGGCGCTGACCTAAAACTGCAATATTCTACACCGCAGTGCGCAGTGTTAAAATTCTCTGACGAATACAGGCCTCGCCGATGAAAATTTAAAATATAAGTATTATTATGATAGTACGGAACCCTCGATGCGCGAGTCCGACTCGCTCTTAACCGGTTTTTTTCTAAATCTAACATTCCTTCTACGCAGCATCTAAATATGCAAAATGCAAATCGAGACTATTTAGAGACTGGTTTATGTAGATTTTTTTAACAGTTTCCAACTAAATGATAATTTTAAAACGTCGGTTTCATACAAATGTTTGATTACAAGGCAGGTATAATTAATGCTTCTTGAAACACACGTTTGTGTCAGGGGGCCTAAAAAGGCCACTTTGGCAGAATCATAAAAGGATAACAGAATGGACAGTTAACTGTTAAGTTAATCGTATCAAATCCCATTGGTGAAGCATTTTTCAGTTATTTTTTTTGTCTGTGCTTAAATACCAATCAATCCAATCCAAATCCAATCCCAATCTCTTTGATGGTACCTACGTAGTGCAGCGAAAAAAAAGAAAAACACGGACTGTCTTCGCCATTTTATAATTCCTTTTATGATTCTCCAAAGTGGCCTTTTTAGGCCCCGATTTCTAGCTACTAAATGTAAACTAACGGTTCACATTTCCATATTTTTTTGTGTGTTTACTCATGAGGTGTGTTTGTAAACCAAAAGATAATCTTACCGGGTTGTTCGTCATAGCCATTCTTTATTTGCTTCTTTTCATATTCCAAACGTCTTTTTCGAACTACCTGCAAAAACAAAATCCAATGACAAACGTAGTAAACTATTACCCACGTTCTATCAAACTACCGAATTATTATTGGGACACGTAGGTCACAAAACTCATTGCTTCATTTGTTTGGAAACTTTTTCCCCTCGACAACTAGACAAACGCAATGTACACAACAACGCTACAAGCTTATTTTGGCGCGTGACCAAAATTGGGACTAAGGCCCCGCCATCTTTAAAAATCGTCAATTTTCTGTTACCAACAACGCCCCCAGTCCCCTTGTAGCACTGTACCTATTGTTCAATTGTCTTTCTGTTGAGCTGGTGTTCAACGGGCACTGTACCTCATCTGTGAACTTGTGAGTAAGATAGATGTTATCCTTCTGCTGCTTTGCATAGCGGGTGAGGTTGAAGAGACAGTCTGGTTGCAGCCAGACCTTGAAGAGGCGTTTGTTTACGATTTCCATCACGATGTTACGCGCGCGCAAGTACGGCGTGTCTGGGGAATGCTGCACGTCCATGCGCTCGCCCATAGCTGTCTCTGAAGATGTAAGATGGGGTTATAGATTTAAAAACAACTTTTTTACAAAAAAAAACAACCGACTTCCAAATATGACACTACAAAGTGAAAAATAACTTTAATTTTGGAAGTCGGTGTCATTGGTTTCGCATTTTCGTTGCCACCGACTTCCGAAATTAAACTTATTTTTAACCGACGACTTCAAAAAAGGGTTCTGAATTCGGTTGAATTTTTTTATGTTTGTGACGCGTGTGTGATGTGGCTTCTTTATGTTTTTTAAGCTAAAGTTCTAGTTTATCGACGAGACTTTTTCTAATCTCGAATGTTTGAGTTCTAAAGTTACGTTGTTGAGGTGCTTGTACAGGCAACAAACAGTCCTGAGTTCAATAAATGCTTAACTTATACCTCGTAGACCGACTTTCTAAAGAGCATTTTCCTCTCTCGCGTATAAGACGAAGTAAATACGACTAAGTACTTATGGGTTGGGAAGCTTGAACCATGAGAGTCATGCCATTGCGACATTAGTAGACTAAATAGTCTCAAGAGTTGTTGACAAAGTCGTGGGTTCTCTAGCTATAAGTAAGATTTAACCCCTTGAATGACGTAATTACAGACATAATTAAAAAGCCATTGTGTCTCGCGTAGATCTACGTTCCGGCATACTAAGGGTTAAAGATGTTTTATAAACATTTATCACGTACAATCTTGCAAAAGTATGTAAAACTTACAATGATTTGTAACTGTTTTGTTTTTGATTAATTAATAAACAAAAAAAAAAAAACTCACCAAAAACAATGTCCAAGGTGCAAGCAGTGACGTATTTGAGAACATCGAACTTCTTCCCACCTGCCTGTTCATCTAGTCTTTCGATGAGCACATCAGCTTGTTCAGCGATGACTCCCAAGTATTCTTCAACTATTTTGTTATGGAAAACTGGTAGTAACACTTTTCTATGCGTTTTCCATAGGTTAACTGTAACATAAAAGTAAATTATGAGCTTAGGTATATAAGCAACTACTCAGTTATATTGAGAACAATGTTGACACATACATTATGTACAGTCAACAAAGGAGATAAGTATACAGGAGCGTCGGATATAGTTGAAGTTTACTAAGAAACCGATGGATGTTCTGGACTGAAATTTAATTTAATAAATAATAAATGAGCCGTTTGTTTTCTATTAATAAAATTAAGTTTTTTTCGAGAACATCCATCGATTTCTTAGTAAACTTCAACTATATCCGACGCTCCTGTATACTTATCTCCTTTGTTCACTGTACATACATCGTATCGTCATTATCATCATCATCGTTTCGTATGTACGGTGGGCTGCATCAATTGGGTACCCCAGTTGCATTAAAATGTTCATACAACTGGGGTACCTAATTGATGCAGCCCACTGTACATAAGAAATGAAAACACATAATACATTAGGTACTGTACAACAAAAGAGATAATGTATGCAAGATCGTCGGATATAGTTGAAGTTTAGTAAGAAACCGATCGATGTTCTCGAATAAAATTTAATTTTATTAATAGAAAAGAAACAGCTCATTTATCAAATTGAATTTCAGTCGACAACATCCATCGATTTCTTACTAAACTTCAACTATATCCGACAATCCCGCATACTTATCTCTTTTGTTGACTGTACCTACCTACAGTGTGATATTTGTTTTCGATTTGATCTCACAATGTATCTGTGAAATAGGTAGGCACTGTACAAATATGTCTATGTATGTATTATGTATGTGCGACTCTTTTGAAAAATTACTGAGAGAACAAAATTTCGAAATCTACCCAAATTAAAATTAGCTTTAAATTATGTACAAACGAAGTAAAGGCGGAATATCCATAGAAATATTTGTATCAGAGACAATATTTGCGAAGTGCCAGATTAAAAATTCATCGTACCTACATTGGTTTGCGCTTAGGTACTTCACGTTTGAATTTTAGAACCAAACATGTTTGAATAACGCGTCATATTTACCTGGAGCCACAAACAGCCCGTGGCCCAGCCAAGGCCGTAGGAAACGATATACAACATCCTTATCAAGGCAGTTCTCTAGCACCACTTGTGCGTCTTCAGGATCACCGATTGCTGTAATCATTAAAAAAGTAATTAAATTCACATAGGTACATAAATAAAGGAAGTAAATAAACAGAACTGGCGTTTATGACATATTGGATATAACCATTTACGTAGGCCTGGTTACCAAAAGATACTAACGGAACTACAGACCTACCAGGTAGGTCTGTAGTTCCGTCCATTTAGGTAGGTCCTACCTAAATGGATATATTTTGTCCTTGTATAAGTATAAACGTGTACGATACAGTAACTGTTGAATCAAGAAATAAACACACTATTCTGACATCAGCACAAGGTTATTAACACAATGAACACATTCAATTTTAGGCTGTTTAATATCCCAGGTCCTACAATATTTGTTAAGCTAACCTTGCTTATTTGTTGGTGACGCAAAAACGTGATGCTTGAGTGAGAATGGGCAGTGTATACAGTAGTACATTCTTCTTACTTAGTAAACACGTGATGTGATAACTTACCCACGTATAATTTCGGGCCAAGCCAGAGCTTCGCAGACTGCTTATGCTTAAACGCTAACTCCGCTAAAGTCCAAAGGTTCTTAAGTATTTCTGTAACAAAGGGTTATTTGAACTAATCTATTTACACAGTTAAGTTAGTCAAACTGTTTTCAACATGTTGAAGGCGCATCTATGTTGGTAAATACTATGTACTTGCCCTGGTAAGTAAGTACCTTCGTCAATATAGATGCAGTGGCGGTGTAAATAGTTCAAGTGAATTCAAGTATTTGTACAGACGACGTACCTTTTAAGTGCTGGTTCCACAAAGATAATGAATGAATTATGTACCTACGTTATGATGGAATTACCTTGACCATTATGTGTCGCAGAATACCTAGCCACGAACTGTAGTGGACAGTTTGTTGTTATTAACTGTAGGACACTAGGTCAAGTGGAAAACGATGTAGCTGGCCACTACGACTGAATGCACAGGATCGGAACATTTTGGCATGTCAACAGATAATTTCTGCAGGTTATAACTTATAACTTATTGTTAAAAACTCAACCACAAATGGTGTTATTTGCTGACGATACGTCCTTGATTTTTAAAATTAATAGATGTGCATCAAATATTGACGACGTAAATAACGCCCTACTGCAGATCCAAAATTGGTTCACTGCTAATAATTTAGTATTAAATGGGAAAAAAACGAAGTGCATAAGATTTTCTTTACCAAATGTCAAAAGTAGTAATTGTGAGATAGTATTGAATCAAGAGAAACTAGAATTCGTCGATAATACTGTTTTCCTAGGGATCACGCTCGACTCAAGGCTTCAATGGGGTCCCCATTTAACATCCCTTGCAGGACGGCTAAGTTCAGCAGCATATGCTGTGAGAAAAATCCGTCAATTTACTGATGTTGATACCGCGAGACTGGTCTATTTTAGTTACTTTCATAGTATCATGTCGTATGGTATTTTACTATGGGGACGGGCTGCAGACATCGAGTCTATTTTTATTCTGCAGAAAAGGGCCGTCAGAGCCATATACAGCCTCCGCAGGCGAGACTCTCTAAGGGAACTGTTTAAAGATATTAACATCATGACGGTACCTTGTCAATATATCTATGAAAATATCATGTACGTAAGGAAAAATCTACATCTTTTTAGTAAAAGAGGTGAAAGACACAGTTATATCACTAGAAATAGGGACCAATTAGTTCAATCAGGTTTCAGGCTGGCTAAAGTAGACCCGTCTTTCATGGGCTACTGTTTAAAATGTTACAATAAAATACCTTCCCACGTACTTGAACCGAATGAAACGAAATTTAAATCTTGTATAAAACGCACACTATGCAGCCAGGCATACCTATTATAAATTGGGGGATTACATCACTGACAAAAATGCTTGGCTAAACGCTGGTCCTGCTCCATAAGGACGCACAAATAAATTGATTAGCATTGAAAAACACTGTTGGAGCTGCTGAAGATTTTAAAATACTATTTTTGCATTATATAAATTCAATCACCTAGTATTGTATAATTGCATAGCACATGTGTGAGTACCTACTATGTACATACTATAAAGCTTCCATTTACTGGGTACGCCTTTTATTGACTTGAATGTGCCCTGGCAGCTGAGAGTATGTCACGCTCACTCAAATGTCTCGCTGATGGTGGCGCGTGTGTTGGATCATTTAGCTCCCTTCAAAATGGTTGAGCTGAATGGTGCTAATACATGCGTCATGTTCGTGAACGGGCGCCGTCAGTAGGGACTGGTCATCTCTTTGCTGCCATGGCTTATTTTAATTTAATACCTATTTGAATTGTTTTAATTTTTTTTATTTCGTGTTTTCATTACGGACGCTTTAACGTTCTGCATCGTTCTCACATGTATAATTTTTAACATGAATGATGTAAACAAGACTTTGTAACCATATTATTTTGATTTAAAAGAGTGTCCATGGAGTTTCTTGTCCGTTCTTCTCCATAGGTACCTACGCTTTGGAATGGGCAACTAGCTTCATCTTTCTGACTGACCGACCCCTTGACAATTCAAAAGTGCCTGTAATTGGTTTAATTGAAATAAATGCTTTGAGTTTGAGTTGAGTTTGAGTTTGTCAGTACCTACTGTCTCTCTGCAGTGTAAAGATGTCCCTTTCTTTGTCCAGTTATTTATGATATAAAAACTTTTTACAAAAAAAAAAAAACAACCGACTTCCAAAAATAATACAAAAAATTTAAAAATAACTTTAATTTCGGAAGTCGGTGTCATTGGTTCCGCATTTTCGTTTATTGACACCGACTTCCGAAATTAAAGTTATTTATCAATTTTTAGTATTATTTTTGGAAGTCGGTTGTTTTTTTTTTGTAAAAAGTTTTTTTTTTCACTTTTTAGTGGGTCCGTTTGTAATTTATCTAAGTTACAATAGCCTAATGTCAACTGCTCATCACTTGTTACAAAATATTGCTTTTCCCGATGTTGGGACGTTTATTGTTGAGGAGTTCTCCTGGTAACAACCAGGAGAACTCCTCAACAACCACTCACCATACGCATTGTGACGAACATAAATTGCTTAAGACGACCCACTGACCTAGCAACCATATTAAAGTAATCGAATCGCAACCCGTGAAATATTTGTCATTGAGTAGTTCCAATGGCCATCTGTGGTCTTCTTCATCAGCTCCACTAACTTGAGCATTTGCTCTCGGAAATCTTCATTTGGTAAACAAATGATGATTTCCGAGAGCAAATGCTCAAGTTATTTTAAAAAATAACCAAATCGTTATAGCTTTGCCTATAAAATTTGAGGGTTTCCCTCGATTTCCATGGGATCCTCTCATCAGATTCCAACTTGACGATAATGGGACTACCTCGAGAGTATCCCCTTTCAAACAAAAAAAGAGTTTTGCGAATCGGTCCACAATTGGCGGAGTAATCGCGTAACAAACACAAAAAAAAAAACATACCGTCGAATTGAGAACCTCCTCCTTTTTTGAAGTCGGTTAAAAAGCAAATGTGGCAAAGGAAATCTATAGGTGCAGCATTAAAAAAAAAAACAAAACTCACGTTCGGTATTTCCCAAGAAAAGCGAACCGTTTCCAATGAGCGGTAGAGTCGGCAGTGCAGGCAGTGAAGCCGTCATGCGATCCATACGGTGCGCTTGAGTCACCCAATATATCCAGAAGATACATACCACTAGGAATACTAGCACTAAGATAATCATGGCGAAAATCTGAAAGTAAAAATATTGGATAAAGAGGATTCACGACAGGTAGTGTAGGTACTCTGTGGGACATACTACAATCTTATATCATTTCGTGTTTTATAAACTAGGTCTAATATTCTTATCAAAGTTAGACCATTTTAATAACAATATTAGACCTAATTTGGTAATTAAAATCCAAATCAACCATTATTGAGTGAAACCTATCTAAGTCCTATTCAACTTTATATTTTGAAAGGTTATTTCCTGGCATACGTGTAGGTAATACACGAGTGAGATTCAGTAACATGATTCTGAACCGAAAAATTTCAACGCGGATGCTTGAAATTTTTCGTCGGTTTTAAAAAAACTTTTTATCTTTTTTAACAAATTTTCACTTTGCTATGAAGGGCCTCAACTCTGCAATTACAACTGTGTCAGAATGGTCTATCATTGATTTCATAATTGTCGATTTTGACAAGTTTGGTAATCTACTAATATTATAATGGCGTCATTTTGACTTTCCAATGGTCAACCACTGACACTCCATTGAAAGAAATGGCATAGAATGGTAATCTCGTGCATAATGAAAAATAAATTACTGACTTACGCGGTAATCTGCAAAAATTTTGACAGTTCCTTTGTTCAGTGACCTACCATTAGAACGTCATTGTGCAGTTATTGCTTTTAATTCGTTACGAGTATCGTATAATTTCTGTGCCATTGACCGACCAATGATCAACCATTACCTATGAATTTAGCAGATTACGAACTTTTAGCAAAATGACAATGGGATGGTGGTGGAATGACGATTTTATAAAAATAGCAGACTAGGGCCCCTGAACAGCAGATTTTTTTTTTTTGATAACCGATGACAAATTTCTACGCTCATGTGCTAAAATCATATTTACAGTTTGAGAAGATATGTCCCTGTCAGCCTGTATAGCGGAGCCAGTCTCCAGTTAGGTTATCTAGATATATTATGCAAGGTGTCCAGTGGCAGATTTTAAAGTTTGAACAAACGTAATATCTGAATGCAACACGTTAGAGTGGCGCGAGAGGCGTCTCTGCGGATTTTTTAGCTGCCATGGAGCGGTGGTGTGAAGTGCACCGCACTTTTGTGCCAAGTGGATTTTTGCTTACAACACGTCCTCGACTTAGTAGGTAATCGTTACGATATTTGTCGATTACGTGATGGACCATCGATCAACCCTTATTTAGTCTTTAACATTAAACAGCCCCAGACCAGGACCTAGGTATACCAGCGGTAGCCACGGACGATAATGTTGAACATGTTATGGCTTCTGTGACTGAAAATCCCCGTTTATCACTTCGTGCACGTTCATTGATATTAGTAATTACGAAATCAACCTTTCAGGTTATAATGCGAAAAAATCTCAAGTTCCATCCGTATAAAATTCAAATCGTTCAAGATTTACCTACACGATTCAGTTTTCGAAAACATGCGTGCTTGACTTGACGAGTGTGCTAGGTTCGATGGTCAACATTTGGAGAATGTGTCAAAAAATAAAATCTGTATGTGTAATATACAGACAGACAGACAGAGTTACTTTCGAATTTATAATATTAGTATGGAGTATGGATAATTCATCATAGAGGGTGTTAATAGCAAGAATGAAACGAATAATTGATTAGAGAATTTAAATTGCAATAGCAAGCCCTTAATCGGCGATTGCAAAATAGGTTGTGTGGAAATCAAAAATCAAACTAGTCAATCAGCACTTTTAGAACGTCTAATATGACGTAAGACAGTTATACAAAACGCCCGCCCTTCACTACTTACTTCCTAGTGCTTTAGCTGGGAAGAAGAAGTGGCGCAACTAACTCCCCGATCCGTAAAGGTGCCTAGTGTGAAACAATTGAATAATGTGTCGCTTAGGTAAGGTGTAGTGAATGCCGGAAAACAATTGAATAATGTGTCGCTTAGGTAAGGTGTAGTGAATGCCGGAAAACAATTGAATAATGTGTCGCTTAGGAAAGGTGTAGTGAATGCCAGAAAACAGTTTAATAATGTGTCGCTTAGGTAGGTGTAGTGAATGCCAGAAAACAATTGAATAATGTGTCGCTTAGGAAAGGTGTAGTGGATGCCAGAAAACAGTTTAATAATGTGTCGCTTAGGAAAGGTGTAATGAATGCCAGAAAACAATTTAATAATGTGTCGCTTAGGAAAGGTGATAACAATTTAATAATGTGTCGCTTAGGAAAGGTGTAGTGGATGCCAGAAAACAGTTTAATAATGTGTCGCTTAGGAAAGGTGTAATGAATGCCAGAAAACAATTTAATAATGTGTCGCTTAGGAAAGGTGATAACAATTTAAGTGTAGTGAATGTCGGGAACAATTTAATAATGTGTCGCTTAGGAAAGGTGTAGTGAATGCCGGAAAAAAATTAATAATGTGTCGAAAACAAAGGTGCAATTACCTCTCCTTCATTGAAAAGGAAGGATCTTCCGATCTGGCCTGGTGGGAAGCGTTACCTGGGGTTCTCTACGATAGCCCTTTCGACTGCAGTCACTGCGTCTTCAGGGTTCATAATGGCAATGCGACGAAGTGTCACTTCGATTTTTGAGAATAAATAAAAATGAAAGCGCCTGGGTCGAGGCTATTATCTGACCAAACAGCCATAATGTCTATAAAATATTTTAACTTTGATTAGGCAAGATAAACATTAGGTAGGTATTTATGTAGTGTAATTGTAGGTACTGATGTAGTAATAAATAGTTAATTAGGTAACACGGGGTTGGTATATCCGTATAGATAAAAACCTCCTTTGGATAACAAAGAATGAAAAAAAAAAATTAAAAATTTTCTGTCAGGTAGCAATCTACTGAAAAGACTACTAGGTACTTACTAATTTAAAAGGAAAAACAAATCAAGCAATATTTTGCAACAGCAACTCATCATGACGAAGCAAAAACCAGATTAATTTTTACCGACTTCAAAAAAAAGGAGGTTATCAATTCGACACGTATGTATGTAATATTACTGGAATTGCATTATATTCACATATGGCGATCTATTAGGGCTTCCAAACAAACAAAATTTTATAGACGTATGTATGAATGTATGTTTGTCCACGCATTTCTCCGCAACTATTAATCGGATCGTGACCATTTTTTTTATTGACTTACATTTACTTCAACTTAGGGAACAGTGCAAGTTTCATTAAAATCGATTCAGTAATTTTCAAGATATGGACTAATACGTGTAAGTGTGACCGCCTGGCTTATTGATACGAGCTACGAGGAAAAACATCTCAAAACCATGGTCAAATTCTAGTGCAATATTTACAACAAAACTATTTATTACCTACATAATACAAACAAATATTCCAGTTTTTACTTAAAACTAAAATTTACGAAATTAAAAAGGAATTTAAAAAAAATTAACCGACATCAAAAAGAAATTAATTTAAAATTATGAAATAACTTTAATTTCGGAAGTCGGTGGCAAAAAACTAAAACTAGCATACAGACCCTAAGACACCGACTTCCGAAATTAAAGTTATTTCATAATTTTGAGTTAATTTCTTTTTGAAGTCGGCCTAATTTTTTTAAATTACTTTTTTATATACATACTTTAAACAAGGTCGTTGAACTATAGTAGGCCACGTGCGACTACATTCTCCTTGATAACTTTCGTGACGATGCAACCATTCAAGAAAAACTAGATTATTATAAGGCTAGATTATTATAAGGCTAGATTATTATAAGGCTTGATTATTATAAGGCTAGATTATTATAAGGCTAGATTATTATAAGGCTAGATTATTATAATTATTATAAGGCTGAGTTCACACTTATTGGGGTTTAAGAAAATGTTTACATACAATTCACCTGCTTTTTATTTCCTCTTAATAACTTCTTATGAATGATATTCCATCAAAATTACTAGGTACTTCATCACTTTCTATCATATTATCTACTAGCTTCTGCCCGCGACTTCCGTCCGCGTGGAAGTCAACTATACCATAAAACAGGGATATGTTTTAACAGTGAATAAGTACATTTTTATCATCATCATCTACCTAGCCTTTTCCCAACTATGTTGGGGTCGGCTTCCAGTCTAACCGGATGCAGCTGAATACCAGTATTTTACATGGAGCGACTGCCTATCTGACCTCCACAACCCAGTTATTGGGTAATACGATACCCCTTGGTAAGACTGGTTGTCAGACTTTCGGGCTTCTGACTACCCGTGACGACTGTCAGAGATCCACGAATAACAGACGGGACCAACGGCTTAACGTGCTTTCCGAGGCACGGAGGGTCACGGTATGTAAAGATGGTCACCCATCCACAGACCAACCACGGCAAGCGTAGCTTAACCTGATTGATCGACCTGTGCGGCTGGTATTATTTAGCCACGGGCCCCTCAAGTACATTAAAGTATATTTTTATCATATCTATTCAAAAAGAGCTAGTGTATTCTTCGTATACAGGGACTAAAATAGCTCTTAAATCCCTAGGGCCTAAAAGTGATTTGAATTTGGAATCTGGATATTGTTAGTAAAAGTTCCAACCACCAACGACATCAATCACGAGCATTGTATGAACAAGTAACAGGCTGTATGATAAAATAAAACGCGCGAACCAAATTAAAAAAAAGTTTGTGACTTCAAAAAGAAATGAACTCAAAATTATGAAATAACTTTAATTTCGGAAGTCGGTGTCTTGGGATCTGTTTTTTTTTAGGTTTAGTTTTTTGCCACCGACTTCCGAAATTAAAGTTATTTCATAATTTTGAGTTCATTTCTTTTTTAAGTCGGTTTAATTTTTTTAAATTACTTTTTTCAAACCTACCCTAGCCTTATCGAATAACCTTACATAACTATAACGCGCATGTAACTAATCTGCGTTGCCAAAAATGTAAACAAATATGAATTAATGGCAAAATAACTTTAATTCCTACACAATAAAGTTCAGTTTACGCTACAACTTCAAACATTTTTATAACATTTTCAATGGTGTTAGTCACTCTGAAATCAACTTAATTACCATTGAAATAAATTTGATATTTCTTTACATTGAAATAATATAAATTGCCAGCAAAAATTTGAATAGACCTTAGGCCTATCTCCACGCAAAGACTTGCAAGTCATCGTGACTACTGCCCGATTCCTATAATTTACGGACCGTTATATATAAAAGTAGCTGTCACGTGTAAAATTAGCTTACGAATCTATTTATGCGCCCCGTTTGGCAATAAAAAATGCTACCATGGGTAAGCAAAACGATTGATATAGGCGCAGAATGCCCACTTCTCAAAATGGCAACTGAGTCTCTAATGGACTAATTTTCAAAATGGCTAATTCTATAAATGACTAGTTCTCAAAATGAAATGAACTCAAAATTATGAAATAACTTTAATTTCGGAAATCGGTGGCAAAAAACTAAAACTAAAAATACAGATCCCATTAGTAGTTCTTGAGATGTCCAGCTGTGACAAACAGACAGACAGACAGACTGAGTCTCACCATAAGGGTTTCGTTTAAACATTTTGGTACGGAACCCTAAAAACGAATTTTAATACACCCACATTTCGCCATGTAATAAGGAGCGAGCCTATTGCTATCAACCGGGCACAAATCCAGGCTCCTGGCTGCTAGTGAAAAATTCCTGATGGAAAAACCTAATATCACTTGGCCCGACGTGGGAATCGAATCCAGAACTTCATGCTCGGCAGTAACGCTTGCGACCACTAGACCAACGGGTAATGGTACATATCATTGGTTATGTTTGCAGATATTACGTACCTGAGCACACCTTAAAGTACAGTCAGAGTAAAAAATTCTGGTGTGCCGAATTTATTTCATATTAATTTTATTTTCTACTTTTAAAACTACCATAAATTTTATTTTTTATTAAAGTTGGCGAAGGTGAGTTTACAAATGAAAGTAATGAAACAGATTAGGACGACAGTTGTTTGTGTTGAACTCGGACTGTCGGACACACTCTTCAAACTCAAGTAAGTCTACACTCTCTAGACCAGACGGTCCAAAGATGGCGAAACTATGACAGAATATTCTTGGATAAACGTTGGTACTGCAGACCTCGTAATCACTTTACCACTTTGACGACTTATCGAATTTGTTGTGATATCATTATGTTAATTATTTTTACACGTGACGTACAAAGAAACAGGAATTTTCAAAAAGACTAAAATATAGTTTCAAGGTAAACATGGTACAACACAAAACAGCGACATAAAATTAATTTTAATAAAAATTATAATGCCCACTATATATTAATTTTATAATTGAAGTACCTACTTAAACAAATAATTGATCATCACGTTACTAATTGAACATAATGTAAGAAGTGCCTTGGCGTGTAAAATGGCGTCATACGAAACTTACGTAACGCACTCGTAGCTTTAGCTGCGTTACCGGCTAGATGATCGTTGATAGATCCCGAGGAAAATCCCTCGGGTGCCTTAATATCAAGTCGTGTGCATAAATTATAGACAAAAAACGTAGGAAAGCTCGATTCTGCATCAAATATTGTTCAATTCACAAATAAAACTTCTTGAGCTTAAAATTCTCTACAAGCTTTACGAAAAATTTACTTTTGAGACCTTTTTTAACCTTGAATAGGTATATTTGGATCCAGGTCACACGTGTTTTATGTGACATTGCTGTGCCTAGGATGTGCTTATGCAAAAATTCAACATGTTGTCAGGGTTTTGAACCCTATAATACTAAGTAATCGTATTTTATCACGATAGCCTGGAAGGCAATTTTATAAATAAATCGTAATTTTGTTTTAAAACTTTTACTGAAATTTAAGAATAATTAAACGAAAACAACAGACAAGCATTTTACTATTTAAAAAATTGAAAAGGTTTTTTCAGAGAAATTCTGATTACTTTATATAAATTAATTTTACATAATTCTACCATACCGCTTTCCTTCTGGGGGCCTAAAAAGGCTACTTTGGCAGAATCATAAAAGGATAATAGAATGGACAGTTAACTGTTAAGTTAATCGTATCAAATCACATTGGTGAAGCATTTTTCAGTTAATTTTTTTGTCTGTGCTAAAATACCAATCAATCCAATGCAAATCCAATCCCAATCTCTTTAATTGTACCTACGTAGTGCAGCGAAAAAAAAGAAAAACACGGACTGTCTTCGCCATTTTATAATTCCTTTTATGATTCTCCAAAGTGGCCTTTTTAGGCGGGGGCCTAAAAAGGCCACTTGTCACCTGTGTCAGATACGTCTGTACTGTGTCCTTACGAAAATCATTTATAAAAAATACTTTAAGTCTCAGAGTAGGTACTGATTTTTAAATAGGCTATACCTAATTTAAGTAGATGTGAACTATAGAATACTAACAAATAGCTATTCTAG
Source organism: Mesoligia furuncula (assembly GCA_916614155.1). Lineage (NCBI taxonomy): Eukaryota > Metazoa > Arthropoda > Insecta > Lepidoptera > Noctuidae > Mesoligia > Mesoligia furuncula. Next base: position 12,232,422 of record OU744811.1, on the reverse strand, counting down.
CTCAAAAAATACTCTACACATATAAATTTATTATTATTTTAACACACTTTAAATAAAAAAAAAACTTAAACAAGAGTTTAAGAGTTTTGATTTATTTCAGAATCAGAATCAGAATATTTATTTGTGAAACATAGGTATTTACATAAAGGTCTTAGGTTAATAATATGGGCGCTATGTTTTGCCGTGAAGGCGTACAAATATGAAATAAAATTAAAGGCAAGCAAAAAAACAAAACAAAACTAACAGAAAAATACAAAATTAAATATGTACTTACTTACAAGAAACAAAAATAAAACTATTTTAAAACGAATTACATATCTTAATAAAATCTACTATTAAAGATAACCTAAAAAGAGAAACAGATTTCTTAAAAAAAATTAAAAAAATGCATTAAATGTTTATTGCAAACGAAATATTAAAAATTATCATTTATAAAATCTTCTACAGTATAATAACCTTTTTCAATTAATAGCGAGTAGAGACTTTTCTTAAACTTTATTAGGGGTAAATTTTTTATGCTATCGGGTATTTTATTACAAATCGGAGCCATGCCAAAAAAGCTCTTTTTCATTAAAGCGGTTCTGCATTTTCTGTCGCACAGTTTATTCATATATTGAGAACGCATTGGATTCTTTTTTACATCGGATACTTTTTGAAACAGGTGTAAATTGATTTTAACAAACAAAGCAGACTCGTAAATGTACATAGCTGGCATAGTCAGTAATTTTAATGATTTAAAATGAGGTTTACATGTTTCGGTACTTTTTAAGCAACACATGGACCGAATACATCGTTTTTGCGCTTTAAAAACAGTCTCTCTGTCAGTAGATTGCCCCCAAAAAATAATGCCAAACCTCAGAACTGATGCAACCAATCCGTGATACGCTATTAAAAGTGTTTGTGTATTAACTTTTTTCGACAGCTTAAACAGTGCATAATATGCAGATTTATTTAATTTCAGACAAATTTCTTCGATATGGGGTTTCCATGTCAGCTTACTGTCAAGCATTATACCCAAAAATTTTGATTTGTTTGTCTCTTCTATTTGGCACTTACCATAAGTAACATGAACTGGAGGTATTTCACACCTTTGATGAAAGTGCATTACTTTTGTTTTATTTAAATGAATCACTAGGTTATTGATATTAAGCCAGTTAATTATTTTATTGAGACAATCATTTATATCATTCTCGTAATTGACAGGATTATTACACTTTACAACAGCTGTGCTGTCATCGGCAAAAATAACCATATTTTGAGAAATGAGTATTGGGAGATCATTTATGTATATTAAAAAAAGTAACGGCCCTAGCACGCTACCTTGAGATACCCCGTATTTTATAGCTCTTGGTTGAGATGTGTAAATGGTTACTAAATTGGTTTTTTGGCATAATTGTGATATTTCTGTACACTGGGATCTATTATCCAGATATGACTCCAAAAGTTTCAAAATATTACCTCGGATTCCATAGCCATATAGTTTGTTTAGCAAAATCTTATGATTCACATAGTCAAACGCTTTCGTCATATCGGTATATATAGCACATACCGGAGCTCTTTTATCTACATACGTCATAATATAAGATAAGATAATATAAGATTTAAAGTGTTAAAATCAAGATATATGCAACTTTACTTTAACCAAATCTAAAAATAACAAAATTAAATCCTAACTTAACCAAAATTCTACAATTATGTACAGTAAAACAATCACTCTACATAGTTTAGAACGGCAACGGTGTAAGCGAGCCGGGTGCGGAATCATATTCCGTTACCCGATGCGTTTGAATTTCAAAAACGACTGCAGGCGGACCCTCAGGCGATGATTACTACTCTAGATTTAATAACAACGATGAATGCGTCTCGTATTCCACACTACTACTTGTGCATGTATCTACAATGTATTTTTTTTAACTAGGGCTCCGATAGGACGATAAGAACCTAAATATCGACGTTTGATAAAAATCATCATCGTCGTCGTTTTTCGATCGTTTAATAGCGGTTAATGTTGGTGGACATTGGTACTTAGTAGTTGTAGTTAGTATATCTTGTCTCCATTATGTGTTTACTTAATGATTATAAATACTTAATAACCCGAATAAAAACAATGAAAATTCGGCAGCAGCGGTGTAAGAATCCGTCATCTTGTAATCGAACCGCAACCATTGGAACCACGCGGCCCGCGACGTTTCTAGAACGTATTTATACAAAAAAAGTAATAAAAAAAATTAAACTGACTTCAACTTTTGGAGTCGGTTTAATTTTTTCTAAATTACTTTTTTATTTCCTAATTTTTAGTTTTAAATAAAAACTGAAATATTTGTTTGTAATAAAGTAGGTAATAGTTTTGTTGTAAATATTGCACTAGAATTTGACCAAGGTTTTGAGATGTTTTCCCTTTGACACTACACCAGTTACGGGTGTAGCTACGGGTGACCCGTAGCTCGTATCAATCAGCCAGGCCGTCACACTTACACGTATTAGTCCATATCTTGAAAATTACTGAATCGATTTTGATGAGATTTGCACTGTTCCCTAAGTTGAAGTAAATGTAAGTCAATGTAAGCTAATTCAAAAAAATTGTCACGATCCGATTAATAGTTGCGGAGAAATGCGTGGACAAACATACATGACATACATACATACATATGTCTATAAAATTGTGTTTATTTGTTTGGAAGCCATAAAGATTGTCATATGTGAATATAATGCAATCCCAATAACATTACATACATACGTGTCGAATTGATAACCTCCTTTTTTTTGAAGTCGGTAAAAAGCAGACACAAGACAATTTGGTAGAAAACTTATTGCATTTATTTTTGTATTTATGAATTATATTAATTTTTATTATCCTAGAAGAAAAAAAAATATTGGCCGATTGCAATATTATTAAGTTCCAATGGAAAATTTGGCCCTACTGCTAGTAATTGAATCTCATTGCTTAGCTTCTAGTACGGCTCTGTTTTACATTTAGAAATAAAAGTATAATCGTAATATATAAAATATTTAAGAAATTTAACACCCATGCATAAAGATTAAAATTGGAATTGGAATGGATTTGAATTTCTAAACAAATTACTTTTACTAGAACTTTTTAATGCATTGTATGACAAAGTTGAAATGATACTAATTTCTAACGATGTTAGAGAAATGTGTTTTATTGTTGGTGAACATAAATTTGCACACATAAGCCTATTCGACATAAGACTTAAAATTAGCAACAAATTATCTATCCACTACATCAATTTATTTACCCCATATACCCCTTTAATTAACCCATACTACTTACATAATTTAATAACAAATAATGGATTACTTACGTTTCAATTAATCAAAATGTAACCTGTAATATATATGTTGTTCCGCCGACACTATATCGATCCTAGATATCTATGAGATCTCGATCGCGGGCGAGTATCCTCTCTCACGATTACAATTCAACTTGTGGTATAATAGAAGCACGAAACTCGCCACAGGGGGACCATATGTACTCGCGTAACAGGTAAGCAATAGGTAAGATATAGTATACAGATTCGAGATCGGATTTGTATGAATCCTCCACCGGTTTGTGAATACGTGCCCTTTAGATTTAAATTAGGCCTTGAACTATTACCGCCAAAAGCGCAAACACAACACCTGCTAACCTACTCTTTATGTGGTTCCATAGTTGATTTCGAAAGTTGATAATTCGATTTTTATTATATTATTGAACACGGTTTATCGATAATTCAGTTGTACGATGTTTTATTCCATCGATGCTTTATTAGTGCGATGTAACGTTTGTGCGAAAAATCTTGTTGCGAAAAACCCTACAGCGATTGCTCATTGGTTCGGTTTTTTTGCATTACATACAGACGTTATGGAAATACATTCCTTTTATTAAAAAAAGACTAATTCCTAGTTTATTATTTACATCAAGATACATTAATGAAGCATATTTAAATATATTAAAATAATCCTAATCTACCTGTATTTAAATAACGTAAGATAAAAATAATTATATTTACAAAAAAATGTTTTATCTATGTTACCTACTGTAAGTATTATTCTAAAAAACAAAATCAGAAAATAAATTGGCATAAGTACCTACATCTATTAGCTATGTTTGATGAAAATCGGTCCAAAATGGCCGCCGTCACAAAATGGCGTACTACATATTTTTTCACAACTCCCTTAATATGGGTATTAAATAAAAGGGCTTGAATAGTAGAATACTATACACTATGATAAATTTCAAATCCAAGATGGCCGCCACCACAAAATGGCGATTTTTTTTTTCCACTCCCTCAATATGGGTATCAAATGAAAGGGCTTGACTAGTAGAATAATGTGTACTATATTGAAAGGGAATGAGGAATATTAACTAACGAAATGAAAACTAAAAACTTGAAAATATTTTTTTGTCTGATTAATGCTCTAGAATGATGAGGAAAGTGGAGTGGTGACTCGTACCTACGACCACTAAGTTTTACTATTTTTATTACGAATAGAATTATCCTACTTAAAAGGCGTAGGTATTTCTACATCAGATAGTGTCGCAGTCCCATTTTATAAACTAGATCTGAAATACCTAAGATATCTAATAGCTATGAAATACTTGTACGAAAGTTGAATAACTAAAGGAAGAACTAGAAAAAGGATATAATAAAACAAAAAAATCTGTTTAGTCTTAAAAATTATTCTTCAACTATACATTAATAATTATTTTTTGACGAATAAAAAACTTAATTAAACACCAAATTACCTGAATCTTAAAACGCAAGAAAATAATAGAAATGAAATACAAAAATTGCAATGAATCATGACCTGGCTCGTATCAGCGATTGGGCTAAGTCATTTGGTTTGCAAATTAACCCAACTAAATCCCAGGCCATGATCATAGGCAGCAGATTCGTTCGCAATGCGGCTGATGTAACATCTCTGATGCCTTTATATCTCGATGGTGTCCGCATTGACTATACTGAAACCGCTAAAGATCTGGGTGTAGTTATTGACTCCAACCTTTCGTGGCGTGCTCAGGTCAATGAGGTCAGCCGAAAGGTGCATTTCTCCTTTCATTCGCTGAAATGCCTTCAAAGTCTTCTGCCCTTGAAGACTAAAATATCTTTGGCACAAACACTTATTCAGCCGATTATAGATTATGCCGACGCCTGCTACCTGGATGCTACTGAGGAGCTAATAAACAAGCTTGAGCGCTTGCGAAACCTGTGCATTCGCTTTGTTTTCGGTCTTCGAAAGTATGACCATGTTTCTCACCTTCTCAAAGAACTCAAGTGGCTCCCAATCCGCCTTCGCAGGAATACTCGGATTTTATGTCTCCTCTTCAACATCTTACACAACCCGTCTTATCCTTCCTACTTGCGTGAGCGTTTTTCTTACGCTCGCCCTAGCGACGCACCGTGTAGGTCACACCTAAGATCCCTCCTTAAATCTCGTCCTCATAAAACAAGCTACTATTCTTATTCCTTCTCTGTCCATGCTGTAAGATTGTGGAACTCACTTCCGCCTAGCATTCGTGATTTAAAAACTATTTCTCTATTTAAATGTCGATTAAAAGAGCATTACCTTTCCTCTATACTGTGAGTATATATATATGTATATATATATACATTTATATATTTTAGCATTATGTATTTATTTAAGTATACTTATGTTATTATTATTATTTTGCATTATTTGTGTAGGTTTGTTTAATATTCTAGTTTTAGACTTCACACATTCATATTTTCTCTTCTTGTTCTCACACACTATTGTCTACATTTCTTTTTTACTTCTCCTTTCGCAGGTCTGCTGGAAGACATTTCTTAAGAAATAAGCAGTTCCTTTGTACTCAAATTATAATTATGTCATATCTCTATGTATTTTACATGTACATAAATTATAAAATAAAATAAAATAAAATTAAGGAGTCCCTACAAAAAGCATGAAATAAAATATTAAATTATAAATTTAAAAAACCCCCGACACAAAAAAATACTTAATAAAATTAAATGTAAGCAATTGGAAAAGGATCAAATAATTTAAAAACCCCCAACTTAAAGAATCTAGGTAACGAGACTAAAACAGATAAAAAAGAACGGTCCCCCGACTTCCATATGAATTTATCTGTTTTAGTCTCGTTACCTAGATTCTTTAAGTTGGGGGTTTTTAAATTATTTGATCCTTTTCCAATTGCTTACATTTAATTTTATTAAGTATTTTTTTGTGTCGGGGGTTTTTTAAATTTATAATTCTTGTAAAAAATGTGATTATTACCTACCTACAAATATGTGTTTAGCAAAACTGCACGTGCAAATTACGGGTTACAAGTATCGTTATTTATTTAATCTTTTGACCGCCACAGTCATGTATAGATGACAAACCAGAATGTGCCCAGCACGCCATTTGACGCCGAGAGCACTTTTTTAGGGTTCCGTAGTCAACTAGGAACCCTTATAGTTTCGCCATGTCTGTCTGTCCGTCCGTCTGTCTGTCTGTCCGTCCTCACTTAATCTCTGTGACCGTTAGAACTATAAAGCTGAAATTTTGTAGGAGTACGTATATCAGTTACGCCGACAAAGTGGTAAAATAAAATTTTGGAAAATATTTTTTTCATCATCTACCCCATCGTGTGGGGTATCGTTGAATAGGTCTTCTAAAATGGCTTAGGGGTTGCTAAAATTATTTTTTGATTTAATGCTCCATTTACGAAATATTAAAGTTTAAAGTGCAAATTTTTCTCCCCCCCACTAAAAGCTAAACTACTGGCTTGAAAAATCTGGAAAAATTTTCGATGATATTTCATGAACTTTAAAGGAAAAGTATAGCGGTTAAGATAACTTTATTAGTTTAGCAGTAATAGTCGTTGAACTTGGGTGTTGGATAATTTTGTCCTTAGTAAATCCTTAGCATTAATCCTTTAAAGTGACTAAGATGAAGTAGTTGCTTGTTTATAACTTGCATTGAAAACCAAAATATGTTTTTTTTTTACCTATTCAGAATAAAGAACAACAGAATCGTACTACATTGTGATAACGGGCTACTACGGAACCCTATACTGTGCGTGGCCCGACACGCACTTGGCCGGTTTTTTTATTTTTTGACGTGTGGCGGTCAAAAGGTTAAAAAGTATATTTTTACATTTGTATTTGTAATTTTGTTCATTATGAAATCCTTGTAATTTACAACTTGTAGAAAATCATGGCAAATCCTGAGAGTGTTTGGCGAATCTCCATTACGTCTTAAGGTCTCTGCACACAGCGGGCGCGGCGCGGCGGGACGGGACGGCGGCGGTGACGCGGCGCTGAGCAGTTGTATAGTTGCCGGCACGTAACTTGGCAAGAGTTTTTGTAGTGGGGGAAGTTTGCGCACGCACAATTTCATACATTTTTATATGCGCGAACTTCCCCCACTACGAAAATCTCTTGCCAAGTTACGTGCCGGTAATTGTAATGTACTAGACATTACGGACGAAGCCACACAGAGCCGTCCCGCTCGATGCGACGGTAACCGTCGCGTCGCGTCACGCTGCCACCGCGCCCTGCGGGAATACAAGTCAGAAGCGGCCGGCGTGGCGGGTCACGGCGGGACGCGAGCGCAGCGCCGCGCGCCGTCAGGACTCCGACGCGACGCTTTGTGTTGTTTGGTTTACGTATGTAGTAGTCACACTATTATTCTAAAATATTTAAAAAAGTTTGTAGTATTGCCAAGTCACGTTATTTGAGTTCAAAAATTAAAAATAGTAGCAACATTATTAAAACGACTTGGAATGTCATTAATAGCGAAACGGGAAGGTCATGCACCCGAAGTAGTGACTACAGCCTTGCTATTGATGACAATATAATTAAATCAGATTCTCAAGTCACCGCGGCCTTTGAAAATTTCTTTGCAGAGATTCCAGTATCAACTACTAAATCTCTTAACTCATCACCCGCTGCCGCAGAGTCTTTACTTAAAGAAAACGTTTCAGTTTGTGATTCTGAATTTCACTTTGAATATGTAACCTGTAACGATATAATTAAAACCTTTCACACGTTAAATGTTAAAAAGACCGCAGATCTATGGGGTAATTCTGTGGATGTTGCTAAGTCGATTATGTACATTGTAGCACCTACTTTAGCTCTTATATTTAATAATTGTATTGACCGTGGTGAGTTTCCTGATCTTATGAAAAACAGTAAAATAATACCGTTGTTTAAATTGGGTAGTACATCAGACCCTACTAATTATCGACCTATTTCAGTACTACCTACCTTTAGTAAAATTTTTGAAAAACTTATTTTGAATCAATTGCAAAGATTTTTTAATAGCAATAAATTACTGCATAATAAACAGTTCGGTTTTACAAGGGGTCGTTCGACTACCGATGCAGGAGTTGAACTTTTAGGACATATTTATAATGCATGGGAGGACAAATGCGATGCCTTGGGCGTCTTTTGCGATTTGTTCAAGGCATTCGATTGTGTTCTTCATGACACATTAATCAGGAAACTGCACCACTACGGAATCCGGAACGCCTCTCTGGATCTTCTTACTTGAGTGATAGGATTCAGAGAATTGATGTTAACGGAAAAAGGTCACCCGGATCTGTAGTAAGAATGGGGGTCCCCCAGGGCTCAATTCTTGGTCCTTTCTTGTTCCTTATTTATATCAATGACTTGCCGTACCTCATAAAGGATAATCATGATATAGTGTTGTTTGCAGATGACACTTCTCTTTTGTTTAAAATCAAACGTCAGCAGCTGGTTACTGACAATGTAAATAACGCCCTTGCAAAAGTAGTTAACTGGTTTAATGTCAATAACCTACTTCTTAACGGAAAAAAAACGAAATGTATTAAGTTTACGATACCCCACGTTAGACAAGTAGAAACTAGTGTTCTCATTAAGGATGAAGAGTTAAAACCCGAAGATACCACAGTATTCTTAGGCATAACGTTGGATGCCAAGCTTCAATGGGGCCCCCATATAGATAAATTGTCAAAAAAGCTTAGCTCTGCAGCATACGCCGTTAGGAAAATTCGTGATTTGACTGATTTAGAGACAGCCTGTTTAGTTTACTTTAGTTATTTTCATAGTGTGATGTCGTACGGTATTCTGTTGTGGGGAAATGCCGCCGATATTCAGACAATTTTTATTTTACAAAAAAGGGCAATTCGTTCTATTTATAAATTAAGTCCTAGACACTCCCTCAGAGACAAATTTAAAGAGATTAATATAATGACTGTACCTTCTCAGTACATTTATGATAATCTTTTGTATGCACATAAAAATATTAATCTGTTTAAAAAATACAGTGATATCCATAACATAAATACTAGGAACAAACACAAATTTGTTGTTCCTACAACAAGGCTCAAGAAAATAGGTGGCTCGTTTAGATGCCAATGTATACATTTTTATAATAAACTTCCTAGCCACATTCAAGAACTAAGCCTAAATAAATTCAAAGCTTTTATAAAGCGAAAACTATGCCAGAAAGCCTATTATACTGTAAAAGACTATATTGAGGACAAAAAGGCTTGGGATTGAGCTGCTCCAATAGGTTTAGACAGTGAATGTTATTTTGCAATTTTTACACTTTAATATTTTCTTTTTTTTTTTAGTAAGTATCTATTTACTTACACAATGACATGTACATTTACTGTACAGGAAAAGTTTTTAACCAGTGCGCAAATTTTTTTTGGTGGCTCAGTGTAAGCAATAGAACACATTTCCATTTTTAGTTTATGACTTTTTTTTTTTTTCATTTTTCCATTTTGTCCCAATTTGAAATAAGCAAGACATGGATATAATTTAATAGTAATACTATGAATGAGCATGAATGAAAACGTGAAGGCCGCCGGCCGCTGGACCACGCCTAGCGCACGAGAGGGGGTGCGGGGGCATGCGGCGCGGCGCCGGCGTTTGATAAACAAAACGCATGCACATTGCACATGCAGTACGTCACTTGCGGAAGCGGAGGTCGGATGTCCTTTCGCCGTCCCTGCGCGCGTGCCGCGTACTAGACTAGCGTAGTGACAATGTCTCATTTTACTCACCGCGAGTATTATGAAATGGTGAGAGTGTATTTGTTAAGCAATGAAAATTTACGAGCAGCACGAAGAAGATACGAAAGGGAGAGCGTACCTCGTATGCGAGCCCAAGGATCCTCAATCCCACGGTCCCTAATGAGAGGACAATTTTAGCAGCAAACCAAGGTGTATGAAACAAGTGAAATGCTGGGCCGTATGTAGAAGAGACTCAGAGCCTAGATGACTTGAAAGAAAAAATAATTAACGCTTTCAATGAAGTAAAAAGTGGTGTTAGTGTCCTAAACAAACTAAATGCTTACTTATTTAAACGTGCACGTTTATGCCTTGAAAAAGGAGGAGGTCACTTCGAACAATACCTAAAATTATTGTGATTAATAAAATGTAGAGGTAAGAAGAAATTATAAACAATCTTAGTGTCTTAGGTTCTCTTTGATTAGACATTGACGCAAATTGTATCATGTCTAAGTACCTATCATACCTAAATGTTTTATTTTGAATGGACTAAAACGTATTACCTACTTTCTTACTTATTATGATTTATTTTCTGCATTTTGATGGTCCTAAGCCCATGAAAGTATGAAGGATAAATTGGAATTTACGAAAAATTACGTTTACAAATAACTTTACACAGTCTAAACTTAAAAAATTGTAGCGCTAAACTGGGGTCAATAATCCGCCGTCGCATAGAGCGAGCGCGCGTGAGCACTTCTGATAGCAGCTGGCGCGTCAGGCGACCGGTCGACGCGCGGCGTGAATCGGGCGACCGGTCGACGGACTGGCAAGCGACGTCCATAAAATAAATTTCTGAGTAAACAAGTCTCGTAAGCGTTAACTTAATTTTTTACTATTGAAACATATCAAAACAAAAAATACGTGTTTATTAAAATATATTCAAGTTTATTATGTCAAAATTTGCGCACTGGTTAAAAACTTTTCCTGTATAAAGTATTATATTATTTTAATTATTGTGAATGTGAGGACTATGTGGGTCATTGTTTACATTTTAATCGTGGTCTGGCAGTTTGAGTAGTTTATGCGGCCTACCCAAATGTCCTGTCTTTGGTATTGTTCGTCGAATCGTTGAGCTCCTGAAGTTCTGAGTTGAGCTGCACGGTTACTGACAAATGCGTGCACTGACTGGACAGGTCCACTCAATCTGTGTGGTTCTTTCCTCAAAAGATCTTTTCAGACACTAATCTACATGGTCCTCAAAGATTATGTCCGGATTTTTATATACACATTGACATTGATGAATTTTATTTAGACAATGACATGAATATTTACTTTGTAAAGTATTTTTTTTTTCTTTTCATTTAATTATTGTGAATGTGAGGACTATGTGGGTCATTTTTTTTTCTGTTTTCCTTCTTAGTTTTAATCATGATCTGGCAGTTTGAGTAATTTACGCGGCCTACCCAAATGTCCTTTCTTTGGTATTGTTCGTCGAATCGTTGAGCTCCTCATTTCTGAGTCGAGCTGCACGATTTTTGACAAATGCGTGCACTGATTGGACAGGTCCGCTCAATCTGTGTGGTTCTTTCCTCAAAAGACCATTTCAGACATCAATCTACATGGTCTTCACACGATCTGACCAAGATTTTGTCAGGACTTTAAAAGAGACTGTGACCTCTGAGTTTGTTTCGGCCTTTCTTCTCAGAGTAGTCAGATAGGAAACGCCGACCACATCTAGTTTAAAAAATATGATGACGTGTAAAAGTGTTTGTAAAAACCTACTTACAGAAAATAAATCATTTATCATTTATCATTCACTACCGGCGGGGCGTGAACACGTCGCGTCAGACGGTACGGAGCGTGAATGTGATTTTGTATTGTTTTACAAAAATGGATGTCGAAAAACTAAAGGCACAGCGAGCGCGGCGCGGCGGGACGGGACGGGCGGCGGCGACCCGACGCTGGCGCGGCGGCTTTGGTCACACTGCGGGCACGATCACGTCCCGTCCCGCCGCGCCCATTCACGCCGACCGTGTCGCGACACGACACTTACCGCTTTGATTCAACTCTCTTCCTATAGATTCCCAAAGTTAATTTTTAAGAACGGTGTTTTTATCGAACACATTCGATTAAGGTCTCTGCACACAGCGCCTAAGTACAAGTGTTTGGGCTTATTTTGGCTTATATTGTGGGGCGATATCAGCAAAAATATCGAGCGCAGAGGTTCGTAGTTACACTAAAGCCTTAAATAGAAAAGTGTTACGACGTAAACTAGTCTTCAAACCAAAAGTAACGCTCTGTATCCCAATGGCTACAGACCAGGTACAGTATCGCATTTTCCATAATCTACTATGCTGAGGAACGTATACTGTGTTTGTTAATTTATTTATTTTTTGTCAAGCTCAGCAGGTCATGACAAAAATTAAACGAGCCTGCCCAACCTCACTGGGTATGGTTTGTAACGCGGGAGTGTCGGCCAAATGCGTGCGGGATTTTTTTTTATTCCCGGAGCGACCAGTAGATTATTATTAGTTTTTTTAATTCTATTATTTCTGAAACATACTGAAAAGGTAGCCATAACGGGAATTAAATCTTGATCCTATTGTGTGTCTCAAGGATATGAGATGATGCCGTTATAAATACAGGTGGACATTATAATAAAAAAATATATAGAGGTATGAGGAACAGGGTGTAAAGTTCACTCATACTCTATAGAAAAGGGAGGATCCTCCGACCAGACGGGTGTTGTGTCTGGCGGGCAACTGCCCAATGATTCATGTCGGGCCGTTGTATCTATGCTAGTTGCGCGGTAAACTCTGCTTGCGCGATGCAGGATTTGCGTGACGTCAGTATGACGCGTTGTTCTCATGTGGCGTTGTAGATACCGCTACAAATATATCATCATCATCTGCCTAGCCTTTTCCCAACTATACTTTGGGCTCGGCTTCCACTCTAACCGGATGCAGCTAAATAACAGTATTTTACATGAAACGACAGCCTATCTGACCTCCACAACCCAGTTACTGTGTAATACGATACCTCTTGGTATGACTGGTTGTCAGATTTTCGGACTTCTGACTACCCGTAACGACTGTCAAAGATCCACGAATGACAGCCGGGACGAACGGCTGCGTGCTTTCCGAGGCACGGAGGGGTCTCGGTATGTAAAGATGGTCACCCATCCACAGACGACCGCGGCAAGCGTAGCTTAACCTGATCGATCGACCTGTGTGGCTGTTATTATTTAGCCACGGGCCCCTCATTATAATAAAGCAATAGTTTGAAAAAAGTGTGTGTTTGAAACATTATTGTGATTATCGACGATACAAAATTACAAACATACGTCGTAGTATATGGTATGTGACGTGATCAGCTATACATACGATTGTATGATTCAAGTGTCAGTGTGATGTTATTTACGTGTATACAGTTGAAGGACTTTTACAGAAACCATCTTTAAAACCATAGCCTCATTCGATTTTCTTTCAGTGTAATATGAAACATTATGAATTGAAGTCCTTAAATTAGAAACAGTGTCTTTTTGTAAAGTTATCCTATAATCCTCATAAATTATGTTCGTCATTTTATTTCTGTTTTTACTAGCCGCTTTGTATTATATTAAATTTAGATACTCACGAAATTTTCTGTATGAGTTTTCTAAAACTCTGCCTTGTGTGGGCGGCCTTCCGATTTTAGGACATACCCATTGGTTCATTGGAGGGCCTGAAAGTAAGTAAAAGTGTAATAATATTTATAGAAGTAAATGAAATAAAATTTCTTGGAATAAATATTCTAATTGGAAATCTGATGTAGAAAAAAATTCGCAAATTCGTTTACGGAATTCGGAAAAAAAACTAATACAGAAAAAGCATTAATGGTATACCACAGTCATGTATGTTCGGTATTGAGGTATGGGATAATCATATGGGGAAACTCTACAGACGTCCAGAGAGCTTTTAAGTATAGCCCAGAAAATAAACATAAGGTCTATTTATAGTCTTAAGTGGACTGATTCGTGCCGACCCATATTCACTGGTAAACGTTTACTTACACTTCCATCCCTATACGGTTTTGAAATGTGTAATGGTTTCTAACAATAGAAACCATTTATCACTTTTTGAAAAGGATGATAAAGCCCAATTTAAAAGGAAGACAGTACAAAAACCTCTGGTAGTACTTCGAATAAGATTAAAGTTATGTAACAGAAACTGCTACACCATGGCGGTGAAAGTTTATATAATAAACTACCGGAAAAAATATGAAAAATGAATACCTTAGAATTTAATAGAACTTTAAAAAAAATGGCTTTGTTACAGATGTTTTTATTCAATAGATGATATTGATTATTTAAATTTTAAGCAGACATGATGTCCCTATAATATAAATTTACTAACACTTATTAAAATTATAATTATTGAAATTATTTAATAACCTAATCAATGAACTGTCTTGACTGTGAGATGTAACCTAATAAACTAATTTAATATATTTTTTAATGTAATGTGCCTAATTCATATTAACGAAGCAAGACTGTACATTTTATTACGATTATGATGTGTATGACTAATGAATGACTAATGACATTGATGTAATTTCATGATATTAATACACTAGAAATATTTGCTCGACTGATAAGTCGAATATAGTGGGACTAAAATTATTTTACCATGTTATTGTGTATAAATCATTAATAGCAGAATATACCTATTCATTGGCTTTAAATTATTTTCAGGAATATTTAATAATATAAGAACTTTGATTCAGAAGATAGAAGAAACTGGTACTGTTAGTACCATTTGGGTCGGGCCTTCTCTTTACGTAGGTAAATGTGATTTTAGTTTTATTAATATAAAAAATATATAATTTATATCTATTTTTTATATTATTATTATATATTGTTTTATTATATCCAGCAGTAGACGTCTTTCGGTTGAAATGATGAGGATGATTACCGTATACCTATAACATTTTTGAAAAGTGTTTATAAATTTAAATAGTAATTAAAGGCTGCGTTATACAGGGTTATTCGTAAAACATTAACAACCTCATTGTACTCATCATTATGAACAACTTTTACTATGGGACCAAACCAGAAATCGCGAAAAAAAAATCAGCTGTTCCCTACATTTTGACGAGTTATACGAACATAAATGTAGGGAACAGCTGATTTTTTTTTCGTGATTTCAGGTTAGGTCCCATAGTAAAAGTTGTCCATTAGCTTTGGGCGGTCCATTAACTTTGGGCGGTCCATTAGCTTTGGGCCGTTCAGACTAAATACCCTGGGCAACTACTGCTCTGCGTTCTACAGTGAAGTTGTTTAATTACAGTAACGTTAAATCCGGATGACGTGCAGAAGATTTTGGAAAACTGCCTCGAAAAGGATTACAGTTATAAGTTTCTTCAAGCTTGGCTGGGAAATGGACTTTTTGTCGCTCCAGGTAAAGAACTTAAAGAATTTGTATTTTTATGAAAACAAAAAAAGCAAGCCATCCCAGACATACAATTGCGCTGCTATCATAATATAGGATAGTTATTATGTTTGTGTGTGGGGTGAGATATTATGCCCCGAGAGCAAAAGTAAACAGCCGCCATCTAATAGGCGGCTGTTTACCTACAACAGCACTGTGCAAGTTCTTAGTAATTCAAGCTAAACAAAGTAATAGGTACTTCCAACAAAAGACAAACAAGTCGTAAAGTGTTGATGTTGGTATTTCCTAACGACACTGTGTAACTAGATGAGATGAGAATGTCAATACAACCAATATGTTATTACGATCTATTAAAACCTTTTTGGAATATATGAATACCAACGGTAGCCCTAAGAATCCATTGCAGAATAATCCCCCAGGTCTCCCACTCGCCCTTCGTAGGATGCTACGCAGGCTACGGGCATACCCGTAGCCTACATATTCGATTCCCCGCGCCCCACCCGGTTCTGTAATGCTTGCGTAGCGCGTACTCCCGTAGCTCTCCCGAAGGCCCTACGTAGCGTGCTACGATCGCTACGAGCATCCCTGGACTGCGTGGGCTACAAGGTTGCTCGTAGCGTTCGTAGCATGCTGGGAAATTACTATTAAACACTAAAAAATTCTCTGAATAGGATCATATGGTTTCATATTGAGGTTGACTAATAATAAATATCTGTAGGCATTTTATTTTGATATCACATCTAGAAGCGGAGAAATATGACTTTTAACTTTGTAACGTAAATTTGATTTTTTAAATGCGGATATTTCTAAAATAGGACTGTTTGTAAAATGAAACATACTTTAAGAGTAAGTTTGATTGGTAAACTTCAAAATTTCATGCGCGTATGTTAGCAATTCTAACTTATTTTGTTATATTTGTGGTAAATTTATGCATTTCCTTCATATTCACATTTGGACAGCCAGCTGCACCAAGAAAACTTCGCCTTCTCAATCAAAATATCAATAAATGATAGCGGGAAACTACTACGAGCAAAATAATATTATATATGTAATAGTATTAGGACAATAATAATAATAAAATTGTAGTGTAACCATTAGTGATTTATCCGATTTTGCCACAAATTGATAATAAAGCCGAGACGAGATTAGTTTTTTTTTTTAATACTGCGTTTTAATATTTGTGATTACTTTTTTACAGTTGATTTATGGAAGACTCACAGGCGATTACTTCTGCCGATATTCCACAACCGTATCATAGATGACTACATAGAAGTGTTTGGAGAACAAGGAAACATACTCGTGGAGAGGCTTCGAGAACAAGTCGAGAAGTCTCCGTTTGACGTTTACGAATACGTCACGTCTTGCATGCTAGACATTGTTTTTGGTAAGATTTTAGATTAACTACTATTTTTAGGGTTCCGTACGACACTCTCGAGGGAATCAAAATTTATAATATTATACTTCCCGTTGACCTAGAATCATGAAATTTGGCAAGAAGCAATGTTATGCAGGAAAGGAAAAAGTAAAAAGTTCGAAAACCGTAAATTTGTAGTTACGTACCTACAAATTTCAAAGTCAAAGTTAAAGTCAAAGCATTTATTTCAAATAGGCATATAATTTATTATTTTAAGCTCCTAGGGTAAAATTAAATTCTAGACTTTTTATGCTTTTTTTAAATTGTTCTAAAATAATGACCTCAGTTCCGTCATTTTGATCTTGAACAAAACACGTGTAGTAATAAAGTAATTACGTAGCAAAAAAAGTAAGCTTAAAATAAAATATTAACACGTAGAGTAGGTACCTATATAGTTTCTTCACCGTATCCGGCGAAAGCGACCAGAGAGCTCGCGAAAGGAATGAAAATTAGTTTGGGTCGTGAGCTCTTCTAAACCGGTGGGTTTTCAAGACCAAATTTGGTTTTGCAAGTTATGAGATGAAATGAGATCAGTCTAAGTATATGTATATAAAGGCTTTTTTTTTTGTGGATGGGAAATCATCAAATGACTCCTCCCGCTCTGGGTGGAGCGGAAGGGAGTGTCAGACTCTTACTGACTAAAACCCACCCGTGTTCCTTCCTTAGCCCTTTATGTTCCGGGCGAGCGGTAACCCTTTCGGACAATACCGCTGATCGGACAATCCCGCTGAAAAAAAAAAAAGAATATAAAGGCTTTGAGCCACTTTTATGTAGGTATTTGGCATTTCACGTCTAGATCGTCAAGACTATTTGTTTCAAAGCATTTGTATATTGAAAGCGAGCTTTGTGGTGAAGAGCACCACCTTCCTCGGTTTCGAGCAAGCTCCGGCTAGTGACCGACGGGTATGCCACAAGTCATACGGTTTCTAGCGCAAGCATTGCCCGACCTGTTCACGTTTTCCTTGGGCGAGCCCGAATTTAAAATTGATTATTGGTGATTTCAATTCAATTAATACGTATTAATTCATTGTATTTTATTAGTTACCTAACAATAGGTAATAATCGTTTAAAGATCAGCAGTTTCTGCAACTTATTACTATTACTTTTTCCACATGGGGATAGCGTGAATAGTGAAGTAATAGTAATAAGTTCTTATTATATTATTAATAACTAGCTTCCGCCCGCGACTCCGTCCGCGCGGATGTCGGTCTTCGCGTGGATGGTTTATTTCTCCATTTTGAGTAACTCTGACAATGACATCTTATAAATATCTATTGGACCCAAATACGGCTAAGCCTATAATAATTAAGGAGATCCCTCTATTGAGCTACTGCTGTTGAGCTCGCGTTCTGTAGTAAGTATTTTTTTCATAGTAATTCCGACCTTGATAAGTAGCATGTAGCAGTAAATTACTGACAGTGACGAAAAGTTTGCAATAATAAAAAAGTGATCGTGACAATGCGACAGAAAGTTAATTGAGAGCTTCAGCGTACACAACATTGTTAGTGAGCTCGTCCGGAATGTGAACATGAAGATTTCTTAGACTGCTCACACGGGAAAGAGCTACGTAAAGTTGCCCGTGTGAAAAACAACTCGCGGTAAGATCTACGCCAGCAATTCCTAGGGTCTGACCTTGAGCCTTATTTATTGTCATCGTGTAACACAAAGCTACAGGAAACTGTATTCTCTTAAATTGAAATAGAAAATTATCCACTGCGGGTAATGCAACGTGTGTTCGCGGTTCTACAGAACAACGTCTATGAATAAAACTGAAAAATAAGATTTTTTTTTTCTACGTATTTTTCCAGGATAAAAAGTATCCCATTTTATGCCCAGGATAATAAGGTATAATTATACCAAGTTTCATCGAAATCGAACCGTTAGTTTTCACGTGATGCCTGCACATACAGACAGACAGACAGACAGACAAAAATTTTTTTAATCACATATTTGGGTTTGGTATCGATCCAGCAACACCCCCCGCTATTTATTTTTTCAATATTTTCAATGTACAGAATTGACCCTTCTACAGATTTATTATATGTATAGATAAAGTTGAAGAGTTCGTTTGTTTGAATGCGCTAATCTCTAGAACTGCCGGTCAGATTTGAAAAATTGCTTTTGCATTTGTGTAGTGTGCTTCCCTAACATAAGTAATGTCAATGCAGATGTAAAATGTCAAACTTAAACTTAAATGCAGAAAATGTCAGTGAATGCTCAACGGGATGAATCTAAATAAAAATGCAAGTTGTCCGACTCAAACCACGTCTAATTGAACACTAAAATGTAATATACATAAAATGCATGGAACAATGCAATATGTCAGTGTTAATGCACTGCCAAATGTAGGTCGCGTCCAAAGTGCAAATATGCGAGCCTACTGGCTAACTTATTGTAATAAATATATTTTAAAACCCATGTACGTGCACCGTACAATTTGGTATCCCAATTCTTGAGAAAGGCTATGGGGTAACATTATGACTCTGAGGAGCCGAGCAAAAAGAAAAAGGGTCAGAAAGAGCGCTAAGCAAAAACGAAGCAATAGCGCGAGCAGGCGATGCGATGCGATGCGACGGGGTGGGCCGGGTGAACTAGAAATATCATGCGGACGAAGTCGTTGATAGAAGCTAGCTAAATAATAACTGGCGAATTACAGGCGTGATGTTATGTTATGTTGAACACAGAGACAGCAATGGGCAAGAAGATGGACGTGCAGCACAACCCGGACACGCCATACCTGCGCGCGCGCAAGACGGTCATGTCGATCATCAACATGCGCCTGTTCAAAGCGTGGCTGCAGCCCGACGCTCTCTTCCGTCTGACGTCACACGCCACCGCGCAGAAAGAAAGCATTGACGCCACTCATAAGTTCACTGATGAGGTAATGATTACATTAATTTTTGAAATTGCCATCTTATTAAAGATCTACCTTCGTCACTTTATACCAAGCATAACTTTATGAAAATATTGTACTTACCTACGTGTGCTAGTGATTTTCCATGTTTGTGTGTTAAATTAACACTTCACACACATGGTGAAGTGTTAATTTTACTATAATTTTAACCCAATTTGCTTTTTACAGGTTATACAAAAGAAGATAGCTGATTTTGAGAAATTAAGCTACAATGGTGGTAATTACGAATCACACTTTACTCAATCTACCTAGCCTTTACACAAATATGTTGGGGTCGGCTTCTAGTCTTACCGGATGCAGCTGAAAACCAATATTTTACAGGGAGCGATTACCTAGCTGATTTTATTTCGCGATATCAGGTTTGGTCCCATAGTAAAAGTTGTTCCTAATGATGAGTCAATGACCTCTTAAGAGGTTGTTAATGTTTTACCAATAACCCTGTATACAAGTCCCTCACGAAAAACGCATTACTAACCATATTCAAATCATTTGTCATTGCTTTTAAAAATATTATAATGACAACTTCCCTATCGTTTTCAGATCGAAAAGACATACTACAATTACTATTAGAAAGAAAGTTAGCATTCAGTAACGTGGAGTTACGGGAACACATCGATTCTATCACTATCGCTGGTAACGATACCACGGCACTTGTAATATCATATGCGTTACTGTTACTGGGATGTCATGAAGATGCTCAGGATCAAGTATATACAGAGTGGGTAGTCATTTTTCTATCTTTTCCTCTTTTCGAGACTAAAGGCGCGGGCCTGGCGGGCGGAGAGTAATGGGTAGCTCACCGTCCGATCAGGACCAGGCCCGTGCCGGACGGCGCGTACATGTTCCACGCGCGCCTCGAAGAGATGTCTGCATCGAGGAGGGGCCCCCTTAAGGCCGAAGCCTGCCGGGTCAGCGGGATTGTCCGAACGGGTTACCGCTGCCCCGGAACATAAAGGGCTAAGGAAGGAACACGGGTGGGTTTTAGTCAGTAAGAGTCTGTCACTCCCTTCCGCTCCACCCAGAGCGGGAGGAGTCATTTGATGATTTCCCATCCACAAAAAAAAAAAGGCTCTGGGACCACAGGCGCATTTATTGGATGCGTTATTACGATCTTTCTGGTTAATGGCCATAAAGCAATGACTTTTCACACGAAATGGTAGTTACGAACACAGGATGCTAACTCAATAAATCTTTGGGCCTTTCAGATTAAAAACAATTTTCGGAGACTCTCAAAGAATACCTACCAAAGAAGATTTATCAAAAATGGACTACTTAGAAAGAGTAATCAAAGAAACGATGCGGTTGTACACAGTGGTGCCTATAATTGGTCGGAAAACGGAAAAAGAATTGAAACTTTGTAAGTCTTAACTAGATTCTATAGATTATTAGCTGTTTGCTTGGTAAAATTAATCAGTAGTTACGAGACTGCGAGCAAATAGTCACAAAAAAGTGTAAGTTGAACCTTGTTCCGCAAATTCACGAGTTACCATTTACCTTTTGGATTTTTTTCAAAAATTGCAAAACAGAAAACCATATTGATAAACTTGATAGTAATAAGTTTGTGTGCTTTTTTATATATTTATATCTTCTTGATTTTAAGGCCCCATACACATGCCAGTTAATTTGGGAAAGTACGAGTAACTGGCACACTGCGGCACCCTTGCATGCCAGTATTACCATCGCGTCGCACAAACGTTTCTTTAAAATGTTGTGCTAGCTACTTGTATGCCAGTTATAGGCATGCCAGTTAGTTAGCGTATACACATGGCAGTAGCTGGCACGTGCAAGGAGCTGGTATGCTAGTGTGCAAGCTACGGGCATGTGTATCCCCAGCATTATTATCCTTTTTTCATTAAGCCGGGGATACACATGCTAGTAACTTGCACACTAGCATAGCAGCTCCTTGCACGTGCCAGCTACTGTCATGTGTATACGCAAACTGACATGCCTGTAACTGGCATACAAGTAGCTAGCACAACATTTCATTTACTTACATGCACGTTGAGGGAGGGGTCGCGGAGTGTTGTAAAAGCATACTTTTGTGCGACCCGATGGTAATACTGGCATACAAGGGCACAACTTGCATGCCACTATTACTTGCAAATGTATCCGCAGTGTGCCAGTTACTCGTACATGCCAGTAACTTTCATGCCAGCTACTTTCCCGATTTACTGGCATGTGTATCCCCGGCTTTAGGTAGTGACCTTAAAGCTTGACACATATCCCAAAAACATGTTTTTCTGTTAATATAAACAAAGGCGTGCGCGCGGCTTTTTTTAGAAAAAAAAGAAATAATGAAAACATGTTTCATGGTCACAGAACACTTCCCTAGAAAAGACAAGTTAGCTCGAATATAAAACCAAAACAAATAAATAAATAAAAGACTAACTAGAAGGTGTCCACTCGGCGTCATGCTGTGCTATGTGCCACAGCACTGATTTACAGTGGTTGATCACTTTATTTTATTAACCGACTTCTAAAAAAGGAGGAGGTTCTCAATTCGGATGTTTGTATTTTTTTTTTTTTTATGTTTGTTCGCGCATAACTCCGTCGCTTGCCAACCGATTTGAAAAATCCTTTTTTTGTTGGAAAGGGTATGCTTCCCAAATGGTCCCATGAAAATTTTATCGAAATCGGACAAGCGGTTTTTGAAAAATCAACAAAAACCTAAAAATTTATCTACATTAACGATCTTTTCATATTTCATAACTCCGTCATTTACGAACCGATTTGGAAAATACTTTTTTGAGCATTTGCTCTCGAAAATCATCATTTGGTAAAGTGGAGCTGATGATAAAGACCACAGATGGCTATCGGAACTACTCAATGACAAATATTTCACGGGTTGCGATTCGATTACTTTAATATGGTTGCTAAGCAATTTATGCTCTTTACAAGCTCCATTCCACCATATGCAATGGTGAAATGGAGCTGATGGTGACTTCTCAAACAGCTCCAGTTCTCCTGGCTTATGGGAACTCCTCAACAATTAACGTCCCTGCATCGGGTAAAGCAATATTTTGTAAAAGGTGATAAGCAGTTGACATTAGGCTATTGTAACTTAGATAAATTACAAACTGACTCACTAAAAAGTGAAAAATAAAAACTTTTTTACAAAAAAAAAACAACCGACTTCCGAAAAACACTATAAAGTGAAAAATAACTTTAATTTCGGAAGTCGGTGGCAAAAAACTAAATTACAAATCCAAAGACACCGACTTCCGAAATTAAAGTTATTTTTCACTTTATAGTGTTTTTCGGAAGTCGGTTGTTTTTTTTTTGTAAAAAAGTTTTTATTCGCAACAAATTATCTAGCTTGCTTACAATAACATATAATTTAAAAAATATATAAAAAATAAATAAATATAAAATAATAATATAAAAATATATATACATATAATAATAAATATTATAATTTGTTGTAGTCTTATGCCGAATAGGCGCTGCGATAGAATCAGTACCTACCTACCTAGTCAACTTGTGACATTTATGTACAAGTTTATGTTCATGAGCAATAAAATACATTTCACTAACATTGTTATTATGATTTCAACTTTGTAAACAACGTATTTACAAGTTTTAGAAGTAACTAGCTGACCCGGCAAACGTTGTTTTGCCATATAAATTACTTCTAGCTGCCCGGCGCTACTTCGTTCGCGTGGTGTCCTACCCCTTACCCTACCCTACCCCTACCCTACACTACTCCTACCAAAATTGCCAAAATATCTCCTACCCTACTCCTACCCTACTTCTACCCTACTCCTACCCTACTCCTACACCACTTTACGTTAAATTTAAAGAAAAAGAAAGATAAAAAGTATCCTATGTCCGTCTCAACTTTTACTATGGGACCAACCATGACATCGCGAAAAAAAAATCAGCTGTTCCCTACATTTTGACGAGTCATATGAACATAAATGTAGGGATAGGGAACAGCTGATTTTTTTTCTCGATTTCATGTTTGGTCCCATAGTAAAAGTTGTTCATAATGATGAGTACAATAACCTTTTAAGAGGTTGTTAATGTTTTACCAATAACCCTGTATAAATCCCACATGGATACTAACCCCCTTACTAATAAACGTATTATATCAGGTGAATAGTTACACACCGATTTCTCTCTTTCAGTCGTCAGCAATTTGACTTTCGAAAGAAGAAGACAAAGCGTTGTGTAACTATACAGACGCTATACAACGTTTATTAGTAAGGGAGTAATAGTGTTAACCCCTCACTTAACTTAAGTTAACACTTTGAGGTTTTTACAGAATATACCGACAGGAATTTAAAACTAAATAGATCTTCATCATCATCATTTACGCCGAAAGACGTCCACTGCTGGACATAGGCCTCCCCCAAGCACCTCTAATGACAATTATAATGATAATTAGATGATCGTTAATGATAATTCTCTAATTAACATTTTAGCTACATTCACGATCCCGGCTGGCGTGGGCTGTGCAGTAATACCGATGGTGATGCACCGCTCGAAGAGACTGTGGGGTCCTGATGCTGACAGCTTCAACCCTGACAGGTTCCTTCCAGAGAACTGTTCGGCCAGACATCCGTGTGCTTACATACCTTTCAGTCACGGGACAAGGAATTGTATAGGTGATGTCATATTCTATTGGGTACCCATATCACTCTAATATTATAAAGGTGAAAGTTTGTGAATGTGTCTGTGTTTGTGTGTTTATATGTTTGTTACTTCTTCATGCTCAAACTGCTGGACTAATTTTGATAAAATTTTGCATGGAGGTAGCTGACTCCTTGGATTAACATATAGGCTACTTTTTACCCGACTGCGTCAGAAGGAGGGTTATGTTTTTCGAGTGTATGTATGTATGTATGTATATTTCTTTTGCACGCTCTGTAGCATAAACGGCTTGATCGATTTCAGCTTGAGAGGTGCCGTTAGATTCGTCTTAATTGTGAGAGTGACACTGGGTATATCAAAATTGAAAAAAAATAAAATGGCCGTTTTTTGCGCAATATTATATCTTCAAAAAAAAATTTTTTTTCAAAACCTTTCGAGTGGGGTATCAAAATAAAGGGTTTTAAAAGGTGATTACAAAAATATATACAACTTATACGGTTAAAAGTAATTCGAAGTGAAAAATCGTAAAAAACACGTACCAAGAACTAAATCGTGTACGAAATCTTTCATCTTTCACGTTTATTTTGTAAACTAAAAAGCTGGAAATAAAAAAAAGTTATTTAAAAAAATAAAAAACCCGACTGCGGTAAAAAACTGAAAAGCTAAAAACAAGCCCATTTTAAATTAAATAAAAGTTGGAAGCAGGCTCGACCCATATGATTTTTATTATATTTTCAAATTCAAATGGGTCCCGCCTGCTTCCATCTTTTATTTAATTTAAAATGGGCTTGTTTTTAGCTTTTCAGTTTTTTATTCCGATATTCCCACGAAATCGACAATTACGCGGGTGAATCCGCGGGGCGCAGCTAGTTAGGTATAAGTGCAGGGTGGCAGAAGTGGCAGTAACATTGACGCGCAACCTACCATGGATTCCGTACAACATTTTTTTTAAACCGTCAGTTATTTAAAAAAAATTACTTGTTCCATACATTTTGACCGCGTAGGCCACTTTCCTATGAACAGCTGTTTTTAGGGTTCCTTACCCACTTTCCGTCTATCTGCCTGTCACCAGGCTGTATATCATGAACCGTGATAGCTAGACAGTTGAAATTTTCACAGATGATGTATTTCTGTTGCCGCTATAACAACAAATAGGTACTAAAAACAGATTAAAGGGGGGCTCCCATACAACAAACGTGTTTTTTTTCGGCATTTTTGCTTGTGGTACGGAACCCTTCGTGTGCGAGTCCGACTCGCACTTCGCCAGTTTTTTTTTTTTTGTAACAGATGAAAAATTTCTACGGTAAGGGGTCTAGAATCATGTGCTGAATTCATGGAATTTGTAGTTTGCTGTCCCTGCTAACCTGTAGTTAAGAAGACTGACTGACAAGTTTCAAAGTTTTCCTTCTCCTACTATTTTGCTGTACCCGACACGGTCTAGTCTGTGTGGTGCCGGACTTAAAGAATAGCACCACCCCAAACTTCCCGTGGGTGTCGTAAAAGGCGACTAAGGGGCGTACCGGAGAATGGGCAGCAGCGTTCTCTATGCATTCCACCACCATACCATACTGCGATCGCCAACCCGCCTGCCAAGCGTGGCGATTGCCATAATCGCCACGCTTGTCCCCCAAAAGGGGGGCCTTTTGGGGGAGGCCTATGTCCAGCAGTGGACGTCTTTCGGCTGAAATGATGACACGGTCTATAACAGGGGTGGCCAACTTGGTTAGACCCAAGATCTACGGTTCACTGACGACACCCTATGCGATCTACCAATTACATACTTCTTAAAATCTTAAATGAAACAGCATAATTCAGTACACAATTATGTAGTATTTTTTATTTTATTAAGCGGGAAAATATATAACTGAAAATTGTTCTTAGTAACCTATTTATTCATATTAATGTGAGTATTGCTTTTGAGTATCTTTCGATAGATTAGCAAAATCAGGTTTGTAGTTGTAAATATTTTTTGCCTTGTCACGATCGACCAGTCGATCGCGATCGACTGGTTGGCCACCCCTGGTCCTATAATGATCTCATAAAAATTTAAGTAACCACCTAAGTAGGTAGGTACAGTCACGAGCATAAATACTTTACACTTAATTTTCTTCGAGAGTATTGATAGATATTATATGATGCTACGAACTTATTATTATTGAAACCACTCTATTATGAAATAAGTTTTTTTTCCGAAGTTGTAAGTAGGTATCATTTCACGAGAAAATGCTTTGGAATTTTGCCTAACTGTAAGGTATGTATGCTCGTGAGTGTGCACATTATGGAATAATTTTTTTTAAATGATTGAGTATTGAAGATACGCTACAAAGTAAGCTAAGTTATGGCTTAGCACATCGTGTGTTGTTATGACTTTTTCATTTTCATTATGTCTTCGTTGTTGACCAACAGTTTTACCCATACATAGTATTACATAAGGTCATTCAAGGCTGTATGTAGTAGTGATTTTTAATAAGTGAGCTGGGTCGCATAATACTAATTGTAGATGTACCGAGGTAATCTCATCTTAGCGACTAAATTTTATTGACTCTTATTCTGGGTTGAATTAGGCCTGGGCTGACCTGGGGGCCTAGAAAGGCCACTTTGGCAGAATCATAAAAGGTTAACACTATGAATCATAATGGACAGTTAACTGGTGTAAATTGGTGAAGGATTTTTCAGTTATTTTTTTTTGTCTGTGATAAAATACCAATCAATCCAATCCAAATCCAATCCCAATCTCTTTGATTATACCCACCTATACAGTGCAGCGAAAAAAGATAAAACACGGACTGTCTTCGCCATACTATGATTCATAGAGTTGTCCTTCTATGATTCTGCCACAGTGGCCTTTTTAGGCCCGCTGGTACCTCATATAATCCTAACAAAAAAAAATGCAATATCCACGTAATGAAACATTGTTATTTCATTTACAGGTCGTCACTTCGGGATGCTAGCAATGAAAAGTATCCTCGCCAATGTACTTAGAAGTTACAAAGTATCAGCGACAATATGCGATCGACTTAAAATAGAAATACTCCTATTTCCCGTCCATGGACATCAAATAACTTTAGAAAAACGGGTACCTGTAATGTTGTAATTATTTTATGAAGTGTATGAATTTTGTTGTTGTTGACAAATCTATCTGGATAAGTATCACGGACTGATTTTATGCGAGAATGAGAAGCTTATGCTATGAACTTTTGGGGTAATTATCTATGTAAGATTTAGGTAATTAAGATATTTTCAATGAAATAAATTATTGACAAAGTAATGTTTTTTTTTTCCTATAACTTAAGCAAATGATATAATCATTTCTTGATCCTGCAGGCATTTTCATTGAAAAACTAGATTTGAGACTACCCTGTTTTCTAAAAGCTAATGATAAAATCTGATACTGTATACGAATCAAAGGGTGTCTCGCACAGCCAGTCAAAATACTGTCCACTGAATCAAACATAAGTAGTACCTACCTAGTCTATTAATAAAGGTACTTAAAGATATACAGAGAGATATATATATGTATATGAGAGCTCTTTGTAGAGCTGTCGGCCCGGGCGAGGGCCAGCGAGCACCCTACGGCTACGCCCGCCCGCCCTTCCGCTGGTGATTGCATTTCATGCATACAATCAATAAATCTGTTTTATCTCACAGAGTATTTATTTGACATGATATCAACAACTCAGTAGCAAAATTTAAATTAAATGCGAATTGAAATAATGTGTTTTTTTTTTTTGTTTTTTGGGTTCCGTACCAAAATGGTAAAAAAACGGAACCCTTGTGGTGAGACTCAGTCTGTCTGTCAGTCACAGCTGGATATCTCAAGAACTACTATGCTATCAATTTGAAATTTGGAATAGTTTTACATGACGCTTGCCCAACTATTTTGCAAATAAGAAAGAAACAAAAAATATATGTACTACTAGGGTATCATATAAAGAACGCAGTTTGCACATTCTCAAAGATTGATTCTTTTTTTTAGGCCGCATGGTTTTCGATTTTTTGATGAAAAATCTCCGAAGTTTTCAAAGAGAAAAATCTGAAATAATTGTATGTGATTGAAGTTTATGTAAAGATTACAGGAAAAATAAAACGAAGTCTCTAAATAGCACACTTTTTCAGAAATCATCAACAATAGATACATAAGTTCCACTATCGGTCAAGAGATGGCGCTGACATAAAACTGCAATATTCTATACCACAGTGCACAGTGTTAAAATTCTCTGACGAATATAGGCCTCGCCGATGAAAATTTAAAAACATGTGATGTTACGGAACCCTCGGTGCGCGAGTCCGACTCGCTCTTGCCTGGTTTTTTATTTTATTGATGGTACTTCTACAATGTTGCAAAAAAGTCTTCATAAAATTAGAGGAACATCTAATTTTAATTCACATAGCACACTCTGCTTTCTTTGGCCGCGTATTGTCAGTCAATTTGTCACACAGCATCCATCCATGGCAAAAGTCACCGTCTAAGCGGACCGAATTCGACCTACTCAGAAAATTTCGCTATCTATTTACTACAATGAAAAAAACTGGATGGCAGTATTAACAAAACGCATAAATTCTTATCAAGGAAATCGTTTTTTATTAATATTCTGGTTTTCCTGACTTGAGATTAGGTAATAGATAATTAAACTAAAACAAACGTACTGTTATTTATTTATTTATTTAATACTTCAAGCACATAAATGTACAGAGGCGGACTTAATGCCATAGGCATTTTCTACCAGTCAACCTTTGGGTGATGCAGAGACAAAGAGTGGTAGGTGCAATCAAGAACATTGAGGAATAAATATTTTAAATATAAAAATACGCATATAGGTACCTATTAAAACTATGAATATAATATATACCTAATTACATATAAATATAAGAACAAATAAATATTATGTTATGTGTATATAATGTTAAAGATGTATGCACAATGGTAATAAAAAAACTGGCCAAGTGCGAGTCGGACTCGCACACGAAGGGTTCCGTACCACAAGGCAAAAACGCAAAAAAAAAACATGTTTGTTGTATAGGAGCCCCCCTTAAATATTTATTTCATTTTAATTTTATTATTTAATATTAAAGTTAAAATACAACTGAGTATTTTGTGAATATTTCAAGTGCCTACCTGTTGTAATTTTTGATATCGAGCAAAAAAGGGCAAAAAAATCGCGTTTGTTGTATGGGAGCCCCCCTTAAATATTTAATTTATTTTGTTTTTAGTATTTGTTGTTATAGCGGCAACAGAAATACATAATTTGTGAAAATTTCAACCGTCTAGCTATCGCGGTTCTTGAGATACATCCTGGTGACAGACAGACAGACAGACAGACGGACAGACAGCGAAGTCTTAGTAATAGGGTTCCGTTTTTACCCTTTGGGTACGGAACCCTAAAAACAAGCCTGTCAAACAAGCTGTCGAGAGCCTGAATGATGTATGTACTTACTTGCTTACTTTTGCTTGTTTGGCGGGACCGCGCCTGGTTTATGGTGCCCACGAGACGTACGCCCTAAGCAATTGCTTAATTTGGCACTGCCTAATGTATCTACATAACATCATGGCGCCTTCTTCCTGAAGGGTTAAACTGAGATGTACAGTACCTTCTTACACCACTTTCATGCGATGTAACCGGCAGCGAGCTAGATTTACCGAATGCTTCCACTATCCCCGATGCAGACAACCGCCGTGAATCAGTAATCACGGGACAAAGAGAAAGATTAACGCTCTAAATGTGTAGGTACTAAGAAAGGTAGGTTACTTAATTTGATCTTCTTTGGATTTCAAAAACTAAAAAAAAAACCTGTCAAGAGCGAGTCGGACTCGCGCACCGGTGTACGTTACCCCAGCAAGAAAGTATCTCCTAGAGTTATATGAGTAGAACGTATAATTGGTGCCTTATCTGCTGTAAATGTGCCCCCACATAAAAAATGTGTGCCCCCTGTCGTTTTGCAAAAAAATCGAAAAAACGATTCTTGCTGGGGTAACGTTTTTCTAGCAGGAAAATTCTAAACGAATGATCGGAGAGAGAAAAACTGTGCATAGCCAGAGAGCTTATATGTGTGCCAAAATGTGCCCCCAAAAAAAAAATCTGTGCCCCTTCAGATTTTCGAGATATTGCATTTCCTGCTGGAGTAACGTTTTGATGAATCGTATATCTCTAAAACCATTGCATGTGACCCTGTAGAATAAACATACACGAGTAGCTCTTAATGTGTGCCCCTTAGTGCCCCAATTAGATTTAAGAAAATATTTATAGTTTTCAAGTTATCGCGGTTTTATGAAAACCCGAAAAAACATCGCAGCGCCTAAATGAGACAAGGCACAAGTTCGCTGAAAACTGTATTCGGTCCTTCTTGACGCTAATAATAACCATACAAAGTTTCAAAACTGTTCATGCATGCGTTTTTGAATAATCTCGCTAAAAGTCAAAACGATGGTGTCATAACTTTGACGGCACAATACAAGGAACTGGCTCAATCCCAGATGTGTAGGTGTAAACCAAAATCTTGTGCCTTTAGTCAAAAATATATGGTGAAAATATTGAGCTTGGAATGTTTCGCATTAAGTAAATATAAACAAAAAACCAAAATATGTAAACAACGGCTGGTTATCCGACCAAATCTGAATGACTACTAAAAAGTGACGGATTCATACAAATCGATGACCTTCTTTACTTTACTCACTAACCGGTTCACACGTGTTGTGCCTGAGTACACTGAAGTAGAAAAGTAATAAGTAATAAAATAAAGTTG
The DNA here is from genome assembly GCA_916614155.1 of Mesoligia furuncula. Lineage (NCBI taxonomy): Eukaryota > Metazoa > Arthropoda > Insecta > Lepidoptera > Noctuidae > Mesoligia > Mesoligia furuncula. The sequence continues at coordinate 12,201,364 of OU744811.1, read as the reverse complement.
TTATTGGATTATATTCTACTAGCTGTTTCTATGACCTTACACATGATTAAGTACATTATAAATAGTAGCGTAAGTGCTATTCCAAGGTAAGCTATCTTCTCCATTCTAAATTAAAATACATCCAGTAATTTATGTGTGAACGAAAGAAATACATCCATTTGCCAGGGGCCCAATTCTGCTATTTTTATAAATTCGTCATCCCAACACGATCCCACCACCATCCCATTGTCATTTTGCTAAAAGTTCGTAATCTGCTAAATTCATAATGGTTGATCATTGGTCGGTCAATGGCACAGAAATTATACGATACTCGTAACGAATTAAAAGCAATGACTGCACAATGATGTTCTAATGGTAGGTCACTGATAAAAGGAACTGTCAAAATTTTTGCAGATTACCGCGTAAGTCAGTAATTCATTTTTCATTATGTACGAGATTACTATTCTATGACATTTCTTTCAATGGAGTGTCAGTGGTTGACCATTGGAAAGTCATAATGACGCCATTATATTAGTAGATTACCAAACTTGTCAAAATTAACAATTATGAAATCAATGATAGACCATTCTGACACTATTGTAATAGCAGACTTGAGGCCCAGGTCTTTGACCCAAAATTTGACTGGTCCTGATGTTTAAAAAAAAATATAGTTCATGAATGTGTGATGAATACCTACTACTAAAAAGAGGTAGGTAGCTCTTTTTTGTATATAAATAAGCCCGTATTTGTCTTTATATATATTGTTAGCGGAGAATCCTGACATTGAGGGCGTGGCTGCTGAATGACGTCACGAGGCGCGAGAGGGGCAGACGGACGGCTGCAGCGGCGAGCTCATTGCCTCGGTCATTTCATTTTGGGCGCTTGAAGAGCTAGGACAGGTTTTAGCTAGGCGTGTGTTAGGTTACTTGTGTTTAATTAAGATCAATTTTTGTTAATTACTTGTTTGAAAGAATAATAAGCTTTATTTTGTGGTCGTTATCTTTTTTTTAAAATAAAACTTGCTCACTCTGCTAATAATATATATATTTATTGATAAGCCGTAGGTTAGATAAATTAACAGAAAGTTTTTCATCATTAAGGGGAATGCTCCAACTAGCCCGCGAAATTCAAAATTTCTTGCGTTTTTTGCAATTTGCAGGCCAGTGCTAGGTTGTATGTTGATTAAAATATTATTCGCGGCTGTAAGACGTATGTATAATCATCAAAATTACCAATACAACCCTCCAACTTCATTAAGGCGTAGGAACAAAAAAAAAACACAAAAAGTCATTCCTATAGCTTTATGAACTTAGAGCGTTGTATTGATGATTTTGATGATTATAATGCTGTAACTTCATATGTCTTACAGCCGCGAATAATATTTTAATCAACTTACAACCTAGCACTGGCCTGCAAATTGCAAAAAACGTAAGAAAATTTGAATTTCGCGGGTTGGTTGGAGCATTCACCTTAACCAAATAAATTTTGGTACCTACAGTTTTGAGAGTTGTATTTAAATGATAAATGATTTTATTTTTTGTAAGTAGGTTTGTACAAACACTTTTACACGTCAATCATGGTTTTTTAAAACTAGATGAGGTCGGCGTTTCCTATCTGACTACTCTAAGAAAGGCCGAAACAAACTCAGAGGTCACAGTCTCTTTTAAAGTCCTGACATAATCTTGGTCAGGTTATATGAAGACCATGTAGATCGATGTCTGAGACGGTCTTTTGAAGAAAGAACCACACAGATTGAGAGGACCTGTCCAGTCAGTGCACGCATTTGTCAGAAATCGTGCAGCTCAACTCAAGACTTAAGGAGCTCAACGATTCGACGAACAATACCAAAGAAAGGACATTTGGGTAGGCCACATAAATTACTCAAACTGCCAGACCAAGAGAAAAAAAAAAACAGAACAGAAAGAATAATTATATAAAAGTAACAAAATGACCCACATCGTCTTCACATTCACAAATCACAATAAATAAGATAATGTAATACTTTACAAAGTAAGCAAATGTCATTGTTTATAAAAAAATCATTAATGTCAAAGTGTATATAAAAAAAAGGACGTTCCAAATGCAGAAATGTGAAGCAGCTCAATCCCAAGCCTTTTTGTCCTCAATATAATCTTTAACTGTATAAAAGGCTTTCTGGCACAACTTACGTTTAATGAATGATTTGAATTTATTGAGGCTTCGATCTTGAACGTGGCTTGGTAGCTTATTATAAAAGCGTATACATTGGCATCTGAACGAGCCACCTATTTTTTTGAGCCTTGTTGTAGGTACAACAAATTTGTGTTTGTTTCTAGTATTTATATTATGGATATCACTGTATTTTTTAAACAATTTTATATTTTTATGGGCATATAAAAGATTTTCATAAATATACTGAGAAGGCACAGTCATTACATTAATCTCTTTAAATTTGTCTCTGAGAGAGTGTCTCGGACTTAATTTATAAATTGATCGAACAGCTCGCTTCTGTAAAACAAAGATAGTCTGAATATCGGCGGCATTTCCCCACAATAGAATACCGTAGGACATTACACTATGAAAATAGCTAAAGTACACTAAACGGGCAGTCTCTATATCAGTTAAATTACGAATTTTTCTAACAGCATATGCTGCGGAACTTAGCCTTTTTGACAATTTATCTATATGTGGACCCCACTGAAGCTTAGGATCCAAAGTTATGCCCAAGAATACTGTGTTGTCTTCAGGATTCAATTCCTCGCCCTTTATCAACACATTAGTTTTCACATGCCTAACGTGAGGTAGCGTAAACTTAATGCATTTGGTTTTTTTCTCGTTTAGAAGCAAATTATTAACATTGAACCAATGGACTACTTTCGAGATCGCGCTATTTACATCGTCAGTAACCAACTGCTGACGTTTAAGTTTAAACAATAGAGAAGTGTCATCTGCAAACAACACTATATCATGATTATCCTTTATGAGGTACGGCAAGTCATTAATATAAATAAGAAACAAGAAAGGACCAAGAATTGAGCCCTGTGGAACTCCCATTGTTACTATAGATCCGGGTGATCTTTTTCCATTAACGTCAACGCTCTGAATCCTTTTACTCAAGTATGAAGTAAGAAGATCCAGAGCAGTGTTCCGGATTCCGTAGTGGCGGAGTTTCCTGATTAACGTTTCGTGAAGAACGCAATCGAATGCCTTGGACAAATCACAAAAGATGCCCAAGGCATCGCATTTATCTTCCCATGCATTATAAATATGTCCTAAAAGTTCAACACCGGCATCAGTAGTTGAACGACCCCGTGTAAAACCGAACTGTTTGCTGTGTAATAATTTATGTTTATTAAAAAATCTTTGCATTTGGTCTAAAATTAATTTCTCAAAAATTTTACTAAAGGTAGGTAGTACAGAAATAGGTCTATAATTTGTGGGGTCTGATGTACTACCTGATTTAAACAAAGGTATTATTTTACTATATTTCATAAGGTCAGGAAACTCCCCATTGTCAATACAACTATTAAAGATAAGAGCTAAAGAAGGTGCTACAATGTCAATAATAGACTTAGCTACTTCTACAGAATTACCCCACAGATCTGCAGTCTTTTTTACATTTAAAGTGTGAAAGGTTTTAATTATATCTCTACAGGTAATATATTCAAAATGAAATTCCGAATCGCAACCATTAACATTTTCCTTAAGCAAAGACTCAGCAACAGAAGGTGATGAGTTTAGTGATTTAGTAGTTGAAACGGGAATATCTGAAAAGAAATTTTCAAAAGCCTCGGCGACTTGTGAGTCTGATTTTATTATGTTGTCATTAATAGACAGGCTGTAGTCAGTATTTCGGTTACTAGATCTTCCCGTTTCACTATTAATAATATTCCAAGTCGTTTTAATTACATTACTGCTGTTTTTAATCTTTGAACCCAAATAACGTGACTTGGCCATGTAACAAACTTTTTTAAACAATTTTGAATAATTTCTAACATACAAATTAAATTCATCAGTGTTAATATAATTCCTTTCATTGTACAGTTCATAAAGCCGTGTTCTACTTTTATGAATGCCAATAGTAGCCCAATCACTGAAGGATGCATTACTATTAACCGAGATAGTCTTGGGGATAAATGTGGAATCAAATTGTTTACAGTATACATTAAAAAAATTATCATAAAGATTATTGGGGTCAGCATGAATAGACAAAACGGGTAGTTTATTAATGAGTTTAACTTTAAAAGCCTCCAAGCGACTTGCAGTTTTGGGGTTAACAGTGATATCCTTTTTAGCCACTTTTTTGTTTTCAATAGTTATCCTTTGCCCGCAATGATCAGAATCTAGTAAAGTTATAATTTCTTTGTGGCTTGGTATAATATCTGTATAAATATTATCTAGGCATGTGGCACTAGTAGGGGTTATTCTTGTTGGCTCTAAAAATAGGTTTAGAAGATTGTAGGACTGAAACAGACTTAAAATTTTACTACAAGAACCTGAGTTTTCTAATAAATTGACATTAAAATCACCGCAAATGATAACCGACTTGTTTGAGTTACAAATCCTGTGTAACACTTCATCCATTACCTTTTCAAAGCAGTCATACAATCCTGAAGGGGGTCTATACACGCTTAATACAATAGAGTTTAGTGTATACCTATAGTCACGCTTAATACAATAGAGTTTAGTGTATACCTATAGTCAACCGCACAATGATCTATGTTGCAACAACGTGTTTCCATTTTGTATCGACATACATCCCTCATAGGTACGTAATACGACATTACGTACCTATGAGGGATTTATAATTATTAACCAACGATTATATTAAAGCTGATTATGTAGTGTCTGATTATGTCTGTGTGGTGCCGGACTTAAAGAATAGCAGCACCCCATACTTCCCGTGGGTGTCGGAAAATTCGACTAAGGGGCGTACCGGAGAATGGGCAGCAGCGTTCTCTATGCATTCCACCACCATACCATACTGCGATCGCCAACCCGCCTGCCAAGCGTGGCGATTATGGCAAACCCCCCGATTTTGGGGGAGGCCTATGTCCAGCTGTGGACGTCTTTCGGCTGAAATGATGATGATGTAGTGTCACATAATTTTGATTTGATGGCGTTTTGGATATATAAGTGTCATTCCACAGTTAGGTGATAATGTTGTCAAGTATATGGGATAAATATGTTTATTTATATAGCCAAATAGTACCATCAGATAATTTATGCACATTCGATGTTTACAGTTATATCTTTATGCGGTTTACTATACTAACACACTTTATCTGAATCTATGTATTAGCAAATTACTCGTAAGAAAATTATTTATCTGTGATTTCAAATTTAATATTTTTTTTACAAAATATTAGGTATACTTAATACTGATCTGTGATTTTTTGTGATGCGAATTTACTAATTATATGTTAGACTTAGATGAAAAACTGATCTGTGATTTAAATAATAATGACTATACAACGTGCAAATAATTTCTAATATTTATAGGCAGGAAATTTGATCTGTGATTTGATGCAATAATTACTTTAAGAATTAAAATTAAGGGAATAAAAATAATAATTTCCACATCAACAAGCTGTTTCATTAATATAGTCACAAGGTGCATTTAATATATTTTTTAATTAGCCCCCAAAACTTTTGAACACGACTGTACGGACAACAGCTTAGGTATAATACGTCCAATAAAGAAGGTCATCGATATGTATGAATCACTCGCTTCTTAGTAGTCATTCAGATTTATCCGGATAACCAGCCGTTGTTTACATATTTTGGTTTTTTGTTTATATTTACTTAATGCGAAACATTCCAAGCTCAATATTTTCACCATATATTTTTGACTAAAGATTTTGGTTTACACCTACACATCTGGGATTGAGCCAGTTCCTTGTATTGTGCCGTCAAAGTTATGACACCATCGTTTTGACTTTTAGCGACATTATTCAAAAACGCATGCATGAACAGTTTTGAAACTTTGTATGGTTATTATTAGCGTCAAGAAGGACCGAATACAGTTTTCAGCGAACTTGTGCCTTGTCTCATTTAGGCGCTGCGATGTTTTTTCGGGTTTTCATAAAACCGCGATAACTTGAAAACTATAAATATTTTCTTAAATCTAATTGGGGCACTAAGGGGCACACATTAAGAGCTACTCGTGTATGTTTATTCTACAGGGGCACATGCAATGGTTTTAGAGATATACGATTCATCAAAACGTTACTCCAGCAGGAAATGCAATATCTCGAAAATCTGAAGGGGCACAGATTTTTTTTTGGGGGCACATTTTGGCACACATATAAGCTTTCTGGCCATGCACAGTTTTTCTCTCTCCGATCATTCGTTTAGAATTTTCCTGCTAGAAAAACGTTACCCCAGCAAGAAGCGTTTTTTCGATTTTTTTCCAAAACGACAGGGGGCACACATTTTTTATGTGGGGGCACATTTACAGCAGATAAGGCACCAACTATACGTTCTACTCATATAACTCTAGGAGATACTTTCTTGCTGGGGTAACGTACACACCGAGGGTTCCGTATTGTGACACGTGAAATATTTTTAAATGTTCATCGGCGAGGCCTATAGTCGTCAGATATTTTTACCACTGCGGTGAAGAATATTGCAGTTTTAGGTCAGCGCGATCTCTTGACCGATAGTGGACATAATGTAATTTTGCTTGATGATTTCTGAGAAAGTGTGCTATTTAGAGACTTCGTTTTATTTAACTTAAGTTTTAAGTTAGTAAGACAAGTAAGTCCATCATTCAGGCTCTCGACAGCTTGAATGATTTGGGGGTCATGATCCCCATGTCCCCGGGACCGCGCCTGGTTTATGGTGCCTCCGAGACGTAATGTCCTAAGCAATTGCTTAATTTGCTTAGGGGTTAATGTGCCCATCGGGGTCTCCGTAGATCAAGTACCTACGTACTACGTACTTGATCTACGGAGACTCCGATGGGCACATAAAAAAACATTGAGGCAGTCGTGGGGACTACCGACAGATGTGAAAACTTTAAGTTTTCAGTCCCCACCCTACGCTACACTACGAGTATGAAATAATAGTGTTATTTTTAGGGTTCCGTACCCAAAGGGTAAAAACGGGACCCTATTACTAAGACTTCGCTGTCTGTCCGTCTGTCTGTCACCAGGCTGTATCTCAAGAACCGCGATAGCTAGACAGTTGAAATTTTCATAAATTGTGTATTTCTGTTGCCGCTATAACAACAAATACTAAAAACAAAATAAAATAAATATTTAAGGGGGGCTCCCATACAACAAACGCAATTTTTTTACTCTTTAATGCTCGATATCAAAAATGGCAACAGGTAGGCACTTGAAATATTCACAAAATACTCAGTTGTATTTTAACTTTAATAATAAATAATAAAATTAAAATAAAATAAATATTTAAGGGGGGCTCCCATACAACAAACATGTTTTTTTCGGCGTTTTTGCCTTGTGGTACGGAACCCTTCGTGTGCGAGTCCGATTCGCACTTGGCCAGTTTTTTTTATTTTAATATTAATTGTTTCTAATTAATGAATTGTTACATAATTAATTAATTAATTGTTACTTATCAAATATTTTAATTTCACAATTTGTAAATTAAAATTATTAGGTAACATACATTAGTCTGGTTTTTACATTTATCGGCACTCCGAGCAACAACAAGTGCAACACGACACTCATAGCTACAGAATATAACTGTTAACATTAGCATGTCGGTGACGCGAACCCATAAGATTTTCCCCTACCAAAAATCAGTCAACACGCCTAATGAAGTTTTACTTCAAAAAGCTTGTTATACAAACTCGGGATATGGCATCCCGCTCGTTCAAAAGGCCAAAACCTAAACTGCTGTAAAACGAGTTAAACCTTTTCGTCATAACTCTACAAAGTAAGTTCTCTCAGTTCGCTCGCTCTTGCATTCTACATTCTCTTGATTCTTGAGCTTTTGTTCATAAGTCCACAAAGGGACTAATTCCTAGTTCTTTTGGAATAATGAAAAGAAAATGTAACCTATCCGAACGTGTGCAAATTTTGAAGCTCGCTCTTGCATTTTTACACTAAATTCTCATAGTTGCTTGTGCTTTTCTACATAAGTCGACAATGTAGGTTTAACTCATATTTCTGTATGAAAATGTAAAACAAAACCTAAGGTAACCGAGGCGGGTTGGTAATATTTTCGAGCTCGCTTCGCTCGCTCTGCTCACCCTGTATAATGTACTAATAAATAATACCAACTATTTATCAAAAAATTTGGCAGCATTATTAAGTAATACCCCCTCCCCCATGTAAAAGTTGCGTCGCTGAATAACATAATTAAATAATGGGGAGCTGGAGATGTACATTAACATTAACATAAAATGACGCCTTTAATCCCCAAAGAATTAGGCAAATATGTATGTACTCATATTATTACAGTAGTTACACCCATATTGCGCCAGTTATCTTTAAGTCCCATGTCGTAGGGGACGAGCCTACTGCCACCAACCGGGCATAAAATCCAGACTCAAGGCTAATATGGTATAGAGATAGTTTGAGTCCCGGGAAAGCAGCAGCTAGTAAGTCTATATATAAAAAAAGTGTGTGGTCGGAGAACCGCCGCCAGGAAAGATGTTCCTTATGCGATACTCACGCACGTCTGCACGTCTCTTTCTATTATAATATAGGTACGCGTGTCATACACTCGTATATAAGAGACAGAGAGAAAGAGAAAGTGTGAATGTAAAACGCGTTTAGAACAGAACCGTACAGAACACACAGAACCAAACAGAACCGTATACAGAACCGTTTAGTAAGTTTTTAGAAGGTCTCATGAAGTTGTCGCCATCTTGGATTTTTATTTTGGCCTCGCTATAAGCTATAACACCCTCAAAAACCATGAAAGCGACACCCAAGATGAAAAAAATGGAAATTTTCGCAGCTGCCATCTTGGATTTTCATTTTGACCTCACTGCACCTTCGAAAACTATGAAAACTATCTCAGAGGCAGAAAGAGAAAGGAAGTCGCAAGGAAGAGAGAGAAAGAGCGTTGTGCCCCTGCATAACGCTTTTGCGTTACGTGACGATTTCTACTTTACTCCTACCGCGAAACGCTTAAATATTGAGACATATTAGGTAAATCTCGGGTCCTAGTAGAACACAACCACGCTTTATCATAACCAGTGGTCAGAATAGGCTGACTATATTTACCTAAACTTCGGAGAACAGAGACAGAAAGTGGAGACTTCCTGACGACGACATTATTTTTTCTGTGTGCTTGCTTATACTAACATTGTTTTTTATCTCGCATTACGGAAATGTAGTGAGCAGTGCCAATGAGCTGGTGGGACATTGTTACCTCTTTCGCCAAACAATAGAAACCGGTACCTGCTCTGATACCTTTTTAACCGACTTCTAATGGTTAACCTTGTGGCTAACAAGAACAATAGGCCTAATTCTCGGAAAAAGAAATGGTTTAAAATTTCAAACAGATTTACGCACTCGAAGACCGTAAAACTAAAAATCTATATTCTAACTTTTTTTATTATATGATATAATGATTGATACTAGTATAAAGCTGTTATATCCATGTTTGTAATGCTTTTCTTCTATTTTATCCCACAAAAACATTTCATGTTAAATGTTGCCAAGACGAGACCATGTAGCTCGCACTGTCAAAAAGTAATCAGATCTCATGTAGAGCCAAGCTTCTAACTCTACACGCCCTAACTCTACAAGGCCTAACTTCGCAAACTCTACACCTTAGTCAAAATATATGACTTGGCCGTTAACCGTGACTGACTCGAGCAGTGTTGCCACTGAGTTGTGTGCTACATTTAATAGTACATCGCATCTCTCTTCCTTTTTATATGTTAATTAAGTCATTTAGGTGTTAACTTATGGAACATCAGAAGCTAGGTGCACGGTTCCAAATTTAATGGTCGTTTCCTGTGGAGAAGTACCGGCAAGAAACTTCACGATTACTCAACGAATTGGCAGTAGTTGCAGTATATCGTACACCATCACTTAACTGTAAGAGTAACTTTAACTCCTTTATATCTAATGTGGACAGTCTATATAATAGTGTTTCTCGCTACTCTAACATCGCTCTTATGGGTGACATGAACTTGGACCTGAGTCCAACCAACAGAAATGACGGACTTTTGCCCTCCCATCTCATCCCTACTCGCTTAGATCGATGTTTAAACCACATCTTCCTTAAGATCAACCTACCATCCACCTCTCTCATCCTAGAATCGCATATCACAGACCACAAACCTACTGTCTTGAATATTGCTAACTACATCCCTCCGCACAAATCATCCTACAAAGTCTGCCTAAACTATGCAGCCATAATTGCTGATCTTGAAAATGCAGACTTTTCCGGAATGTATAACACTGACGACGTCAATACATGAACAACCATATTCATCGACACTGTTACTTCGGTCGTCTCTAAACATTCATTTCAAGTAATTGTCCCTAGAACAAAAACATTTTATAAAACCTTGGGTCACTCCAGGATTGTTAAAATGTATACAAAATCGAGATAGAATAACTCTCCAGATAACATAATCTTAAAAACTACCTACTTGATACCGCAACTTCTGCAATGATTTACTTAGGAAACTAAGAACCGCTTATTAAACAAATGAGTTAAAAGAAGGCAAAAACTGTCCCCGTAAACTGTGGCAAACTATTAACACAATCATTAACAGACATAAACCGCATACAAGTCCCTCCGAGTTGTTGGAATTGAAAGGTGATCACATATCTTTAATTAACGAGGTATGTCACTTCTTTAGTTCCATAGGAACCGACCTAGCTGAAAAAATCGCATCACAGCATCAAGTTACTAACACGCCAATTACACACCATTCTCACCCATACCGTAATAGTTCCCAACCCTCACAGGTTAATTCCCTTGGTATTTTCGATGTGTGTGAATCTGAAGTTGAGTTGGGATCCTCCAGCTACGCGACAAGAGTGCCGTGGGCTGGGATGGTCTGTCGCCTCTGCTGTTGAAATGTACCCGACATGTATTGGTCCCACCCATGACTTTCCTCTATAACCTATCCCTCAAGACAGGCGTAATCCCAGATGCTTTTAAAAAGGCTATTATTCACCCGATATTCAAGGGCGGGGACAGAAACTGCGTCACTAACTACATGCCTATCTCGGTACTGCCAGCTCTCTCTAAGACCCTAAAAAGGATTCTAAACAACCATCTAAGGAGCTTCCTTGATAAATAACATATTATCTTTGACAACCAGTATGGCTTCCGACTAGGGCTGTCAACAGAAGATGCTGTACCGGAACTCACGAAAACTGTTGCTGCAAACTAAATGCCCCGGAATCTTTCTGGACCTTTCAAAGGCATTTGATACAGTTTCTGTCCCCAACCTCATCTCAAAACTGGAAGTCATAAGTGTGCGGGGTATTACTCTAGATATTTTTCGGAGCTACCTTACAAACCGCAAACAGTGCATCAAGATAAATACTTATCTGAGTGATGAGGAAATCATATCCTACGGCGTTCCCCAGGGAAGCATATTGGGCCCAACCCTATTCCAAATTTACGTTAACGATCTGTGTAAGATGAACCTTCCAAATTGCAATATTTACGCCTACGCTAACGATACTACAGTCCTAGTCCGTGGCTCAACTTGGGGTGTGGTAAGAGCGAATGCGGAAGCTGCAATGTCTACAATAATGAAAGTCTAACCTGCTAACGCAAAACCTAAATAAAACCACTTACATCCCTTTCGGGTTAAGATGTGGTAGTACTCCTGGATCAGATTTCACCCTTGAAGCTCATTCCTGTCCTGACCCACGGTACCTTGTGCCTGTCCCACGATAAGCCGTTAAGACACTGTCGAGTAATTGGGTGTACAGATCGATTGCGGACTAAGGTGGGACTAGCAAATTGATACCCTTACCTCAAGAACACATTTTTAAATTCCTTAGAGATTCTGCCGACAGAACCAAGCCGAAGATGATTTACTACTCCCTCTGCCAATCTATACTCTCTATCTATATCTATAGAAAAAAAGTTTTAGCTGCTCCACCCCATGCAGTTATACAATACCCGAGTATTGTATAACTGCATGGGGTGGAGCAGCTAAAACTTTTTTTCTTAGAATAGAAAGAGCACAAAGAGCAATACTATAAGTAATGACTAAAAAACCTTTTAGATATCCAACATATGACCTCTATGCCGACTGTAAAGTGCTGACAGTGCGCCAGCTCTTTGTGTTCAAGGCCTAAGGATACATAAGCCTACTACCTTTAACCCTGCACTCTCTCTCTTACACGCACCCTGCTTCTATCCTATTATCCTTTACAACATTTTTTGAAGTGAAAACTTCTTTAGCGGCGTTGTACACTTTTTGTAACGGGTAAAAAATGTTAAACTCGCGTCAGGACACGTGATCCTGGTCGAAAATTCGTAAGATGACACGTGACCCTGATCGAAAATTCGTAAGATTCCAAAATATCAAAAATTGAAAACAAGTATACAGGATCGTATTAAATTAGCTAGCGAAACTTTAGCCACAAGTATACAGGATCAAATTAAATTAGCTAGCGAAACTTAGCCACAAGTATACAGGATCAAATTAAATTAGCTAGCGAAACTTAGCCACAAGTATACAGGATCAAATTAAATTAGCTAGCGAAACTTAGCCACAAGTATACAGGATCAAATTAAATTAGCTAGCGAAACTTAGCCACAAGTATACAGGATCAAATTAAATTAGCCTGCTTCTTAGAAGTACGAACACACTCACCACTCATCATCACATCATTACATGACGTTACATTACGTTAAATGATCTGTGTAGATTTATGTAGATATACCATGTTATTTTGTACCTCTGCTCTTGTGTATCATGAATCTTGTGTGTATCATAATAAAGATTATTATTATTTATTTTTATGACTATTATTATTATCGGGCGCCAAATTGCCACCATTTTAGGTCATTTACTCCGTACTGACTAACAAGTGGCAAAAGTTATGTTAGTAGCAAAGGTTCACCCAAAGCTCTTTCCATTGGCATACGCAGCAGGTTAAAGGCCTACGTAGACCGGGACGGCATGGCAAGGGATTTAAATTTTTACTAATGGACATTCAAACCAAACGTATCGCTAAAGAAATACGACATAAATTGCTATGCTTTAAAATGATACCGTGGCATCGAAAGGGATTTCACTGCACGGCAAGAAGCTGAAAGACGCGCCATGGGCTCCGGTGGCGGGATGCCGTGGCGTCCTGTGGTAGACAACGGCATACCAAGGACTCCAGCGCTCGTTGTGGCATACCGCGGGGTGAGGTGGCAAGGGTAGAGAAGCGGAGAAGCTGCTGAAATGCATACTAGCCAGTTAGCCACTTAGATACCGATCTAGGTGGCTAGTGTGCGCTGACTGACGGCAAAATCCCTTGCCATGCCATCCCGGTCTGCGTAGGCCTTTAACGTTCTGTCCGGCCGACCGACTCTTTAAAACATTTTGCGGATTGTGCCTTTAACGGTATCAAGGACGCCAATGTTTTAAAATGTCCGTTTATAGGCCTAAGAGATAGTGTTTGCAAGACACAGAATAATTGCAAGTTAAATAATTGACGAAGCACCAGAATTTCAATAATACTTAGTTTCTCAGATTTAGAGCTCTGTAGCTCCTTACATACTAACAATCAAGAGAAATCGTCTTAGTAAGAAAATGCTCTCCTGGGTGAGATCTTTCCATTGCATTGGTCTTATCGCTATTGGGCTTCAGGGCAGATTTCCCATTCTCCTTTGAATCACGCGCGCTATTATCCTTTACAACATTTTTTGAAGTGAAAACTTCTTTAGCGGCGTTGTACACTTTTTGTAATGGGTAAAAAATGTTAAACTCGCGTCAGGACATGTGACCCTAGTCGAAAATTCGTAAGATGACACGTGACCCTGATCGAAAATTCGTAAGATTCCAAAATATCAAAAATTGAAAACAAGTATACAGGATCGAATTAAATTAGCTAGCGAAACTTTAGCCACAAGTATACAGGATCAAATTAAATTAGCTAGCGAAACTTAGCCACAAGTATACAGGATCAAATTAAATTAGCTAGCGAAACTTAGCCACAAGTATACAGGATCAAATTAAATTAGCTAGCGAAACTTAGCCACAAGTATACAGGATCAAATTAAATTAGCTAGCGAAACTTAGCCACAACTATACAAGATCAAATTAAATTAGCTAGCGAAACTTAGCCACAAGTATACAGGATCAAATTAAATTAGCTAGCGAAACTTAGCCACAAGTATACAGGATCAAATTAAATTAGCTAGCGAAACTTAGCCACAACTATACAGGATCAAATTAACTAGCGAAACTTAGCCACAAGTATACAGGATCAAATTAACTAGCGAAACTTAGCCACAATTATACAGGATCAAATTAAATTAGCTAGCGAAACTTAGCCACAAGTATACAGGATCAAATTAACTAGCGAAACTTAGCCACAAGTATACAGGATCAAATTAAATTTGCTAGCGAAACTTAGCCACAAGTATACAGGATCAAATTAAATTAGCTAGCTAAACTTAGCCACAAGTATACAGGATCAAATTAAATTAACTGGCGAAACTTTGTCTTTATTGATATTTGAACACGTTAAAATAAAATAAAAAAATTAAAGGAGATTGACCCAAAGTCGTACCAAAAAGTCTCATGCATTAAGATCAAAATATTGTAGTACCTAATTATTTTCATATTTTTTACGACATTACGCGTCGGGGATTTGATTTTTGAAGTGAAAACTTCTTTAGCGGCGTTGTACACTTTTTTTTGTAATGGGTAAAAAATGTTAAACTCGCGTCAGGACACGTGATCTGATCGAAAATTCGTAAGATTCCAAAATATCAAAAATGCACAACGTTAATATTCAAAGTCAAAGTCAAAGCATTTATTTCAAATAGGCAATTAACAGGCACTTTTGAACGTCAAAAATTGCTAAAATAGAATTGATTCTAGTCGCCCATTCCAAAAGGTAGTTTTCGTATGGAGAAGAAAGGGCAAGAAACTTCACCGTTACTCTTTTAAAATGTTTTACAATATTTTGCATGTACATCGTCTGCTGACTACAGTAATTTTATTTTAGGTGCATCGTCTTCAGACGATGACTAAAATTACTGTTCCACAATAGGTAAAAGAATTAAAAATGAAACCATAACATATAAATTAATTATCTGATAGATACATGGTGCTCACATATTTACAAACATAGTAAAAATAAACGATTGTCATTAAAAAAAAAAAAAAATTAATAGTACAAAGTCAGGGTGTGAGTTAAAGTAATTACAGAATGTAAATCAATGTAAAAAAAAAAAGAAGAACAAAGAATAAATTTTACAATTAAATTAGCAACCAGTTTGATTTTGTCTTGACTCTAGATTGTCCTATGGAGCAGGACCAGCATGTTTCCAAGCGTTCTTATCTTGGATATAATCTTTTATTTTATAGTACGCTTGTTTACAAAGTGTACGTTTAATGTGAGTTTTAAATTTTCTTTTATTTAATTGCAATATATCATTAGGTATTTTATTGTAACATTTAACACAGTACCCCATAAAAGATGTATGTACTTTGGCTAATCTGAAAAATGGTTGATGTATTTTATCTTTATTTCTAGTGTTCGCTTATTTTATTAAAAAGATGTAGATTTTTCTTACATACATAATATTTTCATAAATGAATTGGCATGGTACCGTCATAATATTAATCCTTTTAAAAAGTTCCCTGAGAGATTCGCGGCGACGTAGATTATAAATGGCTCTGACAGCTCTCTTTTGCAAAATAAAGATGGATTCAATATCAGCAGCTCGACCCCATAGTAAAATGCCGTACGACATAATGCTGTGAAAGTAGCTAAAATAGACTAAACGCGCGGTTTTTACATCAGTTAACTGTCTTATTTTTCTAACAGCATAAGCGGCCGAGCTAAGCCGCCCCGTAAGAGGTGTTATGTGAGGTCCCCATTGTAATTTCTCGTCTAGCGTGATTCCCAGAAAAACCGTTTGATCAACAAATTCCAGTTTTTCTACATTCAGTATGATGCCACATTCGCTACTTCTAACATGAGGTAACTTAAATGTAATGCATTTGGTTTTCTTTTCATTTAGTACCAAATTATTTACCGTAAACCAATCTTGGACCTGAAGAATAGAGTTATTCACGTCGTCAAGATTTTGTGCCCGTCTGTCTATCTTAAAGATCAGTGATGTGACATCTGCAAATAACACCATTTTTGGTTGATTTTGAAGTAATTGGGGTAAAGCACTAATGTAAACTAAAAAGAGGAATGGACCCAATATCGAACCTTGAGGAACACCCATTGTCATTTCAGACCCTAATGAGTTTACGCCGTTTACTTGAAATTTAACCTTTCTATCTTTCAGGTATGATCTTAGCAAATCAAGTGCTGTTTTTCTAATTCCGTAGTGCTCCAGTTTCATCAGAAGTGTCTCATGGTTTACGCAATCGAACGCCTTAGAGAGGTCGCAAAAAATTCCAATGGCATCTTTTGCTTCTTCCCAGGCACTAAAAATGTTCTTTATTAGGGTAACACCGGCATCAGTAGTGCAACGCCCTTTGGTGAAACCGTACCACACTGGTCCACTTTGGCAAAACTATAGAATTGCCATTGCCAATTACTGTGGCTTCTTTCCACGATTGTGGGAAAATGTTGTTGTTCATGGCACTATTGAAGATGGTGACCAGAAGCATTATTAATTGGACAGGGAATAGCTGAATCACTCTATTGGTGATTCCGTCTGAACCAGGGGCTTTTCTAAGTTTGAGACCCTTTATGATGTCCTGTACTTCTTCTGGAGTGACAGGAGGAATTATGTTATCAGGGTCTTCGACGGGAGGGAGGGAGGCTCTGCGCTCAACTTCAGCGTCGACCTCTGAGAGGTGGGCTTGGTCTACAGGTTGGGAGCTCGGTGAGCATTGGGCTTCGAGACTGTCGTTATCGTCAAAGGCGATGGTTTTATCGGGGCGGACCAGTGGGGGCATAGAGACTGTGTCTCGGGATCTTAGTTTTCTTTGGAGTTCCCAGAAGGCCTGGTGATTGGGTTCGAGATCGCTCAGCGTCTTGTCCCAGTTGAACTCACGCCACTCCGCTATGCGAGTCCTTACAGATCTCTGTAAGTAACGCATATGGGCTTTGTTCGCATCACAGGGAAAGCTGCTGTACGCACGGACAGCCGCGTTCTTCTCAGTCAGCAGTTAACGCAAGTCGTCAGGCAACTTCCAGCGATGGTCGTCCATCTCTGGAATTTCCCTTGAGTAGTCGCTCAGGACTGACTGTACGTGTTCCGTGAGTGAGTCGATCGCGGCCGTCGTGTCCGCGATAGAATTGAACTGGTCGGGGATAGAGTCTAAGTGAGGGGGTGTTGTGGATTTCAGGCGTTCACTTACTTTCCTCCAATCCGTTACCACTTTTGTTAGGGGGGGTTGGCTGGGGTCTGGGAGACCAACGCGGGGGGCCATTCTGATGATGACTGGTCGGTGGTCTGAGGATAGCTCTTGTACCACTTCTATAGCGTCTAACCGAAGGTTGACATTCTTTAGAAGCACCACGTCGAGGACGTCGGGGGTGTGATTGGGGTCGTGTGGAAAGTGGGTGGGAGTCATCGGCCCGATGACGTCGAAGTTTAGGATTGGGGAGAGGTCAAACAGGAGTTTGCCTCTGGTCGAGATCCTGGTGCTGTACCAGGCTGGATGCTTAGCGTTGAGGTCACCCGCTATGATAACGGAGTCACTCAAGCTTAGGATAGCGGAGAGGTCGTCTGACAAGAGTTGGGAATTCTCTGTCGAGTTTTGGGGTGGGAGGTAAACTGAAACTAGGGTAATCGGTTGATGACCTGACATGCCTAGCCTACAGATGGACACTTCAAGTCGTGACAGTGGGGGAGGATCTAATGGGATGCAGTATAGCTCCTTTTTGTAATAAATGAGAGTGCCGCCTTTGTGACACCGCGATCTGTCATTGCGAACCATGCGATAGTTTGCAATTGAGGGGTTTCGGTGATTGGGCTTGAGGAAGGTCTCTTGTGCGAGGAAGATGGAAGATTACCGTGGCTGCCCCAAGCAGCCACGGTAATTGGCTGGGTGTCCTGATTCGCCACAGAGGACGCAGCTTGGTGGCTCTGTGCAGAGGTTCCTGTCTTTAGGACGGGGGCAGGCGTCGGTGCCATGGGCGCCCAGGCACTTAACGCACCTGGGTTTAGCATGGCAGAATTTTTGGGAATGGCCATAGAGGATTCGGCCTCGATTGTCTGTAGCGGGTGGACGTGTGTCGGTTGTTCTAGTGTCCTCTAAGTGTGAATTCTGTGATTGGTGCATCTTGTGATATTTCAATTCCTTGTCACTCTTCTGGCACCTAAACCAGTAATTTACGCCCACTGGACGTTACTAGAGAGAGATACAGATAATTCTGGCACTAACGATTAAAATCGTGTTTTCAAAAACTACTGCGATTTGCTGGGATCGAACCCGCGTCGTGTGGAGCGATAGCGAAGAGATACCGTGCGCCGGACCTCCGCGCCACGGCGCTAGTAGCAGCGTTATTGAATTTGCGAGCCGCTACGAGCGGCTGACGTCATCGGAGAGCACTGAGTTGCTACGTGCTACGCGCTACGGACCAGCAAGCTACGAACATTATATCGACTACGAGCACGTCCTACGGAACGCGCTCACTA
Organism: Mesoligia furuncula; assembly: GCA_916614155.1. Lineage (NCBI taxonomy): Eukaryota > Metazoa > Arthropoda > Insecta > Lepidoptera > Noctuidae > Mesoligia > Mesoligia furuncula. Next base: position 12,182,668 of record OU744811.1, on the reverse strand, counting down.
TGTTAGGTGTTCAACGTACTCCGCCAAAGTATCAGCGTGTCAATCTGAGTGAAACACAATCTGAACCGGATATTACCTCGGCAGTAAGTGAATATGTCACCAGCAGGAATAAACGTCCTAGACCAGGAAATTCACCACCGAGTGGGGATGGTGTTTACCAACAAATACAAGACACTAGTCTCTCTATGAAGCTGGAAGAACAAACCTCCTTAATGTCAAAATTTGCGGCAGATGTACGCGAGATTAAACTGCAAAACGTTAAGATACAGGAGTCGAATGCCGAAATATGTAAGACAAATACAGAGATTGAGCGATCTATGTCATTCATTAATAAATTTTTTGAAGAATTAAGAAAAGAAGTTGAGGAACTGAAAAAGGAGAGACAGGAGCAACGTTGCTACATAGAAACCTTAGAAAAAAAGATTGTCGATCTCCAATTCAAATCACGCTCAGCCGGTATGGAGATCCGTAATATTCCGCTGACAGATAGCGAGAATACAAGTGGCCTTATTCAAACCGTGTGCAGCATCGGCAGGCTGGTTGGAGTCCCTATCGCTGAACCGGAATTAAGAGATATATACCGTCTACTTTGGACTTGGTGGACTTTGCTCAGCCAGCACTCAGTTAACACAATAATGTCAAAGCTAACTTTAGTGGAACAGATCAATGCTTGTAGGTTATCAAAATTTTTCTTTACACTGCGTATATTTACGTGTAATATTTTAATATTACTCTCGGAAACATTAATATAATTTGTACAGTCCTGTGGATGACAAGAAAAAGCGTTATCCAGCCTTAGAAGGTCCAGATCGTCGTTAATATTTATTATAGTATCCATTTGTACTGTAAGTGATAACTAGATAAGGACATAGAAAAGATGAGTATTTTGGAACCAGATGAAAGATAACATCTCTCCTTGTTGAAGTTACACTTGTGTTTGTTGGTGTGTCTGTGCATGAGTGTGTTTTTTTGGTCAGTATGCTTAGATTAGTATTATAATATAAACGTAAGTAATCTTTTTTTTTTTGTTATGTGTAAATAAGGGTGTGTATATTAATAAAATATGTGTTAAACCTAGTACTAAGTATTGAAGGCAGAGAGTAATTAACATTAAGATATAAGGACGAGATGTGAACATGAATAACAGCGAAAGTCATATAGTCTTCATACCAAGGTCCTGGAGACATTTTTCCGAATGGATAAGTAGCTGTTTGTCACCCACTTCTTTACGGATTAAAATGTTTCCGTTGTTGATCCAGCAGAAAGTATAGCGATTGTTCTTGGCGAATTCCCGTGCCATATAGAACAGCTTTTTGGAGCTGCCTGGTAATTGTTCAGCTACGTAGACTGGTTGCCGTCTGCCGGGAATGCCAAGTTGCTCAGTGTTCAATTTATTATCCTTAGTTTCTATGTTTTTATTGTAAGCCCGGACAGCCGATATTAACTTCTGCTTGGTTTGCACTGACGTAAATTCCGCTATAATGGGGCGCGCAGCGGTAGCAGGGGTAGATTTCCCAGGTAGACGGTATATATCTCTTAATTCCTGTTCAGCGATAGGGACTCCAACCAGCCTGCCGATGCTGCACACGGTTTGAATAAGGCCACTTGTATTCTCGCTATCTGTCAGTGGAATATTACGGATCTCCATACCGGCTGAGCGTGATTTGAATTGGAGATCGACAATCTTTTTTTCTAAGGTTTCTATGTAGCAACGTTGCTCCTGTCTCTCCTTTTTCAGAACCTCAACTTCTTTTCTTAATTCTTCAAATTTTTTATTAATGAAGGACATAGATCGCTCAATCTCTGTATTTGTCTTACATATTTCGGCATTCGACTCCTGTATCTTAACGTTTTGCAGTTTAATCTCGCGTACATCTGCCGCTAATTTTGACATTAAGGAGGTTTGTTCTTCCAGCTTCATAGAGAGACTAGTGTCTTGTATTTGTTGGTAAACACCGTCCCCACTCGGTGGTGAATTTCCTGGTCTAGGACGTTTATTCCTGCTGGTGACATATTCACTTACTGCCGAGGTAATATCCGGTTCAGATTGTGTTTCACTCAGATTGACACGCTGAGACTTTGGCGGAGTACGTTGAACACCTAACATAGTGAGCGCGTTCCGTAGGACGTGCTCGTAGTCGATATAATGTTCGTAGCTTGCTGGTCCGTAGCGCGTAGCACGTAGCAACTCAGTGCTCTCCGATGACGTCAGCCGCTCGTAGCGGCTCGCAAATTCAATAACGCTGCTACTAGCGCCGTGGCGCGGAGGTCCGGCGCACGGTATCTCTTCGCTGTCGCTCCACACGACGCGGGTTCGATCCCAGCAAATCGCAGTAGTTTTTGAAAACACGATTTTAATCGTTAGTGCCAGAATTATCTGTATCTCTCTCTAGTAACGTCCAGTGGGCGTAAATTACTGGTTTAGGTGCCAGAAGAGTGACAAGGAATTGAAATATCACAAGATGCACCAATCACAGAATTCACACTTAGAGGACACTAGAACAACCGACACACGTCCACCCGCTACAGACAATCGAGGCCGAATCCTCTATGGCCATTCCCAAAAATTCTGCCATGCTAAACCCAGGTGCGTTAAGTGCCTGGGCGCCCATGGCACCGACGCCTGCCCCCGTCCTAAAGACAGGAACCTCTGCACAGAGCCACCAAGCTGCGTCCTCTGTGGCGAATCAGGACACCCAGCCAATTACCGTGGCTGCCCCAAGGCCCCAAAATCGTCATCCCCCAAGTTGACCAAGCGTGCAGACGCCCGTCAACAAAGGGAGACCCCTTCGGCAACGACCCAACTTCCAGAGAGGCTAAGCCCTCAAAGGCCTAGCCCCTGGAACTACCTTAACCATCAAAGAGCTTTCCCAGCTCTGATGGCAAACTCCTGTTTGACCTCTCCCCAATCCTAAACTTCGACGTCATCGGGCCGATGACTCCCACCCACTTTCCACACGACCCCAATCACACCCCCGAATTCCTCGACGTGGTGCTTCTAAAGAATGTCAACCTTCGGTTAGACGCTATAGAAGTGGTACAAGAGCTATCCTCAGACCACCGACCAGTCATCATCAGAATGGCCCCCCGCGTTGGTCTCCCAGACCCCAGCCAACCCCCCCTAACAAAAGTGGTAACGGATTGGAGGAAAGTAAGTGAACGCCTGAAGTCCACCACACCCCCTCACTTAGACTCTATCCCCGACCAGTTCAATTCTATCGCGGACACGACGGCCGCGATCGACTCACTCACGGAACACGTACAGTCAGTCCTGAGCGACTGCTCAAGGGAAATTCCAGAGATGGACGACCATCGCTGGAAGTTGCCTGACGACTTGCGTGAACTGCTGACTGAGAAGAACGCGGCTGTCCGTGCGTACAGCAGCTTTCCCTGTGATGCGAACAAAGCCCATATGCGTTACTTACAGAGATCTGTAAGGACTCGCATAGCGGGGTGGCGTGAAGTCAACTGGGACAAGACGCTGAGCGATCTCGAACCCAATCACCAGGCCTTCTGGGAACTCCAAAGAAAACTAAGATCCCGAGACACAGTCTCTATGCCCCCACTGGTCCGCCCCGATAAAACCATGCACTTAATGCCTATGGCATTAAGTCCGCCTCTGTACATTTATGTGCTTGAAGTATTAAATAAATAAATAAATAAATAAATAAAACCATCGCCTTTGACGATACCGACAAGGCCGAATGCCTGGCCGACAGTCTCGAAGCCCAATGCTCACCGAGCTCCCAACCTGTAGACCAAGCCCACCTCTCAGAGGTCGACGCTGAAGTTGAGCGCACAGCCTCCCTTCCTCCCGTCGAAGACCCTGATAACCCAATTCCTCCTGTCACTCCAGAAGAAGTACAGGACATCATAAAGGGTCTCAAACTTAGAAAAGCCCCTGGTTTAGACGGAATCACTAATAGAGTGATTCAGCTATTCCCTGTCCAATTAATAATGCTTCTGGTCACCATCTTCAATAGTGCCATGAACAACAACATTTTCCCACAATCGTGGAAAGAAGCCAGAGTAATTGGCATTCCCAAACCCGGCAAGCCCAAATCCGAACCTTCGAGTTACCGTCCCATCAGTCTGCTCAATGTCCTAGGTAAGGTCTATGAGAGGCTTATTTATAAGCGTCTTAGAGACTATGCCGAAACAAAGGGCCTCATTCCCAATGAACAATTTGGTTTTCGAACCCAACATTCTTGCGTACAGCAAGTCCACCGTATCACTGAACATATCCACGCAGGATTCCTACGTGGAAATATGACAGGTGCAATATATTTCGACATAGCGAAAGCGTTTGACAAAGTCTGGCACAACGGCTTATTATATAAGCTATACAAACTCGGTGTGCCTGACCGCCTCGTGCTCATCCTACGAGACTTTTTGTCGAACCGCACTTTCCGCTACAAAGTTGAAGGAGCAATATCCTCCCCACACCCCATCCGAGCAGGAGTCCCCCAGGGCTCTGTGCTAGCCCCACTCATTTTCACGCTGTTCACTAGCGACATCCCCAAAAATAAAAAGGCCTAGCTGGCTCTGTTCGCAGATGACACAGCCATTTTCTACACCGGCCGCAGCCTAGTCCAGATGTCTCACACCCTCCAAACCGCAGTCAATAAGCTCGCTGCTTGGTTTAGGAAGTGGAGAATCCCTCCCGGTGGGTTCCGGCATTGTCGAGGCGGGGGGGCTCAGTAGCCGTGGCTTGGTCACCCACGGTGAAGCGAAGAGGAACCCGAGGAGTGGCCGCTCGTCAGGGCTTTTGCCGATAAGCCGACGAGGTAGCGGCCAACAAGTAGGTTGCGGTGCCGCTTGGGCGACATCGCAACTGAGGCGGGCCGCGATGTCGTAAGGGAGGCATCTTGGCTGAGGGTTGGAGGCCACGGCGGGAGAGGAGTGCCGGTATTGCGGTGCGCCGCTCTCCCTACCTTCCGCGGCCTTGACGGGGTCGCCACCGTCTGATGGCGGACGCGGTGGGGCCGCAGGGGAGGAGGAGTGTTGGTATGACGTTGGCCGCTCTCCCTATCCTCTGCGGCCGAAAATAGGCAGGCGGCGGGGCCAATGACCTGACCCGTCGCAGGGGGACCAAAGGTGCCCAGACACGGGGTCGTCTGGCGCCCATGTGCTGGTTTGGTCCCTGAGGTGGTCACGGCGTGCTATGTGTTCTGGTGCGCCGGTGATGGGGAGTACTCCCCAGAGGAGGGTCCGGTGACGGACAGCCGCGGCGGGTTCACGGATGAGTGCTAACGCGTGCCCGTGTTCCCGCCGTAAGCGGCAGAGGAGGACACCGTGGAGTTTTAGTGGGTTAAAGTCCCACATAACTGCACTATCTCCCCGTGGTAGTGCAGAATGCATGAGCATTTCTCCACGTTAAAAAAAAAAAAAAAAGGAAGTGGAGAATAGAAGTTAATCCCGATAAGAGTCAAGCGGTTCTCTATTCGAAGCCGCGGCACCGACCCATCCCCCCCCCCGACCCATCACCATATTCGGCAAGCCGATCCCTTGGGAAAAGCGAGCCAAATACCTAGGTGTAGTCCTCGACAGGCACCTCTCCTTCGCAGAGCATATAAAGACGGTCCGTTCGCGCGCCGCCTTCGCTCTCGGCAGACTCCACTCCGTTCTCAATGCACGCAGCAAATTGTCACTAAGGTGCAAATTGCGCGTCTACACAGCGTGCATTCGACCAATAATGATCTATGCCTGTGTAGTCTTCGCTCACGCAAAGCCCCACCATATCCATAGGATGCAGACCCTCCAAAACAGTTTCCTCCGAAAGGCTACAGGATCCCCATGGTTCGTCCGTAATGAGATCCTCCATCTTGACCTCAAAATCCCCACTATCCATCAATTCATGAAACGCCTCTCCAAGCGCTTCTTCGATACCACCGCCAAACATCGCAACCCTCTGGTTGTCGAGACCGCCAGTTATACTCCCTCCAAAATCAGTAAATGTCGCCGTCCAAGGCATGTTCTCACCGACCCTGATGACCCCATAACCCTCCTCCAGAAGAGCAATAGGGCAACCAGTACAGTACACAAACACAAAAAACCGTCATACCGACCTCGCCGACGAGGTCCCTCGCGATGCCCCCAAGTAAATGCCCCCCACCGACCCTTGCTCGATGTAGTGCCAGCCCGCGACGCAGCTGAGCCTGTAGAACTAAATTTCCGACAGTGACCTCTGAGTTTGTTTCGGCCTTTCTTCTCAGAGTAGTCAGATAGGAAAAGCCGATCTCATCAAGCTTAAATAATAATAAATGATCCAGCCTGTCCCATCTTGCTGCCCTCTCCCCAGCGACGCCCTAAGCCGAGGTTCGTACCCCACAGGGGGTGTCCTTAGCGTGTAGTCGCTTAGTATAGTAGATAATTGCCCCTGGCTGGAGGCTTTGAGTTTACTTAAGGCAACCACAGGATAGTCCTGGTTAAGTAGTCACGACCTCTCAAGGTCAACTACGAGATGCCATAGTCAAAAAAAAAAAAAAACCACTGACCTCTATAATAGAAGTGTATTATAGAGGTCAGTGTCCGACACCCATTTTTTAGGTATTTTTTTACCTGATCTAGATTTTTTTTTCTATCAAAATCAAAATTAAAGATCTGTCCTCTTTAATTTTGATTTTGATAGAACTAGCTATTTATTTGTATTTATAACATCCTAAGAATATTTTCAGGTGAGGTATGTGCAGTGACGAGATAATTATTACAATCCTACTCCATCGATCCTAAATCAATTCACTTTGTAAAATAAAGAATCCAAATCCAACACTACCCGTGCTTAGACCATTTACTAGAAAATGACCGTCTCTTCGTGACTCAGATCATGCAGCGTAATGTTTATCTTTTTTTTTTGTGTCAATATAGTCGATTTTAATTCGTTTTAGTAACTCTGTGGCGTCGTGCATGTCTCACCACTATCATTTAGCAACATGGCTGATCTGCTTGGCCTAGCATTCCAAATAGGTTAACGTTGTGTTCTAAGTTTTTCTGTTTGTACATAAAACATTGTTTGGTGGTACTTATAAATAAATTTGTGTGTTGTGTAGTTTTGAAGAGCGGCGTATATAATGTTATAGTGTATTTTATAAGTATAAGGTAAGAATAACAACATGAATGTCTGATTGGCCATTTTAGCAGATTCTCAATGGCCGAAAATGTAATGAATTTATTTCTTTGATTAGGTATCGAAGTAATAAACCATGGATTTCGGACACCCTCCACCGAATTTGGGGATGCCTCCTCCGGGCATGGGTATGGGCATGGGCATGGGACCACCTTTGGGTCCGCCCGGTAGAAACAACATGCGCCATAATTTTAGGCCGTTCAACTACCAGATGCGGTTTCCACCTCAAGGGCCACTGAACATGACTCAAGATGATTTTGATGGTAAACGTTTACGTAAATCCGTTATGCGAAAAACTGTAGATTATAATGCTGCTATAATAAAAGCTTTAGAATGTCGCGTTTGGCAGAGGGACTGGCGGGACAGGCACGCGCTGCAGCCCGACGCTATGTATACCCCTGACTTGTTACCGCCACCCTCGTATCCCGATAATCCTATAAATGCCGTCACAACCCGATTTGTTAAAACTGCTACTAATAAAATGAGATGTCCAATATTCGCAGTGGCTTGGACGCCGGAAGGCCGTCGTTTAATTACCGGGGCTTCATCTGGAGAATTCACATTATGGAATGGACTGACATTTAATTTTGAAACAATTCTTCAAGCTCATGATTCCCCTGTAAGGTCTATGGTTTGGTCCCATGGTGAAGGCTGGATGGTCACTGGGGATCATTCAGGATTTATAAAGTATTGGCAAAGTAATATGAACAATGTTAAGATGTACCAGGCTCACAAAGAAGCTGTTAGAGGTATTAGTTTTAGTCCTAGTGATTCTAAAATTGTGACATGTTCTGATGATGGTACATTGAGGATATTTGATTTCTATAGATGTCAAGAAGAGAGAATATTGAGGGGACATGGTGCAGATGTCAAATGTGTCCAGTGGCATCCCACAAAAGCACTCATTGTGTCAGGAAGTAAAGACAATCAGCAACCTATCAAATTATGGGATCCCAAATCCGGGACAGCCTTGTCTACCCTTCATGCACACAAGTCTACTGTAATGGATCTCAAATGGAATGACAATGGTAACTGGCTGATCACTGCCTCTCGTGACCATTTACTCAAATTATTTGATATTCGTAAGTTAGGCACAGAGTTACAAATATTTAGAGGTCATAAGAAAGAAGCCTCTAGTGTGGTTTGGCATCCTACGCATGAGGGATTGTTTTGTTCTGGAGGTTCTGATGGAGCCATCTTATTTTGGAATGTTGGTACTGATAAAGAGGTTGGTTGTATAGAAGGAGCTCATGAATCTATAGTCTGGACAATGGCTTGGCATCCTCTTGGTCACATCTTATGTTCAGGTTCCAATGACCATACATCAAAGTTTTGGACTCGTAACCGTCCTGGAGATCTCATGAGAGACAAGTATAACCTGAATACATTGCCACCAGGTGTTCAGGATGACCATGATTTGGACGAACCAGCAGTTATACCGGGTATGGGACCTGAAGATAAAGTGGAAATATTTCCCTCAGATACTGACAAAGTCATTCCAGGTTTGGATTTGGATACCACATTAATTCCAATGGACTTTGAGAAAAAGGTTAAAAAGGTACCATACAGCAAACCTATTCCCAGAAATTTCCAAGCTCAATGGAACCATGGACCAAATACTGATGATGCTGCAACTGAAGCTTTGACGCAAGCTCTAGTTGAATCTGTACCAGGGGCTATACCTCTTCAACAAATAACACCATCAGCTATTTTCATTTATGGTAAACTGATTGGAGTAGAACCAGGGTCAAAATTGGAGAAAGCTATATCAGATGGACCATTAGCACTGAAAAAATACATCGCTTCAGGTGAAATAGAAGAGTTACATGATGTCATGCCGCACTTAGAAGATGATGCAGATGAAGATAACTTCCAGCCATTTGAATATCCTGATCCTGAAAATGATAATGATGGCCCTGATGATGAAAATAATGAACATGAGGATTATGAAAATTATGATCAAGATAATGATTATTATGATAATGACATGGATATTAATGAACAAAACAGTCAAGAAGATGAACAAGGATTTAACAATGGGCCTGACATGGATAATATGGGTCCTATGAATAATATGCCTCCGCCTAACATGATGCGTCCACCATTACCAATGGGTTCTCGGCCTCCAATGGGCCCAATTGGTCCAATGGGTCCGATGCACATGCCTCCGCCACCACATATAGCCAGCATGATGGGCAACAGGCCACCCTTGGGTAACATGCCACCCATGGGCAACATGCCACCAATGGGTAACATACCACCGCGTCCACCTTTTCCTGATAATGGATTTAATAAGCCTCATTTTGATTCTGGTTATGATAATCAACCATACTCACAGAATGATGAGGATTACAATGACGAAGATTCATCATATGATCAAAACTATGAAGAAAACTATAACAATGACGACAATAATGGAGATGATGGATACAATAACAATAACATGCGAAATCAGAGATGGGATGGCGGTTATAGAGGACGTGGTCAAGGACGTGGCAGAGGGCGCGGCATGAACGGACATGGCGGGCGGAACAACTGGAGAGGGAACTCGGGCTCGCGCGGCACCTCGCGAGGGCGGCGGGGCGGCGGTGCCAACAGGACCTTCAGAAGAGGCGGAAAGTCTGTCTCTAACTAGCACATTGCCTTCAACTTGTTCTTAATATTATTATACATAGACTTTATTATGAATTTCTTACGTTACTTACAATCGAGACTTTGAGACGTGTTTCGAAAGTGTTAAGACAATACAGTGATGTTGATGCAAAAGGTTGTACATAATTATTATTTACGCCTTGTATTTTATTTTGATAAGCTAAACACATAATAAAATTTATATTATGTCACAAAATGTAAGGTTTCTGTACAGGTGTGTTTTCTCCCAAATTGCTGCAACCATTGGTAAGTTAATCAGTTTCATTGTAAGTTAATACTGTTGTTCAAAACATTTACATGTTATTTGTTATGGTATCAGGTAATTATTTGGACAAGAATCGCATCCAGAGCGGAGTCGGGCGCAGAAGCAGGTCGTAGAAACTTGCACATTACGTCTGGCTGATACTCGTCGTGCGATCATCTCGACATCTTCATCATTCTTATAGTAAGAGCCTGGTATTTTTTGAATTTGTTTTGTCAATAATAAAGAAATAAAGAATCACGAATAAAGTTTTACCCGATTTCCAATTGTAAAAAATATATTTTGAAATACATGGGGTTGAAATAAATGATGAAAAAAAAATAACACCCTCCGTCCAAGGGCTATCCTGTCCTTTTCGTGCCTGTCGGTACATGTTTACAATGATTGTTATTGTTAGGTTTGTGCTAGTTTTTTGTTTGGAAAACCCTTTCTGTTAAGTATTTTGTTTTTTATTTTATAATAGCATTTTACCTAGTTATGATGATTTAGAACGTCTAAATAAAAATTGTGATTGTCTCAATTTATAATTTTTATGAATAAAGATTATCTTGATGCACAGAAATATCACATAATTTTATGGATAAATTGGCAAAATATATTTTTTAAGGATATTTCTCTTATGAAAATCAGAAGCCGTTCTTCTTATTCTCATAAAAAGCGGGCCTTTTTTTAATTCACCAGTAAAGTTCGTTTAGAGGTAAACACATAGTAGTTCAACAATAGTGCCTAAATGCTAAATAAAAGCTGTTTTATTTTCAACTAGCAGCGCCCCGCGGTTTCACCCGCATACGTGTCGATTCCGTGGGAATATCAGGATAAAAACTATCCTATGTCCTTCCCCGGGATGCAATCTATCTCTCTGCCAAATTTTATCGAAATCCGTTCAGTGGTTTAGGCGTAAAAGGTAACATACAGAGTTACTTTCGAATTTATAATATTAGTATGAATTAGCTGAACCGACTGACGTTGCCCTGTCCAAACAATAATTCACACAAAAGTCCCATAAAAAAAGGACGTTCAGTTTTCCCGAATTTTAAAAATTTACCGGAAAACCCAAATTTTCATTACGTAAAAACCTTATTCAGACTATTATGAAATTTTTAAAATAACCAAATCGGTCCAGTCGTTCTCAAGTGTTGCGCTTACGCATATTTATATACATGGATGGTTAACGGCTTTAGTACTTTATTAGTAGAACAAATCTTTAATTTCTATTTTGACATATTATTAAAAAAAATTTAGAGAAAGGTAATGATGCTGCAAAATGATTAAGACGCTTGATATTGGTTTCTTTTTTGACTTAGCACTTTGCAGATAATAAAGTTTAATCGTTCACATGAAACATGATCGAGATCATGTTCAAATTATTATGAACCTAATACCCGAAAATTATAACTAACCCAAAACCATTAGCATACATAATCAAATACATCTACTGGTGCATCAAATCATGTTAATTACATCAGATTACCGCAGTCTTCAGCTCCACTAAGGCACAGCCATCTCCATTGACAAACTCAGTATCTTGTCTATTGTGCCTCAAAATCTTTGAAATATTCTTCTGTTATGTTCGTTGTTCGAAGAATAATGAGCTACCAAGTACCTACAACTTGTATAGGGACTACCAAGGCAGGAAATGTTTATAGATCGTAAAATATTTTATTACAATGTACTGACTCACTTGCAACCACCAGACATCCTTTTCCCTTGGACAATCGTCGGACTTGGGTTATTAGTTATATTTCAACTAAGTAACCATAGGATTTGAATGAAAACAACCATGTTCAATGAATAAAATTTTGAAAATTGAAAGGGTTTCATTTGATACCGTCGTCAACCTACATTAATAAAGAATTGTTGAGAAATGAAATGTAGTTTCAATTATTATTTTTTACTTTTTTGCCCCAAGATGATTCCTAGTCACATAGTCAACGTTAGTTTCTTTTGTTCCAGATGACCCCTTGGCGATGGTTGAGTTGGCTGTTACTGATATTAGCATGTCGAGCGAGCCAATTCGACAACGGTGGCCACAAAAACGCTATAACAGATATGAGCGACAATGCTACAGAACGCCTTGAAATAATAAACGGCACGCCTAATTATAGACTGATTAAACCAGACAAAAGTACACAATGGTTTCCGGAGCCGCAGATCAAGCTCGACAGCTGCGTGCGGCGAGCTCGGTGTGAGCCACTCAACAGGACGAGCTGCTTGGGTACCAAGTTGCCCTACGCCAATACGAGCGTTCATCTCACGTTTCATGATAATCAGTACCAAATCCAGACACAGCTGGAACTCTATAGAGAACTGATAAACGTGCCAAACTGCTGGGCCGTTATACAGCCTTTGCTTTGCTCCACTTTTATGCCCAAGTGCGATCGAGTTCTGGGCAATGACATGGTTTATTTACCCTCTTATGAAATGTGCAAGATTACGATGGAGCCATGTTCTATACTGTACAATACCTCATATTTTCCGTCCTTTCTGAAATGCAATGCAACGTTGTTTCCTTCGAGATGCGAGAACGCAGTGAGGGAGTTGAAGTTTAATACGAGTGGGAAATGTTTGCCGCCCCTTATACATACTGACAAACCTCTGCATTTTTACGAAGGTGAGTTGAGAGAGTTAATTTGGAGAGAGTTAACTTGGCATTTTCTTGACCTGGGACCGTTTCTTGGGTGGGACTAACTTTTGCTTCTCTTGTTCAGGCATATCAGGGTGCGGTCTTCCATGCCGTGACCCGCTGTATACAGAAGACGAGCACCAGCAGATCCACCGTTTGGTGGCGTGGGGCGCGGGCGTGTGCCTGGCCCTCAACCTGCTGACGGTCGCCACGTTCCTAATCGATTGGCGCAGCGCTAACAAGTACCCTGCGCTTGTCATCTTCTACATCAACGTGTGCTTCGCCGTCGCGTCTATGGGGTAAGTTTGACAACTCCTACATAAGCTGGAAGTCCAACCCGCACTTCACACCCCTCCCCAGTCCGATCATTATGTATGGCATGGCTAAATACTTACGTGTTATCCTCGACCACCGTCTTACTTTCAGTGAGCACATAAAGACGGCTCGTTCGCGCGCCTCTTTTGCTCTCAGTAGGCTCCACTTCATACTGACCGCCCGCAGCAAATTGTCACTCAAGTGCAAATTGCGCCTATACCGTCCAACAGTTCATGAAACGCCTTTCTAAGCGTTTCTTTGATACTGTTTTAAAGCACCCCAATCTCCTGATTGCGGCCGCCGCGATACACCCCCTCCTCCATCCCTCCTAGGATTCGCCGATTGAGGCATACCCTTACCATCCCCAACGACGCCACGACCCTCCTGCAGGAGAGTAGTAAGGCCACCAGTACTTACGCCAGCCCGCGCCGCTGAGCCTGTAGTTTTAAATTAGCCCCTAAATAATTCCGATCCAGCCTGTCACTTGCTGCCCTCTTTCAGCGACGGTCTAAGACGAGGTCCGTACCCCCTTAGCGTATATTCGCTTAGTTTTTAAGTTTTTTATGCCCTGGCTGGGGGCCTTAATTTATTGAGGCATCCACAGGGAAGCCAGGTTAAGCAGACGACAACCTCATAGGTTGAACTGCGAGATGACAATTAAAAAAAATGCACTTCACAGATTTATAACTTTAAATGCGTAGACGCGAAGTTCCAAATTCTCGTGAAAAAATACATTTTTCTGAAACAATGCTTTCAAACAAAATTTTACCAATGTTATTTTTTTAATCATTTTGGTGTTTATTATGTCATGGAACACTATTTGAACAAGAACAAAAGTATCAACAATGACTTGGTCCGTATTTTTATTGTCTCATTGTTATAATATTAGATAGGTATTACGCTCTAGTTGAATGTGATGAATACGAACATTGAAATCGCTTTCAAAACATAATTAGAAACTGCCGGTCATACCTAGTGCATATTAGGTTTGCAATGAACAATAAAAAACACTTTGGAACAATAGTAACGGCCGGCGCGGCCTAACGAATCTTCGAATCAAAAAGTACTGTTGCGAAATGTCGCGCCAAAACTTTTCAAATCAAATCAATGTAGTTTCTGATCAGTGGGAGTTTTGCATTAAGCATAATAACTGTTTCTCTTTATTAGTAGATTTGTAGACTATTTTTTATTTTATGTACCTGCTATGCTGTCCTCCCATACTGCAATTTGAAAACATTTTAAAAGCCAATTACTTTTAAAAGAATAGCCGTGGAGTTTCTTGCCGGCTCTTCTCCATAGGAAACAACCAGTTCTCAACCAACTAGCTTCTGAAGTTTCATAAGTGCCCATGTAGGTTTATGTGAAATAAAATATGTATTATGATTTTGATATGCTGGAAACACTTCTCTATTATCTTACACACAATGCTTTTAAAGATTCCTTGGTCTTCTATTTGTAAGTGATATTGCTGACTTATAATAACTTGTTGCAGATGGCTCATTCAGTTTGGTGTGGGATCTAGAGATGACATCGTGTGTTCAAAGGACGGCACTCGACGGCAGGGCGAACCTTCTGCAGAGGAGAATCTGACATGCGTGGTTGTCTTCGTATTGGTAAATAATCATTATTATTATAAAATAATGTAAAATGTAACTAGGTAACCTTAATTTTGTCTGTTATGTTTAAATTCCATATAATAGGGGATTATCATACCATAAACTGAGCCCCGAACCGGATTTCCATCTACTACTAAAGATCTCCTAATAGAAAAACACGAAACATTGTTATAACATGTCCACGGTGTATTATGAAAAATTTAGTACTAAACTTATATATTTTTTATTTTCAGGTGTATTATTTCATGATGGCAGCTTGCGTGTGGTTCGTTATATTCACATATGCATGGCACATGAGCTTCCGGGCTTTAGGTAAGTTCATAATTCTTATAATATGATGGTAATTTTTCGTTGATGATGATGAGGATTTAATTATACAAAAATAAACCCATAGAAGTCCACTTCTGAGCACAGCTTGCAAGATTTCCTTTGCTTTATAGTATTGTTAACCAACTACAAAAAAAGGGGTGGTTCTCAATTGGGTTGCTTTTTACCCGACTGCGTCAGAAGGAGGGTTATGTTTTTCGAGTGTATGTATGTATGTATATTTCTTTAGCACGCTCTGTAGCCTAAACGGCTTGATCGATTTCAGCTTGAGAGGTGCCGTTAGATTCGTCTTAATTGTGAGAGTGACACTGGGTATATCAAAATTGAAAAAAAATTAAAATGGCCGATTTTTGGCGCAATATGTCTTCAAAAAAAAATTTTTTTTTCTCGAAACCTGTCGAGTGGGGTATCAAAATAAAGGGTTTTAAAAGGTGATTACAAATATATATATAACTTATACGGTTAAAAGTAATTCGAAGTGACAAATCGTAAAAAAACACGTACACTAAATCGTTTGCGAAATCTTTCACATTTGTAAACTAAAAATCTGGAAATAAAAAAAGTTATTTAAAAAATAAAAAAACCCGACTGCGAAACTGAAAAGCTACAAACAAGCCCATTTTAAATTAAATAAAAGTTGGAAGCAGGCGGGACCCATTCCATTTTTATTATATTTTCAAATTCGAATGGGTCCCGCCTGCTTCCAAATTTTATGTAATTTAAAATGGGCTTGTTTGTAGCTTTTCAGTTTCGCAGACGGGTTTTTTTATTTTTTAAATAACTTTTTTATGTTTGTTACCTCTAAAATTCTATAATTTATAAACAGATTTGAATAATTTTTCTTTTGTTAGAAAGGATATATTTATAGGGTGGTCCCATATAAATTGTGCGGGTGTCGTGTGGTCACTCGTTTTCACACACACATTCTATAGTCCCCGTCACGAGAAGGTATAAATTATGTAAACACACATTCAAGGGTTCGCAACTTTTGGATCAAATTAAAAAAAAAACAGTTTGTAATGATTTTTATTTTTATATAGGGATATAATTAAGGTAACACACACATCTAATTACTGCCGTCAGACGATTCCGAGTATTCTGTAACTTACTTCAAAATGGCGATGGCGGCCCAAATGTTTACGTTCCATGAGTCAGACGCGTTCCAGTACCACAAATCCGACCAAGTGAAATTGCTCGTTAGTTTCGTATTACACGTACGTTACATTGAGTTGATTGAATTTAGGATTACTTATTGAACTTTAGTATAAAGTTCTTTATTTACAAAGTTTATAGCTTCTCGTGACGGGGACTTTAGCGTGTTTGTACACTTGGTAAACACAAGTGAAATGCGTGTTGCTTCTTGAAATAAAAATGCCGTAATGCTACTGCCAAACTACATACAATACACATTTGTAGATTACACAAATCTACAGATACATAAACTTCTAGTTATTAAATAATAACATAACATTTTAAAAACTTGATTAAGAGTTGCAAAAACATTATCCTTGTCCTTACTATTCGTTTGTTTTTTGAACCACTGAAATAGGTACTCGATTCTAAAATATTTTCTTATCCTAAAGGAAAGATCCAAGACCGCATAGACAAGAAAGCAGCATACTTCCACTTAGTCGCGTGGTCGCTGCCCCTCATCCTCACTATAGCGACGATGGCGTTCGGCGAGGTGGACGGCAGCAGCGTGACCGGCATCTGCTTCGTGGGTTACGTCAACCACCCGATGAGGGCTGCGTTGTTACTTGCGCCGCTGTCTGTTGTACTGGTTTTGGGCGGGTACTTCTTGCTTAGAGGTTAGTTTAACTGTTACTTACTCACTTTGAGAATTAAACCAACCGGAGACGCCACGAGTACTAATATCTACGCAAATAAGTCTGTCACTTTCATCGCGGGGGACGAGGGAACGCACACAAGTAGTAATAATACACTAATGCAATTCGATCGCGTTGTTACGCACGCATACAAAACAAAAAACAAATACAAGCATAAACTATACGCACACATGTACAACGCGCGGCAACTAGTTTTATATAACCGCTATGACCGGCGGTCTCGTACCTTTGGCAGCGGGGATCGCCTGACAATGGCGCCTCCAGGGGCCCAAGTCTGCTATTTTTATAAATTCGTCATTCCAACACGATCCCACCACCATCCCATTGTCATTTTGCTAAAAGTTCGTAATCTGCTAAATTCATAATGGTTGATCATTGGTCGGTCAATGGCACAGAAATTATACGATACTCGTAACGAATTAAAAGCAATAACTGCACAATGACGTTCTAATGGTAGGTTACTGATCAAAGGAACTGTCAAAATTTTTGCAGATTGCCGCGTAAGTCAGTAATTCATTTTTCATTATGTACGAGATTACCATTCTATGCCATTTCTTTCAATGGAGTGTCAGTGGTTGACCATTGGAAAGTCATAATGACGCCATTGTATTAGTAGATTACCAAACTTGTCAAAATTAACAATTATGAAATCAATGATAGACCATTCTGCCACTATTGTAATAGCAGACTTGAGGCCTGTGTACATGGTTCAGTAGTATATTTTAATCTAGGCCTATAATAGGATTATAATAATCAGGATATAGACTATGGTATGAGATATATGAGATTACAGTTAAAAATAGAACTCTGAAGGTAATGTAGTGCATTGCCTGATCTAGGTTTATGTAAACCCGTGTTTCAGGCCATCTCCCTACGAAAGTATTTGTTAAATAGGACAGTCAGTGAATTAAATTAACAATTATATTTTCGGTATCTAACTGAGCAGATACAATATTTTGCGCAACCTTATTATAAACTAGGTTTATGGGATGTATTTACATCTATAACTAAAATTATTATGAAATAATACTAGGTTAGGTAATTACAGCTAAGTCAGCTAGTTTAGTTCAGCACCTCTAGTAGTTTTTCCGTGTCCAAGTAATTTAGTTTTGCTAAATAATCGAATAACATTATGACAATGACATGAATATTCTAAGCCCTTATCCAACTTTGTTGGGGTCAGTTTTTTTTTACCCGACTGCGTCAGAAGGAGGGTTATGTTTTTCGAGTGTATGTATGTATGTATGTATATTTCTTTGGCACGCTCTGTAGCCTAAACGGCTTGATCGATTTCAGCTTGAGAGGTGCCGTTAGATTCGTCTTAATTGTGAGAGTGACACTGGGTATATCAAAATTGAAAAAAAATTAAAATGGCCGATTTTTGGCGCAATATGTCTTCAAAAAAAAATTTTTTTTTCTCGAAACCTGTCGAGTGGGGTATCAAAATAAAGGGTTTTAAAAGGTGATTACAAATATATATATAACTTATACGGTTAAAAGTAATTCGAAGTGACAAATCGTAAAAAAACACGTACACTAAATCGTTTGCGAAATCTTTCACATTTGTAAACTAAAAATCTGGAAATAAAAAAAGTTATTTAATAAAAAATAAAAATACCCGACTGCGAAACTGAAAAGCTACAAACAAGCCCATTTTAAATTAAATAAAAGTTGGAAGCAGGCGGGACCCATTCCATTTTTATTATATTTTCAAATTCAAATGGGTCCCGCCTGCTTCCAACTTTTATTTAATTTAAAATGGGCTTGTTTGTAGCTTTTCAGTTTCGCAGTCGGGTTTTTTTATTTTTTAAATAACTTTTTTTTTGCCTTAACAGACTGCAGTGTGGTTGAGTTGATAAAGTGGACACCCCTCCCACACACACACATAAAAAGCCTCTTCTGTTTAATTTATTATCAAATGTCGTTTATGATATTTTAGTACTTTACAACATCAGAATGATCTGATCTTGAAGATAAACTAGTAACAACAATGAATTCAAGACAGCTTGCTCGCCATTTCTTGTGTAGTCAAAAATGTTGCGAAAATTACATATAACAGAACTGAAACCGTAACTTTCCCTTAGGTGTGTTCTCCTTAATCGCGGTGCGGGTCTCAAGTAAGGACGTGATCTCTCCGCGCGCCGCCAACAAGATCCGTCAGACCATAACGCGATGTTCGCTCACCGCCGCGCTGGTCGCCGTCTTTATCTGCGTCACCTTCGCCTGCCATATCTACGAGTTCAGGAATGCTGAGCTGTGGAAGGAGTCTTTTAAGAAGAATATTATGTAAGTTAGCTGTACATAAGATATCCCTTTCACTACGGATTTCTAAAGAATTGGTGTGATCGACACCGCAAAGCAATCTGCTTCTACTTATCATTTACTTATCTTTTCTTCTTCTTGTTATCACTATGAATAATGAAAACACTAAGGTACTAAGACTGAAACAACAAATGCAAGATAGAGACATGAACAAGACTATATTAAGCCACATGCTTTGTAACGTTTATCAATCTCGGCTTTAGTTCAATTTAGTATCAAAACCAGAAGAGGCCGTGGTGATTAACAAGGACAGTGTTTTTATTTTATTTCTTATTACATACTGTTACGAGCTTCGGGTTCGTGACAATTAAAACTGCCGATTTAATAACCAAAAAAATGACACTTTAATAATCAACACTAATTACAACACAATTGCACTACTGATCGCTTTAAGTCGCACTTGAATATCGCTTCGATGCTTTCACTTCGATCGCTTTATCCAAACTGTGTCGGTCGTGGCGCGTCTCGGCCTTATATAGCGCCAAAGAGAGTTCTAGAACCTTCCATTGTAGAAACATCTAGAATGTTCGAGTACATACAGGCCCCGATCGACCAGATGTTGAAAGTTCGGGAATGTTCTAGAAAGTTCTCGCATCGAAATTTCTAGAAGGGTCTTCACTACTAGTTCCGCTACTCGATACTAGATGGCGCTAGTGGTAACTACTGTTACCATGTACCAGGCATTAATTGTGGCGCGCAACACTGCCCCCTCCTAAGACATGCTCGTCCCGAGCATTATCGGCCCCATAATAACGCGCCAGTCGATCCACGTGGACGATCTTAGGAGTACCTCTTGCACCTTTCTGTATCCGGTAGGTTACGTCATTGATCTTTGTCACAATCCGGTACGGTCCGTCCCATTTAGCTTGAAGCTTAGGAGATTTCCCTTTGCTGCGGACTGGATTGTGCAACCACACTAGTGAACCTTCGTCGAACCCTTTATTGTTCATTTTACGGTCATAACGGGTTTTCATCTTTTCAGACATTTGCTGGCCCGATTGTCTGACGTGCTCATAAATGTCATTCATTTTGTTCCGCAAGTCACTCGCATAATCGGTTATACTGCGTGGGGCATCAGGTGGTATTCCGGTGATCAGGTCTGCAGGCAGCCGTAATTCTCTTCCAAAGTTTGCGAAAGCTGGTGTCACCGATGTACTTTCGTGAACAGCGCTTCGATATGACAACAAAAACGGTTGTATGTGCTTGTCCCAATCTCGTTGCCGATTTTCCACAACTTTGGCTAGGTACCTCTCTAGTGTCTGATTAAATCGTTCCACCATTCCATCCGATTGTGGGTGGTAAGAAGTTGTTCTTGTTTTATGTGTACCCATAACTCGACAAGTTTCCTGGAATATTTGGGACTCAAAATTTCTTCCTTGGTCGCTGTGAATCTCCAAAGGTACTCCAAAACGGCAGAAGACTTCATGAACCAGTTTATCTGCAACTGTTGAAGCTTCTTGGTTTGGAATGGCGAAGACTTCCGGCCACTTAGTGAAGTAATCCATCACAACCATGAAATACTTGTTACCACTTTCACTTACCGGAAACGGCCCCGCAACGTCCAGGGCTATCCTCTCCCATGGTGCACCAACATTGTACAATTTCAATGCACCTCTACTACGAGTCTGAGGTCCCTTTACAGCTGCACAACTTGTACATTTGCGACACCAGTCCTCGACATCGTCCCGACAGTGGACCCAGTAAAACCGTTCTCGTATCTTTAGTAGAGTCCGTTTTACTCCCAGATGACCTCCTGAACAACCATTATGGTACAGCTGTAGAACATCCGGTACTTGAGCTTTAGGGACAACCATTTGCAAATGACAGCTGTCTCCCCGAGCGTTTTCCCATTTACGGCACAGGACTCCATCCTGAATCACCAAGCTGTCCCATTGGGCCCAATAGCTTTTTGTGGTCGAACTCATTGCTGAGACGTCGCTCCACCTGGGCTTAGGAGCCCTGGCCTTCATCCACTCCAGAATCGGCTTGATGTCCGAATCTTCCTGCTGTGCACGTTGTAGGCTTTCCTTCCACTCGTTGCTGAGGTCTGTCTTGAGCATCCTCACAGGTACGACTTCTTTACTTTCTTGCCTAGTACAATGCTTGCAGTTTTCAGGACAAGGTCTTCTTGACAATGCATCTGCGTTGCCATGAGATTTCCCGCTGCGATGTTCGACCTCGAAGTCGTATTCCTGCAGTAGTTCAATCCATCTCGCAACTTGTCCTTCTGGATTTTTGAACTGCAATAGCCATTTCAGTGCAGCATGGTCAGTTCGTAGGTGGAATTTCCGCCCCAGAAGATATTTGCTAAAGTGCTGCAATGACTTTACCACAGCAAGCAGTTCCCGTCTCGTAACACAATAGTTCCTTTCAGGTTTCGACAATGACTTGCTGAAGTATGCTACCACAACCTCTTGATCACCATTACGTTGAGACAACACACCGCCAAGTCCTACGTCACTTGCGTCTGTGTCAACTATAAATTCTTTGCCCGCATCAGGGTACCCCAAAATAGGTGCTTTGCACAGACGGTCCTTTAGCTCCTGGAATGCGATGTCGCAACTTTCATCCCAGCAGAAATGTCGCTTCTCCTCGGTTAACTTATGCAGGGGTTTGGCTATATCTGCAAAGTTCTTGACAAATCGCCGATAATAGGAGCACAAACCCAGAAATGCTCTGACCTGCGTCTTGTCTTTTGGAATTGGCCAATCCTTGACAGCGGCGATTTTCTCTGGATCCGTGCGGATACCTTCTTCAGACACTACATATCCCAAAAAGCTAACTTGTCGTTTGAATAGTGAACACTTTTTCGGACTTAACTTGAGGTTGGCACTCTGGATCTTCATGAGTACGCGTTCCAGGTTTTGAAGATGTTCTTCAAACGTGCGGCCTACGATGATGATGTCATCCAAGTAGACCAGGCAGGCATCGCCAATTAGTCCGGTAAGTACAAGTTCCATCAACCTCTCAAATGTTGCCGGAGCATTGCACAATCCAAACGGCATAACTTTAAATTGCCACAGACCCTTTCCTGTCGAGAATGCAGTTTTCTCCTTGTCCTTAGGATCAATTTCAACTTGCCAGTAGCCACTTTTCAGGTCTAGTGTGCTAAACCACTTTACTCCAGTAAGCATGTCCAGCGTGTCATCAATTCTTGGCAAAGGATAGCTGTCCTTCTTTGTAACGTCGTTCAGACGACGATAGTCAACACAAAACCGCATGCTGCCGTCCTTCTTTCTTACCAGCACTACAGGTGAACACCATGGACTAGATGAAGGTTCAATAACACCATCCTTCACCATTCCCTCAATCATGGTTTCCACTTCTTTTTCACGTGCTACCGGCAATCTCCTTGGCCGCTGACGGATAGGCAATTCTTCTCCTGTATTTATTTTGTGTTGAACTATGCCAGTCTTCCCGATGTCAGCCTCGTTTGACGAGAAAACATCGGCGAACTTGAATAACATCTTCTTCGCCTTGACCATTTCATTTTGGGACAAAGCGCTGCGGCAGCCTTCTAAAAGTGTGGTCATTTTTGTTTGTGCATCCTTGCTGAGGGTCCCAGTCGATAGATGTTGGCATCGACGCAACCAATCCACTTCCTCGCAAGTACCAACAAGTGTGCCTTTTTCTATTATCTGTTCCTGATCACAAAGGTTCAGCACACGTACCCCTGAGATGTCAGTGGCTCTGAGCAAAGTCCGTGCCACTTTCCATGGAAGGTCATTGTCTACCCTTTCCACGAGTACACAACGATGAGTTTGCCCAGGATTCCGAGGAAGACTAACCGGCACAATCGTTTCCGATCTCGGCGGAAGAACAATCTTCTTAAGGCTGTACACATTCCCAGGTAACGCCCCTTCCATGAAAAGTTCCTCTTCTCCACATTTCAAAACACCTTGCTTGACGTCAATCTCGCAACAATTCTTCCTCATAAAGTCAAGGCCCAGGATGCAATCGTCCATTATATCAGCCACGATGACATTATGCAGGTAGATTCTGTTGCCTAGCGTCAATTCCATTTTCTTCTCTCCATGGACGGGTATGCGCTGACCGGTGGCTGTTACCAAATTAATGCGTTCCCGGTTGTATGCGGAGTCCCCAAGGGACCGACTAGCAAGTTGGGAACTGACAACCGTGCGAGAAGCTCCAGTGTCTATGGTCAGCTTACACGGCGTTCCGTTGACCTCGCCCTTGATGATAAGGCTGTTCCCGTCATGGGTTTGTGTGATCGAAACCCTTGGGGCTCTTTGAACATCAGCCAGCACCCGCCCCGCAGTCCTGGCTATTACTCGTTTCCCTGCTGCTGGTGCTGCGCGGTGTTGTTAGCCGCACTGCCCTCTGGAGATCGGTCGACTTCTCTTTCTGCAGTTCGCTTAGGGCAACTGGATCGAAGGTGGCCCTTTTCCCCACAGCCGTAGCACCTAGGGCTGTATCCTTTATTGCGGTCGCGAACTGTAGCCGCTGCAACCTCCCTGACGCGATGGGAACGATGATCCTGTCGCACAGCTTCCACCTCCAGTGCATGGGCCAAAGCGTCCTTAAGCGTCCCATGGTGACCGAGCCGCACAGAAGCTCTAACTTCAAGGTCGCGGATGCCATCGATGAATGCCTGCACCAGGTTCCCATCAATAAGCGCAGGTACGGACTGGTAAGCTTTGCGAACCAGCTTCTCCACTTCAAGGGCCCACTGCTGCAGGTTTTCGCTACTGCGTTGCACGCGATCCTTGAGCTGCGCACGAAACACGTGTTCCAGGTGAGCGTCGCCATACCGAGCCTCCAATGCCTCGAGGAGCTGCTCGTAAGTCACTTCCTTACCGAGAGCTTCCAGGACAGTTAAGGCCTGGTCGCGCAGGCCTAGAGTGAGAGCAGTCATGGCCTGGCTTTTATTCCATCCGTTCGCCTTCATGACAGCCTCAAACTGGATTTTGTAGGCCGACCAGGAAGAAGTTCCGTCGAACGGTGGCACTTTGAATCCACGTAGCGAAGGTACGGTAGCTACGGGAGCTGCGATTCCATCCCCAAGTTTAAGATTACCCAACTCCTGCTTCACATCAGCAATGACGTTATTAAACTTGCTGATCTGAGTTTCAGCTTCTGACAGGCGGTTGTCATGCTGGGCAACCTTCTCCTTCACCTCCTTCATGTCTTTCCCGAAGGTTGCGTGAAGGTCCTTCATGAGGCGCATCTGCTCTTCCTGGCGACGCACCTGCTCCTCCTTATCTTGTTTGAGCTGTTCTTCCAATCGATGGGCCTGTTCCTCTTGACGGCGGGACTGTTCCTCCTTATCGCGCTGGAGCTGTTCTTCCAACCGGCGCGCCTGCTCCTCCTGACGGCGAGCCTGTTCCTCCTGTCGACGGGCCTGTTCCTCCTTGTCCCGCTGGAGCTGTTCCTCCAACCGACGAGCCTGTTCCTCCTGTCGGCGGGCCTGCTCCTGCAGCATCATCATCAGAGCAGCCAAATCTGGTGCTGCTGATGCTGGAGCTGCTGCGGACGGGCTGGCCTCCATGGTCGGTAGCTGGCCCTCCGACCCCTGCGGCGTAGCTCCACCAAATCGCCTCTGGTCCGTCTCTTGCTGGCGTTGACTCCGGGTACGGATACCCTCCGTGTCGTCTTTGGGTAAAACCGGCATGATTTTTAATCCCCTCTTCTGACACCAATTGTTACGAGCTTCGGGTTCGTGACAATTAAAACTGCCGATTTAATAACCAAAAAAATGACACTTTAATAATCAACACTAATTACAACACAATTGCACTACTGATCGCTTTAAGTCGCACTTGAATATCGCTTCGATGCTTTCACTTCGATCGCTTTATCCAAACTGTGTCGGTCGTGGCGCGTCTCGGCCTTATATAGCGCCAAAGAGAGTTCTAGAACCTTCCATTGTAGAAACATCTAGAATGTTCGAGTACATACAGGCCCCGATCGACCAGATGTTGAAAGTTCGGGAATGTTCTAGAAAGTTCTCGCATCGAAATTTCTAGAAGGGTCTTCACTACTAGTTCCGCTACTCGATACTAGATGGCGCTAGTGGTAACTACTGTTACCATGTACCAGGCATTAATTGTGGCGCGCAACAATACACAATACATTATTTTGGTTTTGGCGCCCTTTTGTTCTTACAGAGTGACTATCAGTCGCGAAGGTTCCATACAACTCGATTCCTACTGGCTTCTCTTTGGAAAATGGCACTGTCAGTATTCTATAGACAAATAATATAATCATATTAAAGATGTCTACTCTGGCTTGGTCTGTGTGGTGCCGGACTGGTCTGTGTGGTGCCAGACTTAAAGAATAGCACCATCCCATACTTCCCGTGGGTGTCGTAAAAGGCGACTAAGGGGCGTACCGGAGAATGGGCAGCAGCGTGCTCTATGCATTCCACCACCATACCATACTGCGATCGCCAACCCGCCTGCCAAGCGTGGCGATTATGGCAAACCACCCCCCCCCCCCCCCCCCCCTTTTGGGGGAGGCTTGTGTCCAGCAGTGGACGTCTTTCGGCTGAAATGATGATGATGATGATGATGACTCTGGCTTACCTCTTACAAAAATTGACCCTCTGCTACTGGTGACTATATATATTTTCTTTCAAGTCTTTACGTCTGTAGTCGGTACAAATCACTATTTTTCAACAGTTGTCGCTTGGAAGCTCTAAAAGCGATGGAGAAGGAGTGTTCAACAGGCGCCCGGCCGTCCGTGTCGGTGCTACAGCTGCGCTTGTTGTGTTGCTTCGCGGCCGGCGCGCTCATGGCGTCGTGGACCTGGACGCCCGCCGCCGCCGCCGGCTGGAGGCGCTACTTGGCAAGGTGTGGTACAAATATACAACATTTAACAAAAACCCTCTCCTATCCGTGAGGGTGTTGTTAGGTATCGTGATGTGGGTTTATTTATGAGGTAATACTGCCTTATACTCCATTTGAAATAAGATTAGACATGTAAATAAACCTTTTTTCACAGTCCGTTCAACCGATTTTTACTTCTATACTGTAGGCATAAGCGTGGCATTAAAAGCAAAAAAAAAGTGGTTACAATACCAGATGTTTACTGCAGCTGCCATTTGTCATGCCATCAACGCAATAGAATTCAAAATCGGTTGAACAGACTGTAAAAAAGGTTTATTTAAATTTACTTATAATCTTATTTCAAATGGAGTACTTATAGGTTAGTCTAGTGGTCTAAAGCGCTGCTGCGGAGCATGAAGGTTCGATTCCCAGGTTGGGCAAACTGTTAGTGGGGTTTTTCTATCAAGAATTTTCAGTAGCAGCCCGGAGTCGGGATTTGTATCCTGTTTATGGCAATAGGCAATAGGCTGGTCCTCTATTACATGGGGCTTAAAAACTGACGAATGTGGGTGTACTCAGGTACTTCTGCCTAACCCTTTGGGGATTTATAGATAGCTTTTTGAATGTTAGTGCAGTATCTAACGACCCTTTTTTGATCGGACTGGGTTATTGTTATATGCTGTATAGCGATTACTTTTTTCTTATACCAGTTTCATAGACTACAATAAATATTGCCCTTCGTCCTAGTTTATTTGTGGTCGGCGCAGCACGTCTTTTTATTCCTTAAATCTCTGTTAGCCGTCATCTTAAGGTCCACTACAATAGGATTTTTTATTTTTTTTATCTTTGTCGTATTCAATGTCAGGATGTGCCTTAAAACATAAAATCAACCGCTGAGCCGAGTTATGATTATTTCAACCATTTGTGAAGTAGGTCGAGCAAGCTGAGAACCAAGTGTTGCGCCTTCCACCTAAGGGTGCTTGCCAAAGCATCGCAAAATAACCCTTATTTTCCCATACAGGAAATGCGGGTGTTCCGTGGAAGCGGAGGTGACGCGTCGCGCGCGCAAGCACGAACTAATCGCGCGCGCCTACCGACGCCGCGGGGAGTTCGCCGCTAGAGGGCGCTTGTCAATATCCCTGGGAGGTTCCAGACAGGACCCTGTAGGGCTCTGCATCGACCCCACCTCGCCTGCTGACTACCCGGATGATGCTAAACATGAGAGGTGAGGCGAGGCTCTATCCAAAATATACCACAATTTGACTGAACATTTTTTATACTACATACTACTTTTACAAAATATGTTAATTCATTGTCCCTTATTTTCCCATGAGTCAGCTCAATCAATTCAACCTGTCGCAGTCCGCTGTTGGACATAAGTCCCTCCCAAGTTACGCCACAATACCGACCTCCGCATCCAGTCTATATTAGGTACATTTCTTCATATTATTGGTCGAACTGGTGGGGTTTCACACTCTGAAAAAATGGACTATCAAAAGATTTTAATTCCAGCGGAGAGCTTTCGTCATCGTGGGCGGCGACCCTGCCTCGCTTCGTGCGTCGCCGCGACGCGCTCGTGCTGCCGACGCACACGCATCACTCGCTCAGCTCTACGCCGGACCGCCGCAACTCACAGGACTCGCAGATCAGTATCAGCCTGCGTCACGTGTCTGTTGAGTCGCGTCGCAACTCGCTCGACAGCCAGCTGTCCGTCAAGATAGCCGAGATGAAGACCAAGGTAGGCCGCCGCCGCCCCAAGCACAGCAAGGCCAAGCGCAAGGCGCGCGCCGCCAGCACTCGCAAGGAGAGCACCCCTTCCATCGAGAGCCAAATAAGCCGCTACTGGCTGCAAGCAGTAGCCGCCAACAATGATCCGTCCCGCGAGGAGGTCAAATTCAGCTTCGACTGATACGAGCCATATCGTGATAAATATCCAAATTTGCAACTCATGCATAGCAGTATGGAAACATTGATACTTATAATGCAAAGTATCTGTGAATTGTTTACTTATAGTAATTTACACTAACTAGATGTAAGGATAAAAGTTCAAATTAGAATCGCATATGCCCAAAGGACTGCTGACTGTAAAACGAAGAAAGAAGCACACTCTTTTAGCCCTTTATTATTTTAATAATAGGGTTTGAATTTTATGGGGCATATTAATTTGTGATTTATCATTGAAGATAAGGAAACAAAGACTGATCAGAATCTCTAAGGAGTAATGTTTTATATTTCTCCTACATTTAACAATATCCATGACAATGCATTTTTGTGATATCCATGACCTCGACAGTACATGTGCCATAAAAATAGCTATTCGATATATTTCATTGGAATCGACTGAAATACTTTTAGCATGTAAGAATCAAGTTTCTTATCATACATCTATTGTAATAAAATATGTAATGAAAATGAAGCAATGTTGAAAACTTTTATATGTTTAAATTTTTTACGAATATTAATTGAGCAATAAGAATCTGTTGCTTGTCCATAGAACTTGTGTACAAGATATGGTTGTGATACCAATTTTTATTGTGAGGCTATATTTTGATGATGTGGACAATAAAATTACATCGCCACTTATTTTTTACTATGTATTTAGTATTAAATGTTGATCTGCGAAAGTTATGCACCTGGCAGCTACAATAAGACTCACATTTGTATAAGATATTTGTATTTTATTTTTACTAAGTCTGCTAGCTTTAAATTTTGATATTAATTTTGTATAAGTTTTACTACCAATAATTTACGTATCATCTTAATTGTACAATAAAACGATACTTTTTTTGATAAAATTGCCTTTTATCTATTAGAATACATGCGTGAGCATAGCGCGGGTGTTGCTCCCGCAAAATTCCCGCTTCCTGCGTGCTTGGGGCATGCATGACAAGGAAAAGTAATGTACGAAACGAATTTAACAATAGGAGGCGGGCGGCGCGCGATGGAGCCCAGAGGGTTTTCGAGTAAGCATATTCGGCACCCACAAATTCGCAAGACGTGACATCCCCCAACCCGCACTGGGCCCGCATGGTGGATTATGGCCTGCTGCCTCGTACAGAAAGGAGGCCTCGTGTCCCAGCTGTGGGAATTTTATAGGCCATTATATTGTATGCAAATTCAGCACAACTTGATAGCCGAGTAGGTGGACGTGATGAGAAAAGGCCAAAAATAAAGAGTCCAACGGCCAGGAAGCACTTCCAGATTTAAAAAAATAAACCGGGCAAGAGCTAGTCGGACTTGCGCATCGAGGGTTCCGTACCATCATGTTTTTAAAATTTTCATCGGCGAGGCCTATATTCGTCAGAGAAGAAGAGACTAAGAGGCCGTCTCCACGTCTCCACGAGCGAGAGAATCGCAGCGGTAGTCTCGCCGTGCCATCAAATTTTCGCCGCGATGATATCGCCGTGTGGAGACACGTTCTAAGAGAGTGTATAGAAATACGTGGCACGACGATAATATCGCCGCGATTCTCTCGCTCGTGGAGACGGCCCCTATAAGAGAAGAGTGGTAGTACTAAGAAAGATGTGTGAAGAGGAGAAAAATTAAAACAATTAATTAATTATCCATTTACCATATAATTGAGAACCAAAGCAAGCAACTTAATGTCCCAGAAATACTTTATTACCTTGTAATGAATGTCATGTATTTTATTTACTAGTGATAAAATCTATAGTAAATTAAATTATAAATCAAATCTACAATACCTATTGTACAAGATTTGTATAACTATTGGACGTTAACAATTCTATTAAAAAATAGCTCATTATCACTGCATCCGCATTCTTAAATTATAGTGGCAAGATAAGATGCAACAACAAGTAATTTGCATATATTTGCTTCTATGTAGAAGAAAAATAGTGTATAACAAAATATTATGCAAAATCATTCCATTCGATATTTTATTATGTACTAAAAAAAAATCACGATTTTAAAAATTAATGAGAAGTAGCTTTAAATCTCTCCAATTTGGCATTAACAGATAAACATGCTCAAAGTACATGTTTATGAAAATTCCAAACTGAAAAGAGTGTATGTGATGATGTGTAAAAGTTAGATATTTACATAAATTATCGAATGGAACACAAGAAGTGTACCTATCCACAGTAAAGGTGAATAGGTGTATTATGCATTGTCATCACTATAAAGGTACATTTAATCACAGATGCAACATTATGTGTGGCAAGAATAAATTGATTATGTACTAGATCACTTTAAAACAGGTCACATTTCAATATTCGAGTAAACCCAAATAACAATTGAAGATAAATCTAATGCAATTTAGCTACGGGATGGATTTATGACGCACTACAATCTGGATGGATATTATAACGTATAAAATAATAGGGCCTCTTTTCCACTACCTCTTTTCATTTAGATAGTTACGCGTGTAAGTATGCAACATTACATGTCGTCATTAAAATTTATCTTCAAAGTTATTTGTATTATTATTTATTCATTTCCATGTTGTGAGAATCTTCGGCAAGAAACAAATTGTTTTTTTTTAGTTACTTAAGTGTTACAATAATACTTTTTCTCACGGCAGTCTTTATTTTGGAAATGAAGATAGATGTTAACTTCTGACATAGACCGTTGTTGATTAATAAGATAATTAATTTTAATTTTATCATAGCCATTCTAAATCAAATAAAATGCTGACCAGCATGCATAGTAAAAAGATAGGAAAACAACACCAAAAGGAACATAATCATTTTAAGTAAGTATAATAATTAACACTTATTCTAAAGCAGCACGGATTGTAACATTGCCACTAATACGCTAATGTTTAAAGTCAAAATTGCACGATTTTATTACAGAAAAACTCGATCTTTGGTGCTTACGAACTAAATATTTAAAAAATCACAATTTACAGAATAAATTCGGTTTAAAACCTAGCAAATAAAAATGTAAGTACAACCAAAAAAATAACAAACATTAAAAATGAACAAAACAAAAGAAATCTTATGATTATGTGCAAACTTATACCGTTTAGACGCGACTTATGAGTAATGTGCACACAACTAGTTGCTATATTGTAACCTATATGAGCTACCTCTCGTCCCAGACGACAAATAATAATATAAGACCTATCTAAATAGTAACAAAATTATCTAGTAATAATGTCATATCACACGATCACAGCAGTCTTTCCTACGACGTCCTCGCCTTGCGTATATTCTTCTTTTCTGCATCAGTGAAGCCAAGAATGTTCTCGATGGCGTTGAGGTGTCCCTGGTGGTTCTCGGGATCCGTTAGGAAGTAGTAGATGGCCGATTTTAGGAACTGCAATGTCACTTCTGGATCTACGTTGGTCTTGCTACCCTTCTGTGACTCGACAATGCGACGGTACATTGCCTGTAATAAATAGAGTAATTTTAGATTCTAAATTTTGCTGAAGTATAGGGGGCATGCATTCTACCTACTGGCACCCGACACGAAACTTATTTTGGCTGAGCTGAGGATTTCTGCTATAGGAGACCTCTGTACATTCCTCAATTAAATGTAATTTACAGACAAAATCGATGTGTCAATAGTAGGTATTTCGCAGAGGTGACTCTTTGAATACCGTGTAATTGCTGCGTCGTGGATCGTGCGCCCAGTTTGCAATAAGCAGCGTGAAGAGTGGAAAGCTATCATAATTTTATATATTGTATAGATTATTGTTTAGTGGGTACAAAGTTTAATAAACCTACAAACAATGTCGGCCGAAAAAGATTAGTGTGATGACAAAATCTTTGATTCTATTATATATTATATGTAAAGAAACGAATAAAGTTAGGGACTATTTAACAACATAGGATCTATCTACATAAGTATTACAATGTACAAGACACCTGCGTTCATTGGATAAATTAAACCACACACATGTGTATAGGTATTAAAATTTCTCAAAGAGAAAGGACCTGATGAATGCAGCTGTCCTTACATTTCAACTTAGAAACAATAATGAAGGAAACCTAATTACCCAAAACCAAAAGAGGCTGTTTCAACCAAATAGGTAACATGCGAAGCCAAGGTTAGGCAAGTAATAAACCAAAATCAGGTTAGTTTTTAAAAGTAAGCCGTGCTAAAGAAAGTGAATTAGTAAAAGTTGTAAGCTTTCTATCAATACCACTACAATCTATAAAACTATTTACAAAGAAAAATAACAAAATTTAAACCTGCCTATTCCAAAAAAAAAACGTTAAAATATAAATTCGAGAACAGAAAACCTATAAGACAACTCAAGTCCAAACCCCTGAATTTTATTTACATTCAAATGATTAAAATATTCCAGTTATATCCAACATTAAAAAAAAATTGACTTAATTAACATAGACACAGTTTATAAAAATATCTCTCAGAACCTGTGTAGTAAGCAGGGTGTAATTACAAAAATAAAATAAAACAGAAAAAAGTGTTCAACAGTACTGCCATTTGTCCGGTATAAAAATCCAACCTTTCGAGCT
This sequence comes from Mesoligia furuncula, assembly GCA_916614155.1. Classification (NCBI taxonomy): domain Eukaryota; kingdom Metazoa; phylum Arthropoda; class Insecta; order Lepidoptera; family Noctuidae; genus Mesoligia; species Mesoligia furuncula. The sequence continues at coordinate 12,150,344 of OU744811.1, read as the reverse complement.
CCTAGGACCCATAAAGAAACAGCCTCCTTTGCACTTAGCAGTACTTGTGACTTTGCTGATCGGTCCTCTGTGAATGCCGTGTCCTGGAATGCACTACACGTTAAAGCTGGCTCATGTTAATCGCCACTACATGCACACACTAACACTAAATCCGTGTACAATGCTGTGGGTTAATTCGGATTTCAAAACGGTTAATCAACTTCAAATTGGTGACTCAATCTTCTATTTCTAAAGTTTTGATATTAGTTTATTTGAAAATGTTATTTGAGAATGATTTAAGAACAGGATAGAGAGAATGTTTATCACTGTGAAAAATATCCTTTAATTAATCAATTATTATAATAGTTAAACTTTTGCTGGATAATTTTTCAATGTGATTGTACAATATTTGTAGTGATTTAGTTAGGGATAACAATAGGGTTGTTCACTCACTCGAACTTTCTCGAGCTCAGTCTGAGTAATCTGCAACTGCTCCAGTAGTTCCTCTACAGACACGCGGCTGACTGGCCCCTGTGAAGTACCAGGCTCATTATCCTGGAAATGTTAACATACACAAATATTTAATAACTAGTTCTATTTAAAAATCTACATTCATTTGCTAACAGAAATAAGAGTTGAAAAAGTATTTTATTTTTAAATACATAAATTTTTCAAAGCTGGTTCCAATGTTTTGCAAAATGAATATTATGATGGTAAATGTTAATTCAGGTGTTGCTAAGTTTACATTGCAATGTTTACAAACTATATTTTACAAAATTTCATGCAGGCTTTTACAGTTAAGAGCGTTTACGCCATACAGCATTTCATACAAACTTTCAAGCCCTTATTTATCGAAATGAATGAGCCGATTTTAATGAAACTTCATACGCATAAGCAAGATACAAAGGTCTAAAAAGTTAGTAGAGAAAAATTTCGAAATGTCTTATTTAAAAAAAGATAACTGGAAATCTCTGTTTCTATGGAAAATTTAAAATCGGTCTATTTTGGCTATAACACTTTTTTTCGAAAATGTTCTCTACTAACTTTTTAGACCTTTGTATCTTGCTTATGCATATGAAGTTTCATTAAAATCGGTTCATTTATTTAGAAAATCAAGGGCTTGAAAGTTTGTATGAAATGCCGTACGGCGTAAACCCTCTTAACACATATACAAAATGTAGGGTGTAAAATATGGCTTACCTTTTCTAGCTCAATCTTAGCGGCCTCAACACCTTTGTTGTACATCTGCAGATAGATGGCGCGGTGCCTGGTCTCCTCCTCATGCAGCTGCTTGCTCAACTCTTCCAGCTGCTTCTCCAGAGAGTGGATCCTCTCCTTGGCTTGCTCATAGTTGGGCAGCAACTCACAGTATCTTGTGTTCACATCTGCCAACTTTTGCAGTAATGACTCCACTTTATCATTATGCTGTTTCTTCAGTTCCTGTGTCTCTCCAACATGAGCTCTTACTATATCTTCTATCTTCTTCTCATAATACAATATTAAACTACGACGCTCTTCATCCCCGTCTCCTATATCAGTCATACAGGATGCCTCATGTGTCAACATGTGCACAGATTCTTTGGAATGTAATGATGAATTTGTGAGATCGTCAAAATGACCGGAGTCAGTGAATGAGCCTTGCATTTCATTGCGACATCTGGTTGGCGTTTGGTTTTTGAACAATGGGCTATCAGTGATGTCAAATGATCTACAAGCATCCCCATGTTTTGGGCTCTCTTGTTCAATAGAAGCTTCATCAGCGTTTTCTCTTATTGTTACAATTTCACTAGAGTTAGATTTTTCATCAGGTGAACATATTGATGCTTTATACAGTCGTAATTCTACAACCTCTTTTGTGAGTTGAAATATTTCACTATCTTTTTTGTCTAGGTCTTTCTTGGCTTGGCTTAGAAGATTTTTGAGTCGTCGAATTTGTTTCTGTGCTCGCTGAGTGGGTGTTAGATATTCTTCCCCAGCGAGCCCCGCATGTGATGAGCAGTGTAAAACATAACGCATGGATCTTCCACTAAATGTTGTGCCATTGAAAGGTGCGTAGCCTGCATCAACAGAGGCAGCTGTGGCAGCACTTCCATAACTATGGAGTGATTCATCATCAGGAAGGTCTTCTGGAGAGCCAGGTGGAGTGTGAGCAGAGTCAGTCATACTCAACTTCCTGTCCAAACCAGTCTCCTGTGGTTTTAAGCAGGATTTTTTAGGCTTCTGTATAGGGTTTGAATTGAATGACTGAAAAGTAAAATTGCTGAATGAGAACAAAGTCAAACAAAAATACTCATTAAGTATGTATATTTTAGAATAAGACTATTTGAAAACATATGCTTGCTCGGCAGAACATTTTTACTTTTGAAAAAATAATAATAATCTACAGTCTATCAAATTAACCTCAATTTCTAAATAAATGACTATCAAAATAAAACTGTTTCACTAAACTGTTGGGTTAATGAAGTTATAAAAAATTAAACACAAATGTCTGGCTTGGCTACTGTCGCTATGGTAATGCTTCATTATATTATTGATAGAGTTTACATGAGAGGTTACTTACATGGCTTCGCTGGCGATGGCCAGGCTCCTGGAGTCGTGGCACATCGCTGCGTTGTTTCTGGTGTGTATTTTCCGTGATTATTGGTATTAATTTCCTTGTAGCCAAAGGCGAGCGCTGCACCATTTTCTCCCCGCGCAGCCGCAATGAAGAGCTGCGCCGGAAGTTCCCGGTGACATTACCCGCGCAGCAATGTTCATCGTGGAAGTCAGCGACCCTTCTACTATAATTTCTGTTCATTTTCTTCAATTATTTACATCAGCGTACCGTACTAAAAGAGAAAACAGCTGTTTGAAACCACTTTGCGGCGTAAGTTAACGAAACTAAACGTTATCGTAATTTGACATTTCAGTTTTTTTTCAGTGCGTTAATACAGCATAGGTATTTTTGTGTTAAGTATGCCGAATTCTGTTGCGATAAAAATAATTCTTCGTTCCATACCACTATCACATCGTAAACTTACTATACTGTTAGAAGTTAAATAATGATAACCCAGTAGAATAAAATTGTTGAGAGAAGATTTATAAATTGTACTTAGGTATACAAAATATTCACACGTGTTAACTTCTGTATGTTTCAGCTGCGTTTAAATGCTGACAATGAGACAGAACTTTGTGGCCCCAATACCAACTAAAATAATATTTGTTCAGGCAGCCTAGTCGGTATCTACCTATAATTTATATCTATAATTATCTATTGTTGTTTTATTACAATAATACTAAGTCAGCATTCTCAACACTACCTATTCATACTGACACAAAAAAAGCACAAAGCGTTCAAGCAATTTCCCAGGCCGCCAAATGTGGCCTAGTTCCCGCATTCAACATGGAAAACTGTCCTTCGCGAATATTGCAAGCATGCATGTCGCGCAAAACGTTTAGTTTATCTACCTGCTTCCTACAATTTTTAAATTTTATTTCGGTTAATAGTAGGTACGTTGGTATGAAATCGCGTTCGTTGCTTCACTTTAATTAACTCATTACTTTAGTATATTATTATTCATTTCAATTAATGTGAATTACAGTGTCTCGGTCGGTAGGTACCTACATGATACGGACCACGTACCTATACCTACCTACTGTTATCAATCAGTAAATAAAATTGTTGCCGACGGCGTACCTACCTTCCTACCTACCACACGAAGCCGTGATTTTAGTTGTGTTACCGTAATGTGACATGATATAGAAAATATTGCTAGATATTTTTGGGTGTACCTACTGTATAGGTAGGTACACCTCTGCCTTATCCTTCGGGAAATACAGGCGTGATGTTACTTGCCAAAAATGTTAACAAATATGAGTTTATGGAAAAAATACTTTAAATCCTACACAATAAAGTTTAGTTTACGCTACGCTACAACTTCAAACATTTTTCAATAGTCCTATACTCACTCTGAAATCAACTTAATTACTTCCTACTACTACCCTACTTCCTACTATAATATTATAAACGCGAAAGTTTGTGAGGATGGATGTTTGTTATTCTTTCACGCAAAAACTACTAAACAAATTTTGATAAAAATTTACAGTAATATAGCTTATACATCAGTATAGCACATAGGATACTTTTTATTCCAACACTCCCACGGGATCGACACTTATGCGGGTGAAACCGCGGGGCGCTGCTAGTTTAAAATAAATTTGATATTTGTTTAACTTGAAATAATATTAATTTGAAACATGAGTTTATCCCAAGTAACATTTAATTCGGGCCTAGGTTGTAAAAAATGCCTTTAGGTTTTACAAGGGTCGTAAAAAGGTTAATGCTTTGCTGTCTGGTCATATTAAGTACTCGAGAATGATTAATAAGTCCTAAAACTAATTGTTTATTATTACAACCTTGAAGCCGATGACAAGAGTTTAAATTAACGTTATTTTGACTTGGGTTTCAAGAGCATATAGTCTTAGGATCTTATAGTTGTTGTAGACTCCTGATTAAGTTCTGGAAAGGCTAGCATTATTCTAAAGTGAGATCTAAAGGTTTAATTTTTAACTTTGATATAACCATAAAGTTATGGAATGTTGAAATCGCTTATTAGTAATTTCTAAAACCTACTTTAAACTTTTAGGCTGTATTAGAGTTGTCTAGGTAAACAAATTAGGACTGAAAACCCATGGGCACGCCACAATTGCGGCGATAAGTCCCCTCTTTGAGGAGTGGTTAGGGAGGCGCCACGGCGTCCTCACCTTCCGCCTAACGCAGGTCCTCACCGGGCACGGCTGCTTCGGGAGGTTCCTGTTCAGAATAGGGCGGGAGGAAACGCCCGGGTGTCACCATTGTGTGGATCGCCCGGAGGACACGGTGGAGCATACGGTGGAGATCTGCCCAGCTTGGGCAGAGCACCGCCGTGTCCTCACGGAGGCGATCGGCGGCGGCGATCTCTCGCGTCCGGCCCTAGTCCGGGCCATGGTACGGAGCGAGAGTGCATGGGAGGCTGTCGCCTCCTTCTGCGAAGCAGTGATGCTCGCGAAGGAGGACGCGGAGCGCGTGAGGGAAAGGCAATCCTTGCGCCCTCACGCCCCTAGCCGCCGCAGGAGACGCCCTGGGCGTCGGGAATCGATAGCCGATTCCCGGCCACCGTAGGCGCGGGCTTGCGGACGGCGAGCAATGGGCCGCCGTCCGGTAAGGACCAGGCCCGGGTCGACGGCGCGTTGTGTTCCACGCGCGCCTCAAGGAGATGTCAGCACCAACTGACGGGGTCCGCTAGGGCCGATGCCGTCAGGGTCGCGGGTTGTTCGAAAGAGATACCGTGGCCCCTGGCACAGGCAACTGAAGGAACACGGGTGGGTTTTAGTCAGTAAGAGTCTGACACTCCCTTCCGCTCCGCCCAGAGCGGGAGGGGTCATTTGATGATTTCCCACCCAAAAAAAAAAAAAAAAAGGACTGAAAACCCAAACCAATAACCTATTTTTATGAGCTGAAGGCATGCTTAAAGTCCTACAAGAATATTTTAAAGCTTTAGATGCATCCTCTAAAAATTTTAGTGGTGTCCGCGACTTCAAAGCATTACGTTGGCTTGCAAAATGAACCGACACAGAGTTCATTCAGAGTTATCAAAAAAACGGAGTGAAAGTTTCAGCACTCTTGTCGAACCAAAACTTAAAAGCAAACGATTGTGCGTAGAGGTTTTTTTCGCGACTCGCAACTCTGGAAGGACTCCTGGAGATAAACTTAAAGCTGCGAAAACAGCTTTGTAGTTTTAAGTAGCTCCGCGAGATTACCTTTAACTCTTATTTTCGTAAACAATAAGAGCTTTTAGCTGTTACAGTTCTGAAAAGGTTAATTGTAATGCTTTCTAGTAATTTCCTAACGCCAGCCATTGTGTTCACTGAAATAAAAAAAAATCTAAACAAAAAGCAATATTTTAAGTCAATATAGCAAAATTAAGTAACGTGTGCTATGTGATTTAAAATATATGTTTTTTATATGAATAGAAGTTTTATTTCTAATGCAACTTACTGCCAACCATCTAATTTTATAATTTTTTTTCATTAAAATATCTTCTAAATTTTTAACTTTCGGAAGGCCCGTCTCGTATATTAACGTGTCACTATTATCCTAAAGTGTCACGATAAAGTGCCAGTCGCACTATTTTTTTTGATTTTCCCTGACTTCAGCAAGCTATTTATTACTTTTTATGATTATAACACTTACTTACATCTAGCCATTTTGAAACTTGGTATAATGACAGGGAATGGCGTCATTATAAATAAGTATTTAAATCCACGATTGGTGTTTCTGTGTAGAAAAAATCTTATACAGAAACATTTTAAAACCTGAGAGTCCTGGAAAGGCATTTATTCATGTCCATCAAAAAGGTTTTAAGTTGTCATTTAGTTACATCCATGGCTAATTTAGAACTTAAAAGCTGCCTAACAAGGTTATATAAACGTTAAATTAAGGTTGTGAATGTTATATTTGGGTTCTGTGTAAGTAGTTCGAAAGGTTCTGGATTTGAGCTTTAGGTATTGCTGTAGCTCCCAGAAAGGTTCTAAAACGTGGGCCCTTTTTGCACTCAGGAGGTTATTATAAGGTTAATATAACGTTATTAAGTCTATTAAGACTTACGAGCAGGGGATCCCTTCTTTTCGCATAATGTTCTTTGTCCTAATATACTTCGGCATAACGATTTTGGCACAATTTGTTTTGGCATAATAATACTTCGGCATAATTTTTTTAGGCATACATTTTATGTTGGCATAATCATCTTAAAGACTAATTTGTTTTGACATAAATTTGATTTGCATAACGTTAGTAGGCCTAATGACTATTAGCATAATAATATTTAGGGATACAATTAATTAAATTTAATATGTTGTGCAACAAAAGTTAGTGACAGAACCGAATTGCTGCAAAACCGACTCCACGTAGTCTTGTTTGTCCTACCCCTAGAATGTAATTTAAAATCGCGTAGGCGCGTAGGGTTGAGGCGGCCCGCGGGCTGAGGAGCAGGCGGTTTCGAGCGAGCCGCCGCGGCTGAGGCTGGCCGGCGAAGCCGGCCAACAAGCCGACGCTGCGGTGGTGAGCGAAAGCCGTCTGCGACGATTAGCAGGCGTTGGGCCGCCGGAGGCCCGCAGCGCCGGAGCCGTGACAGAAACCCTGCCTGCTGCATGTTGCATGCTCGCTTGAATGCTGCATGCTGCATGCTTGCTTGCATGCTGCATGCTTGCTTGCATGCTGCATGCTTGCTTGCATGCTGCATGATTGCTTGCATGCTGCATGCTTGCTTGTTTGCTGTATGCGTGCTTGCATGCTGTATGCTTGCTTGCTTCATGCTTCAAAATTGTTCAATACGTTATATTATATTAATATGTTATATATTACCTGATTCAGGAGGGGATCCCTTCTTTTCGCATAATGTTCTTTGTCCTAATATACTTCGGCAGAACGATTTTGGCACAATTTGTTTTGGCATAATAATACTTCGGCATATTTTTTTAGGCATACATTTTATGTTGGCATAATCATCTTAAAGACTAATTTGTTTTGGCATAAATTTGATTCGCATAACGTTAGTAGGCCTAATGACTATTAGCATAATAACATTTAGGCATACAATTAATTAAATTTAATATGTTGTGCAACAAAAGTTAGTGAAAGAACAGAATTGCTGCAAAACCGACTCCACGTAGTCTTGTTTGTCCTACCCCTAGAGTGTAATTTAAAATCGCGTAGGCGCGTAGGGGCGAGGCGGCCCGCGGGCTGAGGAGCAGGCGGCTGTGAGCGAGCCGCCGCGGCTGAGGCTGGCCGGCGAAGCCGGCCAACAAGCCGAAGCTGCGGTGGTGAGCGAAAGCCGTCTGTGACGATTAGCACGCGTGCTTGCATGCTGCATGCTTGCTTGCATGCTGCATGCTTGCTTGCATGCTGCATGCTTGCTTGCATGCTGAATGCTTGCTTGCATGCTGCATGCTTGCTTGTTTGCTGCATGCTTGCTTGCATGCTTGCTTGCATGCTTTATGCTTGCTTGCTTGCATGCTGTATGCTTGCTTGCTTCATGCTTCCTACAGCGAAAAAAAACCCACAAAATTGTTCAATACGTTATATTATATTAATATGTTATTACCTGGTTCAGGAGATATGGCTTTTTTCCAATCGTCAAAATAAATTGGTATATCCTCTTCGGGCAAATGTATGCTTTAGGATATTATGCTTTAAAAAGTTATGCTTTAGAACTTTATGCTTAATAAATTTATGCTTTAGAATATTATGCTTAATCATTATTATGGTCAGAGAAATTATGCTTAAAAAAATTATTCGTAAGCTGTTATGCGTAATTATATTATGCGAAAATATAATTATGCCAAACAAAATTATGCTAAGTTATATTAGGTCTTAAAATTTTATGCAAATGGATAGGGAACCATTCAGGAGATATGGCTTTTTTCCAATCGTCGAAATAAATTGGTATATCCTCTTCGGGCAAATTTATGCTTTAGGATATTATGCTTAAAAAAGTTATGCTTTAGAATTTTATGCTTAATAAATTTATGCTTTAGAATATTATGCTTAATCATTATTATGGTTAGAGAAATTATGCTTATATTATAAAATTTTATGCAAATGGATAGGGAACCCTGCTCGTGGTTCCCTATCCATTTGCATAAAATTTTAAGACCTAATATAACTTAGCATAATTTTGTTTGGCACAATTATATTTTCGCATAATATAATTAGGCATAACAGCTTACGCATAATTTTTTTAAGCATAATTTCTCTAACCATAATAATGATTAAGCATAATATTCTAAAGCATAAATTTATTAAGCATAAAGTTCTAAAGCATAACTTTTTTAAGCATAATATCCTAAAGCATACATTTGCCCGAAGTGGATATACCAATTTATTTCGACGATTGGAAAAAAGCCATATCTCCTGAATCAGGTAATATATAACATATTAATATGATATAACGTATTGAACAATTTTGTGGGTTTTATTCGCTGTAGGAAGCATGAAGCAAGCAAGCATACAGCATGCAAGCAAGCATGCAAGCAAGCATGCAGCATGCAAGCAAGCATGCAGCATGCAGCATTCAAGCGAGCATGCAACATGCAGCAGGCAGGGTTTCTGTCACGGCTCCGGCGCTGCGGGCCTCCGGCGGCCCCACGCGTGCTAATCGTCGCAGACGGCTTTCGCTCACCACCGCAGCTTCGGCTTGTTGGCCGGCTTCGCCGGCCAGCCTCAGCCGCGGCGGCTCGCTCGCAGCCGCCTGCTCCTCAGCCCGCAGGCCGCCTCGCCCCTACGCGCCTACGCGATTTTAAATTACACTCTAGGGGTAGGACAAACAAGACTACGTGGAGTCGGTTTTGCAGCAATTCAGTTCTGTCACTTTTGTTATGCTAATAGTCATTAGGCCTACTAACGTTATGCGAATCAAATTTATGCCAAAACAAATTAGTCTTTAAGATGATTATGCCAACATAAAATGTATGCCTAAAAAAATTATGCCGAAGTATTATTATGCCAAAACAAATTGTGCCAAAATCGTTATGCCGAAATATATTAGGACAAAGAATATTATGCGAAAAGAAGGGATCCCCACGAGCAGCGTTGCTATTCTGTAAAAATCTCACCGTGAAATCTCAGGTGAAGTGAGCGTGGAGTGAGCTGTCAATAGTGTCAATTCCTAGCAAAAACAAACTCACTTCACCTAAGTTTTCACGGTGAGATTTTTGCAGAATCGACCGGCAGATGTCCATACAAAGGTTATAGAACCTTATCAAAACCTTTCTAAAACCTAAAATGTTAGGTACTTGGGATATAGACTTTACAAAGATTTAGTTTTCAGAGACTTATGCAAACGTTATACTCTGACTAGATTCAGACGATTTATTACGACATTATTCACCGTTGCACAACGCGCTAAAAAATTATTATCTACTTACAAAACATTGCTAGAACTTACGAAGAAGGCATAGTAGGTAGGTATATCTTAATGTATAATTAAATTGATTCTTCAGAATTAACCGAATTTCACCATCTTTTTACAAGGTTCTTTAAAGCTTAGAAAGCCGGGTAGACAGGTTGACCATTATATTGCAGCCATTTAGAAAAAATGACTGAAATAGCTAGGTAAATGGTCAACCTGTGATTGAATTATAAGTAGGTACTTATAATTATGTTATAATATGCCATAATCGCCAAGTGCCTAATAGTGCAGGAAGCGTTTCTCTGTTTGCTTTTGATAGGTATACCTTAACCCCGCAGCAATCCAAAATAAAACGGGAACGCTTTTTATTTTGAATTGCTGCTGTGATTTTTCTAAATTTTCAATGAGTACCTACTAAATTCGGGCATGGTGTTGATAAACTAAATTACCAATGTAAACTTTATGATGACAATCCTGACACCAGTGCCGGATTAACCCCTAAGCAAATTAAGCAATTGCTTAGGGCATCACGTCTCGGGGGCGTACCATAAACCAGGCGCGGTCCAGGGGGGATCCCATGGGGATCATGACCCCCAAAATCATTCAAGATGTCGAGAGCCTGAATGATTTTACTTACTTGTCTTTCTAACTTAAAACTGTAGGTACTTGAGCTACGAAGACCCCGATGGGCACATAAAAAAACATTGAGGCAGTCGTGGGTACTACAGACAGACGTGAACTTAGAACTACGAGTATGAAATAACAGTGTTATTTTAAAATTAATTGTAGTATCAAATATTTTAATTTCACAATTTGTAAATTAAAATTATTGACATAAAATTTTCGAGCTCGCTCTTGCATTTTTACACTAAATTCTCATAGTTACTTGTGCTTTTCTGCATAAGTCGACAATGTAACTCCTAAACAAAACCTAGGTGACCGAGGCGGGTTGTTAAAAATTTTGAGCTCGCTTCTCTCGCTCTGCTCACCCTACATAATGTACTTACTGTTATAAACTTATAACAACAACTATTTATCAAAAAATGCTACGACCAATTTGGCAGCATTATTAAGTAATACCCCCCTAAGTGGAAAATCTGCCTTCCCAAATAGCATAATTAAATAATGCGGAGCTGGAGATGTTTATGAACCTTAACATAACATGACGCCTTTAATCCCCGAAGAATTAGGCAGATATACTAAATTTAGTAGTTAGACCCATATTGCGCCAGTTATCTTTAAGTCCCATGTCGTAGGGTACGAGCCTACTGCTACCAACCGGGCATAAAATCTACTTACTAGACCAACGAGGAGATTTACCACCCTAAAAATATTCCTCGGCACCCATGGTGATCCCCCCAAAATCTTCGGCTGCGCTGCGACCGCGCCTGCCACAAACAGCACCGAAAAAAAATTTGCTAGTACATAAAAGGCAAGGCTGTTCGTCAGCAAGATATTACAAGACTAAACTGACCATACGTCCCGTTTTGAACGGGACTGTCCCTTATCTCAGTCACCTGTCCCTTTGTCCCCAAACAAAGCTTCGGGACGCTAAATAGACCCATTGTAAAAGAACATATGTCAAAAGAGATTTAATAAGAATGGTGAACCGATGATTGAGTTTTATTTTTCACAGTTTGTTCGAATTTATTTAAAAGATTTCTAATTGTAATGAAACCTTGACTATTTAATTCAATTTTCACGCTGAATGGCTATTTGTTAGAATAAAAATAATTATAATTTATCATTAATAATATAAATGGCCAGTTTATACAAGACCCAATAAAGTCACCCTTGAGACGGGCGCTAATTTTAAAAAATCGCTAGTCGATTTTTTTGAAAAAATACGAGGCGTCTAGTGGATAGGGGGCCTACGGGCGTGGATTGCTTAGGGCATCATAATATAGTGCTCGTACTAAGCAGTTACAACTACGACCGGTTGCATGACCGGCTTGGCCGCAGCAACACCAACCAAGAAGAGAGCTCGGCCGCAACTGTTCAGAGGGCCAGTCCTGATTTCTTCTTGTTCGGAACGGCCAAGTAGGTATTCGGTCCTTCTAAAGCCGAGTATTAGGCCGATCGTGCAATCATTTGTGGTCGTGGGCGTCGTGGCCGCGTAGTGCGCGAGGTCCCTATGTAAAAAATATTTGTCCAACTAAGTACGAGTAATTTTTTTTTTTTCGCCCAAGTTTTTTTTCAGTCGATAATAACCTATCTATTCATGTACTTAGATACCTCTTTTATAAAATGGTTTTTGCGATCGTCACAAGTTCCAAAGTACCAACAAAAACAGTTTAACGACTTCTCACTATTCATTGAATTTCCTGGCAGGCGTTTGAGTTCAATAGCTAATTTTGTTGTAATTTGTTGTCACTTTGTTCATGGTTCATACATTATTAGCTACCTATTGCAGGTTCTTTTCATACATTTTTTTTAATTTATGTTTTTATTTTTGTTGCTGGTGCTCTCATTTGCATTTTCAATTGCTCTGTGTTGTTGTCGTAGAGATACACACACAGGACCCACGGACTATACGCCGCGGATTTTCATAGGTAGGGGTTAGGTACGATATTTTCACGAGAATCGCGAGTCAATTTGTCATGTTATATTATTTTTGATAAAGAACAGCTATTCAGGTAAAACAGCATATTACGACTTCTGCGGTTCCAAGCACTGCATGTTACCACTAGGCTAACGATTATTTTGGCTGATTCTAAAGTGTTGCTTAAAATTAAATTAAGCAAGTTACTCAGGCAAGTTAGGTATGAAAATCCGCAGCGTGAAGGTGCATGAAGGTGAGAAACTATCGTACCATGAACAATAATGTTAATGATTTAATTTTACAATTTGATTGTATATTCTTTAGATTTAGATTACTTGAAGTCTTGATTCTAGGTTTGTATTCAATTAAGTATTTTTATTAAATAGTTTTTGTTGATGTTCATAAATGTGTTCCATTGGATAGAACCTAGAAGTAGTGACTAGTAGGGATGGCATTCCGTAAGCCGCGTACGATGCTACGCAAAGATACGCGCCTGTACGCAATGCTACGGGCGGGCGGTTACGTGTGGCTACGTGCGGCTGCGCCATTTACAGCGCGGCTACGCGCTGCTACGCGAGAATACACGAGGATACGCGCTGCTACGCGCTCCTACGCGAGACTTTTTTATTGGAGACTTGCTTTTGCCCGTGGCTTCGCTCGCTAAGTACTAGGTACACTACGCTTCAACCGTTTTATAGCGTGAAACACACAGAAACAACTACAGCCAGAGTTACTTTCGCATTTAGAATAGAATATTAGTATGGATAGTAAAATGTAAAATATAGATGTTGTTATAGGAACGCAATAACGTAAGAAAGCTTGAGTAAACAAAATATTTATACATACATGATTGGTTTGATTCCTAATACTAAAAAAAATAATCTAGTTATATAAGTAGATAATAATCTACTTACCTACAGACTATACCAACAACGGAAAATGCCTATGCGTGTTACAACTTCGGACTATAATTCCGAATTTGCGGAAAGACCGTATTAATTATAATAAACCTGCCAAGTATTTTATTACGCACACAGTACCAATGGATAACTGCAATAAATATATTAAATTAACATTTTGTACAATAATTAGATACGATAATTCAATTTAAAGAATAACCTTGGCGTTAGAAAGTCAAACACTTCATACCTACCTATAACCAACTAGCTACGCCCCGCGATTTCACCCGCGTAAATGTCGATCCCGTGGGAATATCGGGATAAAAAGTAGCCTATATGTTAATCCAGGGTGTCAGCTACCTCCACACAAAATTTTATCTAAATTGGTCCGGCCGTTTGGGCGTGAAGAAGCAACAAACATATAAACACACACACACTCACAAATTTTCGCCTTTATAATATTAGTGTGATTAAATATTTATTTTGAATTAAATTAAGTAGCTAGCGGAACTCCGCAGATGTGATGGGGTCATCGATCGTAGTTCGTGAAAGACCGCAGTAACTAAAGGAACTGATATTTCAAGTGCTTGCATCACTTGAAATATCAGTTTTGTTAGTTTAAACTTCACAGTAAGTGATTGGTATTGATAACGAAACACGATAAAATAAAAGAAAAGAGGTTTTCTCAACTCATACCTTCAGTAAAAACACCCTCCATAAAAACATCAAATCAAATTTAAAAAAATATTGTGTTTAGGTATCGATAATCATCACGTGTGCAGAGTTCCGCTAGCTTATTTAAGGGGAGTACATGACCTAAAGCGCGGTCTTTGTCGGACTGCATAGAAAAGAAAGAGAAGCGCGATGACACAACGTTGGTAATTTATTGCAAAATATGAAGCAATTATCTATTTACAAAAAATCTATTGTTTGGACTAAAAAAATAAAACACTTATGTTGCTTGTAGAATAATCTGACAAAAAATCATAATGATTGCATGTATATTAAGTATGGTTTTTATTGTAAAAAGAAAGTTTTTAGAGGTATCTTCATGATTTTTTTCTATCGTATCAAATTAGTTGTATTATGTTTTCAACACACTATCTACCTAGCATATATCCTGAAAAATATCATATATTTTTCTGATTTTGTTTACTGGAGATGATCATATATATACTTTTATTGTATCTAAAACTCGCGTTTTTTGCGTTTAGGTCTTGTAAGCCCCTTAATTTCACCCTGTCTAAGGCTGATTTTAGAGTCGCGCTGACCGCACGCTGACCGTCGGCGCTGACAGCCGAAACGTATGAAACGCACGCGCTGATAGCTACGCGTTATTCTAAAACGCTTCCTAGAAGTTCATACGTTTCAAGCTGTCAGCGCCGACAGTCAGCGTGCGGTCAGCGCGACTCTAAAACCAGCCTAAATAAGTAATTTTACTACTTACGAAACTACTTACAAAAGAATTGGTGAACTAGGTAAGTCAAAATAACTAATCGGTGTAAGAACCAAAAGAATACACCATTAGTTAAGTTAACCACAAAAGAGTTCCTAAATTAACGATTTCATTGCGATCATTATCCGAGACAGCTATTAAGCAATTAATTAATTTTTGACATGGTAACGTAATAATGACTAATGAAATAACTTTGTAACCCAATTAACATTGTATTTGCAAGCTAGAACAAATTATTGCAAATTGAAGTTTAAATACGTAGTGAAACAAATATTCTTTAGGTAACAGCAAATAGGTAAAATGTCTACTATTGCAGTTTCTATGTATGTAAGTACCTGATTGTTGAAAGTAGGACGAAAGTATGCACGAGTATTGCTTCGATTTCAAGATACTAAATAACCTAACATCAATCAATTTTTTCACGTTACCTATGTCTAGAGTATCACTGTGAATGTCTCGTGACTTCCACTTCCATTTGGGTTTTTAAACCGACTTCAAAAAAAGGAGGAGGTTCTCATTTCGGTTGTACGTTTGTTTTTTTTTTTATCTTTTCCTGTGAATTACTTAGAATGCGATCAACTTACTCTCTTTGCAACCAAAGTAGGTACAGTACAGTCAACAAAAGAGATAAGTATGCGGGATGGATGTTGTCGACTGAAATTAAAATTTGATAAATGAGCTGTTTGTTTTCTATTAATAAAATAAAATTTTATTCGAGAACATCCATCGGTTTCTTACTAAACTTCAACTATATCCGACGATCCTGCATACCTACCTCTTTTGTTGACTGTACCTGGAAGTATAGGTTTAAAAAAATCGATGCATAACATCTAATCTAAGTACCTACAAGTGGGTAAGTTCCTAATGGTCCCTAAAGTAATCTGTAACACAATACATAGGCGTTATACCCATGAAGCTGGTCGCAAGGTTTGGTTTCGAGCTCGAGTAAAATGTCACTGTATGAAATGAATAGGTAGGTACCTGCGTTGGATACCTAATAGTCACCTGTAATATAAGTAAGTATAACAGAATGTATGAAGGGCTTGTATAATATACAACGCTATTTTTAGTATATGCGAAACCTGAATATAGTTTGTTCAGAATAAGTAACTGAACCGATTCCAATAATTTTTACCCCATGTTATATTTTGTCCCAAAAATATTTAAAAGGTTAAAAGTTGGACACCGAAGTAGGTTATCCAATCTCCGAGCCGAACGGTTAGGTACCTAGGTACTATTATCAATGAGCGCAAGACGGCGCGGCGCGAGCGGCGCGGGTGAGCATGTTTTTGTACGGACAACAGGTAACTTAACAAGCTTATAACTTTGTGATTTTTTATAATACAGTTTTGAAATTTTGTACATAGATTATTTACATAAAAATACTAGACACGTGTTTCGGGTTTCTCATAATTATACTAAATATAATGTTGTAGATATCCCTTAACTGCCTTCTAATTCTAACTTCAAAAAGTAAATAAATTAAAAACAATAATCACATTAATCACTCACACGATATACTTATAACTTTGATCTCTACGTAATGAAAGTAACGTCATAACGTCATGCACTTTAATCTATAATTCATAATGATGTACGTTACTTATCAATCAGAAATAATTTTGCAAGCATTCACATGTTAGGTAAGAATTATTTGTGAATAAACTTAAAATGTAATTACAGTAGGTATATAATAATATACCTACAGTAATACAGGGTGAATTTTCCAAGTGGGCGTGGATGGCCAAATCCGAAACTATGAGGAATAGCGAAAAGTAGGTGCTCAAAGGAGTCGCGGGCTCGATTTTGATGAAAACTAAAACTGCATCATTGGATTTTTGAAAAATCAATATTTCTAACCAGGAATTGAACCCGTTAATTTTGAAAAAAAAAAAACACACTGTATTATTACACCATTGAATAGTGTCGCTGATAAGGATCGTATTCTGGAAAGTAATGATATACGGAAAAATAAAGAAAAGAGTTCATTTTTAACAAAATACTTTTTTAATTTTTTTTGTGTTACCTACCTATTGAACCTTAATTGATTAATTGTTCAAAATGATGTTGTGGCCATTGTTTTCAGTACAATCCTCGAGACGTCGAATCCAGCTGGATTCGACGTCTCAAGGATTGTACTGAATTCTAAATTTGAATTGTAAAGGTGACTGCGCTGCAGGTGTATTGAGCATCATTTCGACTATGGTACAGGTAATGTCGATGTCGGTATGAATACTTTAAAATAAGAAGCAGTTTATTAAAGTCCAACATTTTCCTTAAGTTAGTAGTGAGTGAGTGTAGTTAGTAGTGTACCGTAGTGGAGTAAAAATTCATTGATACTACTGAGCTTTAGTAGTAATTAGACTTGTTGTTGCTTGCACCACAATTTGTTAAATGTACCTACCTATTTATTACAATTGAGCCGTGGTAGCCCAGTGGTAACGGCCCCGACTTACAAGTAGTAGGTCGTAGGTTCGAACCCAGACAGGCGCTTTACTTTGTGTAAATAATTTCATCACCACTGCTCTCAAAATGGCGAAGGAAAACATCGTGAGGAAACCGGCATGTGCTAGAACCAAAAATTCATATGACATCTACCAACTCGCACTGGGCCCGTCTGGCGGATTACGGCCCACTCCCTCCCACAGATAGGAGTCCTGTTTCCCAGCAGTGGGAACATTATAGGCTGATTATGTACTTATTACAATGTCGTTCTGTTCCTGTCAATCGTTTGACGATGACAGAGACAGAATGATGTTTAGTAAAAGTAGACAGAAAACAGAGGATAGTTGGGTATACGTATACCGTATACCCAACTGTCATACTATTATGGTCATACTTGCCGTAGGTAATAAGGAAACTATTTCATAGTGGCAGTTAGCTAGTTTACTGCTCAACCCTATCTGATAACAGTTAATGTAGACCCTTCCCTAAGGGCGCTTTCAATTTAGACGTTTCGTGTCGGACCGAAGCGGTGCGTTCGTCGTATTGCGCACGGACGTTCGTTTGTTTTCATACAAAGCGCTTGGTGCGGGTTGTCGGGCGTTCGCGGTATTATTACCGGCACGTAACTTGGCAAGAGATTTTCGTAGTGGGGGAAGTTCGCGCATATAAAAATGTATGAAATTGTGCGTGCGCAAACTTCCCCCACTACAAAAACTCTTGCCAAGTTACGTGCCGGCAACTATACCGTACCGACGCCGCACTGTTACCGCACCGCGCGCTTTGTATGAAAACAAACGAACGTCTGTGCGCAATACGACGAACGCACCGCTTCGGCACCGCAACGGTCCGACACGAAACGTCTAAATTGAAAGCGCCCTAAACGAGCCATGATAGAGCCAGTTTAGAGGAAACTGCCTTAGTTTCTATACTGCTATACGACAGTTGAAAAATTAGTCTATTTTTCTATTAGATTAAAATTTTGCTAGCGGTCTACCTTAATTTTAAGGTTCGCGCCTTCATCCCTCAAAGGTGTAAGCAGAAACCTCGAAGCTACGTTTTGCTGAACATATTATGTTTTTTTTCTAGTAAATTTATGTAAGGATCGTAGCTGGTGGTGTTTCTGCTTACCCCCATGGGAAGAAGGCGTGAGTTTATGTGTTTGTATGTATGTATGTTTTTACTCACAAAACATACAGATCTGTGTTGTTCTGTATAGATATTCTTTGAAAGATTCATCCCATAAAATAAAGGGTGATCATAATATGCCATATTCTTGACTAAAAGGTGTGTGTATTGTTTGTTGGAAAGTAATTTTATCACTCAATGTAACCACAATGCATAACACTTTTACGTGACAAAACAATGAAGTGTCCAATCGATTGTTTTGGACAAAGAAATCGCGTTGAAAGCCGTTCCCCAGACACCGACTCTTGTGCTAGGTATGTTCCTACGAAAAGTGATTCAATTTACCTATCCTTACTTATTGAACAAGAAGATTGATTTTGAACCTAATAAGCAATGCTGCGTTCGTAATTAATATCCGAGTGTATAAGAAATAGAAATTGTAAACGTAAAAGCCTCTAATTAAAGAATTTAATGAGCAAAGTTTACGCTCAATCGCTTTTGCATCATTCACGTTGTTTAGATTCCGCACGTTGAAATTATAATAACGTCATGGACAAGTAGAGTAATTTCCGCGAAAACTCTCTAAATTCTTACTTGTTATGGTTGACACGAATTGTGTTTTATGTCGTTCTATGGTTTCGCGATTGACTTGCTATTTGAAACGTTGCTAAATCTTGTTCAAGGCCTAACGTATTATTTGAAATTAAATCTACTTAGAGACCTACTACATACGTTATTATTTGTTATGATGTAGCAAAAAACAACGAACGTGATTCATACTAAGCGAATAATATGGAACGAATATCGCGCTTTATTTTTTGTTAAATTGGCAAACTGAGTGTCTAAACTGAGCATTAAGAATGATTTAGAAGTTCAATATACTTACCGGATGCACTCATTCACGGAAGGTGTCTCGGCTAACATAATATAATGCCGTCGCGAGTGAAACATTATTTATCGTTAGTTGAAAGTAAAATGAAATCAATCATACTCACTAATTGCATCTTGCACGAATTTTCCAAACTCCATGGAATTCAGAGAAAACATTCTCGTAGTAACATGAGCAAAACACATCGTTTACAGCACAGTGGCAGTTCGGAATACGTCACAAGTCGGTCGCACTGTCGTTGTCGAAGGGAAAACTTAGTATCAACTCGAACATCGCAAATTACATAGAGTAAACCATCCACGTTAACTTTTACGCTAAGAATGTTGCGGCAAGTTGTCGAGGCCCGGAGCGCAGTGCGTGCTTGGTCAATGTTTGTTCACGGTGTGTTGGCGCCGCCGCCGCCAGCGCCCCTCTGCGGCCACGTTGACGCAACCCGGTTGCTTGGCGAATGTACTCCATTGTAGTCACTAACATTACAACACAATACCTGCTGGAAACGCATAAAAACGCGAATCGAAGAAATGGTCCCGTTACCTTTTTGTTACATCAGTGTGACGGTGTCTTGAGAACCTGAGCTTGGTGCGCCATCTGGTGCTGTTATGTAGCGTCTACGTCCGCTCTAGTTGCAGTTGCCATTATGTAAGATCCACTACCTGGTAATTCTGTAACTTTATCAAGATTCAGCATGTAACATATTATTGTCACGTCCTACTTTTCATTTCGTTATCAGCATTTGCGATTCCAGGAATAGATTCCGTAGCCCGGTTACGGCGTAGCCCGAACGAAAGGTTATTTACAGCTGGATTAGCAGTAACTAACTGCTAATCTTTATTGAGAGTAGTCTGCACTGCATGTGTACAATATATTGCTAACACTGGCTATGCAACAATTATATTAGCGCCTGCATTGTCACTGGAGCGCGGCTGGATGTGTCAGCGGCGGTGTTGTTCCACAATAATGACGACATACTCTGATAACGATGAAAACATGTTTCACGGGCAAACGGACGCGATTGCGTTAAAGTTTCTAATTTGTTTTATTTACATTTAATTTAATTATTTTGCGGTAAATTAAGTGGGGATTACTGCAGCTGTAGAAAATTATATAAGAGCGAGAAAAAGTGCATATTCAAATAGTAATTAGCGTACATAAGACTTTTCTACAACATTTGAACTGCGAACGAAGAATTTTCGTAATCTCAGGCGCGTGTTAAATTTACAGAGTACCTATGTAATTTGATATTATTATCTACTGTGTTATTTTTTACATCTATCATAATATTTCATGTAAGTATTTCGCCTTGGGCCATTCACTGCGCTAATTGCTTTAGTGCAATTTATTATTACGTATTTCAATCCTTAATTAACACACTTCCTGTGTGATGTTATGATTATTTGCAGTTTATGGCCCTCGAAGTTTGCAGAGATCCTCGGATTGCGCTAACGATAATACATTATATCCTATTGATGAACTAGGATTATTATTATGTTGCTATCTAGCTATCAATGTCTTGATTGTGATCTTCATTAAACTAAGTTATAAATCTTGTAAACAGATAATGGTTAAAATTGTCTAAAGATAAATTAGGTAAACTTTAGTTTCCCATAAAACTGTCACAAATTACAACACAGACATAAAATCATAACACATCATTACACACCATGTAAGTAATAGGTCCAAAATAAAAAAGTCTGCGTGCGTCCATCATTACCTGTGGTTATGCATGCCTGGTATTAGAAACTTAGTACTTCGGTATAACTGTGTGAAAATCTTTATGAACTTAGTCGTTGTCGACGATGTCGCCGACAATCGCTAGCATTACATAAAGGCAGTAATCATTATCAGGCAAATGGCCTATAAAATGAGCACAACATTAAAGAACGGCGCTGAACTGTTATGTAAGGTTTGAAAATAGTTCGTGAAAGAATAGATGTTGCAGGTACTAATAGAACATTTTGGCGCATGGATCGATTGAAAACGACAGCCTAACAGTACCTACTAGGTCTAATAATCTATAAGGTTCTAGTTCTAGGTGCTGTGGCAAGAATGTGTGGGTCTGAACCTTTCTTTAATAAAGTTTCAGAAGCTTATTTCGATAATAAGTTAGTAAAAAGCGTTTTCAATAATAAGCATAGATCGGAATAGGTAGAGCTGTTTTATGTACTTGCCATAGGTTAGAATAATATGGATATTCCCTTTTAGTTACGAAGTTAAGTTTAGTTTCGAAGTTACTATTGGTAAAGAATTGAATTCTAGTGGCGCAGAAAAAGACAAACACAGGTGCGTCACACTAGCGACAATAAAATCACGTAAAAATCCCGTGGTATCAGTCGGAATCCCGTGGAATATCTATATTAACATCAATGTTTGCGGTCAATGAACCTAAATAGCTCTACCTATTCCTATCACTGATAATAAGTTAGTAAAAAAATAAGTTAGTTATTCGATAATAAGTTAGTATACGCTTGCCGCGGTGGGTCCGTGGATGGGTTAACCATCTTAACACACCAAGACCCCTCCGTGCCTCGGAAAGCACGTTAAGCCATTGGTCCCGGCTGTCATGCGTGGATCTTTTACAGTCATTACTGGTCGTCAGAAGCCCAGTAACTGGGTTGTGGAGGTCAGATAGGCCGCTCTATGTAAAATACTGGTATCCAGCTGCATCCGGTTAGACTGGAAGCCGACCCCAACATGGTTGGGAAAAGATGAATAAGTGAGTAAAAAGTAATGAACAAAGTCATGAATTCTTGATAGTTAATGAAGCATCAATCCTTCGGTTGGTAAGGTAGTAAACACATAAGCGACAACAATGCCTTTTTCATAATGTGAGAGCTACACACTTGACCACAATGGTTAACACTGAGACAGTGCTTCCGAGTCGGAAGAATGTGTGCCTGTAGTAGCTTATTAAAGAGCACCAGGCCGACCAAAATTTCCAAGGTACCTTCTGTGACCTTCTTGAAGGGTCTTTCTTCAGCCTTATATTTAAAGATTGCTATAATTTTCATTCAGTAAATTACTGTGACATTTCACTAATGCTTCTCCGCATTATCTTCGAAGGTCATAGAATGTGTCTCATATCTTTTCAAAAGCAGGGCTAAGTTTATGCAATCATGTGAGCGCATACCGAAATATAAGCGTTAAAATAAAGTTAAACAAATTCGATGCAGAACGGAATTATTGATATAATTCCGACTCAAACTTATCGCGGGCCCACCTTATATATATGAAACACAAACCTAGTAGGTATTACACCGGTTCGTTTTGTATTAATTCATACGTAGGAGAACATGTCTGGTTTCACCAGAATCTAGAGAATTACAAATATGTACCTATTTATTTAATTTATTAGACTATTTCTAAAGCATCCGGTATAGTTTCAAGTCTACAAGTAGGTCTATTAAAATAAAATGTTATCGGCTCATTGTTTTAATTAGGATTCCAATCGTTTCGTTTCCTTTTTTGTTTATTGTTTATTACCGACTTTAAAAAAAGGAGGTTGGAATTGCATTATATTCACATATGACAATCTATTAGGGCTTCCAAACAAATATACAAAATTTTACAGACGTATGTATGTATGTTGTCCACGCATTTCTCCGCAACTATTGATTGGATGCTGACCATTGTTTTTGTATTGGCTTGCATTTACTTCAACTAAGGGAACAGTGCAAGTTTCATCAAAATCGATTCAGTAATTTTCAAGATATGGACTAATACGTGTAAGTGTGACGGCCTGGCTTATTGATACGAGCTACGGGTGTAGTGTCAAAGGGAAAACATCTCAAAACCTTGGCCAAATTCTAGTGCAGTATTTGCAACAAAACTATTACCTACTTATTACAAACAAAAAAATTACGAAATAGAAAAGTAATTTAAAAAAATTAAACCTATTTCAAAAAAAGAATGAACTAAAAATTATGAAATAACTTTAATGTCGGAAGTAGGTGGCAAAAAACTAAAACTAAAATACAGATCCCAAGACACCGACTTCCGCAATTAAAGTTATTTCATAATTTTGAGTTCATTTCTTTTTTTGAAGTCGGTTTAATTTTTTTAAATAACTTTTTTTTAATATTCGAACAAAAACATGCAAGTACTCTTTTGTAAGTCATCTTTTTTTTAGGTCATAAACACTAAGCAGGTATAAAGAATCGCATGAAAACAATATTATAATTAGTCACCGGGGAGCTTGTACCCCTCACTGAGTGGGACTCTACATAGACGATAAAGAAGGTAACGACATAAAGTATGAGGTTGTCGAAATTAATTTCATCAAATTGAAAGGCCTCAAGCTCTTTCTGAGAAAAAAGGCCTTGTCACAAGGACAAACAGACTGAGGCACTACAAAGTCATTCTAAAGCACCTATTCCGTTTTTACATAAAAGGCAAGGAACCCTAAAAATACATTGGTGGACAAATGAACTCACTGTTACTGATACCTGCCAGACCAAATCATAAACCAACTCACCCAAAACCCACACCCGCTGGGACCGCCACCCGTCACCACAAATACCTATTTAAAAAAAGATCATTGAAACATACTCCGATGAAGAAGCTTTCGTTTTGGTGTATTTTACAATGTCATGACATGTCATGAGGCAGCATTCATATTTTTTTTGTTGATTGTTGGTACTTCGAATCAGCTTTTGGTTTGGAATGAACTTGATAACTTTATTCGCTAGGCTAGATATAATGTTTAGAATGGTCATAAGTTGGTGAGGCTTAAACATTTCGTGAAATATAACTCTACGACAACGATTTGAACTTGAACAAAACAATGAAGTAACTAACTGTACACAGATTTTTTATATCTACTATTAAAACATGATTTCGAATGAAACCATACTTACTGGTTTTTATTAGGCTCCCAATTACTACAATCAATGTTCTTTTCTTCCAGAATTAAGACAATTCGTTAGATATTAATATATAATATATATCTACTTGTTATCACTATAATTAATGATAAACTGTCTTACCTTTTATTTTCTGTAAAGGTTCCAAAGAAATCGCGACATCGTATGAATCCCTGCCGATTTCGCGGTAGACCCCTAACTATTGATCAGACGAAAGTATGCTTGCGGTATGGTGCCTATATTTATCGGCTTTAGGGCTCGGCTGTCCGAACCGGCCCGGCAACCTTGCCGCCAGTGGAGGCCATTTTTTGTGCAACTCAACGGTTGCCATTTATTGCCTCTTATGTGTAAGCAAAATGGCAAGTTTTCACCGGCTAATAGGTAATTAGTGCACCGTGTGTAATGATCAAGGAAATAAATCATTGAAGGCAAGAAGTAAAGGGTACTGAAGCCTTTGTTATCGCTGTTAAAAATAACATCAAGATAAAGGGAGGAGTAGGTAATATAAAATAAGAAAAGATAAAATGGTTGTTCTCAGAGATACATAATTATGTCAAAAAATCAATCTGCCTGGCCTTTTCGCAACTATGTTGGGGTCGGCTTCCAGTCTAACCGGATGCATCTGAATACTAGTATTTTACATAGACCGACTGCCTATCTGACCCCCACAACCCAGGGACTGTGTGTGGTGTCCTTGGTAAGACTGGTTGTCAGACTTTCAGGGTTCTGACGACCCGTAACGAATGACACCCGGAACGAACGGTTTAACCGTTTTCCGGTTTTCCGAGGCACGGAGGGGTCTCGGTATGTAAAGATGGTCACCCATCCAGGCACAAACCTCGGCAAGCATAGCTTAACCTGATCTATCGAACCGTGCGGCTGCTATTACTTAGCCACAACCCCTTCAGAGATACTTAAGTATACCTAACTCTAAATACCCATTGTCTGAAACATCTAAAACTAATTGAAGAAGAGAGTAAAAACAATTTCAATAAACAAACTAAAGATTTTTGATGTGAGCTTAACAAAAATCCTTAATTTCTTTATTAAACTTGTTATTGCAGAACTGCACCTGTATGACTAAAATGGATCCTGTTATTATTTACCATCGTCTCTGAAAGAACTTAATATTTACAAGTAAGTATTATATGCCAGTGCTGGCAAATGAATTTAATAGTCAACATCGTGAGCTGTCTACATCCTACTATTACATTTCAAGATGGTCAGATGGGTAGATGAGGCCAGATTGGCAGACGCACAGCAAAATATTGTGGGTACGATCGTTATCAGAGTGACATACTAGGTAAGCAGGTATAAAAATGATGCTTGAAGAGATTATTATACTGCTCCGGAAGATGCAGTGTGGATGTCATCACACGAATTATCACAAAACACCAAAATGTGTGGGCTCACTCGACTCCCTGTGAAGTAATAGCCAAACAGACGGATGTCACTTTAACGATCGTCGATCGTCGGAATTAAAATAACGTTAGCGTGGGCAGCTATCGATAACAATTTTATTAATTAACGAGCGATCGAGCTATTTATGTATGTTATCTATGGTATTGGCGCAAAACATCAACGCGAGCTCCTTGCTTGAATGCGCGCTCTCTCCACCTTTCCCGGGAGCTATGGACATTTGCATGCACATGCATTTGACTCAATCACAATTAAGAACATCAGATAAGATAATAAATTCTAACCTCATACTTCGCATCGTGGCCGAGGAATTAGAAGATCGTGCAGCTAAGTATAGTGCAGTGCACTTGTATTGCCATCATCTAGATCACTGAATATGTAAAGCATTTGAAATTTTGCAGGAGTTTGCGGTTTCGCTTTGTGGTAATTATTTATTATCAGGTGCCGCCATCTGTTCGTGATGAAAGCAATTAATATTAATTTCTTGGTATCTTAGGATCTTCGCTGTTGTCAACTCTTGAGTTGTGGCGACATTTGTTGTTGTTTTTTTTTGTATCATAACTTCTTTTGTTTCAATAGCGCGACGCGCCAGTGCGACGTGATTCTTGTAGACCAATTTCCATGAAG
Source organism: Mesoligia furuncula (assembly GCA_916614155.1). Lineage (NCBI taxonomy): Eukaryota > Metazoa > Arthropoda > Insecta > Lepidoptera > Noctuidae > Mesoligia > Mesoligia furuncula. The sequence goes on along the minus strand of OU744811.1, from coordinate 12,124,178 downwards.
TTTTCACTTGACAGAAATTGTTCTAAGTCGCGTAGCCCACTGCTGGGCCTCCTCTCTGTGAGACAAATCTAAAAAAACATGTCATTATTTTAAACGTAAACAGAATGCGAGTCTGATCGAAGTACTCGTATAAAATATAATAAAGTATATAAAAGAAAAATACAGGCTAGTTAAACTAAATTAAACTGTTAATATATGGGGAACAAAATAAAATTGTACTTAACAAATATTTTTTTATGAATATTGCTACAAGTATTTTAAATCGAAAGGTGTATGCAAAATCGGAAAAAGAAATCAAATAAACGACTGAATAAACAGGTTTTACAATACTTTACGCATAATAATCAAGAGTAGGTAGTCTGAGTCACAAGTATTGCCTACTTATCTGACATTGACCTAACTACGTATATGTATATATATAATATGTTTTCTTAAGAAAACATTTGCATTGCTTCAACGAAATCTGCTAACAAGTCTTTTAGTTTCGTTTTCTATTATTAGATGGAAATAGAGCGTGTTTAATTGACAATACCGTGAACCACCATTGTTAGGAAAGTCAGTATTCCATTTTCTTATTGAAGCATTATTATGTCCCTATTGCTGGGAGAGGTAGTGGGCTGTAATCCACCACACTGAACCCGCGTGGTATGTACTTCGCGGGCCCAGTGTGGTTTGGTAGATGTCACAATGTCTTGAGTTGTCTTTGAATTTTTGGTTCTAGGACATGCCGGTTTCCTGACGATGTTTTCCTTCACCGTTTTGAGAACTTTGGTGATAAAATTATTTACAAAAGTTAAAGTGCCTGCGTGGGTTCGAACCCATGACCTACAACTCTTAAGTTGGGGCCGTTACCACTGGGCCTCCTCTGTTCTTGAAATATTCTTATAATCCTTTGGAAATCCTTTTATTTATATGTCTTTTCATATTTCTTGGGACCCTGGGGTGCCGAACCTTTGGAAGGCGTACGAGGGGCCGCAGCAGACTCGCAGAGGCCCGTTAGACGTTTTTAATGAAATGAGGCACCAATCTACGATTATCCCTGTTCGCACTATGCAAGTGCACCCAAGGACAACCCTCGGTTAGTGTAGGACTATTACAGTATATGGAAACAAAGATATTGGATTATGGGTTTGGGTAGCTAAAGTGAACTGGTTATTAATGGTTTGTTATTAATAAAACTAATGATTTATATAAATTACACAGATAAAAAGGCAGGGGGTGACTTGCACCAGAAACGGTCGCTAGCACATAGTAACGTAGCGACAAGGGGGCAACATGTCCTGAAGTGCTTATGAGGAGTGAAGAGGTATTCCACGGCTATCAGGACAATCCCGGAAGTACGGTCAAGATCCCTACCAGCATCTTACTGGAATACTTCCTTCCTCCGTGCATGTTTGCTCTTGCGGCCACAAGCCGGCAAATAAAGGCAAGAATGAGGTGGGAGCTCCGTTCCCCGTCATTGTTCACTCCAGCCGGCCAATAAAGGCAAGCCAGAGATGAGGACCAAGACTTCTCCCGGGAGGTAGGGTCCGTGGGGTCGCTACTGCCCAACAGCTCGCCACATGCTGCCCTGCGGGTTGTATTTTATATTATTTATTTTTTATTTATATCTTTATATACGTACGGTATTATTCTATACGACAAATGCCTAGGCAGATGAGTAATCTATAGGTACTACTTCTAAAAATGAATCGGAGACGTGATTTCAGATAAATGAGCAATATAATTTACAATCTCGAAATGTAAGGCTTATAATAAACGATATCTAATTTCAATCAATTACAGCTAGTTACTAAACAAGTTTGCTGGCCTATGGGTCTTTGGTAGTGTGGTGTAAACGCAGCATGATGTTTGTAATACCCACGGATCGAGGTGATAGATAGCGATAATGTCAGCTTATCATAACTTATCTACGACAATCGATAATGCGACATGCGACCGCGTTTTTTGACAATAGGGAAAGCCTTTTTGAATGTGTATTCACTAAACACCTTTTTTAAATAGGAACAGTTACTTTGAAATACTTGAACGTCGTGGTTCCGGTATCTGGATCAACTCTACGTCATATCTAAACGTAGAGATATCACTAACATTATTCATTGTTCGAAAACAAACAAAAGAAAACAGAAAACAATTGTAAGCAGAGATACAAAATGACTCGATTAAGTCCATATTTAGAGCAAATGGAGAAGAACTACTGAATGTTACGATACGAATGCAACACAACACTTTGGCTGGATGCCAGTCTTCAGACTCCGAGGCCTAGCTATTTCAATTTCCTAGACAAAAGTAGAGGAGAATATTATGAACGACCGACTCTTGAGAAAATATAATTAGGTAATAGGTAAGCAGAAAGCTGTAGGAAAACTGTTCAAACTGTTGTCGTTTTGGCAGATTTTCCCTAGGACCCCAACCTTCATTACATAATGTTCTATTGTATGTGACTTGAAGTATAATAATCGTTAAATAGTAATAATTATCACCCCGAAACAACTGTCAATCAGCTTAAATGCAATCAATCTTTCCAAATATACATACCTTACACTACAGAAAGCAGCTCACAATCATGTCGCATATAATTAGATTTAGACAATAAATTTCGTACTTAATGAAAAATGAATTACTGACTTAGGCTGTAATCTGCTAAAATTTTGACAGTTCCTTTGATCAGTGACCGACCTATTAGAACGTCATTCTGCAGTCATTGCTTTTAATTCGTTACGAGATCGTATAATTTCTGTGCCATTGACCGACCAATGATCAACCATTATGAATTTAGCAGATTACGAACTTTTAGCAAAATGACAATGGGATGGTGGTGGGATCGTGTTGGACTGATGAATTTATAAAAAATAGCAGACTTGGGCCCCTGCTGGAGAGTTTGTTACGCCGCTTCTTCCCAACGAAGTACTAGGAAACGGTGAAGGGCGGGCGTTTAGGGGACTGTCTTATGTAATTTTGATGTTTTAAAAGTGCTGGGTCTCAGCCTAATTTCAATACTTAAGTGGCTTTTGATTTTTAATAGAACTTAATAGAATGACATGTGTGTATTTTAATTTATTTTTATTGTGTATGTGTGATTATTATATTAATTTTATGTTTTTAATGTAATGAAATGGATGTTTATCTGAAAATAAATGAATTATTATTATGTTTGTTTTTATTTATTTTCTCAGGTTTCTAGAACCTTGTGAGAAGTGTGAAGAGTGTCCATGGAGTTTCTTGCCCGTTCTTCTCCATAGGTACCTACGCTTTGGAATGGGCAACTAGCTTCATATTTTCTGACTGACCGACTTCTTGACAATTCAAAAGTGCCTGTTAATGGTTTAATTGAAATAAATGCTTTGACTTTGACTTTGACTTGTACTTATTTATTAAAATCTCACTCAAAATAATATAAATATTTATATTATTTTGTTTTTAGTATTTGTTGTCATAGCGGCAACAGCAATACATAATTCGTGAATCGAATTTCAACTGTCTAGCTATCGCGGTTCTTGAGATACAGCCTGGTGACAGACAGACGGACAGACGGACAGACAGCGAAGTCTTATTAATAGGGTTCCGTTTTTACCCTTTGGGTACGGAACCCTAAAAAAAGGTAATTACTAATTAAAATAACATAACCATGGTGAGCACAAACTACGAAACCTTAAAAGAGCCAGCATGATATGCGATTTTGCTTTACACGTTGTATATTGAAAAGTAATTCGTCACGTCGTTAATAACTAATCTCAGAAAATCAATTGTTACATTCAAGGTCACTTTGTAATTGTAAGTAAAGCCACATTGTGATTTGTGATAAACACCGCTGTTTATGAATTACAATACCTAATGTTTAATGATAACACGGACTTCTTCATGCCATTCCTCTCTATATTAAACTATCTTTTGGAATGGGCAAAACTTTCCCACTGCTGGAACACAGGCCTCTACGAGAGCGAGTGGGGCTAATCCATCACGCTGGTCTAGTGCGGGGAATGGGCAATTCAATTAAAATTTTTTTTTTCCGGTTATTGAAACAAATTATTTGTCTTTGACTTGTACTATTATGTATTCTGTGCTTGACTTTGCGTGGATGAAGCTGATTGTGAAGTAGCGAAAGTGATTCCCAGTCTTGACATTTTGGTTCATACTAGATTTTCCAACATTTTTATCCGCCAGGGGGCCTAAAAAGGTCACTTTGGCAGAATCATAAAAGGATAAGATAATGGAGGGTTAACTGTTAAGTTAATCGTAACAAATCCCATTGGTGAAGCATTTTTCAGTTATTTTTTTTTGTCTGTGCTAAAACACCAATCAATCCAATCCAAATCCAAATCCTATCTCTTTGATTGTACCTAAGTACGTAGTGCAGCGAAAAAAAGAAAAACATGGACTGTCTTCGCCATAATATAATCCATAATGTTATCCTTATATGATTCTCTAAAGTGGCCCCCTGAAGGCCTGAAGGAATTGTAGTACTGAAGTACTACAATTTATGTCTTACACCTGCCCGTTAACGATCTTAAACTGGGTCTGCGAGTAAAGATAATGTCTGATGAATCTGATGATGCTCATACCTCGGATAACTATGCTCATAGGTACCTAATATTACCTAATTTTTGAAAAGTTTCCTTATCAAAAATTAACCTAATTAATCTAATTTAACAAAAACTTAAGGAAACTTATCAAAAATAAGGTTGTTTAGGTTATTTTTTTATAAGGAAACATCAAATATAATCAGGTTAGTAAGCATGACAAGGAGAAAAACATTTCACAATATTACATATTATTTATTGACTTCTGAGTCAACATATCGACAAAAAGATGACGTTATTTTGAAATCTTGGAACTAATTTATGTCATGAATTCAAAATTTATGATGATTGTGTGATATTTTTTCTTTGATTATTTGTTTAGGAATATAAATAAATTATAAACTACTTACTATTTATGGCATATCAGCGTAAAAGAACATTGGGACTAATTTATTAATTAGTGTCCAATTTATACTTTTATTTAATGGGGCAACAATCTACTAGCGATATATATTTGTCTTAATAGCGATATATGTCTTATTATAATTATTGATAAATGATAAATGATAAATGATTTTATTTTTGTAAGTAGGTTTGTACAAACACTTTTACACGTCAATCATGGTTTTTTAAAACTAGATGAGGTCGGCGTTTCCTATCTGACTACTCTGAGAAGAAAGGCCGAAACAAACTCAGAGGTCACAGTCTCTTTTAAAGTCCAGACATAATCTTGGTCAGGTTATATGAAGACCATGTAGATCGATGTCTGAGACGGTCTTTTGAAGAAAGAACCACACAGATTGAGAGGACCTGTCCAGTCAGTGCACGCATTTGTCAGAAATCGTGCAGCTCAACTCAAGACTTAAGGAGCTCAACGATTCGACGAACAATACCAAAGAAAGGACATTTGGGTAGGCCACATAAATTACTCAAACTGCCAGACCAAGAGAAAAAAAAAAAAAACAGAACAGAAAGAATAATTATATAAAAGTAACAAAATGACCCACATCGTCTTCACATTCACAAATCACAATAAATAAAATAATGTAATACTTTACAAAGTAAGCAAATGTCATTGTTTATAAAAAAAATCATTAATGTCAAAGTGTATATAAAAAAAAAGGACGTTCCAAATGCAGAAATGTGAAGCAGCTCAATCCCAAGCCTTTTTGTCCTCAATATAATCTTTAACTGTATAAAAGGCTTTCTGGCACAACTTACGTTTAATGAATGATTTGAATTTATTGAGGCTTAGATCTTGAACGTGGCTTGGTAGCTTATTATAAAAGCGTATACATTGGCATCTGAACGAGCCACCTATTTTTTTGAGCCTTGTTGTAGGTACAACAAATTTGTGTTTGTTTCTAGTATTTATATTATGGATATCACTGTATTTTTTAAACAATTTTATATTTTTATGGGCATATAAAAGATTTTCATAAATATACTGAGAAGGCACAGTCATTACATTAATCTCTTTAAATTTGTCTCTGAGAGAGTGTCTCGGACTTAATTTATAAATTGATCGAACAGCTCGCTTCTGTAAAACAAAGATAGTCTGAATATCGGCGGCATTTCCCCACAATAGAATACCGTACGACATTACACTATGAAAATAGCTAAAGTACACTAAACGGGCAGTCTCTATATCAGTTAAATTACGAATTTTTCTAACAGCATATGCTGCGGAACTTAGCCTTTTTGACAATTTATCTATATGTGGACCCCACTGAAGCTTAGCATCCAAAGTTATGCCCAAGAATACTGTGTTGTCTTCAGGATTCAATTCCTCGCCCTTTATCAACACATTAGTTTTCACATGCCTAACGTGAGGTAGCGTAAACTTAATGCATTTGGTTTTTTTCTCGTTTAGAAGCAAATTATTAACATTGAACCAATGGACTACTTTCGAGATCGCGCTATTTACATCGTCAGTAACCAACTGCTGACGTTTAAGTTTAAACAATAGAGAAGTGTCATCTGCAAACAACACTATATCATGATTATCCTTTATGAGGTACGGCAAGTCATTAATATAAATAAGAAACAAGAAAGGACCAAGAATTGAGCCCTGTGGGACTCCCATTGTTACTATAGATCCGGGTGATCTTTTTCCATTAACGTCAACGTTCTGAATCCTTTTACTCAAGTATGAAGTAAGAAGATCCAGAGCAGTGTTCCGGATTCCGTAGTGGCGGAGTTTCCTGATTAACGTTTCGTGAAGAACGCAATCGAATGCCTTGGACAAATCACAAAAGATGCCTAAGGCATCGCATTTATCTTCCCATGCATTATAAATATGTCCTAAAAGTTCAACACCGGCATCAGTAGTTGAACGACCCCGTGTAAAACCGAACTGTTTGCTGTGTAATAATTTATGTTTATTAAAAAATCTTTGCATTTGGTCTAAAATTAATTTCTCAAAAATTTTACTAAAGGTAGGTAGTACAGAAATAGGTCTATAATTTGTGGGGTCTGATGTACTACCTGATTTAAACAAAGGTATTATTTTACTATATTTCATAAGGTCAGGAAACTCCCCATTGTCAATACAACTATTAAAGATAAGAGCTAAAGAAGGTGCTACAATGTCAATAATAGACTTAGCTACTTCTACAGAATTACCCCACAGATCTGCAGTCTTTTTTACATTTAAAGTGTGAAAGGTTTTAATTATATCTCTACAGGTAATATATTCAAAATGAAATTCCGAATCGCAACCGTTAACATTTTCCTTAAGCAAAGACTCAGCAACAGAAGGTGATGAGTTTAGTGATTTAGTAGTTGAAACGGGAATATCTGAAAAGCAATTTTCAAAAGCCTCGGCGACTTGTGAGTCTGATTTTATTATGTTGTCATTAATAGACAGGCTGTAGTCAGTATTTCGGTTACTAGATCTTCCCGTTTCACTATTAATAATATTCCAAGTCGTTTTAATTACATTACTGCTGTTTTTAATCTTTGAACCCAAATAACGTGACTTGGCCATGTAACAAACTTTTTTAAACAATTTTGAATAATTTCTAACATACAAATTAAATTCATCAGTGTTAATATAATTCCTTTCATTGTACAGTTCATAAAGCCGTGTTCTACTTTTATGAATGCCAATAGTAGCCCAATCACTGAAGGATGCATTACTATTAACCGAGATAGTCTTGGGGATAAATGTGGAATCAAATTGTTTACAGTATACATTAAAAAAATTATCATAAAGATGATTGGGGTCAGCATGAATAGACAAAACGGGTAGTTTATTAATGAGTTTAACTTTAAAAGCCTCCAAGCGACTTGCAGTTTTGGGGTTAACAGTGATATCCTTTTTAGCCACTTTTTTGTTTTGGTTTTCAATAGTTATCCTTTGCCCGCAATGATCGGAATCTAGTAAAGTTATAATTTCTTTGTGGCTTGGTATAATATCTGTATAAATATTATCTAGGCATGTGGCACTAGTAGGGGTTATTCTTGTTGGCTCTAAAAATAGGTTTAGAAGATTGTAGGACTGAAACAGACTTAAAATTTTACTACAAGAACCTGAGTTTTCTAATAAATTGACATTAAAATCACCGCAAATGATAACGGACTTGTTTGAGTTACAAATCCTGTGTAACACTTCATCCATTACCTTTTCAAAGCAGTCATACAATCCTGAAGGGGGTCTATACACGCTTAATACAATAGAGTGCTCCAATTCTATACAGGCAATTTCAACTGTACGCTCAACAGATAGGCTCACAATGTCTTTACGGTCTTTAAATTTGAGCTGGTTACTTACTAAAATTAATGAGCCACCGTGTATAGCATTTATTCTGCTAAACGAACTACCAACCTGGTGATTATTAAAATTGAACAAGAACTGGTGGCTTTTCAGCCAATGTTCTGTTATACAAAGAATGTCAATATGATTAAAATTCATAAATAATTCTACTTCTAAATCTTTGTTCATTAATCCTTGAATATTTTGATGCACTAGGTTGATACTATTTACTGAGTTAACATTTTTTTTTGAGTTATTTTTACAATTATAGCTAGAGGTTGCCTCTATTGTCTTCATTTCTAATTTAAATTATTTGCAATGTCCTTAATAGTGACCAAATTATTGCCAGAATTATTTATAATGTTGTTGCATTGCTCAAAAGAAGCAAGTTGTTTAGCCAAATTTTTGGCTGTAATAGAAAAAAAATAAGATAGCGACACAGCTATCTGTCTTTTATAATAGTCAGAAAGATAGTACATAACAATGTTATATCTATCTTTTGTCAAGTAGAAATTATTACTAACATAATTATTAGTATCAACTAAATGGAACATGTTATTATTAAATGTCAAGTTATGCAATGTCATGTTCAATTCAAATCTTAACCTATTTTCTTCCTGTGGCAAACTGTTACTATAAGGAAATGTAAACAACACAACTTTTCTTAAACTAAGGTTGCATAAAGTTCTATGATACTGGAGCAGTTCTCCTTTGTTTACATTTCCCCTATTACCCATAAAAATTAATAATGTTGTATCCTGGGTAAAGTTACATTTAATAATTTCTTTCATAATATGAAACAAAGAACAACCAGGCATACAGTAATTTATTATTGAGTGTCCCGGATATTCATCTGTCAACAAGTGACCTAAGTCCTTACCAATCTCATCACAAAATAATACAATATCATTATTCAAACTTTGTTTACAGTGTTTATACGAACTATTAGTAGAAGGAATTATCAAATCAACACAGGGCTGCAGTAAGGTGGTATTGCAAATTGTCAATGAATGGTCCGGTGTAAGCATCTTGGATGGTGTCTGACACTGCTCACAGTTGTTTTTTTGTGAGTTTACCAGCTCATTCATTGCCAACACATATTCCCTCATTAGGTCTTCAGAGGTATTATATTTGTTGGTCATTGAACTAAGTTTTTCCTGTAGATGGTCAAGTTCAGATTGCAGGGTAGGTATCTGTGTCAATTTTGTACTTCCTAGTACTTTGCTCCAAATTATAAGAATACATGTCTAATTGTTTGAGTAAATTCAACCTTTCTCTATTCAATTTAACATTTTTGATAAAGAACTTTTGTCTTTTTACCATTTTTTGTGTTTTAAGAATGTATTTATTAATTTTAATGTAATTTTTAAGTTGATTTTTACTGGTTACTACCCTCACTGAATTATATGACTTTGATTCATCATCAGCTGTCAAATCAATAGTGTATGTGGGGTTTATGGCAGAAACCATTGACGGGGCAATAGGCATCAATTCATTGAACAGACTTTGGTTCAGCGAGGCGGTGATGTTAAGATTGGTCGTCTCAAGTTGTGTTATTTGACTTTGAGCCTCATGTAGCTGCTGTTGTAATGTATGTTTTTGACTAAGAGCTTGTTCATACTCTGTGCTACACTGGCTGAACCCATCCACAACAAGTTGAAGTCTATCCCGTTCTTCTATGGCATCAGTGTATTGAGTGTATATCTGAGCCATTTCAATTTTTAACTTCCTATTCTTTTCGTGGGCATCAAAGAGCACCCTTTCGTTGTCATCTATTTCCTTAATTAGTTGGTCACAGGACTCCTTTGACGCCTTCAAGGCGCTCAAAGCCTCATTGAGTTTGGACTCTCCGAGGCGAGCACGGGCGCTGCGAGTCATAATCATGATTAAAACTAGTAAGGAAGCGACAAGAAATTAGAAGAGAGAAGGAAGTTGTGGCAGCAGTTGAAAAGATGATTAGTTTAAAGGGAAAAATGAAATTTAGATGCAATTCTAAGGAGTTCTGTCACCAAACCAAAGTAAGGTTATGTTTACGTTCAAAGGTCATTGGCATCAATAAGTAGCCTTACTAAAAATGAACAAACTAATTGCTGTTGAAATTGTACTACGTAAACAAACTAATAGCAAGTAAAATATAGTTAATAATATTATTCTATGACTCAGCCTAAGATTTTCTTTTGTTTTGTTTGATAGTCTTCACCGTTTTAATTGCTTGTGTGTCCATGTAGCCTTCATTTATAAATGTAATGACGTTTGTTCCAGTTTATTTGTAACTAGCTGTTACCCGCGACTTCATCCGCGTGAAATTTAACAAAAAAGTTACTGTTCAGTTCGCAGAGTTTACGATAAATTATTAATTCTGGATTCCGCGTAAAGAAATACCTATGCTAATTTTAGTAAAATTCTTCTATTTTATGAATCGATATTTTGTTTTCGTACATATTTCTCCATTTAGTTCTTTTTTTAGTTTTTGGATTTTTAGTTCAAGTAATTATTATTTATTTTTAGTTTTTGGTATTAGCTTTATTGAAAAATTTCTTTATAATAATATACAATATTTGGAGAACGATTTTCTTGGGCTAAAACAACAATACTATATATTATTTATTCAATCAATTTATATGGAGATTAAGATATCTTCACGTATAGGATCCGCTTATAAACATAACTATACTCCGTTTCTTTATTACCTATTATATATGATTTGTTTAATTTGGTTAAGTAGTTACCTAAATAAACGGAGTATAATACAACTTCCCTATTTGAATCGGATATTATTCAATATTTCATTTCAATTCATTGGTTTTAATTTTTTTCATGGGACAGTATTATTTTTTTCTAAAATAAAAGTCAAATCTGCTAGTGAAAGTCCCGTCAAAATTGGTCCCGCCGTTTCAGAGATTAGCCGGAGCAAACAGACAGACAGACAGACAAAAATTGTAAAAAGTGTTATTTTGGTATATGTACCGTGTATACATCCGTATGCATTTATTAAAAAGCGGTTATTTTAATATTACAAACAGACACTCGTTATTTGTATAGATTATGATATTGTTATTACTGCACTTTTACCTGTTTGGCATACTATTATTATGTTTGAGTATTATCCTGTATACCTAAACGTAAAAAAAGTTTTCCTCATAATTGTCCCTCTACAAAAATAGCTTCGCAAGATTCCCTCGTAATGTTATTTTAATGAAAGCGCCACTTGTAAGTTGCAATAGATTCTCGGCAGCCTGTGTTGTGCTTGTGCAGTAGGGTAATGTGTGAAGGCACTATCAGCCCATCTTGAGACGAAGTGCGTCTATTTTTACCGCGCGGCTCGCTGGCCGGCCTAGCCGCCTGCATGGGGCAACGACCATGCGATGCATCGACACGGTTAATTTTTAAAAAGTCATTGCCCCTACGTCATTATCGACACTTACTAACACAAATTCCTTCACAACTATCTTCTAAAGAAATAAATGATTTGTTATTGTTGTATTTTTCAATACGAATATGCACCTCTATCTCGGAATGGAAATAAGGTTCACATTTGTTTGTTTTTCACGCATAATATTTTGGTTTTAGTGAATAGTGTAGCTTTAACAAAAGACAATAAGCAGTTCTTTGTTGTTATTTATAAAAAAGATAACTTGGTAGCCATTGACACGCGTCCTTTCTTTTATTTTAATAAACTTTTATGCGAGATGTTCCCGATGCGATGACGTTGATGTCTTTCATATTGAGAAACTAAACTTTCTTATTAAAATGAATAATTACGATGAGGCTTATTTATTTCATAATATTCTTAATGATGTTAATTTAAAAATGTATTTAAAAAAATGTTGTCTATTTTAAAAAGTAGCGCATTTTTTATGATGATGACTTATGTTAGAGCTATTTCAAGCGGTTTATTATATTCAGAGTTAAAGTAAAATCAGAACCAAATATTAGTACAGGACTGACAAGCATTAATTATGAATGCGGCATAGGCAGTAAGTGTGGCCTGTTACGGCAGCTAAGTACGTACGATAAAGTGAACAAAGCGCGGACGTTATACGATTTTCGGCCATCCGTTTATACGTTACGTATAAGGCTTCATAGAAATAATTGTTACAAAGTGTGTTTCCATCTCGCTCGCACATGCGTGTGCGTCTCTTGCGCACGACGCTACGTCATCGCAGAAACCAGCCAGCCAATTGACCGGTATACTGCCAACCTTCAGTTTTTTTTATTTATAACTCGCTCTGGCTGGGTAAGTTATGCTGCGTTTAAACGCCGGTTACCTGTCGACTTGCCCTTTACCTAAAAGGACAGTAGCTGCAAGAAAAAAGGACAGTTAAAGGGACTGGCTTTTTAATTTATCTCTATTGTGTAATGTAGGTATCTCTATAGTTTATGTGCGGGTGTCGTAAGTGGCAATCAAATAATAACATGTGTTTTGCAATAGATGCTAATAATACTTACTACCATTCATACTTCAAATTCAAACTTGAACATTGATAAATGATAATCCATAATCCATCTGCCATGTTTTAACATTGTAACTTTGTGACTGTTTCGTCACAAAGTTACAATGTTAAAAGTTACAAACCAACATGATCAATCCCCATTTTAAATTACTAACCAAATAATCAGAATCTAATCAGTTTTACCCAACAAATCGATAATGTTCAATAAAAAACTGGGTTGCTTAATTTTTTTTAGATTTGATTTAAAAAAATCTGCTGTTGGCTGTAGGCATCTACGGCAGGCGTCCTGTTTGTTTATGATTTTCATCACCAATTTCCTAATTATGAAATGGTAGTAAGTATTATCTAATCAATTTACTTACTGATTAGAGCATGATTGATAAAGCAACAAAACTTAATATCGATTAGATAGGTAATTCCCTGGAACGTTTACATTACATACTTAAGATTATGAAATACTAAATGCTACTACTGTTTACTTGGGTACCCAATATGAATGATCTTTTCGTAAGCAGCTAAGTACGTATGGTTCGACAGTGTTCAAGTTGGTTAATTAATATCATTTTAATTGTTTTTCAATTCCATTATTTAGTTATTGTGGTACCAGGGTAATTTACAGCGTGGCAAACGTCATTATCACCAGTATTCCACAAAATGATCGAGCAAGTTTACTGGAACAAGTTGCTATCGCATGTAAACAGAGCATTACACGGTTTAATGAACGAGCAGCGATGGCGGCGGCGCACGGCGCGAACTCGGCGCGCAGTCGGCCCCGAGCTACAGGCGGCGCGCGCGCAGCTACGCGTTATACCAGTGAAAGGACGCATGACTCATACCAAAACCAGTCATGAACGAGTACGCCGAATACGACTGGAAGCTGCATCAGATGCAGAATGAGCGCCTTTGTGAAGTGGCCAGGAAACGACTCACAGACGGCGACAGACAGCGCGCCCTAAACGGCCTGCGGGACACGGTGGACAAGAGCCTCAACCTCGCCCTACGCGACAAGAGTAGATGTCAGGATGACAACTTCCTGCGGCGTTTTCTGTACGCGCGCAAACATGACGTGCAGCAGAGCTTCGAGTTGTTAGTGAGCTACCACCAGTACCGGCGCGAGCACGCGGACCTGTGGGCGCCGGCGGACGGCGGCGTGCTGCGCGCGCTGGCGGACGGGCTGCCCGGTGTGCTGGCGCAGCGCGACCGCCGCGGCCGTTGCGTGCTGCTCATGTTCGCCTCCAACTGGATCCCACACGCGTGCCCGCTACTCTCAGTGTTCAGAGCCCTACTGCTCACAATAGAACGCACCCTCGACGATGTTCAAAACCAGGCTAACGGATATGTCATTATCGTTGATTGGACTGAATTCACGTTTAAGCAATCGTGTAGTTTACAAGCTAAAGTGTTGAAAATGATGATTGACTGTCTACAAGATTGCATGCCTGTTCGTTTTAAAAGCATACATTTCATCGGACAACCTTGGTATGTGGAAACCGCTCTCGCTGTAATAAAACCTTACCTTAAGGCGAAGACGCGAGAGCGCATCGTGTTGCATGGAAACAATCTGTCAACGCTTCATGATTCTCTGCCACTTGATATTCTACCAGCGGAGTTGGGAGGAGAAGGCCCTTCCTACAATTCAGAGCTTTGGCTCCAAGACTTCTGTCGAGGGGAAAACATAAACCCGGCCCCGATAACGACGACTACATCACCGATTGTACCAATACCAATTGAAAATGATCCTCCTTCAGCAAAACTGGACAAAGCATATAAACAAAAGGACAATCCAAACTTTTCTTTCCACGGAAACGAAAAAAGTGCTAAATCAGAGTTACTGCGTGATAAAGATTGACCTTATGGCACATAGTGGTACAGCATGGTTATAATGGACACAAAGGACTGTTCCGTCCGTGAAAACGCCACCAATGTGTCGTTGCACCCGTGTGATCCGGTTAGCATTTTGTGATATCAAGTGTATTTTTAATTTAAGGCATTGAGACTGCTTAGAACATTAGAGTAAACTGCTTATTAGGAGCGTAGCAATATTGTTAAGTACTCGGGGCTGAAGTGCATTTATATGGCCTCCTCAGATTAGAGCGGCGACATAGTGGAAGTCGATGTCCAAGTTGTCTAGTGGGCATTCGATTAATGAGTCAGGCACATTTTGGTGGCGGTGGGAGGCGATGAGGTCGGCGCATCCCCCGCGGCCGCACGGCGCACGGCGCGGGCGCAGGTAACGGTGCTCAGCTCTCGTTTCGTCGCATCCGTTCGAATCACGAGCGCAGCCGCTGGATCTCGGTCTACATCCACATAAGCTTGCATGCATGTTGAGCTTATGTTCTTGGTGTTATTTATTCCGTACTAACCAATTCTTGTAATGTGAACACTTAAGATATCACTTGATAGTTGTAGATACTTTGCTTTAACCATGTGAGGCTTGTTGCGCATTTACTATTATGTTTAAGTCCATGTTTGAAAAATATGAGATGCCGAAGCGATTTATTTTAATAATAAGTATCTATTGTCCTGCTTGTGGAAGGTATCATAAGTAATCGGTCTCAATAAGAACGTTTTGTTTGTGGTTAAAGAACAGTATTAAATTATTGAAAGCATGATCCCTGCGTAGCCTTCTGGTACGTGCGGGAGCTTTATATGTGGTGTGTAACGTCTTTAACTGTGTAATAGCTCTCACTAATGAACTTTAGAGCTCTCTCATATTCATTACTTATTCTAATGTGTAGGGAACCTTTTGTCTACATAGTAGACGTCGAATGGACAATAAATTGTATGATAACTCTATGTATATAATTTCGAAAGGCAGCTGCTGTGTAACAGAAAGTCATAATAATATTTTGTACTTGTACACCGAATCCTACTCGCTTACTACAAAAGTTATTTCGAATTAATGTAAATATTGAAATGACTGAAACAATGTATTGATATTATTATAGTGTAGCATTTGATAATAAATGTATTGATGACATATTTATGTATCCATTTCGTTTTATTTATCCGGGCGACGACGCGACGTTCAGGAAAGTTTGAAGATGCTAACACAGTTAGCGCACGAAGTTAGTATATGCTAATTAAATACACATGTGTAATGTTTGGACTTGTAATCAGTGTCTAATTAATGTGCAGATGAGCATCGCAAAGTAATGTGTCATTCAAAACATCTATAAGATTCAAATAGCAACATTTGCTCTAGACTCTAGAGAAAACAGTAAAGATGAATCATACTATCATAGCATTCATAGCAATTCCAGTAACCACTTGAATAAAACGTATGCATAAATAGTCAACGTCAGAATCGCCGGTCAACAGTCGTATTTAGCTTTGAAACTATGCTTAAAAATTACTTATCAATTGCTTATATTTGCTTACCATAATGAGAGAATTGCTTATTTCATCTGTTAAAAGAATTAAAAGATTTAAGGTTGACCGACCATTCTGATATCAGAATGGCTGGTCAATCTCTGTAGAGTAGTAACTATTTGGAATTACTGAAATTTTCATGGGCCAAAGATTGCTTATTAATTGCTTATTTCACAATTTATAAGCCTAGACCTTGTTATTCTTTCTATAAGCTAGCCAAGAATTTAAAAGCCCCTGCGCCTGTAAAATTTATGAGAGCAAAGTGACGTATGTCGAAAATTGCGTTAATATATCAAAATGTATTAATATACAGGAAAAGTTTTTAACCAGTGCGCAAATTTTTTTTGGTGGCTCAGTGTAAGCAATAGAACACATTTCCAGTTTTAGTTTATGACTTTTTTTTTTTTCATTTTTCCACTTTGTCCCAATTTGAAATAAGCAAGACATGGATATAATTTAATAGTAATACTATGAATGAGCATGAATGAAAACGCGAAGGCCGCCCGCCGGCCGCTGGACGCCCAGCGCACGAGACGGGGCGGGGGTGCGGGGGCATGCGGCGCGGCGCCGGCGTTTGATAAACAAAACAAAACGCATGCACATGCAGTACGTCACTTGCGGAAGCGGAGGTCGGATGTCCCTTCGCCGTCCCTGCGCGCGTGCCGCGTACTAGACTAGCGTAATGACAATGTCTCATTTTACTCACCGCGAGTATTATGAAATGGTGCGAGTGTATTTGTTAAGCAATGAAAATTTACGAGCAGCACGAAGAAGATACGAAAGGGAGAGCGTACCTCGTATGCGAGCCCAAAGGATCCTCAATCCCACGGTCCCTAATGAGAGGACAATTTTAGTAGCAAACCAAGGTGTATGAAACAAGTGAAATGCCGGCTGTATGTAGAAGAGGCTCAGAGCCTAGATGACTTGAAAGAAAAAATAATTAACGCTTTCATTGAAGTAAAAAGTGGTGTTAGTGTCCTAAACAAACTAAATGCTTACTTATTTAAACGTGCACGTTTATGCCTTGAAAAAGGAGGAGGTCACTTCGAACAATACCTACCTAAAATTATTGTGATTAATAAAATGTAGAGGTAAGAAGAAATTATAAACAATCTTAGTGTCTTAGGTTCTCTTTGATTAGACATTGACGCAAATTGTATCATGTCTAAGTACCTATCATACCTAAATGTTTTATTTTGAATGGACTAAAACGTATTACTTTCTTACTTATTATGATTTATTTTCTGCATTTTGATGGTCCTAAGCCCATGAAAGTATTAAGGATAAATTGGAATTTACGAAAAATTACGTTTACAAATAACTTTACAGTCTAAACTTAAAAAATTGTAGCGCTAAACTGGGGTCAATAATCCGCCGTCGCATAGAGCGAGCGCGCGCGCGTGAGTACTTCTGATAGCAGCTGGCGCGTCAGGCGACCGGTCGTCGCGCGGCGTGAATCGGGCGACCGGTCGACGGACTGGCAAGCGACGTCCATAAAATAAATTTCTGAGTAAACAAGTCTCGTAAGCGTTAACTTAATTTTTTACTATTGAAACATATCAAAACAAAAAATACGTGTTTATTAAAATATATTCAAGTTTATTATGTCAAAATTTGCGCACTGGATAAAAACTTTTCCTGTATATTACTTACTCGTTTCTTTATTTTCTATAATTACCAAATAGTGCCTAGTGTCTATATTATTTTTAATCATGGCTGTATTTATTAAATATGTATATCTTACTGACACAGAATACTGTATTTAATAGTGGCTTAACCGACATTTTTTTTAGGTTGCCTGCCTATATTGAGATGAAATCATTCTGTGTGATAGAAGTTTATGTAAAGATTAAGGGAAAAACAAAACGAAGTCTCTAAATAGCACACTTTTTCAGAAATCATCAACAAAGTCACATTAGTTCCACTATCGGTCAAGAGATGGCGCTGACATAAAACTGCAATATTCTACACCGCAGTGCACAGTGTTAAAATTCTCTGATGAATATAGGCCTCGCCGATGAAAATTTAAAAACATATGATGGAACGGAACCCCCGGTGCGCGAGTCCGACTCGCTCTTGCCCGGTTTTTTTTTTTACTTGTACTTGCATGTGTTATATAGTTGTGTACTTTAAGGCAAATTTATTGCCTTATTTTTAGTTTCATAATGAACAGAGGCAGGAAGTTGGTCTTGTCAAGGAGTTTTTTATGGGGCACGTTTAGTTTGCGGGCTCAGGGGCTAGACCAAAAAATGTGTAATGACATATTTAATTTCAAAAACCAACTTGTTTGTTTACAGTGATTTTTGAGGCACTTGCCGATCACCTAAGAAACTCAAACTTTTTAACAACAATACAACAACAACCATCAACCGACAGCCAACTACAATAACAGCAGCAACAACTACAATTTTCATTTAATCATTATCTACCTACTTGACACAAACACAAAAAAGATAATTTTAACGAAAGGAACTCCGTTCTAACCGGGTGTCCATAAGACACCTCTCAATTTTTCTAATTACCGAGTCTGTTCTGAATAAATATGATGCGTATTCCCAATTGAGACGAACCCAACGACACCTGATATGTCATCATAATCCGATAAGCCGTTTGGGGAGTAGAGCGTTTTATAGAAACGGGCATGCATACAGACGCTACATACATATACGCGTGAGCAGTGGTGGGTGGCCCGGTAGTAACGGCCCCGACTTAAGTGTCGTAAGTTCGAACCCAGACAGGTACATTTTACTTTGTGTAAATTATGGCAGTAGGTACCACTTCTATAAAAACGGCGAAGGAAAACATCGTGAGGAAACCGGCAAGTCCAAGAACCAAAAATTCGAAGACATGTGACATCCACCAATCCGCACTGGGCCCGCGTGGTAGATTAAGGCCCATTCCGTCTTCACTCACAGAGAGAAGGCCTCTATGAAAAGGCTGATAATGATGACATAGCCTCGAAAGACATTCTTAAAGGGTAGATAGATTCATTTCATCTCAATATTGGCAGACAACTTTAAAAAAAATGTCGGCTTAGCCACTATTAAATACTTAAGTATTCTGTGTCAGTAAGATATACATAGTTAATAAATACAGCCATGATTAAAAATAATATAGACACTGGGCACCATTTGGTTATTACAGAAAATAAAGAAACGAGTAATAAATAATAATACCTTTTGACATATAAACGCAATTTTCGACATACGTCACTTTGCTCTCATAAATTTAACAGGCGCAGGGGCTTTTAAATTCTTGGCTAGCTTATAGAAAGAAAACAGGGTCTAGGCTTATAAATTGTGAAATAAGCAATTAATAAGCAATCTTTGGCCCATGAAAATTTCAGTAATTCCGCATAGTTACTACTCTACAGACATTGACCAGCCATTCTGATATCAGAATGGTCGGTCAATCTTAAATGTTTTAATTCTTTTAACAGATGAAATAAGCAATTCTCTCAATATGGTAAGCAAATATAAGCAATTGATAAGTAATTTTTAAGCACAATTTCAAAGCTAAATACGACTGTTGACCGGCGATTCAGACGTTGACCATAAATAAGTAATGAAGCTCAGTGTAGTGAAGACATTTCATTGTGAAGACATTTCATAATGAAGACATATCATTCGTCGAGTCTCATTGACGCCTTGTAGAGCGATTTCTAAGTAGGTATTCACAGGTAAAGTACCTGAGGAATGAAGGTCGATAAATACCTGCAGAAGACGGTAAACCATAGATATCCGAGAGATATGCCTTCACTGCATATTTGTTCAAGTTCAAGTGTCGCCACATTTTCCCCACCTCGGAAACTACCACAATAACAATAGAAATAGATACAGCAAACATGATCAAAAGGGGCGGTTTTTTTGGCACGCACACAAGAAAACAAGCGTAACACTTTTGTGATGTCTTGTTGGACACATGCTCAAAACAGGATTATCTCTCTCGATATCCGTGCCGTAAACATATCAAATACACGGATGGACTTTAAGCAGGCAAGTTTTCTGCCTATAATAACATCCTAAGACCGCCTATACAACAGTTAGTCTATAAAAAGATATGATGTTTATGTTTGGCAAATCAATCAATTTACTCTATTTATCAATGAGATTATCAAACACACTATAAATAAAAATAGCACATGATTAATAATGTAGTAAGTAGACTTGATGGGAGAGTCGAACGCAGGTTACTGTTGCTATTACGATCACCCTAAAGAAATCGAAAAGCAAGAGCATAATATAATTTTTTTCATTCCACGGCTCATGCTACTATGAAATACCTTAGGAAAATTTTCCCATTGAAAGGTAGATGATATAATTTGTAATCAAAACAGCTGCTTTGTCTTCCGAGTTGTTGACGATATCGTCCGGTACGGTCGATATTAAGTCGTAGACTATAGATACCTGCCCTAGATTCTGCTGCAACAAAAGCTGGATTTTCAATATTTATGATAAATAATAATAACATTAGCCGGCAGAGAAGGAATGAGCATCAATCACCAATTCAATACGCCTGATCAAATGCGTGATGGCGATTTCCGACCATCACGTTCTGACCAATATAATTTTGATACGAAGCAATACTGAGCACTTGAGCAGGCTAAACATACCATCCATCCTTTTAGTAACACTGTCGCCGATTACTCATTCAGAAAACAATCGGAGGCCCTGTTCACAACCGGGGTCCACTCATCATTTTCCAATAATGATCCATTCTGCGCTCGACCCTAAACAATAATTGAACCACTCATTTTAATGTGACTGTATTCATTCATATACATTACGTCCCTATATTTGTTTCGCCTGTGGCATAAATGAGCGAAGTTTATGGAGTGTGCAGACAATGGGTAGTGAGTCGAGTTCTGTGCGCACACGCAGTGGTCATGTGAGTCACGTGGCGCTGCTTCCGTCGACCGACCGCAGCGGAAGGAACCTACCTTCTAATTGACACATAATATATTTAATCCTTTTTATTCAGGCTACAATAGGGGCCTTCCTCGTGGTTTGACCGCACGTTTATAGGCAAAACACCGGAATTAGAATCGTGCGCCGCTCAGCCATAACTGTAGATTAATTCCGCTGTTAAATTGTTGCCTCATGCAACGTTGGTTAGAGATTAACGTTATAAAGATTTGTACATTGTAATAAAAATTGGTCATGTGAGGAAATGGGGGTATGAGATTATCAGATCACATAATATATTTGATACGTTAACATGACACATTTTGAGTATTTAACTTGTACATTAAATCATCACGCAAATAACACATGTAGAAATAGGTACATAAAGTCCTACAATCACGTACAACCTTTGTCCGAACATTGACAATCAGAGCATTGTTTTAGATCATAATTATGTTAACTCGCCATAAACAATCTGCACTGTAATCCAGCCAGACCGCAAACTTCGATATTCCTTGAGATTAATTTACAGTATAAACACATGCACGTGTTTCTGAGTAATTACAACGAAGGTAATCAAATTGGAATTGTGTTTCCGTTTTGGATTCTAAATGGCGGATAGCTAGAAAAACGACTGTACTGGAGGAAGTGGCCATATGGATATGTAAAACAGTGTTTCACTAGATTACAGGCAAGGAAGATCATAAAATCACAGATTGGTTATCCACTACCCAGTTTAGGATATTATGTACGTAAAATGTTTTCCAGTAAAGTGAGAGTCAACTAAGTGAGTTAAAATGATGATGACAGGAAACTCTGCCTTTACTCTAGGTAATTTTCAAGTCGTAATTACCTAGACTGAAACTGAACAAGAAATCATTTTAGAAATTACATTACCAGTCGACAGCGATGCGGGTGAGTTTTTCGACGCTATTTTCTAGTTTCTGTATACAGTTTTAGTTAAGTTAGAATTTAATTTTGTTATTTTCACCTGTCTAAATAAATATATTTTAGGAATTAGGTACTTAAATCATTCGCATTGAGCCAAATAGTAGATATAACTCCAAATTGGTACTAATTTGTCAGTTTGAATGTTGTTTCTCATCATGACATTAACCATGATACAGTCGTTTATGAAATAAAAACAAGACGGTATGGCTCATCTTTTCGTCTTCGTTTATAACAGAGATTTTCTTAGGCCTAATTTGCATTACAAAAATCGATAACCTTGTAAAACTATAAAAGATATGACGTAAACGTAACACATGTCACAGTGATCTTATTTTACTCTTTATAGCCCGACTTCTTGGCAAGAATCGACGTCATCGGATTTTTAAGTAGGTAGCTATAGAGTCCGTTTCCTAGGGAACTTCGTTGAGACTTGTTCTACCATCAATTAATTCATTAAACGGCTTAAATTAACGGTCGACATACTTCTCGAATACCTATACATTCGGTTCTCCTTGCTTGGAAAGATATTGAATTCGTAGAGCACATACTGACCTACCAGCTGCATTTATCAATAAATAAACTGTTCTAATAGAAATTATATATTAATGGGGCATGGTGAAAAGCGGTTTTTCCTTTTTCATGCGCGGGCTACTAATGTACTCAGGTTGTATTCTCGGTATGCACACAGGTGAGTTTTCTTCACTCTTGAGGATAACCTACTGTGAGCCGGATGAAAACAAAATGCTAAATAAGTATCGTACCTATGCATATTCATCATTTTGCTTGCAGGCTTAAAGATAAATTAAACAGTTACAGAGAGAAAATGCGACTAACACAGGCTATCGATACAACTACGGGCTATCTAACTGCAGCAGTTGCAGTAGTTTAAACAATAAGGATGTCATTGCTGATTATAGTAAACCAGCCTATAAGTCCTATATCTGTCCCACTGCAGGGTAAAGGTAAAAAGACTTTTGTCGTAAAGAGAAGTCGCGTTGTATTGATCACCACGTTTCTTCATTGCATGTTGGCGATTTTGGACACTAATGAGTCATCAAATAATATTACTGTAAACTCATCGATACTACCTAATATTATAAATTCGAAAGTGACTTTGTTTGTAGGTATGTTATTCACGCCTTAACCACTGAACGGATTTAGATAAAATTTAGCAAGGAGATAGATTGCATCCTGGGGAATGAAATAGGCTACTTTTTCCCGTGGGATAATTTCTGACATCCACGAGGGGGAAGCCGCGGGTGGAAGCTAGTATTTTAAAATTTGGAAATTCGTGACACAGTGACCACATAACTAATTAAGGATAATGAGAGACCTATGCATTTAGTGTTTTGTAATGGCATTGTTGCTTACTGTTGAAAAATATATTGTTCATTTTTGTAAAATGTTCATATCCTGGCTGTAACTGGCTGCACATTTCATGATCACGTTTTCCTTTGCCCAAATTATCAAAATGAAAAAATTATATAAAAATTCAAAGTTTTTAAATGTGAATTGCATTGTATTATTAAGAATTAAATGATTATAATTATTATTATAATTTCTTTTGTTTTATCTTTTGTCATTGTGAAGGATGTTCACATCGTCATCGTTAGCATTTGCTCTGTAAACTGTTGCTCGAAGTATAAAATGAAAGTTACTTATACATAACGTACAGTCATAGTCTTAGTCTACCCAGAAATAAATTTCTTGACCCCGTTTCTCTCAGACTGGATTGCCGAGTCGTTTCCACACAATAGGAAGAAGATTTGCGCTTTATATGGAGACTCGTTTTCGAGAACTGTTATCTTGTAGATATAAATTGCACCGAAGATTGCATCCGATGTCTATTTGTTTGTCATTGACCTTAACCTTAAGTAACCTCTTTGATATTTGGGAGAATAGTCCCAGTTTATGCGAATTGTTTACATTATGAGCTTTATTGCTAGTTGGTGAACACACGCACGTGTTGGATTATTCCAAAGACTACAATATAATGCGGTGTGATTATTCTTTCTGATATAATTTTAATGTTAGAATATCGTTTGTTGGCTAATGGCATCTGTCACATTTACGAATAATATAAATAGTATTAATGTGAAAGTACCTAATTTGACTGAATATTGTGTTTACAAAAAAATAAAGTCTTAAGTTGTAAAAATCACATAAATGCTATGACTATAAATTATTAAGTAATATTTAATAACACTTGTAGTATATCATAGATTTAATATTGCTATTTTAATATAGTAGGCTGTTTCAAATGATTGGCACAATACTGTCAGTTGATGTTATATTATTTTTAAATACTTGTAAGAATTACGAATCAACTCTTATTAAATTGCTTAATCACATTATAATGTTTTAAAACGGTTTCTCTATATAAGATTTGTTTATCATTACCTGTGTTGGAAGATATTAATCCATAATCTATGATGATCTGTGATTGGTTCAAAATGGCGGTAAGATGTTTGACGTAAAAGACGTTGGTAGGATATAAAAAGGATAGTAATGACTTTATCAGGGCAGTTGTTGTCCGGTAGACGTTCAGTTAATTAGTAGATACCTATTATGTGGAATAGATCGGCCAGATGTCATGTAAGTTAATATTATTATCTTGATTATTGCTGATAACTATGTTGTTCTGTATTGTTGTAATATGGCCAATATGGCTAATATGTTAAGGTGTTTATTGGAATATTCCTAGCTATTGTTATTATGTTGCTATTATTCTGAGTTCCTTGGACCAAGAGATAGAATTAATTGTTATTAAAATAACGATAATGTATGACAATGTAATAAATTTGTTAATTGTTGTTTCCAAGGAGTTTCTTGTCCTTCTTCTCCTTGATGACCTAGATTTGGAACGGACAACTAGCTTTCTGATGAATTACTGACAAGACTAAATTGAAATAAATGTCTAGCCTTGTCTTTCTGTGCTTTATTTCATAAAATCCTTTCCCTACATACATACCATATTCATGGGCACTTTACACACGTTAAATAACTAGTAACCATTCTGATATTCAAAGCTTTACATTTGGGTAATATAATATATATATACCTACACTTATAGATAGATTCTACTATGTTTTCTAACACACGCTTTAATTTGAGTTGTTATTAAACATTTAACGTCATTATAAACCGTTATCATATGAAGTGTTCGGTAAAAGAACAGAAATGATCGTGTTCCGCTTTTAACTCCCCTCCATGCAGAATTAATTAGGCACAGCTGCACAATTTTGTGGCTCATGCAAATTGTCGGCGAGCATGTAGGTACGAGTATGTAACAGAATCCTCAATACGCAAGAGTTAAGATTACAAATTGACTAAGCGACCCGCCCCTGCTTCGCACGCTTTTACGAATAATAATAATTGTAATGTAACTTTAATATTAATGTATTATACACATGAACCTTTCAGAATAAATTATCTTAAATGATAGTGATAACCGCATCTTAGTTTAGAAGAGCGACGCATGCAGCCACACTGACAGACACGTCAAGCGACTTTAATGTATAAAGTGTACGAGTATGTATAGACATTGATTTATTGGTGAAACATAAATTATGTACTAAAATAGGACAAAACAGGAAAATGGAATGCAATTCCATTTTCCTTTTTTGTCGTTAAGGAAAACATTAGAAACCCTGAAGCGTTTATTGAACTACAACAATTGGATAATAAATAAAAGGCTAATTAATAAACATAACATTAGATTAGTATCACGTGTGTATTGCCCGAAGGGGTGAGCAGAGCTGTATTTTATAGAACCTACAACCACATTCCCATATTTCACCATTTATAAGTGAGCCCCATGTTGAGGGGCTAGTCTATTCATCATCATCATCATCATTTCAGCCGAAAGACGTCCACTGCTGGACATAGGCCTCCCCCAATTTTGGGGGGGGTTTGCCATAATCGCAAGGCTTGGCAGGCGGGTTGGCGATCGCAGTATGGTATGATGGTGTAATGCATAGAGAACGCTGCTGCCCATTCTCCGGTCTCCCTTAGTCGCCTTTTACGACACCCACGGGAAGTATGGGGTGGTGCTATTCTTTAAGTCTTTAAGTCCACCACACAGACAGCTAGCCTATTGTTAGTAAGTAGCCTATTGTCAGCTAGCCTATTGTTAGTAAGTAATTAATATTTCAGACAATACTTCAACTAGGTTTCAAGCCACTCCTAAACATGTGGAGCATCTGTTTTCTGATCCGTAAACAAATAAATAGTCTATTGTTCCAAGTTTCATCATCCGAGACAAAGCGTGCTCTTTCATGTAAGACAAAAGACAAGACTTGCTCGCTGATTCAGTCGTTGAAACGTTACATACCTACATTGATACTTTACATACGGATAACGCAGACGTATCCACTTATAGAATAAAAAACAAAAACAGACTAGTAATTTGGGGAAATCAGATCACGTCTTTTTTCCTATTGCCAAATATTGGGCACTAATTGAGATTCTGAACGGGGAAAACCCACCTTTCCCCTGTTTTGGAAAAAAAGCTCTAGTAGGTACAGACTCACATCAAGCTACCCGAAACTGTCAAATTTTCCCAATCAACTTTGAACCTTACGCTTTAGCGATAAAGTTGAAAATCTATTAAAGCAGATTGTAGTAGCTTGATGTGCTGGCGTCTGTACATATAAATACACAGGTACCTAATATATATAATGGAGCGGGTTTATTGCCAATAATCGGAGACATATTCAGACTCTGAGCTGGGAGCTCAGAGTCTGAATCTGTCTGAGCTGGCTGCTGCTGAGATTTGCAGTGGAAAACCCCTACAACACTTCCCCAAGAATCATAGGACCCCATCACGTCAAGCCGTCCCGTCTGCGACTAGGTACTAGACTAACATGAACGAGGTAACAGGTAGTCGTCATTTTCTAAAATGCCTGGAGTTTCATCTCAAAAACTATAACTTCAAAACGCCTGTAACAGTTACGTAAACTTTGCTAGATAGCAACGCAGACATGATTTACAAGTCTTTAATGTTTATGTACAAAGTCTGTTTTCCTGAAACAAATGATACCTATACTTAATGACCTTAAACTGTGTACTCGATACAGTTATCAGTCAGAATGTGGCTGTCATCTCATCTTAGATGGCTGTGTTTACTTTTAATTAGTTTTAATCTTATTTATATAAATAAGCTAGTTAACATTGGACATGAATAAATGTTTGGAGAGCGTTAAAGTTTCTTTCTTCTCTTTTTTCTTGATTATGAAAGCCTAACAGACTATACACAACTACACTTTTCTGACCAAAGACCATTTGAGTATGTATGGAAGTCTGTTTTCTTTTTAATTAAACATTCAAATGGTC
Source organism: Mesoligia furuncula (assembly GCA_916614155.1). Lineage (NCBI taxonomy): Eukaryota > Metazoa > Arthropoda > Insecta > Lepidoptera > Noctuidae > Mesoligia > Mesoligia furuncula. Next base: position 12,096,886 of record OU744811.1, on the reverse strand, counting down.
AACGAATAGTGGTAGGTACTCTAACGTTTTCCATTACGACAAGCTGAAAACATTTTCTTCGAGCAATAATAAACTAAAGCCCGCTAAATCGAGTCTTTCTTAAAATTAGGTTTGCTTGGACAAAGCAAATTAACACTTCGCTGTAGAACTCTTAAGCCTTTCTAAATGGTACAGTTTATGGTTATTCTTGTCTACTCAGTGCGCCAGAATTATCTTAATGATAACGTGGATAGTGACTATTAACTCTCGTTGCCATATTTACATCTATTAATAGTAGAGTCAATAACCAGTAATATGCATTATTATGAATAATGTATGTATGCGAGAGAACGATCACTTATTATCTGCTAGTGGTCACTCCATTTTTATTCGATTCGTCTTTGTTTCTTCTTTAATTTTCACTGACTTTGTTGTCATTCTTTTCTATTTTTATTTAGGGCAAGTAAAGCCGATTTCGACTATTCCGCATATGTCAAAACTGAATTGGAAAAGCAAGTGTGCATTATCACATCACACTAATATTATAAAGGCGAAAGTTTGTGAGAGTGTGTGGAGGGTGTGTGTGTGTGTGTTTATATGTTTGTTACTTCTGCACGCTCAAACGGCTTTACCAATTTTGACAAAATTTTGTATGGAGGTAGCTGACACCCTGGATTAATATATAGGCTACTTTTTATCCCAATGTTCCTAAGAGATCGACACTTACGCGGGTGAAGCCGCGAGGCACAGCTAGTTATAAATAAATTAAAAGTTAAAACGACAAAAATCTACAATGCTACAGTTGACCTTAATGTAGAACTTGTGGGCTTAGTACTGGACTAAAAAAAAACAAAAAAAAAATCGTTTTCGTATGTAAACTCCGATTTTAACTGAAGGTCAGGTTGACAACAAAAAAGTCGATCGCAGCTGTCATTTTAGTCTAACAAATTGAAAATCAGAGCATAAAGTAGTATTGCGTCGCTCTTTATGCAAATACACTGACTGACTATGTCATCCAGGTAAATTGTTTCTTTGAAGCGTGACTAATTGCAGGCAAATGATTGTCTAGGCTCAACAAAGGGACACAGTATCTATGTATGAGGTTGGGTTAGATATTTGTCTGATAACGTTATCATTGTCCTGAACTTCATTTTTTATTTCTTTATTTATTTAGGTTAGCCTACAATTGTTTACACGTTACATTGTTACATGATATGCCAGATCCTTATTATATTTTAAGAATTTTTGGTAGCTGATATAAAAAATAGCATAGTTTTGAAATAGGTATCATTAGGCCAATTAAACCGTCTTTATCTTAATTTTTAATTAATTGGTCAGTTCTACTAATACCTACCAATTGTGATATCCAGCTACGTAATACTAAGAAGGTATCTATCTACATTCCTACAATTGTATCAGAAAACTAGCTGTGCCCGCGACTTCGTTCGCGTACATCTCGGAAAACATATTGGATTTCATGGGTTTTAGTTTTTGCGCGGAACCCTAATTATTTTTTAAAATAAAAGTATCTTAAGTTACTCCTTATCTTATAACATCAGCTATATAGGGTGACTTTTAATTAGTAACCGATACTTAAACACGTGATTTTACTCATAATAAAATTATGAACAACTTTTCTGTGGGACCAAACCTGAAATCGTGAAAAAAAACAGCTCTTCTCTACATTTTCAATAAAATCACGTCACTAATTACCAGTCACCCTATATACCCGAAAGTGTGAAAGTGCCGTCAAATCGGTCCAGCCGTTTCGGAGATTAGCCGGAACAAACAATCAGACAAAAATGATAAAAATTGTTTTTTTGCAACATGGCTTTAGTAAGAACTGTTATTTTGACCTTACAAACAGACACTTCAATTTTATTTATTTGTATAGAAGATGAATAGATTGTATGGATGTGGTGGATATTGCAACGTTTTAAAGTAAAAACGAAATCTTATCTTCTCTTCTCTCTAATCTTATTGCCAGCATAATAAAACGCAGTATTATTTATAAGTGTCCTATATTAAAATTGGTCGTTAACATTTAGAACCTTTGCCGTCCCATCTGACTAATGTTTATAAATAAAAAGAACCATTCAAATGTTTAGCATTATTTCGTGTTGATGTATCGAATAAAAAACAAAAGGCATTTTCTTTTGTTTGGTGGTTATTGTGAGAGTAGTCTAACTGCTTTCTCAACAAGAGCAAGCATTTCCAAAGCAGCATTTTCTTTGGTCAAAGAACATGTTATACAAGTACTGCCTGCCGAGTATATTGCTGAAGTTTACAGGACCTGAACGGGGCAGGCAAAGATTCTGCTGAAAAACCACCATGATTTTAAGGAAGGATTACTTCACGCTTGCACCATATTGTCGCTAGAGGACACTGTGGACACTGAGTGAATGACACACAATCAGAACGAGAATTCTAGTAATTAAAAAGTGGCCAAGTGAGAGTCGGACTCGCACACGAAGGGTTCCGTACCACAAGGCAAAAACGCCGAAAAAAACATGTTTGTTGTATGGGAGCCCCCCTTAAATATTAATTTTATTATTTAAAATTAAAGTTAAAATACAACTGAGTATTTTGGGAATATTTCAAGTGCCTACCTGTTGCCATTTTTGATATCGAGCAAAAAAGGGCAAAAAAAATCGCGTTTGTTGTATGGGAGCCCTTAAATATTTATTGTATTTTGTTTTTAGTATTTGCTGTTATAGCGGCAACAGAAATACATACTTTGTGAAAATTTGAAGTCTAGCTATCGCGGTTCTTGAGATACAACCTGGTGACGGACAGACGGACAGACGGCGAAGTCTTAGTAATAGGGTTCCGTTTTTACCCTTTGGGTACGAAACCCTAAAAAGGTTCAGAATCTAGTCTCAAACTCATCTCAGCGACATCAATGTCAAAAACTTGTCAAAATGTAGGGAAATTAGAGGTAGGTATTTTTCACAGATTGAAAACCACCATACTTAGGACCAGACTGTGAACGTTCTTAAAATTACAAGAATTGCCCCTAATTCACATTATTTGTGTAGCATTTGACACCATCACTGCACAGCATGCAGGTAATAATTTTCTTGATACGTTGTCAGTCCGCTGAAAATAGCGAACACAGAGTACCTACTTGTTTCCATTGTGTTACAAATTGGCTATTAGTTGATATTGTATCACCAGCCATTAAAAGTTGATTCGGAGAGCACATGACCTACAATCGGACTACAATTCCAATATCGATACCAATCTACAATTCGCAAGGTTGAATGTAGATATTAAAGCATCTTTCTAAAAAAACCGGCCAAGTGCGTGTCGGACCACGCACAGTGTAGGGTCCCGTAGTAGCCCGTTATCACAATATTTATTATTTATTCTGAACATAAAATATAGGTATATATAAAAAAAACATATTTGTTTTTCAATGCAAGTCTTTAACCGTTATAAACAAGCAATTACTTCATCTTAGTCACTTTAAAGGATTAATGCTAAGGATTTTGTTTTTGGTACAAAATTATCCAAAACTCAACGACGAAAAAATTCAACGAGTATTACTGCTAAACTGATAAAGTTATCTAAACCGCTATAATTTTCCTTTAAAGTTCATGAAATGCACTATCATCGTGAATTTTTCCAGATTTTTCAAGCCAGCAGTTTAGGTTTTAGAGGGGGGACGCCCTACTGGAACAAAAATTTGCACTTTAAAGTTGAATATTTCGTAAATGGAGCATTAAATCGAAAAATAATTATAGCAACCCCAGGTCATTTTAGAAGACCTATTCATCGATACCCCACACGTTGGGGTAGACAACGAAAAAAATATTCATCCCCACTTCACATGTAGAAGAGCTACCCTAAAAAAAAATATTATCCAAAATTTTATTTTACCACTTTGTCGGCGTGATTGATATACATATTGGTACCAAATTTCAGCTTTCTAGTGCTAACGGTCACAGAGATTAAGCGAGGACGGACAGACGGACAGACAGACATGGCGAAACTATAAGGGTTCCTAGTTGACTACGGAACCCTAAAAAGCAGATAAAAGTATGTAATTTAACTGCATGTCAGTATGTATTGTTTACCATGGTTCAGATGTCATCACTGGTAAAACAGCTTAGGTATGTTCAATCGGATGCACAAAGATTCAAGTGAAAACATGAGTGCGATGGAAAAGTAAAACAAGGATGCCATATTTAGAGCGTGACTAGAAGAAATTCCAAGCCAAACATTGTAGTAAGGAGCGTAATATAACAGATGTGATCCAATCTTCATTATGAAAGGGTAAAGCCGTGTTGTAGAATAAAGGTGTGTGTGGTTCAAGTGGCGCAGGTGTAGCCAGCGGCCGGTGTCGGGTTTCAAAACAACCTCAGCTACTATGCGCGCGCGCAACCCGGAAGCGAGCCTATGTCGCGTGGTATTTCACAAGAATTTCTTGTTGCTAGAACTTCAACGGATACGAACTGTTCTGTATGGCGTCCAGTTACAATGAAACTACAAACACATAGGGACTTAACTAAGTGGCTGTTACCTTGTACGTGAATCTTTATATTGCTTCCTTGATTGAACATTCCAAGTTTTGTCATTCATAGTCTTACATTGACTTTCTGCGGGTGATGGAGATGTATTGATGAAGACATGCTGCGCAAATAAATTTTGGTATAAGCGAACTTGTCGCGTGGTATTTTACAGAATTTTTTTGTTGCTAGAACTTCAACGGATGTACTAAATATTCTGTATGACCTCCAGTAACAATGAAGCTACAAACACATAGGGACGTGAAACTTCCTGTTGATTCTTTAATTAAATATTTTAATTTTCGTCATTACCGATGAAGTAGAGATGTTGGGCCGATCCTAAATAAATTAGGATAGGTCGTTACTCTATTTTTGCTCTGGGGAAATCCTCATGGATATTCTCCGGCTGGAGTAAACGAATGGTTAAATAGTCGGACCTTTACCGACTAAAACCACTACCATGAGTCTAGGACACGGGAGATACTCGCACATTCACGTATACCCCGACTGGTATCAGCCCGCCATACCCAGCTAACCCCACCACCGAGTGCAGCCGATCCCACGACCATCACACGTCCTCCCTAGAAAGCCAATGTCATTGTCGTCCCCTGCCCTCGCTGGAGGCTGATGATGTCATTGACTTTCTACTGAAAGTCAAAGAGAAGAAGCCTTGACAGAATACTTTTTGCACATAGCAAGGTTTTTATGATTTTCATTGTTGTAATTCAACTTTAATGCCAAGGCTGTCTTTTTGTAAAGCAAAATAATAGTTGGCGCGAGCACATAATGCCTGTTGTCTGACTCATTCTCAATCCTCTACATTTCTTAAGGTGCTGTAAAGGCCTTCAAAGCATAAGTATTGTAAAGATTTAATGCAGTGTGAAATAGTTACATGATTATCTGAGTCTTAGTTACCTACATGTTACTGCGTCTATTCATTGGGTAATTGTGGGCTCTTTTGTGTTCGGTGACTAACAAGGTGGGTACTTAATATTTTGTTGATCAATTTAAGGTTTTAATGATTATTCACATTGGCCAGGCAGTTAAATATTCTGCCTGAAACAAAGCGAAGTATTAAAGAAAAGGAAAGCAAAAAACAAAAAAAATAATACTACAAGCGTCTGGAAGGTGAAGCTGGAAACTTGCCCATAAACTGCAACATGCATATTATTATGTCCATTGTAATCAAATACCCTTCTTTTTCATAATTAAACGTTTGATAGATAGATGTGATGGACATCATCTTCCTCAACGTAGACTTAAAACAAAGTATTACTCCACTGTATTAATAATAGACAAATCCGTTTGCAAAGTTTTTTTTTTGTTGTTGCCATAGTTAGATGGTTGTTACCGTGCAAGGTGATATTGCTATCCATCCTCTACTCATAATCCTACGCGGTTCGCCACATCCAGAGAAGCAAGAGCGGGCACCGTCGGGACACCACACGGCAACAACCAATTACGTTACAAAATAGTAAGTTCAATTTACCAAAAGTTGATGGTAAATCATCTAAAAAACCAATAAGTCGTGAACTCCTGTAATTAGCTAACGGCGCATACCAGATAGTACCGTTCGCGGTAAGTAAAATGTTGCTCGCGGTGTGGTTACGAACGCATAGGTTGATACCTATGCGTTCGTAACTGCCCACCACAATGTAGATACATATAGATCGACTCGCAATACCATATAGAATTTCAGATACATAATACGGGTACCGATCCAGTAGTATTGTTGGTTTGTTCTAAGTACTCTAGACAGGTCGGTCTGATGGAAGTAAAGTGTGCTGAACTGGGGGCCTAAAAAGGCCACTTTGGCAGAATCATAAAAGGACAACATTATGAATCATAATTTACAGTTAACTGTTAAGTTAATCGTTTCAAATCCCATTGGTGAAGGATTTTTCAGTTTTTTTTTTAGTCTGTGCTAAAATACCAATCAGTCCAATCCAAATCCAATCCCAAACTCTTTGAATACCTACGTAGTGCAGCGAAAAAAGAAAAACACGGACTGTCTTCACCATATTTTCATTCGTAATGAAATCCTTTAATGATTCTGCCACAGTGGCCTTTTTAGGCCCCTTGAAGTTGCAGACAAGCGAATTTAGTTACAGGTATATTCAAATTCAGTAGAGCAGTGGTGGCCTAGTAGTAACGGCCGCGACTTACGAGTTGAAGTTGAGGTCATAGGTTCGAACCCAGACAGGCGCTTTTACTTCGTGTAAATATTTCATCAGCACTGCTCTGCTCAAAATGGTGAAGGAAACTATCGTGACGAAACCGGTATAGAACCAAATGATTCGAGGACATCTGACATTCTACCTAACTGCACTTTGCCCGTGTGGTGGATTACGGCCCACTCCCTCTCACCCTGTCCCAGCAGTGGGAACATTATAGGATGATTATGAGATATTCAAATTCAATTCATGTTTACAGATATTAACAGCTTATATATTTATTTCGGGTTTGCCGGACTGGTTTAGAACTCGAAAAGAGCTCTATAGAGATCAACAAATTACGCTACCTCCTAAGCAATCATAAAAGTACAGCCGTGAAGATTACGAAAATTTGGGCAAAAAGTTCAAATGAAAAAAAATACGACTAAATAGATATTCATTTAGATTCACTAAATTCTGGAAGTAAGTACGCTAATTCCATAAACCCAAAAGATTGTTAATGAATATTTTTGTAATTAGTTGTACCTACGGATAGTACCTATCTATTTGTTAATAGCTTTATTTATCGCCCTTTTCAATTAACTAATAGAGTTTAATATACAGGGTTATTGGTAAAACATTAACAACCACTTAAGAGGTCATTGTACTCATCATTATGAACAACTTTTACTATGGAACCAAACCTGAAATCGCGAAAAAAAATCAGCTGTTCCCTACATTTATGTTCGTATAACTCGTCTAAATGTAGGGAACAGCCGATTTTTTTCGCTATTTCGGGTTTGGTCCCATAGTAAAAGTAGTTCATAATGATGAGTACAATGACCTCTTAAGAGGTTGTTAATGTTTTACCAATAACCCTGTATATAACCAGTGAACTTAATAGTAAAAGTGACGAATAGGTAAACATGAGTACCCAGTAGGAAACACTATGAAGATGAAACGCTATTACATTATGCAATTAAGTAGATAATAATACCAATAATAAATATTGACTTGTTTACAAAGACAGAACAGTTGACTCATACCTTGAAGGATTGGGTATCTTAGACTTATAATAATATGCAGGTAGGTAGGTAAGGGCACCTTTATACCAGTCAGGTGGTCAAATGTGTGTGGTGTGCATCATGTTTGCCACTTTTGGCGTGTATGACTACAATCTCAGATACTTACCTACTTGTTCGTACTTGTTACGAAATATTTGAGACCAGAGGTCGGTTTTTTGACTCGCTTTGACACGTTTGTATTGACGTAATTTAGAAAATAAAATAAATAGAAAAACAGTCGCCACTGTAATATAAGTGGTAGGTTACCTAAACATTTATTAAAAAAAAAAACTTATGTAGGTATAGGTACGTGTTACATACTCATCACACATCAATTTTAATGTTACCGATATTCACCTTCATCATCTGCCTAGCCTTATCCCAACTACCTATGTTGGGGTCGGCTTCCAGTCTAACCGGACGCTGCATACCAATATTTTACATGGAGCGACTGTCTATCTGACCTCCACAACCCAGTTACTGGCCTACTGGGTAATACGATACCCCTTGGTAAGACTGCGTTGTCACAACTGACTACCCGTAACAACTGTCAAAGATCCACGAATGACAGCCGGGACCAACGACTTAACGTGCTTTCCAAGGCACGAAAGGGGTCTTGGTATGTAAAGATGGTCACCTATCCACAGACCAACCGCGGCAAGCGTAGCTTAACCTGATCAATCGACCTGTGCGGCTGTTATTACTTAGCATCGTAGCGAAATTTATTTTTTCATGATGTGTGAATTATGTCGTACATGGACACTGATATTTAAGGTTACGTAAATTAGTCTGTCTCTACATAATTGACTTTACACCTTGTGGACACATTTTTGTTAACTCTGAGACGGTCGAGACGGACAGACAAAGCCATTTAAGACATAATATTTCCTCACGTCATAAAATTTACCTTATGGCTGAGGCCAAACGAGCGTAATTTTTTGAGCTGTGAGTCGCGCATTTTGAGTATCGCAATTTACGTTCAACTGAAATTCGGTTAAACTGCCAGACGGACGGACGTAACTTCAGTCGCACTCTGTAACTTAACTGACGGTTGCCTCACTCCCTCACCCCGAACGCAATTCGGTTGAAATAACGCGCGTGAATCAGCAGACAACTCATTTTGCGTCGCCGTGTGGTACAAACAGGACTTTAGTATGAAACCGAATGCAGCGTAAATTCCGCGACTCATTTTACGCGACTCACAGCTCAATTATAAATTACACTCGTTTGGCCTCAGCCTAAGTGCTGACGTCGTTTGACGTTGCATGGTTGTGCAGCTTTGCCAAAAAATGCCACAGGGAAAGCTTGGAACCTACTAGAAAAGTAGACCACCACCCTAATTGCGTACTACACTATCAATCGCAATCTGTTTCATTTTGAAGCAAATGGCTAATCCATTGCTTCATTAAAATGTTCGAAAAATGTGTCTGCTCAGCACGTAAATATAACGCAATGCATTTTGTTGAACTGTTGAAATGAAACCGATTCCAATTGATAATGGGTTACGCAATTGCCCCGCAGCCCCGCCATACTATTTTGTAAGAATTTCACCTTGAAAATTTAGGTAAGTAAAGTGAGCTTGAAGTGGTGAAGGCTGTAGGAATCCTGGGCCTCAAGTCTGCTATTACAATAGTGTCAGAATGGCCTATCATTGACTTCATAATGACTGTCGATTTTGACAAGTTTGGTAATCTACTAATATAATGGCGTCAATATGACTTTCCAATAGTCAACCACTGACACTCCATTGAAAGAAATGGCATAGAATGGTAATCTCGTACATAATGAAAAATGAATTACTGACTTAGGCGGTAATCTGCTAAAATTTTGACAGTTCCTTTGATCAGTGATCTACCATTAGAACGTTATTGTGCAGTCATTGCTTTTAATTCGTTACGAGTATCGTATAATTTCTGTGCCATTGACCGACCAATGATCAACCATTATGAATTTAGCAGATTACGAACTTTTAGCAAAATGGCAATGGGATGGTGGTGGGATCGTGTTGGAATGACGAATTCATAAAAATAGCAGACTAGGGCCCCCCGATACGAGACGCACCGATCGAAGTGGCGGTGCTTGGGGAGGGCCTATGTCCAGCAGTGGACGTTTTCCGGCTAAAATGTTGATGATGAGCAATAGTTCACTTCACCTAAGTTATTACTGTGAGATTTTTACATAATAGCAGCGTGTGGAACAGACTCTCTGTAGAAAGTACTAACCTTTGACAATAATATTTTTAGCTACATCAAAATACGCGCTTCGACTTACGTGTTGCGGACACCAGCCCGTATTACCTCCCAACTAGCAAAATAATCCTGGAATGCGATTATATAATGCTACATGGCCTTATAAAACTCCGATGATGGTTTTGGTGGTTGCTACTACGCTTTTAATAGCATAAATACATGCTGTTTTTACTCAAGTACGTTGTATTCTATAATTTGTACTTATATCCGTATATAGGATCATATTTCCTGACAAATATAGGATCAAGACTCCTATAAAAGCATGAAATAAGAGTAATTACACTCAAGAGTAATTACTCCGGTAAGTCAGACTTAAATGCGCCTATAAGATAACATCTGCGGGCCATTTAAATCTTAATACTCCTGTAAAAGCATGTACCAGAAAGACATGCACTGAGGAGCAATTACTCTTGTTATTTTTACTTATAGCCTCATATAAGCTAATATTTTGTGGTCAATATAAGTAAATTAAAGTTAAATTACTGTAAGTCATTTATGTATCTGGTTTGGTTTAACAAAAGCTTAGAAGTAACTGTTAAATGAATTTCATATCCACGTTTTAAAAATAATAAATCACCAAGATTATAACAGCACTCGGTAGGATAAAATGTTCTCTATATTTATTTTTTTGGATTTATCGCATGCCGTTTTAAACCTAGACATATTTATATAGGCATTCCACAGTAGTGTTATTGTCTAAGTAATCTCAATCAATCCTGGTTAAAACTCTTAAGAAGCCACTTTTGCTTGTAACGACCCGTACAGTAATCGGTAACAATGGCGAATCTTCTTCGGTTTTGAGATAACCCAATATAGAACCAATGTACTTATATTGGTACTATGTCACACTTGGAAATGCTAAAAATACTTATTTTAGCACTATATCACACTTGGAAATGCTTACTAAGAAAATGTCTGCTGCCTTCATAATAATTATTTAATATTAATTAATACTAAAATGTAAATAAGCAAATTTCAAGAGGCGCTTTAAAATTGTAATCAAAACCATGATAGATTTCACAGAAAATTCATGTTCCCCTACGAATAAGTTATAAGACTAACAATTTGACAACAATAACATTTTGTTTTTCTACTATGGTTGACATTAATAAATTCTGATTCATATATCTATTACTTGCCCTCAAGATGTTAAAAATATTTTTTTACAGAGCACAATAATGTCCGATACACTCACTTCGACTGTTCACAATATATGAGCTTAAGGAAGCATTTCTAGGCGCGTATTAATCGAATTTTTTAATATAACTTACTTATATTAAGATTAACAGGAGTATTTGCATTGACGTAATTCAAATACAGGAGCAATATAGGCGTATTTATGGCATTTCAACGGTCTAATATAAATACGTTATAAGCAAAAGTAGACTTATAAAGTGGGCCCTTTTCGCGACTTATATGTGGATATAAGTCTCATATAGTCCTCGATAGATGATGGTTCTAGGACAGTATAAAAACCACTTTTTGCTAGTTGGGCTATTACCTACAGGATGAAAGAGGTGACAGCTGTCGGTGAAGAGGGTGCGGCAAGCGAAAAGTCGTACCTAAGTTCGAATCTCCCCCGTACCAAAGTCGTATAAAGTAAGTAAGTATATAGTCGTCCAAATAGCTGTATCAACTTACCCGCATAAGTATCGATCCCATGGGAATATCGGGATAAAACTATCCTATGTTCTTTCCCGGGACTCAAACTATCCCTATACCAAATTTCATCTAAATCGGTTCAGCGGTTCAAGCGTGAAGGGGTAACAGACAGACAGACACTTTCGCATTTATAATATTAGTATGGATAATGCCGTCTGACCTTGACCACACAAACCATGGGTCAAATAATAAATGAAGTGCTTAGGTACGTACACTCAAGACCAGCGAACAAAGATCACAAAAATACGGCATTTCTATGGTATTCATACTATGTATTATTCGTGTATTACGTAGTTGTCCGGGCTCTACGGCGTTAATCACATGGGGTCGAGTGTTCTTGATATTTTGTGTTGGTATAGCAGTAGATAACAAGCAGGTAAGTGCTTAAACAGATCAGATAAGATTTGTTGGCTGTGATAATGATAACACTAAGAGAAACTTAAACACCTGCCTGAATAAAATAATATTTACACACTAATATACGTACAATACATGCATTGTATGATTTACTTTAGGTATTTAAGATAAATCATTGTTTGACAACAAACAGTTTAAGTACCTACTTTTGGTATTTTTTTGAACTAGGTAGGTACCTATACCTATACCTTCTTATAGATGAATATGCATTGCAGAAGGAACCTAAGCGACAGCATAGCTAGCATTGCTACCAAAATTATTATTAGATAAGAGGAACTCTACTATAGGTATAATAACAGCCGCACAGGTCGATCGATCAGGTTAAGCTACGCTTGCCGCGGTTGGTCTGTGGATGGGTGACCATCTTTACATACCGAGTCCCCTCCGTGCCTTGGAAAGCACGTTAAGCCGTTGGTCCCGGCTGTCACTCGTGGATCTTTGACAGTCGTTACGGGTAGTCAGAAGCCCGAAAGTCTGACAACCAGTCTTACCAAGGAGTATCGTATTACTCAGTTACTGGGTTGTGGAGGTCAGATAGGCAGTCGCTCCATGTAAAGTAGGGTCATGTGTTCAACAATGAAACACTAAAAATTCAAAGTCTCCTACAACTTTTGTTTTTACAGATAGAAGTCTAGTTTTTTACAGGTATATAGGCAATTTTTTTGGGTAGGTATATGATGTCATTTATGGTTTTTTAAATTGAAGTGTAATCAATCAGCAAAAAAATGAAAACAAAAAAATAGGAAATGTTTCATTGTCTCCACGGTGGTGTACACAATGAAACACCACAAATTCAACAATGAAACATAATAATTAATAGTGTGTTCAACAATGAAACACTAAAAATTCAATTTCTCGTACACCTTTTGTTTTTACAGATAGAAGTCTAATTTTTTGAAGGTATATAAGCAATTTTATTGGGTAGGTATCGGATGTCATTTATGTTTTTTTTAAATTAATGTGTAATCAATCAGAAAAAAAATATAAACAAAAAAAATGGAAATGTTTCATTGTGTCCACAGTGGTGTACACAATGAAACACCACAAATTCAATAATGAGACATAATATTGAAGTGTTTGTCTCATATTTTGTGAAATTTATGGAGTAGGTGAATGATAAAAAATACATGAGTTCAATCAAAAAAGGTTTTATTACATTCATCTCAAAATTATAAAATCACACACTCATCCAAGTGTTTTCTTCTTTTCTTTTATTCAAACAGTGTTTCATTGTGTCCATTGTGCAACTGTTTCATTGTTGACTAAATAGGGTTTATTTTACTAACTTCAAAAATAAAACACTAAATTGTAACACTTTTAACATAATGATCTATTCAACTTAATCTACGAAATATGTTTAATGCTAGGTAATCATGAAAAATTTTTCAACCATAATTTAATGAAAAATCTTTAAACAATGACGAAAATACTTAAATTTTTGTCAAAAAAACTTAAAAATGCTCCACAGACAAGTCTCCTCCCACGTGGCGCCGACCCAAACTGGGGTGGGGCGGGGGATTCTCGAGAGTGTCTTTACGCGATATTATGCACGATCTAGCAACGCAGCATTTTAGAAATATTACAGTGTTTTATTGTGTACCACTGTTTCATTGTTGAACATCTGACCCTACTGGTATTCAGCTGCACCCGGTTAGACTGGAAGTCGACCCCTACATAGTTGGGAAAAGGCTAGGCAGATGATGAGCAGAATTCGTGAAATCAAACTTACATCTATTTATAACACACACTGAAATCGTAACGTCACAACATTGAGATTTGTGCTAATATATATACCTACACAACCACAGCTTTTTACGCAAACATTTTCTAGGCATTACACCCAGATGAGATTGTACAGACAATCTGTCAAATTTCTTTAATAGATTTTTAACTTTATCCTTATAGTACCTACCTATAAGGTTCAAAGTTGATTGGGAAAATTTGACAGTTTCGGGTAGCTTTATGTGCTGCTGCTGGCGTCTGTACAATAAAATACCGGAAACTTTATGAGGAAAAAACGAGCTAAATGATTTTAAAAAATATAAAAGATATACCTATGTGGATAAATGTATGCGTTAAGAATTACTTAAATGCACAGCATTTAATCTGTGATTTTGTTTGTCAGTTGTAAATAGTTATTTACAACTGACATGTATATGTATATGTGAATAAACTTGTAATATAGTAACATGTATACGTGAATAAAATGTCATATGTATTAGTATTACCTTTAAAATGTAATACTAATACATATGAAATTTTAATATGTTGCTAACATTTTAAATGTTCTAAACATGTGTATGCAATATTGTTGACTTTGATAGAGCACTTTAGCATTTTAGCACTTGTCATTTAATTTTTAAGATTTTTTTAATACTACAATTGTAATTTCGTATGCACCTACTTGATAATAGAGATCCCTGTACTTACCTATTCTATTTCAAACACCTATTTTTACACTTTTAAGTATGTTTAACAAATAAAAAACGTTGACTTTAACTCCTCTTGATTAATTATTTATTTTATAAAAAATGGGGGGTAGGCTAAATACTTATGCGTGCCGGGGGAAAAGCGTGATACTTATTTGGTTCCCGAAATACTTAAATAGGTAGGTATATTATAGGAACCTAATACTACCTAATCGGTATTAAGTCGATTTCCTTTTTCATTTATGTAGAGTTGTAGAAGTAGTACAGACGCTAGCACATCAAGCTACTACAATCTGTCAAATTTCTTTAATAGATTTTTACAACTTTATCGCTAAAGTATAAGGTGGGAAAATTTTACAGTTTCGGGTAGCCTGATGTGCTGGCGTCTGTACCTACCAAGTTAGCAAACCTTTTTTTAGGGTTCCGTACCCAAAGGGTAAAAACGGGACCCTATTACTAAGATTTCGCTGTCTGTCCGTCCGTCTGTCCGTCACCAGGCTGTATCTCAAGAACTGCGATAGCTAGACCGTTGAAATTTTCACAAATTATGTATTTCTGTTGCCGCTATAGCAACAAATACTAAACACAAAATAAAATAAATATTTAAGGGGGCTCCCATACAACAAACGCGATTTTTTTGCCCTTTTTGCTCAATATTATGGGTCAGTGGGTCGTGGCACTTGAAATATTCACAAAATCCTCAGTTGTATTTTTACTTTAATAATAAATAATAAAATTAAAATAAAATAATTATGTAAGGGGGTCTCCCATACAACAAACGTGTGTTTTTCGGTGTTTTATAATGAATGAACTGGATTTTAATTTAGACCCAAATAAAATGTGTTTTGATTCTTCGTACCTTTCATTGTACACACACAACGATAATTTTGGGGACAAAACAAACAGATTAAGAAATATTATATAAGCACCTACATTACCTACCTACCTACTTACAATTAACAGAATAAAAAAATCCTATAACGAACGCTGAACACCTATGTATTTACCGACTACTAGACACAATGCACCCACAACTAAGATAGGTACACAACAAAGCCCCAGAAGTAAGGGCCTCGACTCACCTACAACTTGAAGGTAGCGGGTTCGAACCCGAACGAACCAAATCAGACATGCACTTTTCTCTCTCACAAAGCGGTCTAACCACTGACCTCTATTAAACACTTGTTTAATACAGGTCAGTGGGTCTAACCCAGGAGTGGTAAAAGAGGCCGATTATGAATTCCTATGTAGGGATTAGGGGATACACGTCAATTTTTATTTTGACCTTCGATCATGAATACTCGTTTTGATATTTAAAATCATCAAAATACAAAATGTATTTTTGATTGTAGTTTTAAACTTGCCGCCATAATGTGGCACATTGTCTTTTGAGCAATGGTAATCGCCATAGGATATTCCCGTTATACATAACGAATACTCAGTTGTATGTACATACAATATTATTTCTAGTGTGTAGTTGAAGTTTGTCAATTTCTCATGAAACTAGGCCATCTAAGGCCAAATCATATCAAAAACTGTATGTAACTATCTCAAAATTCATTAGTTAAAAGCTAAAGTAAGCTTAGCATTTTTGTCTCCGAAAAACGTTTTAGGCGATTCATTTTACGAAAAAAAATATGTTTATCTGCCATCGTATCTGCCAACATTACACCACCAACTGACACTGACATCACTGCAGCTCAGTGTGACCATTCGTGGCAAATTTATGCCATTTTGGCAGATTTCGATCCTAAATTTTGTCTGTGGCAGATCATGCTGACAATTTACAAAAGTGGCAGATTTAAAAGATTTCAAGAAAATTCATATTACTTGATTTGAATTTTCAATGGATTCATCTTTTTTAAAAGTAATTACATTTTTTTTTTTGGATGGGAAATCATCAAATGACTCCTCCCGCTCTGGGTGGAGCGGAAGGGAGTGTCAGACTCTTACTGACTAAAACCCACCCATGTTCCTTCCTTAGCCCTTTATGTTCCGGGCCAGCGGTAACCCTTTCGGACAATCCCGCTGGCCCGGCAGGCTTCGGCCCTAATGGTGCCCCTCCTCGATGCTGACATCTCTTTGAGGCGCGCGTGGAACACGTACGCGCCGTCCGGCACGGGCCTGGTCCTGATCGGACGATGAGCTACCCATTACTCTCCGCCCGCAGGCCCGCGCCTACGGTGGCCGGGAGTCGTCACGCGGCTCCCGACGCCGGGGGCGTCTCCCGCGGCGGCTGAGACGGGAGGCTCTCTCCCTGACCGTCCCGCCACCTCCTTCGCTAGCATGACTGCTTCGCAGAAGGAGGTGACTGCCTCCCACTCCCGCTCGCCCCGGACCATGGCTTTTACCAAGGCCGGACGCGAGAGGTCACTGCCGCTGCCGATCGCCTCTACGAGGACACGGCGGTGCTCCGCCCAAGCGGGGCAGACCTCCACCGTGTGCTCCACCGTGTCCTCACTCCTCTGGGCGATCCTGGCAGTGGTGACACCCGGGCGTTTCCTCCCGCCTGATGATGTGCAGGAACCTCCCGAAACTTCCGTGTCCGGTGAGGACCTGCGTCAGGCGGTAGGTGAGGGCGCCGTAGCGCCTCTCTAGCCACTCCTCAAGGAAGTAATTACATTAAATCAGGTTTTATACATAACTAGCTGCGCCCCGCGGTTTCACAAACATATGTATAAACACACACACACACACTCACTTTATAATATTAGTGTGATGTGATTAGATTACCAATGATTTTATCGAACTGGCAACTTCTGTTTCATGGCCAACTTTTACTGGGATTTCCCGCTTATTCCGTTTTTAAAAAAGTGCGTCATATGATTATGAACTGTAATCAACTAGAATAGTGGTCATATTCCTTTTTTAAGTATTGATTTGATTTCCCATCAATTTTTGATTTTACTTCATTCTCTTTTAATGTGTATCGTGTGCGGTTCTGTGTAACGAATTATGAATAGAATACAACAAAAGACGGGATTAAGGAACACGGAGACTGTCTTCTTTAAACCAACTAAAAGCATGATCAAAAAGATGTCGTCAAAATCTATGTACACCGAAAATGACGAGGAGGCAAATGCGGATACGTAGAGTAAGTAGTGTGTATAATGCATAAGAAAATTGTAAAATATTTTTGTTGATTAAAGAAATTTCATTGAATTCGTTGTGTATTTTTTTCCGTTTTTTTTTTATTTTAGGCAATTTTGGCGCCAATGACAGATTTTGGCAGATTTTTTGCCCAGTCTGTGGCACATTTGCCATTTATAAGATGGTCACACTGCTGCAGTTGAATCACTGAGGACTTTTTGGCGGGAAGTCAAACGAGGCGGTAATTTTGATTTCACCAAAAGTTTTATAAATAAATAATTGAACAGAAATACCACATCAACAACATCTGATAAGACCTATAACAACCATGAGTGTCACCAGTGGCGGTGAGGAGTCGCCAGAGCCTGGGGAAAAGAAGAAACGGAAGTACAATAGCAACCGTAATTCTGACGCAAATACTAAATATAACATTTTCACTAAACAAAATCATAAAAGACTGTTCATAGAAAATACCAACTCTGAATACGTAGTATACGTTGAGTCGACAGAGCAGGAGAAGGTAGGGAATAAAAATCCTATCACGCTCACAAACTTATTAACGGATAATGTTAAAGGAGTCTTAGGAGTACATAGAATAAATGCGCATAAAATAGGAATAACATTCAGGAAGGCAGCTGCGGCGAACAATTTTCTGAAGATGGAAGATTTTTTATGGAAAAATAAGCTTAAAGCCTTTATACCATCGTATTTGACAGAAAGGATTGGTGTATTGAGGTTTGTGCCCAAAGAACTCTCCAATGAGGAAATATATAAAAATATAGTGTGCGACTCAGAAGTAATTTCAATTAAAAGATTCATGCGTAAAGTAGAGGGAAAGTTAGTGCCTCTCAATACAGTTGCTGTCACCTTTGCATCAACATCTTTACCGCAATACGCTTATATAAAGCTATTTAGATATGAGGTGAAAACATACATACCACCATTGTTACAATGCTATAAATGTCTTAAATTTAATCATTCTGCTAAGACTTGCAGAGGCGAGCAACACTGCTCTTCTTGTGCTGGTCGCCACTCCTACAAAGAATGCGATGTCGAAGAGATCACATGCATCAACTGCGCAGGTAATCATCTTGCCATTTCACGAGACTGTCCCATTAAAAAACAAAAAATTGAAGAGAAAAAGGCCAAATTTCTGCAGCAATCGTATGCCACTGTTGTGAAACCACCCCCCACATTTAATGAGAAATCTTTCCCTGTTTTACCCAAGGTTACTGATAAGGCTAAATCCAATGACATTTTAGATATTAAACAAGTAGCAAATAATGACATTATAATTAACGCAATAGTTAAATCGTCGGTTGCATTAGGAAACAAGAGTGACTCTGATGGGCCACTCACACATAAGAAAATAAAAGAAATATTTTTATCAAATTTAATTTAAACATGGATAGTTACCTAAATATTTTACAGTATAATATACAGAGTTTACAGAGTAAAAAGAGCCTATTACAAAATTTATTAATGGAAAAAAAAATAGATATCTGTCTTCTTAATGAGACTTGGTTCAAACCTAATTCTCTAATCCCACACTTTCCCACATATAATTTAATCCACAAAAACTCCATAAATTCCCATAATGGAGTAGCCATTTTGGTGAACCATCGTTTAAAGTACAAAGTAGTTAATACACACTTCTCAGAATCTATTCAAAACTTATGTATCACCATAGAAACACAATTTGGAGCCATGGCAATACTTTGTATTTACAGCCCTCCAAGTATCAGGTTTGACTCAGCAAAGTTAAAGGATTTAATCAATAACATACCCAAACCTTGTATAGTCATGGGTGATTTTAACGCTCATAACATAGCCTTTGGATGCCATAGTGATAACAATAGAGGTAGATGTTTATATAATATCATTGATGAATTTGACTTATGTATTTTGAATGATGGATCACCAACAACTGTTCCTTATCCTAATAGACAAGCTTCAGCAATAGATCTTGCCCTTGTTAGTTCTTCAATAGCTCATTTATGTAACTGGTATGTTCATGACGATCCCATGGGTAGCTATCATCTTCCAACTTTACTTGAAATCAACATTCAACCATCTATGTATGACACGTCACCTCCTGTGGATCAAGAGAAATATATTTATAGTAAGGCAGATTGGGACGAATATTATAGCCTATCAGAATCTTGTTTTTCCCAGTTGGACTCAATAAATGATTCCCCTATCAATGCATATAACCATTTTATAGACACATTAAATGATTTAAGGAATAAAACAATTCCAAAACGAAAATTAGTTGCAAGCACACCTATTAAAAAACCAGTACCATGGTGGAACACAAAATGTAGTGACGCTGTCGCAAAATCAAAAGATGCATTAAAGTATTATTTTTCTCAACCCAACATTGAAAATTGGATAACGTATAAAAAACTAGATGCAAAAAAGAAAATAATTCTGAAGGAAGAGAGTTCTTCTTCTTGGAAAAATTTATGTAGTAGCTTCAATAGGTTAACTCCAGTTTCTAGGATATGGGGATACATTAAAAAGTTTAAAAAAATTGGAACAAATCGAAACAAAAACATCAATGATGAGTGGGTTCCAAGTTTTTTAGACAACTTAGCAGATTCTACTGAAATAGATGACAATAGACTTGAGTATTTGTTCGAAAATGCTACAGAAAATGATGTAAATGTATTTCTCAAGAACAATTTCACTATAGAAGAATTGAAAACATCTTTAAAGAGTAGGAAAGATACTACACCGGGATTGGATGACATACCTTACATGTTAATAAAAAAATTACATTTAAATGCACAAACAACATTACTTAATATTTATAATAAACTATGGGAGCAATTAGAAATACCTGAGTCTTGGAAAACACAGTGTGTCATTCCAATTTTAAAACCTAATAAACCTGTAAATAGTGCTTCTTCATATAGACCTATTTCCTTATCATCTTGTTTGGGTAAACTCTTTGAAAATATGTTGAAGTTAAGATTAGATTATTTTGCTGAATCGCAAAGCTTAATTCCTTCTATACAGTTTGGCTTCAGAAAAGGTAAAAGTTGCTCTGAAAGCCTTGTATCTTTATTATCAGATGTAAGACAGGTTAAATTAAGTCACTCTAATGCAATCTGTGTGTTTTTAGATGTAAAAGGTGCTTTTGACAATGTAAATATAGAAGAACTCATTCAAGTATCTCACGATATTGGTATACCTGGTCATGTTCTAAAATGGCTTTATTCTTTTTTAAACAATAGAACTGTATTTGTTAAATATAATAATAAATTGCATGGACCTAGGACTGTCAATAAAGGCACAATGCAAGGGGCAACTTTGTCTCCTTTACTTTACAACTTGTATACTTCTGAAATAATAAAATATGTAGATGTACCAGGTGTAAAAATTCTGCAATTTGCAGATGACTTGCTTATGTACAGCATAAATCAAAACATAGATATAGCAATGGCTAATATTAATAAGGCTTTGTCTCAATTATACAGCTATTATCATAATAAACTTAAATTAGAAATAAGTCCAGAAAAGAGTTCAATTTTAATTATCAGTAAAAATGTAAATACTCATAGCAATGTTAAAATTTCATATAATAATGTAGAAATTTCTGCTGCTAAGCAACATAAATTCCTAGGGGTCATTATTGATGATAAATTAAAGTTTGATGAGCACATTAAACATTTATGTCACAAAGCACTGAATGGTATTAATTTATTGAGACATTTAGCGGGAACTTTTTGGGGGTCTGACCCCAAAGTTATGAGTATGCTGTATAAAAGTATAGTGAGGAGCCATTTTGATTACAGCAGTTTAGCTTACATGAATGCCAATAGCACCTTGTTACGAAAATTAGATGTAATTCAAAATATGGGACTGAGACTTATTTGTGGTGCTATGCGCTCCACACCTATTAATTCGTTAGAAGTGGAGACATGTATACCTCCCTTGACATTACGAAGGTTGTTGTTGGCTGAGAGATTTTTACTAAAAGTCATGGCATTAAATGATAATCCTTTACTTCAGAAACTTACACTACATCCTAAAATCTCACAGTCAATTGCTTCCAATGCCATCTCTGCTTCTTCTTTGGTTGGTGGAACTCTACCTGAAATGCCAACAATATTTGAACATGTAAATAAGAATTCAAAAGATATTGTTAAAAATGATATTTGGCCTATATACAAAATTCCTTTTAATTGTATTATTAACAGCTTTGCAATCCATTTAGACACGGTGCACAATAAATTTGATTTTTTACAATTTAAAGACAATAGACCAGAACATTATGTTTTATACACAGATGGATCTAAAACAGACCATAATGTAAATGCAGCTTTCTATGATCCACAGCTAGACTTCACTAAATGTATTAAATTAAACAAGGTGTGTAGCATTTTCACTGCAGAATGTTATTCAATTTATTGTGCACTGCAGCATGTAAACAGTCTTGTAAATAATGTACATAACATTTTAATAGTTACAGACTCTAAAAGTGTTTTGTCTGCTCTACACAATGTAAATATTTCTTTTAAGTTAAATTATATTATTTATAATATTAGATTTATAATCCAAAAACTACTTGATAAGTATATTAAAGTAGAATTAGTTTGGGTACCTTCACACAGTGGCATTCGAGGAAATGAAGTAGCTGACACTGCGGCCCGTTCAGACCATGACGAAGATCGATCCGAGTTGCTCAAAGTTCCATTTACTGATTACTACAGTATTTTTAAAGAACTTAATAGACAGTTATGGAAAGAATATTGGGACATAACCCTGGAAACGAAAGGCAGATGGTATGCTGGAATACAAAATGAATTACCTATTAAACCTTGGTATCATAACTTCAAATACATCACAAGAAGATTTATAAGTATTATATCACGCATGAGATTGGGACATTGCCTAACACCAGCTCACCTGAATAGGATTCGCGTAATTAATAATAGCCGATGTCAACATTGTGGAGAAGAGGATGCTGATTTGGATCATGTTATCTTACAGTGTTCAAGTTTTAACATTCAACGTTTGATTTTGGTCAGTGAATTGAGAGAAATAAATGAGAATGACAGTGAAAGCGAAAGTCAAAGTGTTCCCCGCCGCGTTCAGGATTTACTAGAAAATAAGATTTATTTTAGTGTGTTGTTTAAGTATATTTGTAATACGGTAGAAAAAATTTAATTCATTCTATAATTTGTATATAAGTCAATGATATTCTAATAGACAGATATGTTATACACTTACAAAACAACAGAAAAAAGTGTTCCGCGCCGAGAGGCAGCACACATACACACATTTCATTCATTTTACATTTCACTACAAGTAAAAAGGATAGAAAAAGGATAGCTTGATAAAACCAATAAGAAAAAAAGTGACAGGTAGATGTTGTCAATTGCGCGTGAATGTAAACAAACATTATTCGGGCTACCAATCACCGCACGTTGGCATCATAGACTAACAAATTAACTAGGCAGAAAGTACAAACCGCGTGTACAGAATTTGTAGTCGGGATTTGTGCCTATGCAACGAATAAACACTATTAAAAGGTAGGTAGGTGAAAAATAAAACACGTTTTAAAAAGAAAGAAATACAATTGTAAAAATAATCATACATCTTCGAAAAGATTTAATTTTAATCTCAATGGTAGGTTTATTTTAACACTATCTGTGACATACTATGGTAACGATAAGCTATTAATATTTTCTTTTCCTACATATTATGACATGTTTAATTTATAATTAAATATATCAAACAAAATTATAAAGAAAAGTTATTAAAAGGGAAACTAGAACTCTGCTGTAAAGATGACTTTACTGCCTAATATTCGCATCTGTACTTTTATTCTATGTCCGGAGTGCTCGCATCCTTGTCGTTCTTACGACAAAAAATGTATTTTCCATCTCTTTCTTTTTCCTAACCTCCAAATATCAGAATATTAGGAAAATAATTGAAATATATTAATAAATCGAAGTATAATGTGTACTTTCGTGTGGTATGAGATTCCTTGTGTTTTATTAACTTTGGTATCATAATTGGTACACTTACTAAATACACAAAATGGCATTTTGGATGGTAATTACGTAGCTGCGCGCACCGTCTCACTCGTAGACGTGCGTGACACAGACTAAAGGCAATACATCCCAATTAGGACGTTTTCTAGTCTTCACGATTTGCGCGCTCATAACATATCTGTCTATTAGAATATCATTGATATAAGTTAATTAATTGTAATTTAAATTAGTATAAAAACTATGATATTACTGAGATGTATCCACCCAACCCGAAAGGGAGGCAAGTGGATAATATTATGTATGGAAACGTGCAGCAGTTTAGTATTTCTAAATATTGTAATATATTATGATTAGTATTAATACACCTAAGTTAAAACCCATCTATGTATTCGACTGAAAGACTTGTATCTATGGTCATGAAATAAATTATTAAAAAAAAAAAAAAATGAATCACTGACATTGACATTACTCCACCAAAAAGGTTTCAATTAGAGGTTACATGTATATAGTTATTATACTCTTTGGGTTACATGGGCTCTCAGTCAAGGTCAACCAAAATTGTTAGTGCTTCTAAAATGGCGAGTTCACAAGACGTGCAGCAATTTATCAAACAAGCGATTTCTCAAGACAAAGTTGTAGTTTTCTCAAAGTCATACTGCCCCTATTGCGACATGGCTAAGGAAGTAAGTACATAATTAGTAAAGGATTTTCAAGTTTTTTAACGTTTTCCTTTGTACTTTATAAAGCTCATGATATGTGACTCATATTTATTTTCTTTTAAAGTTTCTGTATGTACCTGTATTAAATTCTTGTGCAATACTTAAAGTAAAATATGTTTCTGAGACTTCAGCACAAAGTCTATAGTATCAGTCTAATATCTAAACAACATTAATCAAATAAGTTTTATCAATGTTTTATTGACATTAGATTACCTATGTTAAAAAATGATTCAATTGATGATTCCAGGTGTTCCGCAAAGTTAAGCAACCAATAAAAGTATACGAGTTGGATGAGCGTGATGATGGTCCTGCGATCCAGGAGAACCTCTCTGCTGTAACCGGTTTCAGAACTGTAAGCTATTAGTAATTTTGGCTATGATTCATATTTTTTTTACTAATGTGTCATATTTTTACCTATTATTTGTATTTAACACCAAGACTGCCACTGCGGTCACCGGTGACCTCGAACAATAGACTTTCTATTGCGTCTGTCGTCTGGCAGTCAACGTGTTAACATAGGAATGATAACTAATTCTCCTAGGCATTGACTCATGATAGTGATGAAGCACATTAATTTTTAAGCTTTATGGAGGGAGACTTTTCAACCACTAAGGACTACTAGAGGTGAACTTATAGTCATTCATTGAATGTTTACTCTCACCATTTAAATATCCATTCTTTCTAATATTACACCATATTATTACGATGTTTATTTTTTAATGTAGAAGTGCGTGAGGCGTTATCCACTTCATTCTCAGTTATGATTCTCTCCCATTGAGAGACAATGAGGAAGATGGGCAGCCATATCAACTGTTAATTATGGAAATAATTTGCAAATATGTTTTCCTACAAGTTTTATTATCTATTGTGGTTAACCAAATTCACAAATTCTGTGAATAGGTATGTATTTATCAGTACAGCTACACTATGAGTTCACCACATAATGTAATCAGCTATATTCAATTTATATTTATTTTGTTTTATTTACTTTATTTAGGTACTCAGAAAAACATTTAATTCTAATTTTATGTAGCAATTTGTTTCAGTTTATATTTTGAAGACATGAAAGATAGTCATGCAAATGAAATTTAATATTCCAATACAACAAAATGGCTTTAATACATAATAGTAATTTGTCTTTTCCAATGTTTCAGGTACCTCAAGTATTCATCAATGGCAACTGTGTGGGAGGAGGCTCCGATGTCAAGGCTTTACATGCGGCAGGAAAACTAGAGCCTCTGCTTATTGGATAAATTTTAAAAAGTGTCAAATTAAATTGGAAATACATTTGTTACTCAAACATGCAATGTAAAATTCAAAATATTTATTAAGTGTTTAAATGATGTTACTGTACAGTAATGTTTCTCGAAGTACAAGTACCTTTAATGTTATTATTTATTCTCGTTTCTTTTAAAAAGCACAATTAATGTGCTTATAAAAATCTGTAATGCATCAGAAACGTAATGTAGAACAATAATAAAATTCTGTCAACGTATTTGCTATTTGAGATTGATTTTGCTTTGTAATATATTTTTTCAATTAAACAATTTATTAAATGTTGTTACGATTTTTATTACAGCCGAATTAATTATTATGAATAAATTATTAATAAAACAAACAGAATTCGATTCTAGTTTGTATAATCTTTATCATTATGTAAATAATATTTAAATCTGTTAGCCTCACCCTATGCCAAGCGGGAGGGCCACAATCGGGCTGAATTAATTTTAGAGATTCCTATATAAATCCTTCAGCTAAAGTCACTTGTCCCTCCCTAAGCGCTTTATTACGCACACGGGATGAAAACATCAGGGCCTACTCAAGGCCACTACGCGCAGCCGAGGGGCGCCGGCCGGCTGAGGCGAGCCACGCCATTGCGTAGTAATATTATGTCTCCTATGTCATTGATAAAAGCGTCGTTTTTGCGTAACGCGATAGAGTATTGTGACAATTAAGGCGAAGTGTGTGCGAATGAGAGGGAAAAGGCCCACGCTCACCCTAGCGACCCCAGTTGCCGCCGCCCTACCGCTGCTTCGCGCGCTCGCCGCTAGTCGGCGCTGCGAGCCCGCCCAAGCACAACATGATATTATTATATCTTATTTAGCTAAGATTCATGTAAACAAACTGGATTGTGCTGTGTTTAGTGTTTATACTTTATGTTACACATCGACAGCAACATTGGTTTGTGAGGATCATGTGATTTTTGAGCAGCGGGACAGAAATCTTAAGGTCAGTTAAATTTTGTAGTTATTTAAATATACCTAGCTATATTCAAAGTACGGCACAAGAGAAAGGCAAAGATAAATAATTGGGCTAGCTGTCTATGTAATGATTGTCGTATTCGATTTTATGTTTAGATTTAGCTTTTTTTACGAATAATATCTGTTTTCCGTAAGTAGGTATTTTGATTGGAGTTAGGTATTTAAATAAGCAGTTTAGTGGACAATAACGTAAACAATACATATTGCCCGTTTATATTTATTATGTGGCTGCACTTTATATCTAAAAGGAGTCTATGTTAGCACGTATCTTTGTTTTTATAGTTTTCTTCAAGTAGATAGGTACCTACAAATAGTGACCAATTAAATCATAGACGACAGTTTCCCTGGTCCCTTTTATGTAATCAAATCTATTATAGCATTACTACATATCAAATTTAATGATAACTTGTTTTGGCAGTTTTGGGTTGTTTTGACCTAGCAGTAGGAACTCTTATAAGCCAATTGATGTATGGTAGATGCTTATCATCTTCTGCTGTCTAGCTTATTCATTATCTATTATTTGGATCGGTTTTCACTATGATCAGGCCGTGATTATTAATTTCCTTGCCTCGAAAAGCACGTAAAGTCATTGGTCCGGGTTATCATTTGAAGGTCTTTGTCAGTCGGGTATTTAGAAGTCGAAACTCAAACAACCATTCCTACCAAGGAGTACCTACCATGCTAACCAGTAACAGGGACGTGCAGGTCAGATAGGCAGTCGCTCCTTTTAAAATACTGTTATTCAGCTGCATCCGATTTGACTGGAAGCCGACCCCAACATAGTTGTGAAAAAGCTAGGCAGATAATGATCTGCCCGTGTATCGGACCATGGCAATAACAAGCTAATACCAATTTTAAAAGTGGGACGCGTTTAGTCTTATGACTGACGACCGGAATCGAAGTTCTGCGGGGTTATACAAGTAGCTTATGAAAGTTTTCGTCATTAGTCGATTTCCCAACAGATATTAGTTACTTTTATGATTTCTAGCCCTGCAGGCCTGTACCTAATTTATAATTAGGCAAGTAACAGGCTTATCTAAAGCACCTATTGAATATGCGACTGGCTTCCGAGTAATTTTAATTGGAACAGTTTTTAATTATAAATGGTGTTTATTTCTACAAGTAGGTTTATTCAAACATTTCAATAATATTTTTTCAACTAGATGATGTCGGTGTTTGGTGCCTCGGAAAGCACGTTAAGCCGTTGGTCCCGGCTGTCATTCGTGGACCTTTGACAATCGTTACGGGTAGTCAGAAGCCCGAAAGTCTGACAAACAGTCTTACCAAGAGGTAAATTGTATTACCCAATAACTGGGTTGTGGAGGTCAGATAAGCAGTCGCTCCTTGTAAAATACTGGTATTCAGCTGCAACCGGTTAGACTGGAAGCCGACCTCAACATAGTCGGGAAAAGGCTAGGCAGATGATGATGATGCTGAGATCGGTGTTTCCTATCCGCCTACTCGAGAAAAAACACCGAAGCAAACTCAGATGTCACAGTCTCTTTTAAGACCAGCCATTATCTTCTTCAGATTACATGTGAGGGATCATAATTATAGATTAGTTTGCAAGTTCGAAACCGAACATTGGCGATCGTTACATTTATTCATAGAAAACAAGAATGCGTGCAGCTGCAGCAATAAGGCTCTATACCACTATGTCAATAATCTACTGTCCAACAGTAGATTTGAGAAAACTGATTGATGATATCAGGAAAGCTACGGATTAGTCCTGCTGGGCTGCTGACCGTATAACTGATTCAGATATCTAATCCCATTATCCCACTGTAGGATCTTACGGGTAGCGGGATGTTCACAGGAAGGCTCGGGTTTAGTTATTAGTCAATGGTTACTGACAACATGCAAATTCAGCTACATAATTTTATACCTACAGGTTTGTATATTGTGTGCTGTACTAAAATTCAAATTTTATTTTTACAATGAAGCAAAACACGTCTATTTAGTTAAATATTTTCTTAATTAAGTTCAAGAAAGTACATGTAACCCTCAAATCGCAAGAGCCTTTATTTCTTTGTGAGGCATTATTAAAACGGTCCCGTATCAGTGAGGCTCGAGAATTTCTGTGCCCGATGTAGCCCGATGTAGGGGGATGTTTCGGCGGGAAGGGCGGACTTAGGCGGGCGGGAGAGTGCTACGAGGTGAATAAAAGGCGGGCGGCAGAGCGGCGCCAGTTCAGAGCGGTAGCAGCTCTCGGCTACGGCGTAGCGTCGCGTAGCCCGTGCTACGAAACTCTCTACACAACTTTCTACGAGACATTTTAAAATTAAGTTTTCGCGGGTGGATCTCTTGTGCAGATATTGATATTGTTTATGGCTCGTTCATTATTTGGTAAGGTTCATTGAGTATTAAATAGTTGCTTTGTAGTTCTTCTGTTGAATTTAAACTTTTATTTTGACAGCACTTCTAATAATGTATGCTTTAGGTAAAACAAGAATGTAGCGAAATATGCTATTATGTAAGTAGTTATTCAATTAGATAAATTCAGTGCACAAACTTTATTAAGTGATTTTTTTTATTTAAAAAAACGGCACTTGAGCAAAGTTATTTGATTAAAATTTCGTGTGTCACCTGTGGCTAAAATATTATACTTTTTTTTTAAGTTAAGTAAACACAGAGTTCTATGTCCAGAAAACGCCTCATTTCAGTCAGCTTCGTTGTAAACGAATATAATTATTAAGTAGGTATATTCAAGACGAACAAATCACTTCCTACAATAGTCTCAAAACAGATAAGTCGTTGACAATTCTAACGTAATATTAAACTTGATTTCTTGATGACATGATTAGTTATATCTACTATTTAATTATTTATTTAATATAGAACACCAACATTTATTTATAATGTTTTCCTTTCTACTAGTAGGTACCTAATTTACAATTAAATGTTGATTAGGTTGACAGGCACAAACGCTACATTATAACGTTAAGATTACTTCGTTTAACAAAAATATATTTTCTTGCACGTCATATCTTCATCTTTGTTCTTCGATTTTTGTCTTATACCTATGTGCTTAAACTTAGTTAATCTATCTATGTATCTAGGTAGGTAACTTAACTCAATAATAACAATAATATAATCTATACATATAATAAAATAGTAACATAGAATTTTTGTCCGTTTGTCTGGGTGTAAGTTCTGGATTGTCGCAAAAACGGCTGATCAAATTTTTTATGAAATTCGGCACACAGATGGTTTATAACCTGGATAAAGGGCCTTACATGACCTAAAGCGTGGTCACTGTCGGACAGCATAGAAAAGAAAGAGAAGCGCGATGACACAACGCTGGTAATTTATTGTACAATATGAAGCAATTATTTAATTACAAAAAATCTATTGTTCGGACTAAAAAATTAAAAATAGTAGTGTTTTTTTAATATGTTGCTTCTAGAATAATCTGACAAAAAATTTGAATGATTGTATGTGTATTAGTATGGTTTTTATTGTAAAAAGAAAGTTTTTAGACGTATCTTTATGATTTTTTTCTATCGTATCAAATTAGTTGTATTATGCTTTCAACACAGTATTTACCTAGCATATATCCTGGAGAATATCATATATTTTTCTGAGTCTGTTTACTGTACTCGATAATATACTTTTATTGTTTCTAAAACTTGCGTTTTTTGCGTTTGGGTCCTGTAAGCCCGTTAACATATACTTTTAATCCCGGTAGACGTTCCCGTGGGATATTTTCCGACATACTTAACTGGTGGCACTTGTTGGTAAATGGTAACAAATTGTAAGAGTAGTAAATTATATAATAATATAATAAACAATTATGAAGGAATTCATTGCATAACATGAACCTGTCAAAGAAAGAACCTGTACAAATAATAAATTTCTATATTTTTATTTATGCAAGAACTTAGTACATAGTTATTTATTCCGATCTCGAAGTATTTAGCCCAGTTTTTCCAACAAGACCTTGTTTATAAAACTACAAAGAACAAACAAGCACTGCTTTTCTCTTTTATCTCAAACGCATACGTGTCTAAACAAAGGCGAGTAAATAAACTCGACTTTCATTATATAATGTACTGCTAATTTTCCTTTTCACTCTCTCATTTCCATGTTGTTCAAACGCCAGACAAGAGTACTTATCGTTTTTTGAGTGAAACGCGCTTGATTTTATAATAAAAGCAGTTTATACGCCAACGTCGAGACGCGAGCTCTCTCCGCGAGAGTGGAAAAGTGAAAAAACGAAAAAGCCCCGTTATTCGCTAGCATGTCAACAAACTTGGGTCTAGTGTAGGTTTGCACTTATTTGGACTCATTAATGAGACCGAATATAAAAGCGGTTTTAGGTATCTCAAAGTACCTCTGTTTTGTGAAGCTTTGACTGAACTTTATGGTATTTGCCGCTATTGTAGTTTTATGATTTAGAAGCTCATAAAGCTTTCGAATTGGCTTCTATTCTTGTTTAAAAAAGTTTCATGAACAAAAACTTTGGTCTTAAATGAGACCTACCTCATTAGATCACATACGTATAGATAGGTATTCAACTACCCATCGCACCATCCAATTCGCCTGTTTGTATTTGGCAACTTTAATAACTTTTCACTTTGCAACAGAATATATTTAGAAAGAAAAACAAAAAAAGTCATAATTAATTCACGCAAATAAATCTATAAAAATATTCGCGAGTTTGAAACTTTCAAAGTTTGATGGAAAATGTATTAATTAAACGCCGCGAATGCGTCGTCGGGTAGCTCATCAAAAATGTATAGAATTCGTATGATTTGCATAAAAGTCATTTTATTGCCTCGAAAGACAAACAGAATGGGATATTAGCTGTTGGAATGAATCCAACATTGCGGTGTGAACTATGCTCTGTAATAAAGGTATCTTCTTATACAGGTGGAGTTTTATCTACGTGTTGAACCGCGTCCTAGTTCAGTCCTCGCTTTTATTTTAATTAAAAGTTATTCAGCGCATATGTACGAACATTCGTTGCATTTACCAGAATTTACGAACAAGCCCGCTGATTAATTAAACTTAAGACACAGCTTGTTCCAGATGCTTTTAATAGTAAAGAACAAAAAATCTCCAAAGTACACACATTAAAGATGAGTGCACAGATTCCCCCTTACGAGAACAACAGTTAAGAATTTAAATAAGTGTCGGTTGAGTTTGGCAAAGAATTCAATGAGTTGGCGTAATTATGTCGAGCAAGTTGGCGCATTCATTAGCCGTGTTGTGTTTAATATTCATCAGGGCGCGGTCTACAAGTAACATTTTTACTTTACGACTGGCTGCCAAATCCCTGGTACCTACGAACGTAAATTACATGGAAATTAGTCTAAGTTCGTTTTGAACCGAGCTTCGTTACAAAGACGGGTGAAATAACGAAGTTGCTTATTGTTCTAGACGCTGGAGCTCGTTGTTTGTAGAACTCTAATATTTTTAACTTTTTGTTATTTATTCATGTTCATACAAAACATATGTTTAATTAATTTTACTTTTGTCGACGGTAGGGTAACAACAAACATAAAATAAATAAAAAATTAATAAAAATATTTCAATAATTTTCATAATAGAGAAAGAAGAACCTCCACAATACGGGCCGGAGTACAATAACGTATCGTTATTAGGTATTTTAATATGAACAATATTCTCTTCTGTAAATCTGTATTATCCACTGCCTTATACTTATTTCAAGGCAAAGAATAATGTTAAATCGATTACCGGATTATTCCTACTTAATCTGAAATCTGTTTTGCTTCAACTTTTCTTTGTTTTGGCTCATTTATCCAAATGGAACAGGCCGCCATTGACATTAATGTGCTAAAGTTTTGTACAAGTACCTAATAGAACGGTGTGATGGTGAATGCTATTGTTTTTTCACAGTACCTATTGTAATTTTATGTTTAAAGATACAGAGTCGTTACTATCTAAAAAAAATATGATCAGATAATAATAACAAGATTTTGTTCAACATTATAAACGATAGTCCCTACTTTAAGAGATCCTCAATTCCCTAAACTAACCTTTATGTGTAGGGATAGCGAAATATCCCGACGAAACTAGTTTTAACGAAGGCAAAAAATAGAATTCTTTCAAATATCAGGAAAAGTTTTTCTGACCAGAACCTCTACATAGTTAGTGATATAATAACGAAATAGTTCGTAGAAAATATCAAGCTTAGAAGTAAAAAAAACCGGGCAAGAGCGAGTCGGACTCGCGCACCGAGGGTTCCGGACCATCATATGTTTTTAAATTTTCATCGGCGAAGCTGAAGCATCAGTATATTTGTCAGAGAATTTTAACACTGCACTTCGGTGTAGAATATTGCAGTTTTATGTCAGCGTCATCTCTTGACAGATATTGGAACTAATGTATCTTTTGTTGATGATTTCTAAAAAAGTGTGCTATTTAGAGACTTCGTTTTATTTTTTCTATAATCTTTGCATAACTTCTATCACATAGAATAATTTCAGATTTTTCTCTTTGCAAACTTCAGAGATAAGGGATGGAACGATATATTTTTTTTTTTTTTCATCAAAAATCGAAAACAATGCGGTCTAAAAAAAACTGCGCTCTTTCATATGATACCCCACATGCCCTAGTAGCCCCACTTCGAATTTTTCAGACCCCCCCCCCCTTTCAGTCCCTGTTGCAAAAAATATACATATATTTTTATTTCTTTCTTATTTGCAAAATAGTTGGGCAAACGTCATCTAAAACTATTCCAAATTTCAAGTTGATAGCATTAGTAGTTCTTGAGATATCCAGCTGTGCCAGACAGACAGACAGACAGACTGAGTCTCACCATAAGGGTTCGTTTTTACCATTTTGGTATGGAACCCTAATATAGTAAAACCACGAAGGGTTAGGGTGTTCTTCGTGGGTAAAACCCCGGAGGCTTACGCAACTTACAAACTCTTTAGTTTTAAAACGCACACACACACACTTAATAACTATACACATCAAAAGTGTCTAGGGATCTAGGTATTTTAATTTATTGCCCTATTGAAATTAAATAAAAATGTCTATTCAGATTTATTGAAAATGTTTTCGTAAGTGAAGATGAACGAAGTACTCTCTGCTTTTACATTAATAAAGACTTCGCCATTTTCGCTTGTGCTGGATTTTTCACCTTCGTTCCTGACATTAAAATATGATAAAAAGATAAAAATAAAAGTTGCGTAAAATAAACAATTACTAGTCTGTATTTCCGCCGTTAACGCGTATAACACAATAGCAGCGATTCGGATACTCAATATGAGTTCGAGGCGACTCTGGCAGTGTGTGGGGTGCATTATTATGCCTAAGCAGAAATGAAGCACCAAATTGGGTCTGCAAAGGAATGACAACATAATATGATACAATCGTTTCAGCGTAAATCAGTGCATTAAAATAAAATAAAAAATAAAAATAGTTTATTTGCACCTTCAAGTAAAAACATTATATGGTTTACAACAAAAATAGGCCTAAGGTAAGTAGAGTTGTATGTTGGAGTTGCAGCCAATACCTAAGCTAAGATAACTTAATATCTTGTAATTATGGGTATCAGCGCCCACCCTCTAAAATATGTTTCTTAACTACATGGATAATTTACATAATTTAGATAAAGTATAACAAGTTGAATATTATATTGTCTTATAGAAAGCAAATAATAAGGAACTGTTTAGGTGCAAAACTAGAATAAAAATAAAGAAAAAAGAATAAAAACAAATAAACGGTGTCTGCTAGTGCGTTTAGGGTGTGTGTATGTTACTGAGTGTGTTGGGGTGTGTGTGGGTGTGTGTGTGTATCGTGATTGTTTGCGTTTTTGTTTGTGCCAGAGAAATATACATAGGATTCTAAAAACAAAAACAAAAATATATAAAAAAATCCAAGTATAACGTACTGAACCAACGTGAATAGGTATCAAATATTATCGTTCACTTACTCCCGTCATTTAAAACAGAAATAAAAAAACAATTAATATCACATTGAGATTGCCTCTGATCCAGATCGGTTCGGTTCTGCCACCGATCCAAATACCCACTCAAATCATGTTTGTTCCACCCTGCACTGTATGCATGGACGTCCTGGCATGATTTTAAACGTTCTTGGCGTCCAGGGATCGTTCACGCCTGTATACGCCTCATACCAAAGGGAGATTCGTCAGAACACAAAACGCCACTCTTCTTCTGACCAATTTCTGTGTTTACGAGCCCATTGTAATCGGGATCTCCGATTGGCTGAAAAGGTGGTACACGCAGCGGCCTTCGGGGATGGAAATCAGCTTCATGCAAGCAATTTCTTATGGTTTGATCGCTTATTAACATCCCTGGATTTAGCCTCGTAACCAGCATCATCGCGGTCATTGTACGATTTCGTCGAGCACTAACTTGTATGTCGATCTTGTCTGCGTGTGGTGATGCGAGCTCGTCCTCTATGTCGCTCTGCTATTCTGCCAGTGATGCGTTAACCTGTCCAAAGTCGACTTATAACACTCTGCATAGTGCCCAGAGCGATTGTCACAGCATGTTGCCGAGAACCAGCTTCCAACATTCCCACGGCTCTGATCATTTCTTCTCGGCTCAAATGACGTCTTCTCTCCATAATAACATTCTTTTGTTTTGATTCCACTCAGAAGAATGGCAGAAATTTTACTGATTTGGCCTCAAACCCGTTGCAGGGTTATATCACAGTATAAAGATCATACAGTATTGTAACTCGGCCGTAACCTTGAAATAAATGCCTACAGCCGCGCGGTACGTAAACATGCGATAGGGCTGCCCGCCTCCAGCATTTTAATTACAATTGCCTACTTTGTGTTTCCATTTAGTTTTGTTATTGTATTTTACTGTGTGTAGATACATAAATAATAAAATAAATAAATAAATATACTTTTTTTATATAAACAAATAAAATACTTTGTGAATTGAATAGTTTGTAGTGAATGTTTAATAAAAATGCGTGTTGTTTTTTGATTGGTAGATTTAATTAAAAATCCATGTTTATGTTTGAATAACAAATCTTATAAATTTGCGACCGAAAAATAATTGTGCCTCGACTGAGACGTACGAAATGCCTTATTATTCAATTTTAAAGTATAAAAAATCCGCATTATATTATGTACAAAGCTTAATTAAATATTGTTGTGGGAAACATGGACAAGGTGGAGAAAAAGGAATATCTTTTACTTGGTTATAGATACCTACAGCTACTTTACAATTTATATGTTTGGTTTTAAATGAAGTTCGGAATATTTCCTGCATTTTTTCTATATATTCCACAAAATCATCGCTGGGTACAATCAAAAAGGTTGCGAATTAATCTTATTGTAGTCCGATATCTTAATCATAGTATAATCTTATTGTAGCACAATATAGCCTAACGTCATATTAAATATGTACTTGAACTTATTTTTAGTGAAAAAATCGCGCGGTTATTGTTAGAAAAAACAACACACCGTCCGTTCGTCACTGCGGCACAGTCGCGACCAAAGAGTAAAGTAACTATAGAGGCAGTCGCGACTGTCTGCATGCCGAGCGCATGCCGAGGTCGAGGCGCGTAGGTATAGCTCGCGTTTCGTCCGTTTGTATGAAGTCGAAATACTGTATGATCTTTATACTGTGGTTATATAGACATATAACTTGACAGAAGATTTTCATCATTTGAAAGAAATTCAAAAACTATTCCATTTTCAAATGACGAAATTTACAAAAAAGTATCCTTAAGGGTCCCTATCAGTTTCGCGGACAAAAAACAGAAAAATCAGGTTTTTTCAGCGCAATTTTCTCAATATCATTAGATTATCTAGTTTTTTTTAAAATACACAAGTATCTATCACCTATCTATCTAGTAAGTGTACGAAATTAAGTTTTGATAACTACTACTAATCACGAAACATCAAGTTTTTCGATTGCTTTTTTAGCTAACTGGTAGCAAATAACGATCTGAAAAAAATCCTAAATACTAGGCATATAGTATATTAGTAAGTGTACGATTTATTTTTTTTGAGTTTAATGAATTAGTACTTGTAAAAAAATTTTGACTACGCTGAAAAAACCCAATAAAGTCATGCGCAAAACCGTCGTCTACGCGTAAGAATTTATTGAAAATAACAAAAAGCGTTAAATATTTTAAAATTTGAGGTGTTTATCTACCAAACTCAATTTTTATATTTTTATTTTGACTACTAATTTAATTGTAGTAAAATATCTAAATAGTGCCTATAAACGAATTTTTTATTAAGTAGTTATCAAAACTTAAATTCGTAGACTTACTAGATAGATAGGTGATAAAAAATTGTGTATTTAAAAAAAAACTAGATAACTTAAGGATATTGAGAAATTTGCGCTGAAAAAAAATATTTTTTCTGTTTTTAGTCCGCAAAACTGAGACACACACCCTTAAGAGTTACAAAAACTATATTATAAAAAACCGGATTTTTTGCAAAAACGTGCTTGGTAGACACTTTTGATGTGTGTGTATCAATGAAATGAAATTAAAACTTAATATTTCTTTGATGAATTTTGTCGTTGGTATATTTCAAAGTTCGTAGAAGGTAGTGCATAGCAGCCGATGTCTACGCCACGTAGCATACGGTGCGTAGGCGCGTAGCACGAGTTCTACACGAGTGGATTGCCATATTTTCAGTTACGACAATTGATTCTATAGAAACAAGTGTGGTGGTTCTTGACAGTTACCTACTTATATTTTCTAACAAATGCCCAATGTAAACAATCGTATCGTATTACGGTGTAGCAATAATTGTACTGTCATTCCCAGTGACGATGAATGATCATCGCGCGTTTTACATATTAATGAATTCATTCTGTTTTTGTTCCAGATGCTGAATCGGACGTTAAAACAGCCTTCCGTAGAATTAACATAGCAGTGCAGCGCAAATTATTAATATCTTCTAAAAATAGTACAAAGCTATCGAACTTAATCGCTTAAGTATTTCTTAGTTTATTTTTGTAACGCTTTTAGGATCCGAGAGAAGCCGATTTACTAAATCGTCGCCATTTTCTATAACGTACAGCGGTGTAGATAGCTCTATCGGTGCGGTCCGTAGTTTTATAGGGGAAACAATGCCAGAGGTTCTCATAAAGCATCGATATCTCGGAGGTTGTGATTTTTCGTGGGTTGTGTAATGGTAGGGTGGTAGTGCGGGGTAGTGGGGGGTAGTGTAATGTGTGAAGATAAGGAGGAGGCGCGCAGCGAGGCGGGCGCGGAGAGTCCGCGGCGGCTGTGCTGGTCGCGCCCCCCGCCGCCGCTGCCCGATACGCGCGGCCTCTGCTGCGCCAAGCTGCTCCGGAAGAACGGCAAGCCCAAGAAGGTGAGTCTAACACCGCACTTTTAAAGTCCATCTCGATAAATATTGGATCTCTAAGAAATATTCCGTGAGAAAGATACCGGGAGTCGCCTTGGGCCCAAACGATATCACCGACATTCACCTGCTGGTATTGGCGACACTTCAAATTAACTAGTGTATCTTTTATTTTAAAAACACAGTTGATGAATTCGAGGATACTTCTAGTAATTAATAACGGCGTTGTGTTATGTAGTTAGCCATATTTTTATTCTTACAAAATTTTGGAACTACATTTTTCGCGCCACATTTCATGTTACAATGAATTCCTGTTGGCCATTTACCCGCAGGTGCCCGTATACCTATAAACTATACCTCGCGTACATTAGTCACCAGCACACGATATCTCCAGTAAGCGGGCACTTTTACGGCACGTGATAAAGTCAAACTTGATGGATAAACATTACAAACGTAATGTTAAGAGTTTGTATAAGTACGTCGCTGTAATGATTCAATATTTCGTGTATGTGCCGAGGCAACAGTCCCCGAGTAGCACTTTAATGTTATTTCTCTCGTATCGGAGATATTACATAAGTATAACCGTTTCACGGCTATTGGAGCTAACTAAAGAGAATACATGATCTGTGTGGTGCCGGACCTAAAGAATACCACCACCCCTTACTTCCCGTGGGTGTCGTAAAAGGCGACTAAGGATCGTACCGGAGAATGGGCAGCAGCGTTCTCTATGTATTCCACCACCATACCATACTGCGATCGCCAACCCGCCTGCCAAGCGTGGCGATTATGGCAAACCCTCCCAAAATTGGGGGAGGCCTATGTCCAGCAGTGGACGTCTATCGGCTGAAACGACGAAAGAGAATACAGAATCGACTTCGATATACATAATTAGATCGCTCGACTTATAAGGACGTTCCAATCTAGTTATTTAAATGAAACACCCGACCCGGAAGTATCCGCCATATTTCAAGGTAGAGCGCGTTTAAGCTCAATATAATCGAAGTTTGAACTAACTTTTAGCCATGGCGGTTGACTCGCACCGCACTTACGAAATACATCTTTGATTACCTTTAGGTATACGTAGTTTTATGCAAAGGTGTACCCAGACTTATTATAGAAGTTCGAGACTGGAGTTGATATTATGTACATTGAGTTAAGATCATAACTAGTATAGCAAATAAGTTGTCCGCGAAAGTGCTAACTTTGGATGAAATTAGTTTTAGCTGATGTGGAGCGCTCCTCGACTTTGATTAACCTCCTCGGGGGAAACAAATGCACAAAGATTTATGTATGTTGCACGAATATAATAAAAGACTCATTAAAGTACGTGCGAAGTTTTAATAGAGCTCGAGTGTAATTGTGATCTACTGCCGCCGCCGCGCCGTAGTGACGTACTGTGTGAACAGAAGTAATTTCCACTGCAAACTATTGCAACTTAGGTATTCTAAAAAGCAATTTACATTTTATGCCATTGTTTAACGTATATGAAGTTAAACTTTTAGTGTCATAATTATTCACCGACTAATAGGTATATTGTATTTTAAATATTACAAAAAGCGTAATCTCTTTGTTATTAACTTCCATACACAGTAAATACTTTCATTGAATATTCTATCCACAAACCTCAAAATAAAATGTGTTTCTTTGAATCAAACAGTATCCAGGAACGGTTGCAGTCACTATTTTGCAATTCTAAGTTTGGCAAAGAGGTTTCAATCTGACTAATGTGTCTACGTATAGCTACCTAGAGGAGAAAAGCTCCCGGGTCTTATATCGATGTTTCAATCGGGAGGGACTATTCACCGCATACAAAACAGCACAGAAATATATTGATAAAAATGTATAGAGGAAAATATTACATAGCAACGGTCGTCATAAAAATATTTTTAATGAGGAAGCGGAAGGACCTCATCAGGACGTAAAAAAGGGAAAATTAGCAATTTTCGTAATGACGAAATATCTCATAAGACTACTCAACAAAACGGTCACCCTAATTTTCTTTAAAGTAAATTAATTTGCGCTCAGTTAATTATGCTTTGCATAATAATTATTCTGAAAAACTGATTTCCCTTTGAAAAAATGCTGAGTTTACTAATTTGTAATTAAAAGTGTTTGAAATTCTTTGTTGACGTTAAATGCTGATGAAACGAGAAAAAAATACTTCACAGCAAAAGTTCCATAAATTGGAATTAGATGGTACGAATTTTGGCGAACTTTTTAACATAACGGCTCTTTCATAAATCATAAAAGTGGAGTGTCGGTGAATCGAGTCGGCTAGTGGATGAGGACTGAACTGATCCTCTTACTTTAGCAGAGGATTGCGGTAGTTAACATACGAGTTTTTTAATTGGTTTTCTTTTAAAATATTCTTAAGTTGAAGCTATAATATGTATTCATCCTGTTTTCATTACTTACTGAAAAATCGTGCATACGGTAACTTTTGAAATGCAATGTTTTGTTTACACACACATTTATAATTTCCTTAAGTAATACTAGTACCTATATCATTTAAAGAGCATCGAATGACTCCTAGTATATCACTAATCCTATGGGTATGACAATAAAACAATTAGTATCACAGCCACGACTGACAGCTCTATCTATACATACAGGTATTTTCAGTTGTAGTATTTGCCAGTAAGTCGTAAAGATTATGTAATTCCGTGTTAAACTACATAAAGAAACTATACCCCTTCCGTGATTTACATACTTTTTACTCCGCGAAGATTTGAATATAAATAAAAGAGTATCTTCTGAAAAAGATCCGATTTCTCTATAAGTAGCTTCACATTAACATAATCTAAAGATTAGTATAGATAGTACTACCCTCCGCTATTGAAAGGCATAGTGTCGGAGTTTTTGTTACAACTTTAAGTAATAAGTTAGCTCGCTATTCAAAACTAATTTATTTTCTTGTCCAAGTTTTTATAGCTTGAAAAATTGAATTGAAGATGTGCAGTAATATTTTAAAATAACTTGCAGAATGTATTGGGGTCGACTATGTTTTGTTTAGGTATTTATTCCAACACATGGATACACGTTTAATTTGCTTATGGGCAAACTTTTCAATCGACAGTAAATTTTTATTCGTAGAATAAAATTGACGTCTGACAGATTTTGTATGGAAGAACTGTCAAAAATTCAAAATTATTCCTCGGATAAAATTATATGGCGTTGGATAAATCAGCCCTAAGTGTAAATTTTTTTAATGATGAATGAATACTACGCATTTTGATCGATATGGCAAAACATAGCCCTAAACGTGATCGGGTGTATTTTCTCGTGTTCGAGAATCAGAAGCGTCACGCTGAGAATGAACTAGGGCGCAACATGGAACAAAGTGAATGAATGGCATGCCAATGTCCGGCATTCATTATTATGAATGATGCGTTAAATATCTCTCTACATATCTCGCGTAAAAGATGCATTATGAAGTATTAGGTCATAAATATTCAATGCAGATATAGGTACAGAACAACAAAAATAGGCTTATGAATTTCTTTGTCTTTTTTCTTTGAATTTCTTTGTCTTTTCTTTCTTTGTTTACTAGCAGTGTCCCGCGGTTTCATCCGCATATGTATTGATCCCGTGCGAATATCGGGATAAGAAGTAGCCTATGTGTTAATCCAGGGTGTCAGCTATCTCCATACCAAATTTTATCGAAATTGGTCCAGCCGTTTGTGCGTGAAGAAGTAACAAACATACAAACACACTCACAAATTTTCGCTGTATAATATTAGTGTGATTAGATCGAATTTTTTCGTAACATTCGAACAAGTATGAATATATATAGAGAGGCTAGTTACTAGTGTCCCACAGGTGACTCGGTGGCGATAAATTGTGGCTGAAACAGGGGCGTAGAGAGCAATAATTTACGCCTCTGAGCGCCATTTAAAGATCCTCTCAGAGTTTATCCATCGGCTGAACGAGTGTTAATTCTCTGGCTTCTTACCAGCGGATATAAAAGATTTTACGCCAGAGCTCTGATACAGTAAAAACAGTACAACCGACTACAGCCGCACGACGTTCGATACTGTTTTTATTTGACATACCGATATAAAGTACGAGAAAGAATCCGACGTTTATTTTCTGTATTGGATTGTGTGCAGTATTTTTACTGACTTTGCTCTTGTTATTTGGAATAGAGTAAATTGATTGATGAATCTTGTTTGACGTAACGTTACGATACACGCCCTATCCGTTTAGGGGTTTATAACTGATGGATGTAAACCAGGCAGTATACAAAGCTTAATAATGGTTGCTCTCGAGGTACCCTACCTTACTTAGCTCAAGACGCAACTTTGCCTTAAATTAAATCAACATTTAGCCCGCATCTTAGCATCAGGCTGGTTTCACAAACTACTTTTGTTCGTCCAAAGTTCGGACTTGCCGGACATTTTAAAATGCATCTCTTGTGTAAGTCTAATGCTAGTTCAAACATGGAACTTATCCTCCGCTAACTACTTGCGAACAGTACTTTCTAAACCAATCCGCAGCCGGCAGCTGCTCACACTTTTTACTTCTAACATCACTTTAGCTCAGATATTGAATAAGAAAATTTATTACGAGAAGGTCTTACGAGTTTAAATTTAAAGTTGAACTGGAAATACCGGGCAAGAATTAATTGGAATTTTCTTCAATGCTTCTCTGTGTAGCAAGTGGCCAGGTAAGTAGGTTGGTACGTGTCTTTGTACTGTGGTGGAAGATGTTTGATTCAATTTTCTAGACTTTACAAGCTGGGAACAATGAAATAATAATGTTTGAACGTTTACAACGATGACATTATTCTATCTAACTTATATGGTTTAAGAACTTTATTATTCTGTATTAAGAATTAACAATAATTTACTAGAAACTATAAACTAAATTTAAATAAAACGTTTATGAGCGTACAAAAAAGACGTAAAAAATAAAATAGGAAGGCGAAAGTGATAAAAAAAGTAAATACCTACCTATCAACTAATCACCAACCGAGTAAACATGGATCTAAAGTAAAAGTAGATGTATTACTATACTATACTTAAACCTTAGAAAATCATACATATAAAGTACCTTATAACAGTGAAAATAGTAAGACTATGAATAAATAAAACAGTACGTTCATAGTAAAGTTACAGTAAGTCGCTCAACATGTAAGCAACAGATTTATTGCATTCCTAAAACATATCCTAAGTTGTCAACACCTAAAATGTCCTCCAGTAGCAAGTCGTAACACAGCTAACTCCTAAAGATTTCCTTCTAAACGAGCGCAGTTTTAGAATTAACTACGAACATTCTAAGTTAGAAACTTGTTCAATATCGTTGAGGTGAAGTACGAAGATTTTAAAGAGCGCGCAATAAGGCACGCCACTCACTGTACGACGCGACGATGCGATGCGACACCGACGTGCGATTTAATATGGCCTGCCGCTACATTCCCCGGAGACAAGAGTCTCGCGACGATTCCAACACTATTATACTATATATTAGGAGTGTATTTAGGTACGTTGGTAGAAAGTTCATTACTCAGCGGAGAGAGGTGTCATTTTCACTTTATTTCGGAAGATGTTTTGATATGGGATTGATAGTTCACGGTGTGAGTACGAAAAACATTTCGTTGAATAGAAAAATGTTTCTGTACAACATCAGCTCTTTTTTTTTAATTTAGCCAGGTTTTATTATTGAGAGTTATTTGATCCTAAAGTTACAATGTGACCATTTAATGTTGCTTCTAGCTAGGGTCTTAAATTCCTGTCAATAAACAACGATGCCCTTCGAGCACCTCAAAAAATCTAATATCACTAATGGTTCCATAGGTATTTCAAGAGGCGATTATAGGATAGGCGACTATAATATTATGTACAAGATTGGTAAATCAAGCACATGAAAACTTGCTGATACGTCTAACGCCTTACCCGTGGCT
Source organism: Mesoligia furuncula (assembly GCA_916614155.1). Lineage (NCBI taxonomy): Eukaryota > Metazoa > Arthropoda > Insecta > Lepidoptera > Noctuidae > Mesoligia > Mesoligia furuncula. The sequence goes on along the minus strand of OU744811.1, from coordinate 12,053,161 downwards.
ACAGGCTGTTCTATTTCCACGCCAGCTACAGAACAGCGTACAGTACTTGTATTTCCACATCTGTGATTCCCGTCATGTCCTCCAGTACTTTCACTCGCTCGTCGAGACTCCTCGGTGCGGTTGCACGAATTCTTCGCTCGAAATTGAAATCACTGTCGGCTACGTGACTTCAAACCCCCACTAGTGTTCGAGGAAATCTCCAAATAATATTTACCTTGCGTTTGCTTTCCGATTGGCTGCTTCTCTCGCCACAGATAGATTCCCTTTGAGGTGAAAATTGGTATTTATTCCCGTGCGCTTTGTTGTATTACTAAGATAGGTTTCTTCGCCAGGCGACGTTGGATCCTTTATATACCATGAATATCATTTCGATAGTTTATTGAAAATGTCTTTCTCGTGACAAAGATACCTACATAGAGTTTTCTTTACTGTGCACCAACAAGGCAAACAAATGTCAGGAAATATTAAACAAATACTTATTGAAAAGACGGTCTTATCGCCAAACCAATCGGTAGGTGATGAACTTCAAAAAATTGGACTTTAAATAATCATGCTGATACGTTGCTCCATCTCTATTTCCTACTTCTTAGATCTAATCATTGTATTAAGTATGTTAATTGCAATGTTAACTGTGTGCTCATAGATCTAAAAATATGTATTGTCGAAACAATAGACAAACGTCACACGCATTCACAATCCTATTTACCAAAAGGCCAAACGTCCATTTCACGAATGTCTAAACTCGAATAGAATGAACCGATAACGTATTTATACGTTGGGAATTCATTAAGCCGAGCGAAATCTGATGTGGTTCGGTGTCGCGCGGAGTGGGCTATTATTCCATCGTTGGACGTGGATGGGTGCTCGGCAAACACTCGGCACTGTCACCCCCACTTGTCTGCGAGTATTAGACCTGCCATAGCACAAGACAGGGTATTATGGGATGGGACGCGCGCTCTCTAATAGCAAGGGGATTGTGGGCCATAAAATATTAAAAAGTTTGCCTCGTTTGAATGGTCGGTAAACATTCTAAATCACTGCTTATCCAACCAATTGATTCGCTATATCAATATTGCCTCGGTATTTTGCTATTTCATTCATTTTGTCACAAAACGGACTTAATAATTTTGATACAATGAAGTGAATTTACACTTTGGGTGCGAGAAAGCTGTTGAGGTCTTTAAGAAAACTCATTTCAGAGGGCAAATAACTGAGCGGACCCCGGTTTTATACTTTCCTCATTTTTCACTTTAATTTCTGTACTATTTTAATACGCCTAAAAGTTAGAACTCAATTTATATAAAATTAAAGAATATTTTTAATACTGAAGGATCATTCATTATTAAGTTCAACAATCATTTATTATTAGGTTTAAGTTTCAAATAAATTCTACGAAGACCGGAATGAATCGATTTCATTACTCTCTTCGCAATTTTTTTTAAATTTGATAAAATTTTGTAGTCTTGATTGACTGTATATAAACCTGACTTTTTTTTTTTCGGATGGCATATCATCAAATGACTCCTCCCGCTCTGGGTGGAGCGGAAGGGAGTGTCAGACTCTTACTGACTAAAACCCACCCGTGTTCCTTCCTTAGCCCTTTATGTTCCGGGCCAGCGGTAACCCTTTCGGACAATCCCGCTGACCATAAACGCTGACTTAGTTGATATTTTCGATTCCGGACAACTTAGTATTTTTTTTCATGAATGCAATGATTAATAGATAAAAACAACGATTAAGATCGTCCGATATCGTCTTTTGGCAAGTGAGACGCATTTTCGATTCGAGTTCGTATGAGATTAGTTCATTGGTCCTAATGTGAAGTATCAGCGCTCGTGTGCTGTTGCCAAAATAATAAATTAGAACCGATTTCGAACGAGGACGATTATTGTGGCTTATTTTCCGAGTAACACATTATTGAATTTGACACAGGTTAACCTATTCCAATGCCTTTTTTATTTTCGGACGATTGTTTTCAGTCACAGTAAAAATCGGCATACAAACCGTTGTTAAATATACCCACGGGTAATTTTGTGTCACCCTTACCTTTTTATGGAAGGGTTGAAATTATTATTAGTGTTGAATGCCCAAAAATGTTACGATGGAAAAACAACTTACTTACAACTTCTGTGATTTTAGGTAGAACTACTTTTAATACCTGAACTTAAACACAAACTGTTATATGGTATGTACGTACACCGCAACCACTCGGCTCTGTATCCATAATGGCCATCGGAAATGCCTACATCGTGGAGACGAGGGTGGCACAGACAGCTCTCCCGCTTTTCAAATGAACAGTGATTTCATACCTCACCTCACCCGTTACTGTCATTCAAACTTCGCTAACTATTTGCGGGTGCAGGATACCATGAATTTAAACGAGCAAATGTGTCAGCCGGAACATAGCCGACTCATTGCACCACTAGGTACTTGTTATAGCCGTATTATTCAAGTTTCCTTTGTTCACTCGAACGGTTCACAAAGAAAATGATCGTGGAAACGTAAAGATCTTTCCTTGACACTCTGTAACGATAACCCTTTGTTTCTATTTCAACAAAAATAGCTACAAACGTCTACATTTTTCATTGTAACTTCACTCCCATTAATATTAATGGATTCTTGGAAGGATTAATAGTATTGAAACCCGCAGTTCAATCTGAATAATTGCAGATGGCACTACAATTCCCAGACTACCCTCGCTTAGAGATATGTTTGTTCCCACTCTTTGCGAAATATATCCAACCATTTGTTTAAGAAGTGAACTCGATATTCAATGAGTTTCATACACATACAGTCGTCAATGTAATATAAAAGGGAAATCAACAAGCCGAACAGATATAAAGTTTGGAGATCTTCGTTTGTTTCGTCCCTTTTTCATATGTTTCATATTTATTTCTTCTTTGTCGCTAATAAAGTGGTTTACATAACTTTCTTTATTTAATAAACGAGTGCGGGGTTCGTATAAATATCTTTATATTGGTAGCGCGGTGCGTATGTAGGCAGTAAAGCAAAGTTTTACCCTATTTTGCATTCACACGCGGCGGGGTGAAAGTGTTTTTCATTGTCCTACAGAGCTACCCGTCGCGCCTGACAGACGGAGGTTCTTTTTGTAACCACTGTAACACCCTCTCTCGACATACGTATTCACTGAACACCTATAGATTTGCCCTTTTGAGGGAAAACTATTTCGCTTAATTGTGGAATGCGGTGTAGCATTTCTCTTCTGCTGAAGATAGTTCGACTACATTTATTTGAAAACTAGCTTTTGCCCGCGGCTTCGCTCACGTTAAGTATTATTAAAAAAAACTAATACATTTACATCCGCCATCATCCCTTATTTTATCCCCATGGGGGTTGAATTTATCAAAATCCTTTCATAGGGGATGCCTACGTCATAGTAGCTATATGCATGCAAAGTCTCAGCCCGATCGGTTTACAATTGACAAAGTTTCATACAAACTTTCATCCCCTATTTTATCCCCTTGGGGGTAGAATTTATCAAAATCCTTTCTTAGGGGATGCTTACGTCATAGTAGCTATATGCATGCAAAGTCTTAGCCCGATCGGTTTAAAATTGACAAAGTTTCATACAAACTTTCATCCCATATTTTATCCCCTTGGGGGTAGAATTTATCAAAATCCTTTCTTAGCGGATGCCTACGTCATAACATCTACCTGCATGCCAAATTTCAGCCCGATCCCTCCAGTGGTTTGGGCTGTGCGTTGATAGATCACTATGTCAGTCAGTCACCTTTGAGTTTTATATATTTAGATGTAGGCTACAAACCGTTGAGAATAATTTGAATCTATAACATTCACAGTCAACTGTAACAGATGCAAACAAATTCAGCAAATAAACTTGTAACGACGCCCATTCGCTTTAAATATATTTTGATGTAATTTAAATGGCGCTCAAATGTATTTCCATTTTATTTTGCTGCCGCTACAGAAAATATTGAAATAATAAAATTACAACTTCAAATGGAATATCGAATGGAATTGCTTTTCGATTCTAAACAACAGAGGCCGAGTAGACCGCAATAGAAGTAACTTTGGGCAAAAATGTGGTCGGTTACGGTTAATAAAAAGTTGTTAGGTAGAAGCTCGATTTGTATTCAAAGGAGGCGAGCTAAGGAAGGGTTTCCGAATTGCGATGGACGGCGACGCTATCATTGTCTTTTGAATTTTTTGCCAACCTTTAAAACTCCGCGGGTTATAATTCCACTCACGTGACGAACGCTAATGAAAGACTTACTTAAGTAACTGCGCGGGAGACGGGAATTAACAAGTTCCAAATACAATTCAGTCCTTAAACGAAGTTCATTTTAACGCCGGTAAAGTGGAAAACTTCGACCGTCTTCATTTTTTTTCCAAGAAGAGAAACGTAAAGTTTTACTTCTTTATAACGAGATACGGTGGTAAAAAGGATTCCGGCGGTCGCTTTAATGTTTTTTAAACACTTTGAGTCGGTAATAGAAGTTAATTTTAGCTGAGCGTATGGCAAGTGTATTAAGCCGTTTCGTGAGAAAGGGCTCGCATTTTTCATGTTTTCATTTAGTCAAGTCGTTAGATAAATATTAGTAATTTGTGAGCGCGGGCTGCGGCGTAAAGCTTATCTGCGCAACAATTAAGAAAAAGCTCGGAGGCTTGTTTTTTTCAGCGGCTGCGGAGTGCCGTCGGCTGATTGCTAATTCCGCGACAAAGAACGCTATTACGTGGCCACAGCCGAGCAACAAATGAAAATATTTTCAAGTCACATTGAACTACAAAATGTACCGGAATACATTTTACTACAAATTGTTTTCGGAACAAATATCTTTTATTGTGGCAGCGCTCTTAATAGCTACGCTTTTTATTTTAACTTTAAATTGCTTGGACTCCGTGTGGTTGGCGATACCTGAGGAATTTTAAAGAGTCAGTCATACTTACACTTACAAACACAAATTTGGTTTTACGTATGTCTATTAAGATACAAGATATCCAATACCTAAATTAAAGCGAACCACAAATATTATGTGATCAAAAGTAGAAAAGATATTTATCAGTATCAATATTGCAGTAACCCGTATTGCTAATAAGATATCTAGTTCCGATTCGAAATCTGAGCAGAAAGACAAAGAAAAAAAGTATGCTTCGTTAAATGAGCGTCTCATCCAGAACATGGATCCCTATCTTAAAGTGCCTTAAATAAAGAACAACTCCGACTTAAAAGTTTGCGAATATAATGGCGACCATAACTAGGGTATCGTAGCCCGTAGCGATGCGCCGTAGCGGTGCTACGAGATACGTAGCGGCGTAGCGGGGCGCGAGTCAGCCGAACAACTTAAATTGCCTGAAAACACAAGTTCCTCGTCAGCCGCAAAATAAACGCTGAAGAGAAATTTATTTGCTGCATTCACAGAACGAGAATAACAATACGGGGTCACCATAACTTCAATTTGATTTCACTTGCCTTTTCTCAGCAAAACAAACATCTTGTAAACATGTTTGTCTCTCGGCGCACAATATATATTTCATGGTTTCATCCGACTGGATTTCACAGGGTTATTTATGTTACTCGGAAATGAAGCTGGATTAACAGCAGTAAATTATGGAGGTAGTTTTATTGAATTTTAATCAGCATGCGGATTTAATTGAAAATACCGTTTGTGCCTCAGTTATTGTTGAAAGTTACAAAAAAAACCTTTTGTTGAGAGGTTTGTTAATATAACAAGCTCTCGGAAATATTTATAGATTGAAACAGTAAACATCGGTAGGTATAAGAAATACTGGAATCGAAATAAAGGTCCTATTTCTGAACATCCTGTGCATAGGTGTACACACAGGATTTTCAGAAATAGGATCAGTTTCCTGTTATCTGATAACAAGCAAAAAGGAAACTCGCTATCACATTTTTATCTGAGTAGATTTATATTTCTATCTGACTAAGAGCTGATTTTTCAATCGACAGATATTTTTTATCCGTGGAATTAAATTGACGTCTGACAGATTTTGTATGAAAGAACTAACAAAAATTCTAAATTACTCCTCAGACAAAATTATCTGGCGTTGGATAAAAATCAGGCCTAACTAATGGGTGCGCCAAAGTTCACCTAAATTTTCAACTCCGATAATTGGAAATCCGAAAATGTTCTTCCTAAATTTTTTCATCCTAACAATCACAATTCCTAACTACTCTGTCTCTAATGTTAATAATTCCGAAGCATTCAACTTCATAATGTCAGTAGCAATAAACATCTATTATACTTTTATTTGTTTTCCTATATTTTCTCAACATAACCATCTTTTACACTATTATTCAAAGTCATATCTTTTTTGTTTAAATTTCTTTTTATAGATTTTTTTTGTTTAGATTTTATTTATAGCGGTAACCAACATAATATAATTACAAAAGTAACACATTTGTAATGACAACTTAGGATGCAAGAGCGAGCGAAGCGAGCTCGGGACTAGGGGCACCCCGACTCGGACAGGTTAGGAGCGAATAAGCCCCCGTCATGCCCTTCGTGTTAGGTTCCTTTAAACCCTGTAGACAGAAATAGGGGCCCCGCGAAGCGGGGCTCCGTCGACTACGCCTAACCACATATTTTTGTAGATAAAAAAAAGCTTTGGGATTTCTTTTCTCGGCCACTATGATTTTGCGAACTTTGCGGTTTTCAAATTTACACTAAAAAGAGTCTATTCTATCCAAAAAAAATTACTACTATCAAAAAGCGCCGGGTGTGGAAGTATAGTGGTTCCATAGACACAACTCAGTACGTTATGTAAAGCATACCCCCAAATAATAATCATACCCTCAAATTATTAAATTAAAACTAAGTATAAATAATTATCATCTTCTAATATTATGGTAATTATGTTTAGGGATAAAAGCGTTATGATAAAATACAGTAGTAGTTTAAATATATTTACATTAATGATATTATTAATTACAATTTTCGGAAACATTAGTGTTATGAACATCGCCGGTAGCATTACAAATAGTATGAATGAAAACTTTAGGATGAAAAATTTTAGGAAGACTGATCATTCGGATTACAAATCATTAGGAAGAACAATTTCGGGTAAAGAACTTTAGGTGAGCCAATATGGACCCCTAACTAATACTTCAAAAGAAATCGATGTCAATAACGCGTGATTTTGTGTAATCATCAATACGAATACTCTGAAGGATCTACTGAAATGTGTATTTTTATGACTAGCTTCTGCCCGTGACTTCGTCCGCGTAAATTTTCTCCCGATCCACCCCGTCGCATCGCATCACCTTCCCGCGCTATCACTTCCTTTTCGCTTAGCGTTCTTACAGACTTTTTTTTTTGCTCGACCCCTAAGTGTCATAGCATGAGGTTAAATAGCCTTGCCTTCTTCAAAGATTCAGAACCTATCAAATGCAAAAAGATCTGTCACCTCTGACCTAGTGGTTAGACTAGAGTCGAGAGCAAACCCATTTCACATTAAAAAAAAAATTAAAAAAAGATTTTTTTAAATCCAACCGATACTTTCAGAGATTAGCGCGCTCAAAGAAAAACTCTTCCGGCCTTATTACAAAACAAGATTTATCTTTAGATTCAGGTTTAAAACATTCAGCCATTTTTAAATTTCGAACTATAATCCAACGAAGCTAAAGTTCTTATTACAAAAACTGACGTTAAACCCGACTCTAAGTTGTCAATTTTGCATTAAGAACTTTACGTTTGTCGGAATAAAGTTCAAAATAGAGAAACTGGCTCGAAGGTTTAGGCTAGGTCTAAAATTAGATCTCGTTTTGTAATAAGACGATTCAGGTTTCTTATTAGTATAGATAAACAGTTGAATACCTTTTCTGAAGACCTCTACAAATACTTCTGACATGCCGAGAAAATAGATATTATTCTATCTGTCCCATAATTTCCCGAACGAACCCTTGAACGCGAAATTCTATAAGTCTATGGGTACACATTACTAAACTAAGATATTAAATAAGATTTACTTCATACGAAGACCCGGGTATTAGTCGGAAACATATAGCGGTTCGAAGGCTTGAGTCAATTATATGTGAGCCAATCATAGAGGACCTTCGTGTAATTAGTATGTGTGGTGTATGTCGTATTTGCATGAGTTGTATCACATCACGTCATATTAACGATCTCCTATTGGGTTACAAGTAGCCTTCATCAAGCCATTATAATTAAAGGGACTATTCGGTTGCTTGTTTGTTCAGTATTCAGGCTGTAATTATGTTTGTTTTGTTAATGAATTGATGGTTTCATGATATTGAATCTAGGCGTAATTAATTTTTTATTCATGCTGATGACTCGCCAAACCTATATATGGCATGTATATAACAAACATTAAGTTAAGTTCAAGCAGTAACTAAAGAAAAACATTATACTTAGCACTAAAAACATTGTTTCTTGTGTTTGAAAGATGAAGAAAAATATGTTTACCATAATTTTCAGTTTAAAAAACTTAAACGTTTTCAAAATGGACAGCTAGTTTTATAATATTGCTCGTCATCCTTTCATATTATATTTTCAACCCGCGCGTCTCCCAGAGTTAGTAGTTAGACGCAGGTAATGAGGGTCCCCGTTCCTTATACATACACTATTAGGCTTCGTAGAGCTTACTGCTGGATATAGGCAACGCTTAAAGTAAAGGTTAGTATAAAATAAGGCAAAGCCCAAAATAAAGGTTCACGACTCGGTGACACTTTATAGGTACAGGGAAAGCAATTTTTAGTTAATCCATCGAAAATCGTACCTCTGTTTTACCCAAAAAACGATCTTGGCAGGGAAAACAATGTAAATTTTACTATAATTTAAAAATAGACTTAGTGGGACACGAACTCACCCTCGATTTACATTCAGGAAGGACGTTGGCCGCGAGGGCCTAAATCGAATTCCTACCGTTTCTTACACGGAAGTCGGGTCACAGGACTGGCCGCGCTGTTCTTACCGACTTCCATAACCTTGTTGAAACATGGCTTATTCATTTATTATTTGTTTCGTCTTTTCTTTTTTTTTTCGTTCATGTTTCATTGTTGTACATTCATCTGCTGTGTATTCTACGTGTTGACTATTCATGTCTTATATTAATTATATTTATTGTCCAGATACGAGCATAAAAGTGGCCTATGAATAATAGCGATTACTATATCCGTATTCACATAATATAATAGCCGTAACTAGGGTTTTTTTTTTTTGCTGATGGGAAATCATCAAACGACTCCTCCCGCTCTGGGTGGAGCGGAAGGGAGTGTCAGACTCTTACTGACTAAAACCACCCGTGTTCCTTCCTTTGCCCTTTATGTTCCGGGCCAGCGGTAACCCTTTCGGATAATCCCGCTGACCCGGCAGGCTTCGGCCCTAAGGGGGCCCCTCCTCGATGCTGACATCTCTTTGAGGCGCGCGTGGAACACGTACGCGCCGTCCGGCACGGGCCTACGGTGGCCGGGAGTCGTCACGCCGCTTCCGACGCCCGGAGCGTCTCCCGCGGCGGCTGGGACGGGAGGCTCTCTCCCTGAGCCGTCCCGCCACCTCCTTCGCTAGCATGACTGCTTCGCAGAAGGAGGTGACTGCCTCCCACTCCCTCTCGCCCCAGACCATGGCTTGCACCAGGGCCGGACGCGAGAGGTCGCCGCCGCTGCCGATCGCCTCTACGAGGACACGGCGGTGCTCTGCCCGTGCGGGGCAGACCTCCACCGTATGCTCCACCGTGTCCTCTGGGCGATCCTGGCAATGGTGACACTCAGGCGTTTCCTCCCGCCTGATGATGTGCAGGAACCTCCCGAAACTTCCGTGTCCGGTGAGGACCTGCGTCAGGCGGTAGGTGAGGGCGCTGGGGCGCCTCTCTAGCAACTCCTCAAAGAGGGGTCTTATCGCCGCTGTCGCGGCGTGCCCTGTAACTAGGGGTAGGATTTCAATTATAAAATATTTTTCCTCATGAGTTTACTATTCTTTATATTATTTGAAAGCAAACGAAGCAAGAAAAGGAGTATGTAGGAATCTTCGCAGGTGGCGTCTGTAGTTTTTGCCTAACCGCATGAGAAAAGGGCGTGAATTTATATACATGTACCTAAATATTTTTTGCGTTACGTAATTTTCGTGCCATCGAAATGATAGAAGTAGAATAAACACGCAACGTTTTAGATATCCATGTAACACTTATATCTGTTATGTAGTATTAGATAACTAATGCTATGTTCCTGCCGTTGCTATAAACAACCTTTCAGTATACACTACACTATCTGCAAGCTCACCACGCTCGACATTTAATTCCAAGAGTCACAGCAATGTGTTTCTGCTCACTGAGCCACCAACATTACGGTAATGGCATTAGTAATCAATGTAATGTATGTTCCAGCACTTCCAGCTGTATATTCTACAGTTTGTACGCTACCAACATTCATAAAATTAATATCACACAAAAAATACCAACCCAACATTGACGTACCCCAACAAACATTTGTATTGACGACGTCTGTTTTCACAACCATGAATTTTAATGTTATTGCCAATATCTGCATAGATTCAAACAATCTGCCAATAGATAGACGTTCCTTGTATATTCCTGCATAATAAATTCTCTGATTATTTGAAGCAATTGAGTATTCATAAAGATCATTTCAATTGGAATTCAATATTTCGCCGACGAGGTGGAGCACTTTGTTCATTTTCGCCAAGCATTTTGCAGCCATCTGGATTTTATCTTCGCGATGTATTACAATTTTCTCTTAGACATATTTACCTAAAAATTTCTTTACGAAGTTCTGTTTTCCTTTCGAGAAGTGAATGCTTATTTAGTTAGAGAAACGAGGCGTAACAACATTTACTCAACTCGATTTAGGAACGTTGAACGTCTGAAGAATGTAATGAAAACATTATATTCACTATATCGTTGTTTGTATGAGTATCCTGCATGAGATAAGCTTTTGTAGAATTATATTTATGGATCTAAGCTATGATCCTTTGTGGGAGGAAAATTCTAGTTAAACAGATCTTAGTTGTTTGTTATGGTTAATTCTTGAAATAAAAAGAGTACATCTACATAATGTTTTCTAGTTTAAAACAAAGAAAGGCCAACACAGTGGTCTGTAATTTTATCTATTTGAGGCGGCTTGCTTAGGAATTAGTAGACATCAATACAAGATGTTGTGTTAAAGTTATAGGTACTAAAAATCGTTTTATTCAGGGTACCATTCTAAAAACTACTAAAAGGAATAAAAAAAGCCGGGAGAACACGTACGACGTACATAATAAAATGGTAGAATGTGTTTAGCCGTGAGAGCGGTGATGGCGACCAGCAGCTGTCACGTTAAACATGAACTACCGGCAGCCGTGCCACGTAGGTAGGTACTGCCGTGTTCACACCGCTCACCGGAATTCACTATTGACTACACCGTTTTTGAGAGGAAAAATAAAAGTGAAAAGGTTTTTAAACTGGTGAGCCAAGCTTTTATGTTTTAACCAATAAGATTAAAACAAATTGTTGCTTGAAACTCTGTTGTAAATAGTTTCCAGGTATAAAACTACAAAGACATTAAAACAAATTGGTGAGATGTAAAAAAAGACACCTAACCAAATTATTCATAACATTTATATGCTCCCAACAACATGTAATGTTACTTTTTTGTACACCTACCTTTATTTGCAATGTGTGTGCACACTTATAATAAAATACCAAACAAGTTCAAACTATTAAATGTAAGATTACTTAAAAACAAATTATACAGATGGCTAAATGAATGTAGCTTCTATAGTTGGAAAGAATTTATGAATAAAAAATACTGACATTATATTCTGACATTATGTACTTAACTATAATTACCTTGTAACATTAAATTTTTGCATGCTATGTTTCATCTTAGCTAAACATGTTTGTGCCATTCTGACCTATACTTAACACCATTGTATACCATGTTTTACGCAAATAAATTATTTTATTATTTTTATTATTATTTAGAGGTTGCCTTAACACAATTAAATACTTAACCTTCACAAACTGTCCGGCGACTTCGCAGTGTCTTCAATTACGAAAGTTCTCAACAGTCAAAACATCTATTTATATCGCGAAGTGAATTATATCGGATGAATTTAGCATACTTTGCCGAGGGCAACGTGTCCATGCGGACTGTGTCGGGTCCAGTCACAAAGGGTCGGATAAATCACATTACGGACACGCGTGAATTGTAAATTGGACATTAGTCGTTACACCTCCGTGGGGTGCACAACGTACTCTGTAAATGCTCCGGTGACGAATGGAGCTGAAAAATGGTTGCGTTTCATTTCCATATCGTTGTTCTGTTGGAGATTGAATTATGATGAGCAATAAAAAAACAGTCCAGAGTTAAAGTAACACTTGTTGAAGAGAATACTTCTTTCGGCGCGTTGGGCATATTTTGACATGGGAAAAAAACCATTGAACTCGCGACACCGTTACCGTAACCGACACTTCTGTTTTAAGTTTTAGCCATTATAAAGACATCAACGCGCGGTACATTTTCTTTTGGGACCTTCAAACATATATAAAAATATTGCAATAAATTGTGTTAATAGCAGTATTTAAAATCCTCCAATATTCGATAGCTTAAGAAATAAAAAATCACTACCTCACATCGTAACTGCGTTTAACTAAACGTTCATAACAGCAGTGACAGCTGACAGCTGTCAAATTAAACTAAATAAGTGTCAAGTCTAAATGGGTTAGCCAGGTCTTCAAGATATCACACTTCACACTAATATTATAAAGGCGAAAGTTTGTGAGTGTGTGTGTGACTGTGTGTGTGTGTTTATATGTTTGTTACTTCTTCACGCTCAAACGGCTGGACCAATTTTGATCAAATTTGGTATGGAGGTAGCTGACACCCTGGATTAACATATAGGCTACTTTTTATCCCGATATTCCCACGGGATCGAAACTTATGCGGGTGAAACCGCGGGGCGCAGCTGGTAAGAAATAAATCGAAAGTCCAGGGAAGAATAGCCAAATCAACAATTATGAAATCACTCACGAAATAGCACTCCAAGAGACGGGAAACCAACGAACAAAGGCGAAGAACCGAAACGGAATGATGACATTATTGGTACTTAGCAAGATCTACTTATAAAAAAAATAGATAATTATCGGCCTTGGACCACAGTCTTTTGGCCTTTCAAAAAGCTAACCAAACGCATACAATAATCTGAAAAATAAATGTATTTTTTTAACTCTTGTTCGCTAAATGTTTCACAAAAATAATGTCTTATTTATGCAAAAAACTTTTTTAATTCAAAAATAAGATAATAATCAGTATATTTTCAGGATAATTTCTTTATGTTACATTTACAAAATGAAATGAAGTAACGAAACGCATCATCGGAAGAATGTATCATGAGCAGTGGTCGGAGTAGGTAGTTTGGGGTGAATGACCGCAAACATTGATGTTAACATGGATATGCCTCTGAAATCCCGGGATTTTGAAATTGTCGATTGATTTAAGTGAGTTAATATGGGTAAGTGGGTAGTTATAAGCAGGTAGTAGGTGAGCACCCAAACAGTATATACTTACTTATATACACACACAGGGATCCTGGAATGTTGTTAGAGCAAGCTTCGTGAAATATGAATTAATTAAGTAAAACTGTTAGAAACAATACTAAATATACTTTATTGCACAAGGAAGTACTATATGCCTACACAATACAGAATAAAAAAGGATGTAAAGAGTTTTATAATTTTTTTTAAATTTAAACAGAGAAGAAATTTTTATTGATCACATTTTTATTACCTATACATACTATTTTTCTTGTAGTTAATATTTAGAAAATGTTTTCTGTCTTTCTCTAACAAAGCAATTTATCTCTCTTTTATTTTTATATGTTTATGCTCCATGTTGCCAACCCGTCGTACGCGCTGTTTTCGTCGCTTATTTTTTGTCTCTTTCTATCTTAAAACGTCTAAAGTATTAGCTATCTCACTTACACAGATACAGGTACAGTACAGCGGGCGGAGAATTCCCGGGATTCCGGGAAATATTTGGCATATCCATGTTATGTCCGCATGTCGCAAGTAGCAAAAACAGCTCTACCTACTCCGACCACTGATCATGAGATTACCAAATTAATTCATGGGTTGCAAGTTATCTTTGAACGACAATTTCATGTGGTACAAATGTATAAATAAATCCAATATATATTTTTCAGAATCTGCGATTTTTTTCCCGTATTTCAGTACTTTTGTTCATAAGGTACATTGTTTGGCCACAAATGTATGAAAAAAGAAACACCTCCTTTAAGGTTTTAAAATAGAGTATAAAATTCGAGTTCACCACTGCGAGCGTCACGGCGTACTTTGTGAATGCCTGACGTACCTACACCTGTATGAAGCTGAAAAATGATTGCGTCTCATTTCCATATCATTTGTTCGTTTGTTGTAAATTAATGTTGGTGGGAAATCATGCAACAAAATTCGTTAATTTCCACACCATTCATAGTGTAAAAAGAATATTATTTGAACGCGTTTTGTATAAGTATATTGTTTTAGTTAGGTAAATATTTATATTTTTGTCATAGCTTTCTATTTCATTTCTGTGTTCCAGGCATAGCAAGTGCTTCACAGTTCAAGATAGTAAATTGAATAGCCATTGTAGTCTGGTCGTGACTGCACGTTGTAAAGGGCTTGATATAGGTACCAACCAAATCATATCTACAAATCTTACAAATAGAAAAGTTTTGTTGGGATTCGCATAAAAGATTCTCATCATTAATCTGCCTAGCCTTTACCCAACTATGTTGGAGTCGGCTCCGGATTCATCTAAATACCAGTATTTTACATGGAGCGACTGCCTATCTGACCTCCACAACCCAGTTACTTTACTGGGTAATACGATACCCCTTGGTAAAACTGATTGTCAGACTTTCGGGCTTCTGACTACCCGCAACGACTGTCAAAGATCCACGAATGACAGCCGGGACCAACGGCTTAACGTGCTTTCCGAGGCACGGAGGGGTCTCGGTATGTAAAGATGGTCACCCATCCACAGACCAACCGCGGCAAGCATAACCTGATCGATCGACTTGTGCGGCTGTTATTATTTAACCGGGCCTCTCGCATAAAAGATTCTCATGTCTTGTAGAAGTTGTAGAGCACCTATTTAGGAAGATATAAACAAAGTCAAAAACTTCGCACGCATACAAAACACCCACAAAGCACCTACCATTATGTTCACTTAACAAACTTCACATGGAAATCACGAAACTTTTTTTTTTGATTTCGGTTCGAAATCCGCAAAGTACATAATTCAAGTTTTTATGGGCTACATTGTTTGAAATAACCCCAATATTCCGGCAACAGTTGATGGATACACTCGCTTTTAAATCTTGTTTCCCGAGCTGTTATTTTCCGAGCAATCAGACCAATACCGATCTGTAATTGGCGCCCAACTGGGTCCTAACGAGACTGATTGTTCGCTGATGTGGCAAATACCGCCACCCTCCTTTCATGTTTATCTTTTTAAGCGGTTATGATGGCGCGAAAATATACTGCTACTGTAATTGCTGTTCCTGTTGCGAACTGAGATGTTTGGTTGATGTACGTCTCTAATTAACGTATCCAGTATAATGTTAATAACAATACATAGATAATACATAAACTCAAGTTTTTTCCTATGGGATTAGGCAGAAACTACAGAACGCCATTTGCTACGACCCTTAATTCCTTACATAGGTACTCCAAGTATTACCAGTAAAAAAAATCGTTTTCAGTACCTATTCAGTTCTCTGAAATCTCCTGTAAGAATTTCTCTCTTACAATTCGATATCAAGATTTAGATTCATCTACATTATTCAATGAAGTGTTTGAATGAACCATCCTACATTCCGTCACTTCCCGTTAACACACGAGTGACTTACGGAACACAATATTTTAACTAAATCAAGGACACGAAATAAAGTGGAAATACAAAAATATGTAGGTATATATCAACAACAGACATGTAGAGAGTACCTATAAGTGAATAGTAAATAGAAAGCGATTTCGTATACGCTGCGTCATCTCCCCGATTTCTGCGTGGAATCTCAATAAACACGTTTTGTCGTTTTGCGATACATTACGGACAATATCTTGGAATGAGTGCCATTTGTCTCGCTCCCCGGCGTCGCCTGCGCCAATACTACGCGCCCACGTATCGCCCTGCGTGACACTCATTTGTTCCCAATTTTATTTTGATGACCGCTATTATGATATTGTTGTACGTGCGTGGTTGACTGAATCTGATGTTTAAATATCTCGGGTGACAATGGAGGTTTTGCCTTATTTTTTTTAAAGATCTGGGTGAAAATGTCTTTGATAAAAAAGCCGTATTAATGATCAAACAAATAAACAACAATACGATCAACAATTAGAGAAAGAAGCCCAAATTGGCGAAAATCTGGGAAACGAACAAAGGTGGAAATTAATTAGACGTTCGTAAATGTATTTCATTGAAGTTCGAAAACACTTATTTCTGATAAATGTTAATAATCACTTCGTAACGAAAAATAAACAACAAATAGCCTATACTAATTGGTTTATCAGCCTGTATCGCATTTAATAACGTTGTCATATCCGTGTGCAGTTCACGATGCAAAAGGAATATAGTTTCACAGGCCGGCAGGCTGGAACAATTGAATTATACTCCGCTATTAAATTCAGCTCGTCCCGAAGCATTCACTTTATGCCTTCGGTAATCGCCGGCGTACAATCGTTTATGTTGTACCATTGTTGTGATATTGATTGCTTGATTGCCTGCTCTTACAATTAGTGGTCGCCTGTTTGACTGCTGGGATTTGATTGTAACTGTTATGTGGAGAGGTGTGTGACAAAGTATGTAGGTAAATTTGTTGCCCAACAGGGTATAGTTGCGGTTGGCGGGTAATGCTGCTTAATAAAGAAGCTACTGAAGCTGGGTAATGGTATTAACAGACGTAAAAAGTGCTGCAATACAAAAGAATCAAATCAAGAGTTGAAATTGAATTCAAGTGATCTAATATCAAAATTAATGGTTCAATGGGATTTAAAGTTTACGTTATCCCCAAATAACACACCGCCATAAGCCATCCTGAATTACTGATGTACGTAACTACGTAAACCAATACGAGATGTGAAATACCTACTCCAGTACACATAGTAGGTAAATGATAAATGATAAATGATAAATGATTTATTTTCTGTAAGTAGGTTTTTACAAACACTTTTACACGTCATCATATTTTTTAAACTAGATGTGGTCGGCGTTTCCTATCTGACTACTCTGAGAAGAGGTACAGTTCATCAGTTGAACAACTTGGCATTAATAAGCATTTTCTTGCCGTTGCCGGCTTCTAACGAGCTCTCAACATGAACAGTGAACAGTACAATCGCAAACAAAATCATTTACGGCTTACAAGCCACTCCGCTCTGTGAGAGAATATCACAATTTTTCGCAGTATTCCGGGTAATATTTCCCTTTGTTTCATCGATGAACCGCGCTGCCACTTAGCGCCCTTTGTGCATTACGTCGTGTGCCCGAGGCACCGACACCGGGGCTCGGGCCCTGCAGGATACGTACGGATGTACTATGAATTATCGCTGTTTTTTTCTACCTCTGCGATGTAGTTTCACCTTTTTTCGGATGTTACGGAGCTTTCATAAAAACTATCTCGATAAGTTGATGCCTATTTTATGGCCTTGCTTTGACTCGAAAAAAAATTTGCTGTCTGATTTTTGTACGATATTCCATTGCCTATTTTACGTTTCCAAAACAAAAAAGAATAGGTACTTACCTAGTTTTTTTTCTTTTTTGTATTTCGTTGCGTGTGAAAATCCATTGATCAAATATTTATACAAAGTTCATACACATACATATTCTAAAATTGAATTCATCTGGTTTTAAATTTAAAAGCCAGATGAATTCAATTTTAGAATATGAATGTATAAGGGCGATGTTACATTTATTTTTGTAATATCATTGTTGTGAAAAATAGTTTTTATTGTTGCAATAACTGTGGGTTCACATGTGACGCGTTCGTATCGGCACCTGTCGCCACTTGGCGCGATTTACGGTCGCTCTCACCTGACATTTTATTTAAATTCCTTTATTTTTATTTATAAAACACGTTTATCTAAACATGGAAACAGAAAGATTTCCATGTTTTGTATTCGTAAAATATTCAAAATTGTAAAAGTAGAAATGTTCAGAATCATGATAACTTTTTTTGTGACGCCCTAGCAGTCAGTATTTATTTGTTATTTTGCTAAAAGACTAGGTATCCAATTTTCCCAAACGAAACTTTCAGATCACAGAATTATGGAGAGCTTCTTATTAAACCATATAAAACATCTCCGCTGTAGTCACATTAAATAGTTAACAAGAGATGTGCTAGTTTACCAGTCCATACATATTGAAGTTCTCGCATGCATGATGAACCGATATTAGTTGGCAACTCGCTCGCTTTACATATCTTTGTACTGTCATTATAATATCTCTGATATGCTGATTTTGTTACGAGTTTACACCCCTGATGTTTGATTGGGTAGGTAATATAGCGATACGGATGCCAATTTACAGTTATATTATACACCGTGCAATTTCCATGGAAACACATTTCATGTATTCCCGCATTGATATTCTCACAGGAACAGTGCATTTTTCAGTGTAGCTTTCTATCAGTGAAAGCACTGATAAAAAGCTACACTATTCCCAAACGTGTATGTATTGCACTTTTCTAAGAAACAGCTTATTTTTTTTATAACCGACGTAGGTACATGTTCAACTCAGGGGATCCAGAATCATGTACTGTATCTACGATAGCAGTTTGTGCCTCGATGTCCTTCCTGCACCCCGTAGAAGTTTGATTACTTTTAAGCTAACAAAAATAAGCAAGTTTATCATGAACAACTTAGGCATTTTCGTAACTCTGTACGTTTGCATTAGGCATAATAATGCGCGCGATAAATAAAGGTTTAGGCTTCCTTCGAAAATCTAAATGGTTCCTCATAAAAATATCATGAAAGTAAATATCTGATTTCCCACAATAACAGAGCCTAGCAAACTGCGGAGAGAAGAGTCCATAAAGACTACAAGTCAAAATATATGGTGATGACAGGGTAGGCTCGACGACTGCGCAGAATATACATATAAATAGATCAGCACGCAGTCTCCTTTATGTGAACTTTGCCAAGTTTTTTTACTTAGCTACATATGAATGCCAAGATCCTCGTGATTTATTAACCCTTGTATTATATCGTGTGATATTTCACGAGATTATCTTGGTATCTGAAAGGAAGATGTGAATTTCATGTAGCTTTTATTATCAACAAAAACAATCAAAACTTAGTATACCTACTGAAATTATAGGGACCAACTCTTGGAACTCTAGCAGTACCTTTCTAAGTAATATTTATTGTCTCTGTTGATAAAGCAGTAAACTATGATATCTACAGTTACTTATGTGTTATCCTGTAGGTACTTAACATACCTACATAACCTTGTTATTTGGGAACTAAGTCAATTTACATATCGAGTGATCATCAATTCCGTACGTGACACAAATACGATCGCTCGCTCGACGGGGAGCATCTCGTGCAATTCCTCTCGCGTCACCACTAGTTGCAGTCAATTATCTGATAAGCCACATCACCCTAAGTCGCGACGTGCCTCCGGCGCTCCGTGTTGTCACCCTCGTTGCCTAGCAACAAGAAATGAAGAAACCCACCCGATCAGCCGCAAACGAAATTATTTCTTCCAATTTATTCGCTTTATCGTCCAATTAAAAGTCTCGGTTGTATAAAATTGATTTGTTGGTCGAATCAACGTTCTGTAACACAATTGTCTGGCCAGCGAACGTCTGGTGAGCTTTAATTTCCTCGTACGTTGGCGGCAAAGAAGTATCGGAAATTGTTAGCGAGCGAACAACTCGGAATTACATGTTTTATGTATTGTTCAAATGTTGTATTAAACTGTTCCGCTGTGATAAAGCTTAACGTTAGTATTTGCAGTATAAATTGTGTGTTGTTTATGAACCAGTTACCCATAAACACTAATACCATTGATGTGTTCACTAATTATGCACAAAGCAATTGCATAATGTATGCATTGGCTACCGATCGCGGAAACTGCTCTCTCTAAATAACATTTTCTGCTAATTCCTTCTAAATCCCAAAATCGATGGAAATTGTTGTTTACGGATAAAACAAACTAAATAAACGATGAGCTGACAAATGGATATTCCATTAATACAACAGTTCCCAAATTAAATTGTTACATAAATGAATAAACACGTTGGTAGTCGCATTGTCGTCATCGAGGGCACATAGAGTTGATGGCTCATTTCGGGACCCGAGATTACAAAGTAGGTACACTACTAGTGTACCTTCAAAAAGATTTCAGTTTCTAGGTATTAGCCCATAATTCTATAACCGCGCTCGCATATTCGCTAGCATTTTCACAAAACTCTAATCGGGTACACGAACCGGTGTACGCACTCAGCAAAGCTGAAAATCTGATGCTAAAATCCAAAAAGCAATAGTGTCCAAAGATCTTTGTTGGCAAATTGGGCTCGGCATGGAATTGAGTTAGACCGGTATACGCTATCGTGTGTTCGGCCAGTTCGGAGTTACGGACCACACGCGCGTTCCGACCCTTTGTCGTATCATCAAACTGCAAATTGGCAGTTTCTCCCGCTACCGGTGAATAGCTGCGGGCCGCCGCGCAAATATCGGCGCTCAGCAAATAAAACATGCGTTATAAACATTGGTTTGTGTTCTTGTTGCAAGCTGCAGCTGTTAGACTTTTTTTTAAACGCTGACCCCTTTTCAAGTTATCCCTGTTTCAAATGATCCCTAAATGAAATTGTCCCTATTTCAAATTGTTCCTTTATTGTATTAGTTTCCTTTCTGTATCTTAGAACTGCATTACCGGAGCGTTGTGTACACCTCTGTGTAACTACGTATCAACGTGCCACTGTTTAACATGCAATGTAAATTGTTGGAGTTAATGGAGGGAAGCCGGCCGCTTAATGTCACTTGTAGCTAAGTGCTCGCCTAGCTATATGTTACTATTGTATAGGAGGTTGTGTGCCTTGCGATGCTAGGTGTAAAGAAAAAAAGCGCTATAGGAATAAGAAACCAGAGAGTTATAAAATTCTAGCTGTGCATGCAACTCCGCCCGTGTGGCTATCCATACCTATATATAATAATATTATAAATTCGAAAGTAACTCTGTCTGTCAGTCTGTATGTTACCTTTTCACGCCTAAACCACTGAACGGATTTCGATAAAATTTGGCAAAGAGATAGATTGCATCCCGGAAAAGGACATAGGATAGTTTTTATCGATATACCTCGCGGTCGAAGCCGCGGGCGGAAGCTATTATCTACATATATATATCTGTATCTAGCGCACAAACGGATAAACAAACAGAAAGATGACCGACCTTAATACTTTTTTACTTAAATCTGATTTTTTTAACAAAATAACTCAACAAAATTAATTAAGTTTGACACAGAATTTACGAGTGTAATCCGCACTAGGTTGACTAGGTTTATTAGTGAAACACACGTAGAAACGCCAGTCGCTAATGAAAGGCAATGAAGTGAGCTGCGGCCGCCATCAAATGCCGTGTTTGAACCAACTGGCAGGTTAATTAGATTTCGACACGGAACCTGTGACCGCGGCCGTACACATACACAAACTGTCAATATGGATGATTTCCAACTAAATTGTACATTTAGCATATTTCACCAGACTCTGTTAGTTATTTTAATGTCCCGGTTGGCATTTGATGATTTAACGTACTTTCTGACTCACTATGAAAAAACAGTCTCAAAATTCTTAGCTTGATATTTTTAATGTAACTAACAAAGTATGGTAACACGGTTGTGAGTTTATAAACCGAGTTACATATCTAAAGTCTATTAGTTAGAGTATTTTTATATCACGAAGCGACGCGCGCTTTATTTGTGGTAACCAAGTGGACAAAGACGCTGTAAATGTGTGCGTGAAGAGTAAATGTGTGCGTGAAGAGTAAATGTGTGCGTGAAAAGTAAATGTGTGCGTGAAGACGAGTAGCGTCAGCACAAAATACTCTCACAAACACTTCCGACTTCGCCCGTGTTTCGGACGGCACCGGGAGCTCCTGCGCTTACACACACATTCACAGCGTGCTTGTACACTTATTTACCACAAGTAAAGCGCGCATCGCTTCGTGTGATAAAAATACTGTAAAGCATTTATCCTGTTAAGCATTTTGACAACTGTCTTACTGTTAAAAATCAGTCTGTCAAAAGCTTAACATGACACACATTGAATGTCAAACAGAGTTTAAGCAACCAGAGACAAGTTTTAGCTTGAGTTAAGCTCGAGTTCGACTATGGAACTCGCTGTAATACCGCACCAGTCATATTTGTTTATTGCCTTGCTCTTTTACTGTCGAGACTTTTTCAACTGTGAGCTGAGTTTAGCTTGAACATAAGTTTTTGTTGGAAAACTTTAGTTTGCTACCGATATCCAAGATTGGACGTCGATTTTGTTTTAGCTCTAAAATCTAAACTTTATTTCCATGTGTTATGTGAGTTCTGCGAAACTACAGCTGTGGATTCTTTGACTGAAAATAACAAATTATCTTTATATTTTGTACAAAATTTTCCGTTTCGGAATTTTACAACTATGTTTATGTACTAATAAACCGGCTGCGACGACGGTCGCTGGACTTATGAGGGGTATTTACGCAGTCATGTTGACGTATAAGTTAATGAGAACTTCAGAGATAACAGCACCCCCTTCCCCTCTAACCGCATCACTCCACAAGTTTCCGCGACTTCCTTCTTAAGTTCATGCTCTCATCGCGCTGAATGAAAAAAATACTGAAACTTTTAATTAGATGCATCTCTAGTTAGTGCTTGGAGAGGCACCTGAGTATCTGTTGCACTACTGCGTAAGAAGGTAGGCAGAGCTGTGCTTTTGTAAGCCCACCATCCAGTGAGGACGTTATTAAATCTAATTATCTGATTCTATTGTATTTAAGTTGATCAAGGAAAACCCAACAAAATGTAGGTAGGTATTTATAAATCCAACCTACAAGAACCTAGTAACTTAGGATATCACGCTTAGCAGCTAGATTTACCCGAATAAAGAAATATCAAAATAAAAAAGAAAAATGACTAAATATCCACATAACCAACAGCAATATTTATAACATTCTTCCCCATTGCAGATAACATCATGTTTCAAGACGTGCACGATATTGTCATAAATCAATCGCGCGACCTAAACAAACTCGTACGAACGAACAAACAGATTCGCAATATAAAAGAATGATAATGTCCACGCACACTTTCTTCTCTACCAAAACAACGTACAAGCAAGATTAAAGCTCGCAGTGTCATAAGGTCCACACTTATCTACTCGTATGTATTCCTATGAGTGAGGTCGAAAAACGTCACATCTCAAACCCTTTATTTTTGTGTCATGCAACCAAGCCATCATAAAAAAATTAAGTTTGTTTTCAGATTTTCGTTAAATCTAAGTTCCAGTTTTGAAATTGTTTATCAAACGATACAAAAATTAATTGTCAAATAAATAATGGAAATAGTATTTTGTTGCTACAGAAAAGTCGATTAACACGGCTATATTTACACACTGATAATAAATTATTCGACACATTGTAATTCTGCATTATCTAAGAGTTGGTATTCTTCTAATTTTACTTCTGCTCCCATTATAATTATATATTTAGCTCAATAATTAAGATTTAAAAACTGATGTAAACTTATGTCTCTGACGGTCCCAATTTGGAAAATAGAAAAGTTTCCAGACTACGTTTCAAAGACATGTTTGTCTTTAGCCTCTATGTACCTGCTCATTGAAGAAGCTTCTCTTTAGACATCTCTCTCTAGAATTTAACTAAGTTCCAACAAACCTCGTTGATTGCATGTATGATCAAATAAAGCGTGACTATTCACTTAATAACTTTCGGTAGCTAGTTGAAAATTGTATCATTAGTATGGCCCTTAAACCCGTAATCCTCACTCGTAGTCCAGACTAAATCCAATTACGGCGCGTCGGCGCAGCCCACTACAGAACAAGGAATTACATAACTTTTCCATAATAAATAAATCCACTAGTTATTTTTGCACATAGTCATATTATTTTGGGGTTTATCACGGCGAAACAAAAGAAGAAACAAGTAATAACTCCCGTGTCGTAATATAGTGAAGGTTTTTGCTATTTGGATAGGACTACGTTTGGACAGTATATCTATAGAAACTGTGGAGGAGTTTTTACAGCTTTATTTACATAAATATGTGTGATAGGTATCCACTCAACCATTGATATAGAACCATTGAAAGATTATTTGAGACAAAAACATCTGCGATGCATTTTATCTTACATTCTGATTTTGCCATTGGCTTGAATATATGGGTATTTTAGGCTCGTATTGAATTAATTAACTATCTACAGTGTACTTTAGATAGTTATTTAATAAAAGACCCAATGTTATTGAATGTACGTTAAATTAAAATTAACACGAGCGTTCAAAATGTCATCAACTGAGGCGTAGCGGGCGTAGCCAAGCACAATAAATTACGATAGTCGAGGACTGTGGCAACTCCCAAATATTTCGATGTTATTAAAATGTAGTTTGGAGTACAATCTGCAGTTTGGCAGCTCTTCCAGTAAATTGCTGCTTACGTCGCTCGGTGTCGAGGCTCTAAACGCCGGCGCTGGGTCGAGGCGCGAACACTCGAGTGGAGAGCTTGCGCGTGACTATCAAGTCGCGTCGTGCAATCTGCATCGACATTTTAAAATACGAATTACGAGATTTCAGTTTGCATGTTTTTGTAGACCGCTGCTGACTGAAGAGGGTGACGGAACTGCGGAAACACCTTTTTATTTTTTGTTGCATTCATTCAATATTCTCATTGAAGTAACCCGCTTCTATATTTGCACAAAATTTTAAATTCGACGGCATTTACGACTTGCCAATTTTTTCAGCTGTTTCAGCAGTAGGAGTGTAGCAGTAGGTAATCAGCAAAATTATGTATACCATTGCAATTTTTATTCTCGATTCAATCCGCAAATATTTGAAGAGGGAGATGAGGCACTCTGCCAATCAATTGTTGAGAGCTTGATGAAAGATAGAACAATTCTATTACACAGTTACCAACTTACTTATTATAACTTTATTGGAACAATGAACTATGTGAAGTTATTCATTTTGTAGTAGGTACCTACCCTGTGGTAAGTACATACACAGGTGCCTACAAACGAAACGCGCGCAGTCCACCAAGTAATTAATAGATCGTTTCGAGATCGCTTCGTAATTGGACGACTCTCGAGTCGCGAATTGATTGCGTCATATAAAAAGGTGTTGATAGATGGCACCACGAGAGCTTTTGAATATTAATGGGTGTCATTGAAGAGGTTTTGTCTGGCCCCATATAAAAAGCTCGGTTTTAATAGAAATTTGGTATGAATTTTTATTGAACTTTTATACTGAAAATTACGATAGATAGCTTCATATATTAATCGAATTCAGATGGAACGTAGCCTACTTACATTTCTAGTATTTACTACCTTATAATGCCCTGTACCTAACCAACCCAAAATGTGTAACTGCAGAGCATTCTAATTTGTGTTAAATTTAGAAAACAAATTAGAATGCTCTGCAGTTAGTAGCTTGCGTTGTAAGTACACCACTAATTACTGTGTATCAATAACTATAAGAAAAAGTCGGTAGGAGTTAGGGCTCGTACAAACAGGTGCATCACACGATATAATCGCGCGTGACACAAAGGCACCACTCGTTGTGTGACTTGCGGTGCCTTTGTGTCGCGCGCGATTTTACCGCGTATCGTGCCTGTTTGAAGAAGCTTTTAACCAATAAGGCAGGGCGATATAGCGATGTCGCTCATTAGGCGTGTTCTAACAACACCATTCATGCCTAGGTAGGTATACCTACTTGTCCGTTCTTAAAAGGTAATGATAATTATTAAAATCCTTCTAATTTAAATTTTTCTGTAAATAATACAAAATAAATTGTCCGGCATTGCAAGAGGAACATTTCGGCTTTGATATTAATATTTAATGCTAAACGAACATTAATGTTCTTTGATAAATAATTCCTCTTAGCGTTGTTAGAGCTTTGTGGACTTTCCGTTTGAGAGGAAGGTACCGAAATGCTTATGTCAAATGTTCGCCGGAATAATCTATCCAAAACTCGTAATGGCCATCGGCGAGTTGGCACACACCACAGGGAATAGACGTGACTTCCCAAATTCCAACAATCCCGTAGAGCTTTATATTACGAGTTTACGACCAGTCAGAGCCACCAACGTACTTTGAACATTAAACAGCTGTATTAATTTGGCCACAGCTCTATTGACGTACGAGTTAAGTTGTACTTGTAGCTCGGTTTATAAGTTTTCCGTGGTCCAAAGTTATTTCATATTTTCATATCCTGAGGTTAACGACACTGACGCGAATTTCCACTAACTTGATAGGTACACTTAAACCAGTATTATGTATTCGAATTTAGCAGACTTAAATCAAATCCCTGCATTTCACAATTCGTAACAATGAAATGCTTTTAAATCCATTAAACAGTGGAGTACATTGATCAAAGGGCCGGTGGGGTGAGCGGACGTGGACTGTCCCCGTGCCAGACGCCGCCGCCACGCCGCGCGCCCGCCGTTTGGCCGCACCACACGGAACTCAATCATTAGTGTGCTCACTCAATGTGAAAGCGAAAAATTTTATCCTCGACGACTCCGCCCCTTTGAAACTGGCGCAATATTGTCGAAAGCAGGAAAACATTTTACGAGAAAAAAAATATTGCCCGAGACGCGGTGAAGAAAATGAGGACGGAATGCCAGGAGCCAATCGAGCGAACGAGTCTCGGTGGCAATATGCTTCCGCGTTTGCGTTATCGATGACGCTGGCGGCGGAACTGCTCTCGCTGAAAACGTAAACGAGCACCGAGCGGGTTACATTGTACACACTCCTACCGCCCGCGGTTGTAAACTCGAGAGTCTGAAACAACTTCGTTACAACTCCGCTCTGTTTTGTTTCTGGCCTGCAATATTAGTTTTAGTCAAAAAGCTATTTTTCAACCCGCCGTCGAAAGGCTTGTAAAGTTTTGTAATTTAGTTAATTCGTACTCAACGTTTCGTGAAGCCCTCGTTCAGGTTCTTAGATTGAAGATACTCTCGTAAAATATTGGCTAGGGAACAATGCGATGATTGTTAAAACAACATCAATCGAGTATTCACTCGGTATTAAGGGCTGGTGGAGTTATTAAATTAATTTATGCGGACTAGGAAATGTAAATAAACTGCCTGTTCCCATTGCAAAGTTTTCCAAGCTGAATAAATGAGAAGATAAGTGGTATGACTGTGTCTGTGTGCAGGTGCTGATGTTTCCCGAGGAGGGGTGGGCCCGCAGCGCCTCCTCATCCTACTGGACGCTGCAGCCGTGCTGGTGGCGCCGGTCACGATGCAAGGTAGTCGAGGTCGCCGGAACTAGACGGTGAGAGCTTTTAAATTAAATGTTATTGAACTGTCATTAATGTAGAATAATATTTAATGGTTTTTCTAATTTTTAACCAGAAAGGACATTTTTACTAACTTTTTTTATTGAGAATATACAATTGATAAAGACAGAATTCCAAACTTGTCTTCTAGTTCAACTAAAAGCGACCTCTTAAGTGATCGATGTGTGGTCATAAACCCTTCGATAAAGCTGTTAGAGACTATATACTAGAGACTATATACTATAGACTATATACTAGAGCCTCTAGCCTTTTATTTTTTTTGGTGCATGTTGGAAATGCTCATGGACTTCCTGCATCTTGGGGATGACAGAGGGGCATACCGGACTCTTACCGGCTAAAACCACCGCGGTGTTCCACCTCTGCTTATAGCCAGGGATGAGGGATTCGCATAAGCATTCACCACTCCGGAGCCTATAGGCTCTGGAGTGGTGAATGCTTAGGCTATAGCCTAAAGCTACAAGCATAGGTAGCAAATACATAAGTTGCTACCTACCTATCTTATGTACCTATTTAGGTACATACTGTCTGTTGTTCTTCTCTGTTACCCAAAACAAAATTAGCTGTACTTACAGTATGGGTTACTCCCCCAATAGCATCCGCTAAGAGACAACTAAAGCCTACTAATGCGGGCAACCCCAACCAGGAGAAATAACACAACATAATTAGCGTTACAAGCCATGTTTACAGAAATCCCATAACATTTTTAACAAAACGGGGATTTGAAGTGAAAAATATAATTAACGCTTTCAACGCGGAGAGGAAACATTATATCATGTTTGTAGCACGTTAACGTGCTTTTCGCAATTAACCGGCGTGGTTCAGGTGAGCGCGCTAAGCCGTTGTTTGA
Organism: Mesoligia furuncula; assembly: GCA_916614155.1. Lineage (NCBI taxonomy): Eukaryota > Metazoa > Arthropoda > Insecta > Lepidoptera > Noctuidae > Mesoligia > Mesoligia furuncula. The sequence goes on along the minus strand of OU744811.1, from coordinate 12,024,791 downwards.
CAAACGGCGGGAAGTGGTCGGCGCCACTATCGCGCGATCGCACCGCCAGCGACGTGCGCCGCTGAGAAGTGGCGCGAACGTGCCGTAAATAAAGATGGCGGATGCTAAAGGGCTTAGCGCGAATGAGGTGCTATTTATTATCACACCACCACAACATAAAGTATTTATTTAACAGCCGTTGAACAGCTTTATTTTGTAAATTAGACGGTTTTGTCAGTGTTACCGGTTCAAAGTTCAGCAGCGTGTGCCCGATATGATTGTATCGAAACTATTGATAACTTTGATTAAATTTATAGCTCTCTAACCGCATTAATAGTACCGGTTGCCATTTCGCTAAGCGCAGGCTTTTAGCAAACCGTGTAAGTTGCTCGAAGTGGTATAACAGGCAAATTGTGGAAAACAAATTAGCTAGGAGAAAAACGTCGAAGCTGGGACGCGACAGTTAAACGGCAGCAGTTAGCGTTAACGATTATTGCTAGCCATCCCACTATTTTGCCTAAATGAGTATCTCACGATACACCTCCATTTTGATAATGCCCACAATTCAAAGTAACGTAGTTCAGCTGCAGGGCTGTATGTAGGCATTTTATTTAATTTAAAAAATACATACAGTTTTTCTCTATAAAGTTTAGGTACCTAACTACTTTTACATTCTAGACTAAACGACGACTAGAGTTCAAATTGCCGACAGGAATGTTACTAATAGCGGTTTCAGCTTTGTTTTCATAGTGTTCGGGATTTCCGATCACAAACACATGGACGTATTCTGAAAGACCGTAGGCTCTAATTTCGGAAACGTCCATTTAATTTCGTTTACTTCGAAGAAAATAACGCCGGAACACGCATAAAGGGATTTTAATTTGCTGGTGGGTAGTCTGAGGCGAGAGTGTTCAGGGCTATTATAGGACGGCGGCCATTACAGGGCCGTTAGAGCCTCAGTAGGAACGTGTTGGATTCGCGCCCTACTAACTGGGATACGTGACCGGTATACGGGATCCTTGGCCTTCCCGAATGCATCAGGAAGACTCAAGTTTCCAAGTTTACACGTGACTTTTTCTCTTCAAATTAGTTTGCGTAACTCGAAGGGACTTTGACAGTTTGTTCGTTTACACTTCAATGATACGTCACCGTAGCCGGAGGGTGCGCAAGATAATTTGATTTGATTTTCCCTAATCAAAATCCTTCGTCGTTTATTAAAAAAAATATTTGCTGTTCCATGTCAAAATGTATGTTTTCTAACCGCGTAGGTATTGCACTTTCTATAAAACAGCACATTTATTGAGATTACCGACAAAAAATTTCTACGCCAGGATCACGTGCTGACTACCTATACATTTTCATAGGCATTGATTCTTCTGAAAGTTTCAGTAAAATCTTAGAAGTCGATAGCAATTTATCATTTGGTACAACGTGTCCGATGTCGTAGAGCAAATAATTCCTAGGGGCAGTAGTTATGAGGCAGTCGAGAGGAGATAAATCACCACCTGTCTGCGGCGTATTACAAGGTGCTGGCTCCAGGCTCGGGTCGAGGTGAGCGTCTCGCACTAATTCTCGCCGCGTGACAAACGGCCGGCGACGTCACACATTATCTGTCGAACACCTAAACAAAGCTTATTCTTGCCTTTCTTTTATTTATTTTTTGCGACATCTCTATTGAAAGTTTGGAGTGTAGGGTTTGAGCTATCTAGGGCCTATAACAATTTAATTAGTAGATTTGCCCAGAAAATACAAGTATCAGGCATATTTAGCACTTGTTTTTGCACGAACCCAAATGACATAGACATACAACTCCTAATAATTCAAGTCCAACAATGAACTTATATAGGCTCAGAGGAAGTAAGCTTATATTATGTATTTGTTGCAGGCACAGCACCCATGCCCGTATGGTGATCAGCGGCGCCAACGCAGTCTACATCGTCGGCACTTTCAAGCACATGGGGACTGATGCCGACTTCAAGGTAAGAATACTAGTCTATAAGTGTGCTCTATTTTATGTTATGAAATTAGTATCTGCCCGCGACTTTGTCCTCGTGAAACAGCCTCCCCCCATTCACCCTTTTAGGGGTGGAATTTCGAAAAACCCTTTCTTAGTGGATACCTACTCTTCACAAAAAACACCTACCCTGCAAACATGTCTCTAGAACCAGCGGATTAGGCTGTGCGTTGATATATCAGTCAGTCAGGACTTTGAATTTTATATATATAGATTAGGATAGCAATCGAATAATTTTTTCTTCTTATTATGTCGATGGTACTTGGTACTTTGCCTTTATATTGTTTGAGTCCACTACAACACACAGTGGTCAGGTTGAGTTCGGGATGAAATAAATTGCTAACCCCTATAAGTTCTACATATGAATATCTCGCTTTTCATTAATATATGTTGCGCTGGAAAACCTGGCTCCCCATATTCTTACATACTATGTTTGCCTCACACCGTTGGGTCTAGACAATTTTTGTTTGAGATTGTTATTTTGAAAGTCCAAAGAAATTATGGATGGACTGTGTGTAAGATGATATGACTAGAAAAGGTTTGACTATCGAGATAATGACTAATAGAGAAGTATGAAAGAAAAAGAGATCTTGCCTTTATTCCGTCATATCCCAATTTAAATTGGTATAAAGGCATGAGAATGATGTTGATGATGATGATGATTGTGTCTCTAATCGTTTCTTCACTTTTGACAGTTATATCTGACGACGAACGTGACGCAGGCGGACTTCAATATGGGCTACACGATGACAGGCACACTGGAGCGAGGCTGCCGGTCCTCAAACACGTTCCAAATGACGCACTTCGCAGTGTTGCGCCGCTGCGACCATGATGCACATCATCTCAAGAATGCTTAGATGACGCCACGTGGCTGAATTATGTCTAGGTGTGGTCTTCAACCATACAAACGCCAACAGCCATTGATATTTTAACGTTTTGTTCAGAAGCTGAAGGAATTGCTAGCTTCCGTTACTCATTTTCAAGATCAGTGTGTTTTTTTCATGTTGTGATCAGTGCGATTTGCTTCACTCCATAAAAAAAAAACGATTTTTTTGTTGTCCATTTGTAAATGCAAGACACTGTACTTAGTTCAATCAATACGAATCACTGGCTGTTGGTCCAAAAACTATGATTATTGATTTGCGTAATTCTATGCAATTAAATCCGGTGAGCTTATTGTTAAAATTAATCAACGATACATATTTTACATCAAAGTCATTCTAGATGTTGATCTCAAATAGTTTGCTAGTCATTATTATAAGGTTATATTGCCAAGCGATATTGTGATCTCGAATTTTAGTTCTTCGATTGTAAGTAGTGACATTTTCAAATTCTGTGTCTAGATTTTAGTAAGCGTCTAGATTTTTCTAATTAATGTACTTAATGTTATAGGCATGGAATACAGTTGTAGATGTAAATAATTTACTTTAACATGTACAGCCGCTTCTAGTGAAAGTAGTAGACACATTGATTATTTTTATATAAAAGTCTAGTCTTTAAATTCTAGTCATTACGTATGTTTTACTATTGTGTAGTTGATTCCAATGTCAAAGTTTGTAAGGGTAACTTAGACTAAGTAGGGCGCATACTTCGTGTTTTGAACGTAAGCTTCTTTGTTTAAAATACTATCTAAAATGTAAGACAGGAGTCACATGTACCTGCTTAAAATCATGTACTTACTTAAAAATATTAAAGTAAGCAAAATATTTTGCAAAAATTTAAGGTTAGTAACACATTTATTTGTAAAAGTTTCCAGTTCATCGAAAATATGTTTCATAAGTAAAACGAAAACTCATTTTAAAAAATGGCTGTATGCTAGAAATTCGGTAGCTCCTCCACGGTTCGTCGAACAAAATAATAATATATTGTTCGGTCGTACATCGATCGGGAGCGGACGAACTGCCTACTGCCCGCTGCCCAGTACCCAGCCTGCCCTACATACCGCAAATATGAACACATTTTGTTTACGATGTGCCCCACGTTATAATCTATGTGAACGTGTGTTTCTCACGTAACACCTCCAAACCTTACCTACGTATAATGATCGATAGTTCAGACCCGTGTTCAACTTCGGGCCGCTCAACCCTACCGCTAAGTTCCTCTTCACTAGTATTTACTTAAGTTTTAATTAGATTACTGTAACTATAAGTACGTGTTAATGATAAGGTGTTAAGTGTAAAAGGGTGGTTTATAACACAAACGTCCAGTATCGCACTCCCTCCAGTGTTTACACACATCATTTTTGTACAAAGTTACGAGTGTTTTATGGCTACTATTCGGCTATAGTTACTAGTGTACGGTAGAGTGCATTTAACAGATTTTACTCGTCTCATCATCATAAATTTTATACAACCCGAACAGGGAAATGTATTTGTCGAACCCGTAATTTTGTCTATCATCTTACTAAAATATTTACGAACTAGCTTCTGCCCGCGACTTCTTTCCGCGCGAAATTTCACCCTCCCCCATTCACCCTCTTAGGGGTGGAATTTCGAAAAACCCTTTCTTAATGGATACCTACTCTTCACAAAAAACACACACTCCAAATTTCATGTCTTTAGGACCAGTGGTTTAGGCTGTGCGTTAATATATCAGTCAGTCAGTCAGGACTTTGAATTTTATATGTATAGATTACAAAATTTTACACTGAAGTATAAATCTTTGATTGATCTTCAGTAGTTTGTGTCTACAATTTAATCTTTCCCCTTATGATATAAATTCCTAATAGCGAGTGAAGTCTGTTAATATTCAGCTTTCATCAACCATTTCTAATAACGAGTAGTTCTATTGTCATTAGAAAATATTAAAATACCTACTTGTTTAGTCTCATTCGTTAACTTATTAAAAACTCAATTGGTGTGGTTCTACTATCTTTAATATACATAAGACTACCCGAAATTTCAGCTAAAAGATTCAGGTATAAGATTCTCACAACATTCGTAGGGGGCTGCTCATTTTATTACGTAAGACAACCTTAACCAATTTCTGACACCCCTCCCCACTACGTAAGAAAAAATAAGACTTGAATGAACCCCCTCCCCCTTTTGAATCTTACGTAAGATCAGTATCTAAGTACCAAAATTGCATAGAAAAAGTATCAAAAATTTTAAAAACTTATAATTTTTAATAGAATAATTATAATTTTTTAATAGCCCATAAGTAGATCTCAGTGTGAATCCCCAGAGTACTAAATATTGAGATCACGCGAGAAAGTAATCGTTCTAATCCAAAATATAGCCAGAAACATAATTCATACGCCTTTCTTTGATTTAGTAGTCGTAGAGCGAAGCAATTTATTTATTAATATTTGCCACATAGAAAACTAATCTGCAATGATAATATTGTTGGCTCTACATAAATATGCAAATCATACACCCGCTACAAATCCCTCTTGGGAGTATAAACCGTTTCCCTCCTCAAGTATTGGCCTCACGATCCTTATTGCCCTAAGGCTGAGTGTCCACCTGCGGAGATGACGAAGCTCTTAGAAACGTCCAATTCCTCTTTCCAAAGCATTTGGACATCTGGACAAATGTCTACGCAACTCTAACAAATAGCCACGAACAATAAGATTTCACGTTTAGTGTTTTGTGTTTTGAAAAACCTTTGTCCAAACATCCAAATGCTTGAAATGTATAATTTGGTTGTGAATATTTTGTGTGCGTGTTTCCACAATGCGGAAACCAAGATAGGGTTACATGTAGCTGCTTTCTCTTGCTCATTCATGACTTCTCTTATACTTGTCGTAATAATTAAATGTATTAAAGTATTAGTGTAAAGCAAGTGCCAAAGACAATTTAGGGAGCTTTTATGATAAGTTTCGATTAATATAAGTGATGATGTAAATAAAAATTCGCTTCAAATTTTAAATGTTGTCTTTCGTATATCGAGATGACTCCAATAAATTGTATGGAAAATCAAACTTTTCTTTCTTTCATTTTCTTCCCATAATAAATTAACGTTAATATCTTTAAATTAACGCATGAAAGCTGGCTGTACCTACAAATATTGTGGTGCCAATTATACAAAACCGGGCAAGAGCGAGTCGCACTCGCGCATCGAGGGTTCCGTACCATCATATGTTTTTAAATTTTCATCGGCGAGGCCTATATTCGTCAGAGAATTTTAACACTGTGCACTACGGTGTAGAATATTGCAGTTTTATGTCGGCGCCATCTCTGGACCGATAGTGAAACTAATGTAACTTTTGTTGATGATTTCTGAAAAAGTGTGCTATTTAGAGACTTCGTTTTATTTTTCCTGTAATCTTTACATAAATTTCTATCACATAAAATAATTTCAGATTTTTCTCTTTGCAAACTTCGGAGATAAGGGGGAGAACGGTATTTTTTTTACATTTTTGATCAAAAATCGAAAACTATGCGGCCTAAATAAATAAACAAAAAATGTTTGAAAATGTGCAAACTGTGCTCTTTCATATGATACCCCACATGCCCTAGTAGTCCCACTTCGAATTTTTCAGACCCCCTTTCAGTTCCTGTTCCAAAAAATATCCATATATTTTATATTTCTTTCTTATTTGCAAAATAGTTGAGCAAACGTCATCTAAAACTATTCCAAATCTCAAGTTGATAGCGTAGTAGTTCTTGAGATATCCAGCTGTGACAGACAGACAGACTTAGTCTCACCATAAGGGTTCCGTTTTTACCATTTTGGTACGGAACCCTAAAAACAATACTTATAGCAGTAGGTAGAGAAGCTTCTAATTGTTTAAGCTGCAACAGCAATTAAGTAGTTCTAAATAAACTGTTTATTTAAGAAAAATAATCCGAGCCTCGTCTCTTTATCCTCATTGGAACATCAACACATAAATAAACCTGAATGAAGGTATGTGTTACAACCCGTGGTCACATCGTTAGACGAAATTAAATACACCAGGAAGTTAAAGCTGATATAGAACCTTGCAGTTTCTTGTGGTCACAATGACATGCGGAAGTGTTTCGCAGCCGGCTGGCCCGCGTATAATGCACGCGCGCCTATATCGTGGCTCAGTAGCCGGCCAGACCTCGTGCCATGTTCACCGACAAAGTAGTGCTGATTACCGGCGCCAGCTCCGGGATAGGAGCCGCTTGTGCATTAGCATTCGCAAAGTCCTCCGCCACACTAACATTAGTAGGCAGAAACTTGGACAATCTCACCAAAATCGGCAAACAGTGCGAAAAAATAAACCATCTCAAACCACTCCTCATCGTGGCTGATATAACATCCGATAGTGATCTAGAAAAAATCGTCGAAGAAACTGTAAGTAAACATGGGAAAATAGACATCCTGATCAACAATGCCGGTATTAACTCCGTGTCAGGAGCACCCGCGTCAGCAGAGGCTTACGATCGAATTATGGCTACCAATTTACGCGGAACGTATCTACTCACAGCTAAAGTGATACCTTACTTGGTAAAAACGAAAGGGAACATCATAAATATATCAAGTATCTTGTCAAACAAACCAATGCCTCTGATGATACCGTACTGCATGTCAAAAGCAGCCATAGACATGTTCACGAAGTGTACTGCTCTGCAATTGGGCCCAAAAGGAGTAAGAGTGAATGCTGTCAATCCAGGACCTGTGAAGACAGATATGTTCAGAAGAAGCGGTATGAGCGATACAGATTGCGAGAGAATGTTCGTTGGGATAAAAATGAATACCCCCTTGAAGAAAATAACAAAAGGAGAAGATGTGGCGGAACTAGTGATGTTCCTAGCCAGTGATAGAGCAAGTTGTATCAGTGGAAGTTGCAACGTCATCGACTGTGGACTCATGTTGGGCGAGGCAGGCAATTTGTGATTGATGAATGCATACATAACTACATCATAATATACACAAACACAACATTATCTTATTCACTGGTGTTTCAATTTATATTTTGTTGTAAAGACAACCCTCAAGTTACCGTGCTTACAAACATACTTAACTGTGATAAGTTTGTTGAAAACTTAAATATCTGGATGATATTCTACAGAACAAAGGCACAGAAATATTAAAATATGTAACGCGGTGTATCGAGCCTCATAATAAACAAAAGGCCTACGGGACATAGTCCTGATAAACCTTGTTAGATGTTCCCTCGAGTTTCATTGCGGCTCGTTTAGATTGCAGCGACAATTACATTACAGTGTTTTCCCTTAAATATCTGTTCTTTTTGGTAATGGAGGGCAATATATTTACTTATCTGGAATACGTAATCCTTCCCCAGGTGGCTCGCTAATACCGCGTTATCTTGCGTTAATTTCCCGCGCATAATCTTCTCGCAAATTGATTGTGCTCCTGTAGCGGCACTGAAAATTAAATTATAAATAATATCGTCGGTAACGTTAATGCTTTCAAGAATTACCTTGCTTTTTATCTCGGTATTAATCTCGCACAAAAATCTTGCTACAAGCAAGAAAATCGCGCGAGGTATTTTCTTTAGTGCTGAAAAGATACTGTAGCTTAATTTTATACACAAAGTAAAAATGTTAGCAGTGGAATATTTAAACGTTAATATCCACATAGAGGATCTTCTAATTAAAGTTCTCGGATTCCTAGACTGTAACCGTAATAAAGTGTAATTTCCAGCTACAAGTACGTAATCCGCAACAAGAGTAACCTCGTTAGGCACGAGGGCGCGGGCGCGGTGGCGGGGGCGGGAGCGGGGGCGCGTTATACGCGATTAATATAATTCCCTAATTTATACGCGGCGAACGTTACTGTACGGGGTTCCATTGTTATTGGGCCAAACCGCGGCTTTCAATTACGCGCCGCACTCACACAGATAGCACTTTGCTCTCGTCCTCACGAACCTAACTTTGTCAATGAGTGTTGTAATTGTCGCTCTTTCCGCGTTGATTATCGCGTGTTTATCGATTTCTTTTCACTTATAATGGGGATTAAGCACCTCGATTACTTCTGCCACAAGTTGCTCTGCTTCGAGTGATTAAGTAGGTACCTACTTTAACTTTAGAAATAAGTGACATGTAGGTAAGCAGTAGGTATGTACGTACAGCTTATTGCAATTGGTTTAGGTCCATTTTTTAAGGTTTAGACCACCAGGAAATATCTGAGGAATAAAAAAGTTGTTTGACAGCTTTTGTAAAGAAAACATGTCAAAACACCATATTTATTGTACAGACAAAAGTTATCTGACGGTTAAAAAGCGGTCATAATGGTAATTAATTCAAGCAGTCATCTGTATACATTTAAAAACGTATTTTGATTTTTTACCATTTTTTCTGCCTCTTCATCTTATTTATTTAATCTTTGCATGAAAGTAATTCATCTTTGATTCGTACCACCACGTTCAAGCTATGTGGGCGGGCTTGCATCAACTTTTAGTGCCTATTACATACAGTCTCTACCTGCAATTTGCTTAGACAATGCACTTGAGACCTCGCACGTGTCACGTACGACAAATAAACACAACAGCGATGCTATTAGAACTGGATAAGTCATAAATATACTGCGACGTAGCAAGCCCACGTCGATGGCATTACTCCGTATGATTCGGCAGTTTGTATTCCTTTATGAGGTACACAGTAAACTGCAGGTCTGGATGCTTCGTGGTTGAAGTTCGATGCTTTAGTGCACTTATCTTGTTTGCAGGTAACTTTGCCAACTGTCGCGGTAACTAAGTAGGTCGTCGGCAGATTGTGTCGTTTGATAGTGTTTTGTGTTACTCCGTATCATTCGGCAGTTTGTATTCCTTTATGAGGTACCTACACAGTAAACTGCAGGTCTGGTTGCTCCGTGGTTGAAGTTCGATGTGTTAGTGCACTTATCTTGTTTGCAGGTAACTTTGTCAACTGTCACAGTAACTAAGTAGGTCGTCGGCAGAATGTGTCGTTTGATAGTGTTTTGTTTCGTAAGTTTTATTTGGTCGACTTTACTCCTATAAGTTTTCTTCACGTAACTAAGTTACGATAAAGCAAATGTGAATTCTCTTGTAAATAGCTTATCGTAATTTCTTGACCTGACTTGACGGTAAGATAGCATTTTCGATTATGAATTTGATAAATATGTGTAAATGGGTTTGTAATAATTTACGCAAGTTAAACTCACAAAATTTTGCGTAATTATTCACTGTAATTTTATTTTATGTGTTACTTACATACGGAAGCAACATACAAGTGTAATGGCGGCCAAATTAGCTGACGGACCTTTAGTGCATTTATTATGATGCAAGCTGTTTGCACCACCTGTCGCGGGCATTAGTAAAAAGGTCACGGTTTGACTCGGGTTCTCTATGTGTTTAATATACTTATAGCTAGATAAACGCAAACCCAAAGCATTTTGTTCAATTATATCGCTTACAGGCAATTTTGAATTTCCTAAGAAATTGGCCAGTCAGAAGGATGAAGGATGGATCTGCCTAGGATCTGCCTAGCCTTTCCAAACTATGTTGGGGTCGGCTTCCAGTCTAATAACCGGATGCAGCTGAATACCAGTATTTTACATGAAGCGATTTCCTATCTGACCTCCACAACCCAGTTACTGGGTGATACGATACCTCTTGGTAAGACTGGTTATCAGACTTTCAGGCTTTTGACTACCCGTAACAACTGTCAAAGATCCACGAGTGACAGCCGGTACCAACGGCTTTACGTGCTTTCCGAGGCACGGAGGGGTTTCGGTATGTAAAGATGGTCACCCATCCACAGACTAATTAAGCGTAGCTTAACCTGATCGATCGACCTGTGCGGCTGTTATTATTTAGCCACGGGCCCCTCCCAATATATTTGACATAAGTATAGGATAATATTCGATACTTTGTTAAAAACCCACAAGCCCCGAACTTCACTAATTTAAGTTAGGTACCCTTAAAAGCCCTTGTTTTTCGAAATAAATGAACCGATTTTAATGAAACTTCATACGCATAGGCAGGATACAAAGGTCTAAAAGTTACTTAAAAACATTATCGAAAAATTGTGTTACAGCCAAATTAGACCGAATTAAAATTTTCCATAGAAACACAAATTTCCAGTACTTAATCTTTTTTTAAATAAGACATTTCGAAAATGTTCTTAAGTAACTTTTTTAGACCTTTGTATCCTGCTTATGCGTATGAAGTTTCATTAAAATCGGTTCATTCATTTCGAAAAACAAGGGCTTGAAAGTTTGTATGAAATACCGCGCGGCGTCAACGCTCATAAGAGACGGGTACACTACATAAATACGAAAAACTATATTCCGACAGTCACAAATACGAATTTTAAAATACCGATTTTCATAATTCCGAATGGTTCAAAATTCCTAATATAACAACTCCGATTTATCATTCATCCTATTTTTATAATTCCGAAATTTCAATATTCCTAACGTTTATAAGTACTATTCTCAAAATACCGAGTTCCAATAGATCGAATAACAAAAAGTCCGAATTAATGAAAATTCGAAACATCAAAAATACGAAAATATTAATTACAATATTAAAAAAATATTAATTAGAATTCCGAATTAATTATAATTCCGAAATAAAAACGCCTTGTAAAACTGAATAGCAAGACAAATAATACGAGTAGAATACGGAATATCGAAGCACAAAATATCGATAAATGCTAATACGATGCTACAATATTGCGATGCACGTAACTGCGAAAGACCCGTTTCTGCGACGCCACTACACTTCCATGCACGTTACCGCGATAGATCTTCACTGCGACACTACTAGACCTCGATGCACGGTAAAGGTATTTTTATTGTCATTCGCTCGCTCTTGCATCCTAGTATCGACGGAGCCCCGCTTCGCGGGGCCCCTATTTCTGTGTAAAGAGTTTAAAGTAACATGCATGCAGCAAGCATGCAGCATGGAAGCAAACACGCAGCATGCTGCATGCCAGCAAGCATGCAGCATGAAAGCAAACACGCAGCATGCAGCATGCAAGCAAGCATGTAGCAAGCATGCAGCATGGAAGCAAACACGCAGCATGCAGCAAGCATGCAGCATGGAAGCAAACACGCAGCATGCAGCATGCAAGCAAGCATGCAACAAGCATGCAGCAAGCATGCAGCATGCAAGCAAGCATGCAACATGCAGCAGGCATGGTTTCTGTCACGGCTCCGGCGCTGCGGTTCTCCGGCGGCCCCACGCGTGCTAATCGTCGCAGACGGCTTTCGCTCACCACCCCGGCTTCGACTTGCTGGCCGGCTTCGCCGGCCAACCTCAGCCGCGGCGGCTCGCTCACAGCCTCCTGCTCCTCAGCCCGCGGGCCGCCTCGCCCCTACGCGCCTACGCGATTTTAAATTACACTCTAGGGGTAGGGCAGACAAGACTGCGTGGAGTCGGATTTACAGCGATTCGTTTCTGTCACTAAAACCTAATTTTTAGCAAATGTTTGTGAGCTAACAATTTTATTATAAATGAACATTCGGTTCTGTCACTAAAACCTAATTTTTAGCAAATGTTTGTGAGCTAACAATTTTATTATAAATGAACATTCGGAATAATACACGTTATATAATACAATACATAGACATATGACTTTATTTCATGCAAAATTAGGAGATTCAATTATTATAGTACTCGATATTATGACAGAATAGATTTAGAAGTAAAGATAATTATGTAAAACAAAATTTAGAATTTTTGAACATTATGGTTACTGAAGTTTATAGTAAACGTGTTATAGATAATGACTTTCGGACAAACAATTTTAGGAGAAGAAAGGGAGTACCAATTTTAACAGGTTATTCGGAAAATTGAAAATCGGAATGACGTTTTTAGGACCGAGAACCCATCGAGCATTTGATTCTTCGAACATATGAAAATCGGAAAACAAGCAAATCGCATTTATGACTTTCGGAAACATAAATTTCGTGATTTTTAATAATAGAGATTATAATTCTTAGGTATTATGAAATTCGGACTTTTGAAAATCGGAACATCGAAATTTGGAATAAAATATTTCGGAATATTTGGGTGTTCCCCATAAGAGACATCAAATTAACAAAACAAACTGACCTACGAATCCACGCTATAGGTACCTACATTCAAGTCGCAGCCATGCAATATCAAAAAGAAATTACCACCCAAGTATCAGTGTATCCGAAGAACCGAGCCAATGATCGAAAGTTGCACTAGGTCGCATTATCGGACATCTACTTTTCAAGGCACGTCGGGCCGTCCTATTTGCTGACAGTAATCTTGAAGAGTTGCCAGCCCGAGCTCGCACAAATATATTGGAAGTCCTACCCCCAAGAGACCGGCCAGTGCGGGTTAGGTGATCATTTCTTGTTTTGACACAAACAACGAACAACTTTAACTCTTATTTGTTAGCTGCTAGAGTCGCAATTTCGATTGTAACAAGCTAATATTTGTTTTGATAGGAAAGGGATGTGCAATCGAGAGACGTCTATTTAAAGGGACAGCAGATCGTTTTACTTGTAATTTGTATTGCGCGTGTTGGGAATGTGAAAGTTGCAGCGTCTGTACAGGGAAAATAGTATGCATATGTATGCATAAAGTTAATTAGAACGAGTAGATACCTACCTCCCTAGTAGAACATCGTTTAGTTTGTTTGATTATTTCCGAACACGCTTTCTAAGGAAAGATAAAATTAACGGTGTATTGAAAGTTGCCTGAAACTGGACTTTTGGATTTTTGGGATAGTTGTTGTTTTTACAGTTGTTTTTCTAATCAGATGGAACACGACATCTTGGATATCTTATGTATTTACAGAAACAAACACAAGTGTAAAACAAAAGTGGCAAATTAATATGCCAAGAGTGCATTGAAATGTATTTATTTCCCAGTACCTATGAATGTTGAGATTTGGTAACCTCTTAAGTTTTTTGGTTGGTAGTGAAAAAACTAAAAGAATCATGAAAACTCAATCGACCACACAATGCTACAAAACAAATGAGAGAAGCCATCACCTAGCGTCTGTTTATTTACAAACACGCCAAACCTTGTAGTCCGTCGGCCGTAGGTGAGAAACCCGAGCAATAAAAAAGATCGCACGCAATCATATTTTATCGGGTAAGCTATTTTTCGTAAGGGGATCTTGCTCCTACCTCCGTTTATGTGAATCGGCTCAATTCCTCTTCACCTACACGAAACGACTTGTTAACAATGAGTGCTGAATCCTACAGACTTACAGTAAACATTTCCATATACTTAGGTGCATGGTAAAAATTTCATGTTCATTATGAAATTGTGACTACCATGCAGAATGCCAATCTATCGTCTATATAAATAAAACAAAGTCAGGTTAGTTACACCATTAATAACTCAAGAACTCGAACGGCTGGACCGATTTTTATGATCTTTGATTTGTTGAATTTGTCTCCGCCCCGAATAGCAGAATAACTATTAAAACATGGGAAACATTCACGATTTTTTTTTGAAGATAATTTATTTTCTCATAGGTACCTACATTCATTCTTATACTTAGATTCTGAGGCGGTACAAAGTTCGGGTCAGCTAGTTATACCATAAAAATAAACGTGGCTTTCCTGAATACGTGCTAATCGATCAACCTACCGTAAACAGGGATTTTTTAGGGCTAGCTAGTGACATCTAAACACAAAAAAATAAAGAAATTCGATGTTTTTTTTAGGAGGTCAACGACCGCTGTTGATGTTGTTAAGTACTTGAAGAATGAGTTGAGAAAATCTATTTTCTTATGTTTCATCGCGTTTAGATATCGTCGTACCCATCACGTCTCTGAAGTTTACACAAAAAAAAACTGATATTTCAAGTTAGACTTCACAACAAAAAAACATCAAATTAATTTATTTTTTGTTTTATCATGTTCAGATATCGATAAACATCACGTTTAGCTAACCAATTTCAAATAACCCTGTATAGCGACCTTACCGTGTCCTGAAAGCTACTTGCCTACTTTAGGAGGACAACTGAAACTCGACTCTTGGGTGTTCCGTGTCACCTGTCTAAGTTTCAGTGGCGTAGCGTGTCTTGCAGGGGCCCTGTATCAAAATTTGTTGGGGGGCCCAAATGAAAGGAAAAGATTTCTCACAAAAGAAACAAAAATGCTTGCATTAAATTAAAATAAATATTTATTAATTATAAGTTATCGCTTCCTCCTAGAAATTGAGCTAGCTAAACAATTCAAATTAAATACACCTTTCTTGCCTTTTTTTCGGCAAATTGATTTATTAACTCATCTATAGCTGAAGACGATAGCAGTTTTTCTAAAATTTCTGCCTCTATAGACAATAGTGACAAGTCTGATAGCCGTTCCTGCCCCATCGAAGTCCTTAGGTAATTTTTTATCAGTTTTAATTTTGAAAAACTTTCCCGGGAAGCACGATATTAAGTGACATTGTGGATAACATTTTACTAATTTTTGCTTATACACGTCAGGGGCCTCCGCAGCCCGGGAGCCCCGTATAATTAATACGGCAGATACGGTGGTAGCTACGCCCCTGCTAAGTTTGAACACAACAGATGAAGTTTGTTGTCACCCCTATATTTTCATACAGTAAAACTACCTTTATATTTTTATGACTAGCTTCAGCTCGCGACTTTGTTCACGTGGAAGTCGTAAGACACCACATTATACTAAAAAAATACAGCCCATTTTATTCGCTGATAATGTAAGCTTTCTACAGGTGAAAGAATTGTTGAAATGGGTTAAGTAGATAAGTATTTTCAGGGTACCTCAAAAGGAAAAACGGGACCCTTATAAGGTCACTTCGTTGTCCGTCTGTCTGTCCGTCAGTCAAGACCCTTTTTCTCAGGAACACGTGGAGTTATCTAGTTGAAATTAATATCAAATAGTCAGGGCTGCAAGCCCTTGAAGCAAAAAAAAAACTAAACTTCTAAGTCAACGCAAACAAAAGATACGGACGTTTATGTTCCGAAATCAAAACCTATAGGGTACTTCCCGTTGACCTAGACTCAAGAATTTTGGCAAGAAGCAATGTCATGTAGCACACAAGCCGTAAATTTGTAGTTAAATTACAAAAATAATAATTTTAAAACTATTAACATACCTACGTACAAATTTGTACGGAGCCCTCGGTGCGTGAGTCTGACTCGCACTTGACCGGTTTTTTTTTTAAATAAACCGTACAATGCTTTGGAAATATATCCTACTTTATCGACGCTTGATAGGCAATTAACACCAGCCTCCAGTGTACATCCTAGATACCTAATTAAATATTAATGGTATTTAAAAAGCAAATCTAACACAAACACCACACGTGGGCTTAAAACGACGGTTATAAAAACCCATTTCCTATATTTATACGAACCTAATTCGCAAATAAAAACACAAACGACTCGGAACAAAAAACCACTCATTCATTGTTTTTATTCATAGCAGACGAACCGTAAACCCAAATATAAAATGGCTGAGTGAATTTATTTATTTCAAATAGGCACATAAAAAGCACTCTTGAACGTCAAAAATAAAAATAAAATAGGATTAATTCAAGTCGCCGCTTCCAAAAGGTAGTTTTCGTATGGAGAAGAATGGGCAAGAAACTCCACCGTATACGGTTTTACAAGGTTTTGCATACATTCATTATTTATATAATTTGAAGACGATGCACCTAGAATAAAATTACTCTACCACAAAAGGTAAAAAGAATTAAAAATAGAGCAATGACAAGTAAATCAATTATGTGATTACTGGCGCTCACATATTTACAAATATTGTAAAATAGATGATTTTCCTAGAATTTTAACAAGCCAATCTTACTTTTGTATATTCTATAAAATCATCAATTGAATTAAAATCTGGTACCGATGAAGAATTTAGGAATTCAGTCCTTGTCTCATGAAACTAGTTAGCGCATGCTCTCTTCTTAATTATAATTAGTTTAGGACAGACGACGACTAGACATGCATACTCAAAACACAAAATGAAGAAAATGTTAAGGCATTACTTATCAACATATTTTCATCATCATAATCAGCCTATAATGTTCCCACTGCTGGGACACAGGCCTCCTCTCGGTGAGAGGGAGTGGGCCGTAATCCACCACGCGGGCCCAGTGCGGATTGGCAGATGTCACATGTCTTCGAATTTTTGGTTCTAGGACATGCCGGTTTCCTCACGATGTTTTCCTTCACCGTTTTGAGAGCAGTGGTGATGAAATAATTTACACAAAGTAAAGCGCCTGTTTGGGTTCGAACCTACGACCTACAACTCGTAAGTCGCGGCCGTTACCACTTGGCCACCACTGCTCACAACATATTTTAGGTGTCTCCTATATCCTAAAAACTGACTTAGAAGTAAATAGTAGTAAGTAGTAAAAAGTGATTTGGATAGCTAAACTTAGATTATCGCTGCACTCGAGAGCAAGGAATTATATAGGGTCACATAAAGATAGACCTGAAAGTCTCGGAAACTAAGAATGCTAGCTTAATTAAATAAATTGTGTTTAATAGACAATTAAATCATTAAATGTTCCGTATATGAAAGTAATAAAACGTCTTAGTTACTGTAAAAATGCTATCAAAAATAACAAAATAAAAAAACCGGCCAAGTGCGTGTCGGGCCACAGTGTAGGGTTCCGTAGTAGCCCGTTATCACAATGGGTACACTACATAAATACGAAAAACTTTATTCCGACAGTCACAAATACGAATTTCAAAATACCGATATTCTTAATTCCGTATGGTTCAAAATTCCTAATATAACTACTCCGATTTATCATTCATCCTATTTTTATAATTCCGAAATTTCAATATTCCTAACGTTTATAAGTACTATTCTCAAAATACCGAATTCCAATAGATCGAATAACAAAAAGTCCGAATTAATGAAAATTCGAAACATCAAAAATACGAATTCCGATTAATTAGAAATCCGAAATAAAAACGTCTTGTAAAACTGAATAGCAAGACAAATAAAGTAGAATACGGAATATCGAAGCACAAAATATCGATAAATGCTAATACGATGCTACAATATTGCGATGCACGTAACTGCGAAAGACCCGTCTCTGCGACGCCACTGCACTTCCATGCACGTTACCGCGATAGATCTTCACTGCGATACTACTAGACTTCGATGCACGGTAAAGGTATTTCTATTGTCATTCGCTCGCTCTTGCATCCTAGTGTCGACGGAGACTATTTCTGTGTAAAGGGTTTAAACTAACATGCATGCAGCAAGCAAGCAGCATGGAAGCAAACACGCAGCATGCAGGATGCAAGCAAGCATGCAGCATGCAGCATGGAAGCAAACACGCAGCATGCAGCAAGCATGTAGCATGGAAGCAAACACGCAGCATGCAAGCAAGCATGCAACAAGCATGCAGCAAGCATACAGCATGCAAGCGAGCATGGAACATGCAACATGCAGCAGGCATGGTTTCTGTCACGGCTCCGGCGCTGCGGTTCTCCGGCGGCCCCACGCGTGCTAATCGTCGCAGACGGCTTTCGCTCACCACCACGGCTTCGGATTGCTGGCCGGCCTCGCCGGCCAACCTCAGCCGCGGCGGCTCGCTCACAGCCTCCTGCTCCTCAGCCCGCGGGCCGCCTCGCCCCTACGCGCCTACGCGATTTTAAATTACACTCTAGGGGTAGGGCAGACAAGACTGCGTGGAGTCGGATTTACAGAGATTCGTTTCTGTCACTAAAACCTCATTTTTAGCAAATGTTTTAGAGCTAACAATTTTATTATAAATGAACATTCGGAATAATACACATTATATAATACAATACTTAGGATATTTGACTTTATTTCATGCAAAATTAGGAGATTCAATTATTATAGCACTCGATATTATGACAGAATAGATTTAGAAGTAAAGATAATGATGTAAAACAAAATTTAGAATTTTTGAACATTATTATAGTAAACGTGATATGGATAATGACTTTCGGACAAACAATTTTAGGAGAAGAAAGGGGGTACCAATTTTAACAGGTTATTCGGAAATTTGAAAATCGGAATGACGTTTTTCGGACCGAGAACCCACCGAGCATTTGATTCTTCGAACATATGAAAATCGGAAAACAAGCAAACAGCATTTATGACTTTCGGAAACATAAATTTCGTGATTTTTAATAATAGACATTATAATTCTTAGGTATTATGAAATTCGGACTTTTGAAAATCGGAATATCGAAATTCGGAATTAAATATTTCTGAATATTTTTGTGTTCCCTATCACAATGTAGTACGATTCTGTTGTTCTTTATTTTGAATAGGTAAAAAAAAAACATATTTTGGTTTTCAATGCAAGTCTTTACCCATTATAAACAAGCAACTACTTCATCTTTGTATTTGGTACAAAATTATCGAACACCCAAGTTCAACGACTATTACTGCTAAACTAATAAAGTTATCTTAACCGCTATACTTTTCCTTTAAAGTTCATGAAATGCACTATCATCGAGAATTTTTCCAGATTTTGCAAGCCAGTAGTTTAGCTTTTAGAGGGGGGGGGGACGCCCTACTGGAACAAAAATTTGCACTTTAAACTTTAATATTTCGTAAATGGAGCATTAAACCGAAAAATAATTTTAGCAACCCCAAAGCCATTTTAGAAGACCTATTCAACGATACCCCACACGATGGGGTAGATGATGAAAAAAATATTCATCCCCACTTCACATGTAGGGGAGCTACCCTAAAAAAAAATATTTTCCAAAATTTTATTTTACCACTTTGTCGGCGTAACTGATATACGTACTCCTACAAAATTTCAGCTTTCTAGTACTAACGGTCACAGAGATTAAGCGAGGACGGACAGACAGACAGACGGACGGACAGACAGACATGGCGAAACTATAAGGGTTCCTAGTTGACTACGGAACCCTAAAAACGACGGATTGCACTCCGGGAATGCCGGCAGAAGTGAAAACTGTGCATTTTCGATATTTTGGAATGGTTAGGGAATAATTTTGCACGAATTGCTTTAATTATCAGTGTAAAAGTACTAAGTATCATTTATGTGGTAGAATACAATATTTATTTATTGCGCTATCGTACACAAACATGACATGCATTACAATGCCCGGCCTCATACTGGTGAAATTGTGCATGACTACCATCAAGAGGTGAATATTAACTGTATGGAGTGGCCAGCACGCAGCCCGGACCTCAACCCAATCGACCATGCTTGGAACGAGCTCGGACGACGTGTGAGACACCGAAACCCTTCCCCGATCACGCTTCAAGAGCTCAAAGTTGCTCTCGTAAAGGAATGGGAGAATATTCCCCAACATCGTACAAGAAACTTGGTGTACAGCATGCCAAATCGCATAACTGCAGTGATGACATCATGTGGGGGTAATACAAAGTACTAAATCTTAAGAAAATTTTAAAGTGGTAGAGAAAAAAAATGCTTTTCTATTTATATTATTAGATAAGACTGGTTATTTTTTGTTTATGTAATTTTTTTATGAATAAAATACAAAGTGACACATACATTTTATTACTTTCATGGAACATTTGACTGTCTATTAAACTCAATTTATTTCATTAAGCTAGCATTCTTAGTTTCCAAGACTTTCAGGTATCTTTATGTGATCCTAATTCATTGCTCTCGAGTGTAGTTATAGATAGGCCCAAAGAGCCGAAAAGATTGGAATCCCAATTGATTGTCTGTTCCGACGGTACTATTTATTGTCCTGCTGGCCGTAGCTTTGTCTCTTTTGTTAGATATTCGGCAAAAGACATCCATCACTATTATCACATATTTTCGTACAAGGTAGGAAAGAATAATGTTTGGAAAAAGTCACTTGAATCGATCGTAAGTTACGATAAAACCAGTAAAACAACACCTTTATTTTTCCGCTTGACCCTTCAGCTGTTGGGGTGACAAATTTATTGACGATACCACACACTTGCTACATGGAGTAAACAAACGTACACAAATACAGGCTTTCTACCTACAGAAATAACTTAATTCGGGTAGAAACGTTCGTATCAATCAAATATCGTTCTGAACAGAAATCTAGAAGCAATTACACGTGATTTCGGTATAAATGAATACTACAAAGGTGGCGGCTGTGGATAATAGGGGCAATGTGTTTGTAACTTGATTAAATATGCTACAGAATTATATGTAAGTACGTTTGGATAATGCAGATTTATTAGGTATACACATCCTGATTATTGTTACTTTACTTTGTATGTCAAATTAAGCAGAAATACAATACCAATATCAAAGTTATAACATAACTAATAGGCACTGTAACTGAAGGCTAAAGTGGAAAAGTAAGAGCCGTCATGGTTAGGTATTTGATAATCAGATATCGGTAAGAAATCACGCTTCAACAAAAAAAATATGAAACACATTTTACAACACAAAAAAAAAACATAATATTCATACATTCATAGTATCGACAGTACGTGACCGGACGGGCCTAGAAATTACAACGCAAGCAGTAATTCAATCAGACGCGGCTTAACCGGCCTTTCTCCGTGTTTGCCAAACACACCACCTACCCTTATCATGTTGCATGACGACGTTATCCCACAGCCTAGGTGTCCCTCCGATATATTAATATGATTAAAAGCAATCTCCATCGAAAACAAAGAAAAAAGCATTTCAAAACAACTGCCCACAGTCATATAGCGCTAATCACAATGGGCAGTTGTGTCGACAGAGTCTGCAATTTCAGTATGCACAAATTTGTTTGCTTCGTGATTTTTGCGATGTGGTTTCATTGCGGAAAATGCAGAGATGAAGACAAAATAATGAAAGGTAACGGTTTATCCTGTATTACTCATGACACTATGCTAGAGCTAGAGTTTGTGATCTAAAGAATCCGTGCACTTGAAATGTTAGCAAGGTATACTTAAATAGCCTTTCCGTTACACGTTGTATAAAGACACGAGTCTCCCTACTCGATTTTTATCTCCTGTAAGTACACTGTCTAAGTTTAGAACTACTAGTGTTAGTCGAAGGATATCAAGTAGCGCCCCTGGGAGCAGTAATGGACCTGTGGAAACGACTGCAAAAGGAAAAGTCTAGTCCGCAACTAGATTTAGTGCCCTTAGATACCCAATAATGTGCCGATGTGAGAAATTGCGCACTATTTAAAGGAAAATGTATTTTGAAATTCCGTAGAGACCGCCAGTTGTTGGTTGGGATCTCTTAAAAGCTTTTAAACAAACTTTATTGGTTGATAAATTGTTAACTGATAAAGTGTCAATTACGTATTGATCTTTGATACTTACTCACTTGTTTTGATCTTTAAGACTTTAGAAAATCAACACGGTTTAGAACATTGTGTATTGTTATAAGCAGGTCAATATTGCGACCTTGACCAACCTTGCACATCACCTGCCTTCTAAAAATGACAAGGGCCCTAAGAGGGTAATTTTCTTTACTCCAATGCCATACATTAAATTCAATGTGTCGCCTGTTTCCAGCTTGCTATTGGCCGAACGAGGCGTATGAACCGTGCTTCGGCGGATGCGCAGAGGTGTCGTGCGACAACCCGCGCAACCACCTCCGACCCTGCTACCCGTACTGTGAGCCGGGCTGCGTTTGCGAGGAGCCCTACGTGCGAGACGATCGCACCCACCAGTGCGTGCTACCTCAGGACTGTTCACCGTGGGTATCAATTTAAAAAAAAACATGAAGCCCGTGCCCTCGGGTAGAAGTGTACAGAACACCCTCATTTCGCCAATGTTTTTGATAAGGGCGAACCTATCTATTTAATTGAATGTAGCAGTATAGTACCATATTTTTTATAATATGTCCACCAAATCACCATCACCAAAACTTCTCTCATTACCTACCTATCCTGCCTAGCTCATTGCCAAAACTTTTAAATTAAAAACATCATAAGTAAAGTTTGCTAACGACAGTCGCAAACAAAATTTTAATTTTTAAATCAACATTATAGAACGCAAATGGGGATACCAGTACCAGCAAAAAGAGCGCAGGACAAGCCGGCACTGAAGTACCGAGGTATGCCTCGCGGCTACGTGAAGCGCGCAGAAGCAGATGACTTCGTCGAGAACGATGTGCCGAATTCCCTCGGCAACAACGTTCCTGTGAACAACGTCCCTGTCAACAACATCAGCCCTAAGGAAGAATTCAAGCAAGGTGGCAGCGAGGTCTCTCGTATGGGCAACTACTTCAACATCGTCATCGCTCCACCACCCATTAAAGCATTGCAACCTAGGAAACTACTACAAAGCGAAAGCTACAGAAATGCCGCCAAACGAATGAACTAAATTATATGAATACCTATAGTATTTATAAATGTCTTGCCTGAAATAAAGATTTTAACATTTTTATTGATTCGTTTTTGTTTACATAGAATCCTGATAAGTATACGTATAAATTATACCTAGACCAATCAAATCAGGATAAGAAGTGATCACAAGCAATGAATTGCTATAGGTATTTGATGTCGACCTGAGAAACTAAAATGGTTGTTTTAGCTCCAGGTACTACGTCATACGGAAACTGCGAGACGTTTCATACAAAGCTACTAATGTAGGTAATCACGCCAGAAAACAATTCAAAAAAAAAACGACATCAAAGAAGAGTTTTTGTTTTTACTTATTTGCTCTCCATAAAGCAATCACATCCGTTTGTTTTTATTTCTTTTTGTGAGGCCCAACTTAATTTCCTCGATTAGTTACGAATTCAACGTAAAGTGAAACGGAGCGATGCTTTGCAGCCATTTTGGAAACTACACCATGAACTGATACTTGTTCACAAAAAGTTTAACAATATGCGTAAATTACTTTTACTTGCATTGTTATTATGTAAGTGTTCTGAATTAGTAAAATGTACAAGTTTATACAAAAAACAATATTGCCAATGGACAATTTTATTTTACAGATAACATCATTGCAATGGCAGCGAGAGTGAACAGTTACGATTATGATGATGCAGATGGAAGCAAAAGGCATTCCCTAATAGACGACAGAAGAAAATGGAGGAAGAAAGCATTATTGAGCCCTATTGAGGAACACAGGGACTGGGATAGAAGGAGAAACGAATATGATAACAGAGATCCGAGATATATGGATGAAACCGATACTAAGATATTCGGTGGTACAGACAGACAAAGAGATATTAATATGGACAATGCATCACCGTACAGACAATCGCCAAGACATTACGAAGACGATAAAATGAACTTACAACAATCATTGAAAAGTGCAGAAGTGGCACACGCTGCGTCATACATGTGAGTTCTAAAAGATCCAGGTTCGTGTTTATTGATTTAATGACATTTCAAACTACTTACATTTATTTGCAGTGAAAAAGATGCAGAGAGAGAGAAAAAATCACCCATGTCGATGAACTGCGAAAGACCACATGAAAGGTACCTTTTTTTTTTTTTTTTTTGTGGATGGGAAATCATCAAATGACTCCTCCCGCTCTGGGTGGAGCGGAAGGGAGTGTCAGACTCTTACTGACTAACACCCACCCGTGTTCCTTCCTTAGCCCTTTATGTTCCGGGCCAGCGGTAACCCTTTCGGACAATCCCGCTGACCCGGCAGGCTTCGGCCCTAAGGGGCCCCTCCTCGATGCTGACATCTCTTTGAGGCGCGCGTGGAACACGTACGCGCCGTCCGGCACGGGCCTGGTCCTGATCGGGCGGTGAGCTACCCATTACTCTCCGCCCGCAGGCCCGCGCCTACGGTGGCCGGGAGTCGTCACGCGGCTCCCGACGCCGGGGGCGTCTCCCGCGGCGGCTGAGACGGGAGGCTCTCTCCCTGACCGTCCCGCCACCTCCTTCGCTAGCATGACTGCTTCGCAGAAGGAGGTGACTGCCTGGTGGTGTGGTGAAGGTACCTAAATACATGTGTCGTGTTTTGTGAATATATTATTATTTACAACATCCCTTCAGGAACCGCGCGTACTACACAGACCAATCAGTAAGATTTTCGTGGCCGAAATATTGGCCGCAAATATTGGTCGTTGCACCAAATGCGCTATGCGCATGTGATTTCTGGTCTATGTGGTAATCATATGTGATAATCATAATCGTAAGTCACGTATTGCGTTATATCCAATCAATTTTTAACCTTTTAATGTCAAGTAGTATAACTAGTGTCTTTTTTGCAGATATGAGGCGTGTTTCGCGGGTTGTGCATCAGTGACGTGTGACAACCCACGGGACCGGCTGCGCCCCTGCTACCCGTTCTGCGAGCCAGGTTGCATCTGCGTGCACCCGTATGTGCGTGACGACAGGACACACAAGTGTGTCCTACCTGAGGAATGCACTAAGTACGCCATTTCTGCTGACAACAGATTCTGATTGGTCCTTCCTTGTTAGCCCCATAAAAAGTTATCAAAATCTCAAAGTTGGATAATGTTTCAATTGACCTATTGGAGATACTACTTTAAAACTACCACCAATGTTGGACTTTAGCATTCACAAACAAAGAATCTGAAAAAATCTATCTCTTTAAAATAAAACCTTTTGTTTGCAGAGGCCTCAAAGGAATTCCTGATCTTGGCGACGACATTTAAGTAAATCTACAAAATGGGATCGATTAAGCATACGATTGTAATTACCTACTTATTTATATTTATTTTAATAAATTACCTTTGTTATTATCTTCCTATTTTATTTATCGTCGTTTTTTCCCGTTAATCAAAGAAAGAGTCCATTTAATTTTCCGAATTTAAAATGTTTTGGATTAAAACAAATAATTAGGTAAAGTTTGATTCGGTCACGTGACTACGTTACTAAAAAAACTATGCTCAAACATTCAAACACAGGCTCTTTTATGTCCCTTAATTAATTGTGTATTAGACTCTCCTAAAGAAAAGGGTCATAAAATATTTTATATGTTTCTGGAAACGAAAGATATATTCTGAATATTCGAAAAACCATGGTGAATGTATTAGATTAAGTATATGAATAAGTAGGTAGGTAGGTAACCTACCACAAGGTAATCATTCGAGAATAATCAGGAGAATCATCGTTATTTACAGATAAAGCAAAACTGCGTTTTATTTGTAATTAGCTTCGTTAACCTACTTTATCTTTTCAATACACCATTGTTTAGTTCACACCAAATAAGTCATCAAAGTGTGGAGCCATTGTTTGATTTTAGATTTTTGTAATTATAACCTAGTTCTGAAATATACGAGCGTGTTGTGTAAACTAAATTTATCTTAAACTCTATTTAAATAAAGGTAAAAGTGGTCCACCATGGCATGTATATCTTTAGTACCACTTCTTTAAAAACTTTACGTACCTTATTAGGGAGTTAGGCAAAAAGTGACTAAACTGTGTTTCAGAAAATAGTAAAACAGCTTCAGTTTTGATCATAGTTACATAAAATGTTGTTTGTTTAACAATAACAATTCCAATGTGTACAGTTTTCGTTGCCCCACCAATGGGTTTTATAGTTTTATTGTGTTTTTTGGTGAGTGCCCTGAGACCAGTCTGCTGCTCACATGTGTCCAGAGAAGTTCGGTATGGTACGTAATTATTTTATTTAAAGTTTTTATTTTTACGTCATTTCGGGTGCATTGCATCGTAAGCAAATGTTCTACCTAGTGTCAGAATCTAGTCAGATTTAGACAATTTACCAAACTTTATTTTGATTTTGAAGAAACTTTTAAGCTTAGCTTTAATAACTCACAAGGGGTCCAGCTTCAGGTGAGATGATCCATGGCCTGTCAGTAATTTTTAACGATCCTTTTAGGTCGCAGCTGTAACCCTACATTTGGTTGCAGAATGTGGATCGCACGGAAAGTTCGAGTACTGCATCGATGAGGTCCCCGGCTGCGTGGTCGGCTGCCACTGCCACCCGGGATACTACTTCGACACCGACAGCAAAATATGTGAACCAAAGTAATCTTCATTTGAACTGTATATTGTAATAAGTTGCATGCCTTCTCATCACGTTCTTCCTTGGCAATTCCAATGAAAGCCATTGAGAGAAATATAAGAATTTATGACTGTAGAGAATTTACTGACAATAAGGCGCAAATATAGGGCATATACAGGGATACATACAGGGCGTTCGTACGCCATATATATAGGTATCTACAACATGCCCCAGAATTAAAAATATCGTCAAGTGTTAATTGGAAATGTAAATGGTTTTACCTATACCTAAGTTGCTTTAAATAACACACCCTAATTTTCAACATGGATTTCATCAAGATGGACAAGAATAGCGTCTGATAACGCGCTTTGCCCATACTAGATTCTGTCAATACAAATCGGAGCCAACCTCTCCTACAAATACAAGACAGATATATTATAACTAAATCCCTTGCATAAAACTTATTTTAAATAGCTATTTACAGCTAGGTTTTTTTTTAAACAAAAATTTATCTATAAATATATGAATATTTTTTATAGAAAAATGGATGGATGGAAAGCACCACACAATTTTGTTGCTCCGTTGGTGTAATTGCTGTACAGCGTTCCAGAGTGAGGATAAATAAATAAATGCATTCATTTTTCAGTATAAAATTAACGCAACACTTCCGCCAACATTACTTCGCTGAACCCACTCCAACAACAACAGCCTACCCGACCCCCACCTCGACTGCTTACTACGATGACAAGCTTCATGAAATATCCAAAGACACAGATGAACTCAGTGATTGGCTTTACAATCAATTCTTTAAAACAATAGAGAGTCAAGTTATTAACAATTCCAATAACACAAAGTCCAGTAACGAAAAACCACCGACACGAAGAAGTGGAGTTCGACCGGTTTTAAAAAAATCTAAGAGAAAACCTCGGAAGTCATTTAGAGGTCGGAGGAGAAGGAAACACATAAAAGACCGGGGCCTGAGGAAGAAACTACTCCGTATTACAGAAGATGACAGTTTATTTGATTCAAATTCTGATTCTGATTCTGATTATACTGACAGCTCCAGTATGGAAAGCGATAGTAGTGACGAAGATGACTCAGCTGATATTGACAGTGGAAGTGATGGAAAGATAGACACAGACAAAGAAACAGAGAGCTTCGATGACAAAGATCATGGTCATAAAAAAGTTATAATATTTAATAGAAGACCTAAACCACCTTTACCATCATTTATTTTCTTGCCAAATATGGATACGCCCTACTACCCGCCAATAGGTTTGCCGCCACCACCGCTCGTACCAATGTATCCTATGGTACCGGTACCACCAATGGCTCCTCCAATGTTTCATCCTTTCCCAGGTTTGGCAAGACAATCTTTTTGTTTTAATAAGTACTTATATTTATTTACTTTTTTCTTTGCTTTGCTTTTGAAATATTTTTATTTTTTTGAGGTGAAATAAATGTTTATAGGACTTCCAAACTGTGACGACGAAAGTAGCAAAATTACAACCACAGTCGAGCAGTCTACTGCTACAACTGCGGTTGACCCGACTACAACTACCACTACTCCAGAGCCTAACACAGAAAGTACAACTGAGTCAACAACAGAATCAACTACAGAAACTACATCTGAGATACCACCAGATGCAAACAGACGCAATAGACTTGGAAAAGACCGCAAAAGACCGAATCCAGAAAATATCATAGCTCGAGCTAGCAGACCCGGGTATAAACAACGTTACAATATATCACTATGGCCTTAACTAGGACCGCTAGTATCGGATATCCAGTTGCCTATCCAGAGCTTATCACCTGGTTATCATCTTCTCTTGTTTAAACGGAAACAGCTCTGGTGTAAGGGCTATTCGCAAATTGTTACGACGAATTCAGTACATGATTCTAGACCCATCAGCGTTAAATTTTTCGTCGGTAATTTAAAAAAAAAACAGCTGTTAGCTATGTAGGTTAGGTATTGCACTTTTGTTTGAAATAGCTGATTTTATATAAATAACCGACGAAATATTTTTCCTCGGTGGTGTCTAAATTCATAGTAACAGTTTGCCCATCGATGTCCCGTCTACCGATATACCTTCTGGCATTAACTAACATACATATAAAAAATAAATATTATAATCATTATGTTATTTCAGGAAACAAAAAAAACTCAATCATGGACAACAAAGTATACTGGTAAGTGAAACAAAGTTATTATAAGGTAAATAGTTGTTAACAGGTGACATATGATAGATGTAGAGTAGCGATGATTGTTGACAAATTATATCAGATAGATGAAAGCTGGTGGACAGAGTGTGAGTCATCAAGTGGTGAAAGGTAGTAGATTATTATGGTG
Source organism: Mesoligia furuncula (assembly GCA_916614155.1). NCBI lineage: Eukaryota > Metazoa > Arthropoda > Insecta > Lepidoptera > Noctuidae > Mesoligia > Mesoligia furuncula. The sequence goes on along the minus strand of OU744811.1, from coordinate 11,995,765 downwards.
ATAGATTGTGTAGATATGTACTTTATAACAACTCTAACTTTTCTGCAGATGCAAAAATTACGGGACAAACTGAAAGGAAAAAGAAGAAATAGCTTAGCGCCAGCTCATGCCAAATCTCAAGATTATGATTTACAGAATTCAGATGAAGTTCCTAATATATCAGAAGATTCCACGCCTCACAAACGATTACACCATGAGGACCAAGAAGAAAACAATATTCCTAAGTTAGATGATGTTGATTTTAAGTACTTATCTGAACTTATTCACAGAGTGAATCAAAGTAAAAGTAGACGCAGACCCCCCTTACCTTTTGATCTTAACGAAGATTTAAAAGAACTACAAAAACTACAATTACCTCGGCCATCACGCAGAAATCTAGATTCTTATAACCCAATACCACAAGTACATAGACAAGGAACCGATGACATCTACTATACAAACTTAGGAAAACGAATAGCTTCTATGATACGCAACACCGATTCTAATGTTGATCAACAATTTATTAAAGACTCAGAACATGCAAACCGACAAGTCCCATTTCATTCTGTTCTTAACGAAAATAGTTATGTCCCGCGGTCATTTTGGGAGAGATCAGTTCGATCTCCAGTCCCTCAGAAAGTACCATTACCTGAATACCTGGATGAGTCACGTACTCTGAAGCATAGTAATGAGAAAAGTCTTATTAACTTAGAAAATGAAGTTAAAATATTTGCAAGTACTCCTCCACCCTTGAGCTTACAAGATCTTGAGAATATTCTAAATACAATGGAAAAAGCGCATGCTGAAATAAAATTCAGACAACCTATGTCGAGTACGAAACATTCTAATGTAAGTCTAAATGTAAACTTATTACCAAAGCACGTAAGACCAGCTATTACATATAGTAAAATATTTGATGTTCCGGAAAAGGTAGAATACATAACCGAACGTTACCACACCCCTTTACCACCGAGAGTACACGTAGAAATGCACCCAGCAATCGTAGGAAATGCAAGCGTCTTTCACGAACCAGAAAGAAAGTATAACGTACCTTACAGCGATTATTGGATGTATAACCCAGAACCAATTCAACCGAAAACAAGACCAAGACCAGTGATTGCCCAAACCAGTAAGCCAATAATGCGTAATAATCAAGTATACAACACGAATCCTATGAGACAACCCTTTGTAGGTGTTGTGCGACCTAAACATACCGAAACGAAGAAATCGCGATTATTACAGTTTCTGAGCAGTAGGCCATATACTAGACAGACCACTTCGAAGACTCATGGATCAAAAGTAGTCAAATATAAAAGCCTAAATTATTTCTCTGGTAACAAACATTATATGTTTGAAGCAGCTTCTTATCCGCTTCTTGCACCCTTTAAAACACAGATCAATAAAAGAGTCCATATTAAGCCTTCATATTTTCACCAGCAATCACATCATTTTGAATATTTCGATTGACATTTAAATCATTTTTGTTTTTATGTACCTAAAAATAAACGTATCAATATTTTAAAACTGATTTTGCATTTGGTAATCCTTCGTGTGTTTACGATACACAATCCCGCGCGGGCACGCGGCGTGCCAAGCTCTATCCCGCTGCAGTGCAGTGAATTCCTCTGAACCATGAGCCTACAACAGACTCACATCATAGCGAGCAACCAATACAACATTGTATCCAACGCTCCTCGGGTTTGTATATCCGTTCCGGCAAAACGATTCAAAGACGCAGTGGATAGGTGGCAAACTGTTCCATACAAAGTAGCACTACTTGGGAATAAATGGTAATCCCGTTGTATTCTTCACAGACAATTTAATTCCCATTTCATAACGTGGGACGTGTGCTCTGGCAGCGGGTAGCTCGCTGCGGCTGCGAACCTGTTTATGTACCATCAGTGTGTGAATTGAAGCGCGAGCGCTAGCCGGCCGCGCTCTGCAACATCCTTGTTGTTATCAACTTAGTGCACTGTATCAAACCACCGGATACTGTGTCACTGCTACAACCAAATATTATTTTTTTCTTCACCCACCGCTGACTTCCTATCGTCTCTGTTAGACTTCACAGTTTTGAAAATTCTTCGTCCGGTGCTACCTACCACTTCGACTATGTCGTAGGTACAGACTAACGACCTTAGCTATTTACTTCATCGGCAGAACCTTACTTCATCGGCTGTCTCCACATCTAGCCAGATATTCTGCATAATTCCACTTGAGGCTATTCGTCGTATCACCGGCGCCGTAGACCGTAGACCTACGTATGACGATGGATTTCGAAAAGTGATATAAAAACTGCACGTAAAATGATGATAACTAAGCTGGTTTTCCTGATTGATGGCATTTTGCATTTTTTGGAACATCTTTTATAGCAATATTAAACGTAAAATAAACTTGAATTGTATTCTTATTCTTCAAGTAACCCGACTGACAATTGTGTCTGCTTTATTTGATTTCTTCAAACAGTGGCAGTGGACGAGCGAGTAGAGTGTTTGAGAATCCTCTTTACATTCCACGATTGGAAAATAGCGGTCTAGAAAGAAATTGCCTCACCTACCCATATGTAATATATATAATAAAGTTATCTGTAGTTGTAGTAGGCATTAGAACTTACTTTTTTGAGTTAAAAGTAAAAATACACCACGACCTTTTTAAGTAAGTATATCGACGATGATAGTTATTTGCTAATAAAAACATTTTGCTAGTTGGCCCTATATAGAACTATCCAGAAATACTCAATGATTAAAGCTTTAATTTATTATACATGTCGGCGGGTCGCCACAATTGGACAACAAATAAAAACACGTTTCCGGAATAACCTCAAAATCAAATCAGATTTGTTGATTGTAATTAAGTCAAAAATTGTATTTTAAATCATTTCATTATCAGAATTAATAATTCCTATAAGAATACAGATTATTTCAATGTATGACATGTTGGTGAGAAACTAAAAACACGTGGTCATTATTTTTACCACGTGTTAACATTAAAAGAAAAGAATTACGCATGTTAATTGATTAAAAAATGTTGTAAGACGTTTGTTTGTAAAATAGTAGCATTTTGTAATGTAAAAACTAATTTTATTGTGCGGAAGTGGGTGTTTCGTTCAAATGAATGACACACACATTTCTACTATAAAAGGCCGAGCGCTCGGCGGACTCGGGCATTCTCACTCGAGCCGTCGTAGCGATCGGACCTCCTCAGTAAGTTGAAGAATAAATTGAAGAAAGCATTTACTGTGTTTATCTTCACTATCCAAGATGAGCAGCAACCCTGACCAGGATATTGGTGACGTCAGCAATGCTGACGTCACGTTTTTTAAAAACAACCGCGAGGACCCTGCGTCGTCATCAGAAGTGGGATCAGAACAAGCTCTGATCCCAACCACTTCCTCTGCAGCTTCGGTTCAACCTGTCACGTCTGGAACAACGCAGGGCAGTACCAGGCCGATAAGCCCTGCCTCATTGAACGTTTCACACTCGCTAGTTGGCGCGAACAACTTCAACGCCGTGCAGTCCACCGCGACGGGAATACCCGCAGGGATGGCGTATATATCAACCGCTCCTGACATACCAGCTTTCGCAGGGATACCATTCACGTCAATGGCATCCACCTCATGCAATCAAGGGAGCCTATATCCTCCAGGGGTACCCATCGCCGCTGGATCGTCCAACACGACGACTGTGCATCCAACTACTCCAACAGTCGGGTTTCCTCCCCAGTTTATGATGCAAATGATGGAGATGATGCAGAGAATGTCCGAACGGTTGTATTCTCCTCCAGAACCACGGATCAGGATCAAAGACATCTATCTACCATCGTTCGATCCGGACAGTCATGTTGGAGTCAGGGAATGGTGCCAGCATATCGATAAAGCAGCTGCTAACTACAAACTTAACGACCTGGACCTACGGACTAAGGTGTGTGGATTACTGAAGGGGCGTGCTAAGATGTGGATCGATGATTGGTTGGTGACTACATCCTCATGGGAAGAGTTTCGCGAAAAGTTGATCACCACATTTGAGCCCGAGAATAGATACTCCCGTGATATACTACAGTTCCGGGAGCATGTCTACGACTCGAGCAAGGATATATCTGAATTCTTGTCCCGCGCCTGGGTTCTCTGGAAAAGGATAACAAAAGACAAACTGGATGACGAACTTTCAGTGGAAGCAGTGATAGGATGTATAAATGATGAGCGCCTACGAATTGAGCTGTTGAACGCAAAAGCAAATACAGTTCCAGAACTCATCTCTGTGGCTTCCTCATTACGAAAGAAGCGCCCTCTTCAAAATCCTATCACATCGATACCAAAACGTGCACGTCATTCAGATACTGCTCAAACTACAGCACGTTGTCAAATATGCAAAAGAACGAATCATAGCACTAACGAGTGTAGGTTCAAGCCTTCGGAATCTACTTCAAATCCGCAGAAGACAAATACTACAGTAGCGGAGACATCTAAAAGCCCAACTACCTGTTCATTCTGCAAGAAAACGGGCCATACTTTCGAAACATGCTACAAGCGTCAAAACGCATTGACATCGAACGTGAACTGTATAACTGGAACCAATCAAGCACCCATTACTGTTACAATTGGTGCAACAACAATACGTGCCATCTTCGATAGTGGAGCAGAGTGTTCATTGATTCGTGAATCAATTGCTGCAAAATTACCAGGCCAGCGACGCTCTGCAGTTAACCACCTCAAGGGGATTGGTCGATTTCCGGTAATTTCATTAGTCGAGATGAAGACTGTCTGCACCATTGATTCCGTAAGGATAGAGATACTATTCTTCGTGATTCCTGATCAGGAGATGTCAGCTGACGTATTAATTGGTATGAATTTGATCCATGGTACCAACTTAAGCATGGTGATAACGACAGATGGAACCAGACTGATGCATCAGCAAATGGTTCATCATATAACGGCAAAAAACATCACCTTTGACAAATTAGACTGCGACCTGACGAATCCTGAAGAACTAAACCAGTTACGCACGTTACTGGTCAAATATGAGCACCTATTTATCCGAGGATATCCAAAAACGCGCGTCAATACTGGAGAGCTAGAAATAAGACTGAAGAATGCAGACAAATATGTCGAGCGGAGACCTTACCGACTCAGTCCGGTGGAACGAGAAAAGGTTCGGGACATCATCAAGGATTTGTTGGAACACAACATCATACGCGAAAGCAAATCGCCCTACTCAAGCCCTATAATTTTAGTAAAAAAGAAGAATGGAGACGATCGGCTATGTGTGGACTACAGGGAGCTCAACGCGAACACATTGCGCGACCATTACCCGCTACCTCTCATCTCCGATCAAATTGATCAATTGGCCAATGGGTATTACTACACCAGCTTTGACATGGCGGCAGGGTTTCATCAAATACCCATCGCAGAAACGTCCATCGAGAAGACCGCGTTTGTGACACCAGACGGCCTGTACGAATACATTACCATGCCGTTTGGATTGAGCAATGCCTGTTCCGTTTACCAGAGGTGCATCAACAGAGCATTGTACCCACTGTTGGGAACAGTTGCACAGGTGTACGTCGATGACGTACTGAGCAAAAGTACAAACTTCAGCGAAGGGCTATCTAACATTGAACGCATTCTAATAGCTTTACAAGAAGCTGGCTTTTCCATTAATGCCGATAAATGCAGTTTTTTTAAACGGACCATCGAATATCTAGGCAACGTGGTATCAGACGGCCAAGTACGACCCAGCCCAAGAAAAGTGGAAGCTCTGGTCAAAGCTCCAGTACCGAAAACCGTCAAGCAAGTAAGGCAGTTCAATGGGCTCGCGAGCTATTTTAGGAAGTACATCCCCGACTTTTCGCGCATTATGGCACCGCTGTACGAATTAACCAAACAAGGAGCTAAATGGGAATGGGATGACCGACACGAGAAAGCCAGGGCGACGATAATTCAATGCCTCACCTCGTCTCCAGTGCTGACTCTCTTCCAAGAAGGAGCACCGATACAGCTGTATACAGACGCGAGCAGCCTCGGATTTGGGGCAGTCCTCGTACAAATTCTCGACGGGCGACAACATGCGGTGGCTTTCATGAGCATGAGAACCACTGATACTGAAAGCCGGTATCATTCCTATGAACTGGAAACATTAGCAGTAGTCCGAGCAATAAAGCACTTTCGTCAGTATCTGTACGGACGAAAATTTACAGTAATAACTGATTGCAATTCGCTAAAGGCATCCAAACACAAGAAGGACTTGTTACCAAGGATTCACCGCTGGTGGGCATTTTTGCAAAACTATGATTTCGAGCTCGAATATCGTAAAGGAAACCGGCTCCAGCATGCTGATTTCTTCAGCAGAAATCACAATGAACTTACAGTAAATGTAATTACAAAAGATGTGGAATGGTTGAAGGTCGAACAGCGACGAGATGATGAACTTCGACCAATATTGAATAACCTGATTGACAACAATCCGGTAGAGGGTTTTACTTTGGAAAATGGCGTACTGAAGAAGTATGTCTTAGATCCAATTTCCGGCCAACAGTTACGAACAGTAGTGCCGAAGTCGTTCCAATGGAGTTTAATTAACTCCTTCCACACTACACTCAAGCACCCAGGTTGGGAGAAGACCCTACAGAAAGTTAAAGAAACCTACTGGTTCGATAAAATGAGCACCACGATCCGAAGATACGTCGACAACTGCGTGGTGTGTAGAACTAGTAAGGGCACATCGGGTGCAGTACAAGCACAGCTTCATCCAATTGAAAAGCCAACATGCGCATTTCAAGTGATCCACATGGACATCACGGGCAAATTGGGAACCCAAGAAGACCAACAGTACGTCATTGTAACGGTGGATGCCTTCACAAAGTACGTACTGTTATATCATGCCACTGATAAAAGCCCACACAGTACGCTTGCCGCCTTAAAACGTACTGTACATTTATTTGGAACACCAGTTCAAATAATTGTTGATGGAGGAAGGGAATTTTTAGGCGAATTCGCACAATTTTGTGAACGGTTTGGCATTAATATTCATGCTATAGCACCAGGCATCAGCCGAGCGAATGGCCAGGTAGAGAGAGTGGTAGCTACATTAAAAAATGCCCTGGTAATGATCAAGAACTACGAGACCGAACAGTGGCACAGCATACTTGAAGAGTTACAACTAGCGATGAATTGCACAGCACATCGAGTGACAGGAGTAGCACCACTAACGCTCATCACGCAACGAAAGCATTGTGTACCACCAGAACTGCTTAAACTGGTTGACATTGACCACCAAACAGTCGATATAGAAGCGCTGACCAGACAAGTACAGCAACGAATGACTCAAACCGCTGAGTATGACAGACAACGCTTCAACTCTCGCAAGGCTAAAATAAATAATTTTCAGCGTGGAGATTATGTCCTAATTAAGAACAATCCACGCAATCAAACATCACTGGATCTCAAATTCAGTGTGCCCTACGAAATTATCAGGGTACTTGAAAATGACCGCTATATGGTCAAAAAGGTGGTCGGCAGAGGACGCTCCCGAAAAGTTGCCCATGACCAACTTCGGCGTGCGCCACAACCGGGAGACCAAGGTGCCGTGTCGGCGGGAGAAGATCTCGATACACCGCAAAACAACATTACAACCGCTCCCGATCCGGTGCCATCCACATCACAAGCTGGCCAGCCAGGTCAAATAGCTCAGGACGACGAAAACTTATCATCGGATTAAAACCGGTGAGTTAAAAATCATTATTTTCATAATATTTTCAACCCTAGTATCTATAACAACAATCTACGAGAATAAAAGGTCTGGAGAGTGATACCTCTGAGCTTAACCATGTGTTACCCTTGAGCTAACTACGGGTCCTTGATGCATCCACAAGTGAACCTTGAGATACCGTTGAGACGCCTTGTGGAACCATGAGTAGACACGTATACACCACAGATTCTAATGTAACAAGGCAGGGCACAAGACAGTCTTGGTGTACTGTACTTACAACAATAATCATAATAATAATAAGCAACATAGGTTGCTAACGGATACCTAGTTCAAAGGAAAACGTTTTCTTAATTTCAGACATCAAACCTCACAACGCAGGCAGACGCAGAGCACGCGCCGCCTGTCAGAATGGCCGTGTCGGCGGGTCGCCACAATTGGACAACAAATAAAAACACGTTTCCGGAATAACCTCAAAATCAAATCAGATTTGTTGATTGTAATTAAGTCAAAAATTGTATTTTAAATCATTTAATTATCAGAATTAATAATTCCTATAAGAATACAGATTATTTCAATGTATGACATGTTGGTGAGAAACTAAAAACACGTGGTCATTATTTTTACCACGTGTTAACATTAAAAGAAAAGAATTACGCATGTTAATTGATTAAAAAATGTTGTAAGACGTTTGTTTGTAAAATAGTAGCATTTTGTAATGTAAAAACTAATTTTATTGTGCGGAAGTGGGTGTTTCGTTCAAATGAATGACACACACATTTCTACTATAAAAGGCCGAGCGCTCGGCGGACTCGGGCATTCTCACTCGAGCCGTCGTAGCGATCGGACCTCCTCAGTAAGTTGAAGAATAAATTGAAGAAAGCATTTACTGTGTTTATCTTCACTATCCAAGATGAGCAGCAACCCTGACCAGGATATTGGTGACGTCAGCAATGCTGACGTCACGTTTTTTAAAAACAACCGCGAGGACCCTGCGTCGTCATACATATTATTGAAACGGTCTACTTATTTCTACTTAAAATAATAAATGGCAACTTTTGATCCGTATAGGTAGATCTCGTAGATGCCTGGACACTTTTTCCTAAGAAACCTAGCGATGTAAAAACAACATAGTAACTCTTTTGTTGTAAAACTATCGGGTCGTATCTAGCGGCGCCGTGCCGCGCCAATCTCCATTCGATTTATTCTGTTTGCCAGTCGATGGCGCACATGTCTCCTGTCGTGACGATCACACACAATAACATTGTCTGACAACTACACTAGGATCACACTGAAGAATGTACTGAACACGACACTTCTAATTCAAGCAAATTGTGACTTTATAGGTTAGGTACTAGACTTAGGTACCTTAATAATGTACGTACATGACATGAGCATCTTGGCATCAAGGTCAGACATACCTTCATCTTTGATTCTAGGTTATTAATGTGATCTGACCAGTGCTAGTGTTTTTCTTTGTATATTAAAACAAATAAATGTTAACAGAGTTTTACATGGCAGAAGTAGAAATAAAAAGGATTTGGAAAAACCGTGCAACAAAACTAAAATCGCTTAACAGAATTTTTCTAACACGTTCAAGCTTGTTTAAATACAGAAAAAGAACCGAAAGGGTAACCAAACAAACTGAGCAAAGTCAACGTGTCCAAAAATGTAGTCCATACGACAATCTGGCCTGAGTTAGCGGGCCCGGCGCGGCTCGCTCGCTGAATACTAAGCGCCACAGTTTGCCGCCTTTTGCCTTTTCCTCATAATGCTCCAAATATTTCAGTATCTGACCGTAACAAACATTGTATGGTTAGTTTAGTCCGTCCGGGTCAAGTAGCCAAAACCTAACCCCCACGTGAGCGTGTGTTAGAATATTGGTTCCAGTATTATGCTTCTTTATACATCTAAGTAAGTAGGCGATAATTGAGCTTTTTGTCACATAAAATTAATTAGTCTCCAGTCACAGTAAATCATAAAAATACTGTCTGTGTGGTGCCGGACTTAAAGAATTGCACCACCCCTTGCTTCCCGTGGGTGTCGTGAAAGGCGACTAAGGGTCTTATAACGGAGAATGGGCAGCAGCGTTCTCTATTTATTCCACCATCATACCATACTGCGATCGCCAACCCGCCTGCCAAGCGTGGCGATTATGGCAAACCCCCCCCCAAAATTGGGGGAGGCCTATGTCCAGCAGTGGACGTCTATCGGCTGAAATGACGACAGTAAATCAACCATCCCGTAAAAACAGGTGCAGTTCTAAATAAGGAAACAGAAAATAGATTCTAATTAGTTAGCGGCGAGTGGGGACGAGTGGGGACGACTTGGGACGCCAGGAAACACATTAAACTCTGATGGGCAAAACATTGATGGGCCTGTCTGTAATCCCACTCTGACCGAACTGGGTCACACACCGCAAGGACAAACCTTTTTATTTTATTAGAAAAAGCCTTTCCAGCAATGTTACTTGTCGTTACTTAATTAAAAAGCTTTAACTTGAGTCATATATATTATCGACTTTACAGTTTCATGTTATTTCTAGAACTTTTTCAACGAAACTCAAAATAGGTACACCTTATTAAAATATTTGACACTTGCTTGAACGTTCGAATGGAACACACGGGCAATCATAACCAGCCTGTACCTACTGCTAAAGGTAGGTCTATACAGGCTCTACAGTATCTACTGACTCATTGATTCAATGTTACAAAATAGGTAAATCTCAGTTCGATATTAACCCGTTGGACAAAAGCTTTCCAAATACAAGAATAACAATGATGTGGCCTTACGTTCATAACTCGTACTGATCAACTATTAGTTACTGATGAATTTTCATATTATGGTATTTATATTATAGTAAGGTACCTCTACCTATGAGGTTTACCCGAGTATTGGCTTTAATTTACCTCTACATGCATGAGCATCTAAAGATCATCATGCATTAGCATCTAAAGCTTTAACCTCCCTTTCGAGCTTTTTGATTCTCTTCCAACTCTCCAAGTTGTTCGTAATATTAGTTTTTACTCCAAACAAACCTAAACATATCGTATTCATCCTGAACTAGATGCGACTCGGAAAAAGGAAAGCGTAGGTACCTACTCATAGGTAATGTTAATGCATCAGCTGCTATCCTCCCACGCATGTCGAAATAACTGACTGTGGGAAAAGTTCGTCTGTACCTACAATGTTACAAACAAATTAATGAACAAACTACTTAGTTACAAATCTAATGGATACCTGGCGGCTAGCTAAACATATAACTCACTCAATTGTTTAAGTATATCGTATAAATTTTAATCAATCGAATTGTTTTATTCGATTTATTCGGTCCCTCGTATTGGACAATACCTACATATCCCTACAAATAGAGCTTATCCGTACCTAAGTTATATGAACCCCACACAGGTGAACACACGAATGAGTAATTGGAATTAAAGATTCAAGCCTGTCTCCTTAATTGCGTACAAGACCGACAGCAAGTATTGTCCGATCAATTTACTCGTTATATGGTCGGAAAATTGTACAAATGTCTATTTTTTCCTTCGACAATATTAATACAATGCATGCTATCAAGATTTCCCTCTAGGTACACATAGAATCCTTCCATTGCAGTTTCGTCCGACGTGCTGGGAAGTCAACGTTCTCGAGAATACGAACAAGTACCTACTGTACTTTGCGATATTGAGGTTCGCTTACAAATAGGGTCGAAATTTATTCCGCGCCGTATCGGGCCATGCATGTATTTCCAATTTTCATATTTCCCACGATGGGCCGGGCCTCGATATCTAGTAAATCTCCTACAGATATTTTTATGAAACCGAATTGATTTACAGCTTTCGGTACAGCGAATGTAGCAGTTTCATGCAATATTCAAGTATTTCATGCGAAATTATCGAAAAAGAGCTACGAGGTAAAGTAATCAGTACGTTTTATGTTAGTGTATCTTAAAATAAAATCACCGTAACATAAACTAACTTTATTCTTGTTACCTTTGTTAGAAATGTTTTATATTTATATAAAAAAACAAAGTCAGGCTTTCTTTAGTCTTTCTAAAGAAAGCCTGACTTTGTTTTTTTAGCGGTGATAAATCTGGATTCCCTTTTCTTAGATAAGATAACACTAAAATTCGCCAAATCACTACACGCCCCCAAACGACGTCTATTGAGATAAAAAGGTTATTTAGAAAACCCCTTCTTCCAGCAGGTAGCGATAACACCTTAAACAATTGCGGAAGCAGAAAAAAGTGGAGTTTATCTAAGGTAAAGTACGTCGCTGAGCATTCGCTTAGTCAGGACGTGCAGGTAAGCGGCTCGGAGCCGGCGCAGGTACGGCCGTCGCCGGTATTTCCCTGAGGCGTGTTTACGACGCACCGCGCACAGCCCAATCTTCACCTCCAAACATCATTGCCAGCAAAACGTCGAGCGAATTATACACAACAATAACAAACGGAAAGAAAACCTCTGCAGGAAAAGTTTTAAGCCCAACGAAAATGGCACGAAGTTGAGACAATAGGCTCCAAGGTAGTTTGATGGAGTAATTCAGAGGGCGGTGTTTGTTCTGTAAAAGTGAGCAGGAATTGCCTTAATGTACCTATTTAAAGAAAAACTTGACGGAAAAGTACTTACCATTCATAACCGTCCATTTTCCTCGAGAAGTTAACTGGATTTTTAAAGTCAATATCTGGTTTTTGGTTTGGGACTAATGATTTTATATGATAAAAGATTAAGAGAAAAATCTTGCTAAGACTTCATGTAAGTACCTAATTGCAATTTAGAACTTTATGAGAAGTTAATCACAAGTCTTTTGTTAAATAATAAATTAGTGGGACTACAAATAGAAAATGCGTGCATAATTTGCATGTGAGTGCGTACTCGTTCATAAGTTTGGAGAGGCACACCGTCCCGCGTCCGTGCCGTACGCCGGACAGACCTCAGACGCTCTCGACCTTAAACGATTTCGCGCTCCGACCAAATCCTCCAACAAATTAGGATTAGATGAGGGTCCCTGTGTTTTTAGGGCAAAACAGTAAATGTAATTCCAATTGAAAACTCAATTTCCCTTCGCATTGCTCAGGTAGAACGGATTTTATTTCACTCCAAAAGTGGACCCTTTTAGGTCTTATAATTTCATGATGATTGAATACTTCCCTTTTGATTAAATACCTTCATCGTATCGGAATCCAAAGAGAATACATAACATAGGAGTCTTTAAATTTTTTTAAACTGTATATTGACACTGTTGGTATTATTAAACCAAACTTAACTTACAAAAATATATGAATAAATAAGGTCTCACATATCTCTTATAATTCAGGATGATTATTATGTATTGGTAGATGCTTTCATATACCTAAAAGCTGATTTATGTGTATAAATAATTCATAAAAGTACCAAATAAGCAATGTATCGTTCCTCTGAGATATCAACCCCTTTCTTACGAGGTACGAGCCGTTCTTCTTAGCTCGCGGTTCGGGTAACTTGCACCTTATTTCATTTGGTACGTAGATCATCGTAGACGTGATGCTGGCTACTGGCGCTGATATTCCACTCGTCGGCCTTGTGCGACCGTGACGACGAAAACCGTCTTATACCTACGTAATATAATAATATTATTAACAGCCCATAAATAGGGGCCGTTGGTATTTATTAGGTACTATGGCAAGTAAATAATTATATAATAAAATAAATAAGTCTGAAATCATACCATTTCTCCGCTAAATACGTCGTGTCGTGTTGCTACGTTAGAAGGAAAGCTTACTTACGGATTTCCAGGAGAAATATTTATCATCGGAGAAATAAAAAAAACTCGGAGACAAAGAACAACGACGACTCGTCTCTGGAGGATGAAAACACAAATAAACAAAACACAAGCAATCAACCAAATCTTTATGTACTACTCCGTAACTGAATCACACCGAATTTATTTATACCGATGCGAGTGATGTGACATCGTACGTGACATACAATTTTATGAAATACATAATGCTTATTACAATTTTGCGTCCATAGACTAATACTAAAAGCTAATAATTTCACCTTTAGCCCTTTACGGTAAAGTGAGTCTCACGACGGAAATGTTCTAAAGTCTTTGTTGATTTATGTGCAAACTTCGCTTACGTGCTCATTCGGTACATGTATTATGGTATTAAAGAAATGCTATTTACGAAAATGGTGCGCAGTAAAGGACGAGGAAGGATGTCTCAACAAAATGATAATTATGGATGAATTAAAACAGAATCTTTAAAAAAACAAATGGTCTTTACTTGACAAACGTGGAGTATATCTACAGAATCCAACCGTTCAAATCGTTTGTCTGCCGATTTATTTTACAATGTAGGTATTCTAAACACAATCGTCATGTTTTCTTAGAAAGTTTATCTCAATACATATAAAACGTAAACTAATTCCAGTGCACAAACCGCCTGAGAGCATCGAACTCGATTTTCTCGAAACGAATGTTGGAGCGAGAATACGGAGAGACAGATAAAACGTGGAATCGGAAAAACTGCTTATTTTATTACCACGTCGAACTGAAAGGCGGATGGGATAGGCCTCGGGCCGGATTGGACCAACCTCAATTAGGGACAGAACATATCCATCTAGCCACGCATTCTAATCAATAGCTGGCCCAACTTACGAGTAGGTAGGTGAAGTTATCTTCTTTTAGAGATGATTTCGAGTTTTTCTTATGAATGGAGGAAAATCTGTGTAATTTACTTGCTACGTGAAATAAGTTACGGGGAAAGTAATTTTGATATACAAAAAAATATTTGATAGGTAGGTACGGAAACTGTAATTTTACTCATTGCATTTTGAGGATATAGCGGGATTCGGTCGTGGTCCACCTGCTTAGTTCACCTGGGTGGACCACGGGCACTTTTTCTTGCCAGTGGATCATGAAGAGATCGTCACAATAAAATAAAACCGGGCAAGAGCGAGTCGGACTCGCGCACTGAGGGTTCCGTAAAATCATGTTTTTAAATTTTCATCGCGAGGCCTATATTTGTCAGAGAATTTTAACACTATGCACTGCGGTGTAGAATAATACAGTTTTATGTCAACGCATCCCTTGACCGATAGTGGTACTAATATAACTTTTGTTGATGATTTCTGAAAAAGTGTGCTATTTAGAGACTTCGTTTTGTTTTTCCTGTAATCTTTACATACACTTCTATAACATATAATAATTTCAGATTTTTCTCTTTGCAAACTTCGGAGATAAGGGAGGGGAAACGGTATTTTTTTACATGTTTCATCAAAAGTCGAAAACCATGCGGCCTAAAAAAAAAAGAAAGTGTTTGAGAATGTGCAAACTGCGCTCTTTAATATGATACCCCACATGCCCTAGTATCTTCACTTCGAATTTTTCAGACCCCCTTTCTAAAAGAAATAAAAATATATGTATATTTTTATTTCTTTTAGAAAAAAAATATACATATATTTTTATTTCTTTTTTATTTGCAAAATAGTTAGGCAAACGTCGTCTAAAACTATTCCAAATTTCAAGTTGTTAGCATTAGTAGTTCTTGAGATATACAGCTGTGACAGACCGATAGACAGACAGAGTCTCACCAGAAGGGTTCTGTTTTATTTACCATTTTGTTACGGAACCCTAAAAAGAACTTATTATCACTAAAATGTAATTTCAGTAGCACAAAATGATAATTTGGTATAAGGTAATTTTAGAAAATATATTTTTACTTCTTTAATAAGTACCTACAATAGGTAACCAAGTTGGAACAATGTTGAGTATCAAAGTGTGCGGTGGTACCTACAAGTTAATTTAATGCACCTCGTCCAATGTTTTTGCTAAGCACCTGTTGTTGTTACGTAATATCTGTAAGTTAATAAGTCACCCGTTGCACCCCGCGTAACTTGCTACCAGAACACCACCACAGAATATACAAGAAGTGGTCTTTAATAAGTTTCTACCACTGACCTGTATTATACAAGTACTTGTATGATAGAGGTTAGTGGTTTCTACCTATTGAAAACATAGAGGCTATAGAAATAATGAAGTAAAATTCATTAAATACTTTTTGTTGAAATCGCAATGTACGTAATTCAATGACTTCTATCATACAAGTACTTTTATAGTCAGGTCAGTGACGTAATTTCGATCGTTTTCAGCCAGAATTTTTGTTTTATACATATATGTCGGAAATACGTCATCCGTTTGACTATTCGGAACGTCAGCGCCATCTGGTGGCGCTGGACAGAGTCTAGCCTGAGTCCGTGGAGAGGTCGAGGAGAGCGAGCTTCATGGTGAAGCGGAGGACTTGACCATTGGACACCGTACGGACAACATGTGCTCAGAAACTGTCGCGCGTTCCGTATCGTTGAGTGTGTACCTACAGTGTGTGATTTGCTGGTGTAATTAAACTGTTCGTAAAATTATAATCTGATTTGAACTGCAAACTGTTTTTCTATTGTGCAATAACCAACACATACCCACAGTAGCCCATAATAATTAAAATATGCCTGATGATAACGAGACACACTATAGCTTCTCCGTCATATATTTTTGTATTGCATCTGGCCCACTGACATAAACGGCCGTATTATAAAACAAGGTTTATCTTTAGACCCAGGTTTAAACCATCGAGTCATTTTTAAATTTTGAACTTTATTCCGACAACTGTAAAGTTCTTAATGCAAAATTGACAACTTAGACTCGGGTTTAACGTCAGTTTTTGTAATAAGAACTTTAGCTTCGTCGGATTATTGTTCGAAATTTAAAAATGGCTGGATGGTTTAAACCTGGGTCTAAAGATAAATCTTGTTTTGTATATGTTTAATAGAGGTCAGTGACGTTACGTTCTTTTAGTCGTCACCTCAGAAGCCACCCGCTTTCTTACCAACTACACCACAAATAAGCAAGCAACGAGATAATTGCATAACACACTAACTAAATGGCTATCATTTTGACAATTTAAAACATTCACTGCATTATTTACGTTGCTGACCAGACAAATTTTTCCAACGAATTTTTTCGAATATGAAGCAATTGATTAGTAATATGCTTAAAAATTATTCTAATTGTGGTTCATAGTGTTTCGCATTTAGGGCGCTGGTTACTTATTTCGTCCTACTAAACACACGTTGCCGAAGGTACGCGACCGAAGTTCGGCATGATTACGCCATTCATCATCATCATCATTTCAGCCGAAAGACGTCCACTGCTGGACATAGGCCTCCCCCAAGGGGGGGGGGGGGGGAGGGGGGGTTGCCATAATCGCCACGCTTGGCAGGCGGGTGGGCGATCGCATTATAGCATGGTGGTGGAATGCATAGAGAACGCTGCTGCCCATTCTCCGGTATGTACACTTAGTCGCCTTCTACGACACCCACGGGAAGTATGGGGTGCTGCTATTCTAGTCATGTCATTATGCCGATATTACGATAGCATTGCAGGCGTAATCATGCCGAACTTCGGTCGTATACCTTCGGCATATTTAGACACTAAGATTTGAGTAGGTACCTAACATACACGTTTGTGTTAGTCGCTTCTAGTATATTAATGAAATCAGTTTTCTTCAGCATGTCTTGAACTAAGTTTGTATTACAAGCTTGAATATGCAGACGGCAGATGTTAGCAACACCGCATATAAATTACTAACACGACCGCAATCCGCGCTTGTTTTACCTCCTCATAGCAAAGCCTCGTAGTAATTAATTCACTTAATAAGTGAGAACCGACCGCGTGACGAGCTCATCGGAATTTGTAAGTTATAATATCTTCTTCGATAATAATTTGAAGGTATTCGTACCTTCAAATTATTATGCACCTCCTTCGGGAGGTGCGTAAGGATTATATTCGTAGATATGTAGGTATGGAAAAACAGACTTGCTTCTCCAACACCAAATAAATTGAAATAAGAGATGATCAGCGACAAATTCCTTTAAATTATTGTTAGGTATATTAGTCATGCAACTGAAAGAGAGAGCACAAGACAGAAGGAATAAATAGCGATAGCTCGTGAAGGCCCTATGCGGGGCCTTAGGATACCAACAACACAACAATCGGTCCGTAGACGCAGCGCGTTGCATTTTTTGTGGAATAGTCCCCAGTTCTCTCAAGAACTCCTAAACGCATCTACAGTGGCGATCACAAGCATTGCACCAAGGCAATGACGCATAAAAAGAAAATGGATGTGATTAAACTAATCAGAAAAGAGCAGCGTGGAAGTAGGAAAAGAGCATCGTGGAAGTCAAAGTCAAAGCGTTTATTTCAAATAGGCACTTTTGAACGTCAAAAATTACTAAAATAGAATTGATTCTAGTCGCCCATTCCAAAAGGTAGTTTTCGTATGGAGAAGAATGGGCAAGAAACTCCACCGTTACTCTTTTAAAATGTTTTACAATATTTTGCATGTACATTAATTATATAATATATATATGTAAAGACGATGCACCTAAAATAAAATTACTGTACCACAATAGGTAAAAGAATTAAAAATTAAACCATAACATATAAATTAATTATCTGATAGATACATATGGTGCTCACATATTTACAAAAATGGTAAAAATAAACGATTGTCATTAAAAAATAATAATAATTAATAGTAATAAGTCAGGGTGTGAGTTAAAATAATTACAGAATGTAAATCAATGTAAAAAAAAGAAGAACAAAGAATAAATTTTACAATTAAATTAGCAACCAGTTTGATTTTGTCTTGACTCTAGATTGTCCTATGGAGCAGGACCAGCAGTAAGAGAAACAATAACAGAGCAGCACCCTTGCTTTCAATCACAATCTGAATCTTGAAGGATATTGCTAATCCATTCCTCCATTTATAATCCAAAAAATTTGTCTACTCAACAACGTAGTTAAATAACGCAATGAATGTTGTTGAGCTGCCAAAATGAAAGCCATTGCTACTGTTAGTGGGTTACGCAATTACCTCGCAGAACACAAAAGAGCTAGGCTATTGTAAAATCTTCAACTGTAAAATCTTCAAAACCAAGTCCGTACCAACAAAGCTTAGTTATCGCAGTGTTCCATAAACTTTATTTACAATTGATTTCTGCAGTGGTTTTTTCATAAAACGCGATTTTCCGAAGCAAAGTTCGAATTTTTTTACGCGCATATCAGTTCGGACCGGTGTTTCTGTGCGTGAGAACTAGACGTTGTTCGTGTAGACTAGCGTCTAACTGCTCATCACTGATACTAGCTCTGTCGGACACTAAGCCAGGTGAAAAAGCACGCTCTCTAAAGCACGCTCTCTAACTAGTTTACTCTTAAACCGTTCATAAGAATACCGCGGTTGCAACAGCCGCTACATATGGGGGCTTACCAAAGTTACAGCGAACTTTATAAATGAGAACTACACGCGGCTAGAAATTTGAATTTTTTAGCAGTTACCTGCGCCTATAAATCAAGTGTAAAGTCGCCCTAAGCTCTCCGAGATAGCTTTCTGGAACATTTTAAAATGTAAATGACGCTCAACTCCACACCTGTATAAACGTCAGGTATTATAGGTAATATGTTGATGTTATAGTCAGTCTGGGGTACCTCATAAAGATAAGAGATTCAAATCATAAAATTTGGCAATTAACAATGTTAGGTGCCTAATTTTTTAAACTGTCAGTCTTATCTTTAAATATTTTTTTTTTCAAATTACATGCCTACCTAAATAAAATAAAAACATTTTTTTTGCGTTAAACATATTGGTAAATAAATAAAAGGTAAAGGTATATTTCCTATTATATTAAGTAAGTAACTCAGAAGACTCATTACCTATTACATGGAACAAGTATCGATAAAGTCATCAACCCATGAAAAATATAAAATTATCGTTTTCAGTTTCTTAAATTGTCAAATGAAATAGGTTTATTTCATTTGACAATTTAAGAAACTGAAAGTTTTAAATTAGTTTTATTACATTAATTAAATGCTACACTATGACTACAATAAATATCTTCATGAATAAGCAGCCACCATAGCGCCCTCATAATAAAAATCTGAAAAACACGTAGAAGCATCTGAGAAGAAATGCTGAAATTCAGTCAACATGTATAGCACTTCAGAGTGAAACGACGCCATCTCATGGATGAAGTTGGAACTTCGGACCAGAGCAATAGCTAGGCGGTATAGCCGAATGTAACTTTAAACATGCCGTGCACGACCAAGCGAATAGTACCCAATGTATGCGCCAGATGACGTTTCTCAAAACTATCCCTGAGAAAAAAAAAAAAGGTCAAGTGCTAGTCGGACTCGCGCACCGAGGGATCCGTACAAATTTGTACTTGTGCTTTAAGACATTGCTTCTTGCCAAATTACATGATTCAACGAGAAGTAGGTAGGTACTCTATAGGTTTGAATGGGTTGCGAATATCAAAATATGCGGTACAAACGGAACATAAACGCCCGTATGTTTTGATTACGTTGACTAGAAGTTTGATTTTTCACGGATCGCAGCCAATTAATATCAAATAGGTACTCAGACCTATTTGATATTAATTTCAACATAATTAATAAATCCACGCGTTCCTGAGAAAAAGGGTCTCGACTGACGGACAGACACACGGGCAACGAAGTGACTTTATATGGGTTCCGTTTTTCCTTTTGAGATACGGAACCCTAAAAAAGAGTCCGACATTATTTTTGTAGTGATTAGTAGGTAACCTATGATGTACCTACTTTTGTAGTAATTTTGTTTCAAAAACTTCTAAAAAGGTCGCCAAAAAAAAATCGTAAAAGGTAAGGAAGGTGATTCTAAGTAGCGCCTAAATTGTAGTTCCTACTAAATCAAAGTATATAAGTACCTACCTATGAATCGCTCACAAGTCGCTTTTCCAAAAATAGTGTTTGAATAATAGAAGTACAACTTATTGGGATATGTTTTTAATAGGTAGGTACTATTTAGTGCAGTTATAGTTTTTGCGTAGGTTGTCTAGTTTTATCTAGAAGGCGATTTCCTTGACACGAATGTTAATGTCAGTGTCAATGCTTGCGCCTCATTATCTAGGTACACTTACCCACTTGGCCAGCTTAGTTAATAAACTATACTGAATACGTCATGGTTATTAATAAACTAGAGCTAATAAACCAAAAAACCACGAATTAGGTAGGTACTTCTGCCTGAAATTGTAGTCAAATAAGGTAGTTCATACTGAATCTTATAAAGCAGATTCTAATAGGCATGACGAATGATTTTCAAATCCTCTTCCGTAATGTACGTACACATTACTATTTACGAAAACACCTATATTTCGGTAATAAACTAAAGTTTAACGAAGTTTGAAGCCATTTTTCTAATATTTTTTCAATAGGGCGCGAAAACAGCTCACAGTGTCATGGCGTCGGATCTGATGTCACGCCTAAAGTGTTTTTCAAATAAACTTGCGATAAATGTCATTCAACCACCCTGTACCAAAAAGTCCAAATAACTTACGATAGATATCGTTCGTCATACAAAACTGTCGCTAACATTGCATCGGTTGAGTTTCATAATACCAAACACGGAGTAAGTCACTGTTTTGATCGTGTTACCGACACTGCCCATACATTTTTTTCGTATGGTTTGGAAATATTGGGATACATTAGTAGAAGGAGGTGAACAAACTTTATCGCAAGTTTATTTGAAATGAACTTTAGGTAAAAATCAAATGTTGTCAGTATACTATCTATAGTGTACTCTGTGAACCACAGTGATGTTTACATAGCCGTGACGTCATGCGCTGTGATTGGTGTTTCAGTCAAAATGGCCGACTATTTTAATCTTTTATTTTTGTGAAAATCCGATTAATCTCAAGTTTTTAAATTAAACTAAATCACTGTTTTAAATCCTTTTAATATGTATTTTCCCCTAACATCATTAAATTTTTGATTATTTGATACTGTCGTCACGCCTATTGCTAGAAGGTAGGTTATATTGGATCTCATAAACTGGTGCGATAATACGTAAGTAGGTACGTACCGCGTGACTGGAGCACAGACGTAAGTTTACGAGACTCCTTGGATGACTACAATGCACCAATCAATCACCTTAATAACAAAAACCTGCATTGTCTTCGAAACAGAATCAACATGTAAAATCTTAACTCCGTACAATAAGAGGAAGTAGTTTTAATCCAGCTTGCAAGGTTTGACCAACACTAACAAAGCAATTTAAATAAAAGCTTGTAAGTACTAAATAAAAAAATACCTACTGGATTTTCGCATCTATGTTAGCACGAGAGTCAAAAAACAAATGCGTAATGATTGCGTTTCAAACGCGTTCTTCAAAACGTCATCAAAAGGCTGATGATATCCCCTGGCTTAGGACTCATACGGTTATTATGAAAAGAATAAATCAATTCAGACATGTGAGACATTTCATATTATGCGTTATGCATGTTCAAAATCCATGCTATAAAGAAACGGAAAAGTCATATGTGATAGATTAATGTGCCCCGAATCCTGAGACTCCTGAGTTACATCACATCATATGCTCGTAAATCACCGGATTCTGTAAATAGCCCAAGTTTCGTGACGATCCCCCTGACATCCCGCCGATCTAAATATCGTTAAAAACGAACTGATGCTATTTATAATCCTACTGCCACTTCCTTGTATTACTCGCGAGATCACACACCTGTAGGGGATATAATGGTAGCTGTCATACTTAAAGAACCTGTAAAGTCAAATAAACTATTGCATTGTGGTTAATTAGTTATAAATCCACATATCTCTTGACAGTGTCGATAATATTTTGTTTATAAATTACATTCGTCTATGCCACTTTTATAAAAGTGAATTTCAAATTAAAATGTATTACGTTATAAATTATTATTCTAGCTAACGCATTAATTAAATTAGGTGGGTACACGTACTAAATATCAATTGAATGAGGCGAGAACATAGCCTGTGACTGGTTTTTATGTAGGTATGTCACTGGTACATGGAATTATTAAGTACATATGAAGCTAACTAATTAGCTATTTAGTTCAATTAACGCAGCCTGCTACCGCGTTATACCATTCCATTTAATTAAAACTAAGCAGCTCTTATCTATGGTATACCTACCTACTCCAAATTGAGGGCAGAGATTATGTTGGGGTAAGTTCGGCGCTAAGATTCTTCTTCTTTTTACGGTCTTCTGTACCTACGTATTAGTATAAGATACTTACGGAAAGTTTTGTCTTGACCGATCCACCTTGACCCACCAAAGGCCGTAGATCCATCACGGAAAACAAGGTTTAATTGAACTTGCATACATGGATTTTAAAATAAATATAAAATTAGCTAAGTACTACGGACTCGTCATTTCAACTGTTCTGATTGATGACTGAGGCCGGTTGGCTCCCCCCTTACCAGATGCCGATTGTAATATTCTCTGGTGATAACCATATTATAAAGTGCGTATATTATCGAAATATCAAAGGAGTGAGGTGAGCGGGGCCAACGCCGCGCTTTGTGTTCCTCTCAGCCTCTGTGTTAGAGCACTCATGTATGTGAGATTATTACAAGTACCTACTTACTCAAACAGACATAATGTTGGACTCCATTATAATATAATAGGGAGGAATATATTTACAAGCCGTGCGCCCGGTGGGATCCCCAACGGCAAAAATGACCAAGTTCCATATAAACTTTCATCCACAATTTAACCCCTTTAGGATTTGAATAATGAATTTTCAAATTCCTTCCTAATGCTTTGCTTCTAGACTCAACAGCTTAGGACTTCCTAATGCTATGCTTCTAGACTGAACAGTTTAGGACTTCCTAATGCTATGCTTCTAGACTCAACAGTTTAGGACATCCTAATGCTATGCTTCTAGACTGAACAGTTTAGGACTTCCTAATGCTATGCTTCTAGACTGAACAGTTTAGGACTTCCTAATGCTATGCCTCTAGACTCAACAGTTTAGGACTTCCTAATGCTATGCTTCTAGACTCAACAGTTTAGGACATCCTAATGCTATGCTTCTAGACTGAACAGTTTAGGACTTCCTAATGCTATGCCTCTAGACTCAACAGTTTAGGACTTCCTAATGCAATGCTTCTAGACTCAACAGTTTAGGACTTCCTAATGCTATGCTTCTAGACTGAACAGTTTAGGACTTCCTAATGCTATGCTTCTAGACTCAACAGTTTAGGACTTCCTAATGCAATGCTTCTAGACTCAACAGTTTAGGACTTCCTAATGCTATGCTTCTAGACTCAACAGTTTAGGACTTCCTAATGCAATGCTTCTAGACTCAACAGTTTAGGACTTCCTAATGCTATGCTTCTAGACTCAACAGTTTAGGACTTCCTAATGCAATGCTTCTAGACTCAACAGTTTAGGACTTCCTAATGCTATGCTTCTAGACTCAACAGTTTAGGACTTCCTAATGCTATGCTTCTAGACTCAACAGTTTAGGACTTCCTAATGCAATGCTTCTAGACTCAACAGTTTAGGACTTCCTAATGCTGTGCTTCTAGACTCAACAGTTAAGGTTGTGCGAGTGTGCCTTGTTTCTCTCAGTGGTCATTCACGTACAATACTTACACAACGTAAAAAAACTTACATTCATTCATATGAATTTAAGATTTTATTAAGTTTTTATCTATTATGTGTAAGTGGGTTCTTAATTTACTGATTTACGAACTCTTTTTTTTTTCCAGCAACAAAGTCAAAATACAGGCCTGTTTAATACACGACTCTCTCGATCTATAAAAAAAAAATCAACGCAAGTGAAAATCAGCCTCACTTTCCCCGTTATGTAAGAATTATCTGAGAAATGTCGTACGTAGAATCGGTACGTAGTGCGCAGTTCGGATACGTGTCGCGCAGAGACGCAGGGCGGCACTGGGCCACTGGCGCCTCACCGCCCGCCCTGCTCGCTCGCCCGCCGTGTCGCATCTAGCTCCAAAGCAAGATCTACGAGACAGGTCTAACAGCATTGCTTGCTTTCCACGAAGCTCTATCAGTAACCAAGGTAACATTCAAACATTGTCTTTTTATTTTATATTTAATTTTTATGTTTTATTCATTTTGTAACTCTCTTTGTCTCCCTTTCCGCGGCTCCGTGTCAGTAGGTCGAATTATCGCGGATGATTATGTACCACTGCGTCTGTTTACATTTTTCATTTACATTATTATAGATATGCTGCTACATTTCATCGTTTATCAGCCTTTGTTTCTCATAGTTCTTTTAATTGCATACTTAAAGCATCCTAGAATAACGAGCTAACCATTTGTTTATTTTATACCATATTTATACCCTTACTGCATGTACAACTCGTTTCGACTAATTTTAGTGAAAAGGTAGGCAGAGAGTCATAGACTGATAGACACTAGGCTCTGCTGTGTGTATATAAATGATAAGAGTGACATTTGTTATATCTATGGTTTATAAAACAGTTTCAACTTTTTTTTAATTACCTACCATTTTAAAACAAGTCCAATTATACAACTTTATATTTAATGTACGCATCCTATAGATACCCTTGTCGTTGGTTTTATCTAGTACTGTACGGGAGCGAACTAAATCGGAAGTTACAAAGGACCTCAAAGGATTTAGGTCAGCGAACCTCGGTGCTTGGTCGATGAGGGCACGCGCGTTCTTTATTATCATCTTATTGACGGGTTACTCTAATCCAAAGCTCTAGTCTAACTCAAATGGTAACAAGGACTAGGGTAAGCTATTGTTTTTATTCAACCTTCATTATATTTAATTCGGGCTGTAATTTTTATGAACAGAGCTAGCTGTGTTTAGGGGTAGCTACAGCGAACAAATAATGTAGGTAGGTACTAGAATCGAATTGAACAGAGTTCAAACTTCCGACTTAGGTCACCATTTGAAGCCTATTCATAAAGACAAGCAGAAGGATAGTAGAACTGCAGAATCACCGACATAACTTGCAGTAGCACCGGCTGAAGTGGCTTGTCATCTATATACTTATATAAAATTGAAAGTCCTGACTGACTGATATTATCAACGCGCAGCCTAAACCGCTGGTCCTAGAGACTTGAAATTTGGAGGGTGTATTCTTTGTGAAGAGTAGGTATCCACTAACTGAATCATTATTAAGATTTGGAATAATTTTCTGGGGCAATTCAACTCAGACGGACACTGCGCTCAAAGCACAAGCGTTGTATAAGGGCTATGTTTGGGTTGCAAACTACTGACAGTTGCAAACCAATGTTTATACAGCACAGAATTCTAACAATTCCGTCACTTTACATATTAGAAATATCGTTGTTTGTAAAAATCAATCTTCATTTGTTTCCCCTTCGGATTAATAATACAGACAGAAATAGACGCGAGAAGTACAGACTTTAGGTGCAATCACTCTCCGCCAAAACAGCACTTCTAAGAAATAGTGTAATATGCATGGCCCCATTAATATACAATAAAATTCCTAATTCCCTTAGGGAAATGAATGGGGAATGAATTCATTCAAGCGATAGCTAAAAAAAAACCGGCCAAGTGCGTGTCGGGCCACGCACAGTGTAGGGTTCCTTAGTAGCCTGTTATCACAATGTAGTACAATTCTGTTGTTCTTGATTCTGAATATAAAAAAAAAATATTCATATTTTGATTTTCAATGCAAGTCTTTACCCGTTATAAACCAGCAACTACTTCATCTTAGTCACTTTAAAGGATTAATGCTAAGGAATTTGTATTTGGTACAAAATTATCCAACATCCAAGTTCAACGACTATTACTGCTAAACTAATAAAGTTATCTTAACCGCTATACTTTTTCTTTAAAGTTCATGAAATTTCCTTGTAGGAACTACGGAACCCTAAAAATTGCTAATTAGTAAGGGATACTATAGTGTTACGAAGTTTTTAAATGACAAATTTTGAATTAAGATAACTTAATATGTATGTAGGTACTTAGTTTTATTAATTTTATTGTTTTAATTATTACAATTTTTTTGACTATATTTAGTATTGAATTTATTTTGACTATACTTAAGTAATTTAATTATTTCGTTTTATAATTCCTACTAAATACTACAAACTAAAACTATTTTGTACGCCGAATATGGCAAAACATGTTGAACCAGCAATATTTTTCCATCCATATGTGCATATATTATATCTATGTATCATGTTACACATGTTTAAACAAATAAATGCATCTTTATCTTTATCTACTAAGAAAGGGTTTTCCTAAAATCCACCCCTACCTATAATAAGAGGGTGAATGGGGGAGGGTGAAATTTTACGCGGACGAAGTCGCCAGCAAAAGCTAAGTGTCAGTATAGGTACATATTGCCACTCTGTTCAACTTTAGAGGAGCTTATAACCCAACTCCACAAGGTGGACCGGTGACCTGGTGAATGTCAAGCAGTGGACATTGTTTCGGTTGCAGGATGATGTCCGGACTTTGTTATGATTGTATTTTTGTGAAATAAATACGTAGGAAAGAGCGACTTACCTAACTATCACAGTTTATGTAGGTAGTGTGTAGCTTGTGTCTACACCCAGAGCAGAGGTTCCCACGACATACAAACATTCTAACAGTACCTACACATTATCAGCATTCAATGCGACATACTGTACGTGTGTATGACGTGAATACAGGTTTATCTGCGTAGCTGACGTAATCGGCGATGCATCAACTACGAACGTCGAACGTTATGTTACGGAGTTACGTTCGGTTAGCAGCCATTGAAGGTGATTCCATGTCGGAGACAAATAAACCGTTGGTTTTCTTGTATTGTTGATTAGTTAGGTAATTACAGGTGAATAGAATAGATAGGTAGGCACCTATCCAACGTGAAACAATAAATTATACATAATTACTGTACAAAGGTGAACTGCCCTGACTTCAGTCTGGTGTAGATTCTAATAAACATAAAATCACAAATACACGCAGAAAGTCGGATTAACAAAACTCCATTGAATTGCATCTATTTTTTAACACTAAACTTCTAGAACTAGAGTGATAACGTAACGTACGTGTTAACGTAGTGGTAACTAGAGTGATAGAGGTAGCAAAACAGATAGATAAGTACATTTTCAAACCAATGAAGCAACTGATTTCCCAAGAAGACACACTACGTTACATACATTACGTCATACCTATAAGTGTGTGTTAGACGAAATCATCCTCTCGCCTACCCATTTGACACCAATTTGGTATCAAGCGGCAGAGAAGTGACAACATTAGCTAACCAGCTACAGGCGTGCCCCTGAGTGTATCAACAATGAAGCCAGTCACAATCTGAACACAGTTGCAGACGACTACAGACGCGGACGCACAACGCGAAATCAGTACTATTTTGCTCGTTGTGGCACGAATCCAAATACAATTAAATCTGCTCTAGTTAGTGAAAATCTGAAATATATTTTGTACCCTAATAAACCAAATAATTCTTCACAGTGCGCGATTTTTGTGACAAAACAGGATATCTCTATCAACAGATTAAAAAAGTAAGTTGTAAAATGCGTTATGAGCTTGTAATAAATAACGGCAGAACATAATTTTAAATCTATACATATAATAAATCTGTAGAAGGGTCAATTCTGTACATTGAAAATATTGAAAAAATAAATAGCGGGGGGTGTTGCTGGATCGACACCAAACCCGAATATGTGATTAAAAAAATTTTTGTCTGTCTGTCTGTCTGTCTGTCTGTATATGCAGGCATCACGTGAAAACTAACGGTTCGATTTCGATGAAACTTGGTATAATTATACCTTATTATCCTGGGCATAAAATGGGATACTTTTTATCCTGGAAAAATACGTAGAAAAAAAAATCTTATTTTTCAGTTTTATTCATAGACTAGCTTCCGCCCGCGACTCCGTCCGCGCGGATGTCGGTCTTCGCGTGGATGGTTTATTTCTCCATTTTGAGTAACTCTGACAATGACATCTTATAAATATCTATTGGACCCAAATACGGCTAAGCCTATAATAATTAAGGAGATCCCTCTATTGAGCTACTGCTGTTGAGCTCGCGTTCTGTAGTAAGTTTTTTTTTCATAGTAATTCCGACCTTGATAAGTAGCATGTAGCAGTAAATTACTGACAGTGACGAAAAGTTTGCAATAATAAAAAAGTGATCGTGACAATGCGACAGAAAGTTAATTGAGAGCTTCAGCATACACAACATTGTTAGTGAGCTCGTCCGGAATATGAACATGAAGATTTCTTGGACTGCTCACACGGGAAAGAGCCCGTACTACGTAAAGTTGCCCGTGTGAAAAACAACTCGCAGTAAGATCTACGCCAGCAACTCCTAGGGTCTGACCTTGAGCCTTATTTATTGTCATGGCGTAACATAAAGCTACAGGAAACTGTATGCTCTTAAATTGAAATGGAAAATTATCCACTACGGGTAATGCAACGTGTGTTCGCGGTTCTACAGAACAACGACTATGAATAAATCCGAAAAATAAGATTTTTTTTCTACGTATTTTTCCAGAATAAAAAGTATCCTATTTTATGCCCAGGATAATAAGGTATAATTATACCAAGTTTCATCGAAATCGAACCGTTAGTTTTCACGTGATGCCTGCATATACAGACAGACAGACAGACAGACAAAAATTTTTTTAATCACATATTTGGGTTTGGTATCGATCCAGCAACACCCCCCGCTATTTATTTTTTCAATATTTTCAATGTACAGAATTGACCCTTCTACAGATTTATTATATGTATAGATTTTATTCATAGACGTTGTTTTGTAGAACCGCGAACACACGTTGCATTACCCGCAGTGGATAATTTTCCATTTCAATTTAAGAGAATACAGTTTCCTGTATCTTTGTGTTACGCCATGACAATAAATATGGCTCAAGGTCAGACCCTAGGAGTTGCTGGCGACCGCGAGTTGTTTTTCACACGGGCAACTTTACGTAGCTCTTTCCCGTGTGAGCAGTCCAAGAAATCTTCATGTTCATATTCCGGACGAGCTCACTAACAATGTTGTGTATGCTGAAGCTTTCAATTAACTTTCTGTCGCATTGTCACGATCACTTTTTTATTATTGCAAACTTTTCGTCACTGTCAGTAATTTACTGCTACATGCTACTTATCAAGGTCGGAATTACTATGAAAAAAATACTTACTACAGAACGCGAGCTCAACAGCAGTAGTTAGCTCAATAGAGGGATCTCCTTAATTATTATAGGCTTAGCCGTATTTGGGTCCAATAGATATTTATAAGATGTCATTGTCAGAGTTACTCAAAATGGAGAAATAAACCATCCACGCGAAGACCGACATCCGCGCGGACGGAGTCGCGGGCGGAAGCTAGTATCTAATATAACTTATTAAACAACAGCATACAACTTATAATAAATCATTATGTAAAATCCCGTAACGTAATTTACATATAGCTAGGGTTACCATCCGCCCGGATTTGTCCGGACAGTCCGGACTTCTAGGACTTTGTCCGGCTCTTTAATTTGTCTAAATGTTAAAACTTATTAACATAAGTACTTAATACCAAAATATTTATTAACTTCTCATTCATCTAAAAACAAAATATTATACTCTTTAACAATCAACTTAACGAGATCAAACAATAAATCTTGTACTTATTGCAAATTTGCAAACAATCAACTACAATATTATTTTACGTAAAAATAGTTTCACGTAAAATAATCAAACTTAACGCTAATTTCTGGCAGGCATAGGTTTTTACATTTTTCAGCGCTATTTTTTTTGATCCCCGCAACCCGCAACCCTCCCCTCGCGAGCGTCTGCCGCCATACCTACCATACCACTGTACCTAACTAAGTGGGTAATGTTTTGTGACTAAAATGTCCGGACTTTTATTGAAATGTCAGGCTTTTTGTCAGGACTTTTCAAATTTCTAAATGGTAACCCTACATGTTGCATAATTCTCCCATGACCTCTTGCTAACCGGAAGTCGAGACCTACCTATATAAAATAATGGTTTTAGTCCCATCTCGACATCCATGAATTTATTTATCATGCCCACGAAACATTCCCATCTCTGCACCCTGTCCTAAATTATTGCTCCACATACAAAAATGGAAACACAATATCAGTATAGTAAGTAAATCAACTTGATTATTAGATCCAATTAATATTTTTCAAAAATTACCGTTTACAAAACAAATTTAATTTAAAAAACTAGTGTATAGAGGACAAAGTAAAAAAAAATGTTTTCTAACCTAGCCTTTTTTTTTTTTTTTTTTTTTTTTTTTTTTAACGTGGAGAAATGCTCATGCATTCTGCACTACCACGGGGAGGTAGTGCAGTTATGTGGGACTCTAACCCACTAAAACTCCACGGTGTCCTCCTCTGCCGCTTACGGCGGGAACACGGGCACGCATTAGCACTCATCCGTGAACCCGCCGCGGCTGTCCGTAACCGGACCCTCCTCTGGGGAGTACTCCCCATCACCGGCGCACCAGAACACATAGCACGCCGTGACCACCCCAGGGACCAAACCAGCACATGGGCGCCAGACGACCCCGTGTCTGACAATTAGCCTAACAATGATTTAGGACAGGGTGCCGAGATGGGAATGTTTCGTGGCAGTCATAGATATATTTTACATTTCTATGGAAATGATAAATAAATTCATGGGTGCTAAGATGGGACTAAACCTAATAATGTCGGCACGGTAGGCAAGTAAATATTTTACTTATTTTTTTTTCCACTGAACACTAACTGAAACATTTTACCATCTATAATCATGTCGAAAAATTTCCAAATCTGTGTGTTCTTTTCACATAAAATTTATCGCCTACCTAAAAGATACACACATAATATTATTCTCAATTAAAATTTTGGGCTTACCTACCTAGTGCCAGGTAGGCTTACTATGCACACGTCATGTCATGACTTCATGAATAGACTACATAAGTATTGTCATGTTTACCTATCCGGTTATCTAAAGATATTAGGAAAGAGTTAAATATGTCACCAAATATATCCTCGCAAGGTTACAAAGAGGTTGTCGACCTAGTTGTATTGATTAAAAACATGAAATGCAAACAGAATTTTTCAGCGAGGCGTTTTCAATGATTCTCTTGCAAATCAAAGCGAATCTATAAAGAAGTTTTTAATGCTCTATAATTCTTTCCTCCTTTTTAGGGTTCCGTACCTCAAAAAGAAAAACGGAGCCCTTATAAGATCACTTCGTTGTCCGTCTGTCCGTCGGTCAAGAGCCTTTTTTTCGGGAGCGCGTGGAGTTATCAAGTTGAAAAATACTCAGGGCCGCAATCCCTTGAAGCAGTGAAACAATCAAACTTCTAAGTCAACGCAATCAAAAGATGCGGGCGTTTATGATCTGGAATCAAAACCTATAGGTAGGGTACTTACAGTTGACCTAGAATGATGAAATTTTGCAAGAAGCAATAGCACAAGTAAAGATCCGAAAACCGTAAATTTGTAGTTACACTACAAAAAAAATCCGTGGTAAACTATTTACATACCTACAAATTTATACGGAACCCTCGGTGCTCGGTGGTGAGTCCGACTCGCACTTGTTTTATATATTTACACTTACAGACGCCAGCACATCAAGCTACTACAATCTGTCAAATTTATTTAATAGATTTTCAATTTTATCGCTAAAGCAAGCTTGATGTGCTGGCATCTGTACATCACATTGTTTTAAGAGCTGATTTTTCCAACGCCAGATAGGTAATTTATGATTTTATATGGGAAATAATTTTGAATTTTTGACAGTTCTTATCTGTCGATTGAAAAATCAGCCTTAAAACTGTTAGCATAAGTATTATCTAAATATGATCCTGTTTGAAAATTAATATTTTTACTTCAAGTATGCATAATAATGCATACTTAAGAAAAAACTAATACCTAAATTACACC
Organism: Mesoligia furuncula; assembly: GCA_916614155.1. Classification (NCBI taxonomy): domain Eukaryota; kingdom Metazoa; phylum Arthropoda; class Insecta; order Lepidoptera; family Noctuidae; genus Mesoligia; species Mesoligia furuncula. The sequence continues at coordinate 11,963,332 of OU744811.1, read as the reverse complement.
CAAAATGTAATTAGGGTAACGGACGTTTCCGATAAACTGCCAAATGAAGTCACGTCCGATTTTAAATTGAGTTACCATAATGTATAACGTTCCGTTGTTGAAGTCTGAGGCACAGTATAAAGATCATACAGTATTGTAACTCGGCCGTAACCTTGAAATAAATGCCTACAGCCGCGCGGTACGTAAACATGCGATAGGGCTGCCCGCCTCCAGCATAACTTATAAATTTGCGACCGAAAAATATTTGCGCCTCGACTGAGACGTACGAAATGCTTTATTATTAAATTTTAAAGTATAAAAAATCCGCACTCTAATTTAAAGCTTAATTAAAAATTGTTTTGGAAAACATGGACAAGGTGCAGAAAAAGGAATATCTTTTACTTGGTTATAGATACCTGAGGGGCCCGTGGCTAAATAATAACAGCCGCACAGGTCGATCGATCAGGTTAAGCTACGCTTGCCGCGGTTGGTCTGTGGATGGGTGACCATCTTTACATACCGTGACCCCTCCGTGCCTCGGAAAGCACGTTAAGCCGTTGGTCCCGGCTGTCATTCGTGGATCTTCGACAGTCGTTACGGGTAGTCAGAAGCCCGAAAGTCTGACAACCAGTCTTACCAAGGGGTATCGTATTACCCACTAACTGGGTTGTGGAGGTCAGATAGTCAGTCGCTCCGGTTCCGGATCCGGTTAGACTGGAAGCCGACCCCAACATAGTTGGGAAAAGGCTAGGCAGATGATAGTTATAGATACCTGCAGCTACTTTACAATTTATATGTTTGGTTCCACAAATTAATCTTATTGTAGTCCGTATATCTTAATCATAGTATAATCTTATTGTAGCACAATATAGCCTACTCGTCATATTAAATATGTACTTAAACTTATTTTTAGTGAAAAAATCGCGCGGTTAATGTTAATAAAACAACACACCGTCCCACATAGGAGTATTTGCATCTAAAATCCGGTCAAAATTATTTAATGGCTTATTTAATAATAAAACATTATAATAGGATATAATATAATGTTTAATGATAATAAAAAGTACATTCATAGAAAAAAACACGTTTTTTTACTTAAGTTCTTAAAATTGTCTTAATTGTCCTCTTCCTCTTCATCGTCTTCATCGGTATTTTCGCAGCTGACGTTGTCTTCTGTTGACGTTGATGGTAAAGATGGCGGCACAATTGCGACCATCAGATCAAGCGCCTCTTTTGAAAAACTTTTTCTCTTCAATTGCGGTTTTGGCCGAATTGAGCTTAAATAAGGATCGGAACTTAACAACAATCTATTAATAATGTCCCTGTTGCAGTCTTCTCTAGAAAATTTTCTAGAAAAGTCAAGCCTGTACTGCCTAAAGTTTTTATTTCGGGCCTCAGCCGCCTCTTCAGACAATTGACCAATAGGCACGATAGCTTGGCTTATGACTTCAGCTCCATGAATCAAAACTTTGTGAATTGTAGGTGACATAGGATACCATTCATACAAATCAGTATACAACTTTGCTGTTGCCTGGGCGTAAGAAGCAAACTTTTCAACATTAACACTGATTCCGCTGGCGATTACCTCTAGGATTACTCTCAATCGCTTGATGAGGTCTAAATTAATTCCAGTAATGTGAGATGAAGTTTCTGGGTCTGCAAAAAACCTTCGTGATGTATTTCCATCATTGGTGTTGCCAAATCCTGCTTTAGGCACGTCTACGAGCAGTCCCATTTGTTCTCTAAAATCATTTTGTATTTGCTCTTTCCTTTCCTTAACAGTTTTTTTTTCTACTGCTGTACGTGCCTGCCATTTTTTTAATGGGAGTTTATAGGCGAGGTGGAGCAGGGACTCAAAAAACCTTATTCTGGCGTGAAGCACAGATAGTCCAAACTGCAAAGCTTCGACATTTACGTCCTGTATAGGTACTTCTCTTAACTTGTTAAAATCTTTTGAAGTCTGTCCACAAATATAACATCGCATAGTTGATGCTGTGTCAGTAGCAGCATTGCATACTTTGCCATCAATCATTGTGAACAGCATTGTGTGTTTTATTTTCACTATTCCATCAGGAACTGTAATTTCAGTTTTTGATAGATTTTTTGATTGGCCATTAACACGTTCCGGGACACTAAACGCACATAGACGTGATAACAATAAAACTTCTATTGTGTCTCGTGTTGTGTCTGGGAACGTGTTAACATAACTTATCTCCTCTTTAGTAATATCTTTGGATTCACTGATAAATCTGATCCGTATTGGTCTACAGAACCTAACTGAAGATGGCATTGGGTTTTGCCAAATTATTTTAATTTCACCATTTATATTGACAATCAGTCGCAAAGGAACTAGGGAACTTTGAAATAAATTAGCGTCACTATCAGAGCTGTTTTGGAACTTTTGTTTAAACTGCGACTGCTGCGATCCATCGCATCCCCATTTAGATATTAGTTCCATATTTTCTTTTTCTTCCTTTGTACACGTTTCTATCACCTCTACAAGGTATTTGTACAGGCGAGATGCTGTGTGATCTAGTAATCCTTGCAGTTGGATTTCCATGCACGTTTCAGTGACGCCTATTGTTTCTTCCTTTGGGTAACAATCCTTTTTTGCCTTTTGTATTAATGAGTAACATGGATAGATACTCTTATTAGCATTATAAAGGATTTCCCATTGCCTTCTTGTAAAATCACCTTCAACGAAAATTGACAGTGCCTCTTGCGGCGTGTGCTTTTTTACACTTATTTGTTTTTGGGATAAAGTGTAAGATTTACGAACTTTCGTCGCTCTTGTTGGCGTTGCCACTATTTCTTTAATCATAGCTGAGGCATCAGTGTTTCCAATAATGCGTTGACTGACTCCAGCTGCATATGTTAGTTCTTCAGCAGGTATTTGCTTCCGTATCTCACTAGTTTTTCGTCGCTTACTACGCTCACTTAAGTTTTCAAAAGATTTTGTTGGCCGACCCGGCTTATATGTAAGCTCTGCACTAAATTTCTGCAACTGTATAGACGATTTGAGCCATTTGTCGTTATTACGCAAAAAGCGCTCTTCTTTGCGACTTGCTGCTACCCATTTTCGTTTAAATTCAGTCTTGAAAAATCTCAGAGTACGATCCAAAATATTTTTTTCATAATCAGGGCATTGGGTTATTTCAACTAATTTTGTTCCCAAAAACTCCAACTTTTCTTCAATTTTCTTTCCTTTACAGTCACGCATGATGTCGTACAAAGCTCTTCTGGTAAAACTAACAGTTGATTCTACATTATCTGAAAATAAAAAATAAAACAACGTAAAGTCAAATATATCCACTTTTTACACTAACATATTCAAAAAATAAAAAAAAAACAATGGCGCGCGTGGGCGCGGCAAATTTTGATTGATTTTACCAAACCATATTCTAGGCAACATATTAATCGTAAAATAAAGGTTTGACAAGCCTTGACAAATAAACAAAAACACGATTAAATAAAATATTTTAGACAATTTATTTCAAATTTTCGGTTCATCTTTCCAAATTTTTTTAAACACATAAATGAATCAAAAAGTATTTAATTGTTATGTTAAAATAATCTACGTACCTTGTACTTCCATATTGACAATGTTTTTTTCCACAATTTATCACACCAAACGTACAGTTCAAACTCCAATGCAGTGAAAATAAACAAGCGCCGAGAACAAAGACATGCGGTTCAGACAACGACTGGGTTCCGACTGCTGGTGCGGGAAGGGTCGACTACCTGAGTCACAAATGTGTCCCTTTTTCAATGGACGGGTTATTAAGCTGCAAAAATGTGTGGTATTAATAGGTTTTTATTTAACTTCGTAAATTCGACTTTTGACCGGATTTTAGATGGAAATACTCCTGTCCGTTCGTCACTGCGGTACAGTCGCGACTGTCTGCATGCCGAGCGCATGCCGAGGTCGAGGCGCGTAGGTATAGCTCGCGTTTCGTCCGTTTGTATGAAGTCGAAATACTGTATGATCTTTATACTGTGTCTGAGGATAATAAAATTATGAAGTAGGGGTGTAGTTTTGGATTTTGTCAAAAGTTATCGCTCTGCAAGACTTCCCATTTGCTCATTTGTAAGTTTTGACTTATTATTATAAGGCTAGGCCCTCTATAGTCACAGTGATTACATGTCAGGTCTGCCGTGTTGGGCGTCAATTAGGTAGGTAGGTACTGGGTATAATCTTATGCAGGGTTTTCGAATTTGCCCAGTCCCAGTCCTTAACTATCACAATCGGCCACGCGACCTCAGTCGTTATTAAACGTTAGCTCTATTTGGGTCACGGTCGACCAGTGCCTACGATTACGACGCGTGTTATGTTCATCATAGCTAGAATGAGCTTATTGACTGTTACACCTACTTCATTTATTATTTAACAGAGGTATCCTTGTTTTTAGACGTACCTAATAGTAGGTGAATGAGAGTGAGGGAAGAGAGAGTGCACCTGTGTCTGCGCACACACTTGTTCACTATGATATCTCTCGCGCCGAAGGCTGGTCTCCGTAGAGAGTGATCGCCATGACCGAAATTCGGTCTGAAGGACTTTGAAGTCCTTCAGACCGAATTTCGTTCATGGCGAATGGTTAGAGTTTGCCTAAATACCATCTAGGTACTATTGATAGTAGGTAGGTACCTACTGTACCTAGATTGTATTTAGGCAAACTCAAACCATTTATTTCAATTAAACCATTTACAGGCACTTTTGAATAGTCAAAAAGTCGGTCAGTCAGGGGCCCAAGACTGCTATTTTTATAAATTCATCATTCCAACACGATCCCATCACCACATTGTCATTTTGCTAAAAGTTCGTAATCTGCTAAATTCATAATGGTTGATCATTGGTCGGTCAATGGCACAGAAATTATACGATCTCGTAACGAATTAAAAGCAATGACTGCAGAATGACGTTCTAATGGTAGGTAACTGATCAAAGGAACTGTCAAAATTTTAGCAGATTACCGCCTAAGTCAGTAATTCATTTTTCATTAAGTACGAGATTACCATTCTATGCCATTTCTTTCAATGGAGTGTCAATGGTTGACCATTGGAAAGTCATAATGACGCCATTATGTTAGTAGATTACCAAAGCTGTCAAAATCAACAATTATGAAATCAATGATGGACCATTCTGACACTATTGTAATAGCAGATTTGAGGCCCTGAAAATATGAAGCTAGTTGCCCATTTCAAAGTGTAGGTAACTATGGAGAAGAACGGGCAAGAAACTCCATGGACACTCTTTTAAATTATATTTTTACAAAAATATTAGTTACATCATTAATGTTGAATTTACAATTAAGTATGAGAACGATGTAAAAAAGACTTAGGTACGCGTTAAAAGCGTCCAGAGTACAGCAATTAGTAAGAAAACAACAATCCAAAAATAAAATAATTAAAAATAAGTCGAGGCAGCTGAGTGATGACCAGACCCAACTGACGGCGCCCATTCACGAACATGACGCATAGATCAGCACCATTCAGCTCAACCATTTTGAAGGGAGCTAAATGATCCAACACACACGCCACCGTCAGCGAGACATTTGTGTGAGCATGACATACTATCAGCCGCCATGGCACATTCAAGTCAATGAAAGAAAATTTTACCCGGTAAATGGTAAATAAGGTAACACAGTACATACATAAAACTCATCAACTCACATCTGTGCTATGCAATTATACAATACAAAGGAAATTGAGTTTATACAATGCAAAGATAGTCTTACAATCTTCACCAGCTCCAACAGTATTTTCAAGTGTTAATCAGTTAGTTGTGGTCGTGGAGCAGGACCAGCATTAAGCCAGGCATTTTTATTAGCGATGTAATCCCCTTACTTATAATATGCCTGACTGCATAGCGTGCGTTTTATACAAGACTTGAATTTTGTCTCATTCAGTTGAAGAATGAGGGGAGGTATTTTATTATAACATTTTTTTTTAATTTTTTTATCATTTATACAAAAGAATAAAGGATTATTCATATTAAATAGCAACCAAAAACCACTAAGGTTTAAACAGTACCCTATAAAAGATGAGTCTACTTTAGCCAGACTGAAACCTGGTTGAACTAATAGGTCCCTATTTCTAATACTATAATTATCTCTTTCACCTCTTTTGCTAAAAAGATGTAATTTTCTTCTTACATACATGATGTTTTCGTAGATATATTGACAAGGCACCGTCATGATGTTAATTTCCTTAAACAGTTCCCTTAGAGAATCGCGCCTGCGGAGATTATATATGGCTCTGATAATAAAAATTAATAAATAATAATACTTTTCTTCAGAATAAAAATAGAATCGATGTCTGCAGCCCGTCCCCAAAGTAAAATACCGTAAGACATGATACTATGAAAGTAACTAAAATAGACTAGTCTCGCGGTATCTACATCAGTAAACTGACGGATTTTTATGACAGCATAAGCTGCTGAACTTAGCCGTCCTGCAAGAGATGTTAAATGAGGATCCCATTGTAGCCTTGAGTCGAGCGTGATCCCCAGGAAAACAGTTTTATCGACGAATTCTAGTTGCTCTTGATTCAATATTATCTCACAATCACTACCCTTGACATTTGGTAAAGAAAATCTTATGCACTTCGTTTTTTTCCATTTAATACTAAAATATTAGCAGTGAACCAATTTTGGACCTGCAGTAGGGCGTTATTTACGTCGTCAAAATTTGTAGCACGGTTATTTACCTTAAAACTTAAGGAAGTAACAGCAAATAACACCATTTGTGGTTGATTTTTTAATAAATGGAGTAGAGATCATTAACATACACTAAAAATAGGAAAGGACCCAACATCGAGCCTTGTGGCACACCCATTTTTACTGTTAAACCATGTGAATTGACACCATTTATTTGAACTTGCTGTTGTCTATCATTTAAATAAGAACTAACTAAACTGAGCGCAAGTTTTCCAAGTCTTTAATGCTCAAGTTTCAAAGGCAAGGTTTCGTGATCGACGTAATCAAATGCCTTGGAGAGGTCACAAAAGATTCCTATGGCTTCATGGGCTTTTTCCCACGCGTTAAAAATGTGTTTTAATAAAGTTACACCGGCGTCGGTCGTACAACGTCCTTTGGTGAAACCATATTGTTGATCTATTCGTGTTAAAATTATTGAGCATTTGAATAAGCATTCTTTTCAAACACCTTACTGAAAACCGGCAACACGGATACGGGTCTATAATTTTGTGCTGTATATCAATGTTACTAACCAACGAGCATCACTCACAGGAAAATAAAAAGGAATGGGTAGTAAGTGAACCCGCAGGTACATGTCATTGTTTCCGTCACGCCAGTGAAGATGTAATACAAACCTGTCCGCAACAAGCCCGGTTCTAGAAGCCGAGCAACAGGTTTATACAATGTGAAGACAACAATACAATAATAAATGAAAACACTGGCAATACTAATTGTTTATGAGTTTATTGGGACTATAAAAATAAACCCTAGCATCGAAATGAAAAAAATGTTTTCAAACACACTAAATATAAGGTGTAGGTCGTGTATGAATAGATACGTGAACTATTCATACACGAAATATTTTAAGATACACACCTACAAGTGCTTGAAACTATAGAAACGAAATAAAAGTGGCACTCCAGGAGTGCCAACAGAAGTGAAAAAAAAACACAAACAGAATACTTTGCCATCACTCACTGACATATAGTCTATACCTTAAAACCGAGTACATCCCGAGACATCCGAAGCGGTGTCGGTTACGGTAACAGTGCCGCGAGTTCAATAGTTTTTTCCCCATCTCAAAAAATGGCCAACGCGCCTAAATAAGTTTTCACTTCAAAAATATATCTTTCTTATTTCTTATTACTTATCTTCTTCTTTTTATACATCCATTACACTGATGTCTACGTAGTACCTATTTTCTTACTGTCATTAAAGCGGTCTCATTAAACGGCCATTGGCTTTTTTTCAGGCGGGGCCTGGGCCCTAACATTTTTTCTATGGTTAATCAAATCAAATCAAAATAAGTATTTTATTTCACATAAGCCTACATGGGCACTTATGAAACGTCAGAAGCTAGGTGCACTGTTCCAATTAGTCGTTTCCTATGGAGAAGAACCCGCAAGAAACTCCACGGAATCCTCATGGAAACCCTTTGTCTGGGATGAAAGAAGGGTTATGTCGGACTCCTACCGACTAAAACCCCACTGTTCATAAGTGGTGGGCCCGAGAGATACTTGTACATTCGCCGCACCCTCGACTGATGCCATGCCTAGTGGGCCCCCATCCCCAAGTGCTGGCGATCCCACGACCTATCCTTTTCTTTTAGCACGTTTTTCATTATTAAACATTCTGCTCATAAAAGAGTTTCGTCAATTTGGAGAATACCCTTATACCCCACAAAATGCTTTCCACTTTCGAGATCTAAGTTAAAAAAAACCGGCCAAGAGCGAGTCGGACTCGCGCACCGAGGGTTCCGTACCATCATGTTTTTAATTTTTCATCGGCGAGGCCTATTCGTCAGAGAATTTTAACACTGTGCACTGCGGTGTAGAATATTGTAGTTTTATGTCAGCGCCATCTCTTGACCGATAGTGGAACTAATTTAACTGTTGTTGATTATTTCTGACAGAGTGTGCTATTTAGAGACTTCGTTTTATTTTTCCTGTAATCTTTACATAAACTTCTATCACATAGAATTATTTCAGATTAACGGTATTTTTTTTTTAATTTTTCATCAAAGTCAAAAACTATCTAGCCTAAAAAAAAAGAAAAAAATATTGGAGAATGTGAGAATCGCAACCCGTGAAATATTTATCATTGAGTAGTTCCGATAGCCATCTGTGGTCTTCATCATCAGCTCCACTTTACCAAATGGTGATTACCACAAATGCTCTAGTTACTTTAAAAAATACCCAAATCGCTATAGCTTTACCTATAAAATTTGAGGGTTTCCCTCGATTTCCATGGCATCCTCTCATCAGATTCCAACTTGATGACAATGGGACCACCCCGAGATTAATATACAGCGGCGGCCTTAGGGGGTGGCGAACAGGGCCTGAAGTCTGCTATTACAATAGTGTCAGAATGGTCTATTATTGATTTCATAATTGTTGATTTTGACAAGTTTGGTAATCTACTAATATAATGGCGTCATTATGACTTTCCAATGGTCAACCACTGACACTCCATTGAAAGAAATGGCATAGAATGGTAATCTCGTACATAATGAAAAATGAATTACTGACATAAGCGGTAATCTGCTAATTTTGATGGTTCCTTTGATCAGTGACCTACCATTAGAACGTCATTGTGTTCATTGCTTCTAATTCGTTACGAGTATCGTATATGTTCTGTGCCATTGACCGACCAATTATCAACCATTATGAATTTAGCAGATTACGAACTTTTATCAAAATGACAATGGGATAGTGGTGGGATCGTGTTGGAATGACAAATTTATAAAAATAGCAGACTTGGGCCCCAGGGCCACCGCCCGGGGCCTCGCTCTTGAGGGGCCTCGCGCAACAGCCGAAGCAAATTAAAAAAAATATAGATTTTTTTAACTATATGTTTATTTATTTAAAACTTGTGATTTTGATCCTTAGTTATTTATTAAGGTCATAACATAACGGTAAATTAAAATAAAGTTAGTTAACTAATTCATTCATTACAGCCTATTATTTTAAATTAGCAATATAAAATCTAAGATATATAAATACAAGTATAATCAAATATTACTTAGGCGGGAAGCGCTAAGGTAGCCCGCGAAATTCAAATTTTCTTACGTTTTTTTGCAATTTGCTGGTCAGTATTAAGTTGTACGTTGATTAAAATATGATTCGCGGTCGTAACAAATATGTATTTACAGAATTATAATCATTACAATCAGTAATACAACTTGTTAAGTTAGTATAATCCTCAAATGTCAAGATTTCATGAAATAATCATTCTTGGGGATTACTTGGTCTTAGAGAGTTGTGTTGATGACTTTAAAAAATTGAATTTCGCGGGCTACCCTGGCGCTTTCGCCTTTTCTTTTACGTTTTTTGCAATTTGCTGGTCAGTATTAAGTTGGACGTTGATTAAAATGTGATTCGCGGCCGTAATAAATATCTAGGTATTTACAGAATTATAATCAATAAAGTCATCAACACAACTCTCTAAGACCAAGTAATCCCCAAGAATGACTATTTCATGAAATTTTGACATTTGCATCACATCACTAATTTCGCATCACACACTTTTCACGAAGGACAAAGGGCCTCGCAAAGACCTGCCGCCCGGAGCCTCGCAATGGGTAAGGCCGCCGCTGAGTATACCATATGGTATACTCTCTCAAACAAAAAAACATGTGACCAGAGGAATGGCCTATTTTTTGGCCAAAGAATCAGCATTCCCATACAACGTGGCAATGCTGCCAGCCTTTTGGGTACGTTTCCTGTTAACAGCGATGCGGACGAAATTTTTGATGCCCTTTGATTATTTCCCCTCCTTTTTATATACTTGTACTTACACATTATTATTATTATTTTAAGTCTGTTAGTTTTTAAAATTAAAATAGGTTCACAATTGACGGATAAATCGGTGAACAAACTTAAAAAAAAATAACACATATATCCTCCTTCTTTTTTGGAAGTCGGTTAAAAAAAATGAGCCGACCACGAGGACTTCCGGCATCGCAGATGCGACTAGCCCGGAGTCCTCCAAAGGGTTCCGACCAAAGGTGTAAAAACATCCAAGATCGACATAGAAATTACACCCGGGACCTCATAGGTTCCTACAGTAGGATATCAATTTTATTCTAGAACGGAAAGATAACCAGAAAATTTCTTTGTTACAGAATGACGTCGCCAGCTATTACAAAGTCGCCAGAAAACCAGAAGGCCGAAAAGAAATCGCCGACGAATTCGGCGCGCACTCCAGAGAGAGTGCCTTCCCGCGTTGAAACCACTACGGCCACTGCTTCCGGGTCAACGGCCGCTCAACCACAATCAGAAACTTTCAGCTGGCTACGAATCTTTAAACTAGCAGATCTGATGATGAAACAAGGCTGCTAAATCCTTGTAACAAGTAGAAGTTAACATGAACGGCTAGCAATAATTTGTTAATCACTTTAGGAATAGGGAGATGTAGTGTAGTTCATTAATAAATGTTACTTGTTATCAGTACCTACAATAAAATAAAATGATTATTTGTTGTTAACGTTAATAATTATTTATAGAGTATTAATAAATTAATAGACTTGTCTTGCTTGCTGAAATGCCAGTTGCGATGAGCTAGTGACGTCCAATACAAAACCTATTTTTATTTTTCTCCTCTCTCTTCCATTCTACAGCAAATCAGGAGCAGTGTGTCTTTTTTCAAGATGGAATTATAGTAGGCATGGAATAAAATAAAGAGCGTTCTAGGCATGATATTGACTTTATAACTTTTGGAGTCTTCATTCTATGCAAAACCCGCCCGTACAAACTAACATTTTACCATTTCACATAAAATGCGCAAAGACATTATAGGTACTTACGAAAACAGAATTTTAGTGCTTGAAGTGAATTTATTACACTCTATAAGCTTTCAAATGAAATAGGCTTTATCTCTGTAACAGTGTTTGTTCTTATAAATACGACAAATGGGCATAAAAATATCTCCTGTTCTAACAAAAATTCCTTGAAATTATTTCATTAGGAGTAGATGCGATCAATATTTTTTTTTTTTGTATTACGAGCGCAATACTGCCGAGGGCCCGCTGGATAGACGAGGCGATTTATCGTGATTTCTATTAAAATGATCGAGGTAGGTACACTCACCTGCAAAATTGCATGGATAGGTACCCTAAATGTCTATTTTCCTGTGAACGTTTGAGTTCAAGTTTTCGAAAATAAACTAGATGGCGTTGGTTTCTTCACAACTATGACTAATTTACGAAACGTAAGTAAGGAGTTGGGAAGAAACGTATTAAGTAGGATTGAGCAAGGAGTTCACAGCTAATACATTATCTAATTATTACAATACATTTACCAGCTTACGTAGCTTAAATAATAAAAGAAACCGATAAATAAGTATAACGAGAGGGTATTTTTAATAATTTAATATTCGTGTTGGTAATTACTTAGCAACAGGAAAAAAGCGCAGAGTCATCGCAGGCAAACAGGCTCGCTTTGTGGACTCGCCAAACAAAAAGTCACTATTAAAAAAATATAGAGGTTTATTTCTTACAGTTTATTATTCAAATTTAACAGTCAGTTTATTAAATGGTCGTAGGTATAACATTATAATATTATGTATTACTTCTTAATGAGGCCATAGCTTAAGTATTCGTTTCCAAAATCGGAAAGAGGATTGAAGCTTATTTAACCTCAATAAATATGAGACCAGATTATTTTATCTCAAAGGTCAAACGGATTAAATGGATTAAATAGATAAGCTAAAAACTACAAAGTTGCACAAAAACATATCAAATGGTTAGTAGGTAACATAAAAAAACCTAAAAACTAGTTATGTTGTTTGAAGTTGAACTTTTTAGAAATATATAATACCCAATACTGATTATGATGTAGTAAAGTAACAAACAAATAATGGAGTTTTTAATATAAAAGTGTAAAAATAAAATTACTTACGTTTACACCGGTCTCTCTGGCTATCAATTTCTGACAAGTTTTTGCCTTGATTATACATATGCATAGCAATTATTTGAGCTCTTGTAACGAAGTCAATATTACAACTCCCGTGCTCATTTTGCTAAAGTAAGTAATTCACCTCATTAAAAATAAATACTGAACAAAACGAACTCGAACGATGTACCTAATCGAAATGAACTTAGCGAACGATCAATTGAGCTTAGTCATAAGTTCATAACTCTCCGATCTAAGTATTATTTAAATTACCTACCAATTATTTATAAATCCATATTCAACCTACCCTCTTTGAAAACTAAAACTTATACCTACCTACTAATAAATTGATATTCAATTTTAACATAGTAGGTTAATAGTTCGGAACAATTTTCTTTAAAAGAAACTTTTTTTTTTGGTGGTTAGCCTGTTCTGTCCCACTGCGGTGCAAAGGCCTCCCCCATTTCCTTCCACATTTCCTTATACCGTGCCTTCTCCATCCAGTCGGTTAGGAACGAGTCTAAATCGTCACGCCAGCGTTTCTTAGGCCTGCCTCGGTGGCGACGCCCGTCTTCAGGCACCCACTGTGTGACGATCTTGGCCCATTAATTAATAATTATTATTATATTACTATTAATTATAAATTATTGAATGTTTGAAGAGACCAAAAGAAACTACAAAAATATTTTGTAATATGAAGCAAAGCAACGCCATCTAGTAACAGCATAATTAAATTTTGTTCGTCATTAACTGGTTTTACGCTAGATAGCGTCATTTCTCTCTTCATGCGATTTTATTTTTGTACTATCCATGGATTTTTGCAGCCCACTGTACATTGGACCTTGTTGATAAATTTCAAGAGGTACATTGAACAAACAAAGCATTGCCACTAGTTTTATAAGCCTTGCTCGCGGGGACCCGCTGGATAGAAACACATGGCAGGTGCTGGGCATTTAGTTTTTGGAGTTTTAACCTACCCACTGTTATTACGAAATTCGCGGCAAGCCCTCAAGTATTCATTTAAATATAGTCATAAAAAACCCATGACATTCGTAAAGTCCTATCCGACAATACTTTAATCCAAAGAAAGAGGTGCACGACTTTGTAATAAGCACTGACCTATAATAAACAAGTAAGTAAGCAGAACTAAAATACTATACGAAATGACAATTGTTTTTTTGTGGCGAAGGGATGTGACACTATTACCCATGCCGTGATGGTATGATCATAACTATTCTGGGTGATCTCCTACCCACGATTACTCACATTGTAAAAAAATCCCTATACTCCGGAATATTCCATTACCTGTGGCTCAAAGCCTATGTTCGTCCACTACCTAAGGTTTCTAATTCCTACCCATTTCCTGACTTCCACCCCATTTATATCCTGTCCGTTTATTTATGTCCAGGCCTGCGTCCAAAAATTCTCCAATTCTCTTCATCGTAACTCACTCATAGGGAAGAGGGTTACTCTTCAATCTGGGTTCAGGCCCTTACACAGTACTGTTTCCGCCCTCCTAAAGTTACTGGCGATTTAGGGGCAGGACTGGAAGACACCAAAGTTATTGCAATAGTATTGGCCGATTTCTTGAATGCCTTTAATACCGTCAGCCACGACATCCTGTTCATCTTGTGGTTTATGTTATGATCTCTCCCGAGGCAATGGAATGGATCTCCTCTTACCTACAGAACCGACATTAGTCCATTCATGTTGGGGATTCTTCATCATGCTGGAGTGATTTGGAAACTAGCGTTCCTCAAGGTGGTATTCTTTCTCCTCTTCTGTTCTAATTTTTTGTTAACCTTTTGACCGCCACACGTCAAAAAATCAAAAACGTGCCCTCGGCGTCAAATTCTGTCATGGCACATTTTGGTTTTTCATCTATACATGACTGTGGCGGTCAAACGGTTAATCTTATGACTTCCAAACTTCAGTGTTTATCATCTGTGTGCAGATGATTTGCAATTATACTGTCAAGGAAGGGTTGAAAAAATACCTGAAGCTATCGACAAATTAATAGGGACTTGGGAGTCATAAAAACCTGGTGTGATAGATTTGAGGTAGCAGTAAACCCTAATAAGTGTCAGGCGATCATCATGGGTAATTCTCGGAGTATGAGTTAGGTGGATGGATGACACAACCTTGCCACCAGTTCTCTTCAATAGTACGATCATTCCATTTGTCCTAGGCTTGCACATTGATAGTTCTTTGAACTGTCGTGGTCAGCCAGAAAGTTACTTGAACGCTGCGAGCTCAGTACCGACTGAAAAATGTATTATCAATGAGTACGAAAAAATGCTTGTGCGGTCCTTAATTTTTCCTAACACCCATTATTGTGATGTATGCAACTATGACCTGAATGCAGATGTCCTCGACAAACTTGACCATCTCCTCAATGACTGCATACGATTCGTTTTCAATTTTCGTAAGTATGATCATCTGAAGGCCAATTCTCGTAATTTAAATTGTTCAAAATCTAATAGCAGTCTCATTACGGCGACAAAAAAAATGTAAGGAAATCAAAGGTATTTCTGACAGATTGAGACTGAGATCAGACTGTGAACTTTGTTAAAATTACGTGAATTGCCCTTCTGATCTCTGCGCATCGGTCGCTTCTAATGTGGTTACCATACGCCAGAGCAGAGAGCAAAAGCGTTGACCGACTTGTTTTCATTTCTTGATTCTCCCGCTTTTCTTAGTTATGTAGCCCTATCTAGCTACTTTCAGTACATTTACAATAAAAATCTCCGTTCATCTAATAACCGCCTTCTTCAATGAAATCAGGATGGCAACCAACCGATCATCAAAGTCAAAGTCAAAGTCAAAACATTTATTTCAAGTAGGCACTTAAAAGGCACTTTTGAACGTCAAAAATTACGAAAAAATAGAATTGATTCTAGTCGCCCATTCCAAAAGGTAGTAGTAGTTTTAAATTTTCTTTCATTTAATTGCAATATATCACAAGGTATTTTATTGTAACATTTAACACAGTACCCCATAAAAGATGTATTTACTTTGGCTAATCTAAAAAATGGTTGATGTATTTTATCTTTATTTCTAGTATTAAAATTATGTCTATCGCTTATTTTATTAAAAAGATGTAGATTTTTTCTAACATACATAATATTTTCATAAATAAATTGGCAAGGTACCGTCATAATATTAATCTTTTTAAAAAGTTCCCTGAGAGATTCGCGGCGACGTAGATTATAAATGGCTCTGACAGCTCTCTTTTGCAAAATAAAGATGGATTCAATGTCAGCAGCTCGACCCCATAGTAAAATGCCGTACGACATTAAGCTGTGAAAGTAGCTAAAATAGACTAAACGCGCGGTTTCTACATCAGTTAATTGTCTAATCTTTCTAACAGCATAAGCGGCCGAGCTAAGCCGCCCCGCAAGAGATGTTATGTGAGGTCCCCATTGTAATTTCTCGTCTAGCGTGATTCCCAGAAAAACCGTTCGATCAACAAATTCCAGTTTTTCTCCATTAAGTATGATGTCACATTCGCTACTTCTAACATTAGGTAATTTAAATCTAATGCATTTGGTTTTCTTTTCATTCAGTACCAAATTATTTACCGTGAACCAATCTTGGACCTGAAGAATAGAGTTATTCACATCGTCAAGATTTTGTGCCCGTCTGTCTATCTTAAAGATCAATGACGTATCATCTGCAAATAACACCATCTTCGGTTGATTTTGAAGTAATTGGGGTAAATCATTAATGTAAACTAAAAAGAGGAATGGACCCAATATCGAACCTTGAGGAACACCCATTGTCATTTCAGACCCTAATGAGTTTACGCCGTTTACTTGAACTTTAACCTTTCTATCTTTCAGGTATGATCTTAGCAAATCAAGTGCTGTTTTTCTAATTCCATAGTGCTCCAGTTTCATCAGAAGTGTTTCATGGTTTACGCAATCGAACGCCTTAGAGAGGTCGCAAAAGATTCCAATGGCATCTTTTGCTTCTTCCCAGGCATTAAAAATGTTCTTTATTAGGGTAACACCGGCGTCAGTAGTGCAACGCCCTTTGGTGAAACCGTACTGGTGTTCATGAAAGATGGAATTTTTATTAAAGTGACGTAACATTTGATTGAGCATCAACTTTTCAAACACCTTACTGAGAACTGGCAGAATTGAGACAGGTCTATAATTGTTAGGTTCTTTACTATCACCGGATTTGAACAATGGTACAACTTTACTATGTTTCATAAGATCCGGAAAGACTCCTTGATCAACACTGGTGTTAAATATGAAAGCTAAATAGGGCGCAATGGTTTCGATGAAAGATCTACATACTTGTACAGACATTCCCCAGAGATCTTCTGTTGATTTAATGTTAAGATCTTTAAAAGCTTTTATAACAGCCTGAGGCTCTGTATGCTGAAACCTAAACTCCAAAGGACATGCCTTTACATTCTTTTTAAGTAAGGCAGCAGAAAGCGTGGGGGATGAATTTAAAGCTTCAGTAGTTTTAAGGGGAATATTAGAAAAAAAGTTTTCAAATTCCTGAGCTATTTCTACATCTGAGTTGATGGGGCCATGTGCAGTATCTAAATTAAATTCAGTATTACGCTGTTTTTTCCTACCTGTTTCGTTATTTATTATTTGCCAAGTAGTTTTTATTTTATCATCAGCTGATTTTATTTTATTGCTAATATAAAGAGCTTTAGCTATTTGACACACACTTTTAAAAGTTTTTGAATATTTTGCAACATACTGATGAAAGTTTGTATTATTCATATGTTGCTTTAAGCCATAGAGTTCAAAAAGATTTTCCCTGCTTTTACGAATACCTGGAGTCGCCCAGTCACTAAATAAAAACTTAGTGTAAATACTTTTAGTTTTTAGTGGAAAAGTGTTATTAAACTGCGCGTTCAATATAAAGTATCATCCTTTCTAGTATATCCATTAAAGTAAAATTTCACGAGCACATTCGTAAGAAGCTGGCAGTATTATCACAACGTTAATGTTTTCCCATTGTAGGCCTAATTTTTTGGACAGGACCTCATGCTCAGCAGTAGCGCTTGCGACCACTAGACCAACGAAGCAGTCAGGTGTTAAATTTAGACGGGTAAAATATGAAATCTACGCGGAAAAAGTCGCTGGAGAAGTCCAATTAAAAAAAAACCGGGCAAGAGCGAGTCAGACTCGCTCACCGAGGGTTCCGTAACACCCAGGTTCATGCATAAGGTTTATGTTTATGAAATTAAATGTTTTTTTTTTTTTTTTAGTTGGTTGAATAAAAGGTAAATTGCGGTTTACGATTTATGACGTATTAAAAAAAAACTACTTACTAGATCTCGTTCAAACCAATTTTCGGTGGTAGTTTACATGGTAATGTACATCATATATTTTTTTTAGTTTTATCATTCTCTTATTTTAGAAGTTACGGGGGGGGGGACACACATTTTACCACTTTGGAAGTGTCTCTCGCGCAAACTATTCAGTTTAGAAAAAAATGATATAAGAAACCTCAATATCATTTTTGAAGACCTATCCATAGATACCTCACACGTATGGGTTTGACGAAAAAAAATTTTTTTAGTTTCAGTTCTAAGTATGGGGAACCCCAAAATGTATTGTTTTTTTTTCTATTTTTGTATGAAAATCTTAATGCGGTTCACAGAATACATCTACTTACCAAGTTTCAACAGTATAGTCCTTATACTTTCGGAGAAAAGTGGCTGTGACATACGGACGGACAGACAGACAGACGGACAGACAGACAGACAGACAGACAGACAGACAGACAGACATGACGAATCTATAAGGGTTCCGTTTTTTGCCATTTGGCAACGGAACCCTAAAAAGACTATAAAGTTAGTTGACGTGTTGGTGGGAACCGATAACACACCGCCAAATTTTGTGTTTCGGCGGAGTAAGCAAAGCAGGGAAGAAATATCAGTAGGCCTGCAATTGGATGAATTTAAGGAAGAGATGAGAACTATGATGTCACTTTTTACTGAAAAACGAGAAAAAGAACTGCACGAGATTAAAATTACCTTAAATGAAATTCAGCAGTCAGTATAGATAGCTCCATCTCATTTCTGACTGGTGTAGCGAAAATAGACGGAAAGAAACACTTTTCGCTAGTTAATACGTATAATTTATTTTTAAATTCCAAACATTGAATATAAGAAAAATAAAAAATAAACAGGTTAAAAAATGATGACGAAAATATCTTGAGAAACCGTGACGTGAAAATAGGTTATATAATAAAAAATAATACCTTGGGATTGTACCAAAAAAAATTAAAATTTGAAAACGCGACGGATTTAAAACGTGATTGCAATCAAATTTAATCCGTACGCGTGTGTCGGAATATGTAGAGTTATAGAATATAATCTAGATTTATTTTCCTAAATTGCATGGAATTAGTATGTACTATATTTTGCCAAACTGTCAAGAGTATTTCTAGACGAATTAGGAACGAATTCCGAACGAACCGGTGATTTGTGAGTTGGTCTAAATAAATACAATAACTTATTTTACTTTCACCTAAGATTTAAGGATAGCAGAATTACACATTGTATTTGAAATATTTTATGTGCTATTTTGATGTTTATGTGGTTATAAATAATTAATTGTAGTATACTCAGTGGAATGTATGTTTAAGGGACTTCATCTAATTATAGCCTGATAAATTGTTATAAAATACATTGAATATCTTTTATCGTTTTAAAATAGTTCTGTCAAAATAGATTTACATAAGACTGTCAATATTAAAAGTTATTTGGTCAAAAGGTATGATTGTTAAAAATGGCGGGAATGTTAGATATGTACTTGAGTAAT
Organism: Mesoligia furuncula; assembly: GCA_916614155.1. Classification (NCBI taxonomy): domain Eukaryota; kingdom Metazoa; phylum Arthropoda; class Insecta; order Lepidoptera; family Noctuidae; genus Mesoligia; species Mesoligia furuncula. The sequence goes on along the minus strand of OU744811.1, from coordinate 11,943,968 downwards.
ATTGGGGGGCTTTTAATACTATAAAACATGTGAGACCGCCTATTCGGGCTCTCTTGGATTCAACTGTGGTGAAAGATGGACTACCGTTCACGTAAGTTAATTAATATTATTGCTGTTAATTGTGTTGTCCTTTAGGTGGTCTAATATAATAAGTCTGATATTGCTTTTGTGTTAAATCGAATTACGGAATAGGTATTCATGTTCTGTTTCTATCCATTCGCCATTGCTATAACGCTATACCTAACTTTGAGAAATGGTCCAAGAGAGTCATTGATGTGATAACAATAATTGTTTATGCAAATGTACCTACAATGTGTTGATCTGATAAATACTTTAAAACAAGCTGCCATGAAGTTTGCTTGCCCTTCCTTCTTCATGATGACCTAGTTTTGGGAACGGGCAACTAGTTTTCTCATTAACGTATTTAACTGACAAGCCAAATTGAAATAAATGCCTAGTCTTGTCTTTCTGTGCTTTTCTTAATAAATCCCTTTCCCTACACACCATATTCATAGGTAGGTACTTCATACAGTACCTAAATAACTAGTAACACCACCAGACACAGTAAATGACACCAACCAACCACACTAAAAGCTTGCTAATTAAGCTGATATTAATTACCTGTACATATAGTACCATTCACCTTTCTGACACGTGCTTAAAACGGTCCGCAAAAATAGGTAAGGCATCACACCCGCCGTTTTTCAGTTAAAATAAAAAATTAAACTACCTACAACATACTAGGTAACAAAAGAATAGGTAAGAAAATAAAAAATATCTGTTTAACACAGGCTCCTGTCCGTCGGCGAATACGACCGGCGAATCCGGCTCAGCTCAGCTCTGATCGTCAGTACGAATCGGCTGTTGCTCCGGTGAATTGCAGAATTACTTAATGGAAGTCTGGGCGGTATAGTTACCGGCACGTAACTTGGCAAGAGATTTTCGTAGTGGGGGAAGTTCGCGCATATAAAAATGTATGAAATTGTGCGTGCGCAAACTTCCCCCACTACAAAAACTCTTGCCAAGTTACGTGCCGGTAACAGTAGGCGGAAAAAGCCGAGTGTATCGGCTTGCTGAAAGTTCGGGCCTTAACCTGGAGTAAAATTTATCCTTAAGAACCCGTGAAGCAAGCAGAATCTCATATACCCAAAAAAAGAGCATAGAATCATAATTATTACGTACCAAAGAAGGAGAAAAAAACTTTTATTTTCCCATCAGCAGTGGAGACGAAACGTCTCAATCGATCGATAGTCTCGTTCAATGAAACGTCTTCTAGCGAGGAACCTTTAGTAAAGAACGAAAGCGATTAAAAATATTGCGACATGAAAAAAATAAAACAATGAATAACCCAAAAATAGTAAATACGCACCTTATTTCAACACAAAAACACTTTCAGATACATAGATTCAGGCAGATTAATACAGAGATTTAGGCGTTTTAGTCCAAGGAGAAAAAAATATCTTTTCACGTCAACCGATTTCTTTCAAGTGAAGCTCAGCACCATAGAAAAAATGCCATCTGACATATCAACGATTCGTAATTTGAAATCACTGTAAGTAATACATGGCCTGTATTAAAAATGAGGTTGAATATCAACTCCAAGACGAAAAAAAATAATGCAGGATTTGTTAATGCTGCACTGTGAAGAACTTAAAAAGAAAGTAAATCTGCTAGAGCACCAAGAGAAGGAAAATAAGCAGTATATCGCCATTCTAGAGGATAAAATCGAGAATATGCAGATGAGCTGTCGTAAGGCAAATTTTGTAATATAAATGTACCAAAAAAGCCAACGAATCCAAAGAAGACCAAATGGTGATGTGTCTCTCTAATAGCTTAGACTGTAAGATCGTAAAGTACGACGTCAAAGACATCTATAGAGAACGAGGCAAGAATAATGAGAGCCAGAATATGCCAATTGTTGTGGAAAGCAGTGCTACTCTTTTGAAAACAGAAATACTTAAAATGGGGGGGAAGGCTTTCAATATAAAGCATAAACCAAAACTATGCGCTAAACACCTAGGCCTTAAAGTTCAAGAGGACAGCTGAGCATTTGACCCCAAAAGCGTCCCGTCTACATTTTCTTGCTCGTGATCTATCCAAATCTGGTGCATACAAGTTCTGCTGGACTGCATATGGCAAAGTTTATCTCAAAAAAGATGAACAATCACTGACTATAATTATTAAAACTGAGGCCCAGCAGTGCGATTCTGTAACCATCTCACCGTGAAAACTTAGGTGAAGTGAGCGTGGAGTGAGCTGTCAGTCTCATGACACCTGATAAAAATTGATTAAGATTGACCAAGCATAAAATATATTTACAATCATAATCGAGATTTTAATCATATTTTATATGCTAATTCTACTAATAGATCATTTTATATTATATTTTAGTTGCCAAAACATTATTATTTTAGAGAGGTTTTAAATAAAATAGCAAAACAGAAACTCAGTCAGAAACTCAATGTTGTTTTTTTTCTTTTTTCTCTAAACTAGTCCTATTATAGCCTAAGGCGCGAGCGCGTCGCGCACGAACAGTAAATAAAATAAAACATTCACGTATAGGACAGCTAGACTGATGAAAATACGCATCGACATTGTTTGTTTGTTATTATGAGCGATTGTAGATCGAGTCTAGTAAAGACTGATACGATGTTCAGCGTTGTTTTTAACCCAAATCTATTCAATTCTAAGAGATAACCGAGTGTGTCAAGTCATCGAGTGCTAACGGTGTGCCTGGCTGACGGACCATAGAATTTAATCCCACGTAGTTTGTGTCGAGTGATCACGCAATCTCCAATGTGATAATGACAGTGACTAACGCGCTTGCGCGGCGTGCTCACCCCACGCGAATCACGACATTAAAATGTCGTGGTTCGGGTGAAGTGCTCACTTCTCCAATGTGATAATGACAGTGACTAACGCGCTTGCGCGGCGTGCTCACCTCACGCGAATCACGACATTAAAATGTCGTGGTTCGGGTGAAGTACTCACTTCTCCAATGTGATAATGACAGTGACACTTCACCCGAACCACGACATTTTAATGTCGTGGTTCGAACTCAATTACGTCTAACGCGCTTGCGCGTGAATTATTGCTTATTCCGAATTAGGCCATTATCGCCCACGGCGCTCACTTAGTGAAGAAAACCAGTTAGTTGTTGTTAGACCAGTTAGTTGTTGGTTTAAAACCACTAGCTATTTCTTTAGGCATATTACCTTTATTTATCCCGATTGCTTGAGCTGTACACTTCCCTTTTTGGTAATTTTGAAAAAAAACTGTCGTTTTTTCCTTTTTTGGGACCGCTGATTCATATATTTTTGCACTATTCTAAGAAAATCTCCTTCAACAACAAAGCTTCTCGGTATCTTATTTTTTGTGTTCGGAATCTTGATTAGTAGCATTTCTCCATGGGCTTCAATATCTTTTAAAGTAATATTGGCTAACTCCTCTCTGCGGCAAGCTCCAACAACGCCAAAAATCAGAGCATCCTACCAAAAAAGGGATTTGATTAATATTTTTTTAAATAATGTATTGACTGTATTTTGCGATTTCGTAAACTGAATACTAAAGAAAAATATAAGTACTTATTAATAAATTACCTTTGTGGCTAAATAACGATCATCGGGAGCTTCGTTCAAAAACCTTTCCACTTCATTCGATGTTAATATTTTCGACTTTTTACTTATAAACCGTCTGATTGTCGTTTTAAGAAAGCATTTAATTTTGGGTATTCACTTATATCCACGTTGTTCCTTATTTTCAGCATACTTTTTATCATCGAAAACTTCGACCATAACGTAGAAGGTTTTAATTTTGCTGAGAGTTCGGAGAAGTATGCCAACATAACATTTTCTGAAAAACTATTTGCTTTTTTCTCTTCTCTCCACGCAATAAATTCGTCGTATATAGATATGTAGCGACTATTTGACTTTTCCGGTAAAATGTTCTCCGACGCAATTTGTGCAATTATACTGAGTTCCGGTGGTGTTAATTCAAAAAAACTAGGGTCGCAATTACTCATTTTGTGCAACAAACAACTAAGCACGCAAAGAAAATTTCTGAAAAATGGCGCCAACCGTAGAATACTTAGACAAAGAAAAGTATAGACGGCGGGTATCTCCATTTCATTTCCACAAGAAAAGGATAAAGTATGGAGTTAATATAAGTAACAGAAAAGGATAAAGCTATACTATTTCCGTCTCTCAGTGCGTGCCAGTTTTTTCAAGGCAGCTACTCATGTAGCCTATGTTAATTAAGTTAGTTTTTTGTCTCATGTGCGGCCACGCTACCCGATGCTCTATAGCTTTCTTACTCTAAGGTAGAATATAAGCAAAGTTTTTCTTTCTTCACCCATTCTGGTAGGCAAAGGGAACTATGCCCATACAGCCAAGTCTTCAGTAGAATTTTTTTATTGATGTGAAATGAAAATGAAATTTTATGAGATGAGATGAGATGAAATGAAATGAAACCTAACCTAACTCATTCAATCAAATCATTAAATATGATATTGAAACAAATTAGTAGCTTCTTTTTAGAAATATACGTATTTGCATGAATCATAAAAACTTCTATGATTTTTTTTAGTAAAAACTTCATGGTTGGTTTTTCTTTTTAATAGACATTATTTTGACAGTTGGGAAAGAGAACGCACGAGTTCGGGAAAGGTAAAAAAAAAGCACGAGTATGTAATAGCCCACATCCCGAACGCTATACGTCCATACAATACGCCACTTTTTGAGCAACTGTAAGTATTTTTATCACATCTATTCAAAATGAGCTAGTGTATTCTTCGTAAACAGGGACTAAAATGGCTCTTTAATCCCTAGGGACTAAAAGTGATTTGAATTTGTAATGTGGATATTGTTAGTAAAAGTTCCAATCACCAAAGAGATAATCACGAACATTCTATGAACAAGTAACAGGCTGTATGCTAGAGTAAAACGTGCGAAAAAATAAAAAAACGCGCGAAAAGCATTCTGCTTTCGTTCGTAGGTAATTGTTGACTTGAGTAATTCCATTTTTTTTAAAATCCTAATTTGTATTGGGAGTTTACGTGTCCGTTACCCAGGCCAGATGTTGTCGAAAATGGTCATTTGAATCTTATAGATAATTAGTTTTGCGGCTTCTGTAATTGTTGCACACATTTTTAAATTTGTTGCGCTTATAGTTTTTTAATTATTTCACAAAAACATTTCCTGCTGGGGTAACGTTACCCCAGCCAGACCTTTTTCTTTCTAATGGGAATATTTAAATAATTACTAGCTATAAAATTAGTTGTCTAGATGAAGTAAATGTTGTGCCTTATTTTGTATTTGCTCTTTCATCGGTTGCGAAGTTATTCGAGATTTTGCTGGGGTAACGTTTTTGGTTTTGCTAGATCTTTGAAATGATTAAGCGGATTCTTATCATATTTTGTACATGGCTTCTTGGGAATTAGTTTAAATTTGTTCTGCAATAAAAAAAAACAAAATAATACATAGCTTAAAGGTTATTTCATTAAATAGAAAAACACTTCAATTGGTCCCAGCACTCTCAATAAGAGCTCTATAGACTTACTTTAAACGTTATTTTAAAGCTTGTAACTGCCTTCAAATGTATGTGAAGTTTCATTAGTATCCTGTAAGTATTTAACAAGTTATGATGATATTGAGTTCTTCACGAGCACGGTCTTGATGCGCGCGGTGTTATTTGGCCACTGGATTGGATATATGAACTGAATGTTATGTCAAATATTTGTTTTTTAGTTCAGTTGTATATCACTAAAATTTCAGCTCAGTACATTGGATAATTAATGAGATAATACGATTAAAGTCATCAGGAAGTGAATGACCGTGGTAACCCGACCAAGTTTAGGTGGTTACGAAAAAGCGAAAACGCAAAACATTATACTATCTTTTGAAATGTTTAGTATAATACACCTTACAATTTCGGTACAGACGCGTACACTGTTAAATTTATTAATAATATAATAATATCTGTACTATGAAAACATTATTATTATCTTCCAGTTGCACAAACTTATCAAAAATCACTGATATAACATGTCGTTCGGTGGGACGCGGAAGGGGTGGGGTGAAGGGGCGCATTGTTTGCATATCGCACTAAACATGCTACGTAATCACCAGTGGGAGTTAGCTTTCATAGCTGCCAATGCCAGCAGTGGCAAATTTTGCGAAAACGAGATAGCGCTCTACAAAAGAAAGTGACAGCAAGATCAGTGATGTCACATGCCCGATTAAATAGATACCCATCTTTTCAGTAGCTGCGATGATTTTAATGTTCATTAAAATATGTTATAATAACGATTGAAACTAGTTAAAACGGTCAGTGGGCCGTCTTAGAACCCTTATTTTGTGTTTCAGTTGTCTTAAAATGCTGTCTAGAAGAAAAAACTTTACAAACCAAATAATGAAGTATGGTGGTTTTATTTATGAAATGGCCACACTGATTTCTGTCATGGCGGATTTGTTTTGTTTGTTGTGTAGTCTGTGCTAACTTGCTTGTTTTGTTGTGATTGTTTCAAAATCGTATTTTCTGCCGGTCTACTTTATTTGTGAATAATAATTCTTGGATTAATCACTACGAGAATAGACTCTACAGTGCGAAATTGACGCTTTCTGTGTTGTGAAATTTATGAGATAGATCATTACACAGTCCAATATGTGTATATGTAAATAAAAACTGTAACTGTGTACTGTGTATACTGAAATCTATAATTTAATTAAAAAATAATAGAAAATTTCAAAAAAGCAAAATTACTATCTGTAATTTTAATCTGTGATTGTTTTTAAGTATAAGTTTAATAATACTTTAAAAGTTCAATTGAAATGATTATATTACCTGTCAATAAAAATTATTTAATAATCACGTAGTTTTTTTTTAAACTTGTGTACATGTCTGTACTAAATTTGTGACACTATCCTACATATTTTAGAAGGTACCATAATGTTTTGCGTTTTCGCTTTTTCGTAACCACCTAAACTTGGTCGGGTTACCACGGTCATTCACTTCCTAATGACTTTAATCGTATTATCTCATTAATTATCCAATGTACTGAGCTGAAATTTTACTGATATACAACTGAACTAAAAAACTAATAATTGACATAACATTCAGTTCATATATCCAATCCAGTGGCCAAATAACACCGCGCGCATCAAGACCGTGCTCGTGAAGAACTCAATATCATCATAACTTGTTAAATACTTACAGGATACTAATGAAACTTCACATACATTTGAAGGCAGTTACAAGCTTTAAAACAACGTTTAAAGTAAGTCTTTAGAACTCTTATTGAGAGTGCTGGGACCAATTGAAGTGTTTTTCTATTTAATGAAATAACCTTTAAGCTATGTATTATTTTGGTTTTTTTTATTGCAGAACAAATTTAAACTAATTCCCAAGAAGCCATGTACAAAATATGATAAGAATCCGCTTAACCATTTCAAAGATCTAGCAAAACCAAAAACGTTACCCCAGCAAAATCTCGAATAACTTCGCAACCGATGAAAGAACAAATACAAAATAAGGCACAACATTTACTTCATCTAGACAACTAATTTTATAGCTAGTAATTATTTAAATATTCCCATTTGAAAGAAAAAGGTCTGGCTGGGGTAACGTTACCCCAGCAGGAAATGTTTTTGTCTCAGACCAACAAAAAAAGAAAGACGGCGCGCCGCCGCGCCGCGAACATCAAAAGTGAAGCCATAAAACCGTGCTCCTGCAAGTAAACATACACGCTCACGCACACACCTACACTAAAACCATGCTCATCGCTCTTAGTACGTCACGAGTCGTCGTCAAGATTAAAAAAATATAATTATGCCTTCCTGTGCAGTGAAAAGTTGCAAAAACAACAGCAAATCACATAAAAAGTCTCACGGAATCACTTTTCACTTGTAAGTACTTGAAATAATATCGTTTCTATAATATTAAATTTTAGATTACTTGGAACAAAAAACCTCAACGAACGAAAGTAGTGACATAAGGTGCGGGGGTTGCCATAATACGATTTAAATTTTCCCCATTCGATTAATACATACATATAAATATGATTTGTTACTTCGAGTTATATTCCTATTTTCTTTTTTATGTATTGAATATTTTGGGTTTCCAATTAATACCAATACCATACTCAACAATATCTTACTCGTACAATATTATACTACTTCCTACTCGCACAAATATCCCCAAATTATAGGGAAAACATTTAACAAATGGCAAGCCTTCGATACACACATAGATAAAAAGGTGGCTTCAGTTTTAATGTTCGTGGCGCGCTGTTTATCTTTTTTGTTGGTCTGAGGTTTTTGTGAAATAATTAACCTTTTCACCGCCAAGCACTTCTATAGAAGTTCGGGATTTTCGTGCCACCAGCGCCACAACTTCTATAGAAGTTGTTCATTTTAACTATCTTATTAAAATAAATTTACCGTGATTAAAAGCTTTGTTTCATTTTATTATATAAGATAGCACTGTCTACTACCCTGTTTTTTATTTTTCTACACAAAATAAGCCCTAGTTTGTCCTAAAATCGGCAAAAACAGAAACTCCGAATTTTATTACTTTCCTCAGAACGCCAATCACTTCATATCAAGTTGGCCAGTGATGTGCCGTGAAAGGTTGATTTCACCATTGAAATATTTATAAATACAGAAAGTTACGAATATCGAAAACAATTTGAGGTCAATAAAATATGAACTTAGTTATCTACTTCATTACAAAGGATAGTAGATGAATTTCGACCTTCAGGTAGATGCCGATACGTAATTATAAAGTCGTTACCAATTCTTGTCGATAGTTATTTTCCCATCTCTACAAAACAATTGGTCGTCTATGCCTCTGTGCGCCACCGAGTGCCACGAACTACTATAGAAGTTGGTCAGTGACGTCATAGGCGTGCGGCTGTCAAGGTCACTTTGGCATAGTGCAGCACAAAATCGGATTCGCGCGCACGCATCTTTCTTTCTTTCACTTGATAACAAATAGAAAAATGAGTGAAGAACTTGATTCGGACGAACTTCTTAAAATTTTGCAAGGTGTGGAATCGGACTCGGAGTATTTTGTGGAGAACATTGAACCAGAAGATAATTCTGAGGTATGTCTAACTGGATGATAATAATAATGTTTATTCATCAAAGAGTAGGAATTCAATAAGTAGGTATGTAAAATGTTCGGTGAGCCCAGTATATCCAGATGCACTGTAATTACAGTAGATTTAGGTACTGTTTTTGTACTCTATACACTATTATGGTAAATACAGTGTACCACTTAGATGCCACTTAGATACCTACGGTAAAAAACGTTGACTGAAGTTATTAAAAAACACAGGAATAAACAAAAATAGAAGAAAGAAAGACCATAGACCCCATCCCTGATCAGAATCGAATTCAACGTGCCCTCAGTGCCAATAACTTGATATGAAGTTAAAGAATGAGATCATGAAACAAATAGAGATGTACCCCATTCCTTATAGTTCTAATTGAGTTATGTATTAGTTTCTTTGATACTCATAATTTATACTGTTTTTTCTTATTAAGGATACTGTGAAATAAAACAAATCTGGAAATATTTAATCAGTTTTTATTTATATTCGTAAAATCAACTTTAAATCTTAACTTTACGCGTACAAATCTTATTCATCGATATGACGATATCCCCATCACTACTGTTTACTGTATATTTAGTTATACATTTATAGCTTGGCGCTCGGCGAGGCATTGCGTTTTGTGTACGTTGGCGGCGAAAAGGTTAAAAACTATAAGCGCAACAAATTTAAAAATGTGCGCAACAATTACAGAAGCCGCAAAACTAATTATCTATAAGATTCAAATGACCATTTTCGACAACATCTGGCCTGGGTAACGCACACGGAGTTTACTTAGTTTTATAAAAAATGAGTAGGATGTCTTCCTCAAGTAATTGTATGTAAAAAAATAAACGTACTATTATATAATATACGAAGGCGACGCTGAAAGTTTTTAGTGACCACTTACCTAAACGATATAATAAAAAAATAAGTTCAAATTTTGAAAATGGAACTTGTCTATGCATTTTATTAACGGCGGCAAATTGAAAGTGTCACGACGTCAGCATGAATTTAACGCGGGATGATGATTTTTTATGACTTTTGATGTTATATAGGTCAACAAGAAAGTTATTATAGACTTCGATTGGCCTTTCACGATAAAGCCCCATCTCGTGCCACTGTTTACAACTTAATGTTTAATGAGTTTATATGTGGTCGCACTAATCTCACCGATGACCTGCGTGAGGGACGGCCTTCTACGGCGACGACTGAAGATAACATCAGTGTTGTGCGGCGTATGATAGAGACTGACAAATAGGATCTCTGTTGATAACCTACAACGTAGATAACAACTCACACTTAATAGGAAGTTATTCGTCCACTAGCGCCACCACTTAATTTTCATGAATTGTGGTGAATTTAGGACTTCTAGGCAAAAACTGTTTTGTAGAAAGGTAACCTTAATCAGCCTATAATGTTCAAACTGCTGGGACACAGGCCTCCTCTCGGTGAGAGGGAGTGGGCCGTAATCCACCACGCGGGCCCAGTGCGGGTTGGCTGATGTCACATGTCTTCGAATTTTTGATTCTAGGACATGCCGGACTCCTCACGATGTTTTCCTACACCGTTTTGAGAGCAGTGGTGATGAAATAATTTACACAAAGTAAAGTGCCTGTCTGGGTTCGAACCTACGACCTACAATTCGTAAGTCCTCTTCTCCGGCGGCCGTTACCACTTGGCCACCACTGCTCTCTTAAGAAAGGCAAAGGTTCCTATTAAGTGTGAGTTGTTATATACGTTGTTAATTATCAACAGAGATCCTAGTTTTAACGTTCAACTCGTACAAAACTACAGTTTGAGTAGGTAGTAAAAATACACTATTTAAGATGCTCATTATCTCCCAAAGTACGCAGAGATAAGCAAATTAGTCAGAATGATTTGTTTTCTAACGATAATTGCCATCTCAACATCGTTTAACGTTTTTGAGAAATTACATAAAATGTAATAATTCCCATACAAAAAAAAACACAATTTGAGATAGGTATGTACGACAATAATATTTTTTTTTGTCTTATTTGTTATCACTGCCACAACATTAGAAAAATATATCAGCGCTCTAGGATCAATGTCCATTTTTTATTAAATCCGGACCAGTGTGCGACGTCAGACGTGGAATTACTGGGTCACCCGCCCTATAGCCCCGACCTCGCACCTTGTGATTTGTATTTATTTCCGAAAATAAAAGAAAAACTTCGAGGAAAACGTTTCATGGACGCCGAGGAAGCAGAGTGGCTGCGTTGAAAATGCCGTCGAAGAGACCCCTAAGGACGAGTAGGCAAAGTGCTTTTCTCCAGTGGTTCCATCATCGGATGCAGCGATGTATTGATGTAAATGGACACTATTTTTAAAAGATATAACAAAACTAATAACTTGCTAGTTTGTTCAGTTTTTGATTTTCTATGAACTTTCAGTGTCACCCTCGTATTACTTCATAAGGTGCACTTACGTATTTTTAAGCTGTGGCGAGACAGTGCTTCCTTACCCAAACCGTTCTTCCCACCCGCTGAAGACCGCCCACCTGGACATGAGTTACCTTGGGTAACCTGGGAATCTTTAAACAGACTCCGGACCCAGATTGGCCGAAACAAGGAAAACCTGAGAGTAGCGGAACCTGTTCAGGTGGAGATTCATAGACGACTCCGCCTTGGAGTGTAAATGTAGTGCTGTTCCACAAACGATGCGACACTTAATTTCGTGTCCTGCGTGTCCTGTCAGCTGCACGTTACAGGAACTGGTGGACGCTGGCGATGGCTCCAAACAAGTAGCCGAATTCTGGGCCGAGTCCATTTAGATTGCTATCGACACGTTATGAAGAGGAATATTAGGTAGTTGCACGGAGTCTCACGTTGCCAGGGACTTAAAAACACCTTCGTAAAGGTCACAGAATCATAAGTGTTACAATATTGAATTGATAACAGAATCAAATATGTAACTCTTATAAAGTGTTTTTTAATGACACTTTTAAAAGTGTAAGAGTAACATTATCTGTAACCGATTTAAAAGTGTCTTTCTTTTTCCTTTCTTGTCGGTGCTGGCCTGTTAACAGATACATCATGTAGAAAATGTTAAAATGAAAAACAATGTCCAGTGACTATTATTGGATATATTTGATTGAATTTTTGTATGCAGACTGGGAACATCATTAGGTATACGAAGTTTAAATTTATTGTTGTATTGTCTTTTTCACTTTGTATACGGACGATCATAATTATTATTTTTTCCACCCTTTCCCAAAATCAAACACAAGGCTAAATAAATAAAAACAAAAACGTTTATGTAATATTTTTTTTAATAGTATTGGTAGGTAGGAGGTACATAACACACAGGATTCTGGGTTGTTTGGATAAGGGAAGTAAAGATACAATACTATTTTCAATATGTACAAAATATACAGTTATCTCTACAAACTAGCTTTAAAACTATAATATAATTATGATCACAATATTTTTTCTATACGTACGCTCTGTTAGAATCCAAACCAACATCGAGCACACTGGCATCGGGTTGTATCCGCACGCGACTGTTGCTCTACAACAATCTAACTCACGTTCACTTTTGCTGCACACTTGAGATCAAATGTTATTTTTACAAATATTTAAACTATCATCTCGCACACCAACAACAGTCGCTAGCGAAGAGGACCCGAAGTTTCTAGACGTTCCATCCTCATATAACCACTTCATGCTAGAGAACAGAATTAAAAATTTCTCGGTGAACATAAAGGGCCCGACGTCACTGTGTCCTCAAAGAACGAGCTTACTTATTCGTAGGCTTGAAGCCACTGCGCAGTGGGACCACTTTGAAGCTCGCTCCAATAATAAATAAACAAAACTATATTATACTTCTCACATGCAGTTAAGTGTGCAACTGTGTAAATTTTGTGTAATAAAGAAAACAATATTTACGGAATAATTGAATATTCCGAGACATATTATTATTAATAATTGACATTTTTAGCATAACGCTCTGAAGGATGTAATTATTAACTAGGCAGAATCAATCGACTATTTTTTGATTCTGTCACATAAATTAATATAGACGATAATATTACGACTGAACAGATAAGCTAAATAATAAAATTTACGAACAACAAATCACATAAAATGTATTAACAACAGCTTAGGAAATAACTACACCCCAGTTACAAAAAAAAAGTAAATACTTTCACCGCAATAAATTAATCATTTATAATTCTCATAATGTTTCTTATACCATATTTTTTCAATAGCGTGTCTAAATACCGTCATATCACTATATTTCACGAAGACTTATTTACATTAACCTCCTTCATAAGGAGTTCAAATAAGATTTTTTAAGAGTGTACATCATTGGGCATCTGTTTGCTAGTAAAATTATAGATATTTTAAAATTAATGGACGAAGTGATGAGTTCGTTAGTGTTCCTCCTAGCCAAGTTAAGAACTGTTTGCGACGGAAATATGACAAACAATACAATTATTATATTTATACATTCTAGTTATAAACCTTAAAAAGAATATACGTAATAATATTACCTGTGCTATAAATTTATATCGTACTTTATAAAATTACAATACATAAAATATTTTGTACTTTATTTTACGTACGACAGCACAGTCGCACCATTATCTAACTATAATAATAATGCAAGTTATGTAAGATGCCTCTGCTAATCGAATCAGAAAGTGGCGCTACCACTAAAACTTAAATTATGAGAAGTACAATATTGTTAGTTTGAATTGATTGAGAGTTATCATGTAAAGCTTTCATAGTACAGCTATTTACCATAATGTGTTGTCAATATCCATAAAAAACTGTCCATTGAAAAAAGCGAATGAACAGCGGCAAATGAGGATGGCGAGTACAAGTAGAGAATAACCTGAGCGGCGGCCCGCAATTAAAGCAGCAATGAGATCCGAATACGTCGACACTGTGCGGGCAGGCGCGCACTCCACGTGCACGACGGCTTCATCCAAACCGAAAGAATGCGCGACCGTCATATTTTACTTCTAGAAATGTTAGGTACCTTTTTCATATATTTGGCTGTATCGAATTCAAAATACCACTTAATATAATGAATTTTGTGTGACTTTATTCGGAATTATGTTACACTTTGACCGTGAAGGTTAGAATTCTTATAAGCCCGTGGGTGGGAATGTTAAGTGACAAATTTTACGTAAATATGATTAATTTTTATATTATTATAGTTCTATTATAACCACCACGCATTCGTTTGTTTGAGAACCCCGCCACGTCCCAAGCATCGCTTCTCACCACGTAACAGTGCAGTTTGATTATACGATCTCTGTACCGTTACAAAGAGCGAAGCGAAGCAAAGCCGATACACAAACAATAATCGCTGGGATAGCCTTTTTATTAAAAGACGATATTTGGATTTATATCGCCTACTATATATTTATTAAGCTATGTTTACATTTGCAATTGAAAGAAATTTATATCTAAGTAAGTATGCAAAGTCTTTTAGTGAATGTGTTTGTAGAGAACGATGTATCGATAGCGTAGTTTGACATTTTGGACATAATGTACAGTCATACTGATACACGGTTTCGGTTATTTAAATTAAAACTTTCTTAACATCTCCGATTTTAGCTTATTGCGATTCATTTTAATTTGGTCAATAATCAAGTCGCCTACCTGACCACGACAGTGCTTACCAACAATGCAGCTCTAGTTTAACTCCAAACAATAACTTTTCCGCATTGTTGAACACGTTAATAAAAAGATTGACTTTCAAAACAGTATTGAACATAATTTCCGATATCGCTAAAGGCGAGGCCATACGCGCCACTGGTGTGCTTTCGCTTAGTAGCACACTGCACTCTATGCTCCATAAAATAGGGCTACCTACAGTCTACATTAAAAAGTCAGAATCACAGTTTATTTTCCACATGTATTTTTCCCTTACTATCTTAACTTAATTACTTAATTATTTTTTTTACATGTAAACAGTAATCATTCGACCCAGTATTCATGAGTTTTCCATTACCTACCGTAATGACCTAAGCGAAATCGAACTTTAGTACGGATAGATTCGATATTTACATAATTTAAATTATTTTAGACCTAATTCGCTTAAAACAAAATAACAATTTACACTAACAATAAAAATGCTCGATAGATTGCCACTCATCTAATCTGAACCCAAAATTAAATATATTTTTATCAACTGACTTTGCCATCTATCATTATTTTTAAAAAATTTAAACTCCGAACATCGTCGATCCCAGTCGACCATAACAAAAGTATTTTACAAATAAGCTATGACTTATATCTAGCACTTAAATAAGTGACGGCTGCTTATCTAACTATGTGAGACTTTATACAGGCGCGCGTGGAGGCCCCGAGCCGTCGGCGACGACGCCGCGATACGCGATAACAATAAATAAACTGACGTTACATTACCAAAACGAGAGTTCACTTTCTCAGAGGTATTACAACTCAATTCCTAAGAACTTTTGACATCGTGAAGATGACGAAAAATCTATTAAAGTTTCATTACACTTTATTTCTACCAGGTCGATCTATTGCTACGATAAAAATGAAGATAAAAATTTCACAACCTGGCCGTATTTACAATGCTTTCTTAAAATCGAATCGACTACATCGATGGCGGTTTTGTCCATACAATATTGAAGCAAACTGATTTAGGAATAAATGCGTCCAGTCCAGGATGTATCCGTGAATAAGATCAGGACTTTCACCTCAAGTTTTAAAAGTAGCCCACAAGAATGTCGTGTACATAACAATTAGCTTGTGGAATATCATAAATATAAGAGTATAGAGCGTACCTCACACGGTCGCTATAACAATAAGTAAGTGTGCGATGTCTGCAACACGATGCATCAGGTCTGGTGCGATGCGGTTTAAGTTCTCGTTAGCGAATTCGCACGAAGGAAATATGTGAACGGTAAACAAAGCCTGGAAAAAAAAAGAACATTGATTTCTTAGTCTCATAATGATGTACGCAAAGCAGGTAACTAAACCAAAATGAAAGAACCAGTCAAGTGCGTGTCGGTCCACGCACAGTGAAGGGTTCCATAGTTGGGACGAATATTTAAGCATACATATTGATTTTACCGACCGCAAAAATAAGTTTGTATTTTATAGTATTTCTCGAAAAACTATGAAATACAAGCTGCCGCGTTGTAACCAAAAATATCCCATATCTAACTTTTGACTTAAACAGCAAAGTCACTTATTTATGGGATCCAACAATACTACTGATAGTTTGTGTCGCAGGATAATAAAAATCTTTTATCGCGAAAATCCTACGATTTGCGGACCTTATCTACTATTTTAATACTACTCTATTTTTATAAGTTTTAACTCCTCTTTGAGTCGTATTGGTTAACATACCTGATGATGTCCGGGGGGTGCGATGTTAACAATGCCGGCAGCTTGTTTCCGCTGTAGGTACGTAATAAAGCCGGCAGTTAGGTTGGTCGACTGCTGCAGTACATCCATGTGGTCTCGTCCGCACGGCAGCGCTAGGAGCATACAGTGCTCGTTCTCCAACTGCAAAATGATCGTACAGTTATAATATCGAGTGGAAAGACCTCGACAGCTCGTGGTTCTCGGAGCGGGCGGCGCGGTAGCTTACCTTCATCTTGCGGTGCACCTGCTCCAGCTGCGGCTGCTCGAGGCGCATGCGCTGGGCGATGCGCAGCAGCGGCGTGGAGCCGTCCGCGTGGCGCGACAGCGTGTCGCCCGCCACACCCGGGTTGCCGCCAACGAAGTGCATCTGGACGGCAGCGGAGTCGTTCTTCAGCGCCAGCAAGCCCTGCCACATGACCGGATAGCGCTGGAACAGAGCAAGGAAATGAGCCGGGGAACGCGGGCGGGGCGCGGGGCGCGGGGCGCTCTCGGAGCGGCACTCACCCGGAGCAGCATCTGCAGCGAGTCGGCCTCGCGCGGCACCTGCGACGCGTGCGGCGGGCCGGGCGCGGCGCCGGGCGGCAGCGCGCCCGCGTGGCGCGACGTGCCGTGCGCCGGCGGCGGCGAGCGCCCGCAGCCCGCGTAGGGCGCGAGCGGCGCGAGGGGCGCGTGCGGCGCCAGCGGCGCGTGCGGCGCCAGCGCGGGCCCGCGGCGCAGCACGTCGGGCGCGCGGTAGGCGAGCTCGCGCTCGGCGGGCGGCACGCGCGCGCCGGGCGGGCGGCGCAGCTCCAGCGGCGGCGCGGGCGCTTCGGAGCCCTCCGCCTCCAGCGACCTGTGTCCCGCACGTGAACCGTTTAGACGACTTTTCCTTTTGATATTGTTGCGAATTGGTCGAGATCATCGTCACAATACATTATTCTTATTAACATTAAAAAAACACAATTACTAGGAGACCAATCGATAGGAAAAATCGAGTGTTCATCACGGATAAAATAATTTGAGTCATTCTATTAATTCCAAAGGTCTTCAAGTAAATAAAAGCTTGTAAACATAGCATAACTTAATAGTTACTTAAATTAGCATATTAATCAAATGCTGTGTAAAATATTACCGAGTATATGGTGAAGGCGTAGCTCGAGTCTCATGTTGAGTGGCGCGGAAATGTTGCTGATACATCTGATAGTGTTGATGTGAGAAATGAGGATACATTCCATCGCCCTGTAAGCACAAACATGCAATGATTACTGTCAATTTAAGTTACAATCTAGAGTTTTAAACCTTTTCTCATGTCTTAATATTTTATTACGTTGTGGTATACCGGAGTAACCGGAGAAGTTTGTTGATGTGCAGGCGGAGGACTTCCAATTAAATCAGCAGACTTCCGGACGGCATGAACAAAATTGAATTATGTACACTTTGCAGATAAATTGCTTAGTAAGCCAGAGAAAAATAATTACCACTCCTATCTGGCCTTGAGGACTGATTGAGGGCACGCTCGCAATAGTAACTCTAGAGGCGGCACCTGAAATAAATACATGTATTTTATAATTATTATTCATACAACCATAAAGAAATATACCAATAAATCCAGAGTACACTTATTTAGTCCAAGATCAGATAAATGCTGATAACATCAATATTTAAAGCCAAAGCACCATTTTGCTATTTGTTGATTAGTATCAGGCTATGTTGAACAAAATATAATTCGCTTTCTTTTCGCTTATGAGTAAGTTCAAATAATAAACTGAGGTGTAGCGGCGCTGCGCGTGCAGCGTGCGTACTGACCGGGGTGGTGGTGGAGCGGCGCCGGCGCCACGTGCTCGGGCGGCGGCTGGGCCGCGCCGCGCGGCAGGCTGGCCGTGGCCGCGTAGCGGAAGGCGCGCGCCTCGGGCTCGTCGAACTGCTCCGCCGGCCGCTCCACGCGCGCCGGCGCGCGCGCCACCGAGCGCAGCAGCAGCGGCGTGGCGCGCGGCGCCGGCGTGCAGGGCGCGGAGGGCGGCCGGTGCGGCAGCGCGGGCGACTGCACGCGCGCGTCGCTGGCCTCCGTGGCGCCCACGGGCACCAGCGCGCCCGGCACGCCGTCCGCCATGCGCCGGCCGCGCGCCGCGTCGCCGCCGCCCGGCGCCAGCGGGGACGGCGGCGCCTCGCCCGCCGCGCGCGACGTGGAGCTGGCGGCGACCACGCCGTCGAAAGCCACCGCTAGCTTAGCGCTGATCTCAGATATCATCTTTTTAGGCGGTTTAGTGATGGGCGTCGACGTGGAGGGTGGCGTAGGAAGCGCGTGCGGCGCGAGAGGCACGTGCGGTGCATGCGGAGAGTGAGGGGGCACGTGAGGGGCGGGCGGCGCGTGTGTCACGGGCGGCGCCTGGGGCGCGGGTGGCGCCTGCATGGCCGGCGGCACGAGCGGCGCGGGCGGCGCGTGGGGCGCGGGAGGCGCGTGTTGCGCGAGCGGCGCCACCACGCCAGCGAGCGGCAGCGGGGAGGGCGCGACGGGCGCGACGGTCGCGGCGGGAGCTGCTTGGAGCAGCAGTGCGGCGCTGCGCGGCGCGGGGGTGGGCTCCGGCTCGAGTTCTTCTAGGCGCGGAGCTTTGGAATCGCGTGTGCAGTCTCTGATGTTTCTCTCGTCGCCGCTGTCGATGGACGCGTCTGATAAACTTCGATCCCTTGTTCGTTTGGCACCGCGAGGTGATTTCCGTGTGTCGGAACCCACAGGCTTTTCTTGAGTTGTCTTTACTACGGCTTGTCTCGTAGGCCTCTTCTTGTTTGGTTCTTTTCCTGTTTTAATTGGTCCAACGGGGCCCTTGATAACATCCTCTATTACATCGTCTACTGTGCTACGCTGGACGTCCTTCTCTTGGAGCCTTCTCGATTTGCGTGTGTTTGTAGACGGTGAAATGAATTCTTCGTTTTTTTCCTCTTTCGTTTTTTCAATAAACTTCATTTGTTCTTTTTGAGCTATGCTGAGAGTTGAAGTCGCTGTCACAGAAGAATGCCCTGAGAGTGGACTTTTAATGGTCAAAATTAACCTTGGACGTGTTTCAGTTTTATTGGGTGATGTGGCAGTTTCATCACCAGAATCTTCATGGAAATCATAGACGTCCCCTGGCATTGTACTTCCGCTACTATTAACTAACGTTTTTACTTTCTTGTCTACTTTGGCTCTACCTCTACCCCGTTTTGCCGAAGTTCCTCCTCTCGGCGGTTTAGAGATTTGACGAGTCTGTACTCTATCTTGACTTTTGTCTATTTTCCTGCCTCTCACGTTACGTCCACCTCGTTTAGCAGTAGCAGCTGGGATGATTTTATCAGTTACGATCTCTTCTACAAATTTATGCTCAATAACATTTTCGATAGGAGGGTTTATAGTCATTGATTTTATATGCGGTGTATGATTGATTATCTGTTCTGAAATCTGTGGGCTCATTTTAATAGGATCAACATCTTTGCTTATTTCGTCTGTTTTCTGAGTAGTTTCAATACTTTCGTTACAAAGGGAGTCCACCTTTTTTATAACAGATTCTAAGTTTACATCTTTACCACTCCAAGAGTCATTTTCGTCAGTTTTTATTGGACTACCACTTCCTTGGGAATCTTCTGGTAACAAGAGGTCAAAATTGTGTTCATCAGATTGAAAAAGGTTTTCTATCTTCAACGATATTTGATTTCCACTAGATGCACTTTTAATATCAACACCAAATACGTCTGCCTTTTCTTTGAATACAGTTTCAGAAGGTAACGTTGCCTGCACTGAAATATTGTCTGGACGAGACAAAATTTTAACTATTTCTTTTGGTTGACCAGTCATATTATCTTCTTTTATTTCATTGTTTTCTCTCTTTTCATTGGTAAGAGAAGATACTGGTGGAAATTGAGACGGGTTCGTATTTATCATATTTTCGATCTTCATACTATCCACATTATTTGATACAACTATGTCGCGATTTTCTTTACGAGTTGTAATTAAAGTTACCGTCTTACCAATATTAACTTCTAATTTCTTTTCAGGATCGTTTGTTATTTTTATTTCATTTGTATTGTCTTTCAACAATTCTTCAAAGTCTGTCTCACCTTTAGCAATATTCTCATCGGGAGATATAATCACTGGTTTCGATAGTAAATCTTTTTTGTCTTTCACAGTTTCATCAACAGGAACAGCGGGTTTGATTGGTTCAGGTTTTTCATTCACTTTTGGTTCATTTTCCCGCATATGATTTTGTAAAACCAAAGTCTTCAGTGGTTCTTTGTTATCTTTATCAAATTTGGTACTCAATTTAACAGGCCCTGTTGAGCTAGTGGTTTTCAACAATAACGGCGACACATTAGTGATACTAGTAGTTGTAGTGGTAGTAGTACACAATCCCAATTTAGCAAGAACTGACGGTGGTCTTATTGTCGCCATTGATAACACAGACGTGGGTCCTTTTTTTGTGTCTATTTTTATAACGTTACTAAGGGGTGCTTGTGCCAATAGCCTTTGCGAACCTAAAGAATGAATAACATTAGAACCTTGGCTTCTGTTGATCGAACTTGCTTCTTGAACATTACTCGGAGCAGATTTGTTACAACCTTGTATGATTGATGTTGTGGCATTATTTACTGCAGCAACATGTATTATAGGAGTTGATCCAAACGGGATATGATTTATTTTGTCTGATTTCTGTGGCTGGTTTTCTCTTTTATCATTAAGTTGACTGACAGTATTAATAACCACTTTATTGTTAAGATGAACAGTATTAATGTTACTGACGTGTATGGCATTTTGCATGGATATCAAACGATTTTGAGCCATGACTGTCGGATTGGTGCTATGTTGAAGATTCGTTGGTGACAAAATTATTTTAGTATTTTCATTTGTGTTTTCTGAAATACTTCTTTGGTCACTCTTTCTACAGTCCCCCGATATTATTTTCTGTTGATGTATCAAAGGAGATGTGGTTACACTAATTCCTTTATTTTGCTGAATTAAGTTATTGACATTCATTTGTTTAGAAATCGGAGTTAAGACTGGAGTAACAGGCAAACGATTGAAATGGATTGGTGCGCCTTGGGTTTGAACTAGAACTGAATTAGGTCTATTAGGTGACAACATTGTTCTAGCACCATGTGGTAGATGCATTGTCTGAATAGGGCTTAATGGAGGCTGCTGCATTCGAACCACAGTTACTTGGCCTGGAGATCTTTGTTGAATTGCATTAGGTGACGCCATTCCTGCTGAGTTTAAATTTTGTGGTGATGTACTTAAAATGGCCATATTCGTTAATCTTGGTGAGGTCATACTTTCTCCCTGTGAACTAGCTTTAGGACTCTGCAATCTAGGATCATTGGACATACGAGGTGATATTACAATCCCTTGTGGTTTCTGATATAAAATATGAGGCTCCGGAATTTTTATAGTCGGCGGTTGCATGTTTGGAGTCTGAGTGCGAATCATTTGGTTGATGACTTGATACGGAGCACTAACTCGTGTCTGGGCCATAATTGGCCTTGAGGAATTATTTACTTGCACATTTTGATTGTTGGGGCCTTTAATCTGAACAATATTCGCAGTTATATGGGTGGGTTTAATTTCGTTTTTCTCTCTACCAGGGATAGAATTACTTTGAATGTTTAAAACATGTGGTTCTAACAATTTATTATTCGTCAATGTCCACGACGTAATCACAGGAGTTGCAGTTGATGTAATCACTTGGATATTCTCTCTCTTAGTTAATTGTATCTTAACATCTGTTTCTTTGACTTTAATATTAGAATCGTTTGGAGTAGTGGTTAAAGCCGGTACTGAGTTTGTTTTTCTATCAGGAGCTACATTATTTGATACATCCACACACTTCTTTTGGTCAGAGGCAGTATTCAGCGCCTGGTTTGTTGCTATGATATTTACTGGTAATTTTTCTATAGCATCTTGGGCTGTTTCATCGGTTTCTTCAGTATCAGTATCAATTAATAATAGGTCATTATCAGAAACAGGAGTGTCTGGTTTCATTTCCATCTCACTAGCATTTAAATTTTGCACTGCTTGTCGCATTTCTTCTGCATCTTCTTCCGGAATATTTTCATTTTCTATTGTGGCAATTTCAATTTCATTAGGATGAGTTGAGATATTTTCAGATTCTTCATAACAGCTAGAAAAAGCATTTATTTTACCTCCAAAACTTTCACCTAGCAATGCAGCAACTGCATCCTCGGTTTCTTCTTGAGAAATAATAGCCCTAGGCTTTTCTTCTGTTTTCTTCTCCGCTTTGCAGGGTGATATTTCCAAAACATCGGAAGTTTTTTCAGTATTTTCAGTCTTGTCTACTTCTTTTTCAGAACTTTTTATATTTCGCACTGCATCTTCACAAGAGTCGCCGTCACTACTAAAGCTTGATAAGAAACTATCTTCAGTATTATTATTCACTTTGCTAGGTAAAGGGTCTTTAGGTAATGGCACTTCACTTATATCTGTTACAATTGTTTCAAATGGTGGAGGCATAGGAATTTCTTCAATTTCTATTTCTTTACTTTCTACATAATCCATTTTATTGTCCTGAATTACAACATTATTAGAATCTATACTTTTAGAATCTGTATTTTCATCAGACTGTATAACAATTGGAGGGCTGTCTGTCAATCGAGGCAAACTTTGGGATCCTAAAGGTGACTGACGATTTTCAATTTTATCACTAAGACTCACTGTCTGTTCATCGTTTGGCAAAGGTATGTCTAATAGCATTGTTTTGGGTGAGACCTCCGCATTTTCAATCACAACTTGATCTGTTTTCTCGAGTTTATCTTGGTGATAGAAATTATGGTGTTCTTTGCGACTTTGTCTGTCTTCCCTGCTTTTCTTTTTCTTCCTCTTCTTCTCCTTGCACTCTCTTTTGATTTTTTCTTGCTTAACTATTTCGCTTATTATATTGCCGTCAGCATATTTAATGTCACTGCTTTCAAATTTGTTAAGACTCTCAGAAAGAGTTTCTGCTCTAAGGCGGCTATCATCATCTATCAAAGAGTCAGCAAAAAGACGAGCCTCTATTGCTTTACTTACAGCATCAACATCTAAACTGTTATCATCTTCTTTGAAAAAACGATTTTCTTTACGTTTTTTCTCTTTTTTACGTCTTTCATCTTTTTCTTTCATTTTATAATCAGAGTTGTTTGCACAAAAACTAGAATCGACCTCATGTGAGGAAAAGTCTAATTTATGAGCTGTGTGCGTTCGTGTGTCTGTGTCTGATTCATCTGATAATGGCCCAAAGATGTCTTCCATTTTTCCATCTTTCCTCATGGCATTACAAATTGTATCGGTAATAATGTCAAAATTGTTGTTTGCTATTTTCTTTTCTCGTTTCAATTTATTTTTTTCATCACGGGTCTCATCTGTGTCAATACTATCTCGCAATTTTTCTTTTCTTTTATCTTTTTTAGTACTGTGTCGACGTTGTTTCTCAATGTTTTTATGTTTATATCCTTCAAGTAAACTAGTGTCACTGTTTTCTACTTTTTCGTCATCAGAATATGTTGACTTATGTTTTTTCTGTTTTTTCTTATGCTTCCTACGATTTTCCATGGAATTTTTATTACACGCTGATTCGCTTTCAGAGGAGAAGTCATTACACATTGATTTAATGTAACTGGATTTGTATCCATTATCATTATCAAGATTCAATTTTAATTTACTATCATCACTGTCGCTCTTTCCAAACAAGTTTAACAAAGAATTCTTTTTCGTAATAATTTCGTTCGACTCTTTAGCATCATCAATTTTCGTTCTTTGTATAGATTCAGAATCAGAAAGGAGTTCCTTTTTTATACTATCAAGAAAAGAAGGACTCTTGCTAATACTTCTTTTGGAAACTTCGTCATCAGATGTGTCAGACATTATACGAGTTCTAGAATTTTTACGAGACAATTTGTTACGCAAATCTTCTTCATTAGTACTCCCATCAAAATATTCATCAGTTTTATCAGGGTCATAATCATAGCTATGTGACTTTTCGCGTTTTTTAATCACAATATCATCGTCCGATGAGTTGTCCATGGATTGATATTTCTTTCTGTCCTGATCGGAGTCACTGTCTTCATCCCAACTTGATCTCTTTTTTTCCTCTCGTTTTGCTCTACTTTGTTTTAACTGACTAAATTTGGCCTTAATTTTTTCTTGGCGTTTTTCTTCTTCTTGTTTTTGCATATTTTTACATGAACGAGCTTTAACTTTGTCATACATAGAAATGTATGTGGGCCCATCGTCAATTATATCAAAAATTGAGTGTTTTTTAGGTTCATCCGAATCAGAACTGTCACTGCTGTGTACAGGTTTACGACTTTTCCGTTTGTTATTATCAATTTTCTCATCTCTACTTTTACGATCCGTTGACAAACGTTTTTCACGAACGAGATCTTTCTTTTTCTCATCACACTTTTGTTTCTTTTCATCTTTATTCTTACCCATAAATTCAGTTGGATGCAATGCGTCCCTTTGCAATTGTAATTCTTGTATTTGTTGCAACTGTTGTATGCGTTTCTTTTCTTTCATCTCTTTTCGGAGAGCTCTTTGCCGTTCATCTTCTTCACTTGAGCGCAATTCTAATGTAGCAAGAAAATCTAAATCATTCTGTAGTCCGTCAGTAGATGTTTCCATAATGGGTTTTTCTTCGTTTTCGTCTCCGGAACTCTTTTTGAAACATTTAATTCTGTCCACGGGTTTTGTATCTTTAGACTCGGTTCCTTTATTTTCTACATATGTTTCATCTGGAGGTTTAACCTGATTCTTCTTATCATCTTTTGTTTTACTCTCTATTATCTTAGCAAAATGACCTTTGCTGAATTTAGCAGTTTTATGACGATTTTCAGTGCGAGACTCTTTAGATTCCCTTCTTTCAGAAATTTTTGCGTCGCTTCTACCCTTTTTTACGTCTTCGTTAAAAATATCGATACTGTCTTGAGATGACATTCGCCGCTTATGTCCAATGTTCGATGGTAAACTTGAACACGAATTTAATCGTTCCTTACGCTTAGTGTCAACACTGGGTGAGTCAAGAGAATAGTGTCTTTGCTTTTCACTCATGTCTCCTTTTGATTTTATGGTATGTTCTAGCATATTTTCATTCTTATTTTTATTATGATTTCCAGTGTCTTTTTCTTCTTTGATTTCGGATTTTACAAGTAATTCTTTATCAGTGTCAAGTTTCACAAATAGCTCTGTGTGTTTAAGTTTTACTTTTGTGTCGTCCTTTGCTTCACTGATTTCCAAATCTTTTAACTTAGATGATTCATGCGAAGCTCTAGACGTTGAGGAGTCAGTAGAATCTTTGCGACATAGTTCCCTAGAAGTTTCATCTCTGGATGATTTACGATTTTTTACAGATTCTGATTCTTTTTTACTCTCTCTTTTTGAGTCATAATCTTTCTTTGACCTATCATGTTTGTGTTTATCATCCTTTTTCACTTTGATAGATATGTAATCAGTATCTACAGATTCCTTTCTCTTTTCTCGGTCACTTCGATCTTTTTTATGATGTTCATGCCTGTAGGATTTTTCGTCGCTGTATTTTAGCTTATCGAATTCTTTATCATTTTTGTCTTTCTGGCTTCGTTCTACATCTTTTTCGATCTTATTTTTATCATTATGATTTCTTTCACCATGTTGGTCTTCCTTCGGCCTTTTATCCTTCTCGATATTTCTTTCAGATTTGCTGCTTTTCGACTTATCCTTCTCTAATTCACTTCTTTCTTTTTCTGCTAATCTTTCTTTGCAGTGTCTTAGTTTGTCACGATCTATTCTGACGCGATCATCGTGATTTTTTTCACTATCGGTAATTTTTTTGTCAGGTAAAGTCACAATGATATTTCTTTCCTTTTCCAATGTTTTATCGAATTGAATATTTTCCTTTTCGAGTTTAGCATTATGGTAATTGTGATTATGTCTATCCTTGAGAACTTTTTCAGTATTTTTCATAAAATCTTGATTAAATTCCGCATTATTAGATTTAATTGAATTAACTGCATTCAAATGATTTTGCTGCATTTCAAA
This sequence comes from Mesoligia furuncula, assembly GCA_916614155.1. NCBI lineage: Eukaryota > Metazoa > Arthropoda > Insecta > Lepidoptera > Noctuidae > Mesoligia > Mesoligia furuncula. Next base: position 11,917,492 of record OU744811.1, on the reverse strand, counting down.
TTCAATTAATTCTTTGGTAATATGGTTTTCGTGTACTTCTCTGTTTTTGTGGTTATCAGTTTGACAAAAAGGATCTAATTTGTTTTCGCTATCTAAGTTTAGTCTTTCTTCGTGTTTGTGAAGCTCTGATTTAATAAGACATTCTTTACTATATTTACATATCTTTTCAAATTGTGATTCATAATTTTGACTTTCATTAAATTTTTCAACTCGCTTCAGCAGCATTTCCATAACTTCTCGAGCACTATTTTCTTCCAGATGAAAGGTAAGAGAGCTATTCGTTCTATTGTCTTGGTTGCATATATCGCCTTTGACAAGTGTGCTATCAACTGCCGTAGGTTGACTATCAGCACAACCAGTTGTTTGGCTGTTAAGACTGGTAGAGGCAATGGAAAAATTACTAATTCGATCGCGACTTGTTGGGTCACTATCCTCGGCGTCCACGCTGTCCTCTGTCCCGCCAGTCGCGATCAACGATTCGCCTTCCCCGTCACCCGAAAAATAATCATCTACTTGCCTCTCAGCTGGCTTCAAATCGCTGCCAAACTGAGCAGAATTGTCATTCTGTTCAGGCTGAGGCTCGGGTTGAAGTTCAGGTTCAGGCTCCGGTTCCGGTTCAGGCGGGGGCGGTGGCAGTGGCGGAGTGCGTGGACGGCCGCGCACCTCGTGGCACAGGCTGGCCAGTAGGCGCGACACGCCGTGCTCGGCCAGCTCGTCCGGGTCAAGCGCGACCGGCGTGGGCGGCGCCGGCGGCTGCGGGTGTGCCGGGAACGGGTAGCGCAGCGCGCGAGGCGTGGGCGCGGATATACGGCCGCGCGGGCTGCTGCCCGGGCTGGGCGCACGCCCGGCTCCTTCAAGTCGCTCGGAGTCCTCGTCGAACACGGACCGCTTTGCGAGTAACGATCGCACAACTTCCGATGGTTTCACTTCGTTGATGTCGATGTCGAGCAGCCGGTGGCGAAGGCGCGCGCGGTCGGGTGCGTCAGCTATCGCTCGCGATCCGTTGAGCTTTTCATCGAGGCTGCGGATGCGTTCTTCCAATGACGGCGAATGCGGCGCGGAGCCACCGCTAGAAGAAGAAGCGGACGGTGGACGCGGCGGTGAGTCGGGCGCAGGTGCGGGAGAGGGACGCGGCGTGGTCGGCGCGGTGCGCATCAGCTGCACGGCGAACTTGGGTAAAGGCAGACTCATGGGGAGCGGGGGCCGCTCGCGAGGCGCGCGGCGCGGCTCGGCGGGCGGCGCGGCGTCGGGCTCGTCGCGCAGCGGGGTGCCGGCGCGCGAGTGCGAGCCGGAGCCGTCGCGGCGCCGGCGGTGGCGACGCCGCGCGCCGTGCCTCTCGCCGCCGCGCGATCCGGAGCGTGACCGGCGTGTACCGACGCTGCGATGTCGCTCCTGCATTAAATATACAGATTGGTAAGTGTTCATTTTTTTATGGACTTTTCAATGATACAATGTTTACTTTACTTTTGTTCTGTGTGCGCACTTCGCGGCAGCATTATTTTTGATAATACATAAACAAGTTGAAATTTTAATCACCGTTTTCCTTTTAAGGGGTCATTGTACTCATCATTATGAACAAATTTTACTACGTTATTTTACTATATTTTAGCCGGAAAAGACTCAATCTTCATGGTTCCAAGTCTAGCACTTGACATATTAAAAATTATCGCGGCCTTAAAAAATACAAACAGTGTAGGATACAATGGCATATGTACAAAAATTGTTAAAACTAGCATATGAAATCTGTAGGCCCATAAGCTACATTATAAAATATAATTAACACTACAGTAATTATGGTCTTGTAGTGGTGGAGAACTTAAATATACCTATATCACAAATAATTGAATGCCTATTAAAAGTGATGTAAATCGTCATTGTGATAATGGTATTCTGCAATATTGGACTATAAAAAAAAATAATTTGATAATGTATAATTGAATATAAGAAAATTGTTTAACTGTGTGACTGATATTTAAGAGGCCTCTTACAAAAATGTGCATAGATGCATGATTTCCTTGTTGAAATTGAATACTATTCGATGATTGGTATAAATAGCAATTAATTGGTAAAGATAGTTCGTTTTCTCTTCTACAATAATAATAAAGCGATTTTTTTATTATTTGTCTATTTATTTAGCAATAACCGTTCTCCTGATGCATGTTTAGGCAAAAACTCATGGAGAGCTGATTTGAGAGCTCTAATTTGTAGTTTCTGTTGAATATAATCCATCAAAACATTTTTTTTCATATCACTTATATACTTTAATAATAATAATAATAGAATAATAATAGAATACATTTTTGTTATATGCCTTACAAATAAAGAAAAAAATACTGGACCTAATTCAATTTTCTACTGGAAACAAGTCTGAATATCTCCGAACTTCTACATCATTTTCACGTAGTATTTATACCAATCTATTTAAAAAAAATCTCTAAAAATCTCTATTTTAATATCAATTTAAAAAAAACATTTATTGACACTGTGATTTTTTTATAAATAAAATAAAAGTACTCTAAATTTCACTGCGCCGTCGATGCGCGCTCGCCCTGGCTGGAGGCCTTAATTTATTGAAGCATTCACAGGCAATCCTGGTTAAGAAGACGACAACCTCATAGATTGAACTGCGAGATGCTAATTATAACCAAAAAAAAAAAGATGTGCGCACAGTACCAAAATGTAAGAGGGCTCTTAATGTATAAGTGTAAAAGTAAAAATCATTGATTCAGTGATTATAATTTTATTATTGTACCTAAGATATTTGCACGCCATGAAAAATGGCAGACATTTTGTGAGTCACTCTTATTTTAAGAAATTGCATGCATGTATTATTTTAATTCTGTATGTATACACATGTTCGAGCAAATAAAATTTCTTTAAGTATTTCTTTATATGGGACCAAATATGAAATCGCAAAAAAAAATCAGTTGTTCCCTACATTTTAACGAGTTATAATAATATTTATTTATTTATTTGACAGACAACAAAAGGTCCACACTGATAAAAACAAAAATACATAAAAGATAATAACAAAAATACATATATGTTAGTAACAATGTGGCTTATGATCTATGTTATTACTTATACACTACGACAGACAGTGTTGTTTTGATGAGATGTCCCATTATGGGGCTCTTGTCAAGCCTGTCAGCTATCTCTTTCAGGAGGCTGTTGCCATTGCCACGCAATCTGGCGAACAGAGACGAACTTTTTTCCATACAATCATCAGATTCGTCGTTTCAGCCGATAGACGTCCACTGCTGGACATAGGCCTCCCCCAATTTTAGGAGGGTTTGCCATAATCGCCACGCTTGGCAGGCGGGTTGGCGATCGCAGTGTGGTATGATGGTGGAATACATAGAGAACGCTGCTGCCCATTCTTCGGTACGATCCTTAGTCGCCTTTTACGACACCCACGGGAAGTAAGGGGTGGTGGTATTCTTTAAGTCCGGCACCACACAGACATCATCAGGTTATGTGAACATAAATGTAGGGAGCAGCTGATATTTTTTTCATGATTTCAGGTTTGGTCCCATAGTAAAAGTTGTTCATAACGATGAGTACAATAACCCCTCAAGAGGAAAACGGTGATTAAAATGTCACCCTGTATAAAAATACAAACATTTCAATAAAAGAATTCCTGTAATCTTTTTTTTTTTATTTAGCCTCACCTTGGAGAGTTTTCGGTCGTCTGGGCTGGAGTCGCGGCGATGGCGCCGTGCTCGATGCGGCGACACCACGACAGACTGTAATCTTTCCTCGTATGGTGTATCTTCAGGTTGTGGGCTTGATCCTACTTCATCATATACCCTGTAAGACGATTAGGGTTTAAAGACCTGTAATAATGATGCAACATGCATCTGTTACACATAACTCACAACAAAGACTCGGTCAGCTCGTTACCTGTACCGTCGGTCTGCTGCGTAGTCAGTTGGGTCGTAGGGTTCTAGTGCAGAGTAGCGAGGGGTTCTCGAAGATCCCCGACCGTAACTAGAAGCTCTCGATCGGGACCCACTCCCGTCAAACCTGGCAGAAACAATTTGCATCAATTATTTAGACCATAAAGTTAAATATACAATGATTTGTTTATTAATACCAACCGAATGGGTTCATGACGAGTGGTTGGAAGGTATCGAGATGCAAGATCCCCGCTCAGTCTTTCAGAACCCGTCAACGCTGCCGAACCGCCATGTTTTTCCAATTGTTCGTAAAACGCCTCCTAATACATACAATTGAATATTCAATGATTATAAAACATAAGTCCATCAACACAAGAAGAAGAATGACAGAATTAAACTTACTCCTGCCCAAAAGAAGTAGAGGTCGGCAGAAATAAATCGATTACAGATAGATGTTCGGCAAAATATTCCGTATAGATTTGGTTACAATGGTTATCATTGGTACTTGTCTTAAGTGCATAAAACAAAAAGAAACAATTTTTTTTATTAGAATATAGATTTTTTCTGAACGATTGTTTTGGTGACAAAGACATTTGGCGAAACATATCATAATTTCATATTGTTGATAATGAGAAAGCAACAATATGAAGTTTTATTTCATTTTAATCATAATTTTGTAACCCCCTGAAATTGACCGTCATAACCTGAATCAAACACTATATAGAATATCTATTTAATGTAAATGAATTTATTCATTCATTGACAGACAACGTATTACATAACCGTGGTTTACCGCTGGATCTAAAAGCTTGAAATTAGCTACGTAGCTTACTACGAACTTGTATACAAACTTTCATCCCCTATTTAACTTTGTATGTAAGTTCGTCATTTTTGTCGATGGAAAATCCCATCTGAATACGGCTTGTTCCTATAGACAAACCTATAAGTACCGAGAAATATGGAATAAGGGAAATTTTAAATTTTGGGCATCATTGCCACACACGCTAAGCAACTAAGTGTCGCAACACATCTCATCATCATCATCATCATTTCAGCCGAAATACGTCCACTGCTGGACATAGGCCTCCCCCAAGACCCCGGGGGTTTGCCATAATCGCCACGCTTGGCAGTCGGGTTGGCGATCGCAGTATAGTATGGTGGTGGAATGCATAGAGAACGCTGCTGCCCATTCTCCGTATGACCCTTAGTCGCCTTTTACGACACCCACGGGAAGTATGGGGTGGTGCTATTCTTTAAGTCCGGCACCACACAGACAAACACACAACACATCTGCGCGACGTAATTTCGTCTACGCGACGTAATTTCGGCTGATGTGTCATAGGGAACTTGAAAAACACTGCGAGCGTATTCAACCGAACGTTTGGCGCCGTACGTTTCGCAGATGTGTCGCGACCCTAAGAAGGTTGCTGATTTCGTGCCAATCCTAATCATCTGCTAAAATATTATTATTACCTAATAACCGCCAAAGTTTCGATGATGAAAACTGTTGACTCGTTTTTATTTTTATTTCATAGACAAATTACTTATGTACTTAATAATATTTATGGTTAGAAAACTTTATGGGGGCTTTCTGTTCGTGTGATCTGGTGCTACGGGCGAGCGCGGGACGCTGCGGCGCGTTAGAAAGCATACTTCAATGGCGTAGATTTTCCGAATGTTGAGCCGAATCTACTTTTTTCACGCGAATGCGGCGAAGCCCAAATGGTTTATCAAAATTTGCGTTTATAACTTTTTGTATCAATTACTCTCTAAACTATACCTCGGCGAAGATGAAAAGTACTTATACCTCCAAATAAGAAACCGGGATGACAGTTTTATTATTTTATAAGAGTAATGGGAAGCATGTTGGTTACGGAAGTAGCATCACCTGACACTCGCGCGAGGCGTAGTCGACACAGAGGCGCGGGTGGTCGGGCTCGGCGGCCGACACGGCGGCGGCCACGCGGCGCAGCTCGCGCACGGCCGCGCCCGCCGCCGCCGCCTGCTCGAAGTGCACCAGCGCCGCGCCCGCCGCGCGGTCCACGCACACCGACGTGGCACCGCCGCATCGCGACACCGCGCTCAGCACCTACACACGCACGCACTTCTATATGCTTGCTTTAACGTATTTTCCCGGGCCCGAAATCATCCTACATTAGATCAAGCATGATAGATTCGACTAAGCATACAACTCCTGTATGAGATTATTCCAAGCCCCAAGATATTTCATTTCAACGGATAGTGCCAGAAATAAATAAAAAATAAGGTTTAAATAGAATTACAGCTATTTGGACAGAGTTCGAATAGATTGTTATTATAGCAATGAATCGGCGATTACCTGTATACCAACTTCTTGGCGCACCCAACACTGGTTTGATAATGTTAGATTTATTAGAGTAACCAAATCGTTTTGGTAAGGCAGCTTTCATCTAGTAACTGCGACAGACTTGGATTGTAGCGCTCGCTGGGCTATCGAAACTAACATTACCAAGCCAGCATTGATTAAATCTAGGTGAATATGGATAAACGAAGAAATCATGTTAAATTTTGCAATTATTCGGACTTCACCCAAAGAGTTTGAATAATCCTAGATAAGCCCGGGTAATCCAGTTTTATTAATTCCACTAGCAAAACCCGTGTAACATAAAATTTCTTATTACTATTGAGCGGTAGGACAAATTTCGTTCTACAAAATTTTGTCAAGGGTGAACTTAAGCCCTTGTTTTGGTACGTATATACCTATGAATAAATTGCAGGTGAGGGCGCGGTGTCAACCGTACTAATCTTTAGTCTTTACGCCTTTGCGTTTTTCACTTTAATTCTCTGGTTTCAGTAATTAAACATTTGTAGATTTATCGTATCACAATAAAAATACATAATCATCGTTTTAAACTTTCACGGATTATAACTACACTTACCCAATCAATCAAAAATAAGATTTAGATGGTGATGATTATATTTATAAAGTTGTATTAAGTAACGGTATGACGAAGGGCTAATTTTTCAATCATCTGATAACTTTATTCGAGGAATAATTTTTAAATTTTGACAGTTATTTCATACAAAAACTGTCAAACGTCAATTTTATTCCTTGAATAAAACTTATCTGGCCATGGAAAAATCAGCCCTAAATCACATAAAAAATTATATTAATGATCCATGACAAAACAAGTGAAATAGCGCCAGAAAAATCGCTAGCGTTTTTAGTAATTAATACGATTCATGACCTCATACATATCCTATGCTATAGAGGGGCAGTATTATAATTACCTGCTTCTCCGTATGCTCGGTAAGACCGTCCACCCATACACAAGTGGTGGCAACAGGTTTTCCAAATCCAAGTTTCACACGGGAGCCGCCCACATTTTCGCCATCCATGGCGCGAATGGCTTCCACAACGCTCGAAATTGATGCGTACTGGCAGAATGCATATCCCGCACCTCCACTGCTACCCTTTTTTATATCGATCTCGATTATTCGTCCGAAAAGTTTAAACTTGTCTCGAAGTTGTTGTTGCGTCACATCTTTCTCTAAATTACCGATGAATAGCGTCCTCGTAGCCTGTAAGATAAAATGATAGATTATTATAGGTCCAAGGTGACAAATTGTTTTATATAGCATGTAGCGTTTATAAAAAAAAGCGTTATAAATCATTTAAAACAAATATCCGACCAATACAAGCTACGACAAATTTTTAACTTCGGTTTTGGTCCTAGACTCTTTATTATACTCAATAGTTTTATTTTTTATTTTTTTAATCTGATATCATTTAAGCGCGGTTTTAAGTGATGTTTCAATACTTGTTTAGATATTTTAATTATTTGTCAAAAGCACATTATTATTACAAATTTTTGTATTATTTTGACGTTAAAATTTTCACAGTTCAAGAATGACCTCTTAAATAAGTGCAGTTTATCGCCCCTACTACTCGAATCGTTCTCAAAAAACAGGTTTTTTTTATATTATTCAAAATATAATAATGGCTGCGGTAGGTATTTATAAAACGATATTTTTAATTTTATTGTATGTAAATTACGAAAAAACCACACGCGGTTTAACAGAAAATTTTATTTTTAATCAACTTCCTATAAAAAGTATTCAGTTTGAAAATAAATTATGCTTGGTCCAGCCAGCTAAGTGTAGGCTAGCACACCAGGCGAGCCGAGTCGCTAAGAAATCATTGTACCTAGAACCGGAGATCTGCAGCACACCGCATACCGGTGTTGAGTTTTCGAATAAAAATGGGCCTGGGCATAATAATTAACAAGAACACATAGCACACGCAACAATGATAACAAGAATACCAATAAATCTAATATCGGGGATAGCTTCACCCTCCATGAAAAGTAATATTCCTCAAATCTCAATAAATAATTATAAATACACATTTTATTTCAAAGACAGCCCATGATTTGGAATTGTATCCGGTAAAAGGCTGACCACTAAATATAATTGATAAGAATACATGTGTGGCGGTATAAGTAAATACAAGTTATATACAATTGATGAGTTTGTTATATAATTTAAAGGATACCATCGGTACAAGTGAAAAATCCGAACGCTATGTATCCGTCCGAAGCTCGGTCGTGTCTCTCTACTTGATTAGGACATTCAGAAAGATTATGAAAATATTACCAAATGCTCTAATCAAGTAAGTCAGGCATACTTCTTCTTTCAGCGTCGTTCGGTGTCTCCTCTGCGACGCTTGGCGACTGGACCAATCCCATGTATATCACCACTACAAAACTTATATTATAATAAACGTAATTCAACGCTGTAACACCGATTCCAGCACTTTAAAAAACCAAAAACATGTTTGTTTTACTTGCAGCCATTCTTTGTTATTGATAAAACTTGTTCAACAGTTTCAGCAACCACATTTCAGAGACATACTACACTAAACGACTGGTATTTTCATTTAATTAGTTGGTCAAAAATGCAGTTTTTTTGTTTTATATTTATAAGTTATTCAAATGGTTTATTTATACAATCAATACTTCTTAGGATTTTGCCGATTGACCCAATTCAACAACAAAAAAATAATTTACAAACGCATTTACCTATGTTCTCTTTTTTATGTTTTAGGCCATAAGCGATTTGATTACCTAGTATGGAAATTATGAATTAATAATTTTAGAAGACAGTTTCTTTATTATTCCTTGTTTATAATGCACTATATAGATCTGAGCTTGATTTTACCAAGATTTGAGGAATATAACTTTGATATAACTATAATTCAGCTTTCTGGACTGGACACTCAACAAAAACTTACGGCTTTGACCGCCAACGCGGTCACCGGTGACCGCGAACAATAGATTTTCTATTGTGTCTGTTGTCTGGCAGTCAACGTGTTAAGTACTTTTGATTATTTGGTAGTAAAATTATAATTGACACTTTTTTATTTCTGCTTTAGTCGGATTTACACATCTAACGTACTAACGTTTGCCGCATAAGCGTCGCGTGTTCTTTTTTATGTAGTGTGGTCAATGGTGGCTATATTATAAGTAAGAACGATTGCGTGCACTATAAATTGGTATTGTTTTGATAAAACTTGCTTTGTATAAAGGAAAGTCCATCATTGTAAACTTTTTTGTAACCCTAAAATGTATGTATGCATCGATTTTCATTCGTGAAAAATGTTGACAACGATAGCTATCGATTCAGGATATTAATGGAATTTACTTAAGTGAAAAATGCAAGTAAATAAATAAAGTTGGGTGAAAGACCGTCAATACCTCCTTACTCGTTGCCAACTTTACATTTTTATTCCTCAACTAAACATGGAAATAAGACACTAGCACCCGATTTTATAAAGGCTAAATTAGCTAACAGAATATCATAAAAGAATGTAATAATTTTTTTTCAAGTGTTTTTTTTTTTTGAAATTACTAACACCAAGCAGCTTTTTTGAGCGAAAATTAGGCATAGTTATTTGAAAACCACGTTATGTTGCTAAAATTTTTACGCCGACCTAAATATCGTTAGATTTTTATTTATTTTTTAACGAAAAGCACTATATTTAAATATCTTACCTTCGGGTGGTACTCATCGATATCAGTCTCGTAAGGTTTAGCCGAATCTGCATCTTCATCACAGCTTTGATGAGGCGCCACAGTGATCTTACAGCCAAAAAAAAGTTTATCCTGTGATACTTCCAAGGCCTTCTCCACATCGGATGGCTTTTTAAAACGCACCACCGCATAGCGATCGGCGTTTTGACCAACTACTTTAACCCATACAACTTTTCCATGTTTCTTGTATTCATGGTAAAGTCCGTCCTTCAAAGAACTATCAGTAGATCGTGTCGGTAGATTTCGCACACAGATTGCCAAAGGTCTACCACTCGCCGTTGACGCCCACTATCAAGACAAAAATATGCAATGTTATTTGAAACGATATTTTAAAAAAGCAGATTTATGACAAATCATTCATGAATTATTATTTACAATATGTTTGGGTCAATAGTACATGAGCGATTACCAAGTTTCAAATGACGTTCTAACGTATTAAGAAATAATGCTGAAGGAATTTGAAATATTTGAATGAGCCCCGGTAGATAAAAAAAAAATAGATAAACTTACCTCGATTCCAAAAAACCTTTAATATTAAAGGTTTTATAGAATCGCAGTTAAAATCAAGGGCATGAAATAAAATATTGTGTGTTAATGGTAAGTTTTAAAGCGATGAAGGGCGGATTTTTTAATCGTCAAGATATCTTTTATCTGAAGAATTAATAATATGGTTTGACAAATTTTCTATACAACAGCTGTCAAGCCATAATTTTTTTTCCTTAGATAAAAGTTATCTGACGTCCGAAAAATCGCCCCCTAAAAAACCTAAAACGATGATATTCAGCACGCATAGGTAAGTCATCATTCTTAAGTCATACTTATTCATTGGTTCAACATTGAACATAGGAACAATAATAATAATCCACAAATAATAAAAAATAAAAGGATCCTCTGAACGACCTATCACCTAGTTGTCCGACTGTCTGCCTGCCCATCCCGAGTTTTGTACACTGGTGGTCCATGTAATCTAGTCAATTGTAGGTTTCAAGAATCCTATCATTAGATAAGTCTAATAAGACCATTTATATGTATGAAGAACTTTTAGATTTAAAAAAAATATGTTTATCTAATTAAGACAGTTACTACTATTTCCTTTCTTTAGCATGATAACATTGTCATTTAATATGAGAGCAAAATGATAGAAACCAATTTTTTTTATGACTAGTTTTCTGGCCCTTTTATTTAACAAATCAACCTCGCAACGAAGATTAGAGCAACATTATTATTATCCATTATTTCAGTAGATATACAGGCTGTGTAATCTCAGTAACGAAAAATACCGCCCATTGATGCAGAGTCGAATGGATTGTGATCCTGACCGGATTGCAGGCGAGTTTGGTGAGCTATGATTACCTAAGGGGCGTCGCTCACACGAGCTGAGTCGAGGCGGCGCGGCGTCAAGGCACGGGCGCACAAGCGGCGCGCCGCATCTACGTTTTGTTTAGGAATAATGGCAGTGCGCTCACATAGTAGAGTCGCGGCACGTGCGAGGTGGTGGCGGCGCGAAGTCGAGGCGCGACTTCACCGCCATTTTGTCATCTTGTTTCGGGTGTAGACGTATTTATACAGTTAAAATAGTGCGTGACGACTTTGAAACCAACGTTAAATTCATCGAAATTGTACGATTATACTTGTATAAGTGCAAGTACGTCTTCATCTTCTGACGACGACATGTTAAATTAATTAGAATGTCTAAAGGAAGCATAGCCGCCCGCGCCGGGCCTCGACTCTACATAGAGACCACGTCTCGACTTACCAGTGAGCGACGCCCCTTACGGCTTCATCAGGTGTTTTTGTTTACATAGTTTTCTTCGACCTGATCGCGAACTCACATTCTCTCTTCGGTAGACAAACTGTTGTTCCATATGCAACGCATTTAGACAAAAAACATCTATCAACCAGCCAAGTGCGTGTCGAACCATGCCCATAAGTATTTCAGAATATTTTTTTAAAGAATCTGAAAATCAAAGTTTCTGCGAATGTAACCCTGTGTAGCCGCATTTCTCTACAACTGTTGACGGTGCGTTAGAAGACGCCTAAGAAATCTTAAGAAAAAAAAGAAATCTTAAGCTTATAGGCACTGATTTTTTTTTCATCCCCCGATTACATGTAGTGTGCCAACCCTTATAATTTTTTTCATCATTTCAGTACCGAACTGTTTAGCGGTTCACCTTTCCTCCAAATCTTTTTCCTCGGACGGACAGACGGACTAGACAAAATTGTAAGGGTTCCGTTTTTGGCATCTAGCTACGGAAACCTAATAAGGTAACGTCGTCGTCCTATCGTCATTAACCAGTAAAAAAACAACATACAATAAGTAAGTTAGGTAGGTTCGAATTCAGAACATTTCATGGTATGTTAAAAATTTAAATTTATTTAATTACATTTGTTAAATATTTATTTCATTAAATTTATTTACTGATGCATTAAAAAAAACGTTGTTAACCATACAATACAGTTTAGCCGAAAAATGCAAAAAACCGATTTATGCAACATTTGACCTAGAATTTTTTTTTTTGCACAGGTTGGATCGACGGGAACTTTTGACAATTTATTTGTAATGGTGTTCCCAAAATTCACACCAAATTTCAGCTTTATGCGAATTCATGTAACCTTACCCATTTTTTGAAGCTAGCTATTGTTTACAGTCAGTATGTATTGATTGTATTAGTAGTAGTAGAAGCTCCTTGAGATAAAGCTTATCCGATCGCTAGGAAGTACCACCCATTATAACTTTCCTATTTCTGCCGTAAAACAGTCTTAGGCCAGAAACAACTCGGTGTGGCCACCCCGTGTAGGCCGAAAAAAAAGCGCAGGCAAATGAGTCATATCAACGTTGTTTTTGAGGCTCGCAAATCGCAAAGTAACAGTTAAATCCTCTTTAACATGTCCATAATAAAAGGTGACGGTTACTATCTATAAGATGTCTCATGTCATTAAAGTATTAATAAAGATAAATGGCGTGTGAATCCAAATTCCAACTTGCACTTGATCGGTATATCACTAAGCTATTCGAATATTGTTAATTTTATCTATGTATTACCAAAATGACACATAAAAAAAAGTTATTTGAATTTGAAAAATAATAAAAACAGTATGGCTCCCGCCTGCTTCCAACTTTTATTTAATTTAAAATTGGCTTGTTTTTTTTTTAGCTTTTCAGTCTTTTTTTATTAACCAAGTTTTTTACCGCAGTTTTAATCACTTTTTTATTTACAGCTTTTTAGTTTACAAATGTGAAAGATTTCTCAGACGTTTTAGTTCTTGGTGTTTTTTACGATGGTATTTGGTATTTGGTTAGTTAGTATTTTTTGAAGACAAAATGGCGCCAAAAATCGGCAATTTTTTTTTTTTTTGATAACCCAGTGTCACTCTCGCAATTAAGACGAATCTAACGGCACCTTTCAAGCTGAAATCGATCATGCCGTTTAGGCTACAGAGCGTGCCAAATACATACATAATTACATACATACATACACTCGAAAAATATAATCCTCCTTCTGGCGCAGTCGGGTCAAACATAACCCTCCTTCTGGTGCAGTCGGGTAACAAGAAAATGCTTAGTACCATTCGGATCTTGGCGGTTTCCGTGTCGCGAACGCCAAGATTCTAATGGTAACTATAGGTACTGATAGAGTTAAACGAATAGACAGTCTGACAGATGGATTTAGACATTATAGGAAAGTTGTAACAGAGACACCATTACCAATTTATCCCGCTAGGTATCGCATCTTTTGGTTGCTGGTATTGTTTACTGTTAAATACCATTTTATCGTGTTATTAAAACAATCTTTTAATCATTTGATTTCAAATAACGATGTACACCGTTTTCCTGCTGATGAGCAAAGAAGAAAAGTCAAACCTTACGCACAAAAAAATTGGAAATTAAGTTCAGCGCCAAGCCTACGTAGTGATCATTTTAGACCTGACGATTAATGTAACATTAATATAGTGAGAGCGCATATACTGGTTAGTGTCCTTAAAAACATACAATAGACAAACTGCTGACAGTTACCAGCGAGTGTGGCGTCATCTGTAATTAGCTTTGCCCTACCGTCCCCATTAAACTAACACGAGTCAAAGAATACTAACTTTATTTAGCTGTCACGTGACAAATCGTGCTAAAGCCTTCCAAGTAATTTTTTATTATACCGACTTATTAGTCAATAGTTTTTGGGTGCAATAGCAAAATAATACTGCAGTGATAATCCATAAATAGTGAAGACTTCTTTCAATCTTTTAAATATAATGCCTACAGGGTACTAGGATTTGAGGAATACTATTTCGCATGGAGAGCGTAGACGTCATCATCTTAACAATAATTACTTTAACAACATCAAGGGTTTGAGATGTTTCAGTACATAACAACATTACGTCCTGGTACATGGAGCACTCAAACTAGTTGCTATGCCTTTGCTAAACCATAGGAGAGCGCAATTTGATTAATTTATTAGTATAAAAGTCGTTAACGTAGATTTGCGCCTATTTATTATTCCATAGAAATTCATAAAACAAAAGTTTAATTGTTATATTCTGTAAACCCACCTAGCCTATTGGAACAACGAAGATTTGAGCGACGACTATGCAAGAAATTCTAAGTGAACATACTTGGTGTTGTAGGGACGGCGGCGTACGATGATTGGTATGGTGGGAAAGCGGTGGTTGTGTGGCTGGCGTTGAAGCACGTGAAGTATCGCTTGGCTCAGGCGAACTCGAGTCAGATCGCGAAGAGCCAGAACCAGAGTTTCGCCGCCGTCGCCCTCCTTCAGTACCACCACCAGGTGTGCTTGGTGTACTTTCACCGCCTGTCGCGCCGGCCACTCCTCTGTCGCTACTTGCATACCATCGATGGTGAGGAGTTGTTCTGAAAAAAGATGTTTTTTTTTTGTAAATCACGCTATTAAAATATTTTTTCATTTATAATTACAGCAACAGTCAGTACACACACACGTCGGAAAAAGGGTGTTAAAAGAACAAAGGACAATGGATAATTCTGTATGCTCCCCATACCCACTGTACCCAACAAAAATTTGACTAGCAATATGAACACAGGGAGTAGTTAAATTAATCCTAAGAAAGCATGTCTGAATTCACTTGGAGAAAAAAGATATTGAGGAAGTAATATTTATTTTATAAAGGGAAATATTTAACTTATCCTCTAAAAAGTTATTGACCTGCTGATGATAGACCTTTTTTGTTATTAATTAACCTCCAAAAACTTTTTGCGCTTCTCTCTCTCTTTTTAACTTTCTGGCCTTGTGTCACAGTTGGTGGTAGTAACTGAGCTAGGGTCAATCAATAAAGTCAGCCTATCGCAGTCCACTGGACGTAGGCCTCTCCCTACACATGCTGTCCCAGCCACCTTTTTGAGATCGTCTATCCATCTAGCTGTGGCATCACACACTACGCTGGCCGATACGCGGTCTGCACTCCAAGACTCGTCTGCTCCACCGTCCATCGGTCCTTCGACAAACATGACCTGTTTACTCTGCAAGCTGGTGGCATTCCCCTTCACAACTTAGAGAAGCGAACCTTCGCGGTGGCTTGGACTCGGCAAGGCGTGCGAATTATACAAGACTTTCGTCTTGTCCAAATTCATGCCGAGGGCAACCACCGAGAGGCTCCGTTTAGGCTATGCGATCTAACTGTTCCAGCGTCTCTGCCACATACCCCTGTCTCACTCCCCTAAGTAGTTGGATGGGGCTGGTTTTCATATCCTGGACCTGGACAGTCATCTTGGCAGCGTCATACAAACACCTCAACACTACGATGTATCGCCATTCAATTCGTCATCATTGCAAAGAGGCCAGAACTGCCCATATTAGGTACGATGGAATCGAAGGCTTTCTCGCAGTCCACAAATGCCATACACAGCAGCTGGTTGTACTCTTCTGTCTTCTGCATAATTTACCGAACAATATGGATGTGGTCTACTACGGTAGTGAAGCCTTTTCGAAAACCGGCTTGTTCTGGTGGCTGAAACTCGTCAAGTCTCCTGACGAGACGGTTCTTAACCAGCTTGTATACGTGGCTCAGAAATGAGATGGGTCTATAGTTCTTCAGCAAGGTTTTGTCATCTTTTTCTAGGGTACCTCGATCAAACGGGTTAATTGAGGTTGGAACTGTGACCAACCGAGCAAGCCGAGCGAGCGCTGCATCCAAGTTGGTCGCAGTTACTGTGCAATTCAGTATCTTTAGGAATTATTTGTGGTTCACAAAAAGAGGCGCAATCGTGTTCAATAATATTTTTAGCTGCGCAAAATGAGAATTATTAAAGGTTTGATTAAATACATGCTTTCTTTTGTGAACCTCAAATAAATACAGAAAGTTAAAAAGAGGCTCAATTATTTAAAAAAGTGCATCATTAGAAGAGCAAAAAGTTTTTCGAGGTTCATTAATTTCAAAAAGTGTCCATCATTAGCATGTCAATAAGTTTTGAAAGGATAAAAAGGTCTCTGCACACAGCCGGCGTGGCGTGGCGGCGACACACCGCTGGCGCGACGGCAGCGGTCACATTGCGGGCGCGATCACGTCCCGTCCCGCCGCGCCCCTTCACGCCGACAGTGTCGCAACACGATTCGTTAATCAAAAAGATGTTGAGCGATTCAGACGTGGAAACGCTCTTGCTTTTATTTATTATCGATTAATAAATAAAAGCAAGAGCGTTTCCACGTCTGAATCGCTCAACATCTTTTTGATTCTTGATCTTTTTGATCGACTTTGTCAAGCTAGACGAGTTGTTTAGAACAGTTTTGGTATTTTGACACAGAATTTTTTTTTTTCTCTAAACTCTTTGAGGAGTGGCTGGATAGACGCTACGGCGTCCTCAGCTTCCGCCTACCGCAGGTCCTCACCGGACACGGCTGCATTGGGAGGTTCCTGGTCCGGATAAGGCGCGAGGAAACGTTCGGGTGTCACCATTGTGTGGATCGCCCGGAGGACACGGTAGAGCATACGGTGGAGTCTGCCCTTGGGCAGAGCACCGCCGCGTCCTCACGGCGGCGATCTCTCACGTCCGGCCCTAGTCCAAGCCATGGTACGGTGCGAGAGTGCATGGGAAACCGTCTCCTTCTGCAAAGCAGTAATGCTCGCGAAGGAGGGGGCGGAGCGCGTGAGGGAGAGGCAATCTTTGCGCCCTCACTCCCCTAGTCGCCGCAGGAGACGCCCTGGGCGTCGGGAATCGGCTGTCGATTCTGCTGTCGCTGTTGGCCAAGGTAGGCGTGGGCTTAGGGACGGCGAGCAATGGGGCAGCTCACCGTCCGGTAAGGACCAGGCCGGGGTCGACGGCGCGTTGTGTTCCACGCGCGCCTCAAGGAGATGTCAGCACTAACTGACGGGGTCCGCTAGGGCCGATGCCTGCCAGGGTCGCGGGTTGTTCAAAAGAGATACCGTGGCCCCTGGCACAGGCAACTGAAGGAACAGGTGGGTTTTAGTCAGTAAAGCGTGACACGCCCTGAGCTCCGCTCAGAGCGGGAGAAGTTATTTGATAATTTCCCATCCAAAAAAAAAAGGGCGTTTTTTCACCTCAGCCGTCACCAGGACATCACCGAACGAGATTATTCAAACCAAACGTGACGGCGATTGTTTGTGCGACCAAACTCGCCGGTTTAGTATGTTATGATTACTTATCTATATAAATAAAATTCAAAGTCCTGACTGACTGACTGATAATTATATCAACGCACAGTCGCTGGTCGTAGAGACATGAAATTCGGAGGGTGTGTTCGTTGTGAAGAGTAGGTATCCACTAAGAAAGGGTTTTTCGAAATTCCACCCCTAAGAGGGTGAATGGGGGAAGGGTGAAACTTCACGCGGACGAAGTCGCAGGCAGAAGCTAGTGATAGATAAAACAAAAGCCGGGCGAACGGCACCGGTGTGACGGCTGTGTGTGGACAAAATCAAACTTTATATTGCCAGGACATCTGCATCGGCCTGTCACAATATTGGGCCGAATTCTAGAGGTCGCGCCGAAGTACACGAAACTTCGGCAGCCGGGATCACAGCGCTCGGGTGACGGTGAGACGCGGCCATAGTAAATGTATGTATCGCTACTTCGGCGCCGTCATCTCCTTCTCGGTGAAGTCCCGGTGACGGCTGCGGTGGACAAACGCAACAAGGGTAGTAAAATAGGGGTTGATTGATTTGCTACCTACTGAACTTGCATGTGTGAGCTGATTCTGATATGGCACACATAATGTAAAAAAGATGACACTACAACATAATAGAGACCTGGAGTTGATCTGATGATGGAAATGGAAAACAGTCGAAACAGCTCATCAACTGTTTACAGCAGCTCCATCGTGTTTGGGCTTATTTAATTAATAGAATAGAATAGAATACTCTTTATTATGTACACCATATAAATTACAGACATATAAATCTAGAAACTGTACAAAGGGTGACACAATGGGCGGTCTTATCGCTAAAAGCTAAAAGCTTATTAATCTTAATGAGAACTTAGTCCTAGCTGGAATAAGACTGAAATTGAGGGTTTGGTGAAGGAAACAAAAGGCTGTCGAGGGAAGTTCTTATTTGAAACAGAAACTGAAAAATGAAAAAAATTCCAACAAAAATTAAACCGTCGAAAAGCGTGTATTCCCGTTCGTCCAGTGGCCGTCATCCCACTGGTGGGACGATCAGAAATTTAATAAATAATATTTTTATACCCGTTCGTCCCACTGACAATATCAGTGGGACGAACGGGAATAATTTAGTAACTTTATTTTGAACTCCCATTGGTCCCACTAAATAATTTGAGTCTGGTTGTTCAATGGGGAAAAAACGCTTATTTATTTTATTTGGGAAACAAACAGATGCAATAACAAATATATGTATACAAATAGTTCAACACAATCCAGAAACAGTTTCCACATATTGCTATACAGCTAAATTATATGTACCTAAGTGTAACAACAACCAGAAGTTCACACCGTTAAAATTTTACAGAATTTCGAATGTAATATTATATAACATACAACAATAATATTATTTAAATTTCGATGCCAAAATATTTCTTATATAAAATTTGAATTTGGGTAGAGAAAGGTGAAAAATATCTAAATCTTGATTTGCTTTTAATGAAATTGTGTCGTTGTACAGACGACATGCTCTTTTAATAAAATTATTCTTACCATAATTGGTTCGGGAGAACCCAATTTGGAAGAGAGTTCTTTTGCGTGCATTTAAGCGTGGACATCCAAAACTTATTTTGCTGAGAAGATAAGGGGAGTCCAATTGGCCTCTAATAATTTTATATAAATAAACTAGATCTCGCTCTGCACGACGTTCCTCCAATTTCTGAAGACCAGTTGTATGATCAGTTCCAAAGCTAAATCGCCAATTCAAGTGCAATTTTTGGATTTGTTCAATATAAACTGCATACTGGGGATTCCACGCCACTGAAGCATATTCAAGAATCGACCTAACAAGTGTCTTATAAAGAAATATCAATGTTGACTTATGTTTGAAATCCTTACTAACTCTTAGTACGAATCCCAACATGCGAAATGCCTTGTTGGTCATAGTGGTAATTTGAGAGTTAAAGATAAGTTTACTATCAAGTTGGACCCCAAGGTCCCGCACCTCGGTCACTCTATTAATAGGATCATTCTTGATCTTATAGTTGTATTTTATCGGGTTCGTCTTTCTAGAAAATGTTATAATATTGCATTTTTTTACGTTAAGGAACAAACAATTATTTTTACAGTAATCACACAGGTTGTTAATATCATTTTGTAGTTCTGGACAATCTTCTGGTTTAGTAATAGTTTTATAAATTTTCTTATCATCTGCATAAAGAATAAATTTAGAATGTTTAAATATATTGAATACGTCATTTATGTATAAATTAAATAAAAAAGGTCCGAGGTGCGAGCCCTGGGGCACGCCAGTCGTAACAGGCATAAAGGATGAGCAATCCCCTTCACCATAACTGCTTGACTGCGTTCCCTCAAAAAAGATTCTAGCCATCGAAGTAGATCGCCATGTATACCGATATACTCAAGTATCCTAACTAATATTATAAATGCGAAAGTAAGTTTGTTTCTTACCTTCTTACGCCTAATCAATAAAAAATCTAAGTGGTATAGGAAAGGTCACAGGGTGGTAAGTACCTTTCATACAGAAAAAAATACTGTTCCCGAGGAAAAGAACAATAACTTTCCAAGATCACAATTGCTTTAGAACGCTATATAGTGCTACGTGTCTTTCGAATCATGATTGAAATATGACCCGAGGGGCAATTCTCGTGATTTTATAAACGTTCAATCTGATGTCTCAATCTGTCAAAAATTCCTCTGATTTCCCTACAATTTGACATTTTTGAAATTTGCAAAGTTTTTGACATTTGCTTGTCGCCGAGATGAGACTGCGACCAGATTTTGAACGTAACGTAATTTAAAATTACGAGAATTGGCCTTCAGACTTTCTGAGCAGTATTCTAACAAAAAGTATTAGGCTTGCATGAATTCACGATACGACGCCTTTAAAAATGTGGGTGTGTTGTGTGTGCGGGTGACGGGTTTCTGTTTCTGTAACTGCCCGTGACATCACAGCGGGCCCTATCAGAATACCAGCGCTGTGACATTTATTTTTTAAATGTCGCAGCATCATGCTGAGATAGGAGCCTTTTGGCCTCGTATAGGACTTTCTGTTTTTTTTATTTTCCTTTTGTTACTTTTTCTTTTTTTTATATAACTTGGATTTTTATTAGACTGTGTTTAGTTTAGTTTGTGATCTTCCTCTACGAGTCGCAATAAATACTTTTTCTTTCTTTCTTTTCTTTCAAAAAGTATCTCCTGATAAGTCGGCTCGCTTAGTGCCATGCTTCACAAGATGCTAATTTGGTCTATGTGTTATTTTTCTAATAACAAGCTCTTCTAGCGTTGATTGTGCTTTTATGTAGAACGGTTGTAACGCGACTGATCACACTGCACCGGAGCGGTGTCCGGTGCAGTGTGATAACCGCCTTACAGCCCTTTCACACGGCAGTCCAGTTTTAAACAGGATCCCGTTTTCTGCAGGATCCCGTTTGATGGCGAATGTGTTTATATGCTAGCGTTCACACGAGCATCCCGCATGCGGGATCCTGCAAAAAACCGATCCGGTCGAATTGTGCCGTTCGGTTTTGTCACTAGAAACTGGATCCGAAGTTCAGTAAAAAGCGGGATCCCGTTTAATCACACATATATTTCAATAGCAGTGTTCACACGGCTTCCTGCGTGCGGTTTTTTGCTGGACACTTTTACTTTACTGAATCCTGCAAAACTGAACTGCCATGTGAACACAGCGTCCAGTTTAGCAGGATACCGTAAAAAGCCGATCCTGCAAACTGGACTGCCGTGTGAAAGGGCTGTTAGTCCCTAATACCGCCTAAATAGTTTTTTTTTATTTTTCGCTGGTCAGATTCTTTTTTGTCGGTTAATTTTTTTGTTTAAAACTTTTGTTTCTACATATTCAGCGAATGCCGCGATTTAAAAAATATGGAAGCAGTAATTTTCTGCTTTAAATAAATACCTTTCAACATTGGAGGGTGGTGTAGAATAAGGTGCAGTTGAGTTGTTGCGCTGGTACCTGCCGTACGCAGCGGGCGTGTTACCACGGCGACAATACTCAGTAGCACTGTCATTTGTACCACGCCACGTAGCGGGTGCAGCCGCAGAGGCAGCTATTGGACAAGTATTGCTTGAGCTATCTTCCCCGCCACTGAAAAGAAATGTTTTCGAGTTAGAAAGAACATAATCTATCTCTAAGTTGCGATTAGCTAATTAGAAACCTAATCTAGTCTCACGTTCGGTAATAACCGTGACTCAAAGTTCTGTTAATTTAATTATGATATAACTTTATGAATAAAATCTATTTGTATATCTGCTAGTAAAAAATACACATTGTTCAACTATCTCAAATATCTCACATGGAATCAGCGCGCTTTTGCGACCCCAAAGATAGCATTTGCAATAAACAGTCGGGATGTAACGTCATTTGCAGTAGTAGATAGAGATAGATGTGCGTTACAGTTCCGTTCTACTTTTGATTTTCAATAAACCTACTGCGCGCCGACACCGGGCGTAAGGAACTACTTATAATTTTAATAGATTTTGGGTACCTAATTGTTTAAAAATCCGACCTTAAGAGGAAGAGCGTAAACTTGTACCTATAAGATCACATTTATGTCCGACTGTTGCAAATGCAATGTTGGAATTTGAATTTTAGCGTAATGTTAGCTCGATGACGGGTACAGCCCGCGCCAGTCCATCTTAAAGTTTTTTTTTCTCAATATTTCGCGGGTTTTTTTACATCACCTCATGGTTTTTCGACTAGAGGAAAATTTTATTCCAGAAAAGATTTTCATCCGAGCCACATTTGGAAATATAGAGCGTTTTATATACAGGGCGTCTCACGGCTATGCCACATGGAGGGAAAGTACCTTGAATATTTTAGATGGAACATTTTAATGAAAGAAGACATTATTTTAATTTAAAAAAGAATTTAAACTCCATTCATAGATTTTTAAATAATTACATGGTTGAACCGGGAATCGAAGCCGCTACACGAGAAAAAAAAATTATCATGTAGCTTTATCATACCGATCGAAAGGCTTCATCATAAGGATTATTTTTTGCTAAATAACATAGTGTCAGAAATAAAAGGAATACCATGAATTTTAACATTAATTGATGTGAAATTTTGTTCAGATTTTAAGAAATGAGATAAATAATCTTCCGGTTGCAGAACGACAAAACCTTACTTTTCAGCAAGATGGGGCTCCGGCTCATAACAGTCACAGAACAAGGGACTATCTCAATAACACTTTCGTCTCTGGATCGGGGATCTAACCCCGTTAGATTTTTTTTATGGGGTTATTTAAAAAATGTAGTTTACAAGAACCAGTATGAAAATGTCCACGAGCTACAAACAGAACTTAGACGTATTATTCTAAATATCCACCACAACAAGATCAAAAAATCGTCAGGGCAACAGTATGGGACTCATTTTGAGCATTTGATAAATTGATTAATTTTGTATTAAAAATGTTAAAATTCATGGTCTTCCTTTTATTTCTGACACTATGTTATTTAGCAAAAATAATCCTTATGATGAAGCCTTTCGATCGGTATGATAAAGCTATTTTTTTTTCTCGTGTAGCGTGTTCGATACCCGGTTCAACCACGTAATTATTTTAAAATCTATGAATGCAGTTTAAATTATTTTTAAAATTAAAATAATGTATTCTGTCAGTAAAATGTTCCATCTACAATATTCAAGGTACTTTCCCTCATGTGGCATAGCCATGAGACGCCCTGTACAATAAAATAAAATTCGAAGGCCGATAATTCGGAAACGGTGCGTCGTAGGGCCATGCTTCTCGGAACCTAAATAGTTTTTGTGGTCAAGGTTAACCCGAAACTGCAATAAAATTTTCCGATTTCCAAAAAAAATCTTTTCCGGAAAATTGTCCCAAAAATTTTTGTTTTACCAAAAAATATTTTTTTGGTTTTCTTTACTGCTTATAGTGCCCTAAGCGTATATATACTTCAACTCTAACAAATCCGCCCCTAAGACTACCCACTGACCCAGTTACCTTTTATTTGTTTCTAAACTTGTGTTTTACATAACAGTGTTGAAAAATATTAATTGTATGCTCTGCCTGCTAGAGCATACATTTATTTTTTTATACTTTTGAGCTATCGGTCATTTTGGGAACGTTTTTAAAAAGTGTATTAAATGCCCAAAGTTAACGCAAGTCATTTTTTATTTGCTTAATACAATGGCGCGGGTATATATTAATCAATATTTATATTCATATTCAATATATTTATTTGCATTTCATAATGTTGTAAAGGTTTTACAATGGCTTAAAGATAAGGTACAGTTATGGACCCTGTAGGGCACAGCAAAAGTATAAAATAAATTCTTAAAATAAAAATAAATTAAATACACCCATTTTCAAAAAAAAACAATTTTTAAAATATTTTAATAACATTAAATAAGTAAATATAACATTTTATTTTATTGAGATCAGTCTGCTATAGGTTGTGATACATAATAATTATTTAGTAAGGTCAATTAAACATTATCTATCATATAATAACATGGGCAACTAGGAAAAGTAGAGAAAAATTGTTTGAGCTGTATGGCCTTAAGCCATTTGCTACCTACTCTAAAACTTTTAAAAATACCTACAAGGTAGCTAAAGCTTTGTATATAACAACAAGATTAAATCAGCCGATAATAAAATAAAGACGGTTTGGAAAATTATGACGAAAAAAACCGATAAAAAAATAAAAGACATAATAATGATTTCGCACTAGAGACTTCGCGTGGTCTCATAAGCACTAACAAAGAAGTTGCTCAAGAATTTGTAAATTTCTTTACCAGTATCCCTTATAAAACTAGGTACTGAAATCTTAAATTCCTCGCCTTTAAGTTCTATTGATTTATTAAAAACAAACGTTTCATCCTGACAGATTGAATTTAAATTCAAGCATATAAACCCTAAAATGGTAATAAAAGCTTTCAAGCAAATCAAGATCAAATTAACCGAAGATATATGGGGAATGTCTATCAAAGTATGTACCTCCATTATTGAGACTATAGCGCCGTACTAATATATTTAATATATATGCCTTAATATTTAATTTGTGTGTGGATCAAGGAGTCTTCCCGGATCTAATGAAATACAGTAAGGTAATACCACTTTTCAAATCGGGGGACAGTAAAGATATTAATAATTATAGACCCGTATCCGTGTTAGCAGATTTCAGCAAGGTGTTTGAAAAGGTGATGCTGAACCAAATGCTCAATCATTTTAACACCAATAAAATATTACACGACCAACAATACGGTTTCACCAAGAGACGTTGTACGACTGATGCCGGTGTCACCTTATTAGAACACATATTTTCGGCCTGGGGAGAGTCCCAAGACGCCATAGGATTTTTTTGTGACCTCTCCAGGGCTTTTGATTGCGTCGAACACGAAACCTTACTCTTAAAACTTAAGCATTACGGACTGGGAAAACTTGCGCTCAGTTTAGTAAAATCTTATTTAAATGATAGACAACAGCACATTCAAATAAATAGTGTCAATTCACTCGGTTTAAAAGTAAAAATGGGTGTACCACAAGCCTCGATATTAGGTCCTTTCCTCTTTTTAGTATTATTAATGATCTACCCTATTTGTTAAAAACCCAACCACAAATGGTGTTATTTGTTGACGATACTTCCTTGATTTTAAAAATTGATAGTTGTGCACCAAATCTTAACGACGTATATAACGCCCTACTGCAAATCCAAAATTGGTTCACTGCTAATAATTTAGTATTAAATGGGAAAAAAAACGAAGTGCATAAGATTTTCTTTACCAAATGTCAAAAGTAGTAATTGTGAGATAGTACAGAATCAAGAGAAACTAGAATTCGTCGATAAAAATGTTTTCCTGGGGATCACGCCCGACTCAAGGCTTCAATGGGGTCCTCATTTATCATCCCTTGCAGGACGGCTAAGTTCAGCAGCATAATTATGCTGTGAGAAAATTCCGTCAATTTACTGATATTGATACCGCGAGACTGGTCTATTTTAGTTACTTTCATAGTATCATGTCGTATTTTACTATGGGGACGGGCTGCAGACATCGAGTCTATTTTTAGGGTTCCGTACCCAAAGGGTAAAAACGGGACCCTATTACCAAGACTTCGCTGTCTGTCCGTCTGTCTGTCACCAGGCTGTATCTCAAGAACCGCGATAGCTAGACAGTTGAAATTTTCACAAATTATGTATTTCTGTTGCCGCTATAACAACAAATACTAAAAACAAAATAAAATTAATATTTAAGGGGGGCTCCCATACAACAAACGTGTTTTTTTCGACGTTTTCGCCTTGTGGTACGGAATCCTTCATGTGCGATACCGGCTCGCACTTGGCCAGTTTTTTATTCTGCAGAAAAGAGCCATCAGAGCCATATACAGCCTCCGCAGGAGTGACTCTCTAAGGGAACTGTTTAAAGATATTAACATCATAACGGTACATTGTCAATATAATATCTATGAAAATATCATGCTCGTAAGGAAAAATCTACACCTTTTTAGTAAAAGAGGTGAACGACACAATTATATCACTAGAAATATGGACCAATTAGTTCAACCAGGTTTCAGGCTGGCTAAAGTAGACTCGTCTTTCATGGGCATGTTTAAAATGTTAAAAATAAAATACCTACCCACATACTACAACTGTATAAAACGAAATTTAAATATTGTAAAAACGCATACTATGCAGCTAGGCATTTTATAAATTGGGGGATTACATCGCTGATAAAAATGCTTGGCTAAACGCTGGTTCTGCTCCGTAAGTACGCACATATAAATTAATTAGCATTGGAAAATACTGTTTTTAAAATACTATTTTAAAAACAGATTTTAAAATACTATTTTTGCATTATATAAATTCAATCTCCTAGTATTGTATAATTGCATAGCACATGAGTGAGTAATATGTACAGTCAACAAAAGAGATAAGTATGCAGGATCGTCGGATATAGTTGATGTTTATTAAGAAACCGATGGATGTTATCGACTGAAATTTAATTATATAAATGAGCTGTTTGTTTTATATTAATAAAATAAAATTTTATTCGAGAACATCCATCGGTTTCTTACTAAACTTAACTATATCCGTCGATCCTGCATACTTATCTCTTTTGTTGACTGTACATGTACTATGTACTATGACTTGAATGTGCCCTGGCAGCTGAGAGTATATCATGCTCACTCAAATGTCTCGCTGATGGTGGCGCGTCTGTTGGATCATTTAGCTCCCTTCAAAATGGTTGAGGTGAATGGTGCTAATACATGCGTCATGTTCGTGAACGGGCGCCTCAGTAGGGACCGGTCAACTCTTTGCTGCCATGGCTTATTTTAATTTAATATTTGAATTGTTTTTTTTTGTTTTGTTCGTATTTTCGTTACGGACGCTTTTAACGTTCTGCATCGTTCTCACATGCCTAATTTTTAACATGAATGATGTAAACAAGACTTTGTAACCATATTATTTTGATTTAAAAGAGTGTCCATGGAGTTTCTTGCCCGTTCTTCTCCATAGGTAAACGTTCTGCATCGTTCTCACATGCCTAATTTTTAACATGAATGATGTAAACAAGACTTTGTAACCATATTATTGTTATTTAAAAGAGTGTCCATGGAGTTTCTTGCCCGTTCTTCTCCATAGGTACATACCTACGCTTTGGAATTGGCAACTAGCTTCATCTTTCTGACTGAGCGACCCTTGACAATTCAAAAGTGCCTGTAATTGGTTTAACTGAAATAAATGCTTTGAGTTTATAATATTTATCTATATTTTTTAATTCAAAAATAAATAAAAATTATACATAAAAAACCCTTTTGATGTAAAATGGAGAACGCCATTGTCATTTCGAGAATGCGTCATCGTGTCCGGGACGTTCCCAAAATGGCTATTTCGATCAATGCGCGCTTTTTTTCGGTAAAAGTATATTTTGTTAATGTTGTAAGGTAGTTTTTCCCGAAATGATGTACAGCTATTGATGTAGCCTGTGAAAAAAAATAATTGAAAGGTACAGAAACTACTAAATAAAAAATAATTCGGCGGAAAAAAACTTTAACATCCGGTTAGAAATTTATGTTTCCTCCTAATAAATGAGTATCTAATAGCTGGGTTCACTTTTTATTGATATTATTTTTCGGGCTTTTTAAAATTATTTTTACTCCTAATACGAGTTTATAAGACTACACGTCCAGGCCCTCCAGGGTAGTTATATAAAAATTACGACCATACTATAGGTTTAAAATATCTTTGCAATTAATTGATCGTAAAACCTGATATCTTACAATTTTATATGACATGTTATATTTGAAGAAAATGGTTAACGTTCTCACATCTCACCTAGGAGCACAGTAAACGAGTCTCTCCATATTCTGTATAAGTACAGAAATTGCTAAGGATTTTTCATTAATAAAGTAATAGCGGGGTTGGGCGATGTGATGCGAATTGTGTGAACTGTAACATACCAATCATCTTCTGAATATCTTGTTGCTGAGTGAGGAAATAAGCGCGCCACATACGATTTTAGACGTATTAGCTCCATATTATATAATTCAATATCGAAATCAAATTTTGATGCGTTTCTTATCGGGGCGGCCCCCGCAAGCTACGCTCATAGCATAGTAGTGGCAAATGTGGCAATGCATTGTTTGTTCAATGTCCTCTTGATTTTATCAACAAGGTCTAATGTACAGTGTCGACCAAAAGTCCATAGGCAAAGTCGCAAAGTAATAGCTTGAAGTTTAGTTTGACTTATGACCTTCTTTTAATGAGTAATTAGACACACACTCGCATATTACTCGAATAATCATGCTATTGGATATAGTTCCGTGTCATGTTCGTTTGGTTCACATAGTTCTTAAAACTTTATGATTATACCCACACAAATCGAAATAAATAAATTAGAAGGAAGACAGATGCATCATCCACCGCGACTAAATAGAATGTTGTGGTTCTTTGTTGGTTGATAATAATTGAGGAGCTGGGGAACAAAAGCGGACTTGTCCACTGTACTCGAATTTTTTATTTTTATTTTTTTGCACTCTTTAAGCTCATATCTATCGAACCCCGGAGTATTGTGTATCAAAAGCGGTCCGATCTTAGAGAAAAAAATTGTTAAAAATGATGATTTCGTTCAAAAGCGGACTTGTCCTGTTAGAAATTTATTAAAATTCTAAGGGATTTTTTCTCCAATCAAAACCGGACAAAAACGTAAGGAGAATTGCCGTTAGTACGAAAAATGTCAAACAAAACCGGACAAGTCTAAAAAAAATCATTGTTTTTTTGTTATGATATCCCTAAATCAGTTGTGGCAACACTGCTAAATTAAAAAAAAGATAATCAGCTGTGTGACGGTCATTGCTTTCGTAATTTTGAGAAGAATTTTCCTAGAAAACCGACAAAATTATGGACGGAATCGAAGAAATAGTGGCCAATATAAATGACGGCTCACGTAAACGAAAAAAAACAGGACGGCAAGCGCAAAACAACAGGGAATCGAAGTGAGTGTAAAATTATACCTACCGGTGCGTGTTTGTTATTATTCTAACCTATGATGAATTTAAAATTGCTATTATTTTGTTTTAGGTACGCAGATAAAGACCCCCTTGCTTTGAATTTCGTGTCTGCGTGTGAACATAACAAGGGAAAATTTAAGTGCCAGACTTTGACATTAAACGAAATTGTTTACAACCGCAAACTACTATATGAAAAAATTGGCAAAAAATTACAGGATATTTACTTGTCACGGCTCATATCACCATGCCCCATAGAAAGAGAAAGATCGAGAGAGGAATCTCGCAAACCGCAGAGGAATAAGTACTTTGTGACATACTTTCTCTTCCGTGATTCAAAAAGGTTAGTAAAAGTATGCAAATCTTTTTTTTTGGCTGCTCTTGGGCTCAGTAAGCACAGGGTAAACTTAATTGCGAGCAAATTATATGAAGGCAAAACGCCACTTGACGGCAGAGGAGGAGACAGGAAAAGTTTCAAAAGTATTGATAAAAAGGAATCTGTAAGAAAATTTCTCGGTGGTTTGCCAGCAAAGGAGTCACATTACAATCGAAATAAATCAAAAAGAGTGTACCTGTCATACGAGCTAAACGTAAAAAAGTTGTGGGAGTTGTACAATAATTCAGCGACTGATGATTTGAAAGTCTCACAAACGATGTTCCGAAATGTTTTTGAGAACGATTTTAATATTGGGTTTGCGTCACCATCTTCCGACATATGTAGTACCTGCGAACTGCTGAAAAATAGGCAGAAGACTGAAAATAATCCTGAAGAACTTCAATCATTGAAACTTCAACTCCGAGTTCATAAAGCTAGAGCCAAAGCGTTCTTTTCCCTTACCAAAGAAAAACCTGAAAATTCTATGACAATATGTTTTGATCTCCAACAAATTCAATCCCTTCCTAAAACGCCAATCCAGGAATGTTTTTATTTACGACAAGTTGGACTTTATTCTTTCTGCATTACTGATATGCCTACAAAGGAGCCACATTTCTTCATATGGACAGAAAACCAAGCTAAAAAAGGCGCCACCGAAATTGCGTCTGCCCTTTTAACATACCTGATGTTTACTGATTTTTCTGAAGTGGAAGTTTTACGCCTTTTTTCGGACGGGTGTGGAGGTCAAAATAAAAATGCACATGTCGTCCACACTTTGATTTTCTGGTTGAAAAACTGCGCCCCTCAAAATGTCGCCAAAATCGTACTAACCTTTCCTGTACGCGGTCACAGCTTCTTGCCGGCGGATCGAGTGTTCGGGAGGGTCGAAAAGGATTTGCGGAAGATGCCTTTCATTTTGGATCCAAAAAAATATCATGAGGTTTACGCAAAGCATGGCAAAGTTCATATTTTAGCTGAAAACTGGAACCTTTACAACGTCAAAAACCTTGAAGACTATTACAAGAAAGTGGAAAGTATTCGTGATGCAAAGAGAATAATAATAGAAAGAAAGTCAACCATCATCCAAACAGAAACTCCTAGTCAATCTCAACAATCAACACGAAGAAGTCAGGGCCGTAGTCGTGGCAGAGCACGTGGCCGAGGCACTGCAAACATACGAAGAGATCCTACTGCACGTTTAAATCACGTAAACTTTGGTGTGAAAGTCTTAAACACCTATTATGGAGATGAATCATCAGAAAATGCTGTATCATTGTTAAAAATGACAAAAAACCATCCGAGTTTACTACAAAGATTTTCAATGGTTAATGAACTAAAACCAAACAAGAAAAAAGATGTTGAAACACTCTTAAAGAAACAATTCGGAGATAATTGGATGGATAATCAAGAGCTTGATTGGTTTAAAAACAATATATTCCATACCTCACCAGTGGCAATTGCTGAAACAAGTCAAATAAATGACGAAGACGACGACCACAGTGACGATTGTGACTGTTGCGAACCAGATGTGGGAGAGTTCATATAATTTTTAAATAAAAAAATACAATAATAGAATCTAGTTTTCTTTCATAACCGGACATGTCCATAACTCTTTCAATCATAACCGGAGTTGTCCACCTTTTGTAATCAAAACCGGACTTGTCCATTACAAAAAAAAATAAAAAAAAATTGAAAACGCATAGTTTTATGACCAACAAGCAGGCTATTAGTTATGTTGTATTAAATACTAATTATACTGAAATGCACAAAATTACAGCCCATATGCATATACCTATTTCAGTTTTTTTTGCTCTAGTGTAAAATTTGATTAATTGGACAAGTCCGCTTTTGTTCCCCAGCTCCTCAATTTGTGGGTTAGTGAAGTGTGTTTAATCTATTAGTGGTGTTGTTCATTTTGAAATGCAAGCAAATTTAAATATTGAGATGAAAGCGGATATTATCGCGCTGCGTAAAAGTGGACTTAATATATATCACAAATATTTGATGAAGCCGGACTGACTGTGAGTATTATGATTTAATTATTTTATCGAAAATTTTCTAATTAAGGCGAAAGCACGCGAAATTCAATTTTTTTACGTTAGTTGCAATTTGCTGGTCAGTATTAAGTTGTACGTTGATTATAATATTATTCGCGGCCGAAACACATAATGTATAAATTACAGAATTATAATCATTAAAATCATCAACACATTAATCCCCAAGAGTGACTATTTCATGAAATCTTGACATTTGGGGATTAAACTAAACAAGTTGTATTACTGATTGTAATGATTATAATTCTGTAAACACATATTTGTTACGACCGCGAATCATATTTTAATCAACGTACAACTTAATACTGACCAGCAAATTGCAAAAAAAGTAAGAAAATTTGAATTTCGCGGGCTACCTTAGCGCTTCCCCCTTAAAGTATAACTGCTGATCCTTGTAGTTATTTTTTAAACGTTTTATATTTACCATAGGGTCTAAATAGAAGAAAAATATAATATTTCCAAAAGTTTATTTATTTACTTGTGGAATGATGAATTTAACATTAAGTATAAATTATAATATAATCATTTTGTAACATATCAATTAATAATTATATTTCAAAATAGTAGGTAAGAATATTTTATAATTTTGCTAGTAGCCTAACAGAATTCCTTTTTTGTTTTTGGGAAATTACCTACTGTGAATCGGAGGGTCAAAAGATATAAAGAAGAGGGTAGCCTTGTCAGCCGAAGGGGCCCTGCTGGAAAGACAAAACTTTCATGATGAATTTCTCCTATTCTATCAAAAATTCCTCGAATTTAATACATGAATCGAGAGGAACATTAGGAGTAGATGCGATCAATATTTTTTTTTTGTGCATAAACGCAGTGCCTACATTTTGGTTCTCAATAATGATCATTCGAAATTGAGCAATTCGTCATGGCAAGCTTCCGAAGTTCCGTACATCGCGACGATGAACATTCTCAATGAAGTAATTCGTTACAACAAACTTTCGAAGTTCCGTACTTCGCGATGATGAACATTCTAAATTAAGTAGGTATAATAGTAAGTAGTAGTAGTATAGTAGTAGTATAGTAAGTAGTATAGCGTACCTTCGAACTCATATAATTCGTACAAGCAAGCTTTCTGAATACTCTCAGTATGACAGTCCTGTTTCTGTAACCTTACAAAATAACGCCCCAACGTCTAAATAGCTGAAAATATGTAAACGATACGTACTTGTTATCATACAAATCATGCTCATAAATAATAACGTACAGTCGGAGGTTACCTACAAATGATGTAATTCGCAAACAAACTGACCAAATACGTAGTCTCTGACTGTGTGGTATATAATTATGAGATCATTATTTTTAAGATTAGAAGTAAGTACGTCTCGTTTACATCTTTTCAGTTATTTTCTATTTCTACATTCTTATCTTGTTTCTATCTTTCAGTCGCTTTTAATTAACGCCAATTTTTTGAACCCTTGCGAAACGAAGTAAGACTTATAGGGAAATTAGTTAAAAATAGTAAAAACTTAAAGCATAGGGACATGAATTTCTTAAACGTGAATTAAAACTGTTATGAATAAATAACTTGGGCCCTCAATCCAGACGCGTGCATAAAGTGGCATAGCCTAAATCTCAGTAAGTACTATATCTGGGTTAATAATTTTTATTTAAGAATTTAGTTAAGAATTTCTTAAATATTTTAAGAAATTCCCAGATCTGTAGAAAATGACAATACAGATTTATGGCGGTATTTCTAGGGCCCTCAATTCATTATTGTCTGAACTGAGGAATCTGCAAAACATGAATTTATCTGAAGAAATACATAAATACGACTTTAACATATTTTACTTAGATACCTGAATATTATTTATGTGAATTAGTTAAAAAGAAATAATGACACAAAAGTTAATTATTATCCAGAAGTAAATGAAAGTCGAATTTGACTAAAACGTCTGAACTGAGAGCCCAATATTTTTGGCTCTATTGACTACGCTCAACATCATAGATCAACGCAAATTAGAATAAGATTTTAACTATTTCTTAACTAAATTGTAACATATCGTCCGTTCTTCTAAATGTCATACTTTAAGACAAAATTGATTTTTAACTTTTTTTAGGAGAAAATTTTGTAGGGTGACCATATTGTTCATAGTAAGTACCGGTCTACATACACATAACATACATACGTACATTTTGTAAATCGCAGTCGGAAAGTGATAATATTTGCAGTTAAAAGTATTATATATAGATAGTATTTACAATTTTGTTTTCTATATTTTCAATGTCATTTTTAATTATGTGATGTTAGTCCTTAAGGTACTACTATGGGCCTAGTTTCTTAAAGCAAATAAAAAAAGAACATTTAGTTAGCTTTAACAGTGTTTGCATAAAATGAAAGGCAAACTAACCGACTAGTAGTATAATACATATAAGTAGTCATCGTATCTATGGATCACTGTAGCACCAGAGACGTCGCAATATGCAAATCAAACAAATTCATTCTGATAAATAAAACACGATCGGGATAATTATAAAAAAAACTACTTCACATAAATGTAACCTTAAAATAGTCTTATATATCCTAAAAATACGAAATTGCGAGTGAGCGAAGTTACTTTTAGTTATGAGTGCAACTATATGGCTCCATTTTCAAAGATGAAAACAAATTGTTGAATTATTACAATACGGATATCAAATTTAAGTCCCAGGTGAGTGACTATTTTAAAATTTTAAAATTAAACTTTGCAGCGCAGTCGAGGTTTTTAGCTGGTGATCTCATTTGCTTTGAATGGGACAGATAAGAGCCTAGTTGCCTAAAGCACCCATGCCCATAGTAGTACCTTAAGGACTAACATCACATAATTAAAAATGACATTAAAAATAAAGAAAACAAAATTGTAAATAATATCTATATAATACTTTTAACTGCAAATATTATCACTTGCCGACTGCGGTTTACAAAACGTACAGGTACTTCTACTTACTATGAACAGTATGGTCACCCTACAAAATTTTCTCCTAGAAAAATTTAAAAATCAATTTTCTCTTAAAGTATGACATTTAGAAGAACGGACGATAGGTTAGAATTTAGTTAAGAAATAGTTAAAAATCTTATTCTAATTTGCGTTAATCTATGAGATTTAGCGTAGTCAATAAAGCCGAAAATATTGGACTTTCAGATCAGACGTTTTAGTCAAATTCGACTTTCATTTATTTCATAACAATTAACTTTTGTGTCATTATTTCTTTTTAACTAATTCACATAGGTATCTAAGTAAAATATGTTAAAGTCGTATTTATGTATTTCTTCAGATAAATTCATGTTTTGCAGATTCCTCAGTTCAGACAATAATGAATTGAGGGCCCTAGATATACCGCCATAAATCTGTATTGTCATATTCTACAGATCTGGGAATTTCTTAAAATATTTAAGAAATTCTTAACTAAAAATTATTAACCCAGATATAGTACTTCTCAGTAAGGACTATATCTGGGTTAATAATTTTTAGGCTATGCCACTTTATGCACGCGTCTGGATTGAGGGCCCAAGTTATTTAATCATAACAGTTTTAATTCACGTTTAAGAAATTCATGGCCATATGCTTTAAGTTTTTACTATTTTTAACTAATTTCCCTATAAGTCTTACTTCGTTTCGCAAGGGTTCAAAAAATTAGCCCTCAATCCAGATGCACATTTTTAATTCATTCGATTTTTTTTTTTGTTTTTTATTGAGTTTTTTTATTCAGTGCCGGGGGGGGGGGGGTCCTCCTGATAGCTGGATCTAGTCGCATTTTAGATGCCAGGAGCCCTCGTGTGATGTGGTGCTCATTTTATAAATGTAGATGTTTCTAAGCAAATACAGTAGTATAAAATGTGAAAATAAAATCAGTTGCATAGTTTAAACAAGTTGTTATTAGTATACGCGTTGGTTTTAAAGCTTAAAGCATTTTTACCGACTTCAAAAAAAGGAGGTTATCAATTTGACACGTATGTATGTAATATTATTGGAACTGCAATTATATTCACATATGAAAATCTTAGGTCTTCCAAACAAATACACAAAATTTTATAGATATGTATGAATGTATTATGTTTGACCACGCATTTCTCCGCAACTATTAATCGGATCGTGACCATTTTTTTATTGGCTTACATTTACTTCAACTTGGGGAACAGTGAAAGTTTCATCAAAATCGATTCAATAATTTGCAAGATATAGACTAATACGTGTAAGTGTGACGGCCTGGCTTATTGATATGTGCAATATTTACAACAAAACCCCTAAACCTACTTATTACAAACAACATTCCAGTTTTTACTTTACGAAATAAAAAAAATATTAAAAAAATAAATCGACTTCAAAAAGAAATTAACTCAAAATTATGAAATAACTTTAATTTCGGAAGTCGATGGCTTAAAACTAAAATACAGATCCCAAGACACCGACTTCCGAAATTAAAGTTATTTCATAATTTTGAGTTAATTTCTTTTGAAGTCGATTAAATTTGTTTTTATTACTTTTTTTATCATCTAATAAAATTGAAATGGTGTTCGTTGATAACCGCATCACTTCAGAACGACGAACGAAATAGAAACGTACGAGGATCGTTTTTACAAATATTGAACTTGTGAAGAGTTACATGATAAATTTAGTACAAAAATTCGATACAAATTGGAGGTTGATTCTGCAGAAAAGAGCTATCAGAGCCATATATAATCTCCGCAGGCGCGATTCTTTAAGGGAACTGTTTAAGGAAATTAACATCATGACGGTGCCTTGTAAATATATCTATGAAAACATCATGTATGTAAGGAAAAATTTACATATTTTTAGTAACAGAGGTAAAAGACATAATTATAGTACTAGAAACAGGGACCTATTAGTTCAACCAGGTTTCAGACTGGCTAAAGTAGATTCATCTTTTATGGGGTACTGTCTAAAATGTTATAATAAAATACCTCCCCACATTCTTCAACTGAATGAGACAAAATTTAAATCTTGTATAAAACGCACACTATGCAGTCAGGCATATTATAAGTTAGGGGATTACATCGTTGACAAAAATGCCTGGCTCAATGCTAGTCCTGCTCCACAACCAATTGACTAACACTTGAAAATACTGTTAGAGCTGCTGAAGATTGTAAGACTATCTTTACATTGTATAAACTCAATTTCCTTTGTATTGTATAATTGCATAGCACAGATGTGAGTTCTATGTAACCTATAGCTACCATTTACCGGGTAATAATATATCTTTCATTGACTTGATTATGCCCTGGCGGCTGATAGTGTGCCATGCTCCCTCAAATGTCTCGCTGACGGTGGCGTGTATGTTGGATCATTTAGCTCCCTTCAAAGTGGTTGAGCTGAATGGTGCTAATATATACGTCATGTTCGTGAACGGGCGCCGACAGTTGGGGCTGGTCATCACTTAGCCGCCTGGGCTTATTTTAATTGTTTTAATTTTGGATTGTTGTTTTGTTACTACTTGTTGTATTCTGGACGCTTTTAACGCGGACGTCTTTTTTATTTTTTACATCGTTCTCACATTATATAATCATAAATTCAAAAGTAATGATGTAACAAATATTTTTGTAAGCTGTAATTTAAAAAGAGTGTCCATGGAGTTTCTTGCCCGTTCTTCTCCATAGGTACCTACTCTTTGGAATGGGCAACTAGCTTCATATTTTCTGACTGACCGACTTCTTGACAATTCAAAAGTGCCTGTTTTAAAGGTTTAATTGAAATAAATGCTTTGAGTTTGAGGTTAGCTATACAAACTACCAAAGAAAAATTTGTAGTTTTTTTAAGGTAATTAAACTTGCATTTGTTCATATTTATGTATAACAAATAATCAAGATTATAATGGCGTATTAGAGTAAACCAGTCGCGAGCTCGAACTCACTGGTGGTCATCGCCAAAAAGCACGCTGTCTCACCTGGCTTCGTGTCCGACAGAGCTAGTATCAGTGATGAGCAGTTAGACGCTAGTCTACACGAACAACACAGAAACACCGTTTCGAACTGATAGGCGCGTAAAAAAAATCGAAAAGTGCTACGAAAAATCGAGTTTTATGAAGAAAAAAACAGCATAAATCAATTACAAATACAGTTTATTGAACTCTTCGATAATTGAGCTTTGTCGGTACGCACTTGGTTTTGAAGATTTTGTAGTTCTTTTATTACTTATTTACACCCAAAGTTACGTTAAAAATAGCAAGAAAAACGAATCTTTGTTGGCTCGTAACTTTTTAATGGCTTATTATTTTACTATTCTGTTTCCGTACAGACAACATTCATAAATAATAAGACAAAACGATATCATGTTCAACTTTGGATGCACAATGTCAAACAGTGGAGTAATATTCTCCCGAAAGTAAGGAAAAAATATCGACTAGTGGCACCTTAATAGGAGAAGAAACACACACATGAGAACACACATCAGAATGAAATATTGACAGTTTGCTTGATTTTAGTTTGTGAATCAAATAAAACGTTTATTTGCTAGAAATACGAGGGGCGTTCAATGTATTCTTGTTATCGGCATGAAAAAAGACGTAAATTCAATTAAAATAATTTTTATGTTTCACTGTAACCCCCCATTACCCCAATGCATTCATTACATCTCGAAATTAATTCTTCAAAGGTAAACAATAACTTTCCTCTGTCTCTGAAAAATGCGCATTTATTGCCGCCTTGAGCTCTTCATCGTTGGAAAATCGTTTCCTACTAAGGTCTTATTAGGGTTCCGTACCCAAAGGGTAACAACGGAACCCTATTACTAAGACTTCGCTCTGTCCGTCTGTCTGTCACCAGGCTGTATCTCAAGAAACGCGATAGCTAGACTGTTGAAATTTTCACAGAGTATGTATTTCTGTTGCCGCTATAACAACAAATACTAAAAACAAAATAAAATAAATATTTAAGGGGGGCTCCCATACAACAAACGCGATTTTTTTGCCCTTTTTTGCTCGATATCAAAAATGGCAACAGGTAGGCACTTGAAATATTCACAAAATACTCAGTTGTATTTTAACTTTAATAATAAATAATAAAATAAAGATAAAATAAATATTTAAGGGGGGCTCCCATACAACAAACATGTTTTTTTCGGCGTTTTTGCCTTGTGGCACGGAACCCTTTGTGTGCGAGTCCGACTCGCACTTGGCCAGTTTTTTCAAATTACGGAACAAACAATGAACGTGGCTGATTTGTCAAAATAAAAGGCACTGTGATCGCTTGCCATTTTATGTGTATTTCCCCCCGCAATTACCCCGCTGTTCTATTTGTCATATAAAAAATAAACGGTGGTATCAGAATTCATATTTTCTGGGACTGAGGATATAATAGAATAAACTGGTGAACATGGTTACATATTATTGATAGTATTTTGCTTAGCTCTGCCTCGGAAAACAGTTTAGCCAGATCTGCTTTAAGCGGCTTAGGCCGCGCTCACTTTGGATACGTTTTCGTACGAATTCCATTCGTGCAGAAACGTACGAACACGCACGAACATTCCCGACCTTCTGAGTACTATGAAAGCGCTCACACTGCGCGAGACTTAGTCGTACGTATACGTACGTGCAAGTCCGACGTCCGAAATCAATCCGAACTTGTTGGGATTTTATTACACGTTCGTACGGGATTTTAAGAATGTACTCAAAAGTATCTCTCCCCATGCGTGTATAACCATAAAACAGTCTGGGGTCATTATACAAATCTTCCATAATGTGATGAAATTCACCGAATTCATCTCTTTTTAAAAATATTTCGCGCACCCATTCGGTTCTACGATAACGACGACGCTGACGGCGTCGCAATCTACGGTTTAGAAGATGATTATCCAAAAGAAAAAGATTATTCATCGCAGCAAAGATGACTTCACGTATGCGCTAACACCGGTACTCTGTCTATTTGACGGAGAAAAACGTATTCAGTGTGCGCCCTCAATTCGTACGAACAGTGTTCATACGTTTACGTACGATATAATTCGCATCCAAAGTGAGCGCGGCCTTACAGGACCTAAACACAAAAAACCGGCCATGTGCGTGGCCCGTGTCGGGCCACGCACAGTGTAGGGTTCCGTAGTAGCCCGTTATCACAATGTAGTACGATTCTGTTGTTCTTTATTCTGAATAGGTAAAAAAAAAACATATTTTGGTTTTCAATGCAAGTCTTTACCCATTATAAACAAGCAACTACTTCATCTTAGTCACTTTAAAGGATTAATGCTAAGGATTTTGTATTCAGTACAAAATTATCCAACACCCAAGTTCAACGACTATTACTGCTAAACTAATAAAGTTATCTTAACCGCTATACTTTTCCTTTAAAGTTCATAAAATGCACTATCATCGAGAATTTTTCCAGATTTTTCAAACCAGTAGTTTAGCTTTTAGAGGGGGGGGGGGGGACGCCCTACTGGAACAAAAATTTGCACTTTAAACTTTAATATTTCGTAAATGGAGCATTCAATCGAAAAATAATTTTAGCAACCCTTAAGCCATTTTAGAAGACCTATTCAACGATATCCCACACGATGGGGTAGATGATGAAAAAAATATTCATCCCCACTTCACATGTAGGGTAGCTACCCTAAAAAAAATATTTTCCAAAATTTTATTTTACCACTTTGTTGGCGTAACTGGCATACGTACTCCTACAAAATTTCAGCTTTCTAGTGCTAACGGTCACAGAGATTAAGCGAGGACGGACAGAGACATGGCGAAACTATAAGGGTTCCTAGTTGACTACGGAACCCTAAAAACGCAAGTTTTAGAAACAAAAGTATATGATCGACTACACAGTAAACAAAATCAGAAAAATATATGATATTCTTCATTCTCATGAGTGTGTTGAAAACATACAACTAATTTAATATGATAGAAAATAATCATGAAGTCGATACCTCTAAAAACTTTCTTTTTACAATAAAAACCATACTAATATACGTATAATCATTCTGATTTTTTGTCAGATATACAAGCAACATACTAAAATACTAGTGTTTTAATTTTTTTGTCCAAACAATAGTTTACTGCAATTAAATAAAGTAAGCAGACGTGCACAGGAGCTTGACGACGTAATAACGCTCTGGTCCATAATTGGTTTACTGTGAATAATTTGGTATTAAATGAGAAAAAAAACTAAATGCATTAGATTAGCTTTACCGAATGTTAGAAGTAATGAATGTCATGTTGTATTGAATAGGGAGACACTTGAATTCGTCGAAAATACGGTTTTCCTGGGGATCGCGTCCCTATCAGTTTCGCGGACAAAAAACAGAAAAATAGGTTTTTTCAGCGCAAATTTCTCAATATCCTTAAGTTATCTAGTTTTTTTAAAAATACACAAGTATTTATCACCTATCTATCTAGAAGTGTACGAAATTAAGTTTTGATAACTACTTAATATAAATTCAAAAAAAAAAACTAACACGTTTTTACGTAATCACGAAACAACAAGTTTTTCGATTGCTTTTTAGCTAGCA
Source organism: Mesoligia furuncula (assembly GCA_916614155.1). Taxonomy (NCBI): domain Eukaryota; kingdom Metazoa; phylum Arthropoda; class Insecta; order Lepidoptera; family Noctuidae; genus Mesoligia; species Mesoligia furuncula. The sequence continues at coordinate 11,876,565 of OU744811.1, read as the reverse complement.
AATAACGATCTGAAAAAAAATCCTAAATACTAGGCATTAGTATATTAGTATATTAGTAAGTGTACGATTTATTTTTTTAAGTTTAATGAATTAGTACTTGTAAAAAAATGTTGACTACGCTGAAAAAACCCAATAAAGTCATGCGCAAAACCGTCGTCTACGCGTAAGAATTTATTGAAAATAACAAAAAGCGTTAAATATTTTAAAATTTGAGGTGTTTATCTACCAAACTCAATTTTTATATTTTTATTTTGACTACTAATTTAATTGTAGTAAAATATCTAAATAGTGCCTTATAAACGAATTTTTTATTAAGTAGTTATCAAAACATAAATTCGTAAACTTACTAGATAGATAGGTGATAAATAATTGTGTATTTTTAAAAAAACTAGATAACTTAAGGATATTGAGAAATTTGCGCTGAAAAAAAATGTTTTTTTTTCTGTTTTTAGTCCGCAAAACTGATAGGGACCCTTAACAGAAATGGATACCGCGAGACTGGTCTATTTTAGTTACTTTCATGGCATCATGTCTTACGGTATTTTGTTGTGTGGACGGGCTGCAGATATTGATTCTAGCTTCATTCTGCAAAAGAGGGCTGTCAGAGCCATCTACAAGCTCAGCAGACGCGATTCTCTACGGGACTGTTTAAAGAGATTAACATCATGACGGTTCCTTGTCAATATATGTATATATGAAAACATTATGTACGTTCGAAAAAATCTACATATTTTTAGTAAGATAAGTGACAGGCATAATTTTAACACTAGAAATAGGGACAAATTAGATCAATCGCGTTTCAGATTGTCTAAAGTAAAAACTTCTTTTATGGGTTACTGTGTAAAATGTTATAATAAAATACCACTCGATATTCTTCAATTAAATGAGAAGAAATTTAAAACATGCTTTAAACGCACACTATGTAGACAAGCATAATTATTACAAGTTGGATGATTATATGGTAGATAAAAACCGGGCAAGAGCGAGTCGGACTCGCGCACCGAGGGTTCCGTAACTTCCGGGTTTATGCATAAGGTTTATGTTTATGAAATTAAATGTTTTTTTTTTTTAAATATTTGAGTTGATTGAATGAAAGGTAAATTGCGGTTTACGATTTATGACGTATTAAAAAAATACTACTTACTAGATCTCGTTCAAACCAATTTTCGGTGGAAGTTTACATGGTAATGTACATCATATATTTTTTTTAGTTTTATCATTCTCTTATTTTAGAAGTTACAGGGGGGAACGACACACATTTTACCACTTTGGAAGTGTCTCTCGCGCAAACTATTCCGTTTAGAAAAAAATGATATTAGAAACCTCAATATCATTTTTGAAGACCTACCCATAGATATCCCACACGTATGGGTTTGATGAAAAAAAAAATTTGAGTTTCGGTTCTAAGTTTTTTTTCTATTTTTGTGTGAAAATCTTAATGCGGTTCACAGAATACATCTACGTACCAAGTTTCAACAGTATAGTTCTTATAGTTTAGGAGAAAAGTGGCTGTGACATACGGACGGACAGACAGACAGACAGACAGACAGACATGACGAATCTATAAGGGTTCCGTTTTTGCCATTTCGCTACGGAACCCTAAAAATGCTTGGCTTAATGCTGGTCCTACTCCACAGGCACTTAGGCTCATTAGTTAAAATTTCAATATTTGGAAGAGGTGCTTCCCTTTTTTTTTCAATATTTCTGACATTACGAACGTAACTTTTTTATTTTATTAAATCCATTTTTAGGGTTCCGTAGTCAACTAGGAACCCTTATAGTTTCGCCATGTCTGTCTGTCCGTCCGTCTGTCTGTCCGTCCTCGCTTAATCTCTGTGACCGTTAGCAATAGAAAGCTGAAATTTTGTAAAAGTACGTATAACAGTTACGCCGACATATGAGGAGGCTTTATGTAGGGTTAGGGACCTTGAAGAGGAATTAATTCATGCAAATGTTCGAATCAATAAATTACAGAAACTAAAAGAATGTACTCAGGCTAAGGAATCCAATAACTTGTATAATGAATTATTAAACACTAACTGCAACCCCTTAATAACAATAGACCTTACTGAGGATTCCATTTTGAAACACAACAATAGTAGTTATCAAGTAAGTCAAAATAAAATTAAAAAATATGCAAAACTAAATAAAATCATAAATAAATGCAATAAATTTAGGAAACAGCAAAAACACAGTTCTAATAATATTAAACTAAGAAAAGAACGTGTTTTTCTTATAAATAAATTAAATAACTTTCAAATTAAATTAGAAGACAGTAAGAACATTTATGAGGTTGACACACAACGCTTACAGTCTGAAATTCAGGTACTTGAAGAGTCAATACATTCTCTTTATACTAAATATGTGCTGTCTGAAAAACAAATTCAGGAGCATATCCTTGCGGCAAATGAGTAAGTGGACATGTGCAATTCCAATGCAGACAGAGTGGACCCACTGACTCTCAGCAGCCCGCATTGTTCATTGGAAAGCACATCCAATCTTGGCACTCTCCAAACTGAGGGAACGGAGGACCTGTCCCAGTCAGGAAGTGCTCAGGTCTCTATTCCAGATCTAGATACACCAGATGTTGAACAAGGTCCATTGCAAGTAGTTCAGACTGAGGCTAGTTCTCTCCCTTGTAGTAAAGTTTGTTACTGTTCTATTATGTTTTCTGATAGTTTTGGAAAAGGATTAGGTAAATTACTTAGCAACAACCTGTGTCATTCTTCACAAAACTTTTGCATGCCTCAGACTTCCTACAAACAAATAATCTCTTCAATAACTAGGAATGAATATGATCCTAATGCCATTATTACTGTACTTATAGGTAACAGTTTAAATGTTAAAAAAGATGATATCACTGATAGTGTCACCAACCTTATGAAGTTAAATTGTAAGAAAATAATTTTGTGTGCTTTTCCATATTTTGAGCACTTGTCAAACAGACAAAACAACTACATTCACATGTTAAATAATTACATGCATTTCATAGTTAGTCACCATAGTGACAAGTTTATATTTTTTGATACCAACATTTTTGTTGATAAGTTAAGGTCGACTAGGGATACTGTGTATCTGCCCATTAGTTTTAGACGTCAAATAGCTAGGCTATTAGCACTTAATATTAACCCAGACATAATTAGTATGTCGAAGTCATCCATAATTAGCACCACAATTAGTAATAGTACTAATGTTAAGCTGGTTAGCTCAGATATTTTAAACTAGTTTGTAAGACAACAGAAGGTACCACTAACAGTATAGCTACACTTAATAACAAAAAGGTATTTTCTGGCTCTAAAATAGTGAACTGCAGAAAAGGGGCTAAGCAGAAATCCTTGAAATTATTTCATCAAAATATTCAAGGTTTTTCTTCCAAACAATTGGAAATTGAGTTATTTTTAGAAAAAACAATGATTGACATTATTTGTATAACTGAGCATTGGTTAAAAGATTCTGAAATGCTAATTAACTATGACAATTATAGTGTGGCCAGTTGTTTTAATCGAAATTCAATGCTGCGTGGTGGTTCACTAATCCTAATTAAAAGTTGTATTAAATTCAAACCTCGTAAAGACATAGTTGAACTATCAGTTGAACATAGCATTGAGCTGTCTTGTGTTGAGCTAGATAAGCATGTTATAGTGTGCGTTTACAGACCCCCAAATTATCAAAACTATTCTATATTTGAATCAGTAATGGAAGATGTTTTCATTAATCAAATGCTCAATCATTTTAACACGAATAAAATCCTACACGATCAACAGTACGGTTTCACCAAAGGACGTTGTACGACCGACGCCGGCGTAACTTTATTAAAACACATTTTTAACGCGTGGGAAGAGGCCCAAGATGCCATAGGAATCTTTTGTGACCTCTCCAAAGCATTTGATTGCGTCGATCACCAAACCTTGCTTTTGAAACTTGAGCATTACGGACTTGGAAAACTTGCGCTCAGTTTAGTTAGTTCTTATTTAAATAATAGACAACAACAAGTTCAAATAAATGGTGTCAATTCACTTGGTTTAATAGTAAAAATTGGTGTGCCACAAGGCTCGATATTGGGTCCTTTCCTCTTTTTAGTGTATATTAATGATCTACTCCATTTATTAAAAAATCAACCACAAATGGTGTTATTTGCTGATGACACTTCCTTAATTTTTAAGGTAAATAGACGTGCTACAAATTTTGACGACGTAAATAACGCCCTACTGCAGGTCCAAAATTGGTTCACTGCTAATAATCTAGTATTAAATGGAAAAAAAACTAAGTGCATAAGATTTTCTTTACCAAATGTCAAGGGTAGTGATTGTGAGATAATATTGAATCAAGAGAAACTAGAATTCGTCGATGAAACTGTTTTCCTAGGGATCACGCTCGACTCAAGGCTACAATGGGGTCCTCATTTAAAATCTCTTGCAGGACGGCTAAGTTCAGCAGCTTATGCTGTCAGAAAAATCCGTCAATTTACTGATGTAGATACCGCGAGACTAGTCTATTTTAGTTACTTTCATAGTATCATGTCTTACGGTATTTTACTTTGGGGACGGGCTGCAGACAACGATTCTATTTTTATTCTGCAGAAAAGAGCCATCAGAGCCATATATAATCTCCGCAGGCGCGATTCTCTAAGGGAACTGTTTAAGGAAATTAACATCATGACGGTGCCTTGTCAATATATCTATGAAAACATCATGTATGTAAGGAAAAATTTACATCTTTTTAGTAAAAGAGGTGAAAGACATAATTATAGTACTAGAAATAGGGACCTATTAGTTCAACCAGGTTTCAGACTGGCTAAAGTAGATTCATCTTTTATGGGGTACTGTCTAAAATGTTATAATAAAATACCTCCCCACATTCTTCAACTGAATGAGACAAAATTTAAATCTTGTATAAAACGCACACTATGCAGTCAGGCATATTATAAGTTAGGGGATTACATCACTGACAAAAATGCCTGGCTCAATGCTAGTCCTGCTCCACAACTAATTGACTAACACTTGAAAATACTGTTGGAGCTGCTGAAGATTGTAAGACTATCCTTGCATTGTATAAACTCAATTTCCTTTGTATTGTATAATTGCATAGCACAGATGTGAGTTCTATGTAATCTATAGCTACCATTTACTGGGTAATAATATATCTTTCATTGACTTGAATATTCCCTGGCGGCTGATAGTGTGTCATGCTCACTCAAATGTCTCGCTGGCGGTGGCGTGTATGTTGGATCATTTAGCTCCCTTCAAAGTGGTTGAGCTGAATGGTGCTGATATATACGTCATGTTCGTGAACGGGCGCCGTCAGTTGGGACTGGTCATCACTTAGCCGCCTGGGCTTATTTTAATTGTTTTAATTTTGGATTGTTGTTTTGTTACTATTTGTTGTATTCTGGACGCTCTTAACGCGGACATCTTTTTATTTTTTTTTACATCGTTCTCACATTATATAATCATAAATTCAAAAGAAATGATGTAACAAATGTTTTTGTAAAATGTAATTTAACCTTTAAGTATGGACGTCATTTTTTCTTAACACTACTGCGGATGTGGAGTCTCACAGGCTCCTATATGCACACACCTTTTTTTAGGGGAATTTGATATAAGATCGCTTTAAAACTGTTTGAATATTAAAGTTATGGGATTTAGTAACAAAATAACGGGCTGATATAATCAACTTTTATTTCAAAAATTATAGAAATTTGAAAAATCAAAAATTATGGCACTTTTCAGTCTAAATCTACTTAGGTTACATTTTTAGGTATTAAAAACAACCAAACTTATTCCTTTAACAAAATGAATCTTTTTTTCTCAAAATATAATATATAAGAAACCAAAAACACGAAACACCTACTTCAGGTAACAAATATAAAAAATTTTGACAACTAACAACTAATAGTTACTTTTCGATAACTCCGATAGTGGAATATTGTCCGAACTATCACTACCTGACTCTTCTCCTAGGTCCTGGTCCTGGTCCTGATCTTCGTAATTGTCACTTTCATGATTTTGTATCAGTTCGAACTCCAATATAAAAAAATCTTCAATATTCTCTTCATTGTCAGACTGATCCGAAGCTAAGAACAACTCACTCATTTTTGTTCGAAAGACGGATCTGCTGCACGCAAAGTTTTTCTCGCAGGGCCCTGAACAGAACTCGTAGATGGTCGTTTTGATTTAGAACTACCGGCTTTATTGTTTTTTGAGATTTTGTACTACAAAATCGGAAACAAACATAATCGCCCTTATAAAATATATCATAGGGCAACAATGGACGTGTAGCCTGACAGGCTCCGGTCAATATTTTGATGGTCATTACTTACGTGATATTCATCGGAAGTCGCAACCTCCCCCTCGTTGGTAGTTTTACATGTAAAACAAAAGCTACTGAGCCGCTCAATCGCGAGGAGTGGGGGAAAGTAGGTGAAACTAAGAAAACGACAACATCGAGTAGCCTGTGAGACTCCACGTCCATACTTAAAGGTTAAAAAGAGTGTCCATGGAGTTTCTTGCCCGTTCTTCTCCATAGGTACCTACGCTTTGGAATGGGCAACTAGCTTCATATTTTATGACTGACCGACTTCTTGACAATTCAAAAGTGCCTGTTAAAGGTTTAATTGAAATAAATGCTTTGAGTTTGAGTTTGAGTTTGACAAAGTGGTAAAATAAAATTTTGGAAAATATTTTTTTTTAGGGTAGCTCCCCTACATGTGAAGTGGGGATGAATATTTTTTTCATCATCTACCCCATCGTGTGGGGTATCGTTGAATAGGTCTTCTAAAATGGCTTTGGGGTTGCTAAAATTATTTTTCGATTTAATGCTCCATTTACGAAATATTAAAGTTTAAAGTGCAAATTTTTGTTCCAGTAGGGCGTCCCCCCCCCCCTCTAAAAGCTAAACTACTGGCTTGAAAAATCTGGAAAAATTCTCGATGATAGTGCATTTCATGAACTTTAAAGGAAAAGTATAGCGATTAAGATAACTTTATTAGTTTAGCAGTAATAGTCGTTGAACTTGGGTGTTGGATAATTTTGTACCAAATACAAAGATGAAGTAGTTGCTTGTTTATAATGGGTAAAGACTTGCATTGAAAACCAAAATATGTTTTTTTTTACCTATTCAGAATAAAGAACAACAGAATCGTACTACATTGTGATAACGGGCTACTACGGAACCTTACACTGTGCGTGGCCCGACACGCACTTGGCCGGTTTTTATTAATGTTGAATACTGCAATATTACATATCTCTTCCTGTTTGGTAGTAAATTATATTAACATCTTAAATAAATAAATAAATAATAATAATATTATATACGAATATACAGTCTATTAAAGTAACACTGTCTGCTACCTAGTACATAGTTAATTGATATTCTATGTGTGAAAACTTGTAATTGGCCTTGATCATGTTAAAACTAAGTAACTATTGTGTCAGATTACCTGTGAGTTTTCCAAAAATAATAAAATAAAATAAATTGCAACCTATAGTTTTGTATAATTTAGAAGCATTTTTTTTTAAATTTTGTAAATGAACCTTGTTTCCGTTTATTATGACTTATTTTTGATGTTGACTTGAAAGAGCATGGCAGTTGAGAACGTGTCAACGTGTGCCCTAGCGGCTGAGAGTATGTCGTGCTCACTTAAATGTCTCACCGATGGTGGCGCGTGTGTTGGTTCATTCGGTTCCCTACAAAATGGTTGAGCTGGATGGTGCTGATCCACGCGTCATGTTCGTGAACGGGCGCCGTCGGTTGAGACTGGTCATCTCTTAAATGCCAAGGCTTATTTTTAATCTTATATTTTGAATTGTTTCTTCATTTGTCTTTTTTTTTACATTGTTCTCACATATACTAGAAGCAATAGCAGTATTAAAATCGCGCGTTTTAGCGATGTGAAGGCCGCGGGAACCCGATGGATGCGAGAAGCACAGAAGCGGTCGAAGTGGAGGTGCTTGGGGGAGGCCTATGTCCAGCAGTGGACGTCTTTCGACTGAAATGATGATGATGAATTATGTTAATAAATAACAATTTAAAAAATGTCATCGATATATTAAAAAGAGGAAGATATGCGACGTGACGTTTTTAAGTATGCGGTGTAGAATGTTTGGTCGCTGCATTTCGCTTCTTAAGAGTCCTGTTACATTTTTTACGCAAATTCATGATTTTTGACGCTGTAATTTTCAGCAGTTGTAAGATATTTTAATTATTTGTTTAAGAACAATAGTACTATTCTCTTTCTTGTAAGTTGCAGTTACACATTTTCATTTTTCTTTTCGTGTAATTTACTATAAATATTTTAGGAACACAGTTTGCAAGAAAAACCGTTGGCGATGGAACTTTTACGCTCAAATTCACATTGTTACATTCAATTCTTATAAATGCTAAAATTATAAAAAGATACTTTGAATGTTTTACTTGTTTATTGGAAGTTCTAGAATTCCTTTAAATTCCTTGAGTTTTTATGGATAAAATCGTAAAGAAAGCCTAATTTAAGCAATAAATGTCTTGATTCAGCGTCCATTACACTCCAAATTAACGCAACTTTATCAAATAAACTAATATTATATAAAACTTCAATCTACAATGAATACGTTTCATTAGTTTTCGTTTCTCAATTTAATAAAACAAAATTGCAATAAATAAAGTTAAAATGCTATATATTCTGCGTCAATTCGGCGCGCCCCTCAGTCCCGCTGATTCCCGCGCAAGCGCTTGACGAGTTAGGACCTGTCGCCGAATTTTTGGCGCGCAATCGTCCGGAGATCGCTACTATTATCGACTCGTGTACGCCGATCGAAATAATTTGATTTGCGTTTACGATCCGTAATAGGACTCTTAAAACCGGCTAAATCGCCGATCGCCGATGCTAAAAGTAACGTGTGTGCTTTGGCCCTAAGAAATAGACGTTCGAGGAATGAAGCATTTCAAATTAGACAAAAATAACTACACTCAGCGGCACGGAATGTGGCCCAAACATAAACAACCGATAACAGGCGATTTTGATATCGCGTATGAGAATTTCGAGTGGCAGTTTGTCAGGAGATTTGTTTTTGTTAATTTAAGACGGTAAGTACAAAAAAAAAGTTCATTTGTTTAATTTCTGTGACACTTAACGTTAGTTCGTTACTGGAACGCACAAAACACGGGTGAGTTAAAACTCGATATTCAAATGGTAGTTCATTTAAGATACTATTTGGAACCGAGCTGCTAACTGCAACTGCCGACAGCAGGTGCAGCGACAGCATGCCGACACGAGCCACTGCACGAGCGAGGCAGGAGCCAAATATTACCTTAAAGTAGACCCCTCTTGCCTTTTGTAGCCGCTGCCGTATTATTATTGTTATTATTACGAGAGCGATAAATCGGTCATCTCGCGCCGATGATGGTACACCTAATACCGCCACTACTGGTCTTCTTGTGTAAAGGCCGGTCTGGTCGTACAGTCAACAGCAAAAGTAGATCATCAAAATCAGAAATTCAATACTAATGAACGGAGTTCGCGTCAGAATTGTGTGGCGTCGAAGTGATTTAAACCACTCAACGCCACACAGAAATCAGACCTCACACAGCACGTTTCGTGAATGATTACCTGTCGGAGGTAAGAATTACAAAATTGGAGGGGCCGGCGCGAAGCCCAGACATGAATCCCATAGAAAATGTCTAGAATATGCTTAAAAGACGCACCCGATCCAGTCCCAACCCTCCAGACTATCAGTCAATTGAAAACCGCTCTGGAGGCCGCCTGGGAAGAAATACCCCATGTGGACATTAAAAATATAATCCACAGCATGCCTGATCGCATGCAAGCGGTCCTCAGCCGTAAAAAATATCGTTCCGTAAAAAAATGACATTCCGTTTTGGCATCGAATACTGGACGACGGAACAGTAAAAATATACGGATACGTAGAATTTTAACGGATAGATACTGTGTGCGTGGCGGGCGGTGTGTGCGGGGTAGTATAGCGGCGGTATACTACGAGTTTTCTGTTCACACATCGCATCCAGTAATGACGGATCCGTTGAACGTTATACGGTGCCTATGTGTGAACAGAGCATAAATTTATGACGTATCCGTTAAAAACGTACCAGTAAAACGGACTCCCATGTGTGAACGGGCCGTTATTCATAAATAAACGATGCTTAAAGTTAAGAGACGTTTAAAAAGAAGTTTAAACGTCAAAAATGTTTGGGTAAACATTAGACAACAACATGTCCGGTCAAGTTAGCTTCAAAAATAGGGTTAAGGTTACATTAATTTGCGTAAAGCTGAAAATAGATATAAATGTTGGAAACATCATTACAAATAAATTGTCAAAAGTCCCCATCGATCCGTGTGAAAAAAAAAACAAGGTCAATCATTCGTCTAGTACAAGCTAGCGGGACAAAATTATTTTTTTACTTATTTTAATTGTTTAAGTATATTTAAGGTGTCTTACGCTATTTTAGAAAGAAATGGAGTAAATTTGAGTAAAATGAAAGTAGTCTCCTGATTTTACATTTTTGTTTACTGTTATCCCTGATGGCTCTAATTAGCTGTGTCTACCTACTTAATATACCTGAAAGGCAATATACAGGCTGAATTTTCCAAGTGGGCGTGGATGGCCAAATGCGAAACTATGAGGAATAGCGAAAAGTACTCAAAGGAGTTGCGGGCTCGATTTTGATGAAAACTAAAACTGCATCATTGTATTTTTGAAAAATCTATATTTCTAGCCAGGAATCGAACCCGTTGGTTTTGAAAAAAAAACACTGTATTATTACACCATTCGATAGTGTCGCTGATAAGGATCGAATTCTGGGAAGTAATGACATACGGGAAACTAAAGAAAAGAGCTCATTTTTAACAAAATACTTTTTATTTTTTCATGTTAACTACCTATTAAACCTTAACTGAGTAATTGTTCAAAATGATGACCATTGCTTTCAATACATAGCTGGATTCGACGTCTCAAGGATTACACGCCCACTTGTCAAAAGATCTACAAAAGATGTCTCAGGCTATTTATTTAAAATCATAATTATGTGTGAAATACGTATTTGTTTTTTCACTTTATCAAATAACATACAATAACAGTCCAAGAACAACAACAATTATTTGATATATGTTAACGGAAAAGTGTGCAATCCGTCATTCTATACAATTCCTAGGAAATATTGTGTACAATTCCTAAAATAGATAGGAAATGTTGATATATTTTTTAATATGCACTTTTCTTAGGAAATCTATACATTTCCTAAATAGCAATCGGAAATCTTAAAAATTCAATAAGTTGTGCTACTAGACGACGTGGATGCAAGAGCGAGCGAAGGGCACCCCGAGGTTCGGTTTGGTTAGGTTCCTTTAAACCCTGCAGACAGAAATAGGAGCCCCGTGCGCGGGGCTCCTATTACTGTCTCGTCTTCGTCGACCTGACGACGACGTCGTTAGAAATAAAACATGCAGCATGCTAAATTTATGCTTTAGAATGTTAAGCTTTAATCATTATTATGATTAGAGAAATTTACAAACGTGTTTTATTTCTTTTAGTCACAGAAAGCATTACTTTTTATATATTTCCTAGTATCATCTTGGAATTGCATACAATTCCTAGGAGATACATACTGTTGCGCGCCACAATTAATGCCTGGTACATGGTGACAGTAGTTACCACTAGCGCCATCTAGTATCGAGTAGCGGAACCAGTAGTGAAGACCCTTCTAGAAATTTCGATACGAGAACTTTCTAGAATTTTCCCGAACTATCGACATCTGGTCGATCGGGGTCGGTATGTACTCGAACATTCTAGATGTTTCTACAAGGGAAGGTTCTAGAACTCTCTTCGGCGCTATATAAGGCCGAGACGCGCCACGACCGACACAGTTTGGATAAAGCGATCGAAGTGAAAACATCGAAGCGATATTCAAGTGCGACTTAAAGCGATCAGTAGTGCAATTATGTGTTATAATTAGTGTGTTTGAGTTGTAATTAGTGTTGTTAAATTAAAGTGTCATTTTTTTGGTTATTAAATCGACAGTTTTTATTGTCACGAACCCGAAGCTCGTAACAATACATTTCACAGGAAATGTGTGTATAAGAATCTTTGAAAGATTATTTTACACATTTCCTAAGTAGGCTCGGAATTGCATATATTTCCTAGGAATTGTGTGAAATTCCTAGATTTCATGCATTTCCGGTAACATATAAAACAACTCTTAAAAAAAATCATACAAAATAAAAAATGTAACTACAATAATAGGTATATATATAAAAATTAATATATAAAAATTAAAATTAGAACAATATGAGAAATGGCTACATAATAAAATATAAAATATATTTACAATAAAAGCTAATTCTATCAAGCAGAATCTAATAGTCATCATCAGAGGATTCCTCAGCATCAATCTCCAATTCGGTGGAATCTTCTGATAATGAATTATCCTCCTCACTAAGGCGATTATCACACGGCACCGCGCGCCGCCGCGGAGGGCGGTGGCGGTAAAGCGGATTTCATAGCGGTACCCCGCGCGGTAAAGCGGTTTACGCGCCTGTCCGCGCGGTTGGATTTAACGCGGATTTGACCTTTTCAATATCAAAATCCATTTTTAAATTGCAACACATCCTGCACACACGATGATTCGCGCGGTTATGCGGCGCCCCGTGTGTGATGTACCGCCCCTCAGCGCGGCCGGCCGCGCGGAGGGGCGGTGGCGGTGAGAGCACCGCTCGAACGCGCGGTCAGGCGGTGTACGTGTGTTAGGCATCGACGGATTTAATAGAGATCAATGCGACATGAGATCCGCTTCACCGCCAACCGCGGCGGTGCGCGGTGCCGTGTGTTAATCGCCTAAATTCGCGAACTGATGTTGATCGGGTTGGAAAGGAAGGTGCAATCAACTGCAGAACTTCTGGTAGTAACGCAGTTAATTACTTTCGCGGTATTTCTCTGAATGTATTTATTACAGGATCGGACGTAATCAAAAGCATACTCAAAAGGTCCGTATCCGTGGCACAGTATGATCGTTTCGCTGGTATGTCTTTCCCGAAATCTACGAGTCTTTAGGGTTTCTTCAGAAAGCTGTCCAATAGGAAGAAGGCAAGATCTAATGATCTGCATATTATGCACTTTTCGTTCAATTTTCTATACTATTTCTGGACTAGTATACGTTATTACATTCACTTTATGAAGGCTGTTGTAATTAATAGAAGCGTTCTTTTATACATCAATGGTTCTTTGGAGTTTATTTTACACTAGCTGACCCGACAGACGTTGTCCTGTCTTTTCAATAGCTCCTACAAAAATCCCATAGAAAATAGGACGTTCAGTTTTTCAGAATTTGAACATTTTCCGGGAATCTTTTCCAATTTTTCTTTTAGATATATTTTTTTTGATGTTGTACGACGTCACCGGTGTAACCTTATTAAAACCCATTTTTTATATGTGCGAAGAGGCCCAAATTGCCATATCACTCCTGAAATTTAATGAAATTTGAGCAATGGACTAGGCAAATTGAAGCTAAGGTTAGTAAAAAAAATTATACACAGCAACAAGTTTAAATAAATGGTGTCAATTTACGAAGTTTTATAAAAATGGGGTTCCCCCTTGGCCCAATTTTGGGTCCTTTATAACTATTTTTGGTGTATATTAATAATCTACACCATTTATTAAAAAAATCAACCACAAATGATGTTATTTGCTGACTGTATTTCTAAATGAAATACAGTCAGCAAATATCACCATTTTGAAGTGAATAGATGTGCTTGTGTTTTGACGACGTAAATAACACCCTGCATGTCCAAAATTGGTTTACTATTAAAAATTCAGTATTAAATGGGAAAAAAACTAAGTGCATAAGATTTGCTTCACCAAGAGTCAAAGGTAGTGATTGTGAGACAGTATTGAATAAAGACAAACTAGAATTGGTCGATGAAACAGTTTTCCTGAGAATCACGGCAATGGAATCGTCATTTCAGATCTCTTGCATGACAGTCTAAGTTCATCAGCATAAGCTGTTAAAAATCAGTCAATTTATTGATGGATACCGCGAGGCTAGTCGATATTAGTTACTTTCTTAGTAACGACGCGACGACCGCAGACAGCAGACGACGTGTCGCTACGACACTACTGATGTTTATGTATTTCTATGGAATACCTTCCACAGCTAGCGACACGTCGCCCGACTACACGTCGCACGACCGCAGACGTCGTGTCGCCCGACCGCAGACCAGTAGTGCCATCGACGCTGGAGCGACAGCACGTTGAATCTTTCTCAAAAAATGCGTTTTTCAGATTCCGAGGAAGAAAAACTGATAAACCAGGTGGCCCAATATCCTGCACTGTACGATGCATCTCACAAAAACTATATAATATTCTCTATACTTGTATAATAAAAACAAGTCTTCGTCGTCTTCTTCCTCTTCTAACAAAAGGTAATTTAAAAAAATTAAATCGACTTCAAAAAGAAATTAACTCAAAATTATGAAATATGTTTCATTTCGGAAGTCGGTGTGTTGGGATCTGTGTTTTAGTTTTAGTTTTTTGCCACCGACTTCCGAAATTATAGTTATTTCATAATTTTGAGTTAATTTCTTTTTGAAGTCGATTTAATTTTTTTAAATTACTTTTTTATTTCGTAATTTTTAGTTTTAAGTAAAAACTGGAATATTTGTTTGTAATAAGTATGGAAATAGTTTTTTTGTAAATATTGCACTAGAATTTGACCAAGGTTTTGAAATGTTTTCCCTTTTCACTACAACCGTAGCTCGTATTAATAAGCCAGGCAGTCACACTTACACGTATTAGTCCATATCTTGAAAATTACTGAATCGATTTTGATGAAAACCTTGCAAAGTTGCAGTAAATGTAAGCCAATAAAAACACATGGTCACGATCCGATTAATAGTTGCGGAGAAATGCGGGGACAAACAGATACATACATACATCTATAAAATTTTGTATATAATTTGTTTGGAAGCCCTAATAGATTGTCATATGTGAATATAATGCAGTTCCAATAATATTACAAACATACGTGTCGAAACTCGAAATGATAACCTCCTTTTTTTTGAAGTCGGTATAAAATAATTTCTACCCACAGACTTATATTGGCTAGACGACGCAAGTGTACTAGTATAATAATCTTTGAGTCAAGTAATGAACATAACTCAAACGATTTTTCGAAATTCCACCCCCGTGGGGGTGCAAAGTAGGACTACAGTTTAATATGAAAAATCTTATTTATTTGGTTAATAAACTTGAAACTTGGCACGAATACTTATCTAAGTAAATTATGAAGTTTGGCATTTTTTGTTTTTTAAACTACCTACCCCCTAAAAAAAGAACGAAAACGAAAGAACGAAAGTACGAAACCCACGCGGACGAAGTCGCGGGCATAGTGCTAGTCATAAATAATATTATATGTTTTTAATATGTTTGTTTTGTGTCAGCTCATGTTTCTTTTTCCTTTTATTTTAACAGATACGAGTACATACAATTTGTAGTTTTTTTATGTCCGTTTGGATTGAGGAGCCACTTCACGATTTTAAAAGGAAACTCACCCCCTTATTTAGTAGGACAGCAGATAATTTTGTAGGCCAAATTCTGAAATTTGTAGTAAAATATATCCAAAGTTATATCAATGTAAAAGAGGCTCCTCAATCCAAACGTCTGAATTGAGGAGCCACCTGGAACACGGAAAGTATTTAATGAATATTTTTGAAAATTTTGTATCCTGGAACATGGAAAGTATTTAATGAATATTTTTGAAAATTTTGTATCACTTAGTAGTAATTGTGTATAGTGCCTACTAAAAATCTGAATCCAGTACTGATATTGTTGATATTCAAGAATATACAAGACTTGTGTGAGACAAGACTTAATGTGGCTCCTCAATCTATACTGTATAAGAGCGTGAATTTCCCTGAAAGTAATTGGTCTATTTATATTCCACTCCAAAAAACATTTAGTAGTAAGTGTGTTCGAATTTGTAGCATTAGAGAAAGTAGTAAAACTGAGTGAATTTAGTAAATAAACGTATTTTATTTGGCTCCTCAGTCCTGACGGTCTGCATAATAAATAATTGATTGTATCTACCCGAGATCACAACGGAATCAATAACCAGAGACACTAAAATTTAGTATAAATGTCTACTAAATACATATGTACAAATCAACATTGTATATATTCGGTGTAACTGAAAAACAAATTACTTTTCGATATTCATTAGGAATTCGCTATTAAGGGTGACCATGTTGTGTGTGTACCTGGGACAAACAGTCGAAACTAGGTTAAGTCCTACTTTGTTAAGTTAGGGAACCTATGGAAAATCTTCTCGTCCAAAATACCGTAGTGTTTCGAAACAAAAGTCTTTGACCAGTGTGTGTTGCCAATGACTTACGGCAGTGAGACGTGGCGTTTTACAATGGGCCAAGAGGGCTATGCTCTGAGTTTCTCCGCGAGATCGAGTTATGAATGAGGGGGAACGTTGGGGGACGTCCAGCAGTGGACGCCTGTCGGCTGAAATGATCATGTTAAATGAAACCAGAATGACTAGTTTTTGAAATTTAAAATTTAACAAATCGACACAGTATGTAGGTACAGAGATTCTTCATATGTGCGCAAACAATTGACCTTCATCGCTAATGAATATCAGGTTACTAAATGAATATTATTGAGGGTAGGTAAGTAACAACATTAATTTGCAGTTACCCCCAAATAATAAAATAAAATAGATTTGTGTTTCTATGAGCCACGAAACGAAGATTTTCTTTTTAAATAATGTATTCATGGTCAACCTTCAAAACAATTTCATAGGAAATTAAAGAATAGGTAATAACTTCGTAGATATGTACTTTTTATGGCAGGATTATACTTGAATTTAGTAGAAATTTGTACAAAATGTAGGTGGAAATTGAAAAATGACGAGTATTATGTGTATGGTCTGAGGAACCACATATAATATATGGTAACTTTTTTAATTTTAACTCTACTAAGCGCAGATTTTGTCTACTAACTACTCTCAAATGCTACTAAATCTTACCAAATTATGATATTACATCCATGATGTTCCTAGTTCTGACGTGGCTACTCAATCCAAACATTTAAATTGAGGTTCCACGTTTATGTTCATATAACTATTGAAGTAATATCTACAAAATCGAGGATCGAACCTACAAAATTTTTAAACTTACTACTAAATAAGTATTTAATTTCATTAAGATACGAAATGTTTTTCTCTCTATTAAACTAAATCCCTTACAAAAATAGGAAGTTGTTTATTTTCTCAAGACTACGATTTGTATGACGTCCGCTTAGTATTACGGGTTTGTCACTTCCCTTCGACGTCATTATAAGCGGATTCTACTGTATTAGCGATCAACCCCTTCCTTGTACGGTTTTTTAAGACTTGACAAAACATCTAGGTTTATTTATTATTTAAGTCTAATATCAATCTATTTAAACACATAAACCTTCCGGAATAATATCTCTAAATGAACGTGAAAACCGAATAAAAATCCGTTGCGTTATTGCGTAGTTTAGAAGAACAACGCGGTCCTACAAACATACACGAAAAGCGACTTTAATTCATAATATGTATATATATTCAAGAAGTAAATGTATTCCTGTAACTACAACGATAACGGTACGGCGATTAAGGTACCTGCCCTTATTGCCCATCTTAAAAATGAGTGCGTCACATAAAGTTATTTGGTATTTTTTATTTTCCATAAAGTTCACAAGATATAATAAACGTGAGATATACCAATCAGGGACTTGAAAACGAAATGAATTTCGTTCCGTTATCACTAATGTTATCGTATAACGTTCCAAAATTTGTAACGATACTAAATCCTAATATCAACTAACTTTACAAAAAAAACGTTATAGAATATCGTTTTCGTAGAACAATATTATAACGTTATAGGTATCAGTAACATTAGGCTTATCTGCTTGTAATAACGTTACAGATTCATTTGTAACGTTATTCTTCATACTTCGTCTTTTTATTATATATATCGTTATACTTTATTTATTTTCCCAACTTACATCTATCCTTACAGGGCAACCTATTGCGATAGTGTACTATTTTCTAATCTTTTATCCTAACTTATTACTAACTCCTTATTATAATTAAATTTTGTAACTTATTACTTATAACTTATTATTATACTTATAACGATATAAGTATTGATCATATTGTTAGTGAACAGTTTAAGATTTCGTTCCGTTTGTCTGTATCGTTGTAGTCAAGGAATTAATTTTGTTACGATCCTGGTGGAACGGTACAAATTAGCGGTACTGGAACTACGCGTAACGTTATTTTGAGTAACGTTTCAAATCACTGGATATAATTTCTTTACACATAACATAATATACTGTAAAACTTATTTCGTATAACGTTATTGGATAACGTTTATTTAATCAAAAATCATTACGTCCATCGTGAAAAATATCCTACTAATATTATAATCCTATCCTACTTTCTATCCTACTAATAATAATATAATATAATAATAAATAATTAATAATTAAATAATAATATTATAAACGCGAAAGTTTGTGAGGATGGATGGATGTTTGTTACTCCTTCACGCAAAAACTACTGAACGGATTTCGATAAAACTTCACAGTAATATAGCTTATGGGCATTTCTCTGTAATCTCGTACAGGTCACATATAAATGCTGTCATGGCCATTATTTTTAACATTTGTCAATAAACTGTGACCTATTTCGAAGAAAATTAATTATTATTTTAGTAAGATAAGGAGGCCCACTGAATTTATATGTATATTCCGAGTTATTAGCGATTTTCCAAAAAATCATGACAGGGGACTGTTTGAGGCAGCAGGGGACTGTTTTGAACGTGACAGGGGACTGTTAAGTGAGACAGAGGACTGTTGTACCTACTTAAAAAAAGTCATTTTACATTAATGAATCATTTATTATTTTTATGACATATTTTCGCGTCAATAATCAACAGTTTCTTTATAAAAATATAACAGAAAACATAACTTTTTTTGAACATTCATATCAAAAATTTGCCTTAAGTGCTTGAATCATTTTGTACTCACTGAGATCAACATAAAGTCTTATTATTATAATATTAATCCCTAAATTCTTTATTCAGTATTCATTAAAATACGTACTATTATTAATATAATTATTAGAAAAGTCTTTTCTCTCAAATATATATGATATTTCAACTGAGATGGCCAGTCAAATCCTAAGGATTTTTCTAAATCAAATAAGGCACATAAAAAATTATAATCACAATGTCATTGTCATTTTAAAAAGTTAGCGCTCGAAAACGTCTACTTGAGAAGAAAACTGATAAAATATTCTCTTTCCCCTTAAAATCAAGTCAGGATTATCCAACTTTTGGACAACTTGATCAAATGACACGTCTGCAATGTCATTATCATCTATTCTAAAGATCTGCACTTTTTGGTCACAAATCTTGAGGAAAGTAACACGTAAGTCATTTTCATCGTCATCAATCTCATTGATTACGGCAGCATAGCGATATTCTATATTTCTAGCTGGATATTTCACAAGAACGTAATCTCCAGTATTGTAACATGAATTCCGAATGCCACTCGTTCCTGCTATATCATCATCTGATCTCTGAGGGGACTTGTTTGGCGTAGATACCAATTCAGGCTTAGTAGATTCAAGATCTTCCGGTTCGGACTCTGTAAACACTTCTTCTACTGTCCATCTAGGTTTTAGAGCAAAGTTGATACTGCCAATCTTATAATGCTCACAAGATCCACTGTTGCAAAAACAGCTGAGACTTTTCATTATTAGTAGTTTACATTCAGTTGGAAGGCCGAGGATGGAGCTCGAATAAACACCTGCGACCTGATGCACATTTAAAGTGCCTTTAAAGCCCTTCTGATCGGCCGCTTCCTCTTCAACTTTATCGACCATTGCCTGGATGTCTTTACCGTCGATTGCGATACATGTGATGCCAAGACATCGCTCTTGGATTACTTGAACAAAGCGATCAATATTATTTATGTCGCCTCCAGAATTAACAACAAAATCAGCTGTTCTTTTGCACGTTGCTCCGATACCATCCGGTGCACCTTTTCCATGGCCACTTTCGGTGTAGTTCCATGTAAAGTTTTCAATATCTGGAATTTCTTCAGAGAGTTTGGTAGCCATTATAAAAAACATGGTTTTATTGCGGTACTGCGTTACAGGGCCATCGCTCAAGAAATGCACTCGTTTGATGCCACGTGGAAGAGTCTTGAAAATTGGTCGTAGATGTGTCCAAACGGCAGCAGGTGAATGGGCTATGTTCTCGGAGACTGTGCAAAAAGAAAGGATGGAATTTCGTAGGTAAACTACTACGGTATGCAGGCTCAGTTGTGCTCGAGATCCACCGAAATGAAAGGCCTGTATTTCTTCTGCATACTTAGTGCAATAATTCTCGCTGAAATCGACGTGGATCAGGACTTCATCGTCTTGTAGGTTTGACTTCAAATCTTTCAAGGCTTTATATTGGTGAACAATATTTTGCTGGTGATTCAAAAATTTGTGTAAATCTTTCTGCAAATGTATTATGAGCTGTCTTGGATGTATTTCGAATGTTTTTTTCAAACATTTAGTCACCAGTCGGGGCTTTTTAGTCTTAAAATCTTGGATTTGTTGCCTTTCGGAAATCCACATTTTATATTTTATGACATTTCTGTTGTCAAATTCTTTATATTTCGGGTTTTTATCAAGGCAAATATGACATGATCTCGCCAAACAATTCACATTATACCGGTCGCAACATATATCTTCCAGCAACTTCTGGTGATTGTTGTAAGTCAATATGTTAGTAGTATGAAGTGCGCTGAGCTTCATGTCTATGTTGCTGTGAACTATGCAAAGACATGTATCGCGGTTTTGAGTGTTTGGCTTCACAACCCAAAATGGACGGAGTCGGCAAAATGTTTGATAGCTAATTTTTAAGTTCCCAGTCAAAAACTTTTTGTAAAGATTAAAAATTGTGTCACTAAGATATCTTTTCTGTTTCTTCACAGTTTTTCTAGTAATAAATTCTTTTTTGCCGGCTCCCATACGGCTATTACTGTCATCTTCGAAGAAATTCTGAACTTCTCTTTTATAACTATCAGGTATTTTACATCGCTTAGCTACAGGTACATCTAAGCCATTAAGATTAGATTTTTTTCCGGGTCTAGACAACGACTTCATTTCTTTAGGTATCGAGTACCTGTACTTTTGAACAATACTGCCAGTAAAAACTTTTTTAAAGATTTGTTTCTCTTTGGTACGTCTCAATGTGGAATAATTTTCTTTCAACTGCTTACTAATGACGTCACCAAACAACGCTTTCTTGACTACTTCTTTTCTTTGATCAGGCTCCTCTAACATTTTCAACATCTTTGTCTTAGGTGTATCTGCAACGTTCTTTTTGTTTTTATTTTTAAATCTCGCTAATCTTTTTTTGTACTTTTCAAGTTTTCTCTCTAAACGTAAGATCTTTTCGTTTCTTTCCCTGTTAAATTTCTTTCGTCGCTTTGTGGCTTCTTTTTTTCTTTGCTGTAGACTTGCGCTGGAAACTGCTGGGCTTGGAGCTGGAGATATTTGAACTGGAACTGGAGTGGCGGGTCTTGTAGGCGAAGTATTTGCTTCTGGATCTGATAACGGCGTATTTTCTCGTATATAAGTATTAGTGACGCTTTTCAGTCTTAGTCTTTTGTCTCGGTATACGGTACAATGTCCTTTCCACTTCTTTAAGGCAGATCTGTGCTCACGAGGTGTCATGTCCTTTACTAACTTTCGCAAACCTTTTTCTTTCTTATTTTGGTACTTTAACTTCTCCTTTTCTCTCATTTCTTCCTTCTTTTGAGGGTCATTTTTTCTTCTTTGGTATCGTAGTCGCTCTGCTTCTCTCTTTTTCTGTAGTAATTCCTCTCGGGATAACTTTTTCTTTTTAGGAGCCATATCATGTGTTCGATCGTCCTGTGTAAAATAATTAAATTAAAATCATTTTATTGCAGGCATGACTAATAGTTAAGCAATACATTGTAAATTGTCAAAAAATAATAAAATATAATTGAAATAATAATAACAGAATAATAAATAATATAAGCTTAGAAAGGAAAATAATGCGAAGCAAATACTTTGATGATTTTTACATTAATAAAACTGACTAGCGGATAAATTTACACAAGCAATACATAAAAACAATAACCAATACGCAAAATACACAGTCCCCTGTTGGGTAAAACAGTCCCCTGCTGCATTGTCAGACAGGGGACTGTTGCCAGGGGACTGTGTATTTTGGTTAGATTTCACAATATTTACAAAACAGATGTAAAATAGTTTTTTAAGAACTTACCGATCAATTTAGACATAAATAATAAATCAATAAACTGTATATAGATATAATAAAAGTAATTAACATAAACGTTATTACTTACCAGAGGACTGTGAGTGGTAGCGGACCAAACGCGCGTTCTGCTCACAAATGGCACTCTGACACTAAACAAAATGGCGTCTCGTCGCCGCATTTGACAAGGTTGCCAACTTCACAACAATTTGCGTTTTGTTTCACTAAAATAACTTTTGTAAATATTACAGTTTCTTTTTATTATGGATTTAAATTTTTGGCAGGGGACTGTATGGAAATTCTGGGGACAAACTTTACAGGTGTTTACTAAATATAATAAAATTCGTAATGAAACCTTGTTTTACGAAAATAATATAATTCAATTATTTATCTTTATGATATTAACTGCCAAATGTATGTAGTTTCAAACATTTCTTCGTAAATCTAATTTCTAGGCGGGAGTACAGTGATGGGGACAGCCAGGGGACTGTAATTTTAGAGCTTTTATCACGTCTAGAAAAAAAATTAAAATAGTTATGGTTCTAAAAACAATACGCCCGTAAAGTTTCAGGGTTAAAGTTTCATTAGGAGTGTTTTTTTTTTTTAATAATTAAATCACTTTTTGAAAAAATTGGTCGGGACAGTCGATAACGAGGTTACAGAGAATCGCCCTTATACATCAGAATAACACAGGCTACAATTTATAAAGATTTTGTGTGATTTGGCCATAATATAACGATAAGTATCAAGTAAGTCGGAAAAATTCCTGCCCTCTGAGAGTTATATTGGCGTGCGCTGCCTAAACCGTTAAAGTTACACGAAGATAATGTATCGTCGGAATGTTTGTCTTAAATAGTTGTAAATAAAAGTCCGCGACAGCATATATCTACCTTTTATGTGGAAGCCATTATATCCAAAATCGTGAGTCATAAATACAATTAAATTGGATACTTTTTTTACAATGCATATTTTAGAGTTCTTAGTTAATTCTTATCCAAGTTAATACATTTATCGCTTTCGATATTTAATGTAGATAAACTTTGTCTTATACACTAAGCAATTTGGACGAATACTTTTAAAGTTATCACGATAAGATTGACTTGAGTGGAGCGCCTATGAGGCAATGACGCGCGCCATCGCCGAGTGCGCGAGCAAGCTCCGAACGTGGGCTGGGCATGCAGAAGCGTGAGGCTCAGATCACTTTTTAACCGACGAAAAAACGGAGGAGGTTCTCAAGCCGACGCGTATATTTTTTTTTTTTATGTATGACCACGCATAACTTTTTATAATACCTACTGGGCGTGAGGGCAGACCGGCAGACGTCGGTCGTTGACGGTTGTGTTCATTTTGCGAAGCGATTTATTACTAACTTACAGTAGGCATAATTATAATTTTTAGGTAGTATATTTTAAGTTGAAATATAGATTTGTTATTAATTTAATTATTATAGTCATTAGAATTGATTTTCTTTGTTTGTTTAATTATAGGATTGTATTTTTGGGTTACTCCAGTTTGGCAACGCTCCCGTTTGGTAACGCTACACACACTTACATATAGCGGTGCATCGCATGCACCAGGTATAGTC
Source organism: Mesoligia furuncula (assembly GCA_916614155.1). Classification (NCBI taxonomy): domain Eukaryota; kingdom Metazoa; phylum Arthropoda; class Insecta; order Lepidoptera; family Noctuidae; genus Mesoligia; species Mesoligia furuncula. The sequence continues at coordinate 11,852,656 of OU744811.1, read as the reverse complement.
AGTACCTATGTTAAGAATAATTTTTAAGGAATGTATATTTGTTTGAAATGAAATAAGTAATTTAAGATTTTTGTAGTGTATATCTATTTATTATGCTTTAGAGCATTTAACAAGGACATACTTAAGATTTAGTTTACACTAAATGAATTTTGAAATTAATTATTATTATAATAATTTATATTTTTTTTTTTAGATTAATTATTTTTTTAATTTAATTGTTAAGTTAACTTAAATTTAATTTTAAAAAATAAAAAAAATATAGTCATTTAATATATTTCAATATATTGTCATTTGTATTCGATGCAGTCATTAATATGGTAATTTTAAAAGTAGAAAATAAAATTAATATGAAATAAATTCGGCACACCAGAACTTTTTACTCTGACTGTATTTTTAAGGTGTGCGTAAGACCGCTTTCACATTTAGGCGACTTTAGCAGCGCGACAGTCACCCATTCAGAATTTCATAATAAAAACAGAAGCGCAGCGGCCGCGCGTCCGCTGCGCTTCTGTTTTTATTATAAAATTCTGAATGGGTGACGGTCGCGCGACTGTCGCGCTGCTAAAGTCGCCTATATGTGAAAGCGGCCTTAGGTAGCGTTACCAAACGGGAGCGTTTCCAAACGGGAGTAACCCGTATTTTTAGTTAGTTAGGTATAGGTTGTATTTGTAAGTATTAAGTGGGTACCTGAATGGATTCGTCATTGTTTTCATTACTTAGAATATTACAATTGTTTTTTTTTGTGAGTTTAAGGATAACGTATAGTTTTAGGTTTAGATTGTGTTGTAAGTAGAGAAGATAGATTCGTTTTCCTCTTAATTACCTATTGGAATTTTTTTAGTTAGTTTGAAAATTACTACCGATTTTGTGATTTTTTAAATAGTACTCACAATAATGACGCGAAAGCATAAATCTAATATACCACAAAGCTCTAATAAAGCTCGAGCTATGAAATAGCTAAACTTAACGAGACGTCTCAACAAACTGAGCTTCAAAGGTTGGAGCAGGCGGCGCGTGAGGCGACACACAGAGCTACTGAGACACCAAAACAGTCCTAAAGATCGGCGTCAACAACACGCTGAGTATCTGGCATCCCAACGTGTTCCTGAAACTCCAGAACAGTCTCAACCTCGACGTCAATGGCATGCTGAGTATCTGGTGTCGCAACGGGCTGCTGAAACACCGGAACAGTCCCAAGATCGGCGTCAACAACACGCTGAGTATATCTGGCATCTCAACGAGATGCTGAAACTCCAAAACAGTCTCAACCTCGACGTCAATGGCATGCTGAGTATCTGGTGTCGCAACGGGCTGCTGAAACACCGGAACAGTTCAAGATCGGCGTCAACAGCATGCTGGGTATCTGGTGTCTCAACGGGCTGCGGAGACACCAGAACAGTGTCAAGCTCTACGTCAGCAGCAGGCGACTTACATGGCATCCCAAAGAGTCACAGAAACCTTTACAACGGCTGAATCTCGCAGACGCGTTGTTGTGACACGAATACAATGTATCGTGGGACTGTTAGTCTTAAACAGTTCTAAATAAATGTCCGTGACAGCATATATCTACCTTTTATGTGGAAGCCGTAAATAGTGAGCCATATCGAAAGTACCTCTTTCTGTATGTTACCTTTTTACACCTAACCACTGAACGGATTTCGATAAATTTGGCAAATAGATAGATAGTATCTTAAGGAAGGACATGGGCTACTTCACCGGTACTGTCCCGTAGGATAATTTCCGACATCCACGCGGCGAAGCCGCCGGCAGAAGCTAGTATATAATATAATTATATTGATACAGTAATTATGGTTAACACCCCGATTCAGAGCAATCCGATACAGATAGGTAAGGTTAGAAGGCCTTCGTGGCTCCGTGGATTAAAATATTGTCTTAAAAAAAGTCAATACCTATGTTGTGCTACAAAAGTTAGTGACAAAAACGAATCTGTCCTACTCCTAGAGTATAATTTACGCCCGAGTAGGCGCAAAGGGGCGAGGCAGTCTGCGAACTGAGGAGCAGGTGGTGTGCGTTAAAACCATCTGCGACGATAAGCTCCCGTGGGACCGCCGGAGCCGTGACAGAAACCATGCCTGCTGCATGCATGGTGTATGCTTGATTGCATTCTGCCTACTTGCTTCGTAAGGGTAAGACCCGTTTTTATCATATTACACTAAATACGTTTTATGTCTTTTGAGTGGTATATCGAAACGATTTTATATTCATTGTTTGTTATGCTTATAGAAATTTGTTACTTTAAAATTATATACATAGTTTATTATATTAACTGATCATTATATCAAATAAAATTATAGGTTCAGTTGTTATATCTTGTAAATATTAGAAGTTTTGTAATTATCTCATATATTACTTACCACTCCCTTAAAAGTCCCCACTGTATTAATGTATGTACAGTCACAAGCATAAATATATTACCGTAGATTTTTTGATTCATTTATTAATATCCGTTCTCAAGAAGACAGCAAATATATGTGATCATCTGTGAAAGGCATTATATATATACAAGTAGCGGCATCAACATGTGACATCGAAAAATAACTGACATCACTTTGGCGGCATAAAAATATGACAGTAATAAAATGTTTCGAGACGTTTTCTTCTATAACGCAATCAGTACTGTACAGCTCATATTGCAAAAAACCTACTGGCAGCATAAATATCTGAAATCTTGGCAGCATGACTATCTGAAAATATGAAGCAATATGTGCCGCTCTTATTACAATTATGAATGCGACACCCCCCAGGTAGCATACTCGTACATATTTGACAATATATTTGAAGTTATTTTAAAGATCTTGTTGAGACAATATTAAGGTGCCACTAGTCGAGATTTTGTCCCTACAAATTTCAGGAGAGTATTATTCCACTGTTTGACATTTTGCATCCAAAGGTAAACATGATATCGTTTTGTCTTTTACTATGGTTGGCTGTACGGAAACAGAATAGTAAAATAAAAAGCCATTAAAAGGTAATAAATATTATCGATAACAAAATCGATAAACAATATCACATCTCTGCGCGGCAGTAGTAAAGCTACTCAACCATAGAGGGCGTTTATTACAAAATTACCAAATTATCTAGATCTGATCTATTTTATGAAACTTATTTAATTCTAATTACTGAGTAAATATAAATAATTCATACGAAAATAAACCGAAGTTAGGTCCAAACGTTTTACCATAACGATATTTGCAAAATCGTAATGCCTAACTCGTAACATTTCCTTAGAAAATATTTTTCTTTTGGTGGAGACTCGTGGACACGAATGCGACTTGACGCGCAGGCGTACCATACTACACTGAGAGACTTGTTACTCCTAGGTAACAAGTATCGGATCATGGTTTTGTTCGCTATGTCCCGTCTATTGTTAATAATGTAATGTCTTTGTCTACACCCGAAACAAAATGACAAAATGGCGGTAGAGTCGCGTCGCGATCGAAACAAAATGACAAAATAGCGGTAGAGTTGCGTCGCGATCGGGCACAGCGCCCCCGCCGCGCCTCCGCCCCGACCCCGCGCCGCTCCTACCTCACACGTGCCGCGACTCTAGTATACAGGGTTATTGGTAAAACATTAACAACCTCTTAAGTCTTAAGAGGTCATTGTACTCATCATTATGAACAACTTTTACTATGTGACCATCTGAATTCGCGAAAAAAAATCTGCTGTTCCCTACATTTATGTTCGTATAACTTGTCAAAATGTAGGGAACAGCTGATTTTTTTTCGCGATTTTAGGTTTGGTCCCATAGTAAAAGTTGTTCATAATGATGAGTAAAATGACCTCTTTAGAGGTTGTCAACGTTTTACCAATAACCCTGTTAGGCGCTTGCCATCCTGGCTGGAGGCTTTGAGTTTACTTGAGGCAACCACAGGATAGTCCGGTTAAGTCACTGACCTCTATAATACAAGTACGCTAGACTAATCGACTCTACGAAATGACAGTTATTTTTTGTGCCGATTCAAAGCGCCCCCGCTCGTAGCCCCCAGGAACTAAAATTGACACGTTCTTTCAAATGGACGTTGAGTTGTTTACTTCGTGTCTGATGATTTAGGTCTAAATCGTGAAAAACTACCATAGTTTGTGTATTTTATGTTTACTACAAGTAGCGGCACGTAAGTTGGCAAGAGTTTTTGTAGTGGGGGAAGTTTGCGCACGCACAATTTCATACATTTTTATATGCGCGAACTTCCCCCACTACGAAAATCTCTTGCCAAGTTACGTGCCGGTAACTATACGTGATATTTGGAACATTTTTATTATGAAAGCATGTGCATTTTGTAAAACTCGCTGTCAAAAAGGCAGCGGATTAACCTTTCACAAGTAAGTGAATTTCATGACTAAGTATAAATGTTTCGATTGCTTGTGTGAGCATTTTTATTACTATCTTATATTTAGAATAAATGTTTTCATTAATATCCCATGGTATTTAATTGTAATTATGGCTCAGATTTCACATATATTGAATACAATAATTTGAATAGGGTTGTAAATGTTCCATGTCGATAATGTGTCGATAATTTTCTTCAGACAGTTAATAATTTTAAATTTACGTCTTTCAAATAGAAATTTACTGTCGCCAGAAATTTCTGCAGTTTGATTACATACCTAAAACAAATTAGCAAATACTAGTTTCTAATTTCAACAGATAAATCCATACTAATATTATAGGCAAATTCGAAAGTAACTCTGTCTGTCTGTCTGTATGTTACCTTTTCACGCCTAAACCACTGAACGGATTTCAATATTTGGCAGAGTGTAGTTTTTATAGACATATCTCGCGGGCAAAGCCGCGAGCGGAAGCTAGTATTATATGTAATGTGTACTTGTTTCCGAAGTAAAGACCTAACATCAAAATAAAACTTGCCATCTACAATGTACTGTATACTTTAGTCAGTTTTACTTTAATGAAATACTTGATTTCAGATTTCCCACCAACTCAACTAGGCAGGGCTGAATAACATAAAAATGGAAAATTGGATTCCTAAATCTAATTATCATCTTTGTAGCAAAAATTTCACTGCGGACTGTTTCGTTAAACACTCTACACGTACGCTCTTCTCCATACGAACACGACCTTTTGGAAGACTAGAATCAATTCTATTTTATTGTGTTTTTTAGCTCGTGTGAGCGATCCTCCTAAGCAACTGTCGAAGCAGAAAAAAGAAGCTTTTCTGCCCCAAAGAAGGCAAACGTATTCATTAATAAACGGCGGTCCTGTATTAGTTAAATACTTTGTATCAACAATAAATGCAGCAGCGACCGGTGTGTCTATCTGGCAGGCCCCAACGAGATTTATCAACGATAGCTTTTCATGAAGGCATTATTTTGTACCTAAAGAAAATAAATAAGATGTTTTGTACCTGGACAGTTTTTGATTGAATGACGTTTTTATGAAGTGTCTAGCTAGCGGGCCCCTTATGATTATTTTTATTGTTATTCTATTATATCTCTTTTGTTGACTGTACATAATAGTATCAAGCTCCTAACACTATTGTATGATATAAAAACTCTTTTACTTTTTTTTTTTACTCTTTTTCTCTTTTTTTCTTTTTCTCTTTTTCTTTTTACTACTCAGTATTTAAAAAATGGCCCACTGGCTGTACGTTTGTTTAAATAACGAATATCTTCTGAAGTAAGGAGTTATCTTCTTTTCCTGCTCACCGAAAGTCGACATTTTGGATTTGTAAGGTACATAATAGTTTCTAGCTCCGAGCATTATTCCGAAATCTGAAAGCATAATAATAATAAAATAATCATAAGGGGCCCGCTAGCTAGACACTTCATAAAAACGTCATTCAATCTTATTAATTTTCTTTAGGTACAAAATAATGTCTCTACGAAAAGCTATCACCTGTTTGTAATTCTTGTTGGGCCTGCCAGATAGACAAATTTTACAGCGAAAAAGATTTTTCTCGTAGAATTTCATTCATATTATGTGTAAGGCCCTTTTCTGAATTGACGGTGCGGGATCAGCATGCTTGGTATACCCGGTACCGAAAGCTTACTATATTTCCATGAGCGTTTCCTAACTGGCTTGGTATGCGCGGTAGTGGTGCGGGATCGTTTCGATTTACCGCATCTCGGTAGAAACATCCAATGCCAGCTTGGTGTTTACAAAGACACTAAAGGTATTTTGTTTTGTTATTAAATTAAATTAACTTTAATTTATTGCTGGTCCAACAAGATTTAAAATATCTTGACACATTTGCTTTGACATCCTGTCCATTGATAAAAATTTATTATCATCCTATTTATTATCATCCTGTGAAAGTTCTCGAACTGCAACAAATAGTCGACCTTTTTTTTTTCAACGGTCGCCTCTATCGCTCTTTTTTTCGTAATCGCAGATAAATATTAACACGCCGCACCATGTTCATCATTTTTGATTTAAGGGGCTTATAGGCCCTAAACAAAAAAAAAACGCAAGTTTTAGAAACAATAAAAGTATATGATCGACTACAGTAAACAAAATCAGAAAAATATATGATATTCTTCAGAATATATATTTTAGGTACCTAGATAGTCTGTTGAAATAATAATACAACTAATTTTATACAGTAGAAAAAAATTATGAAGAGTACCTCTGAAAATTTCTTATTACAATAAAAGCCATACATACAATCATTCTGATGAGTGATACCGCAAAAATTGTGCCGAAAACATGACGTCAGGTCCATAAATAATAGCAGTGCAGTATCGTTTCTGTTTACAGAGCACTATCGTACTGCTGCCTCACAGACAAATCAGAGAAAGGCCTTACTTCGAGTTCGAGGCTGGCAAAATAGTAAATATTGATTGATTTGTGAAAGTCGTGTTTTACATTATTTTTTTTGTACAAAATTTATGAACCATACCTCGGGGCGCGAAGGAAATGGATGCGGGCCACAATGAAAAACCAGTGTGCCCTGAAATCAACCCGTCAACTCGTACATTCCCGTTCATGTCATATTGAATTGTTTTAAGAATCAATTAAAAATGGTGCGGCCAGGACAAGCTAAAAGAGGTATTTCGTCCGTACAAAACATAAAAAAGGTCATTGATGCTGTTGTCTTAAACAGTAGGATTCAGAAAGGCGATGCAAAATATGGAGTCACCTTCCTCTAACACCAAGTGTGAATATGACAATTTGTCATGCTCCTTTCGTTGAATCAACAACGGCAAATTGTTCTGCGTGTTCGTTAATAAAATAAAACAGTATTAACGCTTTTATCCGTGTATGAGAAACGTTTATTTCTGTTATGATGATGGGCTGCGATACTGTTCAATAGGAAGATTTGGTACATCAATAGCTGCATTCGCTGCATCAATTCATTGCAATAGAGTGGACGGACCATGGAGATCAAAAGATTTAGGAGCTCGTTCGGTCGTCAATATTTTGTTGTTTCTATTCAATGTATATTGTCTTGACAAACTGCGTAATAATTAATGATTCGAATTTAGAACCAAGGTCAAAAATAACAGCTCTAGATTTTTTTTGTTACGTTAACGCTATAATTATGTATATAGCTTCACTATTACATTAATCAGTAGGTTAGTCACTTCTTAATAAAGGTAGATGATTTATTTTGGAAAGTAAATACACGAGGAGTAAATAGTTTGGTTTTTGTACATGTTTGGTGGTCAATGTGGTAGATCCATCAGCCTATAATGTTCCCACTGCTGGGAAACAGGCCTCCTCTTCTCTTCGAGAGGGTGTGGGCTGTAATCTACCACGCGGGCCCAGTGCGGGTTGGTAGATGTCTTGGTATTTTTTGGTTTTAGGACTGATTTCATTGATATTTCATGAAATAGTCATTCAATAGGAGTATATGAATTAAGGCCGCTTTCACATTTAGGCGACTTTAGCAGCGCGACAGTCGCGCGACCGTCACCCATTCAGAATTTCATAATAAAAACAGAAGCGCAGCGGACGCACGGCCGGTCGCGCTGCTAAAGTCGCCTAAATGTGAAAGCGGCCTTATAGGGCTGTATTGATAACTCTGTACAAGTCATATTTGTTTTGCTCGAATGTTTAGCGCGTTTATTTGCAAATTGCAGGTCAGTGTCATGGCACTAACCTGCAGATTGCAAAACAAAACGTAAGAAAATTTGAATTTCGCGGGCTACCCTGGCGCTTCTCCCATAAAGAATACTTGTCTTGTGATTTGGCACAATTGAGCAAATTTTTATTCCTCAATACGTTATCATTAAGGTCTTTGCAATTGTACTGAAAAGTGATTTTTACTTGCTTTCCGTTCCGCCTCTACATGTTTAAGTGTCTAAACACACTATGCCGAAGGTACGCGACCGAAGTTCGGCATGATTACGCCTGCAATGCTATTTGAATGACTGACGACATATTATGTCGAAATTACGTTGCGTTGTAAATCAACCAAATCAAATCAGCCGCGGAACTTCGCGGAAATCGGTCGCGTTCCTTCGGCATAGTGTGTTTGGACACTAACACTCAATCAAAAATCTCAGCAGCGGCGTTTAGAACTCACTTATGGAATGGACACAATAAACTGAAAAATCATTAATAAGTTCGGCAAATTCGAATGCTGAAATAGTTCATTCCAAGCTTCATAGATCGCGCCGCGTGGTTCTCGTACTGCATTCGAGTGGGATTTCTGTCTAACCTGGGCCAGATTTACTATAAAGCGGGACGGGAGCCGTGGAAACGGGATGTCCCGCCTCACGCGAGTCGGTTGGCAACCCTAGTTCCAGGTATAGTCCAGTACAAAAATATGATCTCAATGACGGGGAGTAAAAGTGACTCTTGGCTTCATTAAGCGTCTTTTTACTTACACCCCAATTCATATAACTTGAAAAAAGAAATTGCCATATTTTAGCCGTCAATACCTACTTATATATTATAGTCGTATTGTAAGTCTTTTTTGTGTGTGCTATCAAAATAAGGCTCGAAAGACGATTCCAAAAACATAACTTTCGACAAGGATGAAAATAATGAAATGTATATAGCCCAATCAACCAGCCATTAAATACGACAACAATAAATGATTACACTAAAATGACTGAAAAACAATATTTTTTCTACGGCTTTTCACTGTCACTGGAGGCGTTGCCAGTATCCCTGTAGTACTCAAGCACGGGTGTCATTCCCAAACAACTGCATCTATCTTTAAAAACGCTAGCTTTAGCTACCATCTACCAAACCATACAGATAGCTGCTATACTGAACGCTTGCAGAATGGTCCGAAAATTCCTGCAGAACGACAATGACACACAAATGTCACATGATCAAACATCATCCACCATTGCAACACAAAGTCATAACATACCTTCATCACGTCATACATTATCATCAACTACCACTTAAGTGCTTATTACACTATCCAATTTTTAGGAAATCTAGTTAGGAACACTAATTAGGAAGTCGGAAGCTAGTGATCACACTACACAAATTGGATTCTAAATAGGACAGACGACGCATTCGTGAAGAAGGATCGTACTGGGTTGCACGTATCGAATTTCCTATCGATGGCGTCGTATTTATCAAAAGAAAATAATAAAAAATAATCGTAAAAAAAAATAATGTAACATGTATGTACACACTTACGTACGTGTGTACGTAAGTGTGTACGTAATGTCGTTTAAAAATAATAAAAAATAATTTTTGTCGTTTTTATTATAAAGATTAAGGCATTTCCCCATACATTTCTAATAATTTGTTAAGACTAGCAGCGCCCCGCGGTTTCACCCGCATAAGTTTCGATCCCGTGGGAATATTGTGTTTGTTTTTATTTAGGATGTATTATTAAAGTTATGTACATATATAAAAGTTATCTAAATTACTAACATACGATAAGTTTTTTACTAACAAATGAGTCATAACTCATAATATTTGAAATCCTTTGTTCCTTTGGACGCCGATTAGTCGTTCTAAATCGTAGTTCCGTGATTACACTGTCCCAGATCGTAGACAATTTAGAAAATAGAGCGGTTGGACCTCCAATTTACACAAAATCGGATCCAATCTGTAACTGCGATTACATCTGTGATCTGCCGATTTCCTAGTTAAATTTCCTAAAAATTGGATAGTGTAATAAGCGCTTTAGGTTAGCACTTGGCATTGGCCCGTGTTACCCTATAAAACAGGCTGATCAGCCGAGATACAAAAATGTATACCAACAAATAATAATAATAAAATATTTATTTCCATCAAGGTAAGTACAACAATTTCTTAATCTAATAACAATTTAAATCTTAGTTTAGAGGTTGTACGCTGTCACATAGAATTATGGTATTCTCTAACTCCTAAACTAAGTCAAGCTTGTATTACAGGAGTTATGGATGGGTGTAGAAGTTACTCTTTATTTTATCGACTATTTATTAAAAAGGACTCGTTTGTGGTGGACGATTTGGCCCAAAGCCACGTACATTTTTTGCCAATGTCATTTATTAAAAACAGTAGTTCCAGTTATACGACACAAAGATACTTCATCTAAGTTTGTTTATAAGTAAAAAGTTGTCGGACATAGTAAAATATTTATTTTATACAGGGTCAAATTAAATCTTTTTTATTTTAAATTTATCGTAATTAGATATCGATACCCATCACGTCTATTTAATTTGACCCTGTATATGTACAGAAATAATAGATTTGTCTTCATTTTAATTTAAACTAAACTACCTGTATTAAAATTGCCAAAGGTAAGCTGGAAATGTTTTATTTTAGAGCTCTTTAAATTCGCCGGACAGGTCGGTCTGACCTGTCCGGCGAATTCGGGTCTGACCTTTCGGTTTGGGTTTTTTGGTTTTTTTTTGTTATTTTCCTTGGGTCTCAAGGGATGAAAAAAAAACGCCCAGAAAGATTATTTTCTATTTTCGATCCAAGAGGTTGTTGTCATTGTGTTAGTTGAGAGTATTTTCTCAATTTATATTGCAAAAGTCAAAGTCAAAGTCAAAGCATTTATTTCAAATAGGCACTTAACAGGCACTTTTGAACGTCAAAAATTACTAAAATAGAATTGATTCTAGTCGCCCATTCCAAAAGGTAGTTTTCGTATGGAGAAGAATGGGCAAGAAACTCCACCGTTACTCTTTTAAAATGTTTTACAATATTTTGCATGTACATTAATTATATAATATATATGTGAAGACGATGCACCTAAAATAAAATTACTGTACCACAATAGGTAAAAGAATTAAAAATGAAACCATAACATATAAATTAATTATCTGATAGATACATGGTGCTCACATATTTACAAAAATGGTAAAAATAAACGATTGTCATTAAAAAAAAAATAATTATAATAATAATTAATAGTATCTAATAAGTCAGGGTGTGAGTTAAAATAATTACAGAATGTAAATCAATGTAAAAAAAAAAAAGAATAAATTTTACAATTAAATTAGCAACCAGTTTGATTTTGTCTTGACTCTAGATTGTCCTATGGAGCAGGACCAGCATGTTTCCAAGCGTTCTTATCTTGGATATAATCTTCTAATTTATAGTACGCTTGTTTACAAAGTGTATGTTTAATGTGAGTTTTAAATTTTCTTTCATTTAATTGCAATATATCATTAGGTATTTTATTGTAACATTTAACACAGTACCCCATAAAAGATGTATGTACTTTGGCTAATCTGAAAAATGGTTGATGTATTTTATCTTTATTTCTAGTGTTAAAATTATGTCTATCACTTATTTTATCAAAAAGATGTAGATTTTTTCTTACATACATAATATTTTCATAAATGAATTGGCAAGGTACCGTCATAATATTAATCCTTTTAAAAAGTTCCCTGAGTGATTCGCGGCGACGTAGATTATAAATGGCTCTGACAGCTCTCTTTTGCAAAATAAAGATGGATTCAATGTCAGCAGCTCGACCCCATAGTAAAATGCCGTACGACATAATGCTGTGAAAGTAGCTAAAGTACACTAAACGCGCGGTTTCTACATCAGTTAACTGTCTTATCTTTCTAACAGCATAGGCGGCCGAGCTAAGCCGCCCCGCAAGAGATGTTATGTGAGGTCCCCATTGTAATTTCTCGTCTAGCGTGATTCCCAGAAAAACCGTTTGATCAACAAATTCCAGTTTTTTTCCATTCAGTATGATGTCACATTCGCTACTTCTAACATTAGGTAATTTAAATTTAATGCATTTGGTTTTCTTTTCATTTAGTAATTGCAAGTTGCAGGTCCGGTTGTATGCTAGCTGATCCATGGTTCGCGACTGTTACAAATGTGTATATATACACAATTGATGTATTCACAGAATTGATAATCATCAGAGCAAGCTATACAACTCTCTACAATTATTATGATTCAGATTATGGATACGAAACGTTGTGGATAAACTGGAAATATCCAGCTCAAGAAAGTGTACATTGTTTTGGTTAGTTTGAGGTAAGGTAAAAGTGGTAAGGCGCACGGGTGCAATTTTTTTTTCGAATTTCCGATATTTTCTTTCATACAAATCATGTCCTGGCAATACCGAACACAAAAAAAAATATCCAATTTGGTGCAGTCATTCGAAAGTTATGCGTGTACAGACATTACGGCGACTTTGGTTTATACTATGTAAGGATTTTTTTTATATAACTAGATTATGCCTGCGATGTGTCTGTGTAGTGCCGGACTTAAAGAATACCACCACCCCTTACTTCCCGTGGGTGTCGTAAAAGGCGACTAAGGATCGTACCGGAGAATGGGCAGCAGCGTTCTCTATGTATTCCACCATCATACCATACTGCGATCGCCTGCCAAGCGTGGCGATTATGGCAAACCCTCCCAAAATTGGGGGAGGCCTATGTCCAGCAGTGGACGTCTAACGGCTGAAACGACGATGCCTGCGATTCCGCCCGCATGGAGGTCGGGAATTATCCCACAGGTCAAAGTCAAAGTTATAGGAACGTACAACCGGGATAAAATTTTATTTCAATTAAGTATTTAGAGGTTTATGTACGTATCAGTAAATTATAGGTAACCAATATTTTTTTTAGATCAACCCCACTTGATAGATAATAAAAAACCGGTGAAGTGTGAGTCAGACTCGCGCACCGAGGGCTTAGTACAAAGTAGGTATGTAAATAGTTTTAAAATTATTATTATGTAATGTAACTACAAATGTACGGTTTTCGGATTTTTTCCTTTACTTGTGTTACATGGCATTGCTTCTTGCCAACTTCCATGATTCTAGATCATAAGTCATAAGTTTTTTATTTCATAACAAGTAACATTGTTGAAAATATTACAGTGATGATAAATAAAATAGGTAATAATAATAAAAAAAAATAAAAAAACATTAAGTACGTTCATATTTCATTCAGTACGTGACTACGCATTCAAAATGTAACAATATAATAATAAATAGTTATACAGGGTGTTTGGTGCATCGTTTGCCAAATGGAATTGGCCGAAAGAAGAGGTCATTTGCTATCTCTTAAGGCCCAGTAACTCATTCCTTGTTTCACTGTTTTTTTTTAAATGACTTTTTAATTTGTATTTGGAGAAATACAAGAACTCTGCATTTAGGTTAGCACTTGGCATTGGCCCGTGTTACCCTATAAAACAGGCTGATCAGCCGAGATACAAAAATGTATACCAACAAATAATAATAATAAAATATTTATTTCCATCAAGGTAAGTACAACAATTTCTTAATCTAATAACAATTTAAATCTTAGTTTAGAGGTTGTACGCTGTCACATAGAATTATGGAATTCTCTAACTCCTAAACTAAGTCAAGCTTGTATTACAGGAGTTATGGATGGGTGTAGAAGTTACTCTTTATTTTATCGACTATTTATTAAAAAGGACTCGTTTGTGGTGGATGATTTGGCCCAAAGCCACGTACATTTTTTGCCAATGTCATTTATTAAAAACAGTAGTTCCAGTTATACGACACAAAGATACTTCATCTAAGTTTGTTTATAAGTAAAAAGTTGTCGGACATAGTAAAATATTTATTTTATACAGGGTCAAATTAAATCTTTTTTATTTTAAATTTATCGTAATTAGATATCGATACCCATCACGTCTATTTATCTTTTTTATTTTAAATTTATCGTAATTAGATATCGATACCCATCACGTCTATTTATCTTTTTTATTTTAAATTTATCGTAATTAGATATCGATACCCATCACGTCTATTTAATTTGACCCTGTATATGTACAGAAATAATAGATTTGTCTTCATTTTAATTTAAACTAAACTACCTGTATTAAAATTGCCAAAGGTAAGCTGGAAATGTTTTATTTTAGAGCTCTTTAAATTCGCCGGACAGGTCGGTCTGACCTGTCCGGCGAATTCGGGTCTGACCTTTCGGTTTGGGTTTTTTGGTTTTTTTTTTTTATTTTCCTTGGGTCTCAAGGGATGAAAAAAAAACGCCCAGAAAGATTATTTTCTATTTTCGATCCAAGAGGTTGTTGTCATTGTGTTAGTTGAGAGTATTTTCTCAATTTATATTGCAAGTTGCAGGTCCGGTTGTATGCTAGCTGATCCATGGTTCGCGACTGTTACAAATGTGTATATATACACAATTGATGTATTCACAGAATTGATAATCATCAGAGCAAGCTATACAACTCTCTACAATTATTATGATTCAGATTATGGATACGAAACGTTGTGGATAAACTGGAAATATCCAGCTCAAGAAAGTGTACATTGTTTTGGTTAGTTTGAGGTAAGGTAAAAGTGGTAAGGCGCACGGGTGCAATTTTTTTTTCGAATTTCCGATATTTTCTTTCATACAAATCATGTCCTGGCAATACCGAACACAAAAAAAAATATCCAATTTGGTGCAGTCATTCGGAAGTTATGCGTGTACAGACATTACGGCGACTTTGGTTTATACTATGTAAGGATTTTTTTTTATATAACCAGATTATGCCTGCGATGTGTCTGTGTGGTGCCGGACTTAAAGAATACCACCACCCCTTACTTCCCGTGGGTGTCGTAAAAGGCGACTAAGGATCGTACCGGAGAATGGGCAGCAGCGTTCTCTATGTATTCCACCATCATACCATACTGCGATCGCCAACCCGCCTGCCAAGCGTGGCGATTATGGCAAACCCTCCCAAAATTGGGGGAGGCCTATGTCCAGCAGTGGACGTCTAACGGCTGAAACGACGATGCCTGCGATTCCGCCCGCATGGAGGTCGGGAATTATCCCACAGGTCAAAGTCAAAGTTATAGGAACGTACAACCGGGATAAAATTTTATTTCAATTAAGTATTTAGAGGTTTATGTACGTATCAGTAAATTATAGGTAACCAATATTTTTTTTAGATCAACCCCACTTGATAGATAATAAAAAACCGGTGAAGTGTGAGTCAGACTCGCGCACCGAGGGCTTAGTACAAAGTAGGTATGTAAATAGTTTTAAAATTATTATTATGTAATGTAACTACAAATGTACGGTTTTCGGATTTTTTCCTTTACTTGTGTTACATGGCATTGCTTCTTGCCAACTTCCATGATTCTAGATCATAAGTCATAAGTTTTTTATTTCATAACAAGTAACATTGTTGAAAATATTACAGTGATGATAAATAAAATAGGTAATAATAATAAAAAAAAATAAAAAAACATTAAGTACGTTCATATTTCATTCAGTACGTGACTACGCATTCAAAATGTAACAATATAATAATAAATAGTTATACAGGGTGTTTGGTGCATCGTTTGCCAAATGGAATTGGCCGAAAGAAGAGGTCATTTGCTATCTCTTAAGGCCCAGTAACTCATTCCTTGTTTCACTGTTTTTTTTTAAATGACTTTTTAATTTGTATTTGGAGAAATACAAGAACTCTGCATTTAAGCTTAATTTTTTTTTAAAGTTATGGGTATAGCCTTCAAATTTTATTTTAATTCTTATGTTTACTCTTTTATGGTTCTATGAAATTAAAAATTTACTTGCTAATAACATCTAGTTCCTTTTTAATAACTCCCAAAGTTTTTGAAAAAAGGAAAAATACACTTAACATTCAATTTTAAATGGCTGTAAAAAAAAACTAAAAGCGATCGGGATCTTCGAATTCTTTTAAAAGGTTCTCTAGTTTGTCCCCTTTCCAACGGTGTGCAATATACCAAAAAAAACTTTCGATAACTTCAGTAATTCGCTAAATGTGTAATCGAGACACATCAGGCTGATATTCAATATTACGGTAAGAACACTAGTTTTCACATAAATAACATACTTTAAGTAGGTGGATAGTGTTATCTCACACTTACGCAGTCTTTTATCTCTTTCTAGGGTTCTAATTTTTCTCGAACTTGAAATTAAAAAAAAAACTTTTATTTAATAAGTACCTAATCATAAATTTTGTTCAAATTGTCCTCCACTATTGCGTACATTTTTACATCTGGGGATTGCCCAAGGAACTTGTTTACTCCACGGGAGTTGAGACTAGGGATGATTTAATCCAACGCATTGAGGCGGCTTTAGTCACTATCAAAGCAGAAATACGTTTACACACCACTACAGTCGAGATAAGACGAAGATGTCGCGCGTATGTACGCAATAGTGGAGGACAATTTGAACAAAATTTATTAATAGGTACTTATTAAATAAAAGTTTATTTTTTATTTCAAGTTCGAGGAAAGTTAGAACTCTAGAAATAGATAAGAGACTGCATAAGAGTGAGATAACACTATCCACTTACTCAAAGAATGTTATTTATGTGAAAACTAGTGTTCTTACCGTAATATCGAATATCAGCCTGATGTGTCTCGATTACAAATTTAGCGAATTACTGAAGTTATTAAACGTTTTTTTTTTTTGTATATGTATTGCACACCGTTGGAAAGGGGACAAACTAGAGAACCTTTTAAAAGAATTCGAAGATCCCGATCGCTTTTTGTTTTTTTTTTTACAGTCATTTAAAGTTGAGTGTTAAGTGTATTTTACCTTTTTTCAAAAACTTTGGGAGTTATTAAAACGGAACTAGATGTTATTAGCAAGTAAATTTTTAATTTCATAGAACCATACAAGAGTAAACATAAGAATTAAAATAAAATTTTAAGGCTATACTCATAACTTTAAAAAAAATTAAGCTTAAATGCAGAGTTCTTGTATTTCTCCAAATAAAAATTAAAAAGTCATTTTAAAAAAACCAGTGAAACAAGGAATTCGTTACTGGGCCTTACGAGATAGCAAATGACCTCTCCTTTCGGCAAATTCCATTTGGCAAACGATGCACCAAACACCCTGTATATGTCAATAAAATTAATTCACCAATATTACATAGGTTTAAAATTCATTATGCATTATAAAAAATAAAAAATAAAAATCATATGAACACAAAAATAATAATTCACAAATCATTTAATTGTGGCTGTCGTTTGTCATCTATGAAGTCGTCGATACTGTAATAGCCCTTCCTTAATAAATATGTTTTTAATTTGTTTTTAAATAAGTTAATGCTGTTTATACTTTTAAATTCTATTGGCAACTTTTTGTATATAAAAACATTTTTACAAAAAAAAACAACCGACTTCCAAAAAAAACACTACAAATTGAAAAATAACTTTAATTTCGGAAGTCGGTGTCTTTGGTTCCGCGTTTTCGTTTATTGACACCGACTTCCGAAATTAAAGTTATTTTTCAATTTGTAGTGTTTTTTTTGGAAGTCGGTTGTTTTTTTTTGTAAAAATGTTTTTATTTTTCACTTTTTAGTGGGTCAGTTTGTAATTTATCTAAGTTACAAAAGCCTAATGCCAACTGTTCATCACCTTTTACAAAATATTGCTTTTCCCGATGCTGGGACGTTAATTGTTGAGGAGTTCTCCCGGTAAGAACCTCACAATCACTCGCAATACGCATTGTGACGAGCATAAATTGCTTAGCAACCATATTAAAGTAATCGAATCGAATCGATGATTTTCGAGAGCAAATGCTCAAGTTACTTTAAAAAATATCCAAATCGCTGTAGCTTTGCCTATAAAATTTGAGGGTTGCCCTCGATTTCCATGGAATCCTCTCATCAGATTCCAACTTGATGATAATGGGACCACCTCGAGAGTATACCCTTTCAAATAAAAAAAGAACTTTTGGAATCGGTCCAGCCGTCTTCGAGTAATCGGTGAACATACACAAGGTAGCTACTGTAATCTGTTGAGGAGTTCCCTTAACTGTCCTTCGTCTTCATCATCAGACCCCTAATGACAGTCGCAACCCATCTAGGTGTAAAGTTCACATCAATACAAATTAATCAAGCCCAAACACAAGGTAACTGCTGTAAATCGTTGAGGAGTCCCCTCGACTGTCTTTCGGCTCCATCATCAGATCGACTCCAGGCCTTCATCAAATTGTAGTGCTTTAAAATACTTAATGAAAAAATTAACAAACGCACTAGTCGCTCCTACGATTTTCGAAAGCTCCCCTCGATTTCACTGGGATGCCATCATCAGATCCTGGTTTCCTTATCATGGGACCACCCTTGGCATATCCCCATTCCAACAAAAAAAGAATAATCAAAATCGGTTCATAAACGACGAAGTTATCCGCGAACACACATAAAAAAAAAAAAAAAACATATATACGGTCGAATTGAGAAACCTCCTCCTTTTGAAGAAGTCGGTTAAAAAAGACCGATTGAACTCTGGGACTGTGATGAACGATGTTCAATTTCGGTTGGATTGTCTCTCTCTATCCGTAGTCCGTGGTGTACCATTTACATACATAAAGTATATAATACTAATATATATAAATATATACATATAATAATAATCATGAAACATGAGCAAAGAAACGGACGGACGGACAGACAGACATGATGAATCTATAAGGGTTCCGTTTTTGCCATTCGGCTACGGAACCCTAAAAATGGAGTTTCACTTTTTATTTTTGTCGACATCCGCAAACACGTGCGCAAACAACGCGGCACCGCAACAAAATGGCGGCCGGAGCGCGGAAGCACAAAATACACATAGTACAGAAGGCAATCACATGTATGTACTTTACTTTTCATACCTACGCTCGGCGGTCGCGCTAGGGTTGTCAACTTTGGCTTATGCACAAAAATCTATCGTGGTAGCACTCGTATCTAGTTGTTTGATTTATTGTTGAGCTTATTCTACAATATTAAAACAAAACAATAAACATAGTATTACAATACAAAAAATTTACAGAACAAAAACATAAAATTTTACATTTGTCAATTTTCACTATCGAAAATCCCTAATAACTTCAAAAAGGATTACCCTATTTACACAATTTAATTTGCTCTATCCGTTTTAGACCTAAACCTATCAAATAACACTAAAACAACACAATATCTACACAAACAAAAAATCATGTTTTCATCTTACGTAATAGTTGGTGGCGTGTAAATTCACGCCACCAAAAAAAAGTTACTTCGTTTATACTGATTCAAAATAGTAAACTATTATATAAATCGAGCTTAGATAGCTATTTTTTGTTGCTCCATTTTTGCACTTCACAGACGCGTGTCTCCCACCCCACTCCCAACCCGTCCGGATAACGTGTCCGTGGGCGGTGTCTATGTGTGCGTTGCTCGAGCTCATTTTGTATGTAGATTGCCTTCTGTACTATCTGTATTTTGTGGCGGAAGTGTGGCTGGCGAAAAAACATTAATTTTATTAAACTTTTTCTTAAGCATTTTTTTTCCTTTTTGACAATTTAGCCGATGCCAACTATTTTGCCAGTATAAAACAAATTTTTGAAAAATGGTTTGCAAATTTTGAACGGACAACTTACATACATATTTCTTTATTTTGAAAAATTCATTCAATCTCAAAAAATCGCAAAGAATGTGCGCAATTTGGATGGAGTACTAATGGAACTGTGGAGTTGACGCTGTGTGAGCATGCGTGTTCTATCGCGCCGCCCGTTCGATGTCCACCGCGCACAGGATGGATAAGCACATGAAGTAATTTTTTTGCTCCGTTGGTGTAATTGCTGTATGGCGTTCCAGCAGGAGGATAAATAAATAAATAAATACATACATACTTACATACGAACAGTGCAAGCTAAATAAAAGCTTGTAAAAAAACAATTTGTGGTCCACAGAAAATCTAATTAAAAAGAACGTGAACACAAACTGATGACGTGCGGTCTCACTGGTCGACCGGCGCGGCGCTAGCGAAACATCTTTTCACCCCTTTTCGTTTGACCACCTGAGAATCTTCGAGTTTAAGTGCGCCCACGTCGTATAGAAGGATAGCTTCGTCGGCCAGGCACAAATCGTTAAGTAAGATCGGTTTTTTCAGACCTTATTTCACCACTTTCGTAACTTTTTTTAGCAATTTATAATGCAGGACCTCCCAACAAGAAGCATAGGCAGTTGGGAGACAGAAATATAGTCCCAAGCACTAGCAAACTGTGAATTCCAATTGCGAGGAATTGGCGCATATTTTGGGTTCAGATTTGCTACTTGTAGCAAAAAACACGGAAATAACCTGTTGTACCAGTTATCCTCCTATTGAATCGTAAATCAAATTACGGCAAGCTTTAAACTTTATGGCGTTTTTGAAGTGTGCTACTCGCTGCACCCCTCAGGCCCGCGGTCACACGAATTTGTTACTGCGCAGCTACTCGCCTCGTGTTCAAAGCCGCCATAAAGTTTGCATCGGGCTGTATTCGAGCGACAAACTAGTGATGATTAGTATTCTTTTCTATTTTTTGAGTTGAACATTATTGAAAAAAGAAATTTTATTATAATATGTTGTGTTACTTAATTATATTATTATGTTTATTATTTTATCAGCAATTGTTGATCTCAAGTCAAGTTTTTTTTATCAAAGACACACCTTGTAATTTTGCAAGTTCCTTATTAAAATTTTGAGTACCCAAATTTCTTTGAATTTATCCTTTAATTTCGAGAATTTCAATTTCGAGGACTAAAAACAGAAAAATCAGTTTTTTTCAGCGCAAATTTCTCAATATCCTTAAGTTATCAAAACTTAAATGCGTAGCCTTACTAGATAGATAGGTGATAAATACTTGTGTATTTAAAAAAAAAACTAGATAACTTAAGGATATTGAGAAATTTGCGCTGAAAAAAATTGATTTTTCTGTTTTTAGTCCGCGAAATTGATAGGGACTCTTAATATGTTATTTAACACTAAATACATACTAGAGTAAGCTACCATAAATATATAGTTTCTATGTTGTAGACTAAATACGGCAGCGGTTTGTCAGGCCGCTTGTCACCAGTTGTGTTTCACAAAAACCAAGTTCAACAGTCAAAGTTTTAGTGAATTTAATTTAACATGATTTAAAGCCCCCGTACGCCTTTCAAAGGTCCAGGACCCCAAAGACCCGGGAAATGTAAAAAACGCAATAAATATATTGTTGTTGTATATCCAAAACACTCAAGATTATGTATTAATCATGTCTACTAAATCAGTATACTAGTCTTAGATATTTTTTGTTGCCCTTGCAATATGAGCGGTATATTACAAAGAACATGGCCCGAATCATTATCTGCCAGATATTTATGCTGCCAATGGGAAGTCACATATTTTTGCAGTATGAGCGGCAGTGGTTGCGATAGAAGAAAACGGTTCGAAAAAATTTCTTCTTCCTGTATACAATATACGTATGACTCATTCTTATTTTCATGTTTTTCAATTTCATGAAGAAATACTATGAAATACAAACCTATTTTGCTCCCGATAAAATCCATACAAATATTATTAATAATAGATTACGCAACTCTTGATTGTACGTGGTCTGACACGCATTTGGCCAGTTTTGCGGAATACACGATAATATGGCCGCTATCATGGCAAATATATTAACTTACCTAATAAAAATTCAAACTCAAGAGACGATACAAAAAATCTATGAAAAAAAAAGGCCGAGTACACCTCTCTCTTGTAACGAAGAACAGCGGTGTAAACTAGCGCTAGGCCGCGGTGCGTTATCAATTTTCGATTATTGTGTACCTGTCCATGTAATGTTAAACCTTGAAGAAGATTTCATTTAATCGTTTAATTCCTAACATCACAGATAAATCCAATACTTGCTTATTTTTGACTGATTAAGAGCTGATTTTTCCAACGCCAGATAATATTTTATATGGGGAATAATTTTGAATTTTTGACAGTTCTTCCATACAAAAACTGTCAGACGTCAATTTTATTCCACGAATAAAAAATTATCTGTCGATTGAAAAATCAGCCCTAAGTGATACAATACCTACTGTGACAAAATACATTCATACTAGAACTGGCAATTCTGTCATTTATAATTCAAATAAATCTAACCTTATAGCAAATTAGCTCAATAATATGATTTAAATATAATATGTCACAAAAGGCACATTTCTTGGCCATTTCTATGGCCGTTTTGTCCACCGCCACGTCAACGGGACGTCAACGAAAACGAGATGACGCCGTCGCGTCGAAGGAGCGATACATAATAATATGGTCGCGTGTCCACCACACGTCCGTCAAAGGGACGTGACGTTCGGTTCGAATAATCTCTTTTCTCGTTGACAGTGGTGGTGGACATACGCTGTAATAGAGACTTCTAAAATGCAATATTGCGTGAGGAGGACTTCTATGGACACATTTATTGACCCAGTTTTCATTTAATTACAAGTGCCTGGGTTTACATTTAATTAATTCGATTTCGGATTAGAGCCATCGACCAACTAAAATAAGACCCTACAAACAAAAACACAATTTGGCAGGTTAGGCACATTAAAGTCATTCAAAAGATTACTAAAACACACAGAGTTAATAACAAGGTGCAGGTATAAATTAAGGGGCCGCCGCCAGCCACAGTGAACTTTATTTTCAAGTGCCACTAACGTATAGGTTTCACTGCACTCCATCACTTAAACACTCACTGACACAATTATAAACACTGCACATCTCACTTCTCCGGGAAATTCCGCACTGCAATCCAAATGATTCACTGCAATCCTTAATTAACAACGAAGGCTGTCACTGTCAACGGCGGCGGCGGCACCGTAATCGTGCATGAACGTAGGTTTTACATGCCACTTAAAGATTATACCATAATAAAAAGCACAATTATTAATCTACAATCGCTCCATATAAAACACAAGCGCCTTAACATACAATGTTTATTGATTTAACTATAATGAAAAATAAACAACATCTATGTCAAGGCCAAGCATATCTAACTACAGGCGTAAATCCACTATGTCATAAAAGTTCTGCTACAATAACCATTCGATCATTTAATGTTGTGTTTAGTGTGAAACTGTGAACACATTTAACAGTCGATTTAAGATACAGTAAAAAAATATCAAGTTGTCCTCGAAAACAAATATTTGTGAATTAGTGGTTTCAAGCCATGTAGAAACAGTGATCAATTTGAGTATAGGTAGTGACCCCAAATTATGACTGGTCTGGTCTGAAACATTTCATTCAATGTAAATAAATTATACAAAAATAGATCACTGATGGTGGAAAAGAATAAAGCCCAGTAAAACTGGTACTCACGACAGGTGGTAGCGTGACACGGAAGCGGGAGCAGGGGTAGAATTCACGGAGGACGAAGAACCTGAGTAGCCAGAACCGGCAGGAGATGAGCCGGCCGAGGGCGCACCCGCTGCCGAGGGTATCGCAGCCGGTTCATAATACTCGGTGGTAAGCGTGCGTTCGTCCAGCACGTGCTCTGCATTGTGTGCCTTTGATGCAGACTTAATGTCCATAAAGGCAACTGTGGCACAAACGCCACTGGCACCTCCAGCATTGACACCAGTGGCAATGTTGTCTGCCCGACCCAACAATTTGACATTCTGGACTCGGCCATAGCTGTGAAAAGAAAAATACTTTGACATATCAATAATCTAACTTTGACAACTTCCACCACCCTTTTTGATTAAGTTTCATCCCAAGTCTTACCACACAAACGTCGATAATTTTACAAACTTCTAGAACGTTTACTGAACTACGACAACAAACTGAATAAAGGGATAGCAGACATTAAGCAACGATAATAGAATTCATATGTATAAATAATTATTTCAGAAAGATTATTTTGTGTCATCACAACGTTTTTGCCTCCTCGCTTCATTTCAATGACATCCCAACTCAAAACGGACTCTAAGTTATAAAATAAAACTAAGGCTTAGTTTTTATTTTTTTAAATCTGTTTTTTTAAATTTTATAGTGTTCCCAGATCAAGAAACAAGGTCAAAAATATGTACACTTAGCGAGACGTCAACGATTTTTTCCTAAAAGGATTGAAATTATGAGATGCTGTATACAATTCAACAACTTAGCACACGTACTTTTATGAATTGTACTAGCACTTTGCCCGCGACTTCGGGTCCGTGGCTTAGGCCCCCAGTGGTCGACGCATCTGTGGCCGATGCCCCCGATACGATTAATTTAATATCTTTTTTTTGTGCTTGTTCACTTAGTACAGTAAATGAGAAAAGTGTTTCACCCTATTAATAAAGTATTTTTCCTTGCTAAACAAAAGTTATCTATCAAATAGCAGAGGGAATAGATCGCCACTTAACCTTATCCTTACACACCTTTTTCCCCATTAGAAGCATATTTATTATGTACAAACATCCAAAAAATCAAAAAGACTTCATATAAAATGTTCAAATCAGACTGAAAAACAAAAACATTCCTGTGAGCAGAAGAAAGAACAACAGTATCAAAACAAAAAAATTAGCACAATCATGTTTTTAGAACAAATCCGCCCATATGTGGCAGTTCGTCCTAAAAAGTAATAATTTAACTTACATAATGAAAAGAGAGGATTTTGCTTGTATACTATTTTAAGTATTAAATTTTGAAATTTTATTTTTTATAATATTTGTTTAAGTTTTTACAGTTGATTATTTCTATGCTTGCAAAATTTAATAACATTTCACATGTAAAAAAATTGTTACTCTACGAGTACGTTTGTTTTTTTAGCCTGATTATTTTGTTGTGTTATTGCTATTGAAACTGACTGATATAATTAGGTAAAATTATTCTCATTTGTTTCACAGTTGAATATGTTTAATTATTATTGTTACAAAGATAAAAGAACATTTCATTATGTAAAAAGTTAGTTGCTCTGCAGTAATTTTTAAGACTGATTATTTAAAATTACTATCTTATTTTATTACATTTGAGACTGATTATTATAAAATAATTAAATTAAATGATTATCTTGATTATAGGTGATGAAAACTGTGATTTATATTAAAAAAATACTAGATTCCTTATCGAGATATATAAATAAATAATGAAAAATAACTAAGATTTAATTTTTCAAAACATACCTCTAATATAAAAGCATTTCTATGTTATAAATATAATTACGATTTAATGTTATGCATATACTTACAATCAATATTAAGTAGATTTAATATTTTTGTAAAACAATTTTTGTGCCTGACAGTACATTTGATCAAAAATTACTTTGAATTAAATTAATCGAATCGGGGGCGTCAGCCACAGGTGCGTCGACCACTGGGGGCCTAAGCCACGGACCCGCGACTTCGTCCGCGTGTATTTCGTACTTTCCTCTAAAAATTTCGTAATGTATGTTTATTATCTTTATCATAAACATAGTATCAAAGATCACAGGAATCAGGGGGCCTAAAAAGGCCACTTTGGCAGAATCATAAAAGGATAACATAATGGACAGTTAACCGTTAAGTTAATCGTATCAAATCCCATTGGTGAAGCATTTTTCAGTTATTTTTTGTTGTCTGTGCTAAAATATCAATCAAACCGATCCAAATCCAATCCCAATCTCTTTGATTATACCTACGTAGTGCAGCGAAAAAAAGAAAAAAACACGGACTGTGTTCGCCATATTACGATTCATAATGTTATCCTTTTATGATTCTCCAAAGTGGCCTTTTTAGGGCCCCTGGTTTTTCAAATAAACTGTATCCCCGTTTTTTACCCACAGAGGTGGAATTTTGAAAAATTGTTTGGGATGTTTTCATAATGTGACTCAAAGCCCCATAACCGTTTTTAGAGTTACTGGAAGCAAGCAGTAAAATCCACCCCTTCGATTTGTGAAAAACCCTAAAACACATACCTACTTTTTTATTTTTTGTTTTAGTAGAACCGAGTTCGAAACTCGGTAGGTCACTACCTATATTCTAACCTAATAACTTTGTTACCTCCTAAATCCTCTGTGAGGGATTTTTTTTTAAACTAAAAGTGACATTCTTTATTATTTATTGAGCCAAATATTGCCAAGTTTCAAGTTTATTAACCAAATAAATAAGATTTTTCATTAATCTGTATCCCCTCTTTTTATCCCCATTGTTTTAAAAAATCGTCTGGAATGTAGATTATTTTTATACCAATTTTCCAATCAGGCCAAGTAATAAAATACTCCCCTGTGAAATTGACTATCCCTCCCTAAAAATCCTGACCATTTTATTATTTATCTTGGTCTTATATGCTGAGTTTCGAGTTAATTGGACCACGCGTTAAAATTCTTCCATACAAAATTTTACACCCCCCCAATTCCCCTTAAGGGGTACCTAGTTTCGAAAAACAAAAAATGCCAAACTTCATAATTTACTTAGATAAGTATTTGTGCCAAGTTTTAAGTTTATTAATTCAAGGAATAAGATTTTTTTAAAGGGAGTTATGAAAAAAAAAACTCAAAATTATGTAAAGAATGTTAGCAATATTCTATAAAATAATTAATCTGTGATTTTACTCAAAGTTGATTAGATTATATTGTAACAAAATTAATGAAAAAACTGCATTTATTATTTTATTTTATGGTTTCATTTAAATGTGACTAATGAAACAACTCAAAAAATATAGAATATTAGAAGTAAGTAAGTAATTACCTCTAAGTCTTAGCTATATTCTACAAAATTATTAATCTGTGATTCTACCCAAAAATGATTAGAATAATATAATTATGTAAGTTGAATTAATAAAAATTGGATTTGTTCGATTTAATTCTTTATTTTTTTATTACCGTTAAGTTTGTTTTTTCTATAACTAAGCGCCTTGCGTATAACATAGCTCTGAAATACAACCACTGAAAGCCGGCAGACCAACTCGTTTCACCTGTGGAGACACCATACTTCGAATAGGTACTAAAACAGACCATTTCTCTTATCGTTTTTTTTTTCCGCAACAATGAAGCCTCTTGTAAGTGGTTTATCTCGAAGTTGCAACCACTGAGAGCAGGCAGACCGACATCATTCACATTGGGGCACTACTCTACAAATCATAAAAGTAAATCTAACCGTATCCATGATCGTTATGAAAAATCCCGTCACCTCTTAGACTATAACGCCTGTGGGCTAACCGGCTAAGTTGTCGGTCACATGCGCAACTCGGCGAGGCACAGGACGATCCCAAACGCCTTGTTAGGGTTCCGTACCAAAATAGTAAAGGTGAGACTCGGTCTGTCTGATACAGCTGGATATCTCAAGAACTACTAATGCTATCAACTTGAAACTTGGAATAGTTTTAGATAACGTTGGCTCAACTATTTTGCAAATAAGAAAAAAATAAAAATATATGTATATTTTTTGCAACAGGGACTGAAAGGGGATCTGAAAAATTCGAAGTTGGGCTACTGGGGGGCTGTGTGGGGTATCATATGAAAGAGCGCAGATTGCACATTCTCAAACATTTGTTTGTAGGCCGCATAGTTTTGACTTTTGATGAAAAATGTAAGAAAAAATACTCCCCCCTCCCCCCCCCCCCCCCTATCTGCGAAGTTTGTAAAGAGAAAAATCTGAAATTATTCTGTGATAGAAGTTTAGGTAAAGATTACAGGAAAAATACAACGAAGTCTCTAAATACCACACTTTTTCAGAAATCATCAACAAAAGTTACATTAGTTCCACTATCGGTCAAGAGAAGACGCTGACAAAAAACTGTAATATTCTACACCGCAGTGCACAGTGTTGAAATTATTTTCTGACAAATATAGGCCTTGCCGATGAAAATTTAAAAACATGATGTTACGGAACCCTCGGTGCCGGTTTATACATAGCATAAACGCAGGTACTAATATATAACCTGGGTGGAATAAGTGTGACGCAGTTACGTTAGAATGCTGGTAAAGCAGTGCTTTTTATCAATGGACGACCTGCTGGAAAGTTGACCGTACCGTACCGACCGTACCCGCGGTTCAATCTTGTTAGCGATATGTAGCTATTTATTAAAGAAGTCGACGAATTGTCTTTTTGACGAAGTCGCACCACGTCCGCTACGCGTAGCGTCCTTTTATGACCCTATTGTATTTGGAATATTCATTTTTTTTTTCAAATCGGTCGCACTATGGCCGTTGACCTTCATATTTTACGATTAGTGGCCTGCGTCCGTCAGTCCAGTACAGTCAAAACGCATAGCGTTATTTAAAAATAATATTACTTTCGTATAACGAAAGCGGGTCCTCTAATGTGTGTGTGTGGGCGACAAAAAGCATCTCCTTACTCGCCTAGTACGATGCTTCGCAAAATGTTAGTTTGGTAAGTATTGTGATATTTTTCCAATCACAAGCACTTTTAGCGTTGAGTGTACTTTAGGTAGAACGGCTGTAACGCGACTGATCCAAGAATAAATGCATCTTCAAGAATACAATAGGGAAAAGGGAACGTGGTCGTACCACGTCCGATAGGCCTTACGTAACGCCTTACGTAAGGACCTTAGATGAACAAAACGCATTTAAAGAATAATACTCGGTTATTTACCTAAATTTGTTAAAATGCGCTTCTTTTTCGGGACTAGAAGATATTACGTAGTTTCGCAAAAACGGCCCTGTCGATTAATATATAACAACTGATTCTACCTTTCTTAAATTTGGACCTTCCCATTTAATAAGGTGAATAAAATAATAATAAATGTATGAGGAAACGTCAGCGATCCTCCTTTGGGTAACTTGGGCCGGCAAAAAGATGGTAGGCATAGATTAAATTTTTTGTTTGTTTTTTAGGGTTCCATATGTCAAAAGGAAAAACGGGACCCTTTTATAAGATCACTTCGTTGTCCGTCTATCAGTCAAGACCCTTTTCCTCAGGAAGGGAACGCCTGGAATTATCAAGTTGAAATTAATATCAAATTATCAGGGTTGCAATCCCTTGAAACAATAAAAAAAATCAAACATCTAAAGTCAACGCAATCAAAAGTTAAGGGCGTTTTTAAATAAAACCTACAGGGATAGGGTACTTCCCGTTGACCTAGAATCATAAAATTTGGCAAGAAGCAAAGTCATGTCGAGTAAAGGAAAAAATCCGAAAACCATAAAGGAGATATTTTTTTTAGGGCGTACTGTATTGCAACGTCTATTAAATCAATCGTATTATACTTAAAAAACGTAACTAATTTATGATATAAACCTCTTTTACAAAAAAAAAAACAACAGACTTCAAAAAAAAACAACACGGGAATCCCCGTCTTGGCCATACATTTTTTAGGTATAATATTGTTTGGCATAACATTTTCGCATAACTTTTATTGGCATAATAATACTTTGACATAATGCAAAGGTTACCATAACTGTCATTTGGTCTTATTTGTTTTGGTATAATTTTGGAGTTGCATACATTTTTAGGCATAATATTTATTCGTGTAATAATCATGAGCCATAAATATAAAAAGGGTGTCCTGTCATTTGACAAGAAAGTAATCACAAATTTTCATTTAAAAAATAACGTTAGGTAAAATACTTGTTAAAGTTAGCTATCACTTAACATACATTTACATTTCTGTAAATAACTCATTTGGCAAATAATTGAAGGACATCACAACACAAAACATCATTTGACAAGCTAATATTTTTATAATCATGTTAATTGGTATTCAAAGCATAAATAACGTTTGACAAAATGCATTGTTTGATAATTACTCAATTTATTTGAGAATTTTTTCGAAGTATTAGTCAAATAGCGAGCGAAGCGCGCTTGGGACTCAACCACAAAATACAGATAGTACAGAAGTCAATCTACATACAAAGTGCGCTCGAGCAACGCACTGATAGACACCGCTCACGGACACGTTATCTCAGACGGGTTGGGAGCAGTGCGAGCATGCGTGGCATCCGCTTCAGACACGCGTTTGTGAAGTGCAGAAATGGAGCAACAAAAAATGGCTATCTAAGCTCGATTTATATAATAGTTTCCTATTTTGAATCAGTATAAACGAAGTAATTATTTTGTAAGGTAAATTCACGCCACCAACTATTACGTAAGTTGAAAACATGATTTTTTGTTTGTGTAGATATTGTGTTGTTTTTAGTGTCATTTGTTAGGTTTAGGTCTAAAACGGATAGGGCAAAATAAATTGTGTAAATAGGGTAATCCGTTTTGAAGTTATTAGGAATTTTCGATAGGTAGTGAAAACTTACAAATGTAAAATTTTATAATGTTTTTGTTCTGTAAACTTTTTGTATTGTAATACTATGTTTATTGTTTTGTTTTAATATTGAAGAATAAGCTCAACAATAAATCAAACAACTAGATACGAGTGCCACTACCACGATAGTTTTTTTGTGCATAAGTCAAAGTTGACGACCCTAGCGCGTCCGCCGAGCGTAGGTATGAAAAGTGAAGTACATACATGTGATTGACTTCTGTACTATCTGTATTTTGTGACTCAACTCAAAGCATTTATTTCAATTAAACCATTAATAGGCACTTTTGAATTGTCAAGAAGTCGGTCAGTCAGAAAATTTGAAGCTAGTTAGTTGCCCATTCCAAAGCGTAGGTACCTATGGAGAAGAACGGGCAAAGAAACTCCATGGACACTCTTTTTAAATTACATTTTACAAAAATATTTGTTACATCATATTACTTTTAAATTTATGATTATATATATAATGTGAAAACAATGTAAAAAATAAAAAAGACGTACGTGAGTTAAAAGCGTCCAGAATCCAACAAACAGTAACAAAACAACGATCCAAAATTAAAATAAGCTCAGGCAGCTAAGTGATGACCAGCCCCAACTGACGGCGCCCGTTCACGAGCATGACGCATATGTCAGCACCATTCAGCTCAACCATTTTGAAGGGAGGTAAATGATCTAACACACACGCCACCGTCAGCGAGATATTTGAGTGAGCATACTATCAGCCGCCAGGCACATTCAAGTTAACGAAAGACATATTATTACCCGTTTAATAGTAGCTATAGGGCACAAAATACAGGTAGTACAGAAGTCAATCTACATACGAAGTGCGCTCGAGCAACGCACACATAGACACCGCTCACGGACACGTTATCTCAGACCGGTTGGGAGCAATGCGAGCGTGCGTGGCATCCGCTTGAGACACGCGTCTGTGAAGTGCAGAAATGGAGCAACAAAGAAATGGCTATCTAAGCTCGATTTATATAATAGTTTCCTATTTTGAATCAGTGTAAACGAAGTAACTATTTTGTAAGGTAATTTCACGACACCAACTATTACGTAAGTTGAAAACATGATTTTTTGTTTGTGTAGATATTGTGTTGTTTTTAGTGTCATTTGTTAGGTTTAGGTCTAAAACGGATAGGGCAAAATAAATTTTGTAAATAGGGTAATCCGTTTTGAAGTTATTAGGGATTTTCGATAGTGAAAATTGACAAATGTAAAATTTTATATGTTTTTGTTCTGTAAACTTTTTGTATTGTAATACTATGTGTATTGTTTTGTTTTAATATTGAAGAATAAGCACAACAATAAATCAAACAACTAGATACGATTGCCACTACCACGACAGTTTTTTGTGCATAAGTCAAAGTTGACGACCCTAGCGCGTCCGCCGAGCGTAGGTCGGTATGAAAAGTGAAGTACATACACATGTGATTGACTTCTGTACTATCTGTATTTTGTGTATAGGGTACATAGAACTCACATCTGTGCTATGCAATTATACAATACAAAGGAAATTGAGTTTATACAATGCAAAGATAGTCTTACAATCTTCAGCAGCTCCAACAGTATTTTCAAGTATTAATCAATTAGTTGTGGTTGTGGAGCAGGACTAGCATTGAGCCAGGCATTTTTGTCAGCGATGTAATCCCCAAACTTATAATATGACTGACTGCATAGTGTACGTTTTATACAAGACTTGAATTTTGTCTCATTCAGTTGAAGAATGTGGGGAGGTATTTTATTTATAACATTTTAAACAGTACCCCATAAAAGATGAATCTACTTTAGCCAGTCTGAAACCTGGTTGAACTAATAGGTCCCTATTTCTAGTACTATAATTATGTCTTTCACCTCTTTTATTAAAAATATGTAAGTTTTTTCTTACATACATGATGTTTTCGTAGACATATTGACAAGGCACCATAATAATGTTAATTTCCTTAAACAGTTATCTTAGAGAATCGCGCTTGCGGAGGTTATATTATCTGGCTCTGATGGCTCTTTTCTGCAGAATAAAAATAGAATCGATGTCTGCAGCCCGTCCCCAAAGTAAAATACCGTAAGACATGATACAATGAAAGTAACTAAAATAGACTAGTCTCGCGGTATCTACATCGGTTAATTGACGGATTTTTCTGACAGCATAAGTTGCTGAACTTAGCCGTCCTGCAAGAGATGTTAAATGAGGACCCCATTGTAGCCTTGAGTCGAGCGTGATCCCCAGGAAAATAGTTTTATCGACGAATTCTAGATTCTCTTGATTAAATATTATCTCACAACCACTACCCTTTTTTTTTTTTTTTGCGGATGGGAAATCATCAAATGACTCCTCCCGCTCTGGGTGGAGCGGAAGGGAGTGTCAGACTCTTACTGGCTAAAACCCACCCGTGTTCCTTCCTTAGCCCTTTATGTTCCGGGCCAGCGGTAACCCTTTCGGACAATCCCGCTGACAACCACTACCCTTGACATTTGGTAAAAATCTTATGCACTTAGTCCTTTTTTCCATTTAATACTAAATTATTAGCAGTGACTAATTTTGGACCTGCAGTAGGGCATTATTTACGTCTTCAAAATTTGTAGCACGTCTATTTACCTTAAAAATTAAGGAAGTCTCATCAGCAAATAACACCATTTGTGATTGATTTTTTAATAAATGGAGTAGATCATTAATATACACTAAAAAGAGGAAAGGACCCAATATTGAGCCTTATGGCACACCAATTTTTACTATTAAACCAAGTGAATTGACACCATTTATTTGAACTTGTTGTTGTCTATCATTTAAATAATAACTAACTAAACTGAGCGCAAGTTTTCCAAGTCCGTAATGCTCAAGTTTCAAAAGCAAGGTTTCGTGATCGACGCAATCAAATGCCTTGGAGAGGTCACAAAAGATTCCTATGGCGTCTTGGGCCTCTTCCCACGCGTTAAAAATGTGTTTTAATAAAGTTACACCGGCGCTGTCGTACAACGTCCTTTGGTGAAACCATACTGTTGATCGTGTAGGTTTTTATTCGTGTTAAAATGATTGAGCATTTGATTAAGCATTATCTTTTCAAACACCTTGCTGAAAACCGGCAAAACGGATACGGGTCTATAATTATTGGTGATCAACATGCTTATTAATATTATGCGTAGTGATAATTATGCTGAATTTCGTTATGCCAATGTTAATTATGACAATATATTTTATGCTTATCATTAGTAAACCAAACAACACTACAAAGTGAAAAATAAATTTAATTTCGGAAGTCGGTGTCGTCAGGTTCGCATTTTCGTTTTTTGACACCGACTGCCGAAATTAAAGTTATTTTTCACTTTAGTGTTTTTTTTTTTGGATTTCGGTTTTTTTTTTTAAGTTTTTATTATTCACTTTTTAGTAGTAGTAGGTACTACTAAAAAGTGAAAAATAAAAACCACACGACGCCGCTCCGCCACGCCGCGCCCCGCCACGCCTCGCCGGCTGTAAGGTCTCTGCATCATTTTTAAGAACAGTGTTTTTTACTGCCTGTGGCCCAAATCGTACAAACATACGTGAGCACGAACACATTCGATTAGTTTTTCGACATCCATTTTTTGTAAAACAATACAAAATCACATTCACGCTCCGTCCAACGAGACGTGTTCACGCCCCGCCGGCAGTGTGACTACCACATACGTAAACCGTACAACACAAAGCGTCGGCGTCCCACCACGCCCCGCCCCGCCGCTTCTGACTTGTATTCCCGCTCGGCGCGGCGGCGTGGAGCGACGGTTACCGTCGCGTCGAGCGGGACGGCTCTGTGTGGCGTCGTCCGTAATCTAGTACATTACAACTTCTCAGCGTCGCGTCGCGTCGCCGTCCCGTCCCGCCGCGCCGCGCCCGCTGTGTGCAGAGAACTTTAGAAGCTTGACTGTACATGAGATCTAACTTTTTTACAGTGCGAGCCATACGATGTGGTCTCGTCTTGGCAACATTTTACATGAAAATGTTTTTAGTGGGATATCAGTGACAGGAAGCTATCAAAACATATAAAAACTAAATGGAAAAAATTCGTATTCAAAAACTACCATCAACAATCGCGGTTGATTTGCTGGTATTTATTGAAGAGTTCCATTGTCTGTCTCCGAAACTCATCATCAGTTCTTTACAAAATTAACTGCCTTTCGAACAAAAAAAGAAGTTTGCAAATCGGTCTATTTATGACGGAGTTATTTATGCCCGAACATACATTAAAAATATATATATGCACATCCGCGTATTTCCCTTTCCGTCAAATCAAATCAAAAATATTTATTTGCTAGAATATGGTACAATAAGGTGTTACAGTGAATTTGTTTCAGCATATCCTGCCATAACATGGCGTGCAAATGTATTCATAATCAGCGATGTCAATTAATCTAGCTTACAAATTACAGCTTCTATTGATTTGTCATCTAAATAGTCCTTAATGGTATAATATCTTTTAAATAGCAATAGTTTGAAAAGTATTTTTTTAAACATTGTCAGCGGTAAGTCTTGCAAACTATTTGGTAAGTGATTGTAAATAATAATCGACATGCAGTATACATTTTTCTTAAATAATTTTAGTTTTATTGGTGGCAGCCGAAGTCCGTGTCCAACTGGCGACACCGGTCTCGTGAAATCCACACGCTTTTGTATTACTACACAATTTAACCAACCCGTGATCAATTCGCGTCAACTGCGCACGTTTTTGTGATCAAGCAACGTTAAAAGAGGTTTTACAAAATAGTGTGCAATTGAATTGAACACGGTTTTTAACTGGTCTCTTTGAAACAAATCCGTGCTGATTTAGCCCGTTCGTAAATGTTCGGAATAAATCGTGCGGGCCGAAGCTGGCGGGAGCCGCCGCCGCCGCAGGAGCGGGGCGCCCGAAGTTGCATTCGCGCGCTGTTATTTGTTTGTTATTGTGCGTTTGAGGTTATGTTTCTTGTTTACATAGTGCATAATGGAAGAGTTTAAAAGGATTTTTTTTTTTTTTGGGAATCAAATGGTTTTACTTACATAATTACTTTTTACATTGCATGGTTGCGGAAGGTCGATAGGCGACGTAGGATGCAAGAACGAGCGAAGGGCACCCCGAGGTTAGGTTTGGTTAGGTTACCTACTTTAAACCCTTCACACAGAAATAGGGGCCCCACGAAGCGGGGCTCTGTCGACATAGAATGCAAGAGCGAGCGAAGGGCACCCCGAGGTTCGGTTTTGTTAGGTTACTTTATTTTTTACGTTATCTCAAAGGCGTGCTCAGTTGACGCGAATTGAACACGGGCTAGTAGAATTCCGTACTAATACAAAAGCGTGTGGATTTTGCGAGACTGGTGTCGCCAATTGGACACGGAAAGGGAAATACGCTGCACATCCTCCTTTTTAGAAGTCCGTTAAAAATGGTCGATTTTTTCAATAAAGTCTAACCGGAATCAGGAACTCCTAATAAAAAGAAAATGTTTTGATAAAGCACTCAATTGATTCAATTCAATTCCAGATATTGTCGTCAATGACACAATGTCATAAATGCATGTATTGAAGCCTTTTTAACCTTTTAAGAACATATAAAAAAAAAATACTTAATTTCAGTTCGAGATTGTAACCGAATCTGATTCATTAAGCAAAAAAATGTACTATTGACGCTGCAGCTGGTCATCCGGTGTTTAATCCAATTTTTAAGTTTGCTTGCTCTCGCGTAAAGTGATTTAAAAATCAACGTGAAACGGATTGTAGTTTTTCGTTGCTTGTCAGTTTGACTCTAGTAATGTAACTCAGCCATTTACGTTCAGGGACTTGATTGACTCTATAATGTAATTTGAAACTAAGTTCCCAGCAACGTACGTTTCAAACGCACACAAAAAAACTTAAAGAAAAGAATCATAGCAAGATCCAAAATATGGCAACCATAAAATATTGGTACATTGAGGTTTAAGTCATTGATATTCGGCTAAGATCGGCCTTGTTCGACTTTGTAAAGAGCGTCTTCTCCTACTCACATTCCACTATAAATCTAATAATCAATGACGACCCGATGACGAATTTAATGACAAATTACACGTTATCAACTGACAGCACTAAACCAAAGATCATGACGTATTTTTACTCTTATTAAAATTCTGTGACTGTACATCACAATATTTTGACACGAAATATATCTGTTTCCTGGTTTATCACCTATCTTCGTATTGAATTATAGAATAAAGAATGACAGTTAACGAGCGAGATATACGAGTGTGGCAGTATTGGTGATATTTATCTAATCGTGGCTACATCGAGTGGAGGTGCCACTCGATGTAGCCACGATAAGAATATGGACTCGAGCATTTATTTTATTTACTCGACTTACGAAATAAATAAAATTGATAAAGCATTTACTCCAGAAGGACTTTGTGTTAATTGTTCAGTAAGATTTTAACGCAATGATGTGCGAAGACATAGTCCGAGAATGCTGCAGATGTGCGGTTACGTGTCGCTTGTTTTAAGTGTATTTCAAATAAACTTGCGATAAATGTCATTCAACCACCCTGTACCAAAAAGTCCAAATAACTTACGATAGATATCGTTCGTCATACAAAACTGTCGCTAACATTGCATCGGTTGAGTTTCATAATACCAAACACGGAGTAGGTAAGTCAATGTTTTGATCGTGTTACCGACACTGCCATTTTTTTCGTATGGTTTGGAAATATTGGGATACATTAGTAGAAGGAGGTGAACAAACTTTATCGCAAGTTTATTTGAAATGAACTTTAGTTGCAGTTTGAGAAAGTGCGTATTGGTGATGCAATAAAGAATTGAAACTGATTATTTTATGGAGATTTGGATACAGGAATATTTACATTCCATGTCGATCTGCACTACAAACGCATACTGTGCCTGTTGACTTTGCGGTAAAGAACAATAGGTTGCAGTGGATTATAGCACACAAAAGAGAACAATGACAATATTAGTTATAATACGCTTATTTTCTAACACAAATCTATTTTTTCATGTGCATTTAGGTACCCAGAATATCAATTTCTAAAACTAGAGCTACTCTTGCTGGGTATTGTTGCAAGTATCCAGCAAGTTGTTTGGTCGGCAGACGTTGGTATTGTTGGCTGATGCGCACGTAATGTTGAGCATGTGGTATATAAGTATTTTTATCTTGGACACGGTACCACGATGAGAGGTGGAGCGACCTGCATCTTTTTTAGATGAAAATTAAAT
This sequence comes from Mesoligia furuncula, assembly GCA_916614155.1. Lineage (NCBI taxonomy): Eukaryota > Metazoa > Arthropoda > Insecta > Lepidoptera > Noctuidae > Mesoligia > Mesoligia furuncula. Next base: position 11,815,180 of record OU744811.1, on the reverse strand, counting down.
ACTATCTTGAAATTGATATACTTATAATAGTAATAAAAATGCTTTGTTACATTATGTGATTTTTAATTTCATGAACCGTTCCAAACACCCTATATTACTACTTATTACTGAACAGTGCACTATTTTACTATATTATAATACAGATGAGGCCAACCTACGCACTAAACAATAGCTTTTTTAGTTTGATTTTCAGGTTACGGTCGTATTTCACAGTATTCCCGTTCGACGAAGTATAATTATTACTACCACTATAATCTAGAGATCATAAGGAACAAATAAACATGCTTTTTATTAGTAGACCTCACAATTTTTGGTGGGCCTAATCGGCGAACAAAAAAAAACTATCTCCTTTCCTGGCTGGAAAAATGGTCTATAATAGCATTTATTACGTACGATACGTACTACACAGGTACAGCCCTAATAATATGTTTGTCATAGAATTTAGAAGGGACTACCCCGCTCGGAATACTTTAATACAATACTCTGGTAATTCCCCATAGGTTACGTCATTTAAATTTAAAAGTCAATTATCAGTATTTTAAATGGTGGGAGACTTTGTTAAACATTAAAAAAACGGTGATACGACGTCAGTGTGGAGTTATTTTTTAGTTACGAAGAACCGGAATAATGCTAAATGTAATAATTCTCAAGACTTTGGGTGGATCGACTAAGGCATTACGTACACATTTGCCATCAAAACATAACATCAAAATTATACCAGCTTCAACAAGTCATGATTCTGAAAATCTGAATTCCACACCGCCGCCAGTCAAGCGAAAATTAGATGATTATTTTACTAAAAGTGCCGACGATAGCCTGGATGATGTTTTGGCAAGAATGATTGCATTAGATGGATTTCCATTCAGTATATTCATAACTTCAGATGATTTGAGAAAGATTCTCTTAGCAAAATACACGGGTTTACCAGTCAGCCGTCACTATTCGAAAACGTGTTATGATTTTTTCAAATCAGAAAGCAAGTAACTACCGAATTGAAACATTAGAAAAGTGCAGGTGAAAGATTTAGTCTTTCTTTCGACGAGTGGACTTCAACGTCCAATAAACGATACATGGCTGTCAACGTTCATTCATATGAAAAAAATTGGAACTTAGGAGTTGTTCCTATTTATGGAAGTATGACAGCTGAAAATTGTCTTCGTATATTGAAAGTGCGTCAAGTAAATTTGATATTTCCCTGGATACTGACATCGTGGCTATTGTAATTGTAACCGATGAACCGAACGTTATGATGATAAAGACGGGACGGCTTGTTTGCACTGAACAACAATTGTGTCTAGCACATGGTGTCAATTTGGCCATCTTGCTTTATGAAAAATATAATTATTTGCAAGACAGCCCCTCTCTACCTCAGTTGATAATATAAATGAACTAGCTGTGGGTGCTGATTATATGGACGACGATGATGATTCAGAAGACTTACTGGCCAGAATCAGGATTAATCTTAACGTCACAAAATGATCTTGCGCGAGGAGAACAAATACCAGAGTTAACACAAGATGAAAACATAAATGAGCTGATAAAGAAAATCCGCAAAGTTGTAATGTATTTCAAATGATTGCCATTGAAAAATGAAACAGCACTTCAAAAATAAGTGAAAATTGATTACGGAAAAGAGTTGTCACTTCTTTTGGACTGTAAAACCAGATGGAATATTATTTTTCTTTCAACTACGTAGTAATGTTATCATTAATCACTACAAAACCGATCACGGCGATCACAAAGGACGTATTTTTTGCTTAAAACAGTGCAGAAATGTTATATGAAATCTCATGGTTGCACAGTTTTTCATTAATGCACTGTTTTTTATTTAGATATAAATTTACCACAGAGGTTTAATGTCTCCCATTAAGTTAAATATTAAATGTATGCATTACATCAAAAAGATACTGGCTAAAAATAAAAATCGGCTGAATAAAACCGATTTGGTGGAAAAAAAAAAAAAAATGGCGGGCATTTTGTACCACTGTAAAACTTTGATACTTCATATTTAGCAAGAAAAGTTAAGGTAAATAGAAATAGACATCGATAGCGATTGAATTAAACTCCAGAAAGTATAAAATAGCTGCAAAAGAAATTGTAATAACCTTTTGCCGCAAATGTCGCGGGATAAATATTTAAAAGCTTATGAAAACTTTGTTTTCATTAACTTGAGCTTTTATTTTGAGAAGGTATATTTTTACACGGTAGGTAGATTGGTAGTTGAAAGAAAAGTAGATTACGCACCTTGCTAAAGTGAGTAATTAATGCACTCGTGTTAATTTAGTGCCCTCCCATGCGCTCGGGCACCAACCTTACACTCGTGCATTAGCAACTCCCTTTGCGCTCGATGCTACAATCTACTATTAACAATGCTGGAGTGATTTTATCTTTTAAAAAACTGCATTCAAAAAGCTCATAAAGGTCTCAACTCTCAATCATCTAAATCGTTTAGATGTTGATTTGGAATTGGTAAATAAAATTGTGGATGTGCTGACCCCAATTAAATTGACAGTAGAAGCAATCTGTCGGGAGATGCTAATTTATGCACAGCTGATTCCGCTTTGAAATTTCTTATAAAACAACTGTCTAGCAAAAGCTTAGCACTTGACAAAAAAAATTTAAAAATCCTTAGTGGAACGTATTTAAAAAGCAACGACGAAATGATGATTTAACTGGTGTTGAATTATTTACAAAATCCACGAAAATATGATAAAAATCAGTTAATAACCGCTTTGGAATGGCATGATTTATTTTGAGTTCCTACACAAGCTTTAGTGAGGAAGCAAAATAAAGAGTATTGTTAAAAGACTTAATAGTCGAGATGACACGGAAGAAGAAAGGTCAGGATCACAAACAGATGCTGAGCTAAGGCCACAAACCTCCCATCCCAACCACAATTGACACTAAAAGAAAAGTTACAGCTGGAAATTGATAAAGAGTATGAAATCTGAGATCCTGAAGTACAAGTACAAAATGAATCGGGGTTGGCAAATACTTTAGACGTGAAATGAGCCTGTTTGAAAATGGAGGAGTTCGTGGATATCACTTAGAAACAGCATAATAAGTATCAATTGTCTATTCCGCCAACCAGGGGCCCAAGTCTGCTATTTTTATAAATTCGTCACTCCAACACGATCCCACCACCATCCCATTGTCATTTTGCTAAAAGTTCGTAATCTGCTAAATTCATAATGGTTGATCATTGGTCGGTCAATGGCACAGAACATATACGATACTCGTAACAAATTAAAAGCAATGACTGCACAATAACGTTCTAATGGTAGGTCACTGATCAAAGGAACCGTCAAAAATTTAGCAGATTACCGCATATGACAGTAATTCATTTTTCATTAAGTATGAGATTACCATTCTATGCCATTTCTTTCAATGGACTGTCAGTGATTGACCATTGGAAAGTCATAATGCCGCCATTATATTAGTAGATTACCAAACTTGTCAAAATCAACAATTATGAAATCAATGATAGACCATTCTGACACTATTGTAATAGCAGACTTGAGGCCCTGTTCAGTGTAGAACCTGAGCGTTTTCAGCAGCGGCTTATGTTGGCAATAAACTACGAAGCAGGCTTGGAAGTCAAAAATTGGATGTTGGATGCTTTGATATTTCTGCGGTTTTATTTTCGAAATTCTAAATAGGTTTTGTTTTGTTTTTTTTTTTTTCTTACTATATTGAGATTTGTGTTGTGCAACAATTTTAAAAACATTTTTTGTGCAACAATTTAGGTACGCAAGTTTTTTTTATTTGAGCTCAATTAGAAATCACATACATAGTCTAATCCCGGGGACGCATCATAAATCCCGTAATCCCGGGATTGAAAAACATGCTTGGGATTGTATTCTCTAATGGTAGCTTGCTCATCATCTGCCTAGCCTTTTCCCAACAGTGTTGAGGTCGGCTTCCAGTCTAACCGGATGCAGCTGCATACCAGTATTTTACATGGAGCGACCGCCTATCTGACCTCCACAACCCAGTTACTGGGTAATACGATACCCCTTGGTAAGACTGGTTGAGACTATCGGGCTTCTGACTACCCGTAACGACTATCAAAGATTCACAAATAACAGCCAGGACCAACGGCTTAACGTGCTTTCCGAGGCACGGAGAGGTCACGTATATGTGGTCACGGTATGTAAAGATGGTAACCCATCCACAGACCAACCGCGGCAAGTATATTATTATAGAACAGCATATATAATATAATTTATATTATAGCAACGTCTGTGATGTGCTTTAAACAATAATACATTTTACTGTAACTTAATTATTATTTTTAATATGGGGAAACAACATAGGTGTCGAAATGCATCTATAGGTAGTTAGGTATCCATCAAAATGGTCATGCAATAAGTAGATAATCATAATTATACTGTTTTAGCATCAATACAAAACTTAAAATGGCAATATAATGAAGAGGCAACTTTATTTAAAAAATAAACAACTAACCGGACGAGCAGCGGTGCGCGTCGGCATGACACGAGAGTGAGCAGGCCAGCAGCTATAAAACGCGCTGTTGCCGCTCTGATCACGGTTCACAATAGGCGTATAAAAGATAAGCGTTGTTGCCATACCGCCGTTTGCCTCCCCATTCTCTCTATCGTAGGTAGGTACTATAGTCGCGAACACGATTCATTAAATGTATAAATAATATGGATAACAACTCCACTGTTATTATTATTTTATCACGCTACACACACCACATTCAAAAATACATTTTACAATTCTAAATAAAATATACCTACTTAAAGTAGGTAGGTACTTAGTATGACTGAGTATGTAGTGGTGTACTTATTAGTAGGTATGACTTGTTTAGGCATCTATAATCTATTTACATATTCTAACATACAATACAAATAAAAGAAACTTGAATGGCCCCTTCGTCTTAGTTGTTCTAAACTACACAATGCATTTTGATGCGGTTTTCACAATGTTTTAGAGAATTTATTCCAAAAGGTTTACGTATGTATGTGTTACATTAATATTTAACTATAATATAGCAAAGAAATCACGATGTTTTGACATGTCGCCACAGCAGATTGCACCCGAGCGAAGCACGGGCGGGTCGCTAGACTCGAACTCGCTAGTTAACTATAATAAATAATAATATCAAAAACTCGTTGTTCAAATACCGTTTATTATAAAAGTAGGAAGGTAATTATTCATAGATTTGATAAGTTTTCTCCTAGGTAAATTTAGTTAGTAGGTACTGTCTTATTTATTTTAGGTATTAGATAAATTACAACACAAAAGTACAGAAAAAATGCTATGAGAATGCATTGCCATCACATTAAAACTTTATTTGTAAGTAAATGTATTTACTACCTACCTACTACTATCTTTTGAGAAATTTATTCAAACAAGATTAAATCGGTCGATGTCTGGTGCGACGTTGCCAGTTTTATGGTTCTTACAACATGGCCGCAGTCGATGCCGTAGCCGGTTTCCGTGTGAAACTCGACTCAACACACTGCGCGCGTGTTTGTGATAGCACACGCAGGCAAACGGGCAATGAGGGGAGGCGCGGGGTCCGAGGTGAGGTAGCACTGGCTGGGCTGGCGAGTCAGGCAAGGAAAAATGAGCGTTGTGGCGCGGGGTGGGAGGGGAAGGGAGATACCGGGTCGGTGACGTCATCTACTTTCTGAATAGCTGCTACTTCAATCAATCGTTGTGCTTTTTGTATACTTATTCTTTTTTAAATTTTGTTTTAAGGTTAAGTAAACTTGTAACAATTGAAGTAAGACATTTTTAAGTTGCATAATAATATGTATTATGCAGGGCATTCTACTATTTTGAATTTGTGACAAGTTGTATTACCTAGTAGATACAATGATATCTTTATTTTCTTTACAAAACCCCCGCTTAACTTGCTAGAACTGCAAAATAAATAGTTACTGTTATACCTACCTCAGGGTGAAAGCATCCTTAACCAATAAATTCTATTAAACTGTTAGTCATCAGGTAATTGAATTACTTATACATATAAGAGTCAAGGCCAATAATAGTCCCACAACGGCCACAGCCTTTACGCCAAAAGCGGTATGCTTAACATTATATTCTACTTTAAAAGTTTTTTTTTATTTCAACACGCTTTGTAGCAAGTAGTCTTTCTGTACCTGTTATGGAATTTTATTCTCTGAAAGAAAACTGCCTATACCTACCTAATGTTAATCAGAAAATTCATAATTATAATTACCTACGTTAGGTACTTGGGACAGTGAAAAATAGCCAACAGGGAGATTTCATTTTTATTTTCTAACAAAGGTTATTTATTGAGTACAATGAGTGGATTAAATGAAGAAGTAAAAGAGGGTTGAAAAAACTTGATGAATGTGTTGATATTAAAAACAAAAACACAAATAAATCAATTTTAGAAGGACAGGCAGGCATAATTTACATAATTAATAATCTTAAATGAAAATACTTACATCTGAAAAAAAAGCTGACCTATGCTTTTTTAAATTGCTGCATGGATTTTAATTGAACTTGAAATACTGCCCTTCATATAATGAAAATTTGTCTCAGTCTGTCAAGTCGAACAAGGAAACTCTGTCAACGGTACTTGGCTTCGTCTTTTAAGGTAGGTATGCAATTATGCACAATATGCACATTAAGAATGATTAGCATTATAGTACAATTATTGTGATATTATGTTTTTGACGTTATTTCATTATGTAATAGTTGTATTTATTTACTTAGGTTAGGTTTATTAAAAAAAAGGATTTTATTGTTTTCATTTCACGTCTCCAAACACTCGTCGTTTCGTACGAATGATACTTGTATGTATAGATGTCGCAGCCAACGGTTTAATTAGCCGTTTAGTTAACCGCCTAGCCTTTTAACTAAACGGCGGCCGTTCAACTAACGGCCTGAATGATATTCAATTATAGTTTTGGTTGTGGAACTGTAACCAATCACGCGCGAGCCATATTGGTCGCAGTAACTAAGCCAGGGCGGGTGTATAGGTTAGGTTAGAACTGTGATCAACCGCGTGCAAGCCGAGAGAGCGAAACGAGGCGAGCACTTCTTCCAAAGGCCAGGCGGTTAACTAAACGGCTAATTTAACCAGTTGGCTGCGACATAGATACCGTTGCAGTAACTGTCGGACGGGGTCTACAAAATTAGGTTAACATTCCGTTATTGAGAATAGCGAGAAGTTTACAATTACGATTATATTAGAAAATAAGTTACAAAATGAACGAAAACGAATGTAAATCATAATATTGTACTAGACTTAACGAAAAATCTTTAAAGGAGAATTATCACTTTTCTACTGGTATAGACAAAGTTGAATATTGTTTAAACGGCTGATTTTTTTTTCCAAACGAGTAGTCTGGTATCCTTTGTACAGATGCCAGCACATCAAGCTACTACAATCTGTCAAATTCCTTTAATAGATTTTCAACTTTATCGATAAAGCATAAGGTTCAAAGTTGATTGCAAAATTTTGTGTTTCGGGTAGCTTGATGTGCTGGTAACCTCGTCTTGCTGTCAGCTGGTAAAATTTCTTTGTTCTTGTCTTCCCAATTTATCTCAACACGCGTTATCGTCTTTAGGTCTGGCGAGCGTTTTATTGGTTGAAGAAGTGATTTTTCGTCACTACTATGATACTATCACAACTAACACTCATAATTATATGAATACCAGTGTTGCCACATTATTTTGTTTGTTATTTTTTTATTTCGCCACTCTATGCGGCGCTTAGGTTAGGAGCCTTTTCAGGACTCGTACCGATTTTTTTAGTATTTCATTTCTGAGTGTAACCAGATTTTATACTTTTGGTGTCTTTCTTTCTACCCAAAACATTTACTTTCATAAAAAAAAAAAAAAAACATTTTTTTCTTTTAGGGTTTCGTACCAAAATGGTAAAACGGAACCCTTATGGTGAGACTCAGTCTGTCAGTCTGTCTGTCACAGCTGGATATATCAAGAACTACTAATGCTATCAACTTGAAATTTGGAATAGTTTTAGATGACGTTTGCCCAACTATTTTGCAAATAAGAAAGAATTAAAAATGTATGTATGTATATATTTTGCGACAAGGACTGAAAGGGGGTCTGAAAAATTCGAAGTGACAGGACATGTGGGGTATAATATGAAAGAGCGCAGTTTGCACATTCTCAAACATTTTTTCTTTTATTTTGAGGCCGCACAGTTTTCGACTTTTGATAAAAATGTAAAAAAATACCCCCCCCCCCCCCCCTTATCTCCAAAGTTTACAAAGAGCAAAATCTGAAAGTATTCTATATGATAGAAGTTTATGTAATGATTACAGGTAAAATAAAACGAAGCTTCTAAATAGCACGCTTTTTCAGAAATCATCAACAAAAGTTACATTAGTTCCACTATCGGTCAAGAGATGGCGCTGACATAAAACTGCAATATTCTACACCGCAGTGCAGTGTTAAAATTCTCTGACAAACATATAGGCCTGGCCGATGAAAATTTAAAAATATATGATGGTACGGAACCCTCGGTGCGCGATTCCGACTAGCTCTTGTTTACCATTTTGGTACGAAGCCCTAAAAAGTGTAATAGTCACTTTTTCAAGCAAGTTTCTTAAGAGCCAGCGCGCACTAGCGACTTTTCGTTGACCGATAGTGTGATCGTTCAGGGAATCAGTATGGAGCTACACACATCAAAAGTGTCTAGGGATCAACATATATTTTTGCAATAACTTTTCTCCTGATTGATATTAATTAAAATTTTCTTTAAGGATTCATCAAATAAAGTGTTTTCGTTTGTCACAGTAACGATAAACCAAGTCACCCTTGCATTAATAAAGAAATTTGCCATTTTCCTAATAAAGGGATTTTTGACATTTGAACCACTAACACAAAAGTTCGAAAAAAAGACTGAAATAACAGTTGTCTTTAAAATTTTATTGGGTAACTTAAACAATTAATAATCCGTGTTTCTACCGCGAACACTAACAACACAAGAACATCGGTTTGGCATACTCAAAATGAGTTCATCCAAATCACGCTGTGGAATGGCCGCCCATGTTCGTTGCAACAACAAAAAAAGGTCTCTAAGGTACCCTCCATATTCGGCAGAGCTCTTCTCTGTAGCATATCCCATGCATGCTCAATCGGGTTCAAGTCTGGCGACTGAGCAGGCCAGGGCAGGACATTGATGTTAGCTGCGGCGAGAGTCTGTCTTACAACTCTTGCGGTGTGCGGTCGTGCATTATCATGCATTAACTGAAATAAGGGACCGATTTGCACTTGTAGAGGAACGATGACGTCTGATACAATCGTCTCAGCATAAATTTGAGCGTTGAGGTTGCCTCTGATCCAAATCAACTTCCGCCGATCCAAATACCCGCCCATACCATGATGGTTCCACCACTATAAGGATGGACTTCCTGGCAGGATTTTAATCGCTGTTGGCGTCCAGGGGTTCTCCAGTGTCGTATACGTCTTGTATCCGGTCTCATACCAAAACGAGACTCATCAGAAAAGCACACGAAACGCCATTGTTCTTCTGCCCAATTTCTGTGTTCAAGAGCCCATTGATATCGAATCCTACGATTGTGCATTGCTATAGGTGGTACCCGTAGTGGTCTTCGGGAATGAAGGTTCACTTCATGCAAGCGGTTTCTGACTGTTTGGTCGCTAATTAAGTTCCCTGAAGAGTGATGAAGCCTCACGGCTAACATCATGGCGGTTATTGTTGGAGCTCTTCGAGTTAAGATTTGAATGTATCGGTCTTGTCTCCGTGTGGTGCAGCGATACCGTCCTCCATGGCGCTCAGCCACGGTACCAGTGCTTCGGTAACGTGTCCAAAGTCGACTGATAACACTCTGACTTGTATTCAGAGCTAAAGCCACAGTACGTTGCCGGGAACCAGCTTCTATCATTCCCACGGCTCTGAGCATTTCTTCCCTGCTTAAATGACGTCGCCGCTCCATAATAACGTTGGTTTTAATCAGTAGTAGGGAAACAGTAGCACTAATAATGTCTTCAATGCGTTGTATGTTTTTATAGGGAAAATATTGACAGCTGATTTTCATCTTTTACTCGAATTTGATTCACAGTTCCTGATTCAAATTATGAAATGCACCAAAAAGGATCCATATAAATTTATAAAATCATAAATTTATTACAAAGCCACATCTCAATCTGAAGAAATCCGCATAAAAATGCTTGATCCCTAGACACTTTTGATGTGTGTATATTGAAGTGCACGCAAAGTGCAACAAAGTCGCTAGTGCGTGCTGGCTCTAATACTGGTCCAGAAAGGAATCGGAGTATACCAACTTTCACCATGTAACTCTTTGTAACGTTATTTCGCAAATTTACCAATGGGTCATGTAATTTATGTTTGCAGCAACAAACTGTGGTACGCACTGCGCATCAGTGCACAGAAATTAATTACAAATCTAACATGAAACTTATTATTTATTTGTAGCTTCACTTACGCCAACATTACTCATCTGTTACAACAACCAATGAAACCTTGGGTTTTATTATGTATTCAGACATGTATTTGTCTCTTAATACAATAAACAAAATATAGGTAGGTACTTAGTTGCCAAACAAATAAATTGTAACGAGTTTCAATTTATTATTTTTCTTACTTTATAGTTTGTGCGTTAATGCGATTATGCGATGTCAAAAAGGCGAATTGAATAAAATGAGTTGATGTGCGATAGGAGTGAGGGGATAGAAAAGTACAATTCGGTTGGGTCGGTCGACGAGCCCCTAGCAGTAACGGGCCGGATACTTGCGCAGGTCGATAGAGCGGGGGGCGTGGGTGGAGCAGAGCTATACTCTGTGTAGGGTGGTGCCTTCGCCCTCACCCTGTGGACCCGTCACCAGGCAGCAACTTTTGCATTGCATAATAATGTTACAACACCTAGTCCACACCACCACCACTATCGGTCCCCCCTCTGCATCATACTACTTATACTAGAAACACCCGGTGGGTGTCCCGCCGCATAAAAATATATTAAAGTACGCGTCTTATTTATTACATAATCATCCCTTACATTAAATACTTAATATAATCTATTTATACAAGCTTATTATTAACTTGCTTTGTTCGTTTGTTTTTAAATTGTTTTTATTCGTAGTGTTCGCAGAGCGCAGTTTGTAATAACCTCAAGCAACTTAAGAACTTAAGGTGCTCGAATTTATTATACTTTGAGTGTACGATAAACAAAAATGCTCTCCTTGATATTTAAAAAAATAAGGAAAGAGGAGATTAATTTTTCAATACACAGGATAGGCAAGTTACATAATAGTGCCGATTCTGTTGTTCATAAACTAAACTAAATTTAAGTTCAGTGCATCTTTTTCTTTCGATTTCATTAAGAAAATGACAGAAGATAAAGGAGAAGGGGACTTCTGGGCCCAGCAGTTAACTAATTGAAATGTGTATTAAAAAAACCGCTATATTTTTCTTAAGGAAATCACAAAGTACGGTACCATGTTTCTACCTAGAAAGCGAGAAAACTTAAATTAAGTTCATGAAACTAAATAATCGATTAAATAATTCTTGATTTACTAGTGATCGATTATGAATAAATCGGTAAAATATGAGAATATGTATGAAAATCGAGTGACAAGTGCATATCAAGCTTTCGTGGAATCGATTGATTAGATTCATAGTGATTTTTTTTCTTCTGGCAACACTTGTGTCTGACATCCGTCAGTCACTGACTGACAGATGCACTCGTTCGTTTTCTTCAAAGAGTAAAGTAATATAATGGCTTTCTTTCGTTCTGAGTGCGCACATATTATCCTTGTTTTATTGTTTAACCCCACGACCTCGGCTTTGCACATTATAACGGACTATTTGACGGATTTTGCTACTCTAAATTACCTGGCTCTCTATTTTGGACAACTGTTTACGCCTATCGATTGGATATTGACGACATGGATCGCTGTGTAAATTGTACGATTGCGACTGGTCGCAGTAACTCTATTTGTAGAAGTCTTGGAAGATGAGGCGATTTTATCAGTTACGTCCGTGGCGTGCATCTCAGCCTGTAAGTTTTTACCCATTTTTTTACAAGATTCAATATTGTCATATTATTGTAATTGTATCGTAGGTAGAAGGACTGTAGGCTGCTGTGCCCATGTAATGTGCATTAAATGGTATCTCAGTTGGGTAAGATACCAAGAAAATATCGATATTGGATGTAGAAACTTGTCTTCGACTGTAGCGACTGTCCAGGGCGCGGGAGAGCCAAACGTGTCAGACCTTCGACACGTCACACGCTCCATGCATAAAACCATTACACAACCGAAGCCATTCATAGTATTTCATAAATAACATAAAAAACTACAATGTTATAATATAACCTCACTTTTACTATAATTCATATAACTTGGTTCCTGGATAGCCAAATTTCACCAAATTTTCAGTGAGGCCTTGTTATTATATCCTCTTACAAATAAGGCTAGTTTAATTTAGTTAACACCTGGGCCCAGGAATCTATGGAGGCATTCCCTTCTCCTTTTAGTCTAAACTAAAACTTCCCGTCAAATTAATCAGCGCCTGACGTAATTTTAGTAGGTAAGTTTTTAATCACGTCTAAACTAGTATGCACTGAACTTACATTTAGTTAAGTTTGTGAATAAGGGAATCGGCACCATTCATGATTGCTTTTAGTCAAATGAAACATTTCTGTACTGTTTAACATTATCATAAGAGCATTAATAGTAGATTGTTTGCCAAGGGAGCAAACAACTATTTTGAAGGCGAGAGTGTTTCTTTACGTCACTCGAGCTTAAAATAGTGTTGCTCCCGAGGTGGACACTACTTTCAATCACCCTCTACGGAAAAATAAGTGCAACTTAGAATAAGAATAGTATATTGTTCACGGGACTTTGTATCACATTTTTAGCGTCCGATAAAACGTTCTCTGGAGATAATATATTACTTTCATTATCACTACTTGAGGAAAACATTTAAAAGTAAACCTGTACGCCTTAATGTTGCACTTAACAATAATAATATAGAACAGATACGTAGTGCAAAGTTCCTGGGTGTAACTAACACTTGATGAACATTTCACTTGGAAGAATCACATCGAAATAATAAAAAAAAAAATCAATCAGTTCGTATTTGCCTTAAAAACAATTCATAGTATTACTCACGCATACGTCTGCTCACTAATACGATACGGTACAGTTGTCTTCATCGACCAAAAAAAAATGTATTCACGCAATATTCAAAATACAGTGGTCCGACTCATGCAGGCCTATATTCGAGTCGCACAATCTATTGACTGTCCCATGCATTTATATTTACGAAATTGCCAGGTTTGTGTGGTCCAATCTTGAACTTGGTATTTGAACGGAAAGATAATATTATATCACAAATAAAAGGAAAATTACACATTTAGATTTTGAAATGCCCGTTCCAAAGCTAGTACTTTTTCGGCGGAGCTGCGTTTACATGGCTCCCCTAATTTACAATGCTTTGCCTAGGTCAATTACTCAAGTATCCTGCAATAAGTTTTGTGTTGCGTTGCGGAAGTGGTTGTTACAAGAATGTTTTTATTCGATAGAAGAGTTCTTTTAAAAATGTCCCTGTAAATTTTATACTTACAATAAAGCACAGATATATTTAACTGTTAAGTAGATACATAAATTTACAAAATGTAGTTGCGTAGTAATTAATATCTTAAATGTAAAAACTTGTACAGGCGCCAGCACATCAAGCTACCCAAAACTGTCAAATTTTCCTAATCAACTTTGAACCTTATGCTTTAGCGATAAAGTTGAAAATCTATTAAAGAAATTTGACAGATTGTAGTAGGTTGATGTGCTGGCGTCTGTACTATTGCATGCTTAATATTGGCCAAATGCGTGTTACTAAATATTTTATTATAAGAACTTCATGTACAAAATAAACGGTCAAAAGGGAAATCAATCTTCTTTATTTGGCTTAAAAATAATTTTAATTTAACAACAGAAATTTTGGACCTATGTTGCAATACGATCAGAAATCATTTATAGATAATTATACTATATACGGTCTTGTGTTAGCAGTGCGATATGTTACGGGTAATGCTAGAAGATGGAGTAAACCTAAGTGTACCCGGGTTGACTTAGTATTACCCAAGCTTCTTGGGTAAAGTCCGAATAATAAGTTAAATAAATTTTAATTCGGGGTTTACCCATACTCACCTAGGTCTACCCAACTCTGGCTGGGTAATGTTAAAAAATTGTCTAATTAATTAGTGAAATGAAAATCCAAGCATTTTAAACTTTTATTATTTAAAAAACATACAAAGGCGAACGTAATCTTACGCAACACCTAACATTACCCAGCCAGAGTTGGGTAGACCTAGGTGAGTATGGGTAAACCCCGAATTAAAATTTATTTAACTTATTATTCGGACTTTACCCAAGAAGCCTGGGTAATACTAAGTCAACCCGGGTAAACCTAGGTTTGCTCCATCTTCTAGGATTACCCGTAACATATACAAATAACCCACGCCGCGCCCGCTTTCATGTTAGTCGGCGCAATGAAGTTGTGCGCACTACTCCTCACCCCCTTTTCATGGCGTAGGACCGGCTGGCTGGCATCGATCGCAGCAGACTGCGTCCTGCGACCAAGATTACTTCACGAAATCACGAAACCTCAGCACTGCTCTTCCGTTTTCGCTCGTAGCCTAAGATATTTATAATCGTTGTTGATGTTACCAGTTTCTGAACATACTAGCAGGTATTTCAACACAAATGTTGCATCTGTATTCTTAGCTATAACAATAAATCTTTTTTTACTATTTACATGATAATATTATGTTTGTCTTGTGTTTATAAACGAATTTAAACGACTTTAAATATCAGATTCGAAACTTTTTCAGACTGATTATTTAGGTTTGACTGTATGAGCTATTTTCGTTAGAAATTTTGCCGATATATAATACAAAAAAAGGCATGTAGTACAAAATATTGTGTAACATTTTAAAACAGTGAGTCCTACGAGTTTCTTGCCCATTCTTTTCCATACGAAACTACCTTTTGGAAGAGACAACTAGAATCAATTCTATTTTATAGGTTAAAAAAGTGCTTTTATGTGCATAATTGAAATAAATTATTTGACTTTGATATAAAGAGTATTGGTAATTGGGCGCATTCTTTGAAATGAGTTATATTAAAGCTAATTTGCAACGACCCGATAGCGTGAGATTCATATTTCGTTGTTTTTGGAGTTATCGAACTTATTCCGTCTTATTCTCAGACCAACAAAAAAAGTAATTTTTTGTTGGTCTGAGGTCTTATTACAAAACGAGTTCTAACTTTATATCTAGCCTAAACCTGCGTGACAATTACTGTATTTTAAACTTTATTCCGACGAAGGTAAAGTTCTTAATGCATAATTGCCACCTTAGACTTGGGTTTAAGGTCAGTTTTTGTTATAAAAACTTTAACTTTGTCGGATTATAAAATCGGAATTTAAAAATGGCTCGATAGTTCAACCCTGGGTCTAAAGATAAAACCTTGATTCGTAATAAGACCGATTACGTTTTTGGTAAAATCACCTCTCGACCGAAACCTTCAATGAGAAAACTACTCCGCGGACGTTAATTTCATAAGAATTTCATCCAAATCCATTTAGCCGATAAGGCGTGAAAAGGTAACACAGACACGAGTTACTTTCGCATTTTTATGTTGTATCTATGTTGTATGGATAGCAAGAGCGACCTGCACCAAAATATTTTTTTGTTATCCTTTAATGTCCCTGTACTGAACAAAAGCAAAAAGTGATAATTTTTAATGAATTTTGAGAAACGTAAGGAATAAACATTGTTATAATGTATTAATGTACGTTATCAAATTTATTACAAAAAAAGTACAGAAGTAAAAATCATTATTATCGCACCACAGTGAAGGCACTGAGGTGAGTTGGATATTTTAGATACCCTGCGTAGTTACGTACAAACGTTGTCTGTCCGCGCGCAAGTACAAAACACGAACATGCGACGGCGACGTTGCCAGATCTCTCGCCGGGCGCCATCGTCACTTCACTACCTCTATACATCTACCCAAGGCGAGGCGAGCAGTACGAACACGGCACATTCGTATCTGGTTGTTTGAGGCGCGCGTGGCTCGTTGTTGACTGATAAATTTTACTGAATCATTTTAACTATGTAATACAGATGTTTTAACTTTTATGTTGCTTGAACGTTTTCCCTTGGAATTTTGTATGTTTGTATCATTTGTTCAATTGACATAATATAACACCACGCCTGTATTCCCCGAAGGGTTAGGCAGAGATGTATTTATCTATAGTAACACCACAGTTTATACAAAACATTGTTTATGAAATTTTATGTCAAAAACAGCAAAATTAAAGTTTTAAGGAATTCTTTTCGAAACGAGTAAAGAAATAGGTAATTCCAAAGGTTCAATGGGTTGAGCCGTTAAAATGGTTACCCATTGAAACTGATAATTGGGATTCCGATTAATGAGGTTAGAAAGGGTTAAGCTACACCAAATCATGTTAAATGTCGGTTGAAGATAACCGTTTCTACATTTATACTTTCATGTGAAACTATATCTTGCCGCATTTCGAATTTCGAAACCAATTGACACCATTCCTTCCCAAAGCGTAGTAACGTCAAGTAAGGTCGGTCGACATGAAATAAAGATTCAAAAATAAATGATAGCTTTTAATGTTGGTTATTCTTGCCCGTGACGGGTTCATTGACCTGGCGGTCCCCGCCCGCGCACCTAAGCTGCTTTTGGAGCGCGACATTGCAAAACCGTGGTGGGGCGATAGACTGCTATTAATGCAATAGCTCGTTTCTTTCTAGATTCAGACAAGTTGGCGGATTTTCCAGACTTGCATTGCAGTTCTGTCATATCAATGTTATTGTTATTTTTACCAGCTTAGGACACACGTAATCAAACCCAAAACTCAAAGCATTTATTTCAATTAAATCATTTACGGGCACTTTTGAATTTTCAAGAACTCGGTCAGTCAGAAAATATGAAGCTATATTATAGCAAAAAATAGTTGTTCGTAATAAGTAAGGCAAAAAAAAATTCTGGCCTGAATGAATAATGATGAACCGATTTAATTAAGGCAGTTACGCAATCGACGAGTTTTAAATAGGAAAGATTTCCCCGTGATGGTATTTGGGAGATTTTTTTCTTTTGGTAAAAGAACTTCGCGCTGTGCCATAATTTTCTAAATTCCAAAAAAGGTATTCAATCCACCTAGGATTGACTAGGATTGATTTGACCAAGTAGATGCCGTTTTTCACATAACAAGTAGCCAGTATTACATTTTTTGCCAGACTAAAGGGTATTGCAAAATTTTAATTAGAGCCACCTGCTGTCCCGAATATTTCGTAAAGGCTTTAGTACCGTAGACCACATACATACGCTGCGACAGGACAGAAGACCGAAGAGTATAACCTGCCTTTCTGGATACAGTTTGTGGACTACGAGAAAGCCTTTGATTCGATCGAGGCATGGGCTGCAGTCTCTTCAACGGTGCCAGATCGACTCTACGCAAACGCCACTATGTCAGTCCGACTCCAGGATCAGACCTCGAAAACTATCCTTCTGCAGCGAGGTATGAGATAGGGAGACGTTACCTCTCCGAAACTGTTCACCGCTGCACTGGAGGATATTTTCCAAGGTTATGGGGGCCTAAAAAGGCCACTTTGGAGAACAATAAAAGGATAACATTATGGATTATAGTATGGCGGAGACGGTCCGTGTTTTTCTTTTTTTCGCTGCACTACGTAGCAATCAAAGAGATTGGGATTGGATTTGGATAGGATTGATTAGTATTTTAGCACAGACAAAAAAAAACTGAAAAATGCTTCACCAATGGGATTTGATACGAATTACTTAACAGTTAACTGTCCATTGTGCTATCCTTTTATGATTCTACAAAAGTGGCCTTTTTAGGCCCCCAGAACTATGTGTGCGTTGCTCGAGCTCACTTTGTATGTAGATTGCCTTCTGTACTATCTGTATTTTGTGCCTATGTCCAGCTGAAATGATGACGATACCTACTGTCCCGCCATTGTTTTTTTTCATTTGGCGACCACGCATGAAACCTATAATATAAATCGATAGCTGATATCAACGCAAACGGAAAATATTATTGAACCAAACCCCGTAACTTGTCTTGTTGCATAGGTTATAGATATTTTATTACTTTAAACTTTCAGAGCGAGCATTTCAAACATCTATACAACAATATGTACGCAAGTTAAAAAAAATATGGATATCACATGATCAACTTTGAACGTTAACATCTCAGAAACGTGACACTTTACAGGGTTTGACCAAAATATGTTTTCTGTTTGCAACTTTGCATTGATGTCAGCTATCGATTTATTAAATATAGGTTAAATTTCTGTCTCGCATAGGGTCGTAGCATTATGCTGAGCGATGGTGGTTTTGTGTGGATGTGATGTGACGCATATTCTGCCCCAACTTGTTCTTTTTAGGGTTCCGTACCCAAAGGGTAAAAACGGGACCCTATTACTAAGACTTCGCTGTCTGTCCGTCTGTCTGTCACCCGGCTGTATCTCAAGAACCGCGATAGCTAGACAGTTGAAATTTTCACAAATTATGTATTTCTGTTGCCGCTATAACAACAAATACTAAAAACAAAATAAAATGAATATTTAAGGGGGGCTCCCATACAACAAACGTATTTTTTTCGGCGTTTTCTTTATATAGCGGCAACAGAAATACATCATCTGTGAAACAAGTCTTTAATAGGGTCCCGTTTTTACCCTTTGGCTACGGAACCCTAAAGTCACTTTAAAACATCATAATATTTATAACCGACCTCAAAAAAAAAGGAGGTTACCAATTCGAAACGTATGTATGTAATATTATTGGAACTGCATTATATTCACATATGACAATCTATTAGGGCTTCCAAACAAATATACAAAATATTATAGATGTATGTAGCACATTCGTAATACATACGTAGGACAAACGTACGTACATACTATGTACGTACGTTTGTCCACGCATTTCTCCGCAACTATTAATCGGATCGTGACCTTTTTTTTTTTATTGGCTCACATTTACTTCAACTTAGAGAACAGTGCAAGTTTCATCAAAATCGATTCAGTCATTTTCAAGATATGGACTAATACGTGTAAGTGTGACGGCCTGGCTTATTGATACGAGCTACGGGTGTAGTGTCAAAGAGAAAACATCTCAAAACCTTGGTCAAATTCTAGTGCAATATTTACTACTAAAACTATTACCTACTTATTACAAACAAATGTTCCAGATTTTACTTTAAACTAAAAATTACGAAATAAAAAAGTAATTCAAAAAATTAAACCGACTTCAAAAAGAAATTAACTCAAAATTATGAAATAACTTTAATTTCGGAAGTCGATGCAGAAAACTAAAACTAAAATACAGATCCCAAGACACCGACTTCCGACATTAAAGTTACTTTTTAACAAACAATTAGTCAAAAACCGGGCAAGAGCGCGTCGGACTCGCGCACCGAGGGTTCCGTAACATCCGGGTTTATGAATAAGGTTTATGTTTATGAAATTTAATGTTTTTTTTATTATTTTTATATTTGAGTTGATTGAATAAAATGTAAATTGCGGTTTACGATTTATGACGTATTAAAAAAAAACTACTTACTAGATCTCGTTCAAACCAATTTTCGGTGGAAGTTTACATGGTATTGTACATCATATATTTTTTTTAGTTTTATCATTCTCTTATTTTAGAAGTTACGGGGGGGGGACACACATTTTACCACTTTGGAAGAGTCTCTCGCGCAAACTATTCAGTTTAGAAAAAAATGATATTAGAAACCTCAATATCATTTTTGAAGACCTATCCATAGATACCCCACACGTATGGGTTTGACGAAAAAAACGTTTTAGTTTCAGTTCTAAGTATGGGGAACCCCAAAATTTATTGTTTTTTTTTCTATTTTTGTGTGAAAATCTTAATGCGGTTCACAGAATACATCTACTTACCAAGTTTCAACAGTATAGTTCTTATAGTGTCGGAGAAAAGTGGCTGTGACATACGGACGGACAGACAGACGGACAGACAGACAGACAGACAGACAGACAGACAGACAGACAGACAGACAGACAGACAGACATGACGAATCTATAAGGGTTCCGTTTTTTGCCATTTGGCAACGGAACCCTAAAAATGATACCAACTTTAACTGGAACAAAAAATAAAAAAAAAAACATACTTCGTCTAAGACATACGAAGTATGTTTTTTTTATGGTGTCAACTATCACCCCCTTAAGGCTTTGTATCCAGCTTCCAAACACCCTATATGTATAGGGGAGGGTACCCGTAATTGTTTATTTTTTCTCGTAATTTCACTACAACATTGTTTAGTGGTGCACATAATACACCTTCTTTCCAATTTGTATTGATAAAGTGCAAATAGTCTCCGAGTAAAATGGATGTGTAGCATTGACGTGACGAAACAACAAGCACAAAATACAGACAGTACAGAAGATAATCTTATGTAGATTGTCTTCTGTACTGTCTGTATTTTGTGCTATTTAACGCAACGTAATTTCGGCATAATGTGTCGTTAGTAAATCAAATAGCATTGCAGGCGTAATCATGCCGAACTTCGGTCGCGTAACTTCGGCATAGTGTGTTTGTTGTCATTTTGGCAACCAATTCGCTAATGGACTACTTCTCATTATGGCCACTTCTCATTTTGGCTACTTCTCACTTGGGCTACTTTGACTGACCGACTTCTTGACAATTCAAAAGTGCACGTAAATAAATGGTTTATTTGAAATATATGGTTTGAGTTTGCTAGGAAACCCTACAACTTAAATAATTAAATGAGTTTTTCGAATAAAAAACAAAATTACAAAGACAACCACAGCATTCTTTGTAAAAAAAAAAAAAAACTACTTGTAAGAGTCCGCACGTCCGTCAATGGAAACAAAGCCAGTAGGTATAAAGGCCTACGCAGACCGGGACGGCATGGCATGGGATTTCAATTTTTACTAATGGACATTCAATTCAAACGTATCGATATTTAAATACGACATAAATTGCTATGCTTTAAAATGATGCCGTGGCATCGAAAGGGATATCTTTGCACGGCATTGAAAGACGCGCCATGGGCTCCCGCGGCGGGATGCCGTGGCGTCCCGCGGTAGGCAACGGCATGCCAAGGACTCCGGCGCTCGTTATGACACACCGCGGGGTGAGGCAGCGGGGGTAGAAGCGGGGAAGCCGCTGGAATGCCGCAGTATCTAAGCGGCGCTGGCTGACGGCAAAATCCCTTGCCATGCCATCTCGGTCTGCGTAGGCCTTAAGCTGGCCTCTTATTATAAATATTTAATATTTTTCGGTTTCGTTTGTCTCTCATAATTAATAAAGTAACCAAAGTACCTACTTTAAAATTACATGCATAGTCAACCGCACGTCAGTGGTTGATAAAACTTTGACCTTGACCTTGGCCAAGCGTAGTTACGGTGTTTCAATAAAAGAAGGTATGATATATTTTTATTTTTTCTAGTATTATTCATACACGCAGTAATCAACCATTATTACAATCACCGGCACGTAACTTGGCAAGAGATTTTCGTAGTGGGGGAAGTTCGCGCATATAAAAATGTAT
Organism: Mesoligia furuncula; assembly: GCA_916614155.1. Classification (NCBI taxonomy): domain Eukaryota; kingdom Metazoa; phylum Arthropoda; class Insecta; order Lepidoptera; family Noctuidae; genus Mesoligia; species Mesoligia furuncula. The sequence continues at coordinate 11,793,570 of OU744811.1, read as the reverse complement.
GAAATTGTGCGTGCGCAAACTTCCCCCACTACAAAAACTCTTGCCAAGTTACGTGCCGGCAACTATAAGAGCGTTTACGTCGCACGGCATTTCATACAAACTTTCAAGTCCGTATTTTTCGAAATTAATGAACCGATTTTAATGAAATTTTGTACGCATAAGCAGGATACAAAGGTCTAAAAAGTTAGTAGAGAACATTTTCATAATGTCTTATTGAAAAAAAGATAACTGGAAATCTCTGTTTCTATGGAAAATTTAAAATCGGTCTAATTAGGCTGTAACACAATTTTTCGAAAATGTTCGCTACTAACTTTTTAGACCTTTGTATCCTGCATATGCGTATGAAGTTTAATTAAAATCGGTTCATTCATTTCGAAAAATAAGGGCTTGAAAGATTGTATGAAATGCCGTACGGCGTAAACGATCTTAAAGCGCTACCTCGAAGATCTAAAATACTCGAAAACCTACTAAGCGAGCGAAAGTGATGCAATTACTTTTGAAACGCTAAAGAAGAGTGATGAGTTGATGACTATGGCTATTTGGCTAACTTGCAACAAAAAAAAAACAAACAACGTGCGTCGCAACCCTCAGATTGTCAACTGGCTGTGCCAGCGTAAACCGGTTTTGTCCAGTCTCGCTCGCCGCGTACGCGACAAGCAGCCAGTGGTCACGCGCACACATGCCGGCGTGCTTGTAGTAGTGCAACCGATTCGCGCGGTTGTATGAAGCTTTATCTCTGTTCCGTTTGTCTACTTTGTGGTATTACCTGAAGGGTTAACAAACATAATGTGAGGATAATGCATAATTTTTGAAGTGGGTAGTTTGATTCTTTTTTGTAACCACTTGAATTTACCCTATTCTAAGACAAATTCTTAAGTCATTTAAATTGTGGATTCTTTTGTGGGTGACCTTTGACTAATCCTTCGGAGATTACGAGGTGATGTTATGTTGATGTGTGTTAACATAATTTCGTAAATGATTTTAGATTTATTAATATTTTAGAGAAATTATTGCATAAAAAATAAAGCCACTGGTCTCGTGATATTGAACACGAATCTGAGCACAACACATCCCTTCTTGAAATGTTACAATCTATACTAATAATAAAGCTTAAGAGTTTGTTTGAGCGCGCTAATCTCTATAACTGCCAGTCAGTGGGGCCAGTATACATGATTATTCAACTTGGATAACATTAGCACAAATCTTGATGTTTAGAAATTCCGCTACTTGCACCGTGCGAACCAGGGGCAGGTCGCTATAGTAGATTGTTTGCCAAGGGAGGAAACAACTAGTTTGAAGGCGAGAATGTTTATTTGAATCCAGAGCGGAGTGAAGGATCCTAGAGTAGAAACCCGAGTGCAGCGAGGGGGATGCAAAGTACGTCACTCGAGCTTAAAATAGTGTTGCTCCCGAGGCCTAAAACACACACAAGCGACTTAAGGCGAAGGCACGGGGCAGGCGCAGCGCAGGCGTGGGACAGATACGGCGCAGACGCGATTTGAATTATATCAGAAGAGGCGTGGAACAGGCAAGAAACGTTCAGATGCGGCATTTTTTAGGCTGACTTTGGTGCGATAAGATGTCTTCGTCTTCAGAAGACGAAGATGCACTTGCTTTGCACGAGAACCGACTGCTAGCGACGCGGCGCAGGCAACGAAACGGCGTGTCTGCGCCGCGTCGCTTCAGTATAATTCAAAAACGTCGCCTGCATACATTTTGTATGAAATCGTTTTGAAGCGGCGCACGCCTGCGCCACGCCTGTTCCACGCCTGCTGCCTTACGTCGCTTGTGTATGTTTTAGGCCCGAGGTGGCCACTCTACTTTCTATCACCCTCTGCGGAAAAATAAGTAAGTGCAACTTATGAATAAGAATAGTGTATTGTTCACGTGATTATGTAGGTGAAAGGCTTTGTATCACATTTTCAGCGTCCGATACAATGTTCTCTGGAGATAATATTATTATCTCCAGAGATCATTGTATCGGATTGCTTGTAAGTATTATATTATAATACTTTCATTATCACTACTTGAGGAAGACAATATACTTATTTTTTATAAAACTAAGTAATATCCTAATTTGAGTAAACAATGACGAACGAAGGCAGAATGCTTTTCGCGTGTTTTTCATTATTTCACAAACTTCATTTTTAAATTTGGCTCGCGCGCGTTTTACTTTATCATACAGCCTGTTACTTTTTCATACAATGTTCGTGATTGATCCCTTTGGTGATTGGAACTTTTACTAACAATATCCACATTCAAATCACTTTTAGTCCCTAGGAATTAAAGGGCTATTTTAGTCCCTGTTTATGAAGAATACTAGCTCTTTTTGAATAGATGTGATAAAAAAATATTATATTCAATTGGTGTTTGGTTGAGGTTTCTTCAAAAAATACAACATACTTAACTCATTTAAGTGCGGCTAAAGGTGCGTCCAGACATTACGAGACGTGTGCTCTGAATGGTAAACCAGGCATTATACCGGCTGCCTCAGGGTGAGGCATTTAACATATTAAAAAAATCATTTGCGGCGCATGCCTCAGTGTCTGGATGCACCTCAACGCGCATGTGCGTTTTTCGGACTTTTACCATTTGTGCTCGCGGTGCGTATGCGCGTCTATGCAATTCTTCGAGTGCGGCGTGCGGCACCTGTGCGTTCATTGTGCATCTTTGGCCGCACTGAATGAGTTAATATAAATTATGTATGTTATTTTCAGTTTTATGGGCCATATACCATTGCATGATAATGTTACTTTACGTGCATAAATGTCGTAGAATAACCAAAAATATCGGCTCTTTTGACCATTGCAAAGGACCGAAAATATTTGGAATCTAAGAAAGATTTTTTAATCATACACGCAGCTAGCTATTATCGCGATCATTGCATAAATCCCAGAGTTTTCAGGACGATTGGAAACCTGAACCCTGGATTGGCTAATCTAAAAGTCAATTAAATAAAACATCTGGTCAGTCGGAACATGGCTCGAATGTAACTGTTAGCAAATCAGTGCAATCTCCGTTCAATGCGCGAGTGGTTATTCAGGACTTACTTCAGGTTATTCAACCCTTTATAGGGCAGAAAGGAATTTTGTGTTGACTAGTCTAACTTTAAGGTCGATTTTATCAATTAAAAACCGAACTTAAAGTTAGGCTGCCCTGCCGGATTTTTGCAATAATCCTGGAAGTTTATGGCTCGTATAGTTACGAAAATCTATCTTAGATTTCAAATATTCGGCCACTTGCAATCGTTCACTGATTTCCTAAAAAAGTGACGATTTTTTTTAGATTTACCCTAACGACGCCTGCGTGGTTTTATTTTTATTAATGAAGACATACTTAATACCAGCCTGTTACTGTCCCACTGCAGGGCAAAGGCCTATTCTCAAACAGTGAAGACACAAGCATTGATCACCACGCTTGCGCAAGGCAGATTGGCGATTTCAGATTTATTACTTGCTGCACCGAGAGGCGTTATCTTATCCTCAATTTCCATACAATAAAAGTACTTTCAGTTTATCCATTATTTGATAATTTCCGGAGAGCTTTTTGAATGTTTCTTTATTATGTTCGAGCCGTTTGGGATTGAAACAGTAGGGCCATAGTTCCGAGGAGAACTTAGGGTCAAATCACACCGAGATGGCAGCGAAGCGGCGAGCAGTTTCAGTGTCATATAATTTTAAACTTTATATTCATTACTATAATACATAGTATCACTTGAGAAACTTGAGTCGTAGGAGTGCTCGCGGCGCCGCGGGCGGCCGCGCGCCTTTTCAAGTTTCTCAAGCGATACATGTGTTATAGTAATGACGATAAAGTTTAAAATTATATGACACTGAAACTGCTCGCCGCTTCGCTGCCATCTCGGTGTGATTTGAGCCTTAGGGCGTTTTTTCACGTCCACTTGACGCACGCGTGTATGTCAAAAATGGTAACTATCATCAAAGAAAAAATAAAGGGTTGTTTTACAAAAATTATGGCCCTGACTTGCTTCAAATAATTACAATTACGTAATCATTATTATTAGACGTACGTATGTTACGTTAACCAGCCGCTTAAAACAACCGGCTCTTAGTTTTTCGAGACATCGCCAAGCGGTGGTCGACTTTTCACACGATTGCCATGCAACGTGGCAATGCTGCCAACCTTTTACGCACTTTTCCTATTGACAGCGATGCAGACGAATTTTTTGATACCCTTTGATTATTTCCCCTCTTTTTTTATAAACTTGTACATATTATAATTTTTCATACTGTTAGCTTTTTAAATTATGTTATTATGTCTAAGTAAACAAATAATAGAAAGGTTAACAAAAAAAAAACAAATTCGGCCTATTACGAACATTAATTAACAACAAAAATAGGCAAATCGGTCGAGCCGTTCTAAAGTGGAGTGTGGAACCTAAGATAAAAACACGCTTGTACGATACGACTACATACAGAAAGCAAAGCTCATAGAAATCTCTATTCCTAGATAGCACGTTTCGCCGAAAACTCTGTTGATAGAAAATATTGTTTGTAGATATCTCGGATTCTCGGTCCATAGGAAGCTTTGTTGACAGAGATCTCTGTTCATAGACAGCACTTCTTGCCGTAAAATTTTTTTCATAGAAACCATTGTTTCCAGATACCTTGGTTCACAGAAACTAATTAGATAATTATTTTTAAGTATGTTGTATTCCCATTCGTTCGGAGGTATTTCTGTGTAAAGGGTTTAAAGTAACCTAATCAAACCTAACCTCGGGGTGCCGTTCGCTCGCTCTTGCATCCTAAGTTGCGCTTTCTGTGAACCAAGGTATATGGAAACAGTGGTTTCTATGAACAAAGTTTACGGCAAGAAGTGCTATCTATGAACAGAGATCTCTGTCAACAGTGCCTCCTATGGACCGAAATATCTACGAACAATATTTTCTATCAACAAAGTTTTTGGCGAAACGTGCTGTCTAGGAATAGAGATTCTATGAGCTTTGCTTTATGTATGTAGTTGTATCGTACAAGCGCGTTTCTATCTTAGGTTCCATACCGAGAGTGGTACGCTTACTAACGAACAGCATCTCATTTTTATTTCCCGATGTTTTCCCTAACCGATGTCAGTGATGTCTAAGAGAAACTTAGAAAGTACAACCGTTGACAATGGCTGGCGGTCGACTACTTTTCTCCCTTAGTAATCAGGTTGAAAAAAGTGGTCAACCACCATTTTCCACGGTTGTACAAAGGTATGAATTGAAAAAGTCACATTGGTACTTGCCCCGATTTGAACCCACAACCTGCATGCATGAGGGGAGGCCATCGACACATTTACATGAAGATACTTAAAATAATACAGAGTGGCAGGGACATCGACGGCCAACTAGTTACCATGGATTCCTTGCGTCGAAATTTTGCGGCAGTTATTAAAAAAAAATAGCTTAACCGTACTTTTGACCGCGTATGTACGCACTTTTCTATGAAACAGTAGTTTTTTTTCGTCGGTACCAGAACCATGTGCTGAATTCATGTTTACAGTTTGCGCGTCGTCCCTGCCTGTATAATACAAAAGCTTCCTGGAAATAATTTCGATGTACCTAATATGTTCCTGCGGACGGTTAACGCCTCTTGTGGCAGTAAGCATTTACTTGAATCATTGCGCAGCTATGAGTTGAAAATGAATGCCCCTGTTAATCTGCGAGCTTCGAAGCAAAATACACCTCAATCATTGTCTTGTTCAATTAAATGAGTAGCTTCTTCAACGTAAACTGTGCCTTCGCATTTAACGCCGCGTTACCGTAGCGTAGGCATGATTCTAGTTAACTATACTAACATCGCGTTGACACCGTTGGAATTATGGCCAGATTATGTGGTTACCAAATACAGTTCACAGTAAAATGAAGTTTGTCAATTTTGTGTTATTTTAGGGACTTTTTTTTCTAATAATAATTCAATCCGAAATTCACGTTGACGAAACGCGAATTCGTCAGCGTGAATTACGGAATGAGTATACAAACATTATAATATTTACATAGTTTACCCTCTGCCATAGAGGCACGACCAAGTATGTAGATGAAGATACCGACGCGTATTTATGGCTCGACGATCTTTTTCGCTCATATTATTATGTCAGTTGTTACCAGTCAGTACGAATACTTGCTCGTGGATTTAATCAACCACGTCATAAAAGATATTACTTGGGCATATTAAATCTCATAAACAAACAAACTGTAATCATTCAACTCATTACCGCTTATTACAACTTATTCACCTGAAACACAGAATTAGTAGTTTATTATTTCTAGTTCAGGCACACATCATGGGTGAACTTGACATAGATTTAAGAAAAACTGTATTTAACGTTAGTCCTTATATTTTTGAATAAATTTTATTATTATATTATTATTACAAAAGATCGACAATACTTCGTTTTTTCTTTTCTCCTGGGACCTAGTTTTGCATTCTCAACAATGTTTTTGGTAGAACTAATATTTTTTTAACAAATTCAAACGAGTAAAAGTTGAGACCTATTCTTGTGAGGTGGCCAGATCCAGTTAAAACTTAGGTTTAACACATAATTTGTGTAGAGACATACTTAGTTCATTTGTATTATAGAACTAGTGTTTTACCCAACCTACCCTACCCATGACTTACTTATGGATAGAGAATTAAGCTAATTGGTCGAAATAATAATTCTTTTACATTTAAATTCTACGCACATCTGGTTATGAATTAATATTTATTAGGATTTAGATTTCAAAATTACATAAAGTGGCATATACCAGGATTTAAAGACGACGTTTTCTTTAAAATAATTCCCAAAATAATTCTCTCCTAGAGTAATTGACTTTTGGTTTTTGAACGTTATAAGTACGTGTTTTATCGTCTAGGAAGAGAAATCGGCAAAAGAAGAAAACGAGTCTAGCCCTACGTAGGTAGTTAAATATCTCTTGAAAACCATCAATCTGTAGGAATTGACGACATTCGTTTTAATTGGAAAATATTTGCGCTTTCAGTAAATTATACAAGTAGGCACCTACCAATAGACTATAGAAAAACACTACACAGTGAACGTAAATAATTCAGCCTACAAGGCTAATACGTAATACAAATAGCACAAAGCATGAAAGCAAGTCCGTCCAGTGGAAGGCTAACGACTTTGAGACGAGTCAAAACTGTGACAAATTAAACCTTTAATTGAAAAAGTGTACATTTTGGACACCTCATTAAGTTATTGTATAACTCACAAATACCTACCAGGTATTTAATTAAATTAAACCGCGTTAAACTTCATTTCTCATTACTATGAAAATAATCATCTACATTCGAAGTAAGTACTTCATAGCAATTGGTTACGAACGTCTGTTGGTCTTCTAAGATTATAATTAATTATTAATAATAATTGGGTGCATTCAATTCTTTACGTAAGTAATTAAAAATACAAGAGTTAAACATTCCAAACTTATGTACTGTATACTTAATGTTTTTATTCCAACTGCCACACGTCTTACAGCAAGTCCGTGGAGACCTACTTCATAATATTTCGAGACTTATCAACCCTACAGGCTTTGGGACTTGGGATTAACAAATTCATTGTTTATAGCAGGCCAGTGTTCTCTGAAAGTTAGATAGTAATAAGTAAAAGTAATATTACCGTTTGAAGTGCTCCCTTATTCGGTCTTCACGAATGTTATCGGGTAAATTTCCAACCCACAGGTGCCGAGTCTCTCTAACCATCTTGCTTCGAACTCCACATTAGGAATCATTACCCGTTCGCGTCACTACGTGGCATAAATCAATTTTGCACACAATCGTGATTCACACATTTTGATTATTCACTATAAGTGAACCATAAACATTGTACAGCCCACGAGTTGCACTTTTTGATAAAACAACACTATCTTTCACTTCACGACATTCGATAATCTCATCACAAAATCCACTTCACTATAAACACACCACGTAATAGACGCGAGCGTACTCTTCGCGGCTCTCGAATTGACAGTGAAGCCAGCTTCGACGCGAGTTTGCCGATAAGCCCCGCCTTCTGACCGCTGCCGCGCAAAGTGGAGTAGGGTGCCCAGTGAACTTATTAAAATAATGCACTATTCTAATGTTTCTAATGTTATTTAGATGTACTGAAACCATTGTTTTAGAATTTTACGAGTTACATATATTTTCTAATTAATTCAAACATTACAATAAAATAAAAATACCCCATCTAAAATTGCAAATCCGTCACTTTGATTGAAATATCCTTCAATATTTTATCTTAGATATGTGTCTTTAACAAACCTTTGTTATTTACATACTCTTAAAACAAATTTCTGAACATCGTAGTATTCACTTTGAAAAATAAAAATAAACAAACTTGGAACAAACGTGTTGATGCAGCGGTCCGCTGGCCAGCTTTCCCCAAGTCGGTTGCGTCTCTCTTTCAGTTTTCTCTATATCTTTCTCGTTCTAACCAATGGGTTAAAAACATCTGTGTTGCAACTTAAGGAAAATTCCTGTTTTATGAGGTGTTTTGATTTTTGTCTATTGGTGTTATTTTCCTGTAAAGCATGTGATTATTTTTAAACTTGTTATTATTCTGGTATTTTACATTTCGTAAGCCCTTTGAGATACCTACAGATGGAAAGTTTGAGTGGGCCCTGGAGGGAAAATACCCTGAATATTCAGAGGATATAGGCAACTTTTTATTTAATTTTAATACTGCTGTCAATCATTTTTTTTAGCTTGCCTTTAACGGTATTTTGGTACTCGAACTAATTAAAATAACAATTACATCCTGTATTTTAATCCCACCAGCAAAGATTCAATGATAATCTATAGATTTATAGACTATCATTGCATCTTTTGAAGGAATGTAGAAACTTTCTAGGTCAAGGACAATAGCCAAGACAAACCCAATTGTAGAGAGTAGAGGGTTATACGACAGAGGGATGTGCATGTGATAGATAAATCATATTCCCCTGTCCAGTGAACTCCAGTGGCGTAGCTACGTGGCCAGGGGTCCCGGTGCGAAAAAAAAGTTGGGGCTCTATCTAAGGGGTTTGTTAGGTTTTATTTTATTAAGTAAAAAAACCTAAATACGTATCTTCTATGTATATACAGGGTGTCCCGTAATTAATGGATAACCTGTTAAAGGGTCATTGTACTTATCATTATAAACAATTACAGACTATTACCACAGTATAAAGATCATTTATACTGTGCTATTACTATGGGACCAAACTTGAAGTCGTGAAAAAAGAATCAGCTGTTTCATACATTTTGACGAGTTCATCATCATCTGCCTAGCCTTTCCCAACTATGCTGGGGTCGGCTTTCAGTCTAACCGGATGCAGCTGAATACCAGTATTTCAGATAGAACGACCGCCTATCCGACCTCCACAACCCAGTTACTGGGTAACACGATACCCCTTGCTAAGACTGACTGTCAGATTTTCGAGCTTCTGACGACATGTAACGACTGTCAAAAATCCACGAATGACAACCGGGACCAACGGCTTAAACGTGCTTTCCGAGGCACGGACCAACCGTCGCAAGCATAGCTTAACCAGGGCCTCAAGTCTGCTATTACAATAGTGTCAGAATGGTCTATCATTGATTTCATAATTGTTGATTTTGACAAGTTTGGTAATCTACTAATACAATGGCGTCATTATGACTTTCCAATGGTCAACCACTGACAGCCCATTGAAAGAAATGGCATAGAATGGTAATCTCGTACATAATGAAAAATGAATTACTGACTTACGCGGTAATCTGCTAAAATTTTGACAGTTCCTTTGATCAGTGACGACTGACGTACCATTAGAACGTCATTGTGCAGACATTGCTTTTAATTCGTTACGAGTATCGTATAATTTCTGTGCCATTGACCATTGAATGATCAACCATTATGATTTTAGCAGATTACGAACTTTTAGCAAAATGACAATGGGATGGTGGTGGGATCGTGTTGGAATGACGAATTTATAAAAATAGCAGATTTGGGCCCCTGATCGATCGATCCGTGCGGCTGTTATTATTACTTAGCCACAAGCATTTTGACAAGTTATGCGAACATAAATCTAGGGACAGCTGATTTTTATTCCCGATTTCATGTTTGGTCCCGTAGTAAAAGTTGTTCGTAATGATAAGTAATAGGTATTTAACAAACTGTCCAGTTAGGCAGGTCTAACTTCGAGAAAGAGGTCAATCGACGAATCCGACTCGGCTGGGCAGCGTTCGGGAAGCTACGCAATATCTTCTCGTCCCACATACCGCAGTGTCTCAAGACGAAAGTCTTTGACCAGTGTGTGTTGCCAGTGATGACTTATGGAACGGAAACGTGGTCGCTCACAATGGGCCTTATAAGAAGGCTAAAAGTCACCCAAAGGGCAATAGAGAGGGCTATGCTTGGAGTTTCCCTACGTGATCGAATCAGGAATGAGGAGATCCGCAGGAGAACCAAGGTAACCGACATAGCCCGAAGAATTGCCAAACTTAAGTGGCAGTGGGCAGGGCACATTGCTCGCAGAACAGATGGCCGATGGGGCCGAAAGGTTCTGGAGTGGCGACCGCGTACCGGAAGACGTAGCGTTGGAAGGCCTCCCACAAGGTGGACCGATGACCTTGTGAAGGCCGCAGGAACCCGTTGGATGCGGGAAGCACAGGACCGGTCAAAGTGGCGGTGCTTGGGGGAGGCCTATGTCCAGCAGTGGACGTCTTTCGGCTGAAATGATGAGGTATTTAACTGTAAATAAAAGAAGTTAATTTAAAAAAATTAAACCGTCTTCAAAAAGAAATTACCTCAAAATTATGAAATACTTAACTTTAATTTCGGAAGTCGGTGTCATGGGATCTGTATTTTAGTTTTGGTTTTTGCTACCGACTTCCGAAATTAAAGTTATTTCATAATTTTGAGTTGATTTCTTTTTGAAGTCGGTTTAATTTTTTTTTTAATTACTTAAGTACTTTAAATTTCGTATTTTTTTGTTTTAGTAAAATTTGGAATATTTGTATGTAATAAGTAGGTAATAGTTTTGTTGTAAATATTGCACAAGAATTTGACCACGGTTTTAAGATGTTTTCCTTTTGACACTACACCTGTATGACCCGTAGCTCGTATCAATAAGCCAGGCTGTCACACTTATACGTATTAGTCCATATCTCGAAAATTACTGAATCGATTTTGATGAAACTTGCACTGTTCCCTAAGTTGAAGTAAAGGTAAGCCAATAAAAAAAATGTTCACGATCCGATTAAAAGTTGCGGAGAAATGCGTGGACAAACATACATATTACATACATACATACATCATAAAATGTTGTATATTTGTTTGGAAGCCTTATTAGATTGTCATATGTGAATTTAATGCAGTTCCAATAATATTACTTATATATTGTATATACGTGTCGAATTGATAACCTCCTTTTTTTGAAGTCGGTAATAAAAGGAGAGACAATCAGTCAATGAATGTGAAATTTTGCAAACGGCTTCCTTTTATTATGTAGAAGAAGGGGTTTGGAAATTCAACCTTTAAGGGGGTGAAAAGGGTGGATTTTGTTCCTATGAAAAATCTTATTCCTTGAGTTAATAAACTTGAAACTTGGCACGAATACTTATCTAAGTAAATTATGAAGTTTGTCATTTCTTGTTTTTCTAAACTCTTTCTAAAGGGGGATGGGGAGGTGTCAAAATTTGTATGAAAGAATTTTAACGCGCAGTCCGATTAACTCGAAACTCAGTACCTATATACTTAAGACCAAAAATAAAGAATAAAGTGTATCATGCAGGGTTTTCCGAAAATCTACCCCTAACGGGGTGAAAAAGAGAAAGTAGTTAATTTTCTAGGGGCGGATTTTACTATGTGGCCTGATTAACTCGAAAATTGGTATAAATAATCTTTGAGTCAAGTTATGAACACATCCCAAACGTTTGTTTTCAAAATTCCACCCCTGTAGGGGTAAAAAGCGGGGAAGATTGGGGTGTCAAAGTTTGTATTGAAGAATTTTAACCCTCGTTAAAATGAACTCGAAACTCAGTAGGTACGTATGTATATTTAAGACCAAAATAAATAATAAAGTCTAACAGGGTTTCTTCGAAAATCTACCCCTACCGGGGTGAAGGGGGTAGTCAATTTTTCAGGAGAGTATTTTATTGCGTGGCTTGATTGACTGGACAATTGGTATTTAAAATCATCTTTGGGAAACATCAGCCGGTCGATTCTGTAAAAATCTCACTGTGAAAACTTAGGTGAAGTGAGTCCACGCTCACTTCACCTAAGTTTTCACGGTGAGATTTTTACAGAATAGCTGCACCGCTGAAACGTTTTTGTCAAAATTTCATCCCTTTGGAGATAAAAAGAGGAGATACAGTTTATATGAAAAATCTTATTAATTTGGATTATAAACTTGAACACTTACGAATTTTAAGGCGCGGTCTGATTAACTTGAACCACAGTATTAATAAAATCGACTCCAGGTGGCCTAAAAAGGCCACTTTGGCAAAATCTTAAAGGGATAACATTATGAATCTTAATGAACAGTTAACTGTCAAGTTAATCGTATCAAATCCCATTGGTAAAGGATTATTCAGTTATTTTTTTTTGTCTGTGCTAAAATACCAATCAAAATACAATCAAAATCTTTTTGAATATACCAACGTAGTGCAGCGAAAATAAGAATAACACGGACTGTCTTCACCATAATATTATGATTCATAATGTTATCCTTTTATGATTCTGCCAAAGTGACCTTTATGGCCCCCTGATGGGGCAAAAAGGGGTGATCAATTTTTAAGGAGAGCATTTTATTAGCTCAAAAATTGGTAGGTAAGTTTAATAAATAATCTTTGAGTCAAATTATGCAATGGAAACATCCATTGCATAATTTGAGGGTGGGGGTGAAAAGGCGGGATACCTTTAATATGAAGAATCTTATTCCTTTGAAACTTGGCAATATTTGCCTTAGTAAATAATAAAGATCGACACTTTTAGTTTTCAAAATATCCCTCTCACAGGATGTCGGAGGTGACAAAGTTAATAGGTAAGAAAAAAAACCGGTCAAGAGCGAGTCGGACTCGCGCACCGAGGATTCCGTACCATCATGTTTTTAAGTTTTCATCGGCAAGGCCTATATTTGTCAGAAAATTTTAACACTGTGCACTGCAGTGTAGAATATTGCAGTTTTATGTCAGCGCCATCTCTTGACCGATAGTGGAACTAATGTAACTTTTGTTGATAATTTCTGAAAAAGTGTGCTATTTAGAGATTTCGTTTTATTTTTCCTGTAATCTTTACATAAACTTCTATCACATAGAATAATTTCAGATCTTCAAACAAACTCTAAAAACAAACAAACAAACAAACACTGCGGAAACCCGGCACCCGGAACTCCGGTGTCTTTTGTTGGGGGGGGTAACGGTATTTTTTTACATTTTTCGTCAAAAGTCTAAAACTATGAGGCCTAAAAAAAAAAAATGTTTGAGAATGTGCAAACTGCGCTCTGTCATATGATACCCCACATGCCCCACTTCGAATTTTTCAGACCCCGTTTCAGTCCCTATTGCAAAAAATATACATATATTTTTATTTCTTTCTTATTTAGCAAATAAGAAAGAAAATGCCCTGGTGCGCAGGGTGTGGGGAGGCTCCCACAGTGTCTTAAACATGGTTGCGAGTCGCCTTGAGTGTGTTTACGTGGGTCACTGTTGTGCCGTCTCTCATGGAATGTCGCAACGGTGACCAACCGATATTTTTTGAGTTTTTGTTTAGTATCTGTGCTTACTAACATAGTCATAAGTTTACTAACAATTTTGTTTAAGTTTGTCTTCGTCACTTTAATAAAGAAAAATTCTATTCTATACTAAATAGTTGGGCAAACATCATCTAAAACTATTCCAAATTTCAAGTTGATAGCATTAGTAGTTCTTGAGATATCCAGCTGTGACAGACAGACCGACAGACTGAGTCTCACCATAAGGGTTCCGTTTTGGGTATAAATGTACCAAACGCTTTTTTAATAAAAACAAGACCTGTCGTGGTGAAAAAGACATTTGAAAAATCTTAGTTTAACTTAAAAATTGGGCCGAATACTTATTTCTCTAAATAAATTATAAAGATTGTAAACATTAATTTTCGAAAACAGGAACCTTTCAAGGGGAGGTGGAGGAAAGTACGGATCTCGCGCGAACAAAGTTGCGGGCGAAGTGCTAGTTAATAATATTTCGGTAGAGTAAGCTAGTATTCATAAATCGCTCGCATAACAGCCGATTGGTCAACCAATCGGCTGGCAACACAACAGAAAGAATTTATTATATTTATGTTCTGAAGGTGGAAGAAATTTTTTGCTAGGTCAGTTCGAGGTTTGCTGGTCAGGGGCCGAGGAGCCCCCTGAGCTTGGGAGTCCCGGTGCATGGCACCGCCTATAGCCCTCTGAAAGCCACGCCAATGCCCTGTCTTACTCTGTCATGAGTTTTCACCAAATAGCCAGGCCAGCCTTGTAGGACGTATTTAAGACTCTAGACTGGACAGGACTTAATGGTATACGATGAGCGGCGAGCACATCTCACATCATCATCATCGCTTTGTCGATGACATCGGCATAATGCCGGAAGCACTGGAAAACTTGAACTAAATTCTGCACAATCTTATGGTTAGGTTCCCTAAGAAAGCGGCAGGTGCCACATGAAGGGCTTCTTAGGAAAACCTTAGCTTTTAGGAAACCTAAGCTGTAAGTGTTGTTTTGACCTCAGGCTCTGTCAGCATACATTTTGAGAAGAGTAAGTCATGTGATCATGTCTAATGCAAACGTATTGCCGAGGCCAACTAGGGTCGGTGCTCGGAGTTGTGAAAGAGTAGACGACGCTCTTATATTGTTGTCTGCCACCATACCGGTCTTTCTTTTTTATATTATGTATCTTACCCACGAAGTTAGTTATAAGTTCATTTAGCAGATAATTCGTGTAAATTGTTGTTGTAAAAGTTATGTAAGTTAGGAAGTAAACGAATAATAAAAACCCACGAAGTAGGTAATTACTTCGTGTTCCTGTCTGTGGTTGATATAATGATACATAATCTACGCCTATGGGCTAACCATGGTCGCTTAAATTTTAGGCCCTAACCGTGGTACTCGGCGTGGTATGGTGCGTGCGTTACTAGGAGTTTTGACGGAATATAAAGAAATAAGAATGCAAGTCCTCTATCTGAACCGTAAAAACCAGTAAATTGGAACTCATAAGAAATGTTTAAAATTATTTTTGTTATACAGGAAAAGTTTTTAACCAGTGCGCAAATTTTGACATAATAAACTTGAATATATTTTAATAAACACGTATTTTTTGTTTTGATATGTTTCAATAGTAAAAAATTAAGTTAACGCTTACGAGACTTGTTTACTCAGAAATTTATTTTATGGACGTCGCTTGCCAGTCCGTCGACCGGTCGCCCGATTCACGCCGCGCGTCGTCCGGTCGCCTGACGCGCCAGCTGCTATCAGAAGTACTCACGCGCGCTCGCGGATTATTGACCCCAGTTTAGCGTTACAATTTTTTAAGTTTAGACTGTGTAAAGTTATTTGTAAACGTAATTTTTCGTAAATTCCAAATTATCCTTCATACTTTCATGGGCTTAGGACCATCAAAATGCAGAAAATAAATCATAATAAGTAAGAAAGTAATACGTTTTAGTCCATTCAAAACAAAACATTTAGGTATGATAGGTACTTAGACATGATACAATTTGCGTCAATGTCTAATCAAAGAGAACCTAAGACACTAAGATTGTTTATAATTTCTTCTTACCTCTACATTTTATTAATCACAATAATTTTAGGTATTGTTCGAAGTGACCTGCTCCTTTTTTTTTTCAAGGCATAAACGTGCACGTTTAAATAAGTAAGCATTTAGTTTGTTTAGGACACTAACACCACTTTTTACTTCATTGAAAGCGTTAATTATTTTTTCTTTCAAGTCATCTAGGCTCTGAGCCTCTTCTACATACACACGGCATTTCACTTGTTTCATACACCTTGGTTTGCTGCTAAAATTGTCCTCTCATTAGGGACCGTGGGATTGAGGATCCCTTCGGCTCGCATACGAGGTACGCTCTCCCTTTCGTATCTTCTTCGTGCTGCTCGTAAATTTTCATTGCTTAACAAATACACTCGCACCATTTCATAATACTCGCGGTGAGTAAAATGAGACATTGTCACTACGCTAGTCTAGTACGCGGCACGCGCGCAGGGACGGCGAAGAGACATCCGACCTCCGCTTCCGCAAGTGACGTACTGCATGTGCATGCGTTTGTATCAAACGCCGCCGGCGCCGCGCCGCCGCATGCCCCCGCACCCCCCTCTCGTGCGCTGGGCATGGTCCAGCGGCCGGCGGCCTTCGCGTTTTCATTCATGCTCATTCATAGTATTACTATTAAATTATATCCATGTCTTGCTTATTTCAAATTGGGACAAAGCGGAAAAATGAAAAAAAAAAAGTCATAAACTAAAAATGGAAATGTGTTCTATTGCTTACACTGAGCCACCAAAAAAAATTTGCGCACTGGTTAAAAACTTTTCCTGTATTATGCAGGAACATTGAACAATTTGAAATAATTTGTTTAAAATAAAACTGCTCAAATACAACCGAAAGAAGCAGAGTCTTGCGATTGAGTACTTATCATGTGTACTAGTAGCAGAAGCAGTGCGTGTGTGCATAAACTGTACCTATAATTATCTTAATTTATCCTGTTCATCATCATCTGTCTGTTCGAAGAGCAGTAGCAAGCGCAAGTGAAAGAGCCAAGATGGTTTCTGACACACGACATCCTTTGCACGATAACATCCGCGAGACAAATAGGCTGAAAAGCCGCAACAGCTTTTTAAAGTGTGTCTTGTCCAGACATGAGTTGCCTTGGCTTGCCTAAAACTCCTTCTGATTTGAGAGATGCCTCCGCCTTGGAATGTAAATGTGTGTCCCACAAACAATGTGGCACGCTACAGGAGTTGATGGACGCTGGTAAAGGTGCCAAGCTAGTTGCCAAATTCTGAGCGGACTGTATACAGATTGCCATCAACACGCTAAGAAGAAGATTATCTGTCTTATAAGAACACACTGTCGGATACCGTCGATTATTAGATTAAGCCACAGCTCTTGACCTAATCAATCAAGTAGGTAATTGAAAAGCAGATTACCACAGAAGGACTACGGGCTTTGATCCAAAGCCTAATAATGTGTTTAAAAAAAAAAAGTAATTTAAAAAAATTAAATCGACTTCATTTATGAAAAACTTTAAATTTGAATTTCGGAAGTCAATCAGTCAATCATTTATTTATTTTTAGTCGGTGTCTGTGTCCGTTACCCAGGCCAGATGTTGTCGAAAATGGTCATTTGAATCTTATAGATAATTAGTTTTGCGGCTTCTGTAATTGTTGCGCACATTTTTAAATTTGTTGCGCTTATAGTTTTTTAATTATTTCACAAAAACATTTCCTGCTGGGGTAACGTTACCCCAGCCAGACCTTTTTCTTTCTAATGGGAATATTTAAATAATTACTAGCTATAAAATTAGTTGTCTAGATGAAGTAAATGTTGTGCCTTATTTTGTATTTGTTCTTTCATCGGTTGCGAAGTTATTCGAGATTTTGCTGGGGTAACGTTTTTGGTTTTGCTAGATCTTTGAAATGGTTAAGCGGATTCTTATCATATTTTGTACATGGCTTCTTGGGAATTAGTTTAAATTTGTTCTGCAATAAAAAAACCAAAATAATACATAGCTTACAGGTTATTTCATTAAATAGAAAAACACTTCAATTGGTCCCAGCACTCTCAATAAGAGCTCTAAAGACTTACTTTAAACGTTATTTTAAAGCTTGTAACTGCCTTCAAATGTATGTGAAGTTTCATTAGTAACCTGTAAGTATTTAACAAGGTATGATGATATTGAGTTCTTCACGAGCACGGTCTTGATGCGCGCGGTGTTATTTGGCCACTGGATTGGATATATGAACTGAATGTTATGTCAATTATTAGTTTTTTAGTTCAGTTGTATATCAGTAAAATTTCAGCTCAGTACATTGGATAATTAATGAGATAATACGATTAAAGTCATCAGGAAGTGAATGAACGTGGTAACCCGACCAAGTTTAGGTGGTTACGAAAAAGCGAAAACGCAGAACATTATACTATCTTTTGAAATGTTTAGTATAATACACCTTACAATTTCGGTACAGACGCGTACACTGTTAAATACATTAATAATATAATAATATCTGTACTATGAAAACATTATTATTATCTTCCAGTTGCACAAACTTATCAAAAATCACTGATATAACATGTCGTTCGGTGGGACGCGGAAGGGGTAGGGTGAAGGGGCGCATTGTTTGCATATCGCACTAAACATGCTCCGTAATCACCCAGGGGGAGTTAGCTTTCATCTGTGTATACTCAATGATATTCTAATAAACAGATATGTTATACACTTACAAAACAACAGAAAAGAGTGTTCCGCGATGAGAGGCAGCACACATACACACTTTTCATTCATTTTACATTTCACTACAAGTAAAAAGGATAGAAAAAGGATAGCTTGATAAAACCAATAAGAAAAAAAGTGACAGCTAGATGTTGTCAATTGCGCGTGAATGTAAACTAACATTATTCGGGCTACCAATCACCGCACGTTGGCATCATAGACTAACAAATTAACTAGGCAGAAAGTACAAACCGCGTGTACAGAATTTGTAGTCGGGATTTGTGCCTATGCAACGAATAAACACAAAGGTAAAAGGTAGGTAGGTGAAAAACAAAACACGTTTTAAAAAGAAAAAGAAAACTATTGTAAAAATAATCATACACCTTCGAAAAGATTTAATTTTAATCTCAATGGTAGGTTTATTTTAACACTATCTGTGACATACTATGGTAACGATAAGCTATTAATATTTTCTTTTCCTACATATTATGACATGTTTAATTTTTAATTAAATATATCAAACAAAATTATAAAGAAAAGTTATTAAAAGGGAAACTAGAACTCTGCTGTAAAGATGACTTTACTGCCTAATATTCGCATCTGTACTTTTATTCTGTGTCCGGAGTGCTTGCATCCTTGTCGTTCTTACGACAAAAAATGTATTTTCCATCTCTTTCTTTTTCCTAACCTCCAAATATCAGAATATTAGGAAAATAATTGAAATGTATTAATAAATCGAAGTATAATGTGTACTTTCGTGTGGTATGAGATTCCTTGTGTTTTATTAACTTTGGTGTCATAATTGGTACACTTTCTAAATACACAAAATGGCATTTTGGATGGTAATTACGTAGCTGCGCGCACCGTCTTACTCGTAGACGTGCGTGACGCAGACTAAAGGCAATACGTCCCAATTAGGACGTTTTCTAGTCTTCACGATTTGCGCGCTCATAACATATCTGTTCACTAAAATATCATTGTGTATACTGAAATCTATAATTTAATTAAAAAATAATAGAAAATTTCAAAAAAGCAAAATTACTATCTGTAATTTTAATCTGTGATTGTTTTTAAGTATAAGTTTAATAATACTTTAAAAGTTCAATTGAAATGATTATATTACCTGTCAATAAAAATTATTTAATAATCACGTAGTTTTTTTTTAAACTTGTGTACATGTCTGTACTAAATTTGTAACACTATCCTATATATTTTAGAAGGTACCATAATGTTTTGCGTTTTCGCTTTTTCGTAACCACCTAAACTTGGTCGGGTTACCACGGTCATTCACTTCCTAATGACTTTAATCGTATTATCTCATTAATTATCCAATGTACTGAGCTGAAATTTTACTGATATACAACTGAACTATAAAACTAATAATTGACATAACATTCAGTTCATATATCCAATCCAGTGGCCAAATAACACCGCGCGCATCAAGACCGTGCTCGTGAAGAACTCAATATCATCATAACTTGTTAAATACTTACAGGATACTAATGAAACTTCACATACATTTGAAGGCAGTTACAAGCTTTAAAATAACGTTTAAAGTAAGTCTTTTCTATTTAATGAAATAACCTTTAAGCTATGTATTATTTTGGTTTTTTTTATTGCAGAACAAATTTAAACTAATTCCCAAGAAGCCATGTACAAAATATGATAAGAATCCGCTTAACCATTTCAAAGATCTAGCAAAACCAAAAACGTTACCCCAGCAAAATCTCGAATAACTTCGCAACCGATGAAAGAACAAATACAAAATAAGGCACAACATTTACTTCATCTAGACAACTAATTTTATAGCTAGTAATTATTTAAATATTCCCATTAGAAAGAAAAAGGTCTGGCTGGGGTAACGTTACCCCAGCAGGAAATGTTTTTGTGAAATAATTAAAAAACTATAAGCGCAACAAATTTAAAAATGTGCGCAACAATTACAGAAGCCGCAAAACTAATTATCTATAAGATTCAAATGACCATTTTCGGCAACATCTGGCCTGGGTAACGCACACTCGGTGTCTTGGGATCTTTAATTAATTTGTAGTCCGATATTTATATCGTAAATACTTAAAAATGAATATCACTATGATAGTTTTTATCCCGATATTTCCACGGAATTGAAACTTATGCGGGTGAAACCGCGGGGCGCTGCTAGTTTTAACAAAATTATATTTTTTTATCTCGGAACCATGGGGTTCCGGTCCTTTGGAAGGCGTACGAGGGGCCGAAGCCAACTCGCAGAGGCCCCTTAGGAAATTTTAATGAAATGCGGCACCAACCGACGATTATCCCTGTATGCGCTATGCAAGTGTACCCAAGGATAACCCCCGGTTAGTGTAGGACTATTGCAGGATATGGAAAAATAAAAAGTTGGACTATTGGTTGGGTGGTTAAAGTGGACTGGTTACCAAGAACTATGGAATAACTATGACCCCTGCCTGATCAATGTTTTATATACATATACACGGATAAAATGACAGGGGGTGACTTGCACACTCAATAATGGGCCCCCGGAAACGGTCGCTAGCACATAGTGACGTAGCAACATGGGAGCAACATGTCCTGAGGTGCTTATGAGGAGTGGAGAGGTATTCCACGGCTATCAGGACAATCCCGGAAGTACGGTCAAGATCCCTACCAGCATCTTACTGGAATACTTCCTTCCTCCGAGCACGTTTGCTCTTGCGAATCTCCACTCAAGCCGGCCAATAAAGGCAAGAATGAGGTGGGAGCTGTGTTCCTCGTCATTGTTCACTCCAGCCGGCCAATAAAGGCAAGCCAGAGCTGAGGAACAAGACTTCTCCCTGAAGATAGGGTCCGTGGGGTCGCTACTACCCAACAGCTCGCCACATGCTGCCCTGCGGATTTCTGTATCTCTCTTGGTCTGGCTCCTCACCTTAGACCTGTTCCAGCAAAGTAAACTCTTCAGGCATAGGCCTTGAGTTCGGAGCGCGCATACATTTCTATTAATTTAGTTCTTTCTAGTTAAAACGACAAAAATTATTTATTTTTATTTTTTATTGTTTCTAAACGACATTAGTTGTTTTGATAAATACGGCGCCATCGATAGAAAATTCGAAACGTGATACGCTTCTTCTTCACATTATGCGTCGTCTGTCCGATTAAGAATCCAATTTAGTGTAGTGTGATCACTAGCTTCCGCAGCATTTTTTTTTAAAGGAGGGCCTTTCTATGTCGACAAATTTTGAAAATTTTAAATTCATAGTTTAACAAAGTCTTAATTTTAGGAAACTTGGCGCAATTGTGTCATTATTTTTGACTGTGATTCTTAGAAATGTTGTTTAGGGTTACGGTTCCAAAGTTTAATTGAACTTATTTTAGTTCAATTTTTTAGTAAAAAAATTAACCACAATAACCGAAAAATGGATACAGTTTGACCAAATTTTTAGGTTTTCTTTAATGCCCATAATTTTCACACTGCATGGAATGGATTTTTTTTCAGATTTTTCTCATGATGTTTACAATCAATCCTGTCGCCCCGTTTCGGCTTGACGTTGAGTTCTGGGACACCCTGTATATTAAACATTTTTATTTTAGTGCAGATATGGCAAGCTCACTCAAAATAAAGTTATAATGCAGCCTTTAAGCTTTCATTTCGTCCTCAAGTATGTGCCCGACCCAGTTCTTGAAAATGACCATGTCACGTTGTACTGGGATCGGTCTATCATTACTGACAGGACTATTGTTGCCAATAAGCCTGATATAGTGGTGATAGATCGATTAGCGCGCCGCACAATGATTGTCGATGTTACCATTCCACATGACGGGAACCTCGTGAAAGCTGAGAAAGAGAAACAAATTTAATATCTCGACTTAGCACACGAGGTTGTTGACATGTGGAATGTGAGCTAGGCTATCATTGTGCCGATTGTCGTATCAGCCAATGGACGTTGATGTTGTTAGGTGTTAGGTGATGTTAGATGTTAGGTGGTTGGATCAAGGGCCTGATTCAGAAGGCAGTACTCCTCGATACGGCTCGCATTGTGAGGAGGTTCCTGTCTCTGGAGCCCTAACCACCGGTAGCTTGGACCCTGCTCCCGACACCGGCGGATCACTATTTTTTATGTTTTTAAATGTTTTTTTATAGCTATTTTTTATATTGAAATATTTAAAAATGTAATAAATAAGGTATGTAAATAAATAAACGAAATAATAATAATATTAATTTATGCCATGTGAGTGTTTCCCGTTAGATTACTTGAAAAAACTATACTTATTATGTTAGATTCAGAATTTACCACACCATTAAAAGAAACAATAAATGATTAAAAAACAAAAAACAAAATTCTTAGAGTAAGTAGGTAATTTGTAAAGTATAACTATCTAACAAATGTTTTGTTTAATTTGTCTTAGGCCTGATTTTTCTATCGACCGATAATTTTTATTCGTGGAATATAATTGACGTCTGACAGTTTTTGTATGGAAGGACTGTCAGAAATTCAAAATTAATCCTCTGATAAAGTTATCAGGCGTTGGAGAAATCAGCCCAATGTGTTGTGACAACACTGACAACCCTACCAAAATAGGTAACAATTTTGCACGTTCTTAAGAAGTTTTGCCTCTGTTCCGTTTATCTACTCATGTGGCTTTGCTTCTGTTCCGTTTGTCTACTCATGTGGTGCTGCGCTGCGTCACCTGCGTTCCAGCATACGCCTAGCCTCATAGTCGCAAACCTACAGTTCCGATACACAAGGACAGAGATTGGAGCTGGCGCTGTTGTGATAGCGAAATCGCGCTAGCCGCCGAATGTTGGCCGAATGTTTACGATTATTAATGACATTGCATGTGGTAGCGTCGTCGTCGTGCGTATCGTGCATAGACGTAATAAAATAGAAGTAACAGCCAGTCGATTCAGTAAAAATCTCACCGTGAAAACTTGGGTGAAGTGAGTTTGTTTTTGCTAGGAATTGGTGTCAATTCCTAGCAAAAAGCAGTGAGCGTGGAGTGAGCTGTCAATAGTGTTATTGACAGCTCACTAAACGCTCACTTCACAGCGTGGAGTGAGCTGTCAATAGGTGAGAATTTTACAGAATAGCACCGCAGGACCGAGCACAACAACATCAACAACTTATCACAACATACAACGCGATTTATCGAGTGCTCGATCCTGTTACTTCTATTATAAATTACGTTTATGGTATCGTGTCTCTCACGCATGTTTGTAATATCTATCTCGCTCTCACAAACATGGCGAAGCAAACATTAAATTTACATAGGTACCTAAAAATAACATTTTTGGCTGTAATTACGAGAGGTAAGTAAGTAAGTAATCCCGTGTGTCTTATTTTTCTTCCTTGTATTATTAAAACCAAAGAGATTTAATATTGTAAATAATTGAATGTCTTTAATTAAAACATTGTCTATCTGCACAAAGAAGCCATTTATTACAAAAATTAGCTGAAATTAGTCACGTACCTATCTACGAAAATTATAAATATCAATGATGTAGGTACCTACTACTTCACACCTCAGACCTCACGCGTCGTACTAGGTGCGACCTAATCCAGACAAATACCTAGTGCGCCTACGTACGTTCTGACTTCTGTTAAAAAAATGCCATTTATGTCTAACTAGCTGGCTGATTGGCGAGCAGATTTGGCCCTGGACTGAACCAATCAGTTTGAAGACCGAGAATTTTCTAATTTGTGGTTTTCTCATTTCTTCCAAGTTCCTTCCACAATTTATTCCTCTCATTATGTCAATGCTCTCATTCGTTTCGTGGGAGGAACAGAGATCTGAAATCGTATCGAAATATCGAAAAAAAAAACCCAAGTTTTCGATAACAACTCATGGTCCGAGACTCCGATCTCCGAGTAAAATTTTATATTGACAACAGTCTGTCAGTGTCAAACTGTCAACAATTCAACATTGGCTGCATTCCGAAATATGCCATAATCGCTAACAGTGCTCACATCAATAATTTGCGTTCCGATTTAGATAATATCACGATTATTTTGCTACTGCAAATCCACATCTATAGCATTGTTTATCCTATCCAATACTCACTTTTACAATTATGACACTCTTTTACTCACCATTTGTACATAATTACCATTTTAAATCATACTTTTAGTTATCTTTGATGTTTTTCTACATACAAATCCATATTTTATACCATTTATTCTTTCCTTTTATTATATTTAGGATATTTTTTTGATTTTCATATTTTGACATTGTCTATCAAATTGTCATCTGTCAGTTTTACTTTTTTATAGAGCATACTTGTGTAGGCCAGTACTTAATTTAGGCCAGGTTCACATTGTAAACCGCTTTATTATTTCTGGCAGTCAATACTTTTAAATTATTGTGAAATTTCAAAAATGTTTCTTCTGGAACATTGACCCAGGACTATAAAAGCGGTCGTCAGCCTTAGCCTAGGTCAGTTTAAATACGTTCTGGAGAGTTTAAGTTCTGGGTCAGCTTACGTCTGGTCAGTTTATCTTCTGTGTCAGTTAAGTTCTGAGCGAGTTTAGTTCTGAGTCAGTTATAGTTCAGAGTTCCTTTACCTTAAAGTACTTCTGTGTTATAAAGTCAATAAAGTAAAGTCTTAATCTATCTCTTCTTTGACATTTTAAGGGAATGTCCTACACTCCTAGGAGTTTTACTAACATCCTCCATCTTCAAAAGTATGGCCCTCTGACCTCCCCGGGTTGCTTGGCTCCGGGATTACTCCTTCATCAGACGAGGAACCTGCTTCTCATCACCTCTTGCTGCAGTTGAAGACCAGAGACGTAGATTGACGTCGAGGGTTCTCCTCCTCATCATCATCCCCGTTCCAGAAAATCACCAGGAACCACGTCGAGAGATCTCCTCCGAGAAATCCAGGAGCGTCATCGAGGGACCTCCTCTCGGCTCAAGACCCCAGAGGAAGGAGACCAGAACTTCATCGAGTCAAGGGACCTCTTCGGCTCTTCCTCGGATTCTTTCGAAGCTTTTATAAAACATGTACACCTACTAATAACCCCTCAGGTTATTCGTAACGTTACAATTTACAGTATTTCTTTGTGTATACACCACATTTCTTCTTCTTCTTTGGTTAAGTGGTGACTGTCAGCCAGAAGCACTATTTCAAAACGCTCACGATGATTTTATTTTATGGCATGGCTGGCGTTATCGCAGGATGGCGCATGTTATGACGTCATCTATGTCGAATCACGGGACATCGCGCATCGTTATCGCGCTCACGCTAATTTGGAACTGGAATAAGCACGCTCAAATCGTTTACAGCGCAACTCGGAACGCACCCATTCACTGTGAAAGTGTCACTCAAAGGTGTCAGTGTCAGCACTCAGCTGTGAGGAAAAATTATTGCGATTGTGAATTGTGATCGTCATAATACGGTGGTTGTTGATTGCGAAATTGAAAGTGTTGTGTTATAATCCATTTTGATTCCATATAAAAAAAAACGATCTAATTGTTAGCGAAATGTTTTTGAAACCTAGACAGGTTTTTAGATTTGGATATCATAATTATTGCCGACTAGGCTATAACCTTTACGGAACGCAGAAGGCAGTAGCAGCACCTGTTTCAACTGATGGAATAACAATTAGTGACAATTGCGTGCAAAAATTAAAACAGTTATGTGGCGATGCTGATAATTTCCTAAGAGTGTGTGTGGAAAGTGGTGGGTGCTCTGGATTCCAGTATAAATTTGATTTGGATACCAAAGTAGCTAATGATGACAAGTATGTACATCTTCTTAATAAATTATACTATAGATTACCCTAACTGCATTAATCTTATGTTTAAGTGTCTTCATTACTTCCTACACATAAATAATAGTAATAATATAAACTACCAATCAATAGTCAAACCATTAACATGGTGTTGTGGTTCAAAGAACTATCCTTAAGGGGGAAGCGCTAAGCTAGCCTGCGAAATTCAAATTTTCTTTCATTTCTTGCAATTTGCTGGTCAGTATTAAGTTGTACATTGATTAAAACATGATTTGCGACCGTAACAAATATGTATTTACAGAATTATAATCATTAGAATCAGTAATACAACTTGTTAAGTTATCATAGCATAATCCCAAAATCTCAAGATTTCATGAAATAGTCATTCAGTGGGATTACTCTTGCTCTTAGGGAGTTGTGTTGATGACTTTAATGATTATAATCCTGTAAATACATTTTTGTTACGGTGGTGAATCCTATTTTAATCAATATACAACTTAATACTGACCAGCAAATTGCAAAAAACCTGAAAAAATTTGAGTTTCGCAGGCTACCTTAGCGCTTTTGCCTTATGTCAATTCTCTGACTCCTATATTTAAATCATCATCTGCCTAGTGAGCCTAGCCTTTCTAATCATCATCTGCCTAAAGTGCCTAGCCTTTACTCAACTATTTTGGGATCGGCTTACAGTCAGTATATTGTTTAAATACCCACTATTCAGCTGCATCCTATTAACGCAGCTGAATAGTGGGTATATAAATAATATTGGTCAGACTCTGAGCCTCACTTATCAGGCCTTACAAGTGGGTCTGTAAATAAAGAGATGTTATAAATTTGCTATTGTGAACTAAAATGAATATTGATAAAGTTCTGTATTAATTTTAATTTTTTCAGAATATTTGAAAAAGACGGTGTGAAAGTGGTTATTGACGAGACTTCCTTGGATTACATCAAAGGATCTACTGTGGATTATCAGACTGAGCTAATTAGATCTGCATTTAGGATAATGCAAAATCCTAATGCTGATTTAGGGTGTTCGTGTGGTGCTAGCTTTTCAATAAAAATTGATTAGAAACTTATTGTCTCAGTAGTACCTACATTTCCATGGGATAATTTCTGACCTCCTTGCGGGCGAAGCTGCAGTAAAAGCTAGTATGTAAACAATACATATAGTTTATTCAAATAGTACATTACAATATGTGTGACTTAAGTAGTTCATTAGGCCATGGTGTGTGAAATAAGCGCCTGTAGCAAGGGTACTAAACGCTGTGCAGTAATAGAATACTTAACCCGTCAAGCCCCGCGTGTGTCTGATGTAGTATGATACAATAGAAAATAAATTGTGTCTCATTAGCGTAACTTGAGAGTCGTGTCACACATATTGTATACTATTTTATAGCTTGTTTGACCTAAGCCTGCACTTAGCTGTGCTTTTCTGTATTAAAATGGACCACTTAAGTCACAGAAAAGCATGGCTGTGTGAACTATACCTGCTAAGTGCAGGTATAGTTCACACAGTGTTATAAATAATATTATATCATGTCAGGCTATTTATAGTTGTCCACTGTTGTTTTTCAAGTAGCATACTATTGCTGTAGATTTTGTTGAACAAATTCCTTACAATATATTTATACAAGTTACCCCCTCACTAATAAACATAAACATAGCAGATGAACACACACCGATTTCTCTCTTTCAGTCGTCTGTAATTTGTTATTCAAAAGAAGAAGACAAAGTGTTGTGTAACTATACAGATGACATACAATGTTTATTAGTAAGGGGGTTAGACTGAATAGAGGAATCCTTAAGACGGCCATAGTTTGTACTTTGTATCTAAAGAATTTTAGTGCCTTAAATTTTCTTTTGATAATTAATTCAGTTTCTAATCTAGGTTTTCAACGATAAGATAACATGTTTTTTATAAATATGGAGATTCATCCATATTCTATACATGTTACATTTGCAATCAACAAACAAAATTGTATTTAATTATCCTTTAGATTTTTCACCCTTTTATTATTTCCTTGAGTTAAGCTTGTTCAACTTATTTATAACTTTAATTTGCATGGTAAATGTCCTTTTGGACTACATTTCTATTTATTCACCTAATGGCTTAGGACAGTTTGCAATGGCTATGATTTTAGAAGAGTTGTCTAGTCTCCTTGTGTTTGGTTACATAATTATTATTTGTGTTATTTTGTAACAGTAGAATAAGTAAAATATTATAGCAATGTGGTACCTCCCTTTTAAGGTTGAATAATTTTTAATGCTTTTTTGATTTGAGTTATGTAAGGTCAGCAAAAAAGGCAATTAAAACTTCAGTTTTTAATAATAATATTGAGCAAAATATTCCAAAAACTTCTAAACTGATAAGAAAAGGCTTTGAAGGTCTGTGGCTTACCTACCTGTCCGCCATTTTGTTTTTTTTTTCAAAATGGCGACCACCTTGTGACCCCTATACATATATGTAAATTGATAGTTGACCATGCATTGATGTCAGCTCAGATATCTCAATAGAAAACATAATAAGACCAAACCCCCTAAAGTGTGACGTTTCCGAGATATTAATGTTGAAAGTTGATCATCTGACATCCATATTTTTTTTACTTGATTACATCTTGTTGAAATAATCACTCTTAAGGGTCTTACGCACTAGGGTAGCCCGCGAAATCCAATTTTTTTTACGTTTTTTGAAATTTGCTGGTCAGTAATAAGTTGTATATTGATTGAAATATGATTCGCGACCGTAACGAATATGTTTTTACAGAATTACAATAATTAAAGTCATCAACACAATTCTCTAAGACGAAGTAATCCCACTGAATGACTATTTCATGAAATCTTGACATTTTGGGATTATACTAACTTAACAAGCTGTATTACTGAATCTAATGATTATAATTTTGTAAATACATATTTGCCACGGTCGCGAATCATATTTTAGTCAACGTACAACTTAATAGTGACCAGCAAATTGCAAAAAACGTAAGAAAATTTGAATTTCACGGGCTACCTTAGCGCCACTTGTTGAACGTACCTATGTCTAATATCAGTGTTATGTCAAAGTCCCTAAAATTATGTTGTGTTTAAAAGGTGTTTAGCCTAAACAACTGATAAACACTGATTTGTGGTAGTAAGGTAGATGTTTACAGTATTCAAACATCTATGCAACAAGATGTAAACAATGTCAAAAAATTTGGATGTCATGTGATCATCTTTGAATGTTAATCCCCTTCGAGGAGTAGGTAGTATAGTAACTCGTAGTTATTACACACATGAAATGCTGAAAAGCTAAGCTATCAAAATTAATCGCCTTTTGTTGCTGACTTACCTACTAAGATCTCTTAGTTTTCTGTGCTGCCAATAGAAGCTTGGTAGATATAATATAGATTAATTTAGTTTGTCTGTGATAATAAATAACAATGTAATGGGAAATGTTTTATAATAGCAGGCCTACCTAGTATTGTTACAACAAATTTTAATATCCTAATAAATATAATACAAAACCAATAAAAAAAAATGTTATTATATTTATGGACGGTACAGTCACGAGCATAAGTATGTATACACTTGGCTTTATTCAAAGGCGATTTTCTCCTTTATTTTTAAATGATATTTTATATTATTAGAAACAAAGTATTTTCGAACCCATATGTTTGTGTAAAGAGTCGTATTTCAACGTTGCATTCGTTATTACACGAAAATATCGCAATTGCAAGTTGCCATGTGTTGACATATTAGTGCTCGTGACTGTACCTCAAAAGGAAAAAACGGAACCCTTATACGACCACTTTGTTGTCTGACGTCTGTCTGTCTGTCAAGACCTGGAACGCCTGGAGGTATCGAGTTGAAATTAAAATCATATACTCAGGTCTGCGGTCCCTTGAAACTGTGAAAAAAACAACTTCTAAGTTAACGTAAAAAAAAATATACGGCCGTTTATGCCGCAAAAAACGTATATATATCGACACTCAAGGGGATTCAATGTATAGGGTTACTTCCCGTTGACCTTGAATCATGAAATTTGGCAAGAAGCAAGGTCATGTAGCACAAGTAAATGAAAAAATCCGCATAACTCATAAGCGTTAGGGCGATGCCCCATTAGTGCGTTGCGTTGCGTCGTCGTTGCAACGGATCAACGCATTGTATCAATTGTATGCCACACCTGCGTCATTATGAATACCTATATAAATTAGATATGGTTGACTAATTTAATAGAAATACTTAATAATTAAATTGTCATAATTTAATTAATCATTAGTCAGTATTGAGTCGACGCAGCGACAACGCTGCGTCGACGCAAGGAACCACGTCGACAACGCAATGGGGCCTCGCTCTTACGCCCGCCGTTATGTCGAAAAAAGTAAAAAAAATAGATATAAATGTGCATTTTTTTTGCTATCCCAAGTTACATGAAATACATAGAAAAAGAAAAACCACATTATATTATTTTCAATATATCACCGTATGGAACTTCGTTCCGAACCAACAAAATGGGTAAATCTTGAAGTTTAATTTTTACACATCGAAGATAGAGATAGAAATTAAAAGAAACAAAATATTATATGACAATCATGTATTTGAGCTATATGTTATCAAACAATATAAGTATTGAGGAAGTAAATATTTTTAATTGACAAAACATTTTGTCCAAATGAGTAAGCATTTGTTTTAGTGTTTTGAGACGTTTATAGCAGCCCAAACGTTGTCGAGCTTGGTTGAAGGCAAAGTGATCACGGGTTCGTTCTTGTTGGAGTTGGCAGCCGATCTGAAATAAAAAAATAATTAATAAAGACACCAAGAAGTAAGAATACAAATAAGCTCGCCCTATAGTACATGGGACAGGTCAGGTACCGGACGCCAGCACATCAAGCTACCCGAAACTGTCAAATTTGCCCGATCAACTTTGAACCTAATACTTTAGCGTTATAGACAGATTGTAGTTGCTTGATGTGCTGGCGTCTGTACCTATAACATAATATTCGACATGAACATGTGGGTGTAATATAACTCTGCCTACCTCTTCAACATTAATATTACAGAAGTGCTTCTAGAATAGAGTGCCTAATACCACAGATTACTAAATAGTTACCTACTACGTAACAGATACTTCACTCAGAAAATTTCCAATACCTACTGCTATAATAGCCTACTCCGTCGCGTCAGCAACCGCTGCATGCTAAAATGTGCCTAAATGCTCAAGTGTGCAGTTGTGATTGCTTCGCACCGCGCGATCCCAGAGCAATCGCAGGGCTACCTCTTCGATAAATGAGAGGTTTTTCTTTTGAGTATTTAAAAAAAAAATAGTTTCCAAGAACCCTGAAGATGGCGTTGTACTGACTACGTTACTAGGTGCCAAAGTCAAAACGCTTGGAAAAAAAAACATTGCGTCACGTCATATACGCTCGTTGAGTGACAGTTTCTTTTGTTTTCGTTTTACGATCTCAAAATTACATCCAAGTGAATTAATAAAAAAATTATGTGACGTTCCGTTCCTTGCAGTAACTTACCAAGTTCAGCGCCATCTATCCAGCGACTAGGGAAGCGTTAAAAAAAAAGAAAGAAAATCCCTCATTAAATTAACATAACTATTGGTGTCTATTTTATTGAGAACCGTGAATTATGTTCTGACTATAGGTGGTAGTTCAAAATTGTATCGTTTATAAAATATTTTTTTTATATAAATGGTGCTGACTGTGCAATAATACATCTAAAACATGACATGACATCTGCATTGACAGGTAAATGGAAAAATCTTAGGTGCTTATCCCTTCTTTTACTTGATTTGCACCCATCTACTGCACATTAGGCACCAGACGGCATCGTAGGTAGGTACGCGTACAAGCGAATGGAACGATTAAAATTGAACAACGTGCGTGCGCTTCGCTTGCGAAAATCGCACTGAATTTGGTCCGCAAACGGCCCGAGACCGCTCGGCCGGGCGGTAGGTAATTATAGCGCGCAAGTACATGGAGTGACGGAGGCCTGCTAATACTGTTACAAAGGTACATGTACAGTCACCCATCAGTGCACATAAGTGGTAACAATTTGGCAATATCAGCGTCTTTATGTAGTACGTAGGTACAGTCCTTTTACAGTTATTTTACCTCTAAAGCCGTGTACGCACGAACGAACAAAACTTGGTGAACACGAACATCGAACACTTTCTTCGCACGTGCGTACCACTAACGAACATCGAACACTGTGTTCGTCAAAAATGTTCGTGGCGATCCAATATGGTTGTTCTGTGCGGACGGTGTTAGGAGAAATTTGATGCTACTTCACCGTTGACCACTTCCAACGGTGAATCAAAGGCTACTGATGGGTTGAGCGCAAACACAAGTAGAACTGTGTTCGCTTTGCTAATTTACGTCCACACGTAAGAATAAAATGTCCCGTGATCGATGGTCGTGTTCACCATGTTTTGTTCGTTCGTGCCTTCTTTCATATATGGTTCGTGCGTACATGGGTTTACAGCAACAACCCAACAGCAACCCTGTTGTAGCGAGAAAAGATCACTGATTTTGACAGACTTATCAGTGGCAGCAACCTGACAGCAACAGGAAGGCCAACTCCTGTACCTATAATTAAAACCGGCCAAGTGCGAGTCGGGCCACGCAGAGTGTAGGGTTCCGTAGTAGCCCGTTATCACAATGTAGGTAGTACGATTCTGTTGTTCTTTATTGTGATCATAAAAAAATAAATTTTCATATTTTGTTTTTCAATGCAAGTCTTTACCCGTTATAAACAAGCAACTACTTCATCTTAGTCACTTTAAAGGATTAATGCTAAAGATTTTGTATTTTCTGCAAAATTATCCAACACCCAAGTTCAACTACTATTACTGCTAAACTAATAAAGTTTTCTTTTAAAGTTCATGAAATGCACTATCATCGTTAATTTTTCCAGATTTTTCAAGTCATTAGTTTAGCTTTTAGGACTGGAACTGGAACAAAAATTTGCACTTTAAAGTTTAATATTTCGTAAATGGAGCATTAAAAAGAAAAATAATTTTAGCAACCCCCAAGTCATTTTAGAAGACCAATTCAACGATACCCCACGCGATGGGGTAGACGACGAAAAAAATATTCATCCCCACTTTACATGTAGGGGATCTACCCTAAAAATTTTTTTTTTTCCAAAATGTTATTTTACCACTTTGTCGGCGTAATTGATATACGCACTCCTACAAAATTACAGCTTTCTAGTACTAACGGTCTCTTAGCAAAAATTCGGACAGACTGATGGACGGACATGACGAAACTATAAGGGTTCCTTGTAGGAACTACGGAACCCTAAAAACGTTCAAAATCTAGTCGCGATCTCATATTAGCGACAATCAATGTCAAAAATGTAGGGGAATTAGAGGCATTTTTGACTGTTTGAGAGAGATCAGACTTTGAACGCACTTAAAATTACGAGAATTGCCCCTCTTATCTTGCATTGAGAATTAAGATTAGGTACTGTGATTTTGACAGTGATGCAATACGGAGGTAAAATAACTGTGATTATCTAAGTAACAGTAAAACCAATTTTCGTAGTGCAAGTATTACCACTAATGTGCGGTTGACTGTACATTAGGGGTAACTTTACTCACTGCTGCAACTCCGCAGTGGATGTGTCAGCATCGTTGATCTTCTTCACGTTATGCGGTGAATATCTGTTGTACAGGCCCCAAATGCTGTTCATTAACTTGCTGTTGTACTTCAGTGGAGATAATTCAACGGCTGGAATGAAAAAAAAAGCGTTTGTAAGTATGATTGGTAAGTAGTCTGAGCAAAACCAATGATCGCGTTTGAGATTGATCGTCCATGGGCGCTTTTTAATCTAATACCCATCACAATTTGCAGCACCATACACAAACTACTCAGGCTGTACCTCTACACGTCCCTGCATGGTAATAATTTGGAAAGCCGATCTTAATACTAAAATAAACATAATTAGGAAATACGCAAATTTCTTCCTAGGGTAAGTCAGCCTAGGGTAATTTAGGAACAGTCACATTTATGTTCACGACTAGTCAGGGTGGTTTTTGTAATTCAAGTGTAACACGTTTAACACAGTTGCGTCTTATGATGTGGATATTTTTCACATGAGTGAGTCACAGGCTTATAATTAATTAGAAAGTAAAAATCTTAAAATTCACTGATACACAACGCACAGTCAGCCCAAACCGCTGGGTCTAATAGAAGCATGAAATTTTAGACAAGAGTTCCTTTTGTTAGAAGTGAACACTTAGAAAAGATTTTTTTTAAATAACGGGTTGAATATTAGATGAAAGTTTGTATGGAAGTTCGTCATTTTTGCCGATGGGTAATCCCACCGGGCGCACGGCTAGTAATTAATATTTGACTCACATGTTGTGTTAAAGAATTTGGTGGACTCGTTGCCTTTAGTGTTGTTCGATATCTTCATATCACGCTGCGTGTCGCGGATACGGCCGGCAGAGAATGCGGACGGCGGGATTGATGCCATACTCTTGATTTGACAGGCTGAAATGAATGAAAAAATAATTATTCATTTATGTAGTAAAGTAAATACAGGACCTTAACTACGGTACTGTCGATAGTCGTCAGAAAATGCCATCAAAAACAAAAGGAAATTGAAGAAACATTATTTGGGAATGACCGTTGCCTATCGCTGCATTCCCAAACAGAGTGAGTGCACAGTGAACAATGAGTTACTTATATGTGAGTTTGAATAGGTAGGCGTCATGTTCATCTGCCCGGATCTCAGATAACATGTAGGTAGATCATCATCTGCCTAGCCCTAGGATGCAGCTGAATACCAGTATTATACACGGAGTCACTACCTATCTGACCTCCCCAATCCAGTTACAGGGTAACACGATAGGCACCCCCTTGTGCCTTGGTAAGACTGATTGTCAGACTTTCGGGCGACGCGCGATCCGTAACGACTCAAAGCTCTACGAATAACAGTCGGGACCAACGAAATAAATTGTGTTTTCCGAGGCACGGAGGAGTCTCGGTATGTAAGATGGTCACACGTCCACGGACGGGCCTCGTCAAACGGAGCTTAACCTGATCGATCGACTCGTAATAACAGCCGCATTTTTGAGGGGCTCGTGGCATAGTAATAACTTATTACTATGCCACGAGCCCCTCAAAAATATGTTAAGTCTATTCAAACTTATGTTTCAAATTGATGTTATTTCATGTTAAACAAATAGGTATCAACTTTATTTTTAGGGTTCCGTACCTAAAGGGTAAAAACGGAACCCTATTACTAAGACTTCGCTGTCTGTCCGTCTGTCTGTCTGTCTGTCACCAGGCTGTATCTCAAGAACCGCGATAGCTAGAGAGTTGAAATTTTCACAAGTTATGTATTTCTGTTGCCGCTATAACAACAAATACTAAAAACAAAATAAAATAAATATTTAAGGGGGGCTCCCATACAACAAACGCGATTTTTTTGCCTTTTTTTGCTCGATATCCAAAATGGCAACAGGTAGGCACTTGAAATATTCACAAAATACTCAGTTGTATTTTAACTTTAATAATAAAATTAAAATAAAATAAATATTTAAGGGGGGCTCCCATACAACAAACATGTTTTTTTCGGCGTTTTTGCCTTGTGGTACGGAACCCTTCGTGTGCGAGTCCGACTCGCACTTGGCCAGTTTTTATATAATTAAGTTGATTTCAGAGTGACTAGTACTATTGAAAAAGTTATAAAAATGTTTGAAGCTGTAGCGTAAACTGAACTTTACTGTGTAGTAATTAAGGTTATTTTTCCATAAACTCATATTTGTTTATATTTTTGGCAAATAAATCGCAAATGCAGATTATTTAAAAAAATATTTTGTAATTTTTTTGTAAAGTTGGTAGGTAAGTATTACATAGGTAGTTTTCTTTGTCCTGCTTCTCCATAGGCCTAGCTAGGCTTTTAAGATTGGTGAACCATTATAACTCAGAGGACAAATATAGAATTGGATGGTTCAGGTGGTTGGTATTGTGTATGAGGCTTAAGATACCTATACCTACTTAGTATGAGGTGAGGCCTTTATTTCGCTTGAATAACGAGCAGGAATAACGGGTAGGTAGCGCATACTAGTAATGGCGACGATCCCGTCTTGCCCCAGATAACTAGGTAAAGTGTAGATAGTATTTAGTTTCATTATGGACTTTTATGAACCCGAAAAATACACAAAGACACCAGCCGAGAAAGATAAACTAACCTACAATAAAGTAAATGTTTTTTACCTTTACACAAGTTGAAGAAAATCGTCTCGCGCGTCAAATTATTGAGAGCTTCAATCTTGAGGCCGCTAATGACAGGCCCCCTGCACACACCGTACGTGTTCGTTAGTTTTACAGTGCCAAACAGCACCATGTAATCTCGGTAAAGTTTTCAAAAGGAGAGGAAGAAAAGAAACAGCACTGGGATTCGACTGAATCATAAGACGTCAAAGATGTGACTACTCAAAATGGCTGCGACATGACCCCTGAGGAAGTTATCAGTTGCTAGCTAGCCAGCGACGTAATGCATCATTATAATATGTACCGAATGTCCACGTCTTTTCAAGATAACGACGCTATTTGAAGTGGTTCTTAAATATTTTGAGGAATTGTAAGCTTTACAACAAGTAGGTACCTATTAGATGTTGAGGAAAATCTGTATATACCTAGGTAGTACCTACATATTACAAGTATTTTAAGGAAGTATTTTTTAAACAAGGTGTGCTTCAAATTTTGCTAAATTTACGAACAAAAACTAAGTGCAAGTTGGTCGCATTCGTCGAGAGTTCCGTAGGGACCTAACCTTTGTGGGTTCACTATGGGCAAAGGTCTAGTTTTGTCACAAGTCTGATCGCCCAAGTGGAGACACGGTGAACAACGTTGTTCTAATGTCCATTTGATGGTATTGGAACCTAAGGGCAAACTTCACATACGAATATGAACCTTAAGAATATAAAAATAGTGTTTATATTCGTTTACTTAGCAAATTAAAGACAAATTGCGGTCTTTAAATTTCGCCCTGAGACAATTACGTAGGTAGACCAACAAAGTTAATGACATATTACCTACTAAAACTTTTGTACACATATGAATGTTCAGAAATTATGATACCACAGATGATTATGTTTTTTTTTTGTTTAGCCTATACTGTCCCACAGCTGAGCAAAGACCTCCCCCAAGTCCTTCCAGGAACTCTTTTCCTGCGCCAAATCGAAACAGGCCTCGCGGCACACGTCTAGGATAACTCGTCACCGCTTTTTGGGCCGACCTCGGCGGCGCGGCGCCGTCCATCTTCAGGCACCCATTGTGTGGAGACTTTTACCTTTCGGCTATTGTGTCCCGCCCAATCCCATTTGAGCCTGGCAGCTTTCTTGCACACGTCTATTGTACCTACCACGGGCGTAGCCAGGTTTTAGTATCGGGAGAGGTTCAAGAAAATAAAGAGACTAAAAGTACATAAAATAACCCTTAAATAAGAAAAAATAATTAAAGATGTGAAAAATAGATACAGAAAAAATCTCCTAGAAAGAATTGGGGGAGTCCTTTTTCGAGCAGTGGGAGACAATATAAACTATGAGCTAAATAAAAAAATAACGTAATCACAGAAACACAGAATATTACAAAATTAATCTTCTGTTTTTCTTTTTAAATATCTTCATTCGCATCAATTTCTATCCCATAGTGAATGTTCAGGAGAGCCAAGCCGTTCAGTCTGTTATCACTTGTGGTCTTATTTTGATTCTATGAATGTTAATAGCTGGACTTTTCGGGGGGGGGGGGTTTCAACCCCCAAAACCCTCCCCCTGGCTACGCCCGTGGTACCTACCTATTTTGGAACGCAGCGTGGTGTTCCGAATTTTATCCTGTCTTTTTACATCCAGAATGCTGCGCAACGCATCGCTCTTTGGCAAACTCGAAGGCGGAACGTTTGCGACTCGACGACGATTATGATTACCTACTATAAATGCTCGTAGGTATTTTTTAGGTAGATATGTATACGTCAGGCGTATTCTTAATACATTAGTTTACTTTCTATCGCCAATTAGCGCGGAAGATTACAAAGATCAGAAATTGTCCATTCATATATCTCGACAAAGTAGATAGTTCTGAACTCATAATAATAATATTAAGTTAGATGTATCAAGAGTGGTAGTGGCTCCATCTTACGAGTTGTATTGTAGGTCGTGGGTTCGAACCCAGACATGCGCTTTACTTTGTGTAAATAATTTCATCACCACTGCTCTTAAAACGGTGAAAAAGATGGATAGTGACCGCCGAAGGGGACGGACGTGTCGGGTCCAGCCTTTGTTTATACTTGTTGCAACGTGCGTACCACGTGGCTCTAACTGGCGTAACTCTCAGCTTGAAATTCGAAACGGTGTATCGCGTGTTGTTTGTGTGGGTGTGTTCCTGGTATACAAGCCAGAAGCTTAAGCCTCCCAACAGAGGAGCTTGGTGACGTCGAGTTTCCTTAGCCGGCCAATTTGGTGAGATCTTTCCGTATATTTCAGGGATCTCCATTAGAAGCTGTATCCGGCTGCGCTTTGTTTTCTTAATTTGGATTTTTAAAACCACGAGTGAATTTAACATCATTGTAAGCTATAAATAGGCTTTAGGGAAATGTTTTCATATTATATCTAGGAGCGAGGGATACTAAGACACTCTATTAATCTAGCCTATAATACGGTATCGGTCTAGAATTCGCACTCCACGATTTTCTTCATTTAACATTGTACTAAATTACCAAAACTGCCTTGAACAAGCAACTTATTTCATAGCCTGTAAGTCAAGTCTTGTACATAAAGGAGCTGTTTCTCTCGTTTACCCGTATCCCAATTCTGCGCCCACGACTGTATATTTGACACTATGTATGTCAATATGTCTGATCACAATCCATGTACCTGGATTCGAACATGTGCGCAAAATTGGACTCGAAGTAAAAAAAGGTTAAGTCAAGAAACAAAAAAGCAAGGCTCATAAATTTGAGGCGTCCCCTGTCAGCTCTATTGTTTCTCAAAAACAAACCCACGCACATGTTTGCTGAGAAGGTCTTGCGATACCATAAAAACAAAAGGCTTTCTCTTTAAAAATGGGCATAAGTTTGCGTATGGCAAAAGACGGCAATTGTCTAGTTCGAGCTATAGCTATAGCCCATCAAATAAATAATGTAATGGGTTTGGTTTCTTCATAATATCGCTCTTAAATAATATACAAGAATTTCTCCCTAACAGCAATCTCTCCCAGGAACAAAGGATAACAAATACACAATCACGCAGTATAACAAGACGTTCTGAGGTGGAGAGGATATATTAATCGCCGCGTCTGAGTTCTATCTTGTCAATTTGCACGTGCACACGGATACAAGACACACATTAGTGTATTCACCTACCGGTGAACCAGTACCCAGCAACATGCACATCCTCTACAAGTACCAGCACTATGATAGCTGGGCCATGACCGACGACGACCATTAGAACAGCAACCCGATTAATCTAATGAAAAATCAAACCACGTCAAAACAACACAACATAATAAGCCTTTACCAATTAACTAAGATGCGGAACTCTCAATTAGGGGCATTCATACAGCCTGCGTACAAGAAACAGGTAAACACTCAGGAGCTCTACAACCAACACAGAAAAACAGCAAAAAAAAAAAAAAAAAGACAAAAGCGAGATCATCATGCAGGATAACATGGTCAAAGGGCACTCAGAAATCTCAATTGGATCAAATTATCGCCACATGCAACAGAAAAACTCTTCGAACTTATTACAGGCGAATGGGCCGCTAGCTAGGGGCACATCCGACCATAAAATAATCTGGGGTCTGCTAACAAACAACAAACAAACCGATACAAGAATTTCAATTATAAACAGTGCCATTATGTCACCCTCAATAGTAAATTCACGAATACAAAATACCAAGACTGCATATCAAAAAACTAAAAGATATGTAGGAATCAACTCAACGGACAAAACATCGAAATACCCTGGAATACCATAACGGAAGTATTAGCTGCCCAGGAAACTGATTCTGCAGCCAGTTCTCTCCAGAGATCATCGATTAGCTCTTGCTAAACTACAAAAAGCTAAACTTCTACAGAATAGGCAACTAGATAATCCAAATAGGTACAGCCTAGTAAAAGAATGTCAGGCAACTCTCCAAAAGGTTAAATATCAGGAAGAGCAAAAATCATGTAGGGCCTGCCTCAATGAATGGGGGAAACCACCCTGCAAAATGCATGCAGATGCTATACTTTTTTACAGTAGAAACAAACTTCAAACAAAACGTCGAAAAAGATCTACTTAGATACCGATGACCAAATGGGAGCAAATATTTAAAAAATCCGAGGGCCATCTTATACCAACAATTAATACAAACAATCCGATAACCAAAGTACAGTGTGATGGACCCATCGCGGATGACGTTATGGAAATCATTAATAAAATGCGAAACGGATCAGCTCCCGGAACAGACCAAGTGGTAATCGAGTTTTACAAAACAATTCCAGAAATATTACAAGAAGCCGTCACCAAACACATGAACAAAGCTTGGACACAGAACGAAGCACCCGACACGTGGCTGGAGACCGTACAAGTACTAATTCCAAAAAAAAAAAAAAACAATAACCCTAAAGATGCGAATGAATATCGCCACATATCGGTTTGCAACACGGGTCAGAATTTACGCATCCTACGCACTTAAAAATAGACGAGATAATAACGGAATTGGACAAATACCAACCGACCTTTTTAAACAATAGATCAACAGACGACCATATATTTACGCTTAAAAGGGTCTTAGACGAAGAACGGCGTGCAGGTAAAAGAATTTATGTACTCGCTCTCGAAAAAAAAAAAAAATAACAGGCCTTTGACAATGTCGACCTCAAGGCACTAAGGGATATATCCAATCACAACGAACAAATAAATCGCTAACCAATAGGACCATCAAGCATGATACATGGCCTAAAAGTATCGGCACTTACTAAAGCTAACAGGTCAAGACTCAGAAGATATGAGCGAGTTATCATTAGAAACTTGATTAACCACTCTACCAAGACAAAAGAAAATGCATGAAATCGTAGACGGAAAACAGTAACCAAACGCATCAAGAACCACAGGATGTGCTACCTCGCAAATGTCTACGGGCGCCGCAACCACACCTACTGCATGCAGCAATGCAGTACAAGGCCAAATCCAAGAAGGCCGATCTATTTACACATGGAACGACAATCTAAAACAGGACATGAGGTACTTCGACAAGGGAATCAATTTTTGGACGGATACAGCTGGGAAAAGGCTAGGCAGATGATGATGATGCCAGCTGAAGATTGAAGTAAGATCAAGATCGCTGCTAGTGAAACTTACAAAAACCGGAAACGGATAGTAGCGAAACTTCCGACGAAGACATTGAAAACAGCAACATCTGACACAACAAAACAAGCAATTACATACAAAAGAACCGAGAAAGCAGTAGAAACCCGCCAAAAGACGGACCGACGAAGCTCGACCTGAACCAACCTGGCGGCAAGGTCGATAAAAGATGCCCATCCTTAGATAATAATTACCCGTCTCTCCACTAGTCCAATGCTTACTCTAGGATGCATATCCGGTAGGCTCTTAAATCCTTACCTATCCTACGGGCACGTCTTCCCTACCATTACCGCGCCCCCCGGTCTATTCCTTGATATGCAATGGTCGCTGTAGCACCATGAACATGAGGCTACAGGAGCTAGTGCGAATCTTGGGGTTCATTCGATTAATCGAGTCTGGTTTAACCACGCTGGGATCGGTGCAATTCATTCATCATTCATTCATTCACTGCTCTTAAAACGGTGAAGGAAAACATCGTGAGGAATTCGGCATATCCTAGAACCAAAAATTCAAAGAAATGTAACACCTACCAACCCGCACTAGGCACGCGTGGTGGATTACGGCCCACTCCCTCTTGAAGAGAGGCATGTTTCTCAGCAGTCAGCAGTTAGAACATTATAGACGATCATGTATAATGATGATTCTGAAGGAATTCAGAAGTACATGTAAGGGCCGAGTCACACCGAAATGGCAGCGGCCGGCAGCGGCGACGCTAGCGGCCGCTGGCGTCGCGACCTTTTCAAGCGATAGGTACTGTGGTCTTTTAAGTATGTAGTTAATTATTTCACACTGAAAGTGCTCGCCGCGTCGCTGCCGGCCGCTGCCATTCCGGTGTGACTCGGCCCTAATACATATCTATAAGTAAGCGAAATATTATTGAAATATTGTCCTAATACATCGATTCACGATCGTAGCGTTTACTTTACCTAGTCTGCGAACTCAAACGCGTATTCGCGCGGCTATAGCTTTTGATTAGGACTGGACGCGGCCTTACATAATAGAAGCCCATTTATTTATAATGATTAGCGACTGTTTAACCATACCTTTTGACGTTTAAACGTCTCTTAACTTTAATCATCGTTTATAAATAAACCCTATTTTGTCGTGATGAAAATTATTGCGTATTATACGGCTAAAATATACGGAAATAGTAAACCTTCCCGCGTCACAGACCAATAATTTATTTTTAGGACGATTGCGTCTTTACATAATTAAAATTCTATTTATTTACTGGGGTAAATAAGGGGCTCTCGAGGTAAGGCTATATATATTACCTACCTACTCAACGCATTTTCCAAACTTCTGAATAGTTATGAAAATCCGAAAAACTTTAGTTAAAACTGAAAGTGCGAAGTTATGAGTCAATGTCCGTTTTGGGTTTTCTTGCCCCTTGTGACCTCTGAAGCTCCGCTAATGAGACACAATTGATTTTCTATTGTAATTACAAAGGATACGCGCGATGCTTGACGGGTACCTACATAAAACAAAAATAAAACAAAAAAAAATGGTGCTGTTTGTTTTATTATTATTTATATTTAATATTTTACATTTTTGTCTTATCATCTACACGTTGAACATTCATAATTGTTTTTTTTATTTTACCGTAATACTGAACATGAAATAAAATTTATACAACAAATGTACCATTATTAATTTATTTCGCTATCTTAAAATGCTTCACAAAGACACTAACCAT
This sequence comes from Mesoligia furuncula, assembly GCA_916614155.1. NCBI lineage: Eukaryota > Metazoa > Arthropoda > Insecta > Lepidoptera > Noctuidae > Mesoligia > Mesoligia furuncula. Next base: position 11,750,393 of record OU744811.1, on the reverse strand, counting down.
TACAAACACTAAGTGAAACTTAAAAAGTTTGAGACAAAACAGGTTTGTTGTTGAGCTCAATATTCATAAAATGTGTTAACAGAAATGAACATGATTCTCGATTAACTAAATAACACCCATAGAGAAACATATCACACATCACATAACACAAACTGCCAGATTTAGTGATTGTTTCAATAAAATATCGTAGGTCTTGTGCAACAATAGACCAAGAGACACGTTGACATCGATAGTCGGTACTTAAATCGTATCTAACAACAAATTTCTTAAGTACCCTGGGGCTGCTGAAGCCAGTATAAATAATATAAAATCATAATAAATGCTGGTATTTATTATTAACAAAATATATAACAATATTTTTGTCCATGATTAAAAACAAGCGCATTAAAGTTCAATATCAACAGGAACATAACATCTGGCACTATTTCATTTGTACTGTAGAACAACTTAGGGACCGTGATTGATCGTTAGTTATTTATGTTTGTATAATTTTGAGAGTATTCTTTCTGTTATAGATTGTTACGCTTAATACCATGCTACGCTAAAAATAAATAATGATATAAATAGTGGCGTTAAATGAACACTAAGTGGATAGGGCAGAGCTGCGCGTTGACAATACTGAAAAGCTCAGTCAGCACCCATGTTGAGAAAATTATAACTATTACCTGAAAATAAAACGCAATGTTAGTACATACATACTCGACCTTATAAAAGAAACTTTAATGCGATGCCGTTTTGTTATAATATAACCGTCACAATCGTTTTCTACGAATCGATACGACATGCTTACGATAAGTAAAAAAAAAATTATGACCTGATCAGTATTAACAAAGAATTTCCTTTACAAACATACAAACAACTTTACTATTTTTATAATATGAAAATAATATGTTTTTATTCATACATTGACTGACAGACAGCGCACAGCCTAAACCGCTGGGTCTAGAAGCTTGAAATTTTGCACAAGTGCTCCATAAATAACAATGGTGAGCACTAAGGAAGGCTTTTTGAAAGTCACCCCCTAAAGGGGCAAAGAAGGGATGAAAGTTTGTATGGAAGTTGGCCAATTTGCCGATTGAAAATCTTATTTTATTTGAAGCATAAATAACAAATTCCTGTGGTATACTTACTTTAAGTGAACTAGAGGTAAGGTTAATAGGTCCTGATGACGGGCGGCACCGTCTTGCACTCCTGCGCGTTCAGCGTGTCGTCGATGACGGGTCGGTATGTCAGCTCCGTCTTGCCTGTCTCTACGTTGGTCTTAGCCAGCGTGTGCTTCCTCCAGTGCTTCTCGAAGGGAAGTTTAGTCTGTATTTGGGGTGAAAGATTTATTATTTATATTTTATGAATCTGAATAATACACTTGCCAATGAAAGTTGCAATGTACAGACGCCAGCACATCAAGTTACTAAAATCTGTCAAATTTCTTTAATAGATTTTCAACTTTATCGCTAAAACATAAGGTTCAAAGTTGATTGGGAAAATTTGACAGTTTCGGGTAGCTTGACGTGCTGGAGTCTGTACAAGAGTTTTTTTTTGTGTATTACGAAAGTCAATTTCTTATCAATTTGTGAATTTAATATATTATTGCTTTGTAGCATGGTTGTTGCCTAGTAGTGGACTGACAGGCGGGCTACGATATTATAATACTCGAGCTAATAATATTTATGCGGAAAACAGTTACTCCGGCTGTCTACAACACCAGTTACGATCTCAGACAATTAATAACCAAAACGCGAGCGACGCCGCGCGATACAGGTTTGTAACCAAATATGGTGTCCTAATTAGATGGCGCTATATTTTGAGAATCGATTATAATAGTCAGACGGCTATCACGACTGTCGAGCGTGTTTGTGGCATTATTATCATTTCCAGATTATTTGATGTCGCGGTTTACTAATCATACTAGCTGCGCCCCGCGCTTTCACCCGCATAAGTTTTGATCCCGTGGGAATATCGGGATGAAAAGTAGCCTATATGTTAATTCAGGGTGTCAGCTACCTCCATACCAAATTTTATTAAAATTAAACAAACAGCTGGACAGCTGTCCAGCTGTTTGTGCGTGAAGTAGTAACAAACATATAAACACACTCACACACTCACAAACTTTCGCCTTTATAATATTAGTGTGATTACTAACGGTCACGAACTCGGTGCTTTGTACTGTCAACCGTATGCACATAGTGACAATTTTACATCGACAGTGTCTTTGTACCCTAGCATCAAGGCCATTTTCGTGTAAAGACTGTCAAAGATCCACGAATGACAGCCGGGACCAACGGCTTAACGTGCTTTCCGAGGCACGGAGGGGTCTCGGTATGTAAAGATGTTCACCCATCCACAGACCAACCGCGGCAAGCGTAGCTTAACCTGATCGATCGACTTGTAGTTTGTGATAGGTAGCTTTTCAAATTTAGAGTCCCTACCCAGATTTATTATAATTGAACAATGTAATTGTGTAACCTCTGTTTGAGATCCAATAAATAAATAGTTGAAAGAAATACCGCACCTGTCCATCTAAAGGCTTGGCGTAGTCAAGTTCATCGCGGCGTGTCTTGAAGTCTTCACGCGCGTGCGCACCGCGCGACTCCTCCCGCGCCAGTGCCCCCTCCACGATCTGCACGGAGTTAATGAGTAGGTTCTGTAGCTCCAGAGTCTCGATGAGGTCGCTGTTCCAAATGAGGGAACGATCCGAGACTTTTACGTCTTTGATCTGCTTGTAGATGTCTTGGATGAGGCGTTCACCTGACAATAAAAGCTTTTTATTGTATATGTTGCAGTTACGACGCAAAAGGAGTATGCAAGGATCGTAGCAGGTGGCGTTCTATAGTTTTTGCTTACCCCCATGGGCAGAAGGTGTGAGTTTATGTATGCACGCACGGCTACACATAACCAGTATACGTCGACTTCTGGTTGTACGAAAAACCTATACAATGCGAGGACAGCTAAAACTGGAAATGTATAGCTTGATGTGTCGACGTGTGTACCTGTGTTGCAGGCAAGGAAATGGATGGATTGTAAGAGGAATGATATGAAAGAAAAGGGAGTGAATGAGAGCATGACGGTTGACAGGGGAGAATAGAAGAAGAAAACGTGTTCCGCCGACCCCGAGTAACATGGGGCAAGGACAGGCAGATGGTGATTGGATATGTTGCTGCGTTTTGTGGTGGAAGATGGATACATGAAATAGGAGATGGTTGCTAAATTAACACTTAGTGAAGATTTTAATTTGTGAAGCTGAATTATAAAAAAATGAGGTCTGAAAATGTCAGGTGTAACTTAGTGGGCTTATATTTTTTTTCACTTTACTTAGGATTTTTACAATGATACTCTGTAAAAAGATAAAGCCCCATAACATCCTGTATTTATTAAAGAGCTACAGACCTTCCTCGAGCGTGCTCTTCTGCCTGAACACGGCGGCGTTGGTCTGCATGCACTTCTGCATGCGCAGGCGCAGGTCGGCCGTGGAGATGGTGCCGTTCGCGTTTCTCACCTTGTCCAGATTCGCGATACTCGCCTCGCCGGAAGACTGTGCGAATATGTTTACGATTAAAATGGTGAAGGATAAGTAAGATAATATAATAGTAGATTGTTTGCCAAGGGAGCAAACAACTATTTTGAAGGCGAGAGGGATTCAAAGTACGTCACTCGAGCTTAAAATAGTGTTGCTCCCGAGGTGGACACTACTTTTTATCACCATCTATAAAAAAATAAGTAAGTGCGACTTATGAATAAGAATAGTACGTTTATTTATTTACATACTATAACTTGAGGAAGACATACTCATTTTTTATAAAACTAAGTAAAATCCTAATTTGAGTAAACAATTACGACCGAAGGCAGGATGCTTTTCGCGCGTTTTTTATTTTTCACATTTTTTTTTAATTTGACTCACGCGTTTTATTTTATCATACAGCCTGTTACTTGATCTCTTTGATGATTCGAACTTTTACAAACAATATCCACATTCCAAATTCAAATCACTTTTAGTCCCAAGGGATTAAAGAGCTATTTTAGTCCTTGTTTACGAAGAATACACTAGCTCTCATTGAATAGATGTGATAAAAAAATATATATTTACACATGTTTTCAAGGCCTGTGAAAACTTTCACTGTTTGCATTATTCCCTTTACCTATACAGGTTGTTAGGGACATCCATGCTCAAACTGTTACCACGACAAATTGCAACGCTGGGATCCCCCCAGCGATACAACGATGTAGCGTTACAGCCCTCGCGCCCCAACGTTACAATGATCATTCTAGAAACGCTGGGGGATTGCTATTTCTAGAATCATTCGCTAAAATCATGGTAAACTTTTGCGCGTCTACTAGTAGAGGATAAATAAATATATTTTGAAGGAAGATCCTTTAAACCATTTTAAAGTAACCTATACAATATATTGATTAGCAGCGGGTTCCAATTAAAATCAGTTAGTTGCATGTCATTAAAAATACAGTCAGTCAGCCAGTTTATCTACACTATTTTTTGTGCTAAAACACTGATCTCTGATGAATATTCTCAGTAGTATCGGGTACAATTTGTCCACTATAATCTAAGTGCGTAATTCTGCGAAAGAGTCCAGAAGGTCAAACTATAGTACAGATAAAGTGAGGTTATATGGTTTATAATGATATGTCTAGCTTTTCCTTTTGTCGACTGTTTTACTGGCGCGGGGAGATAAGCGCAAAGTAATGTACCTATGGAGAACGAATATATTGTTCTTTAATCCCGAAAAGCAATGAATGCGAGCCTTCTGCTTAGGGCATCGACTTCTTTTTGAGTTGTATTGTTTTTTTATTTGCTAGAAATCTTTATTGTTCTGGGATTCGCTAGATAAGCTTAACACTCTGATGCTAGAAATGGGTCCGCATCAATAGCTCATCGTATGGGGAACAAACGAACACTTCTGGCTCATCATCATTATAAACCATGGGCTAGGCTTTGCCGCTTTAATTAAGAGCGTTTACGCCGTACGGCATTTCATACAAACTTTCAAGCCCTTATTTTTCGAAATGAATGAACCGATTTTAATGAAACTTCATACGCATAAGCAGGATACAAAGGTCTTAAAAGTTACTTAAGAAGATTTTCGATAAATAGTGTTATAGCCAAAATAGACCGATTTTAAATTTTCCATAGAAACAGAGATTTCCAGTTATCTTTTTTTAAATAGGACATTTCGAAAATGTTCTCTACTAACTTTTTAGACCTTTGTATCCTGCTTATGCGCATAAAGTTTCATTATTCGGTTCATTTATTTCGAAAAACAAGGGCTTGAAAGTTTGTATCAAATGCCGTACGGCGTAAACGCTCTTAAATCACAACAGCAGGAAAAATTATTGTTAAAACACATTAGTTCTTTATCGACCTATGCATAACAACACGATATTAAAGGATTAAAAAAATACCGATCCCAAACGAGACTTTATCTGGCTTTTATAAAAACAAAAACCGGTGCCACATGAGGTGGAAAAATTGCGACGCGATGCCAACCGTCTTGGCAGGAATATTTTTGTATCTACATATCTACAAAGCTTCTTGCACACTCACAGCTATAAGACAGTTATGAAACTGTGAAATGAAATTTCATAAATTCATCACATAAATACTTACCTATTGCTATTCATAAGAAAAAATGCGACTGAGTTGCGCTGGCGCAAGTAACGTCTGTTCTATTGGCACTAGTTATAGCAATCGAGAAGACATTATTGGCTTAAAAGATTGGTACTGTACTGCTTATTAACAAAAAGATTAATATTTTGACCGTGGCATGATTATTTCTATTTAGGTAATTCGTGCTGATAGAATAAAAATTAAGAATAAAAATTATATGTATATCTCTTAACATAATTCAGTGACATGATTTCGCTATGTAATACTCAATTACAATAAACATGTTTACACTGTAAATTGTTTTCAATTTCCCTGTTTATGTTATCAGATGAAATCATTGATGGGTGTGTCACAAAATATTCCGTGACGTGTCAATGACGCGTACACAACGACAGATCCTATGACCAATAATATATATATAATCCATACATAATATGGAGCGCATCAATGACAACTCCTTAGTATATCATCTAAATTATTGAACGGCTGTTATTTTCAATGATTTAGATTTTTTAAAGAACTATTTAGCTAGAATAAAGATACCGAAACAAAACATGGTTGTTGTTATTATAAAATGCAAATAAAGTTATTATTTATAACTGATGCCAAGCGACTAAAATTGATGTTGTGACTTGATCAAGATGTCAGTTCAATATTAAGTTGTAATAAATTATGATCGAGGCAAGTTACCAGTCGTGTGTCGAAGGTCAATAATTGCCTAACTTAAGAATAAATTATATTTTACTTTAAATTAGATTTTTGGGTCTTGCGGCAGCGTTATTAAAAAGAAGTGATGCGAGGTGTTGTGATTGTGATGTTTCAGTGCTGAACTTTTTACTTGCAAGGAATAAACATGAACACTTTTTAGGTCCAACTCTGTTATTTGAGATGACCGGGCCAATAACTTCTACCAAAAAGGCTCTTTCAACAATATAACTGGAGCCATTCGAGTATGGTCGTGACAGGTCTTATGTCTATTGTGGTAATACACAAAATTTACATCAATATATTTGAGCTTAAAAAGAGACCTTGACCTCTGAGTATTTATTTATATTAGTGTTAGTCAGATAGGAGACGCTGGCGCCATCTAGTCTTTTTGAACAGCAACAGTCACAACATCACATTTGGCCCGTTTTTGTCTTTGTCACGTACCTACTTGATGTATGGCCTGTTCCAAAGTTATCTGATGAAAACGTAAACAAAGGATCAGAGAGCGTAACGGTCAAACGTAATGCGGATTTTTAGTGTCACTTATAAATAAAGTGATTTGACTATCTTAATGCTGAAACCCGAAATTATAATTTGTAAGTTATCGCCATAAAGATGTTTTTTTATTTGACAATTGAGGTTAATTTAATAAAATCAATTTTCGTCGATGATTTTACAATTACAGTTTACTAACGTTTTATAAACAATATTTAAAAAAAAAAGCGAGATATCATGGGTAATGTAGCGTGTGTAGTGGAATGCGGTTAGGCTTTCCCCTTAACCTTTTCGTTTTGTGTCCGTAAAGTGTATGACTTACGTCTTTAAGGGGTTCCTGTGCGTCACCCGGCTTGCTGGTCTCGGCGACGGTGAGAGCACACGCGCGGCCGAACACGACGATGTCGAGCAGCGAGTTGGCGCCGAGGCGGTTGGCTCCGTGCACCGACGCGCAAGACGCTTCGCCCGCGGCCAACAGGCCGGGGACGACGCGGTCTACGCCGTCGTAGTGGGAGATTACCTGTGTGGCAAAACATCCTCGTTATTAAGGCCCTTTAAACACGATGCCGTTGCTGCATCGGCTATCAAAACTCGCCGCCACCGCCGCAGCGCCGTGTTCATACAAATCCAAGGGCGACTGATGCAGTGGCGCCGCGGCGGCGGCGGTGCCGCTGCAGCTGCGGCATAATGTGTAAACGGTCTAACACAATCATGATCACATCCTTATATTTTTATGTTCAAGTTTCGTGAGACATGTTCACGTGTTCAAGTTCATTCGAGTACGAAATAGACATGGGTAGCTCGTGAGCGATTGATAGAAAATAGCTAGCTCTTTTTGATTGACGTCGCTCTCGCTCACTCACTGGCTCGCTAAATAGCTCACTAGCTCAGTACTTCAGCGATACACCGATGACTGACAGAAGTCACCGGCCGAACGGCTGCTGGCTCACTTCGGAATACTTCAGATCGTACAATACGTCATTGTAAACTTATCATGAGACATAAACCACTGCAAATCTATCTTTATGGTCATTGACTTAAAGTAGAAAATACTTTGGCACATAAAAGGAACCGCATTGGTGGCATACAAAATTACAATTTTACATAAATCAATTATGTTATGATACAAATATTATAACAAATACCAATACGACTGTTCTTACTATCAAACCGCCAAAAAAAAATTAATATCCGTAATAATTCGCGTGACACGAGTCAAATGAGCTAACAGTCGGTGTCTGAGCCACTGAGCTATAGAAGAGCTAGTGAGTAAAAAACTGGCCAAGTGCGAGTCGGACTCGCACACGAAGGGTTCCGTACCACAAGGAGAAAACGCCGAAAAAAACACGTTTGTTGTATGAGAGCCCCCCTTAAATATTCATTTTATTTTGTTTTTAGTATTTGTTGTTAAAGCGGCAACAGAAATACATAATTTGTGAAAATTTCAACTGTCTAGCTATCGCGGTTCTCGAGATACAGCCTGGTGACGGACGGGCAGACAGCGAAGTCTTAGTAATAGGGTTCCGTTTTTACCCTTTGGGTACGGAACCCTAAAAAGAGTCCAAACTTTCAAAGAGCTATTGACTATTGAGCGAGCCGAGCCGTCTCCTTCGACGCGCGTGCGGCGTGAGTCAAATGAGCTAACAGTCGGCGTCTGAGTCACTGAGCCATAGAAGAGCTAGTGAGCTAGAAGAGTAATATAGCTATTTTGAGTGAAAGAGCTAATCGCTCTTTACCTTTTCAGTGAGCTATTTCGCCCATGTCTAGTACGAAATTAATCGCAAACCAGATTCACATCGTTAGTAAATTAGTATGCACTAATAAAGATTCAAATATTTTATACACATTGCAAGTAGCGTTTGAATACGGTCTGTTCAAAAAGTATGTGACGTAAATGTAAACAAATGGATCAGAAAACGATCTGTCATGATGCCAATTTGTAGTGCCACTTACGGATAGTGCTTTGACTTGTTTATTTGAATACTTCACCCCGAATTTTTAAAAAGTTGTTTAAATCACCGTAATGATGATTTTCATTTGACAATTGAGATTTTCCAAATAACAATTATTGTTGGAAACAGTGGTGAGACATTAAATTGTAACCTTCTTAATACAGATGACTGTGTTACTTATACCCTATAGTCAGGATTGCGTAAGAATTTAACCTGAACAGGGTTTATTTACACTTTCATCAGGCACTCTTGGAACAGACATTAATTGTGACTTTGTGTGTTATTTCATGATTTGCGTCCGGCTAAGTGCAAAACTAGTAAGGCAACTTCTTTTTGCACAAAAAGAAACTTGTTTTTACCAAAATAGTTAAAAGGAGATAGTATTGTTTATCTGTCATTTTTCCTGTTCAATATTTTTGTAAGATGAAATTATTGTGTGTATTAAAATACTTATCGTCAATGAGTACTTTGTGGAACGCGCCAAAGGGTTGATAGTTCAATTATTCATTATGACACGTAGGAAATAAATGAATTTATTATTTGTTTCATAAACTCAAAGAGAACGCTCATAAAGCTGACCTCGGGGTGATAAGGAGCACTCCTCTAATTTCTATACGCATCTGTGCCAATATCGTGTGTCGTCATAATTATAAGTCGTTCATCCATATGATAGTGGAGGTCCACTATCATATGGATGAACGACTTATAATTAATTACCCACAGTAATTGGAGAATACTACATTTTTAAATGACAAAGGTAGCCACAAAAAATGTGCTTAATATATTCCTTAATTTTTTTTATTTTAATTGTTAGCTTGGTTTTCATTATTTAAGTACGCTTTGGCTAGTTACTGTTTTCTCAGAGCCATCGTCCGTCGTTTTTAAAGGTTGTGCCACAAAATACAGAGAGTACAGAAGGCAATCACATGTATGTACTTCAGTTTTCATACAGTACGCTAGCTGGTCGCGTTATGGTTGTCAACTTTGGTTTATGCACAAAAAACTATCGTGGTAGGTAAAGGCACTCGTATCTAGTTGTTTGATTTATTGTTGAGCTTATTCTACAATATTAAAACAAAACAATAAACATAGTATTACAATACAAAAAGTTTACACAACAAAAATATATAAAATTTTACATTTATCAATTTTCACTATCGAAAATCCCTATTAACTTCAAAACGGATTACCCTATTTACACAATTTATTTTTCCCTCTCTAAACCTATCAAATGACACTAAAATCAACACAATATCTACATGTTTTCAACTTATGTAATAGTTGGTGGCGTGAATTTACCTTACAAAAAAGTTACTTCGTTTATACTGATTCAAAATAGGAAACTATTGTATAAATCGAGCTTAGATAGCCATTTTTTGTTGCTCCACTTCATAGACGCGTGTTTCAAGCGGATGGCACTCACGCTCGCACTACTCCCAACCCGTCCGAGATAACGTGTCCGTGAGCGGTGTCTATGTGTGTGTTGCTCGAGCGCACTTTGTATGTAGATTGTCTTCTGTACTCTCTGTATTTTGTGGTTGTGCTCACCAATTAGCTAAAGTGAACCTTTTTAAAGTAGCTGTGCCGTTGTGTTTGGCTGCTATTGGGAAATCCTTAAGAGGAAATGGGTCGTTTCTCCATAGAAACGCTCTCGCCTGTTTTCTTTCTTGTTAATGATCATAAAACAATGTTTTTTTTACAGAATAATAAATATTAACTACTTGTATGGCCCCATGTTTTCCTTTTTGATGATACATTATTATTATAAGCACTAGAACCCTCAAAAAAACCCGATTTGAACCGCTGTCAACAGAGGCCTAGTGTACAAAGACAACTATTAATGAAAGAGAAAAACACAGGGACACAGTATATATCCTTCTTATTCAGTTTATGAAATATCTTTTAAATTGGTCCAATATTCAAGGAGGAAATAGGCGAGACCCAGGGAGACTTTTACTTAGGATTCTTCAAAAATCTCTCCAACCGCATTTCCTCTTAATAAAAAACCCCAATAACGCTTTTCTTGACCTGGGAATTCAACCCAGAACCCCAGGACCAGTAGTCGCATTTGCGACCACAAGTTCAACGAGGCTGTCTAACCGCGCGTTTACACCCGTAAGCAAGAAGCGATACTTGTTTTCAAAGTCTTACAAAAGACTTATCAAAAACATGTAGTTTGTAAGGCGGATTAATATTGAAGATTGTGCAATGATTGCACAAGAGTTTGAGCGAGTTTAACTTTTATTGCACCGTGTAGGATAAGTATTCCGCAGGTCTTGCTCACGCGAAATCATTGAAGTTTATGGGCCGTCAATGTTATTGCGTGAAAATAATGGATTGTTAGAGTGCAAGAGCTGATTCAACCATATAGCTCAAACTTATTGTTGGTATAGTATGTATTGAGTATGTTGTTTCAGACATGTCTTGTTAACTATTTCGCTCACCTTCTTGACATGAGAACTTGTTTTACGTGTAAACGGGATGTAGGGTAGGTACTAGGTACATATTTTATTCCTTGGTGTAAACGCTAGAAAAATAATAAGCAATACGTATACTGACCTCACCACGGAAGTTAGTGGGCGTGCCTCCCATGTTGTAATGCACAGTAGGCAACACAGGGATAGGTTCCTTGGTGACGTCGACTCCTGCGAAGATCATGGCCGTCTCCGAGATGCCGGGCAGACGCTGCTTCAGCTGTTCCGGGGGCAAGTGGTGCAGCTGTAAGTGCACGTGGTCCTTCTCGGGACCGCAGCCGCGACCTGGGAGGGACGTGGTTTTATTAGGGGTTGAAAGACATTCGATGTCCTTACTGTCTATTAAAGCCAAGTGCACATTATAGCCGCAACGGGCCACAGCGCCACGCATTTTTATACAAATAAAGCATGTCGTGCGCGTTGGTTCATAGAAATTGTACGAAAGTGATGAAGGAGAATTTTTGCATTCAACATTTTTCCGCTCCAATCTGCTTTAGTCTAGTACTTATACTACCTATTTATCTACTACTACTAATAGATGAATTATTAGATTGTGTTTGAATCAAATGTATTATGATGAGCGCAAATCCCGCCGACAAACTGTCACGGAGTTTAGGAGATGAGTTTATAATCTATCTCGCGAGATTATAAACTATTGAAAATTGTGAACTGCAATAAACCATTTACAATTTAACGCATGATTTTTCGATAGTTTAAAATCTGTCCATGGCACGGATTTGGTTTTATTATTTTTTTCTACAAAGCCAAAATTTCTGAGTATAAATAGGACACATCGATCTTTAGACAGAGATTGTTACACACAGGCATTAAAACCAACTTCGCAATTCAATAGAATTTTTGGCTAATAATTTTATCCCAGACAAAATATAACACCTACCTGTAACACGATACTATAATAAATGCTTTGTTTGACGTTTGTTTAATATCCAATAAATCACGTCGAGAACTGACTTTATTAGGTGATGAATATAGTTACAAGCAGGTGTAAAGAAATAACCTTCCACATAAAGTTGGCAATAATATGCAGATAAAACAATAGTTCAATTATTGAACTATTGTTTTATCTGCATAACCTTGCGGGTTATGTAACTGCGGTTATAAATGACGTTAAGGTATATGGACATGCGGCTAGCGCAAGTCATTAAACTGTTTATATTTACAGTCATTAAAGTGAAGTAGTATTTGCTACTTGCTATGTACTGCGGGTATTTTCCCATACAACCTTTTATAATGTAACTAGTTCTGAAGCTATTTTTCCGCAATGCGAAACATACGATGTCCTTATGTTAACTTAACCATTGAGGACCACTCACATTTCCTCTTTTAACATAATAATAATTAGTTATTGATTGAGTGAGTTATTGTTTACATCTTTATTTTAAAATTATCAGTTATCCTTTAGTGCGGTAGTCCAGCATTTAAGGAGACATGAGATTGGGTGCTGCGAAAGGTTTTTAGTTTAGTAATTTCTTTTCTTCACCGCAATGTGCGTTTTTATTTAGTCGATGCTTCTCTGAATTTGATTAAGGGTACTATAGATTAAACCTGTTATGGAGTACTAAAACTCTCGATTAAAGATCTATAAACATCTCAAGGTTCTTACCTTCCATGATCTCGACGGTCATAGCCCTGGAGACGACGTCGCGACTGGCCAGGTCCTTGGCGACGGGTGCGTAACGTTCCATGAAGCGCTCGCCTTTCGCGTTCACGAGGAATCCGCCCTCACCGCGGCAACCCTCCGTAATCAGGCAACCGGCGCCGTAGATACCTGGTATTTGAAGAAACGTGTTACATGGTTGTTTTTATTCTGCCCACGACTTCGTCCGCGTGAAAACGTCCTATGGACCTCGTCAATCTGTGAAAAAAAATTAGAAATCGGACGAGTACTCGTAGTTTCCTCCTTATAATATTACATTATTAACTAGCTGTGCTTCACGGTTTCACCCGCGTTAATTTGAGGAAAAACCTACTAAAATATATTCCATCCCCCTCATGACCGGCCGCCTTGAGGAGTTATGTTAAGATAGATAAGATCCCCATCATAAGATTTTCCTCAGAAAAAAAAAACTTCACAAGTTGAGACAAGTTAAATAATAGCATGTAATTATAATTCCCAGCAATAAAGAAGTACTCCATAATAGCTCGGTCAGACTTTTTGAGCGCCTGCCAAATTATTTAAATGTTATTTTGTTCACTTTCGCTATTTCATTTAATATAGGCGTTTGATGCCAAAAATATTATTACATATACAGGGTTATTGGTAAAACATTAACAACCTAAGAGGTCATTGTACTCATCATTATGAACAAATTTTACTATGGGACCAAACCTGAAATCGCCTGAAAAATCAGCAGTTCAATACATTTTGACGAGTTATACGAACAGGTTTGGTCTCAAGTATATTTTTAAGTATCATTTACGTGAAATTACACACGTAGGCAGTTTCTTCGTTTCATACTACATAACTTAAATGTAAAAATAATGCCCATAGTAACACAACATGCATTGAATTATTCTTACAGTTTATCGTAACGAACCGTTCAAAAAATAGACTCTTAAGCACGATTACGCTTGATTAATGTATTTTTATAGCCCACGTGAGAGATTAAATAGTTCGTGTCATGATTAAAATGTTTTTCTTTTACTTTCTAGTATGCAGAAATATGGGCATTTTTAACACGGCGATAATGTTATCTATCTCATCTGCCGAGCCTTTTCCAAATTATGTTGGAGTCAGCTTCCAGTCTAACCGGATGCAGCTGAATACCAGTATTTTACATGGAGCGACAGCCTATCTCATCCCCTTGGGTAAGATTGGTTGTCAGACTTTAGGTCTTCTGACTGTAACCAAAGATCCACGAATGACAGCAGGGACTAACGGCTTAACGTGCTTTCCGAGGCACGGAGGGGTCTCGGTATGTAAAGATGGTCACCCATCCACAGACCAACCGCGGCAAACGTAGCTTAACTTGATCGATCGACCTGTGCGGCTGTTATTATTTAGCCACGGGCCCCTCTCTCTTATCTATCTATTCCACTAATAATAAAGCTTAAGAGTTTGTTTGTTTGAATGCGAACTCTGAAATTACCAGTCGGATTTGAAAAAATCTTTGTGCATTTAATAGCTCAATTCTCGAGGAAGTCTACAGGCTATTAACATCACGCTAGTATGCTTAGGAGCCAAGCAAAACGAAAAAAGGCAGACAGAACGCTAAGCGGAAACGACTTATTATCCGTGGAATAAGAAATTTCACGCGGACCAAGTCACAGGCAGAAGCTAGTATTTTATAATCATAAATTATTCGTGTCAATACGTTAGAGGAAAATTAATATGTTTTTGGTGTCCAAGGTACTGTTGTTTTTTTTTTTTTTTGAAAACACTGATAAAAAGTCAAAATGTTTATTTTCGTCGTCTATTCCTTTTACAGATTATCTAATTGGTACATGGCCAAGTCACTTGGCGTATTCATACAAAGAAATTATCACATGACTTTGACGTCATATTAGCAAAATTGTTTCAAAGTAGACTTCTATGTATTTACGTACGTCAACAAGTTGTGTATTAGTATGTATTTGTTTAACTTTTCGCTTTAATATGCAACAAGATTATGTTTATGTAGGTCATTAAACATCAGCACAGTTTGACGTCATGGTATATTTTTTTATAATTAATCGTTGTTAGGTTCAGTTATCAATACAGATTTATTAATCTTAGCGTGCCTAAGAATCTTAACAATACTGCTGCCTGACTCTAGAGTTGATATAATGAAAGCATCGATTTTTTAAACCTACGATAACTAGGCACGCATTGGTTTCGATTAGATTTTTTGGTTTATTCCCGGTCGTCCCCGCCCCGTCGTCCCACTGTTCATTGTTCACTCTTGCTCAGAAAGTCGTAATTAAATTTTTTTAACAATCCGTAAAATCTCTTATTGAAATCCCCATTATTGCATTTTGAGTCTCGCTCTATAGCAGAACGAGTGAGAAATAAAAAGTTCCAATCGTCACCCGTTTCTCTGTCTGTGGATGGGGACTTAAACTTTTTTTCCCCACTCGTGCCATGTGGTCCCCCCACATGAGACCGACCCCGAGACGACGCGGCGGGGACGACCGAGAATAAACCGATTTTTTATCGGAGGCGGATTTCGTGATATCGCTATTGAATTATGACGTCATGCTACAAGCTTGTTGTTGCTCTAATCGTGATAAAAAATCATCATCCCCTATAGCAAAAAAAAAAAAAACGGTCGATTTTAGATAACAAACATTGTTTTCACTTTTATCAAATGCGTTTTTTTGTCATTTTCTATTGGGAATCTGTGATAGACTAGCGACTTACCGGTAGGGTGGAACTGCACGAACTCCATGTCTTCGTTCTGCAGACCAGCACGCGCCGCCATGGCCGTGCCGTCGCCCGTGCAGGTGTGGGCAGACGTGCAGCTGAAGTACGAGCGACCGGTGCCGCCTGTTGCTAGGATTGTGTTCTTAGCTTGGAACCTATGGACAACGAGCAGCTGTAGTACCTTTAAATTCATTATTCATTTACTCTTTTTTATACCCCATAGTTGTATAACGGGCTGGTGTCCGGAACTCCACGACCAAGCGTGTATTTTTGCGTACGGCTGGGATATTGACCATTCGACCTACTCCAGCTCCTCAAGAGAGGCCAGCAGGGCTTGGTGTTACCGACGATCTCACGGAGAGTACATGGGTTGCCAAAGTACTTTGCCCACATATACCATAGGTAAGTTGATAATGCACATGTGGCGATCTTTTCTATGAAACCTTTGGATAGATGGACTGAAGAAAAGGAGAGAGGTATTGGGTAGTCGGGTGAACAGTAGTGGACTAAGGGTTTGAAATGAACTTTGCCAGACAGCTACCACTATTCTGAATAGTATGTGTTGTCAGTTCATTCATTTATATTTTACTAGCTTTTTCCCGCGGCTTTGCTTGCGTATTTTAGCCAATTTACACAACATCCTCATAATTTATGCCTATGTGTAATTCTGATGTATAAGCTATATGACTGTGAAGTTTCATCGAAATCCGTTTAGTAGTTTGTGCGTGAAAGAGTAACAAACATCCATGTATTCATCCTCACAAACTTTCGCGTTTATAATAGTACTAGCTTCCGCCCGCGGCTTGGCCCGCGAGGTATGTCGATAAAAACTATCATATGTCCTTCCCCGGGATGCAATTTATCTCTCTGCCAAATTTTATCGAAATCCGTTTAGTGGTTTAGGCGTGAAAAGGTAACATACAGACAGACAGAGTTCCTTTCGAATTTATAATATTAGTATGGATGCTTAGTGCTAAAACACACGAGCGACACACGTCGACGGCTGTTTTTGAATACGTTGCTTAAGGTGAATGGGTAGTTGAGACCGCGAAATTCAAATTTTCTTACGTTATTTGCAATTTGCAGGTCAGTGTCAGGTTAAAACTTGATCAAAATATGATTCGCGACAATAACAGGTACATATTTAGAGAATTTTAATCATTAGAATCATTAATACATCTTTCTAAGTTAGATTTCTACCATTAACACTTTTCCTTAAGAGATTGGTGGTTGGTGGTAGAAATCTAGCTTAGAAATATATTTTAACTGACCTGCAAATTGCAAAAAACGTAAGAAAATTTGAATTTCGCGGTCTACTACTATCAGTACTATCCATTCACCTTAAATACACGAGCGGCAAGTTGTCGACGGTTGACGCGTGCCGCTCGTGTGTATGCACACTTAGGCAACTACCTAGGCACTTAGGGATAATTACATAGACCCTACCGCTACCGGTAAGTTACCTAGCTATAGAGCCGAGATCTTATTTACATATCAGTTTGGGAAAAAACAACACAACTGATATCTGTTTATTTGCAAAATATAATAGCAAAAACAACGCGCATACAGATTAGAATTATTATCCGATAATAATTTCAGAAAAATTCCCAATAAAATAAACAAAAACAAATCAATCGAGTACACAGTACATAAATATTTGTTGAAGATAACAATGTTGTTTGTGTAAAGCAATTCGCGTGATTTTAGCGATACTCACTATCTTCGAGACTGTTTTAAGAGAATAGATTTTTTTCCTCGAAGATATCTGTTTGCAAACGAAGTTTATTAATTCAATGAATACCTACAAGACATTTTCCCTGTGTGACAATCCCTTATGTTAGTATTTATTCAAACAGGCATAGGCCGTCAGATAAAGACATAAAAACTGGCCAAGTGCGAGTCGGACTCGCACACGAAGGGTTCCGTACCACAAGGCAAAAACGCCGAAAAAAACATGTTTGTGGTATGGGAGCCCCCCTTAAATATTTATTTTATTTTAATTTTATTATTTATTATTAAAGTTAAAATACAAGTGAGTATTTTGTGAATATTTCAAGTGCCTACCTGTTGCCATTTTTGATATCGAGCAAAAAAGGGCAAAAAAATCGCGTTTGTTGTATGGGAGCCCCCCTTAAATATTTATTTTATTTTGTTTTTAGTATTTGTTGTTATAGCGGCAACAGAAATACATACTTTGTGAAAATTTCAACAGTCTAGCTATCGCCGTTCTTGAGATACAGCCTGGTGACAGACAGACAGACAGATGGACAGACGGACAGACAGCGAAGTCTTAGTAATAGGGTCCCGTTTTTACCCTTTGGGTACGGAACCCTAAAAAGAGGCTAAATTCGCAAAGCGTGATGTAGTTCTGCATTTTTGGTATGTTGTATGGGTCTCTTAGGGTAGTGTGAATTCAAATTTGCAACTTCGAAAAACCTGTGGAACCTGAAAAAATCGAGAAAATCTTCGAAATTTTGAGACTTTTTTCACTATTTGCTCTCCAGGGCCAAAACTATGCATTGTTTGCGAACAATGTTTTCTATACTTATAAACTGTATTAAATTACCTACAATTTGAGCACAATCGCAGCACTATTGACCCCATAGGAGCCAAGCTATGGCACTTCGAAGATGACCAATTTTTCTCGAAAATTAGCCTAACAGACTCAGAATGCCGAAAACACAGTAAGTATAAAAAAATTACTCGGAGTTCATTGTATTTAAAATTAGAACGATAAGAATGTGGAGCAGTCACGTTTGTTATTGAGATCGATAAAGAGACCCTTATTAAGTTATTACTGATTGGTCCGGATCATTATCGTACAGTCAGCAAGAAAATTTTATTGACTTGCGTGTAATTAATAAATAGACGGCGTGTCTTGTATTGAAACATAAGTTTCACACGCCGCGTCAGTGTGCCCATGTTTCACATTCATAACCAAAAAAATGTTTAAATGTGGCAAAAACAATTCAATCTTTAATTATCTTATTTGGATTCTGAATAAGGATCCTAATGTCATTTATATACTTTCTGCAATGTTGCTACTGACAAAAAATTCGAAAGAGAAATTTAAAAAAATTGGCCCAGTTTTCTGTCTGATTCAATGACCGAGATTAGAATGGTTTTCATACCAATTGGCACTGAAAAGCCTAGTCTCTCAGACAACAATAGTCTGACCGTACCGTTATCTGCGTTTGTTACTTGCGTGCTACTCACACGCTTTTCATAGTCATTTCATGTATTGCGTTGTACAGAGAAGCACATATTCGACTACTCTAAAATAAACACTACACGGTGACCGTGCTATAATACGCTAGAACAGCAAACAATGGGATTGCTTGATATCTAGGACGCCACTTTTTGGTTTGTAGTTTTTATGCAGGGTAAGTGGAGCGAGAGTAATGACCTTAAGTTCATCAACCGACTTTCAATGTAGCGACTTTCACAGACAACGAAAGAGGATAGTAAAACCATGTTGTGTGTGTGTGCCTAGCAAGCAATCCTTGAACTCTTCTGATGTGTTTATGTTTCATAAAAAATTAGGCCCGCGCTTGTTTCGATTTTTTTGGTACTTACATCTTATCAATTTACGGGCCCAGTACTGTAGTAGTGTAGTGTACGTTAATTGGACCCAGCCTATAATAATGTATATTTCCAGCTAGTGCAAAGTTTTTACTTTTTAGGGTTCCGTACCCAAAGGGTAAAAACGGGACCCTAATACTAAGACTTCGCTGTCTGTCCGTCTGTCTGTCACCAGGCTGTATCTCAAGAACCGCGACAGCTAGACAGTTGTTTTCACAAATTATGTATTTCTGTTGCCGCTATAACAACAAATACTAAAAACAAAATAAAATAAATATTTAAGGGGGGCTCCCATACAACAAACGCGATTTTTTTGCTCTTTTTTTCACGATATCAAAAATGGCAACAAGTAGGCATTCGAAATATTCATAAAATACTCAGTTGTATTTTTACTTTAATAATAAATAATAAAATGAAAATAAATATTTAAGGGGGGCTCCCATACAAAAACGTCATTTTTTGCCTTTTTTTGCTCGATATCAATATTATAGGTAACAGGTAGGCACTTGAAATATTCACAAAATACTTAATTGTATATTTACTTTAATAATAAATAATAAAATTAAAATAAAATAAATATTTAAGGGGGCTCCCAACATACAACAAACATGTTTTTTTCGGCGTTTTTGCCTTGTGGTACGGAACCCTTCATGTGCGAGTCCGACTCGCACTTGGCCAGTTTTTTGTCTGTTTAGCAAATTCTTGACATGAGCAAGCTATAATAAAATAAAATCAGCCATGTTCCCACTACAGGGACACAGGCCTCCTCTCTGTGAGAAGGAATCACACTAATATTATAAAGGCGAAAGTTTGTGAGTGTGTATGTGTCTATAATATGTTTGTTACTTCTTCACGCTCAAAAGGCTGGACCAATTTTGATAAAATTTGGTATGGAGGTAGCTGACACCCTGGATTAACATATAGGCTACTTTTTATCCCGATATTCCCACGGGATCGAAACTTATGCGGGTGAAACCGCGGGCCCAGCTAGTGGTTCATAATCCAACACGCGGGCCCAGTGCGGGTTGGCGGCTGAGTCCGTCTAGCGATAGCGCAGGCGGGACGGTTTTTTTTTATATTCCTAAGAATATTTATTTAATTTAATACGGTTTCGATAAGAACCGGTTAGTTTCCTTAGTCCGGTTTTCTACACTGGAAACCGGTCTTCAACATAAATTTAAATTGAGGATCTTGGGTTCGACATTCTACGTTCATCAGGAAGTATATTGGACACCTTCGTCGGCTCCGGGATCCGGGACTCTTATAGTCCCTGGCGCCTATTTATTAAGTAATCATATTCTAAATAACTGGAAGGTTACCTACTTGGGTTTCGAACCCACGGCCTACAACTTTTCAGTCTGTGCCGCTGCCACTGGACCACCACTGCTGTAAGCGTAGCTGCTGTAGCTAAAGCTATAGTACAATTTATTATTAACACATACCTGTGTAGTGTTCCATCTTCAAGGTTGATAGCGATGCATCCTTTGCACGTTCCATCTTCCATAAGCAAGTCCAGTGCGAAGTATTCGATGAAGTACTCGCAGTCGTATCGAAGAGACTGGCCGTAGAGGGTGTGCAGGAGTGAGTGTCCGGTTCTAGACGACAGAAAAAGAACAAGAAGAATATACTAATAGTTTTATGTTACAATTAAAATGGTGCCTGTAGGACCAACTTCCTGAATATTGTGACAGAAGCTATTGGCTTTTACATTGGAATTCAATCAGTATTTATTTTATGTAAGTACATTTGCAAGTATTTCCAAACTTGATGATGATGAAAACAATGTATATCAAAAGCTACCATTAATCAAGTTTGGGTGGGGGTAAGGATTGTATTTCATGAGTATTGCTTTTATTGGGGGGCCCGTGGCTTAAGAATAACAGTCGCACAGGCCGATCGATCAGGTTAAGCTACGCTTGCCGTGGTTGGTCTGTGGATGGATGACCATCTTTACATACCGTGACCCCTCCGTGCCTCGGAAAGCACGTTAAGCCGTTGGTCCCGGCTGTCACTCGTGGATCTTTGACAGTCGTTACGGGTAGTCAGAAGCCCGAAAGTCTAACAACCAGTCTTACCAAGGGGTATCGTATTACCCAGTATCTGGGTTGTGGAGGTCAGATAGGCAGTCGCTCCATGTAAAATACTGGTATTCACCTGCATCCGGTTAGACTGGAAGCCGACCCCAATATGTTTGGAAAAGGCTAGGCAGATGCTGATGATGCTGCTTTTATTGATTTAATACTTTAATTTAATTAGTGCTTGAAACTGAAGTCTTTAAATCTTACGAAGCCATAAACCTATTATTATCTGATTAATCTATCTTTTAGGGATTTTGGGCTTTAACTCGTTGGAGGTAAGAAGAGGCTTTGATCAGCTCACAGTAGCCTGTAAGACCTTACGGAGACATATCGACTGCCCAGAGCTCCATGGCGTGTTCTGCCGGCTATTTGTGCCCGGCAAATACATCGGATACCGTCACAGTCTATCTGCACTACCTGTTTGCGCAACTGCCATCTAAAACTGTAGCCAGAGCCGAATCCCCAGTCTGTTGTTCTCTAAAGGTGCTAAATGCCCTTCTGACTGCCAACCCTGAATGTGATAATTATGTTTGCGGATGAATGGAGTAAAATTATGCGTATATGTCTGGTGTTCTATGAGAGAAAGTATGCAAGCGAGTCCACTGTGACATGTTAGTTTTAAATGTAAACTATATTTAACATGATTATTGTCAACGTAATAATTATTGTGTCTGTGTTAATCAATGTAATTGGTATTGTACCGTTTTAATTAACTGTAAATAAATAAAATAAACGTGATGAGTCTTGTTACACCCTGTATGTAGTAGATATGAATATACAGGCTGAATTTTTCAAGTGGGCGAGGATAGCCAAATCAGAAACTATGAGGAATAGCGTAAAGTACTCAAAGGAGTCGCGGGCTCGATTTTGATGAAAACTAAAACTGCATCATTGGATTTTTGAAAAATTAATATTTCTAGCCAGGAATCGAACCCGTTGATTTTGATAATAAATAAAAACACTATTATTACACCACTCGATAGTGTCCCTAATAAGGATCAAATTCTGGGAAGTAAAGTTTGCCGTATGTCATTATCCAATGATGCAGTTTTAGTTTTCCTTTGAGTACTTTACGCTATTCCTCATAGTTTCGGATTTGGCCATCCACACCCACTTGAAAAATTCACCCTGTATATTCATATCTACTACATACAGGGTGTAACAAGACCCGTCACGTTTATTTTATTATGTATATATGAAAGGGTATATACCTGTCAGCGACAGCACAACACCTATGCGCCTGGCCTCCCTTGCCGAACTTGAGGGACTGTCCTCCGAAGGCTCTCTGGTAGATCCTCCCCTCGGGGGTGCGGGAGAAAGGCATGCCATAGTTGTCCAGCTCGATGACAGCGTGTGGTGCCTCCCGAGTCATGTAGTGGATGGCGTCCTGCGACAAACATTTTGGTAAATGAAATGTAGGTAAAAAAGACCTGATAGGTCCTTATTCTATAACACCTATCAGGTTTCTTTTAAACTACCTTTCAGGTATAAGGGCCGAGACACACCGAAATGGCAGCGGCCGGCAGCGGCCGCCAGCGTCGCCGCTGGCAGCCGTTGGCGGCCTCGCGCAACCTCCCGTCCCGTCGCTAGACCACAGAGAAATGGTGCGCTCAGTCAATGTTGCGACGGGGGCGGGGGTGAGGAGCGCGCAGCCGCGGGCGGAAACACCAACAAGACGCGCGAGGCGCGCGGCCGCTCGCGTCACCGCGGGCGGCCTCGCGACCTTTTCAAGCGATACTGGTCTTTTTATTAAGTATGTAGTTAAAGTTTAAAATTATTTCACACTGAAAGTGCTCGCCGCGTCGCTGCCGGCCGCTGGCATTCCGGTGTGACTCGGCCCTTATAGGTGTAAACAGGGAAGTTAAAGATTTAATAATAAAATTCCTTCTATGATACACCAAACTGTAAAATAGGTAGTGTTTTCCCTAAGCCGGCTAGATTTTACATTACAACAACAAAAAAAAAATTAATTTAAAAAATAAAAAAACCCGACTGCGAAACTGAAAAGCTACAAACAAGCCCATTTTAAATTAAATAAAAGTTGGAAGCAGGCGGGACCCATTTGAATTTGAAAATATAATAAAAATGGTATGGGTCAGCCTGCTTCCAACTTTTATTTAATTTAAAATGGGCTTGTTTGTAGCTTTTCAGTTTCGCAGTCGGGTTTTTTTATTTTTTAAATTAATTTTTTTATTTACAGCTTTTTAGTTTACAAATGTAAAATATTTCGCAAACGATTTAGTTCTTGGTACGTGTTTTTTACGATTTGTCACTTCGAATTACTTTTAACCATATAAGTTATATATATTTTTGTAATCACCTTTTAAAACCCTTTATTTTGATACCCCATTCGAAAGGTTTCGAGAAAAAAAAAAAATTTTTTTGAAGACATATTTCGCCAAAAATCGGCCATTTTAATTTTTTTTTCAATTTTGATATACCCAGTGTCACTCTCAGAATTAAGACGAATCTAACGGCACCTCTCAAGCTGAAATCGATCAAGCCGTTTAGGCTACAGAGCGTGCCAAAGAAATATACATACATACATACATACATACATACATACATACATACATTCGAAAAACATAACCCTCCTTCTGACGCAGTCGGGTAAAAAGGTGTGACATTACACTAGTGAAGATGGGATGAGCCATCTTAATTTTAAAATTTATGGTTAATAGATTTTGTTTTTCTATCATGAAAATGTCTGTTTAAATAATGTAGTGAGTGCCTTCACACTATAATAAATTCTTATTTAAACAGGTGTTTAATATTATGCTAATAAATATTTTCTGCTACGTATAAACGTAGCAGAAAATATTTAAGTATTTAAGTACCTAGATTGTATTGGACAAGATAACAAATTACTATGCTTCCCATTCACTGTCCTGTAAATTTCTTAAATCGCGCTTTACAGTTTTTTAATGGTTTTGTTTTTTTGTCATCTAATGTATATTATACTAGCTTCCACCCACGGAATCGCCCTCGAGATATGTCGATAAAAACTATCCTATGTCCTTCCCCAGGATGCAATCTATATCTCTGCCAAATTTTATCGAAATCCGTTCAGTGGGTAGGTACAGACAGACAGACCGAGTTTCTTTCGCATTTATAATATTAGTATGGATTGTTTGCCTTTTAGTCTGTGCTAAATAAATGCACAGTCGCCAGCACGTCAAGCTACCCGAAACTGTCAAATTTTCCCAATCAATCTTGAACCATATGCTTTAGCGATAAAGTTGAAAATCTATTAAAGAAATTTGACAGATTGTAGTAGCTTGATTTGCTGGCGTCTGTACTTAGTTTCTTTCTCATAATACAAAAAATATCTGTGCATTCCAGCTTCGTTTGCGTAGGACTGGCAGTCTTGAAACGAACAATTTGTGTTTATTACCTATGTCTCTTTTGTCTTGTTTGTATAGTTAGATAAGGTTATTCGCTTCTACTACCTGCGCGACGCTGACGCGACCGCGTGATTACGACATCGACAGGGGTGTACGTAAAGTTGGCGGTTCGCGTCGCGACAGAGACAAGCGACCGAGACAAGAGACTGAGACGGGAGACCGCGACCGTTACTTGACTTTAAGTAATGTAGGGACAGAAACTGTCTCCTGTCTCTGTCTCTGTCTCGCTCGCAAACTGATGCCTATACATTGCTTAAAGTCAAGTAACGGTCGCGGTCTCTCGTCTCAGTCTCTTGTCTCGGTCGCTTGTCTCTGTCGCGACGCGAAACGCCACCTTAAGGCGTGCCCGTGCCCTCATGGGGATCATTGTGCCGCAACAAAAAATAAATGACATACAATGTAGATATGACGTCAAAATACCGATATGCGAGACCAGCGTGGTAGTTGGGTAACACACTATCAGTAGCAATGGCTTTTATTTTGCCAGAAGAGAAGAACTATGCCAGAATGCCTATTATACTGTAAAAGACTATATTGAGGACAAAAAGGCTTGGGATTGAGCTGCTCCAATAGATTTAGACAGTGAATGTTGTTTTTATTTTTTATTTTGCTATTTTACACTTTATTTTTTTTTAAATCTATTTACTTATACAATGACATGTACATTTACTGTATAAAGTATAATATTATTTTAATTATTGAGAATGTGAGGACTATGTGGGTCATTGTTTCCCTTAGATTAAAATCTAAGTTGTTTCCGTTTTAATCATGGTCTGGCAGTTTGAGTAGTTTATGCGGCCTATCCAAATGTCCTGACTTTGGTATTGATCGTCGAATCGTTGAGCGTTGAGCTGCACGGTTACTGAGAAATTCGTGCACTGATTGGACAGGTCCACTCAATCTGTGTGGTTATTTCCTTAAAAAATCATTTCAGACACCAATCTACATGGTCCATAAAGATTGAATGATGATGTCCGGATTTTTTATATACACATTGACATTGATGAATTTTATTTATACAATGACATGAATATTTACTTTGTAAAGTTTTTTTTAAATTTACTTAGTTATTGTGAATGTGAGGACTTTGTGGGTAGGTATTTCATTTTTTTCTGTTTTCCTTCTTAAAACTAACCGTTTTAATCATGATCTGGCAGTTTGAATAATTTACACGGCCTACCCAAATGTCCTTTCTTTGGTATCGTTCGTCGAATCGTTGAGCTCCTCAAGTTCTGAGTTGAGCTGCACGATTTTTGACAAATGCGTGCACTGATTGGACAGGTCCGCTCAATCTGTGTGGTTCTTTCTTCAAAAGACCATTTCAGTCAACAATCTACATGGTCTTCACACGATCTGACCAAGATTTTGTCTGGACTTTAAAAGAGACTGTGACCTCTGAGTTTGTTTCGGCCTTTCTTCTCAGAATAGTCAGATACGAAACGCCGACCTCATCTAGTTTAAAAAATATATATAATTGACGTGTAAAAGTGTTTGTACAAACCTACTTACAGAAAATAAATCATTTATCATTGCGTTATTTACGTTGTCGAGCAAACAAATTGTTCAAACATGAAGCAATGGATTAGCAATATCTTTCAAAATGATTCAGATTGATAGTGTGTTACGCAATTGGTGTGCTGTCTGTAAACATATTCCTAATCATGTTGTTTATTACTGTGAGACTGTGAGAGTAAAAGTGAGAAGACTAGTTAATTATAAGTGCAAACTACTGATTTACGCACTCAGGCACGTAGGTTTATAGTCCATAGTACCTACGTTGTAGAATGGATGGAAAATGCCGCGAAGCTAGATCAATGCTTAATTAAATATACACGCTGCCAGTTTAAGATAACACGAACATTTTTGAGAGTAGACTACCAAACCTGTTATTAGAAAATTTGTATCATGACGATGCTGTTTCAAAAGTTGACTGCACATTTACTCTGTTAAGTTAATGTTACATAATTATAGGTACACAATGTCATTCAATATGGGCTGTATGAAACAATTTTATATGGTTGTCCATATTGTTTTAAAGCATGTGTAAGCCACATATTATTATGGTAATTATAACAGCACACATTGCCATAGGTACCTACATTTTCTTTAAGTTAAGTTATCCAAATTCTTCAAATGACAACTGAAACTACGTCCATCATTAAAAAATTAGATCCGATTCCTCTCTGGAGATTTCTGCCATTCCAGTAGAAATCTAGAATTGACCAACATTTCATATTTTCATGATGCTTGAATATTACTATATTAAATGAAATTACATTCTTGTTATGTTTTAGAGAACCAAATTACGAATATACTTTGGGGCTTTTATTATTCACAGCAGTAAGTACTTTGTTTAGACATCATCTATCAATTTAAAGATAGCCTAGTGTGCAGAACATATCCTGAATAAAATAATTATGTGTGTTTAATAATGAATTAAATAGTTTTATTCAATGATTTACAATAAGTGAGTACTAACAGGAGATTTGAAAAATAAGGAACTGCATAATGATTCATAGACAATATTCTATGAATTTTGGATTGAAACATTTTAAGATCTAACTATAAGAATGTTACAAAAATATCTGATCATATTTGCTTGGCCAATATTGACAATTGACTCACACCACTTTGGTAATTGGTGTGCAAATACAATTTTGATATTGCTTGTCTATCACTGATGTATAAATAGACTATGCAAAGACTGAATTTACTGAAAAATAACAAAATATAGTAAGAGTGATTAATCTGATAATAATGGTGATATGGTGATTTCAATAAAAAAAAGAATTTTGTTAATACCTCACACACAGTTGTTTTATTTCATTTCAACATCTATCCACCCTTATTGAAAAACTCTTTAGTAAAATTGTTTATTTACCTGATCTCCTAGCCAATCAGAACCCTTGACTGTGTCGTACATGTGCCAGAGCCAGTTATCTTGCTCCATGTTACCTGAAAGATTATGTAAAGTTAGACACCAAGGTGTTAAGTTCTATGGCCCATATTACAGAACCTTACTCGAAACACAAGCATTACTTAAAATTCGTTTAAATCCATTTGATTGGTTTAAACTAGTTTTAAGTAATGCTTAAGTCTAGAGTAGGGTTCTGTAATAGGGCCCTATGAATCCTTAAAGATTAAGTCAGAAAAAAAAATTCATGACTAGCCTTGAATTTCTGTCATAATTTTTTTGTATATTCTATTTCTAAACAAATAGAACTTACCTCAGACGTATTTAAGAAAATCATGTTTCATTTTGTGACTAAAGATAAAAACTACAAATATAATGTTTAAGTAATATGAAAAATTACCTTTTTTTTTTTTTTTTTTTTTTTTTTTTTTTTTTTTTTTTTTTTTTTTTGAGGATGGGAAATCATCAAATGACTCCTCCCGCTCTGGGTGGAGCGGAAGGGATGAAAAAATGAAAAATTACCTAATGCAGCATTTATTCCTCCTTGAGCAGCAACAGTGTGGGACCTAGTAGGAAACAGTTTGGTGACAACAGCAGTCTTGAAGCCCTCCTGCACGAGACCAAAGGCAGCACGTAGGCCAGCTCCACCGGCTCCTATCACTAATGCATCATGCTTATGATCTATAACCGTGTAGGCCTTTGAGGTATTTGAGTTTACTGAGGCATCTTTGATTGGAGTAGCACCCCCCACTGATAAGTGTAGGTTGCGGTATAAATATGAAGCCTGAAACAATTGAAATATATAGCTGTTGAAAATGGAACTGAATTCATCATCTTCCTAGTCTTTTCCTGACTAATTTTAGGGTCAGCTTCCAGAAAATGGAACTGTTTTATAAAAAACAATTATACACAATTTATTCACTAGCATTTTTAGCATGAAATGAAAATGGTGCTTGCATATTCAAGTACTGTTTTAGGTCAGTGGGTCGTCTTATCTTTATAGCATAAAATACCGCCCCTAAGACGACCCACTGACCAATATAATACCAAATAGGTAGTTGCACATGTAGTTGTTACCTTCAAGTGAAATATAAATATACTCAAATTGTTTTTTTTTGCAAGTAAGAGAACCTAAGGTAAGTAACCTTAGAATTTTTGCCATAGATTTTGGGATGACATAATGAAATCAATAAACGTAGTAAAAAATATTACTCAATATTTATTTGTGCAAGTACCACATTTTCCAAATTTGCTATCATACAAAAAGCTGGTTTAGAATTTTGTAAATATTTACAAAAGATTCTGGGCCTTTCTAAATTACCATGTGAGTACCTATCAGTTATAGGGAAAATTTCAGTGGATTGTTCAAAACATTTTTTTATCGATTACATAACGTTATCACGAATATTGTCAATAACATCGATATACGAACTCACCAATGAAGCTGGGCTCCGAGAAACGGCTACTTTCATTAATGCACTCATGATGGAACTCTCTGTCCGCACCACGAATACAATTTTATTGTTTTTCGGCAATCAGAAATCACATTCACGAACACTACTTCGCTCAGTTCGCTTGGCAAGCTGTCACAAATGACAAAAGTTGACGTTAGTGACGTATCTACGGTATCAATGTGGTATCAATAGATCGACGCGCTTTTCTCGCTCGAGTTTTCGTCACAGCTTTTCTTACTACTGCGGTACTCAATTATTTTTTGTTAGCCTGGTGTACGGTCCTACAGTTGGGAAAAGACCTCTATTTTTTTTGTGAATTCAGTCTTTAAGCCTACAAAAATATCCAAATTGCAACACCACCTTCCCCACCTGGAGGTCCATGTCCATGCAATTTGGATATTTTTGCACTATTCTGCCAGAATAATCAACAGACGCAGACAGACAGACAGATAGCTATAAGTGACTTTGTTCATGGGAGGATTCCTTTGGGCGCCCGGCCCAGCGAGTGACCATCCTTGCCAATAAGTGCGGATGCATACAAGCGAGACGGCCAACCGAGTTCTTCTGCAGCCTGACTATTGTTTCCCCAACAGGCAATAATAGTTATTTACCTTTATTGACATGTGTTGCTTGGAAGAAGAGACGATTACCCATTAGTATGCACAGGACTGGTTTCCCCAACAAAATGCTCCGCTCCGCTCCACTCTCCTCTACAAGCAGCTAATATATGCAAGGTAGAAACATAAAGAAACGAAGTATTCATCTTTAAAATGTATTTAAAATAGCTGTCAAACATCCTAAGCTTTTTAACAACTACCAGGAGCTTTTGATAAACTTACTATCAGCTAGCCCGGCTTCATATCAAGTAGGTATATTGTGTATCTCTTAACTTTAGTAATTCTTTATCTAAATTAAAATAAATATTATTTTTACGTCTCTTGACATTTCTTGGGACCATAGTTATTATTATTTATCGCAATTCGCTTTTATCAAGGTTTTACCAACTATTATCTTTTATACTTACTTTTTCTGAGCTTAGATTATACCTACTTATTTATAGTAACTAGTAGTTCTAAAGTGAGTAAAATAAAGAGAAAAGTAATTTTCCTAATTCTAATCACAAGTTTTCTAATTCAAGTACCTAACAGACCTGTCCCGCCATCGCCATATCTCCGTCTGGCTGCCGGCCGAGGGACCTACTGGGTCGTCAGATTGGACCATTGATCGTCTGAAATTCTGACATTTGGCATGCCGGTTGATTGCAGCTAACTATTTATATGCAGCAATCATTGCTGCATTTAACACATCAGTTGTTTTACGAGAATGGGCTAGCCAGTTTGAAGCTTGTACATGTAGGGTCCACACAAAATAATTTCGGCCAAATACACAAACATTTACGGTGCGGCTGGCATTGCCCAATGGTTTATTTTTAGACCTAGACCGTCTCTAACCTGTTAAAGATACTCGATGATTTGATGATGAATTTATGACGATTACCATTTTACCTTTACCTGCTAGAAAGTGCAGTTAAAACTTTCACATGTCAAACTTTGCTTGTCTATAGGTCGCTCATATTTGACAAGTTGACACTTTGTAGTCAACATTTTCAGCATGAGAAAGCTAGAACGAGGTAGCAATATAAAATAAGACTAGCCAAACAAAGATAGCAATACTAGTGTGCTTAATATTTGAACATTGCTGCAACTACGATAATAAGTAGTGCAAAAGAAGTGTAAATAAATAGGTTGTGCGATGTGAAGGCCCGAAGCCCTGTCTTTATAAAATTACAAAATGCGTAAATATTTTGTAACGTTGAAAACATTCTCATCAAATTCTAACTTACATTGATTAAAAATTAGGCGTATCCAGTTGTGATCGTGTGAGAATGGCTGACAATCCTAGCAGCGACGGCCTTTCGGAAGCCGAAAGATTAAGAGGTGGGTGTTAGAAAAATTTCTTCCATTTATGGCCGGTCTTCTTAAATAGTAAGTGAAATATTTGTTTTCAGAAGACGAATTGGCTCAAGAATTGGAACATAGTGATTCCAACGAAGAAGATTCACAAGAGATATCATTAGAAATCGAAGAAAAGCTGTTGAAAGATGAACCAGAATGTAAGTAGCCTATCTCGTACACCTATCCTAACTCATCTTTCCTATCCTTAGCTCTAGTCCTAACTTAGTTGGCTCTCATTAATTGCACATAACATTAAGCTTAATTTGGAGCCAACTTATGAATTCGTGAAGATGTAAGTAGTACTGACCTTACATAATATAAAAATACTGACAGGCACTAATAGGTAATAAGTAATACGGGCTGGTTTCCGCAAATCACGTCAATGCGAGTATTTTGCGTACAGGCATTAATAATCAGATACTCTAGCCCTAAGAAATACTACCTTCAGCCTGCTGGGAGGTTAGATAAAATTTAAGAATAACCGACACACATTGATTGTGGTGTGGTATTATAAGCTAGGTCAGCTGATGGAAGACAGATAAGTATTTTCAGAGATTACCTCCAAAAGTAGTGTTTTTCAAGTACTCAGTAGTAGAAATATAGACTTCTAAGTGATTCCACAAGTATTACGTCTAAAAATAGATGATTATCTGAATAGATAATCATCTATTTAGATGGATCTGGTTAGCCGTAGATTACCTACATCTTCATATGCCTCAGAAAAATTGGCTGGACTTGTAACCCATTTTTAATTTACTTCCTTTATTTTGTCAGACACAACTCTGGTAAACTATGGAGAGAGTACACAAAATGTAAACCTAGAGAGTGAAGTGATTGAAACTTATTCTGATAGCTCTCAGAATGTGGAGACTATTCACAGAGCTGATGAACTTGGTAACATATACACTGACAACTCAGACACATTTGTTAGTTCACAGCCAGATACTCTAACTGACCAGTATGAACCATATATTAATGAATACTCATTTGATCACTCAAACTTGGACCAGCAACCAGGAGATATCACCGATGATAAATATGACAAATTGGAAGAAGATAATAGGGACAACACTATTGTTCCCAACATGAATGAGTTCCAGCAGGGTGAATCAGTTGAATATGAATCTCAAATAACAGAAGAAATGCTCATAAATGAGAGGGAAAGAGAAAAGAAGAGTAAGAAGGAATTGGAGGAAGAGGAGCGTGAAAAGATGCAGTAAGTAGAAATCTTGTAGATTTAAAATGTGACCTAAAAACCCTTGCAAATATTTGCAAGGGTTTTTAGGTAAATTTTTACAGTTGCACTAGCGGACTCGACGTTATGCTGCTGAACAACGCCACCAACCTGGTTCAATTGTGACTCTTAACCATCCAGGGCACTCAAACACACAAATAAATTTCATCAAAATTGGAGGCCAGCGATTTATGAGGAGTTCAGGGACATGCATATACAGAAGAATTATATATATAAAGATATTATGTATTCACAATAAACAATCTTGTTTTGCAGAGTTCTAGTCTCCAACTTTACAGAAGAGCAGTTGAATAGGTATGAGATGTACCGACGAGCTGCTTTCCCCAAGGCTGCTATAAAGAGGCTGATGCAGACCATCACTGGTTGTTCAGTTGGCCAGAATGTTGTGATAGCCATGTCTGGCATTGCTAAAGTATTTGTAGGAGAAGTTGTGGAAGAAGGTAAGTACATATTTACTCCTCATCCTTGTAAAAATTACTACTAGTTTAACAATTTCCAGGGCACAAGGGCTATAGCCGTCATAAAAATAAAACTTCTATTGTGTCTTGTGCAGTACACACGAACCTGATAACTACTTTGCATGTGGCAAAAATAGCATAGTGGTGTTCATTCCTATGGACTCCCAGACGCTTGTTAAGCTCATAGACTGAAATTGTACATTCAAACCATCCTCAATTTGCTACAAAATAATATTTGAAAATGATGTGATTATTCCAGCTAACAAACATGATAATAATTGTGGTTTGACAATCTGTTATGAACAGCAGTCATTTTTCTTTTCAGCTCTTGAAGTATTAGAGAAGTCAGGTGAAGCGGGGCCACTCCAACCCAAACACCTTAGGGAGGCCCTCCGCAGGCTGCGGGTAAGAGGAGCTATAGCAACAAGAAAGGGACATAAGAGTATGTTAAGACTTTAGTCACCATATTTTGTTACAAACACCTTAATTTAGACTTTACTGTACCTAATCTTTAAAAATTAAGAATAAAACAAATAACTAAATTTTTCTATTTTTTTTACAATTGGAATATAATATGATGATTTGTTGATGTTGTAAATAAAATTTTAATATTAAACATTATGTTTTATCAGTACAGTATGGTAAAATTCTTTCATGGTAACTGCATTACTATAGTTGTGTAACATTAACAGTAGCAATGGCTTTCATTTTGACAGTTCAACAACATACATTGCATTATTTATAAATGTTGTTGAGCAGACTTCAAACATGTGAATGGATTAGCAATAACCTTCAAAATGATACAGATTGTGATTGAAAGTGTGATGCAATTATGGTGCTGGTTTCAATAAAGCTGAAACAAGAAACAATGGCGCCGATTCTGTTGTTCACAAACTAAACTAAATTTAAGTTCATGCAAGTTTTTTTGATTTTATTAGATCGGAAAGATGTCAAGTCAATTGTTAGCGTACATTTTCGTACGTTTTTCTTGGCCCAAAACAAAGTCTAAAAGTGGAATATACTACTAAGGGCTGATTTTTCAATCGCCAGATAACTTTCATTCGAGGAATAAAATTGACGTTTGACAGTTTTTGTATGAAATAACTGTCAAAATTTCAAAACTATTCCTCAAATAAAGTTATCAGATGATTGAAAAATCAGCCCATAGGGCAGATTTTTCCATCGCCAGATAACTTATTGGAGGAATAAAATTGACGTTTGACAGTTTTTGTATGAAATAACTGTCCAAATTTCAAAATTATTCCTCGAATAAAGTTATCAGTTGTTTGAAAAATCAGCCCTAAGTGAAATAAATACCTAGCGTCCGCTAGAAAGAATACTTCCTGGCGGTGACACGTTGGTTATTGTTTTCTACGAAGTCTTTAAAGTACATTTTTTTTATTTAGTGTACAATTTCGTACATTTTTCGTACATATTTTAGAAATCAGACTGAAGTTCGTACAAAGCTTATACAGTATGGATTCGACATATGGGCAATAAATCAAATCACGAGCAATACTCGTCCACAGAAGTATAACAAAATTGATTATTAAATTAAAAAACGAAAAATTAAGAAACTTAATTTTTCAAACAAAATAAATATCAAATAAATTCAGTAAAAGTCAAACACTCTGTTTAGAGAACGTAGGTACAATACCTACTTACCTTGAGCACAGAATGGCAACAGCTCAAATGCAGACGAGACGGCGCCGGCGCGGCGACGGCGCGGCACAGCGCGGTGCAGCGTTTTTATCAAAGTTCAAGGATTTATGGAACAAAGTACGTTCTAGATCATTGACCTAGTGCTGCAGTTCTACAGAGTGTTCAAATTTAGTATGTTTAATTTAGAGTGACAAAAATTAAAACTTAAGTTTTTGTCTAAACTACTGGACCCATTTCGTTCATTTTTTGCATATCATCAGTATACGCTGAAATAAGCATGTAATTTCATTTATTGCCCATATGTCGAATCCATACTGTATACTTACTATACTCTATGGTACAAAGTCATGTCACCGCTAGAAAGTATGACACGTTTAGCCCTGTCAAATTAAGATACTCCATAGACAACATTAGACAAGATTAAAAAAATTGGATATACGCAAAGAGATTTAAGATAGGTCAAAGAGATTTAAGATAGGTACAATAGAGAGGCTATGCAAAGAAATGTCTTGGAAAAACTGTGATCCCATGTCTCAGTAACGCCATCTAGCGTATCATAGCAACATTAGAGCGGCATAATCACAACAACAAGTTCAGCGACTCAACGCTAGAGGGCGCTGTAACCAATTTACTCTATTTAGCACGCTAACGTCATTGAAATAGATGTCATATTCGTATGCACCTGTTATCTATGTTTCTACTCTAGTAGAGATGCGACAAATATCGATAATTTAATGTCGATATTTATACAATGTAATAATTAAAATCTTTTATCTTATGTAATGGACTGTCCGATGTCCGTTTATTATAAAAGGTAAAATGGTTATAAATGAAACGATATGTAGTAAATTAACAATATTTATTGTCCTTGAAATAACATATTTGTTTAATAATTGTCGTCTTGACAATTATTAAACAAAGTTACATTGTACATTGTTTTGTATTTAATGAATGAATATCCTAAGAGAAAGAAGATATCAAAGTTTTATAATAACTCCGCAAGGCGGCTGGTCATGAGGGTATAAGTAAATACTCTTTAAGTAATGGAATATAATTATTTTAGGTTTCTATCCTCAAATTAACGCGGGTGAAACCGCGGCGCACACCCAGCTAGTAATAAATATTATCGATAACAAAATCGATAAACAATATCACATCTCTGCGCGGCAGTAGTAAAGCTACTCAACCCTAGAGGGCGCTTATTACAAAATTAGCAAATTTTCTAGATCTATTTTATGAAAATTATTTAATTCTAATTACTGAGTAAATATAAATAATTCATACGAAAATAAACCGAAGTTAGGTCCAGTCGTTTTACCATAACAATATTTGCCAAATCGTAATGCGTAACTCGGCATATTTCATTAGAAAATATTTTTCTTTTGGTGGAGCCTCGTGGGCACGAATGCGACTTGACGCGCAGGCGTACCATACCAGACTGAGAGACTTGTTACTCCTAGGTGACAAGTATCGGAACACTGTTTTGTTCGCAATGTCCCGTCTATTGTGAATACTAATTTAATGTCTTTGAGATAGGTACAATAGAGCGGCTATGCAAAGAAATGTCACAGAAAAACTGTGATCCCATGTCTCAGTAACGCCATCTAGCATAATATAGCAAAATTAGAGCAGCGTAATCACAACAACGAGTTCAGCTACTCAACGC
The DNA here is from genome assembly GCA_916614155.1 of Mesoligia furuncula. Lineage (NCBI taxonomy): Eukaryota > Metazoa > Arthropoda > Insecta > Lepidoptera > Noctuidae > Mesoligia > Mesoligia furuncula. The sequence goes on along the minus strand of OU744811.1, from coordinate 11,714,359 downwards.
TAGAGGGCGCTGTAACCAATTTACTCTATTTAGCACGCTAATGCCATTGAAATAGATGTCATATTCTTATGCACCTGTTATCTCTTTTTCTACTTAAGTATCCCATGACGACAAAATATCGATAATTTAATGTCGATATTTATACAATACAGGAAAAGTTTTTAACCAGTGCGCAAATTTTTTTTGGTGGCTCAGTGTAAGCAATAGAACACATTTCCATTTTTAGTTTATGACTTTTTTTTTTTCATTTTTCCACTTTGTCCCAATTTGAAATAAGCAAGACATGGATATAATTTAATAGTAATACTATGAATGAGCATGAATGAAAACGCGAAGGGCGCCCGCCGGCCGCTGGACGCCCAGCGCACGAGACGGGGGTGCGGGGGCATGCGGCGCGGCGTCGGCGTTTGATAAACAAAACGCATGCACATGCAGTACGTCACTTGCGGAAGCGGAGGTCGGATGTCTCTTCGCCGTCCCTGCGCGCGTGCCGCGTACTAGACTAGCGTAGTGACAATGTCTCATTTTACTCACCGCGAGTATTATGAAATGGTGCGAGTGTATTTGTTAAGCAATGAAAATTTACGAGCAGCACGAAGAAGATACGAAAGGGAGAGCGTACCTCGTATGCGAGCCCAAAGGATCCTCAATCCCACGGTCCCTAATGAGAGGACAATTTTAGCAGCAAACCAAGGTGTATGGAAACAAGTGAAATGCCAAAATTATTGTGATTAATAAAATGTAGAGGTAAGAAGAAATTATAAACAATCTTAGTGTCTTAGGTTCTCTTTGATTAGACATTGACGCAAATTGTATCATGTCTAAGTACCTATCATACCTAAATGTTTTATTTTTGAATGGACTAAAACGTATTACTTTCTTACTTATTATGATTTATTTTTTGCATTTTGATGGTCCTAAGCCCATGAAAGTATGAAGGATAAATTGGAATTTACGAAAAATTACGTTTACAAATAACTTTACACAGTCTAAACTTAAAAAATTGTAGCGCTAAACTGGGGTCAATAATCCGCGAGCGCGCGTGAGTACTTCTGATAGCAGCTGGCGCGTCAGGCGACCGGTCGACGCGCGGCGTGAATCGGGCGACCGGTCGACGGACTGGCAAGAGACGTCCATAAAATAAATTTCTGAGTAAACAAGTTTCGTAAGCGTTAACTTAATTTTTTACTATTGAAACATATCAAAACAAAAAATACGTGTTTATTAAAATATATTCAGGTTTATTATGTCAAAATTTGCGCACTGGTTAAAAACTTTTCCTGTATAATAAATAAAATCTTTTATCTTATGTAATGGACCAAAGTCCGATTATTATAAAAGGTAAAATGTAGTAAATTAACAATATAATTATTGTCCTTGAAATAACATATTTGTTTAATAATTGTCGTTTTGACTGTTTTGTATTTAATGAAAGAATATCCTAAGAGAAAGAAGATATCAAATTGTCATGAGGGTATAAGTAATACTCTTTAAGTAATGGAATATAATTATTTTAGTAGGTTTCTATCCTCAAATTAGCGCGAGTGAAACCGCGGGGCACAGCTAGTAATAAATATTATCGATAACAAAATCGATAAACAATATCACATCTCTGCGCGGCAGTAGTAAAGCTACTCAACCATAGAGGGCGTTTATTACAAAATTAGCAAATTTTCTAGATCTATTTTATGAAAATTATTTAATTCTAATTACCGAGTAAATATAAATAATTCATACAAAAATAAACCGAAGTTAGGTCCAGTCGTTTTACCATAACGATATTTGCAAAATCGTAATGCGTAACTGATATTTCCTTAGAAAATATTTTTCTTTTGGTGGAGACTCGTGGACAGGAATGCGACTTGACGCGCAGGCGTACCATACTAGACTGAGAGACTTGTTACTCCTAGGTAACAAGTATCGGATCACGGTTTTGTTCGCTATGTCCCGTCTATTGTAAATAATTTAATGTCTTTAGCTATTCGTCAATTTACGTCAGGCGCCGACTAATTCGACAGGACTAAACTAATATTTATCTTCTGTCCTTTTCTTATTGAAATAGAAAGAAAAAGATGCCTGAACTTAAATTTAGTTTAGTTTGTGAACAACACAAGCGGCGCCATTGAGTCGTAATTTAACATATTTCTTACTTAGAAGTCTTTCATGTTTACTAGAAAAAGCAATTTTTGAATCTTGTGTTTAAAATAATTTAATATTAAAAAAAAGACAGGCTTTCCATAATATTATTTTAAGGCAATATGGGGGTTGTGAGACAAACAACAGGTTATCATTATTAAAATGTTAATTTATTACATGATAAAATTGTTATTTTATTAAAAACAATATACAACAGTAACTAAGGATTAATCAAGTTCGAAAACTTTGAAAATAAAATCAGTCTTGTTAAAATGGCCAACTATGTTGTGGACAAGAGACATTCATGGAAATCCTTGGAAGGGTTATTACAAAAATAAAATGGTATTCGCTAACAAAAGCAAATCGAAAATCAATGATGTACACAAAATTCCATTCAAAACTCAAATTACATAAACAAATTGGCACTATAAAGTAATTTTAGAATTCATGCATCCTTCCATGACAACAATTTTGATCTACCAAACTGTTTTTCGTGTATCACAGATGTTACAATTTCCAAGGCTACCGACCCTGGCCAATTTCTATTTGATAAAAGTTGCAACAGAAATTAAAACTTCGCAAACATAATAACAGAGATTACACCAACAGAATACAGTACATTACAATCTAGTTAATTGTGAAGGCACAAATTAGTTTATAAATTATAGCAATTTGGTAACGTTTTGTAAATAATATTACGTTATTACTTTATATATAGCTACACATTACTTTAAGAAAAGTTGTCAATTTACATCTAAGTAGTGGTCCAAGATTATTGATTTGTGCAAATACATACCATACATTTTAGTAAGTATAAAAATATACTTTTCATGTTTGAGGTAAATCTAAGGTATAATAAAATTAATTATCAGATTTAAAAACAGATTCCGTATTAAATAATGCAATGTGTAATACATAAAGTATCTTTCATTTCCTCGCAATGCTACATCAATTCTTATCAAGGCGATGCACCATTTGGTCATCAACAATAAACTCATATAAAACGTTTTCAGCACGCAAATAATTACAGAACACATTTTTGTTTGGTATCCTACAAAAAACGTCTCGCGACATCTGTACACATATAGCGATTTTTTTGTTAGTGATACGTATTTCATGATATCAATACTTTAACTGGTATTTCGTCAACATCATATGCTGTGTATGAAAAATTTGCGGCAGAATGCGCAACGTCCATCGCCTGGGCGCTAAGTACTAATCACCAGTACGCCTCCACAAAACCGGCACTACTTAAAAGACTAGAAGTCGCTCACTGATGTCCCCTTGGCGCTAGACGACGAGTCTCTTGACGCCGCACTCGATGCAGAACTTGGCAGTGTCGACGGGGAACTTGTTGCCGCACTCGTGGCAGAAGCGCGACAGGCGGCAGACGCGCGGCGCGGAGTCGCGGCGCCGCGCCAGAGACGCTTCCGAGCCCGACGAGCTCAGCGAGCCGTGCGCGCGCCAGGACGACCGGGAGCTCGCGCGCTTCTCTGTAGACCAAACGTCAAACATGAACGTGACACACACAACTTATACTAATTATTTATAAAATTTTGTAATTAGTGATTTTATTACAGTGGACCATCAGAACGTGAGAAGCATCTTTCAACACTTACCGCTGCCTTGATTGTCTTTTTCCTTATAGAGTAGGTCTGGAGGCGGCAGAGGTTCATCGAGCTCGGCCGAGCGCTCCATGGCGAGAAACTCGTCGCTGGAGTTGGAGCGCGCGTCGTCCTTGTTGCTGCCGCTCGAGTCCGACCCCGCCGGGATCTGTTCTAGAGACGTCAACCCATTGCTCGGCTCCTTCGAAGTACATAGTGACAGTTTCGTCGGAGATATTCTGTTCAGACTGAAAAGTTGAATCCTATTACTATTTCAATCGATAATGCAAACAATTATATTCTTCCCAACAACAAATTCAATAGCTGTTCCTGCATGAAATGAAAACAATTACCTGACTAACCTGCTATAAGCTGAATCATTACTCTGCTTTCCAGTTGGCGTGTGATTTCCATTGGAAATATTTTCAATTTTCTTGATTTTTCGTTCAGTCTTCATTCGAGTATCTCTTTTTGTCGTGCCATTAAAGTTAGTAATCTCTTTACTCGACTGATTTTCGTTCTTCTCATTTTCGTAGAATTTGTCAAAATCTTTTAGAGACTGCATGAGGTCTTGTTCCACTTGATCGGATTTATGGCGGCTCTTCCCACTGTCCATCTTCGGTGTATGCTTCCTTTGGATGGAATCAAGGAGGGAGGTGGAACGTTTCACAGAGGATGGGAAAAGGCTGTCAGTCACATTGTTACTGCTAAAATTGAGAGACATGGATTTGTTAACAGGGTGCATACCATTGAAAACTTTCGGAGAAGAACTAATACTATTCAATTCTGATGTCCTGTTGCTGTCAGCAAGCTCGGACTGTTTAACTATCCTAGTGGTGGAGCTACAAGTGCGTTTGTTTTCTACTTTTTGTTTATGTATTTCTTCATCAAAAGATGTCATGAAATCTTCAAGATCGAAGTCCTCGCACAGAGAATCATCATCTCTAGTAGAGGTCTTTGAGGCTATACTTTGTTCTAAAGAATACATAAGTTTATCATACTGCATGCTCAAGTCGTCGTTTGTTGGTGCAGTGGTTTTGCTAATGTTATTATTCGGCTCGTTTTTTGGAGTTTTATTGCCTAAACCAGTTATATTATTATTTAAGTTTTTATTGTTGTTTTGATTGACAGTGTTAAATGATTCGAATCTTTTTGGTAGATTTTCAGTAGTGAGAAGAGATTCCATGCTACTAATGATATCAGGGTTATTTAATATGGTATTAACATTAATGGGCAGATTGTCGTTTTCATTGATGAGCCTTGGATCGATATAATTACTATCAGTCATTGAAGAATTATCATCAGCGAGTATGGCATCGAGATTGACGAAATCTTTCTTTTCATCGTCTCTCTTTATTTTATCTAATTTGACAGGTTGCTTTATAGTTGTGCGCTGGAAACTATGATACATAGAAGTTGCAATCTTAGGGATTTTATCTTTAGGTTTTGGTGTACTGTAACTTGAAGCTGTGTAACTAGAAAACGATCTATTCAGATTGCTATTTCGATTAAAATAATTCTTTTCTACTGTACTAATGTTTTCTTTACTGGACTTTGTAAAGGTTGTATTTAATTTTTGACTAGTTTTTTTGTCATTTCTATTTAATCTAAATGAGCTACATCGACCGCCGAACGTGTTACTACTGTTTTCATTGTTTGTGCTGCCGAATGATTTCATTCTTTGCAATGTTGGTGTCTTCTGGTAAGTTTTATTTAGTGTATCTTTTATCATTTTACTGTTATCAGATCGTAGATACGAGGAAGAGCCTTTATCTTTAGGGGGTTGGAGAGCGGGAAGGGTTCTGCTATGGTCTTTTGTAGTTTGTATTTTTTTAGGAATGTTTGTGTCTGAGGACATAAGTTCTTTCATCTGCCTAGCAGCTGAGACAAATGGGTCGTAAGTGTCGTCAAGCCTGTAAGATGTAATAATAAATACAGATATTATTATTTTTATAATTTAGCGGTCTTGTAAGTAAGTAGTAACAACAGTTCTCGCAATGAGACATAAGCTTTGCATGTTTACGGAAGGTAGCGAGCGAGTCCTCTCATAAAAACACAAATCTTGTCTCGTTACAAGGATCTATAATATATATTTTTATAATACTTATTCAATTATAAAGCATAGCATGATGAAATACAATTGCTCGGAAATGTAGTGGTGAAGGAAGGGGTTGAATGGGAACTGCAATGATATTATATTAAAGAGGTAGATATCGCACTGGTGCGCGCAAATTGTTGCAGAAAAATTCACACAATTTTATTGTTGTAGTTTCATTTAGTCTGCTAATAGCAGCGAGCAACACACTACAGATAGCTATCTCTTTCTATGTTCTATACGTTCCGCATTATCTATCGCAGTCGTAGTTGAAAACTACTATACACCTATTAACCTTTTGAACGCCACGGTCGGGTATAGACGACAAACGCAAACACGCGTTTTCTTGTCGGCTGTAGACGACGGTGGCGTGTTGGGCACGTTTTCGTTTGTCGTCTATACCCGACCGTGGCGTTCAAAAGGTAAAAAATGTCGTTTTCTTGTCGACTGTAGACGACCGTGGGCACGTTTTCGTTTGTCGTCTATACCCGACCGTGGCGTTCAAAAGGTTAATGTAAGTACTTTGTAATAACAACGCAACAATACAGAACGTCGCTCAGTATGAACGTAGCGTATCTTTCCTTTATAATATCATTGGGGAACTGGGCAAACAAAGTAATCTAACCTTTTATTTTCAATTCGTGGCAGCTTCAACACTGGCTCAGACGCCTCTGATTGTCCGTCGCTATTATCATTTGAATTTTGATTAACGATAAACGTTTGATATTCTCTATTAGATCTAGTTTGTTCACCCAACATTTTTAATTTCCTTTTTGGTTTGTATATGTTTTTTATTCTTTTCTTGTTACATTCTACTTTATCTCCTGGTTTATTTGATTCTGTTATTGAAGGCAATTTCAAACGAGGAGGTTCATCGTCCGCATCATTCCGTTCATTTGCAGTAGCTGTTTTTTCATAAAATTGTAGTTGATAAACAGTTATGTGTTCCATGTCACAAACATTTCTATTGACGTCGGATATATTGTTAGATGGTGTATCTTTATTTGTTTCTTCTGTTTTCGCTATGACTTCGCTTACAGTATTGCCAGCACCTTCGAGCAATTCTCTCAGATGGATCTTTAGTTCTTGAAATGTATCAGAGAACTGATGTTTAGGCGATTCATTGATAGCAACATCCGAAATTTGTTGATTTATTTCTTCAATGGAATTCGCTGTTGGTGTATGCAAACTATTGATGTCTTTGGCAATATTAGAACATTCTCTTTCAGAAAGATCATTACTTAATAACTTATCAGTAATATTCATGAATTCTTCTAGGTCTGCTGGGTCTTCTGTAAATTTTGTATAAGTCTCGCCGCTTCCATGTCGGCACTCGATTTCATCGATATTATCATCATCAAAATTGTTTTCCTCAAACTCACAAGATAGTTCCACACTATCTCGCTCATAGTTTTCTTCAAACTGTACATCAGTCAGATTGTAAATATCTTCGTATTGTTTTTCACTAATCGAGTCCCTGTTTGACTCACAAATATTTTGATTTGATGTGTCATTATCTACACCTTCTTTAGTGATTGGATTTAAATTATTGTCAGTAATTTCCTGGTTACCGAAGTCTGTTATAGCTTCAACTTCATCAAGAATATAGTTGTCAGAAGTACTAGGAGTTACTATGGAGCTATCAAAATTTGAATTGATTGATTCCTTTGTAACAATTGTTACACATGGATCTCTATCGTACATGAGTTTCACAGAGTTTAATATAATTGGATTTTTATAAAGTAACTCTACTTTCGGTTCGGAGCTCGTATCATTTTCTAGTTCGTTAGCACTTTTCTTGTCGATTTTATTGCTCTTATTTTTCCTATTGGCTTTTTTCTTGTCCGGGTTATCGTGTATGACACATGGAACACATGAGATCATATTAATGCTAATTGATTGACAGTCACGAATTTGATTACTATCCGCAGAAGTTGCGGGGCTAGCTTCAAGACTATCTAGACTCATACTAATTTCTTTTACAATCTTGATCTTCTTCTTCTCCTTATTTTTATTATTCGTTTCAGACGCTTCAGATGGTGTTTTATCTGAATGTATTTTAACATTTTCACTCCTTATTTCTGAAGAATTCATATCTCTAATATCCTCGCTAATTAACTGATCAATATCGCTGTTATTTAATACTTTCTTCGTCTTTTTAACATTAAAATTTGGAATGGGTATTTGACTTTTATCACAGGGACTCTTGGATGATTTCTTCAAATCATCGTTAGTGTTTTGGCTTTTTTCGTTAAACTTGTGAACGATTTCTTCTAATTTCTTTAATTGTTGTTGCTTTCTCACGTTTATTTTGTGGAGTTTGGTTTGCGATACAGTTCTTTTGATATTTGGTTCAGTACTGCTTTGTCGGGTGTTTTTGACATTTGGATCTGTACTATTTTGCTGTACATTTTTGACATTTGAATCAGTATTATCTTGTTGGCATTTCTTGATACTTGTACTAGTATTACCATTCTGGATTTTCTTAAAACTTGTATCAGCATTTCCTTGTTGACTTTTCTTGATACTTGAATTCACATTAACTTGTTGGTTTTTCTTGATAGCTGAATTAGTATTACTTCGTTGGTTCTTCTTAATATGAGGATCAATAACACTCGGTTCAACTGTTTTGCTATTTGGCTCAGTTTTATTTTGATTTTTCTTGACATTTGATTCAGTTTTATTTTGTTGGCTTTTCTTAGTATTTGGTTCAATATAATTTTTTTGGCTTTTCTTGGTATTTGGTTCAGTACTATTTTGTTGATTTTTCTTGACATTAGGATCAGTATTACTTTGGTTGGCAGAGGATAGGTGGGGATCTTGTTTTTTTCTACGGAAGGGGAAAGGAAGGGTAAGGTCTTTAGTTCTCTAGATAGTAACAAACAAGGAGACAGGAACTAAATCCGTTTGGGGTGTCAGGGCAGAAAACCTCCACGTGTGCCCGGGGACTGGGGTTCCTTTCTGGATGCGTCCGGGGGGAAGACCAGTGTTCGGGCCGGTGCATCCTGGGGTGCGGGCAGCGATTTCCCATTGGGATTATTTCCCAGTGGGATTTCGCTGTCCGCATGCTAATGTTCTGCCAGGAGGATCGCCCCACACAGATCGCTCTGAGTAGCAGAGCGACAATTGTGGGGGGTCATAGTGGGCCCGGTGTGCACTTACCCTGCCGCCGGGCAGGCAGGAGGGGCAACCCTCCTGCCACCGCTAATCTCGTAGCCCTGGAGACAGTTATGGTCATGTCTCTGGCTGTTGAAGGGGGTCGAGGGTCTTGGCTTAACCGCCCGGACCGCGAGGAAGATTAACCTCTATAAAAAATTCCCCAAATCTCCAAGCGGCGGCGCACCGTGAGGGAGGTTGTAAGCTTGGCTAATGGGTAGCTTGATTTAGTCGCTAGTGCGAACCGATATTTTTTGAGCCAGTACAACATGAAATATACTCGTGGGAACAAATATGGAAATGAATAATGAATTAAAAAAACCAACAGAAGAGGTGAGGAGTGATGCGGGGTCGGAGTCCGATGCCGCATCTGGAGGCGCGAGCACGGGAGGCTCAGGGAGCCCCTGTCGTGCCAAGGAGGTGGCCGCTGCGAAGAAGTTCAGCAAGCGGCCAAGGTCAGAGGACAGCCAGGGGTCGTCCTCCGACGGAGAGCTGGCCTCGGCTCGGAAGATCCCCACCAGTAGGCGGGGTGGAGTCCGAGAGCGAGGCAAGGGGAGGGGGCTCACTGCCCGCGAGGCGGCCGAAAGAGCGGAGGAGCCCACAAAGGAGGGGGAGACCGGTCGCGCGGTCGCTTCGGGGCCCTCTAGCGACGAGGCGGGGGAGGCTAGTGGCCCTGAACTCGAGGCGGACTGCAAGCGCAGGTTTGCGGCGGTCGTGGAGGCCGCGATCCGAGACGTGGCATTGAAGAAGCTGCAAGCTTCTAAGAACAGGGCCGTAGTCTCGGCGACGGCCTCCATCATGGCGGCAGCGGAGGCGGCCAACTACACCGGCCCCTCGGCCGGCGAGGTGGCTGAACTGCGGGCGGAGGTCGCCCGCCTTAAGGCTGCCATGGAGCATCTCCAAAAGGAGAATGGGAGGCTCCGGGCAGACCTGGCCGGCCTGCGGGTCACCGGGGGCGCGCAGGCGAAGACGCCGAGCCAGCCCGCCCCAGTAGAGAACCAGGTCCTCAGCCTGGTTCGACAGGAGTTGGCGGCCTTCCAGGCGCGGTTCTCCGTCCTGGAGGGCATAGTCCTGCGCCCCCCTCTGGCGGGCGGGACGGCCCCGGGGCCGAAGGCGGCCACATACGCGGCCGCTACGGCAGCTGCCGCCCCTAAACCCGGGTCGTCCGGCCGGGCCCAGGCGCCGGCTAAGCCGGCGTCGGCCAAACCGGCGCCGGCCAAAACGGCGTCGGCCAAACCGGCGTCGGCCAAACCGGCGTCGGCCAAACCGGCGTCGGCCAAACCGGCGTCGGTCAAACCGGTGTCGGCTGGAGGAGCCTCGGCGCCGGCTGGCGGGGCCCCGGCGCCTACCGGCAACACCCCGGCGCAGGCCCGGAAGAGGGGCAGACCGGCACGGGAGGCGAAGGCCCCAGAGCCAACGCCCCGCCCCCAAAACCCTCCCACTCCTCCCACGACCGACGCCGAATGGCAGGTGGTCGGGGAGAAGAAGAAGGCGGCCAAGGCGGCCAGAAAAAAGGCGCAGAGGCGGCGCCGCAAGGAGAGAGCCGTCGCGGCTAGGCTCCGCGCCCCGAAGACCGCGGCTGTGGTAATAACACTACAGCCGGACGCGGTCAAAAGGGGCGTCACGTACCGTGACGTGCTCTCGAAGGCAAGGGAGACGGTGGACCTCCGGGAGCTGGGGATCACCGGGGGCCTCCGGCACAGGGTGACCGCCACTGGCGCCCGCATGCTGGAGATCCCCGGTGCGACAAGTGGCCCCACCGCTGACGCCCTAGCTGAGAAGTTAAGGGCGTCCCTCGATGCGGACGAGGCTCGGGTCTCCAGGCCCGTCAAGTGCGCGGACATGCGCATCTTGGGCCTGGATGACTCCGTTACGGAGGAAGAGGTGGTGGCCGCCGTCGTCAGGACGGGCGGGTGTCTGGCCGAGCAGGTGAAGGCGGGCACCATACGTCCTGACTTCGCGGGGATGCGAACCGTAACGGTAAGCTGCCCCGTGACGGCGGCCAAAACGATTGTGGAGGGCCGAAGGCTTCTGGTGGGCTGGGTCTCAGCGCAGGTTAAACTGCTGGAACCCAAGCCTCTGAGGTGCTACCGATGCCTTGTGGGGCACCACGTTGGCATCCAGTGCACCTCGGAGGTGGACCGCAGCACACTGTGCTTCCGCTGCGGTCAGCCCGGACATAAGGCCGGCTCGTGTAACGCCGCGCCGCACTGCTTCGCATGTGCGGCTGCTGGCAAGCCGGCCGATCACCGGGCGGGGAGCAAGCCCTGCGCTCCACCCGCCGGAACCAGGAGGAAAGGCAGGCCCTCCGCCACCGTCGCCACCACCACCGTCGCCGCCGCCGCTGCCGCCGCCACCACCGCCGCCGCCGCCGCCGCCACCACCACCGCCGCCGCCGCCGCTGTCGCCGCCGCCATCGTCGAGGGGCCCTCACAAGGGGCCCGGGAGGGGGCTGAAATGGAGGAGTAATGGCTCCCCTACGCCTCCTCCAGGTGAACATCAACCATTGCGCCTGCGCTCAGGACCTGTTGCTCCAGAGCGTGGCGCAGTGGTCGATTAACATCGCCGTGGTCGCTGAGCCGTACTTTGTCCCGCCCAGGGATGACTGGGTGGAGGACCTGAGCGGCTCAGTGGCCATACTTTCGTCGGCCGCCGCCGGCACCCCGTCCCTCGAATGCGTCACTAAGGGACAGGGGTGCGTAGCAGCACGGTTCGGAGAGATAGTAGTAGTGGGGGTGTACTTCTCTCCGAACCGAACTCTCGCCGAGTTCCACAACTCTTTAACAGAGTTGAGTGTCGTCGTCGCCGGAAACCATCCCTTCCCCGTGCTAGTGCTCGGGGACTTCAATGCCAAAAATTTGGCCTGGGGTTCCCGTTACACGGATGTGCGGGGCAGGATGGTGGAGGACTGGGCTCTGGAAACAGGCCTGGTCGTCCTAAATCGGGGTTCTGTTCCCACGTGTGTGCGGATGCGGGGTGAGTCCGTGGTGGACATCTCGTTCGGCAGCCCCGCTCTGTCACAACGCGTCATTGACTGGCGCGTCATGGAGGGGGTGGAGACCTACTCCGATCACCGGTATATCCGGTTCGACGTCTCCGCCCAGACCTCTAGCGCGCTGGTCCAACAGGCCCCGAGTGGTCCGCGGTGGGCGCTGAAGCAGCTGGACCGGGAGCTCCTCCTGGAAGCCTCGATCGTGCAGGCCTGGGTGTCATCACCGGACAGGCCTGCCAACATCGACGATGAGGCGGAGTGGTTCCGGGAGGCCATGTCCGAGATCTGTGACGTGGCAATGCCCCGAGTCCGGCCAGGACGCGCCCGACGCCAGGTGTACTGGTGGTCGCAGGAGTTGGAGACGCTACGCAAGGCGTGCGTCGATGCGCGACACCTGTACACCAGGCACCGCAGGCTCCGCATTCGCCCTCCGGATGCGGAAGCCACGGAGGCGGAGTTGTACGAGGGGTACAGAGCGGCGAAGACCGCCCTCCAAGAGGCTGTCCAGCGGGCCAAGGATGTGGCCCGCGAGGAGATGGTGGAGACTCTGAACAGAGATCCGTGGGGGCGCCCTTATAAAATGGTGCGGAATAAACTCCGCACCTGGGCCCCCCCGCTGACGCAGAGTCTCCGCCCCCAGCTGGTGGAGGAGGTGGTGAGCGCTCTGTTCCCTTCACGGGGGGAGCACACTCCCCCGCCCATGGCTCCGCCAATTGCGGTGCCCGAAGCGGACCACGCGGACGACGACGACATCCCTGCTGTGACCGGGGTAGAACTGAGAGCGGCGGTAGGAAGGCTGAAGGCCAAAAATACCGCCCCAGGACCCGACGGCTTGCCAGGTAAAGCCTGGGTCCTGGCCTCGGGGGCTCTCGGGCCTCGACTGGAGGCGTTCTTAAGCGCATGTTTGGAGAGAGGCCAGTTTCCACGCCGTTGGAAGACGGGGAAGCTGGTCCTCATTCGGAAGCCAGGGCGCCCTGCGGACTCTCCGTCCGCATTCCGGCCCATCGTGCTGCTCGACGAGGTCGGCAAGCTCTTTGAGAGAGTGATTGCGGGCCGCCTCGTCGGGCACCTGGTGAGGACGGGGCCGGATCTTGCGGACAGCCAGTTCGGTTTCCGCAAGGGGCGCTCGACGGTGGACGCCATCATGCGCGTGAGAGCCCTCACGACGGGGGACGCGGTGTCCCGGGGTGGGGTCGTCGTGGCGGTGTCACTCGACATCGCCAACGCGTTTAACACCCTGCCCTGGAGCACCATTGTGGAGGCACTCCGGTATCACCGGGTGCCGCCCTACCTCCGTCGAATAGTCGAGGCGTATCTGACGGAAAGAGCCGTCAGCTACCCCGGTCGCGATGGGGAGTGGAACCGGCGAGAGATGTCGTGCGGTGTCCCACAGGGATCGGTCCTGGGGCCGCCTCTGTGGAACATCGGGTACGACTGGGTGCTGCGCGCCGACCTCCCTGATGGCGTCAGCGTGGTTTGCTACGCTGACGACACGCTGGTCCTGGCGCAGGGGAGGTCGCATCAGGCGGCGGCCGACGCGATGACACGCGGGGTTGCGATAGTCGTGGAGAGGATCCGGCAGTTGGGTCTCGAGGTGGCATTGCACAAGTCCGAGGCCATGTCGTTTCATGGGCCCCGGAACGCGCCGCCATCGGGATCCCAACTAACGGTAGGAGGGGTTCACATCGGCGTCGGGATGACGATGAAATACCTGGGTCTCGTCCTCGACAGCCGGTGGAACTTCGTGGAGCATTTCCGACGTTTGGCCCCCAAACTGGAACGGGCCGGGGCCGCCTTCAAGCGGCTCTTGCCCAACCTGGGGGGGCCAAACGCCTCCTGCCGGAGGCTTTACGCGGGGGTCGTGCGGTCCATGGCCATATACGGGGCCCCGGTGTGGGCGCGTTCACTGCGGCGGCGAGCCGCCCACTACCTGAACGCGCCCCAGAAGGTGGTAGCCATAAGGGCTATCCGGGGCTACCGCACGATCTCTGGCGAGGCGGCAAGCCTCCTTGCCGGACTGCCGCCATGGGATCTGGAGGCGATAGTCCTCGCGCGCCTGTATGAGTGGCGCGCGGAGGCACTACGCCGGGGGGAGGATCCGCTTCCGCGGCAAATCGCTGCGGAGCGGACGGATCTCCGGCGCGATCTCATGGCGGCATGGAAAGAGCGACTGTCGCAACCCAGCGCAGGGCACGCCGCGATTGCGGCGATAAGACCCCTCTTTGAGGAGTGGCTAGAGAGGCGCCACGGCGCCCTCACCTTTCGCCTGACGCAGGTGCTCACCGGACACGGAAGTTTCGGGAGGTTCCTGCACATCATCAGGCGGGAGGAAACGCCCGGGTGTCACCATTGCCAGGATCGCCCAGAGGACACGGTGGAGCACACGGTGGAGGTCTGCCCCGCTTGGGCGGAGCACCGCCGTGTCCTCGTAGAGGCGATTGGCAGCGACGGCGACCTCTCGCGTCCGGCCCTGGTGCAAGCCATGGTCCGGGGCGAGAGGGAGTGGGAGGCAGTCACCTCCTTCTGCGAAGCAGTCATGCTAGCGAAGGAGGTGGCGGAACGGCTCAGGGAGAGAGCCTCCCGTCCCAGCCGCCGCGGGAGACGCTCCGGGCGTCGGGAGCCGCGTGACGACTCCCGGCCACCGTAGGCGCGGGCCTGCGGGCGGAGAGTAATGGGTAGCTCACCGCCCGATCAGGACCAGGCCCGTGCCGGACGGCGCGTACGTGTTCCACGCGCGCCTCAAAGAGATGTCAGCATCGAGGAGGGGCCCCTTAGGGCCGAAGCCTGCCGGGTCAGCGGGATTGTCCGAAAGGGTTACCGCTGGCCCGGAACATAAAGGGCTAAGGAAGGAACACGGGTGGGTTTTAGTCAGTAAGAGTCTGACACTCCCTTCCGCTCCACCCAGAGCGGGAGGAGTCATTTGATGATTTCCCATCCTCAAAAAAAAAAAAAAAAAAAAAAGGAACTAAATCCGTTTAGCTATATCATAATTAAAAACAATGTTAAACAAAAATGGAGATCCTTCCTTTCCCCTTATTTATTACAAATCTTTTATTTATTTAAAAAAAATGTGTGTATAAGGTTATAGGCATCTTCGAACAATTGATTTACAATTTTTTGTGTGAATGAATAACATATCGTTCGTACCTGGAACTGCTTAGATCCCTGGCGAGTCGAGCTTGCCTTGCCTTGACATGAGCGTCGCCTGATGAACTGTTTTGTGAAGTCCGAGAGTTTCGTATCACCGGCATGTGTGGAGAAGTCTCATCGTGGCAGTCATTACTAGAGACCGATTCTGTAAGATAGACAAAAAAAATCTAGATTCTGTATTTTTATCACGTCGGTGATTTACTTCCTTCTTTTGCGTCGATGTTACCTGAGGCTCTGGTGCGTCCAACCTTGTAGTCGCCATATTCACGCGGTTGTGGAGGGGACACCCCGCGCGACGATTCCACAGACGCCGATCGACTGTTTGAGGATTTGTCGCGCGTTTGCGATGACCTAAAGAATGAAGATTTAAGTTATAATGCGTACTGTTTTATAGCAAGCTCTTTCTTAATCTATTTTTCGGTGGCAGCTAACATTATCACACAGATTCCACTAAGTCGTCCCGACGGCTGGTTTTAATGGAATATTCAGGTGTTTTATCGGTGATTATTATGATGTAGACTAGTCAGAATAATTGTTAATAAGTTGGCTTTTTACCGTAACCAAATTGAATATCTGTGTGGTACTTTCCTCAAAAGACCATTTCAGACATCAATCTACATGGTCTTTACTTCACATCATGATCTGACCAAGATTATATCTGGATCTTAAGAGACTTTTTTTTTTAAAAAAAAAACGTTGCCCCACACTAGGAATTCCTCCTGTATTGTGGGTGCGTTTACAAACATTTAAACTCACATACACAAACAGCCAGACCTGGAACAACTACTTGCAGGTCATACAAATATTTGTTCCGTGCAGGAATCGAACCCGCGACATGCAGCGCAGCAGTCAATCGCTTAACCACTGCGCCAACCGTGCCGTCAAAGACTGTGACCTCTGAGTTTGTTTCGGCCTTTCATCTCAAAGTAGTAAGATAGGAAACGCCGACCTCATCTAGCTTATTTTTTTTTTTAATATGAAGTGTAAAAGTGATTCTGATATATTTACAGAATAAATCATTTCATTTCAATAGAAAGAGAGAAAAGACCAATGTTCAAAAGCTCACCAGTAATATTTCTATTCCTACGAAAATCACAAAAGAAACAGAACACGTAGGTACCTAATGCAAAAAAATTAAATGTAATAACGTCTTAGTTCACAGCCAACATAATACCAAGTCTAAGCAAAATAAAAAAGGTAATGACAGGTTATTATAACTAATGGCGATGACCGACGACGTCTGAGCAAGCGGAGCTCTTGAATTAAGCGGCTCCTGCGCACATCAATCAATCCGCGGTTAGGTTACGTTGCCGTGATCAAATAGTGGAACTGTTTTATTCAGGGTGGCATCGACGCGAAAACTGAAACCATGAATTCTGCACATGATTTTGGACTAAGAAAGAGAAATAGAATTTTTTAAAATAAAAATCAAGCGTAGAAATTTTTCGTCGGTTATCAAAAAGAAAAAAAAGCAACTGCTGTTTCATTGAAAAATGCGATACCTGCGCAGTCAAAATGTATGGAACAACTATATTTTTTTTTAATAACCTTTTAAAAATTTCAACGTAGAGGGTTTAGAATCATAATTATACCGAATCCATGGTAACAGGGGGCAATTCTAGTAATTTTAAGCACGTTCACAGTCTGATCTCAGTCCCAATCTGTCAAAAATACCTCTCACTCCCCTACATTTTTGGCAAGTTTTTGCCATTGATTCTCGCTGAGATAAGTTTGCGACTAAATTTTGAACGTTTTAAATTACGGGATTTATTGGCCTTCGGGTCGCGCATCGATATCCGTGCCACCCTGTATACAGGGTTATTAGTAAAACATTAACAACCTCTTAAGAGGTCATTGTACTCATCATTATCAACAACTTTTACTATGCGAGCAAACCTGAAATCGCGAAAAAAGAAATCAGCTGTTCCCTACATTTATGTTCGTATAACTCGTCAAAATGTAGGGAACAGCTGATTTTTTTTTCACGATATCAGGTTTGGTCCCATAGTAAAAGTTGTTCATAATGATGAGTACAATGACCTCTTAAGAGGTTGTTAATATTTTACCAATAACCCTGTATAAACATTGATTGGCTCCCAGGGTTTTGTCAAGACCAATCTAAGCCAAGGTTCTGAGACGCCGGAAAATCTGGTAGCAGGTCGGACCGCTGACAGATACCGTAATTATTGTCTCGGGGTTCTATTAAGGTGCTACTAGTCGATATTTTTTTCATACAAACTTCAGGAGAGTATTACTACACTGTTTGACATTGTGCATCCAAAGTTAAACATGATATCGTTTTGACTTATTATTAATTTTGTCTGTGCGGAAACAGAATAGTAAAATAAAAAGCCATTTAAAAGTTGTGAGCCAGCAAAGATTCGTTTTTCTTGCTATTTTTAACGTAACTTTGGGTGTAAATAAGTACCTAATAAAAGAATTGTAAAATCTTCAAAACGAAGTCCATACCGACAAAAACCAAGTCCGTACCGACTTTTTCATAAAACTCGATTTTCCGAAGCACTTTTCGATTTTTTTTACGCGCCTATCAGTTTGGAATGGTGTTTATGTGCGTGAGAACTAGACGTTGTTCATGAAGACTAGCGTCTAACTGTTCATCACTGATACTAGCGAATAAATGAATATTATTATTATATAGTTCTGTCGGACACGAAGCCAGACGAGACAGCGTGCATTTTGGCCATGACCACCAGTGGGTTCGAGCTCGCGACTAGTTTACTCTTAAGGGGGTCAGTCAGTAGGCTGTTCTTTTTTATCGAGTATGTGCTTACATATTTTTTTAGCATAAATTGAATAATTGGCCCCTTAGGGCCGAAACCTGCCCTGAAAAAAAAACCTGGTCAGCGGGATTGTCCGAAAGGGTTACCGCTGGCCCGGAACATAAAGGGCTAAGGAAGGAACTTGGGTGGGTTTTAGTCAGTAAGAGTCTGACACTCCCTTCCGCTTCACCCAGAGCGGGAGGTGTCATTTGACGATTTCCGACCCGAAAGAAAAAAAAAGGGGGTGTCAGTCAGTAGGTTATCGGCTTATCGAGTATGTGCTTACATATTTTCAAAATGTTACCGATGAAAGGTGTGGTAACCACTGCGATTGTACAGCTTTCGCATTCAGTGAGACTGGGATCCTCAACTGAACCCCTACTTGCTCCAGTTTGTTCGATGTACCTATTCAATAAAACGCTTAGAGCATCATTATGAGCAGATGTTGTGTGTGTAAGTACCTACTTTACGTTGTTCTATACCGATTGGTAAATATAAGAGTAGCAATTCACCAGAACTACAAGCCGTGTGGCCGATGGCATTCCCACATATAATACATACTTTCATCCCCCATTTAACCCCTATACGAGTAAGATATTAATTTAAAAAAATCCTTTTCTAGTGATCACCTTTCAATATGTAAGGAACACTTGTGCAAAATTTCATGCTTCTAGACCACGGTTTAAGCCGTGCGTTGTCTGTCAGTGAATTCAAATTTTTTATTAAGTAGATAGCTACTGACCGTCGTCCGCGCACGAGCGGCGCTTTGTACTGCGTGCGCGCATTGAGCCGATGCTTGGCTTCGGCGATGTGCTGTGGCGGCTGCGCGGGCGCCGCGGGCAGGATCTTCGCTTTATCCGCACACCACTCAACGTGACGCTCGAATGCGCGCACGCCGAACGCACGATGGCAGTGTGGACATCTTTGGAGTTCGGCCATTGGCTGGAAACGAAATTATAATTTATGGGGTTATGAAAATTGATAATAAAACATGAAATATTAATTGTAAAAACCAAACTTATATCAACTAGCACAACATCTGCCTAGCCTTTTCCCAACTATGTTGGGGTTGGCTTCCGGTCTAACCGGATGCAGCTGAATACCAGTATTTTACATGGAGCGACTGCATAACTGACCTCCACAACCCAGTTACTGGGTAATACGATACCCCTGGTAAGACTGATTGTCAGACTTTCGGGCTTCTGACTACCCGTAACGACTGTCAAAGATCCACGAATGACAGCCGGGACCAACGGCTTAACGTGCTTTCCGAGGCACGGAGGAGTCACGGTATGTAAAGATGTTCACCCATCCACAGACCAACCGCGGCAAGCGTAGCTTAACCTGATCGATCGACCTGTGCGGCTGTATATTATTTAGCCACGGGCCCCTCACTAGCACCAAGCGACGAAACTCCCATATCGACTAGCACCAAGCGACGAAACAAGAACAATTTGTTTATTAATTAAGATAGAGCTCGTATGACAATTTTATCCTCTTCTTATCATCATTATCCACAGCCCGACTTCACCTACTGCTCTCTGCTCTAGGCCTCTCTTTTTTTTTTTTTCTTTTTTAAAGAGAGGCCTATGTCCTCTTCTTTTAATCCATCAAAATTCTACTAATGTTTTCCAAGTACTACTAGATGTTTCTTTTCCTGTTGTGTATGTATTGTATTTGTATGTACCTACTATAAGGTGTTTATGCATTTTCTCTAAATGCTCCAAATAGTTCATTCCTGCTTTGTAAACCAAAATGTTAACTAAATAGAAGGTTCATTATGACTTCTAAGTTAAATATTAACATGACAGAGTGGCGTTGTTCCAACGAAGCGGCCATTAGCACTAAGAAGTGAAAAGACTATTGAATAAGTAAGGATTTTACCACATATGGGCTTATTTTATATTCTGTTGACGGGACTTTCTTCAAGTGACATTTACAAATGAGCGACACTATTCTTTCCGCAGTAGTTAGAGTTACTTATACCTTCTTTGTAACTAAAACTCGTTTCAAAGAAGTCCAGTTTGGGAAAATCTTATCTGCAGCCTGGTGTTGATATAATAGGTTCGATAATTCCTTATTAAAATGAACCTTTATTTTCTTCCTTGGCTTTCCTATATTCCTTGTTATCATGTATTTCTAATAATTTCTATTCTATTGACGGGACATTCTTCACGTGACCTTTACAAATGAGCGACAACATTCTTTCCGCAATAGTTAGATACCTAAAACTCATATCTCTAAGCTATTTCATCTTGCTAGAACTTACACGAACATAAAAACTGTTCCCCTCAATCATATCGTGCACTGCACGCGATCATTTAAAAGAAATGCATGCACTGTTAATAAGAATAGATTTATAGCCCAGTTTTTATTTCTAATTAACCATCTACTACAACATAATACAGATTAAAGATTACCTTCGTTATAGCGTTTCTGACGGTGTGTGGCTTCGGCTTCGGCGTCGGTTTTGCGGTGGCCGGCGGACTTTTCTCTAGGAACGGACTGTTTTCAGGAAGACCGAAGTTCTTTGGCAAGTATTGCTCCAGGTCTGTGCCTATAATGCGACCAAAAAAGCATACGTATAGGTGTGACTGGGCATGTATCAACCCACTGGCATAGAGAGAGTGACGTATAGCATGCGCAAACCTTGATTAGTCATTAAAAGCATGCTCCTGCAGTCTTGCCATACCCAGAGATCTTGTAAGTTGGTTACTCTGCCTAGTAGTGTATCAAAAAATCCATTATGCAATGTTACTTTCTACACACACGGTGCTCATGTCACAGAGATAAATCTACTAAATAAACATTTATGCACCACTCAGTAGGTATTACTACTTGAAACAAAACACGTTTACCTCTAAGTCCGACACACACAAACAAACGTGCACATTACTCAACACATACAATTAAAACTAACGAAATTCATTGGACACACTTCACTAATTTGTAGAACAAACACTTGTAATGTCACCAGATGTTCAGTAACAAGCCATGGCAGACATCCCATGCATTTCTAAAGACTTCATTAGAAACATGAGGCGCAGTGCTTAGTATAATGACGATGACGGTTACTTTACGAGGGCGGAGCTGCTAAACGTATGGCCAACATATACAAACTAATATGCTAATTTAGACCTCGTTAGAGTCTCCGTAGGATGTGATATTGTCAATGCAATACAATCAACATTTACATAAATATTTTTAAGCTTCACTTTTTGCCGGGTTAGGGAGGGCACTTTGACGCTCAATCGTTTTTCTTGCTTTGGTAGGATATAAATAATTGCATATTATTATGCAGGTTCTTGAACTGTACAAGCGGAAAATATTCAGTCGAAATAGTAAGCGCAATTAAAAGAAATAAGTAGCCAACATCATCCGTTAATCTTGTCATGTTATTGCAGAAACGAGTAGATAATTTTAGTATGTAATGTTCGTTTTTAAGATAGAACGTGACTATATGAACTCACGAATTTGAAATAGCTAAAACATTAATGAACATGTAAAGGTACTCTGAAGTAATAACGGTGCAATAATGCACATGATAATGATGGACGAGAGAGATATGAACTCTGACAAACATCTAGGATACCTGCCTTTCTTAAAAGGACTCATTTTTGTCTCTTCTGGGGAAATCTACCAACAGTCAAAGAAATGGAAACACGATGTTTTGTTTGAAACCGAACGCAAAGTGCCACGAGCATTTATAATGCAGTAGGACGTGTGTGGCTGTGTTAGTAAAACGTTCACATACAATGGTAAGGAGTCATAGTTAAATGAATGGCAGGGAATATGTAAACCGTTCACCCACTCACCGGAATTAGCACCGTTCGCCGCGGTCAGCCCTTATTACCCACAACAACAAAGGAAACGTCAATAAACATACTAAATATAAATCATGCCAATGTCAAAACAATAATATAGGTAATATACTACTTACTAATAAGAATAAATAACAAAATCAAATCTGAGTGTTGGGGACATACATGCAAAACCTGCAATATTTCGATTCAAAATAAAACGCAAGACTATGGGCAAGGAACAAAAAATGAGTAAATCAACCCACACCTTCATTATTTACAAAATGATGAGCTACACTACTAAAATAAATCCATCCACACTACATACATCGATCAAAACAAAATACCTAACTTTTATATTTAGGTTGTTATGAGTACTTAATATAATTCTCTTTTATTATCTAAATGAACTTTCGATTATGTATAGTTGTGCCTTTGTTTACTTAGGTAGAATACAAGTAGGTACAGTGTGCGCTGTTACATAATTTCTATCTTGGGTTGTCAAGTTTTATCTACACCTACACAGTAGGATCGTCCCAATTCTTAACTGCTGCAAAGTCAATTTATAGTCTCCTGCACGGGATACGTATAGGACATAACTTGAATATATTATGCAGATTAAAAAGCAAAGGAAACACACCTTCTCGCCTTTGTCTGGAAGAGTCAAAAGTTTTTCTTTTCTTCACCATCATCTTTTCACATATCTTTACGTGTTTGGCTAGTGACACTGGCACGAAGGTTCGTCCGCAGACAGCGCATGGTAGAAGAGGCAGTGGTCCGGAAGGTTGTGGAGCGACGGGGGCCACGGGGTGTGTGGGAACTGGTGGCGAGGGCGGCGGCACGGCCCGGTTTGGCTGCGGAGATCTCTGGATGGGCTGGAACGCATCATCATAGGGAACCGGGGAGGCCGCCCCGTGCGGCAGCTCCGGCGACGGCGAACGCGAATTCTTCGAAGAGTGCTCTTGTTGAAGTTGCCGTTTGCCTGGAAAGACGACGATTACATTTAATTATTGGTAAGCAGGATCGTGTTTGATCTCACGTCTAGAAGGCATCGTATCTAATGAGCAAATAATTTTAGAGACAGAAAACGGGTTAGGTTAGCTTAGGTTGACCCTCTTGCCTTTCCTTTAGAGCTCATCTCTTTGTTAAAAGACAGTCGATAAATTGTCCCGAAAGGTCATTATAAAGGGATTGTGGCTACTGATGTCCACATGCTTATGTGTGGCTCAGATTTTACTGTGAACTGCGAGGTTAAACCCCCGTCAAAAACCTTCATTTTACTAAAATAGTCCTAGTGATCATTCGAAGACTGTTGGGAACTTGGGGCAGCCTGCACTCTTTGGTCTTACCTACTTTAAGATTTTAATAAGCCCAGATATTTCGTTTGTGGAGGTGAGGTACAGCAGGCAGTTGGAAACTACGACGATTATTCTTGAAGGCATTACTCAGATCTGATAGGATAGGTATAGGTAGATAAAAATATACTGTTAGGTATACGGGTACCTACACCGCGTAAGGAAGGTCAATGATCTCTGGCAATCTCTCAGCAGCTAAAGGCACAAGAGTTCTTTGAAGTTAGTACTTATATAAATGATGATCAAGTAGGTACTACTAACGATAATGAAGATTAACCCTTAATGCTTTAACAGCACTTTTAAGGCTGTAGAGAATAAAACAGTCCCCACTTTAGGAGTATGACATCACCGAAACCGGGCAAGAGCGAGTCGGACTCGCGCACCGAGGGTTCCGTACCATCATGTTTTTAAATTTTCATCGGCGAGGCCTATATTCGTCAGAAAATGTTAACACTGTCCACTGCAGTGTAGAATATTGCAGTTTTATGTCAGCGCCATCTCTTGGCCGATAGTGGAACTAATGTAACTTTTGTTGATGATTTCTGAAAAGTGTGCTATTTAGAGACTTCGTTTTAATTTTCCTGTAATCTTTACATAAACTTCTATCATAGAGAATTATTTCAGATTTTTCTCTCTGCAATCTTCGGAGATAAGGGGGGGGAGGGGGCGGATTTTTTTTTCATCAAAAGTTGGAAACTATGCGACCTAAAAAAAAGAAAAAAATTTTTGAGAATGTGCAAACTGCGTTCTTTCATTATGATACCCACATGCCCTAGTAGGCCCACTTCGAATTTTTCAGACCCCCTTTCAGTCCCTGTTGCAAAAAATATACATATATTTTTATATCTTTCTCATTTGCAAAATAGTTGGGCAAACGTCATCTAAAACTATTCCAAATTTCAAGTTGATGGCATTAGTAGTTCTTGAGATATCCAGCTGAGACAGACAGACAGACTAGTCTCACCATAAGGGTTCCGTTTTTACCATTTTGGTACGGAACCCTAATAAAACAAAGTCGGGTTAGTGACACCATTTATAACTCAAGAACGGTTGGACCGATTTTTATGTTCTTTGATTTGTTGGATTTGTTTCCGCCCCGAATAGCAGAACAACTATTAAAATATGGAAAAAATTCTCGAAAAAAATAATTAAGAAACAACATTTATTGATTCAGTGGAGGCGGTACAAAGTTCGCGCGGGTCAGCTAGTCTGAATAAAACGACGTATTGTCAGCTAGCGGGTCGATGTGCCATTTACACGACAAAGGGGCTGTATTTAATACCTAATATGCTCAGGACTTCTACAAGTGCAAATATTGTTTCCAACTTTTACCTCTGATGAGTTTTCATGATATAATAATATCGAAAGGGTTCTTTTCCTTTCTAGCAACTGCAAAGGGCATATCAAATCAACAGTCCACACTTAGTATTACTGTTATCATCATTATAGTAATCTTTCATAGCTTTCACGTAAATGACAACTTTGTTGCACTTAAAGACCTATTCATCGACTATCCCTTAGTGCAGTATCCATCCGGTATGTAACTATAATTTCCCTTCACCTTTGCTTATACCATAATCACTACAAAGCATCTTCATTGAGGTACCTAAATGGAAATAAGTTTGTCAACTTTCCTGTGACTATGGGTTTAACATTCTACAAGGATAAATTCTCAGATATTCACAGTCAAGAGTAGATTGCGATTATGGACGTTAAGATTTCAATCACATCCAGCGCGAATCAAATCCTAGCACGCTCCACCCATAACGAATCGCTGTACAAAAAGATTCTTCACAAAACATTCTTATGCTAGGTTCGTGACATACGCGGTGGGTACCATTTCAAGGCTACGCCGAATATTCATCGAGTGTAGCCTGTGTAGCCGTGGCTAGTGGTTATTTGAAAATTTAACACCAAAAATGCCTTCATTCATCGCCAAACTCATGCAAGGTTGAATAGCATGTAAACATGACGCAAGCCAGCGACCACAACCTCTATATTGATTAGGTAGACTACTACCTAGGTCACGCAACCTCCAGCTAAATAAAAAATGTTCCCTAAATGTGGCCATAGTTGTGAACTTGCGGCTTGAACAGAAGTTGGGAATAACAAAAGCGCAAATTACTTGACGAACGCAACAGTTAAAAGTAGTGTAGGCGGGCGATAATGAAGAGGGGGACACTTGACCTCAATCGACAGGGATAAACGATAGGATGAAGCGATTTCATTCGACTCTTGTATCGTCCAATAATATCCCTTGCAAACATGTGGACATGAGGATCTAACAATTCTACCCATCGGGCCAAGGCTCAAGGAATCACAGTGTTCAAGATCACTCAGGCCGTTAATTTATTCTACTATGTGTATGTCTATGTTTAAACGTTTCCTTTCGTAATCATATTTGTAAACGATTAATATTCCGGTTTCATTGATACGTCAACCGGTATTGAAGTTTTATGTAATCCATAGAGGACATATCTGTTACAAACCGGAGGAACCAGACCAATGGCTTTAAAATAACTTCTTTCAACTTCGATTGTTAATTACGGGCTTTATTATCAGCTTAAAGCTTATACAATACAAGATATTATACAATAGTACTAATATTATAAATTTAAAAGCAGGGGTTGAAAGCGGTAAAGGTATAAGGGTATGGTACCGGTATAGAATTACGATACAGCTTCGATTTAAAGGTAGACCCAAAACGGTTGAGAATTACGGTTGTGGTACCGTTAAAAAAAGAATTATACCCTTATTTTTTTGGGTCCGTGGCTTAGGCCCCCAGTGGTGGACGCACCTGTGGCCGACGCCCCCGATACGATTAATTTAATATCTTTTATTTTTTGTGCTTTTTCACTTAGTACAGTAAACGAAAAAAGTGTTTCACCCTATTAATAAAGTATTTTTCCTTGCTAAACAAAAGTTATCTATCAAATAGCAGAGAGAATAGATCGCCAACAACCAATATTAAGTACATTTTTAATATTTTTGTAAAACAATTTTTGTGCCTGACAGTACATTTGATCAAAAATTACTTTGAATTAAATTAATCGAATCGGGGGCGTCGGCCACAGGTGCGTCGACCACTGGGGGCCTAAGCCACGGACCCATTTTTTTACGGTATCGTTATACCTATATATTACTGATACCTTTACCGAAATCATTTCGGTACCGAAAAAAACGATTCCGCAACCGTTCTCTTAAGACCGATTCGCCATTGGACTATTCAGCAGAGGGTAACCTTCAAAAGGCACCCGACCTCCGGGGAGGGAGGTCGAGGATTGTGGGATTTTTACCTGACTAAAACCACGCCTGTGATCACCATCAGCACATAGGGGTGGTCCCGGTTCCTCTTAAAAGACCAATTCCGGAACCCCCCCGTGCAACGCCTGTAAGGCACATCCCTGGGGAGACTGTAAAGGGGCCTCCCCTGAGCCTCGCTATGCACGGCAGCACGTGACCCTGTGCCACCGTCTTCACTGGGGTCACTTGGTGGGCGGACAGAGTCCCCATTCTGTGCGCCCGCAACCCCAAAGGCCACCTACCTTATTTAGTAAGCGGGTTTCGGCGTGTTAGGCGCCAAGGCGGTTGCCACCCCGACGCCTCCTTCTCCGAGCAGGATCTGCCCTCTCCCGATCCCGCTCGGCGGCCTCCTTCTTGACCATCACGATCTCACAGAAGGAGGCTACTACCGTCCAATTCTCTGTACCTGCCAGCATAGCCCTCACTACTGCCAGCAGAGACAGGTCTCGCCCGATCCTGGCAACCAGGACCCGCCGCTCGGAGGCCCACGCAGGGCACTCCTCGAGCGTGTGTTGTGCGTAATCCAGGCTGCCTCCGCAACGGTGTCAATTTGCCGCGGCCTCTCGCCCAATTCTGTTCAGGTACTCACCGAAGCAACCTTGTCCGGTGAGCACCTGGGTGAGCCTGAAGGAGATGCGCTCCCCTCTTTTCAGCCAGGCTCCGAAGTGCGGCAGAATGGCTTCGACAACGCGCTTGAGCGAATATTGTGGCTGCTGTAGCCGCTCGCGCCACCGCTCGAGCGTGTGTCGCCGTTCCCGCCACCTCAGCCTTACAAATGCTCTACCTGGCACACTATTCCCGCTTTGGCGGATATCGCAAATCTGGTCGTAGACCTTCGTGTCCATATCCGCCAGGATGTCCAGCGGCGGAAAGCGTGCCAGGAGAGTTGCCGCCTCAAAGGATATCGTTCGATATCTTCGTGCGATACGATTGGCAATTTTCCGCTGCAGCCTATTGACTTTAGTCCTGCAGCGTCGGACGCCTGACAGTCTGCTTGACCAAACAGGCGCCCCCTACAGGACCATCGATCGCGCGACACCCGCATAGAGGCGGCGAACTTCCTCCCGAGGTCCCCCGAGATTGGGCAGCAGTCTATGCAAAGCACCCACTGCCTTCTCGATTCGGGGAACCAGGCGCTCGAAATGCTCTTCGAAGCCCCACCGACCGTCCAGGGTGAGGCCAAGATACTTTATGTATCGCCCCACCTGGACTTGCGCATCTCCGACATGGACCAACGAGCTGGGTGGCTCTCTTCTCCTCGGCAGTTTATGGAACCATAACGCCTCAGTTTTCTGAGGCGCTATCTCCAGACCCAGCCCACGGATTGCCGCCACGACTTTTGCCACCCTGAGCTCGGCAAGCTGGATGGTCTCCTCGAAGTTGTCCCCGCCGGCCAACACCAGAGTATTGTCTGCGTAGCAAACTATATTAACGCCGACGGGGAGATCGACACGCAGTACCGCGTCGTATGCTAGGTTCCACAAGGGAGGGCCTAGAACCGATCCCTGCGGAACCCCACACGTAATCTCCCTCCGCTGAACGCTACCGTCCCGGCCCACATAGCGAATGTGCCCGTCAATGCCTTGCCCCGACAATGCCTTGCAGGTAGGAAGGCACTTCATGAAGTACCAGTGCCTCCCTAATCGCACTCCAGGGTAAAGAGTTGAAGGCGTTGACGATATCCAAACATATCGCCAACGCCACCCCACCCCGGGACACCACCTGGTAAGGCAGCGCGCGAACGCAAAGAATCGCATCTACGGTAGAACGCAGCTGCCGGAAGCCATACTGGCTATCAGCAAGGTCGGGACCAACCCGCGACAGGTGCTCGACGAGCCTTTCAGCAACCACTCTTTCCAAGAGCTCGGAAAACTTGTCAAGTAGGCATGTGGGACGGTATGCAGAGGGAGACTCTGCGGCCCTGCCTTTTTTCTTCAATAAAACCAATCCAGCTTCCTTCCAACCGAAGGGCAACACGCCTGCACGGAGACAGCTATTAAATAACCGTCTCAGGCGGTCACTCAGAGCAGCCAGAGTTAGAACCCACGCCCGGCCAGGGATACCATCCGGACCAGGCGCGGTGTTGCGAGCCCCCAAGCGCTTCACGGTTCGGTCGAGCTCCCCTTCCGTCACCCCTAACTCGTCAGAACTATGGACTGACCCTGGCTACTGGAAACAGTGTGTTTACAACTCTCACCAGCAGACCCGGATCCATGGTCTCCGTGATGGGCGGGACCCATGGGCGTAATTTGCCCATGACCATCCTATGTGGTTTCCCCCACGGATCCCTTTCGAGCCCCTCGAGAAGCTCGCCCCAGGACCGAGACCTGGCATCCGCGATAGCGTGTTGAAGCGCCATAGTCGCTACTCTGTAAGTTCTATAAACTCTGGCTATCTCCTCCTCCGTAGCCCTCTGCTGCCTTCTGCGCCGGGTGCACTGAAACTGGCGCCGGGTTCTAAGACAGACAGTCCGTAACTGCGCGAAGTCTTCCGACCACCAGTAAACTGCACCAGGACGCTGGGCGCACCTGACCCAGGGCATGGCAGCGTCGCAAATTGACGTCATTGTGTCCCGGAACCAGGTCGCCTCCTCTTCTGGATCGAGCGAGATCCCTTGGGATCCACCATCATCTGGCCACGCCGCGACGTTGGCAGCTGCGACGAGCAAATCTCGATTGAGCTGTTTGAGGGCCCAACGACGCGCCCGTCGCCTTGAACCTGGACGGCTCGGGCCGCCGGAAGGACGGAGTGCCACATCAAAAACGATGTGGCGATGGTCAAACAGAGTGACCAGCTCCTCCGCTACTCTCCATTCCGATACCATGAAGGCTACAGAAGGAGTCGCCCGTGAGAGATCCACGATTGACTCCCCCTGCCATCGAACGCATGTGGTAACGGACCCTCGACTCAATAGTCGAAGGTCAAGCGAAGCCGCTCAGTCCTGCACTACGTGTCCCCTCGGCCTATCCCGGGTGTTACCCCGTGCTCTGGAGTGAGCTTTGAAGTCACCCAGGACAAGCACTGGACGGGGTGCGCATTTGCTTCGAATGCAGTTCGCAACCCCCAGGTATCCCTCAAATTGGACGAGGGAAATGTTGGGGGACACGTAGCAGCCCATTACGGCCAGATGTCCCCATTCGACTGCGATATATCCCTGCCCCCTATCGAGCAGGGAGCAGTGAGGCCCACTGCCTCCACCAGCCCAGTAAACAGCAACAGAGTCTAAGGTGTCCCGGAACCAGGGAGGATGATCCCGGAGACCGTAGGGCTCTGCTACCACCGCCAACGCAACTGACCACTCCGCAATAGTCTGCAGAAAAAGATTTTGCGCATTGCAACAGTGGTTCAGGTTGCACCGGAGGACTTTCAGGGCTGGGAAGATGAGGTATCCATCTCCTCCAGTGGGCCCGCACTCAGTGGTGCCGGCGGCGATCTCTGCAATGTGGCTGGGACAAGCGAGGCCCACTTCTTGTGCGGAGCACATTTCTTGCCTCCCAGCCTGTGGTCAGCTGGACGATCTTGGTCCGCACACAGCGGACACTGCACAGACGGCGACGTGCACTCTCTTGCTTTGTGGGGTCCTCCGCAAGAGTAGCACTGAGTGCCTCGGTCAACCACACTAATACACCGGCGACGGACGTGCCCGGGTTCGAGGCAACGGAAGCACATCATACGACGTGCCTCCAAAACCTCGACCCTTACCGACGTCCATCCTATTCGCATGCGTATGTTGGACGCCAGCTTCTTTACCGCCGCCAATGGACCACAAACCCAGACGTGCCCTAGAGAAGTAGGCGGGCGTCGGATTTCACCCACCTTTACGTCCCCGGAAGAGCAACTACCCGCCTCGGCAATAGCTATCGCCACGTCTGCTTGCGTGACAGCGTCGTCGAGGTCCATGATCCTCGCCTCAGCCATTTTCATCGGACGTGCAATATGGACGTCATACTCAGCAAGGACCTCCCTCATACGGCTTGCGAGGTTGTCAGCCTTGGTGGAACAGTCCGCACCAAAGATAGAAAGAACTGGAATGGTTCTTTCTGCAGCCCTCTTCTGGCCAACACTGTCGATGCCGAGATCGGCCAACCGAATCTGCTGCCTCGCTACCGACAGAACTTTTGCGAGAGTGGCAGATTACTGAGATGGTAATAGCTGCCGAAGCTGGAACACGAGGCAGTTTGACCGGCTGCTTTTTCCCCTTTGCAGGGGTAGATGACGCAGATAGAGCGTCTGAAGCACCAGCTGTGGCATTGGACTGGGGAGTCTTTGTCTTTTTTGCCACAGTCTACCAAGCCTCCGCCTCAACCCTTGACGCGGGTTATAAGGCCTGTGCGGTTGCCGCAGGTACAGCGGGCAGCTACACCACCGGAGCCACCGAATTCACCTTCACATTTTTCCCCTTTCTCTTTCCCTTTCCTTTTTTCCTATTGGAATTAGGGATCTCGCTGAGATCCAGAGGGGAGAGAGGGGCAATAGAGCCACAGCCCTCTTTGCGTCGGATGCAAGAGGCGGACGTAGTGGCTTTTCAGGAGGCAGCCTGCTTACAATGGCAGCCAACTTGGCGTCCAACATACCCTCAATTTCTATGGCGATGGAACGCCGAAGCTGCGCCTCTGCTTCCGGTGCTAGTCGTGTCATCGCTATGGATCCATCAACGCTGGGGCCCACCTGCCCTTTACAGATGTGGCTGAGTTGCTCCGCCATTTGTGCCACCGTTGCTGTAAGGCTAGCAAGTTGCGAACGCAGGGCCGCGTTTTCTCTCTCCAGCCTCTCAACTATGGCCCCATTCGAAACAAGCAGACCACTCTTCCCTAAGGCCGCTGGCTTCGTTTGTGCCGGCTTTTGCTTGCTTGTTGATGACGCCTTGGAGGCGAGCGACATTTGCGAGTAGTCGGAATCACCGCTGTCGCTCACCATCCCATGCACTGGTGTAGCCGGCCGCTTGAAGCGAGACCGGGTCACCCTCCCCTCTGACACTGGAAGTGCCTCTGCGACGATCTGCGTCCGCTGTTTTGGTCTCTGAGATGCGGACGTTTTGGATACATCCAACGACCACACCTCGGGGACGTGAGCCACTCTGGCTCTCTGCGTCGACTGACGGTAGATGGCGGTTGTTGTCCCCCCAGGGATGGGGTGGGTGAGGTATTCTTCGGCTCAACTTTAGCGTGACACGCGTCCGCGTGTCTAGATTCTCTCTCTAGGGCAAGTAGTCGGCCCTGATCTCTTAGTAAAGACACAATAAGCTGTAGTATGTGTATGTTTTGTAATATCGCTTGTCTTAAGATTGACCTCGAATTCTCCATAGATGGAAAGGTCTGTAGTTAAAAGAGTTATAGGTTTATCGTCGTGTCGATGAAACATTCTGTAGCTGAAAAGGCCTCGAATGTGATGAAGATGAAATGTTCTGTCGGCGAAATGTCCGTAGGTGAAAGACTCTCCTGGGGAAACGGAAATAAATGAATGATCCTGTCGACGAATGGCGAATCGGTCTTAGGAGAACGGTTGCGGAATCTATTTTGTCGCCAATTAGTCGGAATCAGTCGCCAAGTCACAGATTTAATCGGGTCTTAGTTTAGGAGATATAATGAGTTCAATTAGTAAGGTATAGTCCAAGAGCTAGATCGAAGTGTTCACGAAAAAACTCTTCGGGCTCATTATAGTTTTAACAAAGCACACTTGTGATTAAGTTCAAAAACAAACAAAGTAGACGCGGAAGCATGAACGGCGGCAAAATGGCAAAACAACCTGCTTAGTCTGGCCGAGGCACGAATATCAGTAAAGTTTCGATCAAGTACCTATACTCTCTTACCATTGCGGCCGCACGACGGACGCCTCGGCGCGGGCGGCAGAGTACAAAGAATACCTTTATTTTATAATTTCGATACTTGAAAAAGTAATGATACCGCAATATTACAATATCGAAATTATACAAGTACAGTTACTTTAAGGTATAGTAATTTAAAGGTACCTTTATTTTAAGGTATCGAAATTTAAAGGTATGACGTCATACCGCTTACCGTTTTAACCATAATTTTTTCGGTTATTCAATCCCTGTTTAAAAGACATAACTCTGTCTGTGTCTGTATGTTACCTTTTCACGCCTAAACCACTGAACGGATTTCGATAAAATTTAGCAGAGAGATAGATTGCATCCCGGGGAAGGGCATAGGATGGTTTTTATCCCGATAATCCCACGGGACCGACACTTATACGGGTGAAACCGCGGGGCGCTGCTAGTGT
This sequence comes from Mesoligia furuncula, assembly GCA_916614155.1. Lineage (NCBI taxonomy): Eukaryota > Metazoa > Arthropoda > Insecta > Lepidoptera > Noctuidae > Mesoligia > Mesoligia furuncula. The sequence goes on along the minus strand of OU744811.1, from coordinate 11,681,748 downwards.
CATAATATATGAGCAATAAATAAATAGTTGAATCACGTCACGTGGGAAACCTGTTCCAATAGTGTAGTGCTGCTGAGGTGATGATAGGTAATTAACAATTATGATGCTACTCCCAGTAATCATAGCACATGGGTTACTATTACTGGTGTACATCAGCCACGGTTGCCTGCAGCATTATTTTAACTTAAACGCATGATGGATTTAAAGCACACAGCTTATTGTATTTATGTATTATCTATTCCGTTGGAGTGCGGATGCTCTCATAAATAAAGTATGGAGATAATGTGATGAACATAATAGTAGTAATAACAAATCAGAAAATAAACAAGTTTTAATGTAACCATGTTAACACAAACAAAAGGTGCATTTTATGTGCAATAAATCATAAATGCCATCGATAAGACGGCGGGTTGTGCGCGGTCGGGTGGCTGAACTCTCAGCGCAGGCGCATCCCGTTCGAGGGCGTTCAAGTAGCACGCATGACTCGACTACTAATTGACTTAAGTCGGTCTCGGTAAAACAGTTCTCTACTTTAAAAATAGGAACATCTTCATAGTTTAGGAGAAACCGGATGAATGCGGCCTGATTCAACTATCTTTAGTTTTGTGACCATTTGAAACATAAGTAAGACCGAGAGAGAGAATAAACCCTAATTTTAAATACATAATATGAAGCCCCAGAACACATGCGAAAGTAAATAATATTGTAATTATGAACACGTACTGATAAAGAGAGCATACAATGCATATACTTACAATAAAGAAAATAATGCTAATTAACTGCAGTCCCAAGCAATCTTGCAAAAACAATGGATTGATACAGTGCAAGTCGTAAAGGTACAATTGTTTTTAATTAACATATAGGGCCATAAAACAAACGAGACGATTCTTATATCCCGAATGGCTCAATACAATACGATGGCTAATATAAAGTCGCAATTTTTAAAAAAAAAAAAAACGCTACTTAAAATTCAGACCCCATCAAAGGATTTCACCAATTTTAACCTTTCCGAGAAGATGTTCGCTGTTCCCAATATTAAAGAGCGTAAATCCTATATATGCGGTACGCAGTACATCGCTCACGCGTGCCATGAACACAAATTGATACAGGTTTTATTTAACGCTGAGGCTGTTAACAAGCGGACCGCTGTCTGCCGGCATCGTACACACACGTACTACATGAAAGGATTCAGTGCAAGTAATGAGCGGAAAAGCAACTGATGAACTTCGATAAGGAATGCGGCAGAACTATTTGCAGCTGTAAATAAAATAGTTTCTAGTACGATGGCACTGGCTGCTTGGAAAACCAGGAACAATGATAAGTCAGTTAACAATGCCAGTTATCTACACCACAACACTATACATACATTACCTAAAATAGGCTTAACTTTATGTATAACATGTCACGCTAATCTATCTTGTACAGCAAATATAATTGCAAGCGCGACGCGAGCCGACCTGAATACCTTCCACTATCGCGGTTCAGGAGGAACCAGGTTATATAAATATGTTTGACTTTGTATTAAGTTGCTATCAACCCCAATCACTTTTTAGTGTAACTAGCCATGTTAATGAGATCATAAATGAAATTTATGTGTACGACAGTTCCCCATTTGCGTTATTAGGTAACCATCTTAGGCATAAATTTTGGATTTTTGATTCACTTGTAATACTAAACACCAATTAGAGCCCCAACACGGCCTATAAGTCTCATTTATTGGAGGGTAGAACATAGGTAGCGAACGTGTCGAGTGAGGGTTAGGGTGACAGGTACTCGTCAGTGCCTGGCACAGAATTTTATGCACGGAATCCGGAGGTTCTTCTATGGGGGGTTCATCGTCTTGGTAAAAACTTGAATGTTTTCAAGTTCACTGTAAAGCAATGATAAGATTTCCAGAAATAGATCCGGATTGCTGTGAGCCTTCCATAAATAGAATGTTGGATAACGACTAATTAATTTTATAATGTAAGCACACAAACTAAAGGCATGTAACACGTGAATTTGTAAAGGAAATCTGGTTTGGAAATGTTATTATTCGACATAAATCCTAGTATGATGATTATTATTTTGAAGTCCGAGAGTTTACACGAGTGATCTTTTTGGAAGAGGAAGAATAAATGAATTAATATTCAGAAGGATCAACAAACCGGATAACGTTCAACAGAATAAAATATTTAAGTAACGCTAATGTTACACGATGATCTTTTGACACATTACAGGATACACATTAATAAGTAATGACATTAACCTTTTGAACGCCAATGTCGGCTATAGCCGACATGAGCAAGCGTGCCCTGTGCGCCAACGACGGCTATTCTCGACAAAAAACAGGTCGCAGAAAAATACAAAAAAAACCTATTAAATCATTACTTTTATGTATTTTATTGATACACCTTGAAATTAAGATTTTCGGGCTTGGCGTACAGGGCATAGGAATACCGATATGGCGTGGCGGTGAAAAGGTTAAAGTGTTCAAACATAACGATGAAATTGCAGCAGTTAGAGACAAATATTAGATAATTTTCATTAGAGAAGAAAGCGTGTCTATGCTATGAACTTTAATTATGAGCCACAAATCGCGTGAAGAATGCAATAAAGCACGAAATTACTTCCTATCTGAGCAAACATTGCGGTCGAAGATTACTTACATGGAGGAATAGACTTTTTACCATTACTGCTTCGATCAAAATTATCGTGACATGACGAGATCATTTACACTTACAGCTTCGTACTTTGGAAAACGTTGTGGTATGCGAAGATAATCAACGATTGATGGTATGGTAAGGTCGTTAAGACCATCAAATTGTGTACACGATAATCTCAATATGAAAGCGACAAATATGTTTGTATCTTCGGCAATTTTATAGTCGTGCTATAAAATTCAGGGGAAATCAAAGGCGTCTGTCTGCCATTAAGTATAATGTCGTAATGCTTGTGATGCTGAAGAAATAAATTAATAGTAGTCCAGTTTGATAGGTTCCCATCCACGCATTGTTCATTAATTTGCAGCGTCGACTCACGAACTTGTTTGACATGGGAACGAAAGTGACCGCAGTGTTACATGAAAGAAATATTACGAGCTTAGCTTTAGAGAATATCAGACACTCTCATATACGAAAGGTTATATTGTAGTCGTGAGAATGAACGTATGCAAACAACTGGACGTATAATTTAAGGTACCTGTACGAGATAACATTGTGAGTTTACTCGGTTTGTTCACGCCTCTTACGTAAATAAAGGTCACGCAAGTTCGGCACATGACGTTTTGACGGCTATCTCTGAAAGGAGAACGTTGAGTTCGTAAAGTTATCTACATTTTTTAAGTCTTTACTGATGTCAAAACTGGTGGTCATATTCCCAAAAGGAAATTACTAGGTACTAACCTACTTAATACTACTTAACTCGATATGATTCGTACATAATTACATCACATCAAAAGTGTCTAGGGATCAAGTACATTTTTAACTATAAAAAACTGGCCAAGTGCGAGTCGGACTCGCACACGAAGGGTTCCGTACCACAAGGCAAAAACGCCGAAAAAAACATGTTTGTTGTATGGGAGCCCCCCTTAAATATTTATTTTATTTTAATTTTATTATTTATTATTAAAGTTAAAATACAACTGAGTATTTTGTGAATATTTCAAGTGCCTACCTGTTGCCATTTTTGATATCGAGCAAAAAAGGGCAAAAGAATCGCGTTTGTTGTATGGGAGCCCCCCTTAAATATTTATTTTATTTTGTTTTTAGTATTTGTTGTTATAGCGGCAACAGAAATACATCATGTGTGAAAATTTCAACTGTCTAGCTATCGCGGTTCTTGAGATACAGCCTGGTGACAGACAGACAGACAGACGGACAGACGGACAGACAGCGAAGTCTTAGTAATAGGGTCCCGTTTTTACCCTTTGGGTACGGAACCCTAAAAATTATCCAATTATTATTTACCAAATCTAGTCTTCCAGACTGGCTTCTTACTTTAATTCCTATGTTTAAGTCAACAACTTTACTTATCCCTATATTTTGTAAAAATTAAGAAAAATTTAAATTTTTGCAATTTGTGGGAATTTAACCTAATTTATTGTCGCGAAAAAAAGGGCAAAATGAGGATTTTTTTATTTTTTATTGGAAAGATAAATAAAATAATAATCTGTGTTTCCACCATTGACACGCATCACAGAATCACAGCGATTTTTATTTTCATGCTTAAAATCAGTTCATAAAAATCACTTTGAGGAATGGCCGTCCACGTTCTTTATAACAAGTCAAAAAGTTGTTGTGGGGTTTGCACGGCATCCATACTGGGCAGAGCTCTTCTTTGGAGCATATCCCATGCGTGCTCATTTGGGTTGGTGTCTGGCGATTTAGCAGGCCACGGCAGAACGTTGATGCTCGCATCAGCCGTGTGTGGACGTGCATTGTCGTGCATTAGTCGAAACGAATCATCCAACCGGCTTCGCAAAGGGATGATCACGTCCGAAACAATCCTCTCCGCATAAATCTGAGCATTGAGGTTGCCCCTGATCCAAATGGCCGGTATTTGGATCAGGGGCAACCTCAATGCTCAGATTTATGCGGAGAGGATTGCTTCGGACGTGATCATCCCATTATTGTTCCCCCTCCGTATGAATGAAGTTCCTGACAAAAGAACACCGGCGAACTCCCAAACAAATTTTTGTTGACATTTTTTTTTTGCGTCTGCCTATGAAAAATATCTAAAAATATAGAGTTTAAATTTCTGAACAGTTTTGTCTTCAGTTATACATTTATAGGAAGTCAGGAATTAAAGATATCTCAGTTTGAAGTTTTAGAGGTTATGTCTTGTCAACAACAGACTAATCGAAAAAGAAATAAAGAAATACCTACTTGTCACTTAAAATATCATTGATAGAAATGCATTTTCAATACAAAATAATCTACGGACTATGTATTTAGGATATTAAGTCCAACCGAATGTCCGTAGGTCTGCCACATGGACATGGCCACATGAAACGTCGAGTCAAGTGTCAATGCCGGGTATCGTCGCATTTTATTGACACATATGTTGCAGTTGACGCACATGATGCGTGTAGGCGCTACACGGCTACCCATCGTGATAAACAAATCGTTGCACACACAACAAACACATACCTAATAGTGTTCACAGTACATGTCATTGTCATTGTCAATTGAAATGTCATGTTTTTTTTTGGGATGTTGCCATACTCGAATTTTACTACGATGTCATTTGTATGTATTAAAAAACTATGACAGCTATAATCTTAGCACAAACAATCTTGTTTATTTTAACATGACAATGTGTACTCTGATGCAGACATGTATTTCCTAAGAATATTAATGCATTATGTAAAGCCAAGCATTTTATGCAACTTGACTAAGATTTATATTACATGGCAACATTGAAAGTATGGCTTATCCAAAACTCATGAAGTCAAGCCAGAAAGAAAAAAAAACTAAGCCATGATTATTTATTATCATCAATAATCTAGTCAATTAAGCTCTCAATTATGAAGATTTTTTTTCCAGACTTTGATAGGCGGGTGAATATTTCAGAGAGCCAAAATTTATGTCTCGCTACAATACTCATCAATACTAAAAAATTTCAAAGTCAAACATTTTTATTCCATTACTTAAATAAATGATAAAGATGCTATCGGAGCCATTTTGAACTTTAAATCACACAAAATAAAGATATTCAAATATTACTTTAAAAATCGGCAATATTTGGCGTGTCGCCTGGGTATAGTTTCCAACATTTCGTGACATAAAAAATTCAGTGTATTGAATTTGATATATTGTGTGAATAAATATTAAACTTAGATAAATAAAGAACGTTTTTCATTACAATAATGTTAGCAAACTTTATTAAAAGTTACTCTAAAATGTAATCAAACAATGTTCACAAAATAAGCGTCATTATCGGCAACAATGTTGTTTGAATTTTTTTTACTTATAACGATACGCGACCGAAGAGTCGAATGATGTTTAAGCGACGCTTCACCCCGCGCCCTAGCCGGCCGATACGCTTTTTAGTGTAAGGACGTCGCGCGATTTGAGCAGTAAGTATTTCATTTTGATTCTCCAAAATTTGTCATTACAATCGTCATTCTTATTTTTGACTGTATCTCAATTATTTCTTCACAATGAAGTGTTTTTATGTGACAAAGTTGAAGTATGCGTGAAACTAATACTGCATGTGGCACTCTCTCCGACGAATATACCTAATTATTTTGTAAAATTGTGAACTTTCTAGAATTCGTCATAATTGGCAACATCATTTTCAGCAACGTCGCATGAGACGACAAAGACACGTGTTGCTAACAATGATATTGTCTTGAGTGAGCAATGACGGTTGTTACCGATAATGATTTTAGTATTCGACCTAATAGTTAGATATATCGTGTTTTTGTTGGTTTCCGTTAATTGCGGTATAAAGCTTGGTAAAATAACATATTTTTTGGCAAATTCGGAAAAATACACTTTTTCTTTTATTTTTTAACAAATTTATATTGAATATATGGTTAATTGCGTTATTTTATTTATTTTATCTGTCTGCATGGTGCTATTGTTCGTTTCGAGGTTTTTGTTAAATTTTTTTCGTCGAAGAGGTCAAATTATCTAGACCCGTTCTAATTATCTGTATATAGTCTGTGTGGTGTCGGACTAGTCTGTGTGGTGTCGGACTTAAAGAATAGCACCACCCCATACTTCCCGTGGGTGTCGTAAAAGGCGACTAAGGGTCGTACCGGAGAATGGGCAGCAGCGTTCTCTATGCATTCCACCAGTATACTATACTGCGATCTTCAACCCGCCTGCCAAGCGTGGCGATTATGGCAAACCCCCCCCCCAAGAATGACAAGCACAAAAAACACTAGGCCCCTAGTACCCGGCGGCCCGCCTACCCTTGGTTACGGTAGCGGCCAAGGCCACGTTGAGGCAAGGGGTGCTAAGAATCCCCGGAAGAGATCCGGCTACCACAATCACCGAAAACTGGACGTGGCAACATACAACACGCGTACACTCCGGACCGACGAGAAGATCACCGAACTCGAGGAAGAATTGAGCAAGATACGATGGAGTATAGTGGGGTTATCTGAAGTCCGAAGAGAGGAAGAGGACTCGATAATCCTCAAATCCGGAAACTTGCTCTATTTCCGGGAGGGCAACCAGCAGTCCCAAGGTGGTGTCGGGTTTATCGTCCATAAGTCCCTTGTTAGCAACGTGGTGAAGATCGAGAGTGTGTCGACCAGGGTGGCGTACCTTATACTATATAGAATATCCGAAAGGTATTCGCTGAAGGTCGTACAGGTTTACGCCCCGACCTCGTCACGCCCCGACGATGAGGTAGAGACCATGTATGAGGATATTTCCAGAGCCATGCATGGCTCTAAAACTCACTTTACCGTTGTCATGGGGGACTTTAACGCAAAACTGGGTAAACGTAACGATGATGAGCTGCGAGTGGGGCAATTTGGAGTTGGACGCCGGAGCCATAGGGGCTACCTACTGGCCAGTTTTATGGAGAAGGGAGGCCTCTTTATGATGAATTCCTTCTTCAGAAAACGTGAGCATAGAAAGTGGACCTGGCAGAGCCCGGATGGTGTAACTAAAAATGAGATTGACTTCATTATGTCGACGAAGAAGCAAGTATTCAATGATGTCTCTGTGATCAACGCGGTGAAAACCGGAAGTGATCATCGTATGGTAAGAGGCACATTGAACTTAAATATCAAGCTGGAAAGATCTCGACTGATGAAGTCTACGCTCCGTCCAGCACCGACCCAGATCCAAAACCCTAAGAGCTTTCAGCTCGAACTCCAGAATCGTTTCGAATGCCTAGGGAGCTCCGTGGACGATTATAACGATGGGTTCGTGGAAACTGTCCATACGGTCGGGTCTAAGATCTTCAAGACCCGCCGTACGAATTCAAAAAAGAAGCTCTTTGATCCTACTTTGCGGCTCATGAAGGAGAGGTGCGATATGATCCTGCAGTCTACGGATGATGCGCTAAATTACCGGCAACTCAATAGACGGATCTCTATGGCCTTGAAAAGCGATCTTCGCCGCTTTAATACAGATCGTATTAAGGACGCGATAGAGCGAAATAAAGGCTCCAGGGTCGTTGCTAGAGATCTGTCTATTGGGCAGAGCCAGCTTACGAGACTGAAGACCGATGATGGCAGGATCGTATCCGACAAACTTGAGCTGTTGAGAGAGATCAAGAGGTTCTATGGACAGTTATACACGTCAACAAATAACCCCGCTATGAATCTGGCAAACGACCCAAGAGCTAGATTGACCCGGCACTATACCGAAGACATCCCGGACGTCAGCCTGTACGAGATTAGGATGGCTCTGAAGCAGCTCAAAAACAACAAGGCACCAGGTGATGACGGAATTACGGCCGAGTTGCTGAAGGTCGGCGGAAAACCCGTTCTTAAGGCCCTTCAGAAGCTGTTTGGTTCCGTCATACTCGAGAGCAAAACACCACAGGTATGGAACAGAGGTGTGGTGATACTTTTTTATAAGAAGGGCGATAATGCCCTCCTTAAGAATTATAGGCCCATCCCACTCCTGAGCCATGTCTACAAGCAGTTTTCGAGAGTCATCACGAACCTTCTCGCGCGCAGGTTTGACGACTTCCAGCCTCCCGAACAAGCCGGATTCCGTAAAGGCTTTAGCACCGTAGACCACATACATACGCTGCGACAGGTTATACAGAAGACCGAAGAATATAACCTGCCTCTCTGCTTAGCGTTTGTGGACTACGAGAAAGGCTTTGATTCGATCGAGACATGGGCTGTGCTGCAGTCTCTTCAACGGTGCCAGATCGACTATCGGTACATCGAAGTTCAGCACTTCGATGTACCGATAGTCGATCTGGCACCGTGTCTGTACGAAAACGCCACTATGTCAATCAGACTCCAGGATTAGGCCTCGAAACCTATCCTTCTGCAGCGAGGTGTGAGACAGGGAGACGTTATCTCTCCGAAACTGTTCACCGCTGCACTGGAGGATGTCTTCAAGGTTCTGGACTGGAAAGGGGCTGGCATCAACATCAATGGCGAGTACATAACTCACCTTCGGTTTGCCGACGACATCGTAGTCATGGCTGAGACTATGGAGGACCTAAGTACAATGCTCGATGACCTCAGTAGAGCCTCCGAAAGAGTGGGTCTTAAAATGAACATGGACGAAACGAAGGTCATGTCAAATGCCCATGTAACACCCACTCTCATAAAAATCGGAGACGCTACACTCGAAGTCGTGGACGAGTACGTTTACCTAGGACAAACTGTCCAGTTAGGTAGGTCTAACTTTGAGAAAGAGGTCAATCGACGAATCCGACTCGGCTGGGCAGCGTTCGGGAAGCTACGCAATATCTTCTCGTCCCACATACCGCAGTGTCTCAAGACGAAAGTCTTTGACCAGTGTGTGTTGCCAGTGATGACTTATGGAACTGAAACGTGGTCGCTCACAATGGGCCTTATAAGAAGGCTGAAAGTCACCCAAAGGGCAATGGAGAGGGCTATGCTTGGAGTTTCCCTGCGTGATCGAATCAGGAATGAGGAGATCCGCAGGAGAACCAAGGTAACCGACATAGCCCGAAGAATTGCCAAACTTAAGTGGCAGTGGGCAGGGCACATTGCTCGCAGAACAGATGGCCGATGGGGCCGAAAGGTTCTGAAGTGGCGACCGCGTACCGGAAGACGTAGAGTTGGAAGGCCTCCCACAAGGTGGACCGATGACCTTGTGAAGGCCGCAGGAACCCGTTGGATGCGGGAAGCACAGGACCGGTCGAAGTGGAGGTGCTTGGGGGAGGCCTATGTCCAGCAGTGGACGTCTTTCGGCTGAAATGATGATGATGATGATGTTCTAATTATCTTGACAATAGAATCGTGTGTAGATCGATTTGAGCTCTTCGACTGTCTGACTGTATCTACATTGCTGAGCAATAGAAATTGGCAAAAATTTCAACAAATGCGTAACGTTTTAACATATACCTCAAAACGAGGTATATGTTAAATTAAAGGCTTTTGTTAATCATCGTCTTCTTATAAAACTGTTATTAGAATATCGTTTTTAAGATTCAATTGTTTTGTGGTTATCGTTGTTAATTATGGAGCTTATTATATAAAATAATTTTAGTTACCTTTTGCTTTAGAAGCTTTAAATGTTTTGTCAAAAAATATTATTGTTAATATTCTAATAAGGGTTTATCAGAGGATAAAAGTCTGATTAGTTTAGAGACCGTTGAAGGCTTTTATAACTGTTAGGAGAGTAAATAGCATTTTTAAGATACAATCAGGGTTTAGTTTAGTGGCTTAAAAACGTATTTAAGTATAATTTATGGTCTCTCTAAGTCTGTTATTTTTTTAAATGTTTATGTATAGCGTAAGTCGAGCGTTTTTTATTTCATTAAACTCTGTTATCGTCAAAATATCCAACCAGGAGACCAAAGAATCAATACATTAATTAGGAGGATTTAAATTTATTTTTATATTATTTTTTTTATTATAATATTGCATTTTATTTTCCTTGTCCATATCATAATATCAGAACAAAATAATACCCAAAATAGTATTTAAGTCACATGTAAATTCATCTCCATATTTATAATACTTATTCAACTCATTGTCGGCAACTATGCGTCATTATTTTTTGCAATAACGTCATTATTCTCACAATGTGACATTATCAGCAACAACGTTTTTTAATGATTTTGAAAAATATCCAAAATTAATGGACAGTTTGGGGTGCCTTCATTACAACATACTATATATTTGATATATCTATACATCTGGACTTAAATAGAAGCTCTGCCGCGAGGTTTAGAAAATCTTAATTATTTGTATCAAGAATATTGTTTTGAGGAGATCCGCCCAGGCCTTATGATTGATTTGATAAAACTTAATAAATTATTTCGTCGGTATCTATTACGGTGACATTCGTAGACGCTTAATAATTTGATCAACAATTTCCTCGCCGGTGTTCTTTCAAACGTTCTTGACGTCCAGAGGTCCTCCAAACTCGAGTGCGTCTTGTATCCGGCCTGATACTGAAACGAGATTCATCGGAAAAGCAAACACAACGCCAGTCTTCTTCCTCCCAATTTCTGTGTTCGCTAGCCCATTGTAGACGGGTCATACGATTGCGGGGTGCTATTGGTAAAACTCTCAGTGGCCTTCGGGAACGCAGACCCACTTCACATAAACGATTTCGGATGGTTTGATCGCTTATCAGCAAGTCTGAAGAGCTGTGGAGTCTCGTAGCCAACATCATGGCGGTCATGGTACGATTCCGTCGAGCAGTATTTTCGGTCCTGTCTGCGAGTGGTGATGCGAGATCGTCCTCCATGTCGCTTGGTCACGCAGCCCGTGATACGATAGCGTGTCCAGAGGCGGCTTATGACGCTCTGTGTAGTGCCAAGAGCGACAGCCGCAGTACGTTGCCTAGAACCAGCTTGCAACATACCGCCGCGGCTCAGTGCTCTGAGTGGAATACCTCCTCATCTTCACTTCTCGTGTCAAATGATGTCGTCGCTCCATATCGATGCAATTTTTTTTCAATTGATGAAGAAATTGTAATGGTTTTGTAAAAACGCTACTACCTACACACTTTTATAGGAATCCAGATTGACAAATGATTTTCTATTTTTTAACCCCCGACGCAAAAACGACGGGGTGTTATAAGTTTGACGTGTCTGTGTGTGTGTGTGTGTGTGTGTGTGTGTGTGTGTGTCTGTCTGTGGCATCGTAGCTCCCGAATGGATGAACCGATTTTGATTTTGTTTTTTTTGTTTGAAAGGTGAATTAGTCGGGAGTGTTCTTAGCTATGTCTGATGGAAATCGGTCCAAGATGGCCGCCGCCACAAAATGGCGGACTACATATTTTTTCACAACTCCCTTAATATGGGTATCAAATGAAAGGGCTTGAATAGTAGGATACTATACACTATGAAAAATTTCAAATCCAAGATGGCCGCCACCACAAAGTGGCGAATTACATTTTTTTTTTCACAACTCCTCAATATGGGTATCAAATGAAAGGGCTTGACTAGTAGAATACTATACGCTATTACAAATTTCAAATCCAAGATGGCCGCCACCACAAAATGGCGAATTATATTTTGTACACTATATGGTGGATGGTGGATCATTAATATTAATTAAAAATTGTGTAAAATACAAGACTCGTAAAGACATAGTGGAACTATCGGTGGAACATAGCATCGAACTGTCCTGTGTTGAGCTAGATAAGCATTTTATAGTGTGCGTTTACAGACCTCCAAACTATCAAAACTACTCTATATTTGAGTCAGTAATGGAAGATGTCTTAGGAAAACTTGCAACTGGTAATAAATCAGTAATTATTTGTGGTGACTTTAATGTTAATATTTTGGAAAATAATTCAAATAGCAGTAGATTGTTAAGCCTCTTCAAATCATTCAATCTGTCAAATGTATTTTTGGAACCAACGCGAATAACTACGGCTACTGCTACATGTATTGATAATGTTTTTTGTTGCTGTGAATATTTAGATAAAGCCATTGTAAATTATCTCCCTTCGGATCACAGTGGTCAAACCGTGTCTTTTGAGTGCAACACACCGATACAAAAAGTGCAGATTCAAACTAGACCAATAACATCGGGTAATTTGAATAAGTTTAATAACACTTTAATTAGCAAGTTAAATGCTCAGGGCCTAAGTATGACGAATGGTAATATTTTGTATAAAGAATTCTTTTCATTAGTGCAAACAGAGTTCAATAATTCCTTTAAGAAGAAATCTAAAACTATTTGCCCTAAGTTTTTATTCAGTGACTGGGCAACTAAAGGAATCAGGAAAAGTAGGGAAAGATTATTTGAACTGTATGGCCTTAAGCCGTATATAAACACGGATACTTTTAATAAGTATGTTGCTACTTATTCTAAAATTTTTAAAAATATCTGCAAAGCAGCTAAAGCTTCTTTCATTAGTAACAAAGTTAAATCCGCAGACAATAAAATAAAGACAGTTTGGAAAATTATAAACAATGAAACGAACAGGAACAAAAAACATAATACTGATTACACACTGGACACTTCCCGCGGTCTCATTAGCGATAACATCGATGTTGCTCAGGAATTTGCAACTTTCTTTACCAATATCCCAATTAAAACTACAGAAACTTTAAATTCCTCGCCCGCACTAGCTATTGAATTATTAAGAGCGAATGTCTCAGCCTGTCCTGTGGAATTTAAATTTAAACATATAAACCCCATAGTCATTATAAAGGCATTTAAGCAACTTAAGATCAAAATTACCGAAGATCTGTGGGGCATGTCCACTAAAGTTTGTCAATCCTTTATTGAGACAATTGCACCCTATTTAGCTTTAATATTTAATTTGTGTGTAGATCAAGGGGTTTTCCCGGATTTAATGAAGTTCAGTAAAGTTATTCCACTTTTCAAATCTGGGGACAGCAAAGACACTAATAATTATAGACCCGTATCGGTTTTGCCGGTTTTTAGCAAGGTGTTCGAAAAAGTAATGTTAAATCAAATGCTCAATCATTTTAATCGTAATAACATCTTACACGATCAACAGTATGGTTTCACCAAAGGACGTTGTACAACCGACGCCGGTGTCACCTTATTAAAACACATCTTTAACGCATGGGAAGAGGCACAAGATGCTATAGGCATTTTTTGTGACCTATCCAAGGCATTTGATTGCGTGAATTACGAAACACTGCTCTTGAAACTTGAGCATTACGGACTAGGTAAACTTGCTCTTAGCTTAATAGAATCATATTTAAATGATAGATTTCAGCAAGTTCAAATTAACGGTGTGAATTCATCGGGCTTAAAAGTCAAAATGGGAGTACCGCAGGGCTCAATATTGGGGCCATTCCTATTTTTAGTATATATAAATGATTTACCTCATTTACTGAAAAACCAACCACAAATGGTGTTATTTGCTGATGACACATCACTGATTTTTAAAGTAAGCAGACGTGCACAAGAGCTTGACGACGTAAATAACGCTATGCATGTGGTCCATAATTGGTTTACTGTCAATAATTTGGTATTAAATGAGAAAAAAACTAAATGCATTAGATTCGCTTTACCGAATGTTAGAAGTAATGAATGTCATGTTGTATTGAATAGGGAGACACTTGAATTCGTCGAAAATACGGTTTTTCTGGGGATCGCGCTTGACTCAAAGCTACAGTGGGGTCCGCACTTAACATCACTTGCAGGGCGGCTAAGTTCAGCCGCTTACGCTGTTTGGAAAATTCGCCAATTAACAGACGTGGATACCGCGAGACTGGTCTATTTTAGTTACTTTCATAGCATCATGTCTTACGGTATTTTGTTGTGGGGACGGGCTGCAGATATTGATTCTATCTTCATTCTGCAAAAGAGGGCTGTCAGAGCCATCTACAAGCTCAGCAGACGCGATTCTCTACGAGAACTGTTTAAAGAAATTAACATCATGACGGTTCCTTGTCAATATATATATGAAAACATTATGTACGTTCGAAAAAATCTACATCTTTTTAGTAAGATAAGTGATAGGCATAATTTTAACACTAGAAATAGGGACAAACTAGATCAACCGCGTTTCAGATTGTCTAAAGTAAAAACTTCTTTTATGGGTTACTGTGTAAAATGTTATAATAAAATACCATTCGATATTCTTCAATTAAATGAGAAGAAATTTAAAACATGCATTAAACGCACACTATGTAGACAAGCATATTACAAGTTGGATGATTATATCGTAGATAAAAATGCTTGGCTTAATGCTGGTCCTGCTCCACAGGCACTTGGGCTCACTAGTTAAAATTTCAATATTTGGAAGAGGTGCTTCCCTTTTTCTTTTTCAATAATTCTGACATTACGAACACAACTTTTTTAATTTATTCAATCCAGTTTTAATTGTTGAATACTGCAATATTAGATACCTCTTCCTGTTTGGTAGTAAATTATATTAACATCTTAAATAAATTGCAAACTATAGTTTTGTATAATTTAGAAGCATTTTTTTTTTTAAATTTTGTAAATGTAAGAACCATGTTTCCGTTTATTATGATTTTTATTTTTCTGTTGTTGACTTGAAAGAGCATGGCAGTTGAGAACGTGTCATGCTCACTTAAATGTCTCACCGATGGTGGCGCGTGTGTTGGATTATTCGGTTCCCTACAAAATGGTTGAGCTGGGTGGTGCTGATCCACGCGTCATGTTCGTGAACGGGTGCCGTCGGTTGAGACTGGTCATCTCTTAACTGCCAAGGCTTATTTTTAATCTTATATTTTGAATTGTTTCTTCATTTGTCTTTTTCTTTTTACATTGTTCTCACATATAGAAGCAACAAGAATAATGTACCCAGGATTTTGTAATAACTTGATTTAAAAGAGTGTCCATGGAGTTTCTTGCCCGTTCTTCTCCATAGAGATCTACGTTTTGGAATGGGCAACTAGCTTCAACTTTCTGACTAACTGACAGACTATTTAATTTTGACAATTCAAAAGTGCCTGTACAAGGTTTAATTGAAATAAATGCTTTGAGTTTGAGTTTGAGTTTGAATATTGAAAGGGAATGAGGAATATTAACAAACGAAATGAAAACTAAAAACTTGAAAATATTTTTTTGTCTGAACACTGCTCTAGAATGATGAGGAAACTGGAGTGATGACTGGTACCTACGACCACTAAGTTTGACTATTTTTATTACGAATGGAAATATTCTACTTCGAAAGCGTAGGTATTTTTACATCAGATAGTGTCGCAGTCCCATTTTATAAACTAGATCTGAAATACCTAAGATATCTAATAGCTATGAAATACTTGTACGAAAGTTGAATAACTAAAGGAACAACTAGAAAAAGGATATAATAAAACAAAAAAAATCTGCTTAGTCTTAAAAATTATTCTTCAACTATAAATTAATAACTATTTTTTGACGGATAAAAAACCTGATTAAACACCAAATTACCTGAATCTTAAAACGCAAGAAAATAAAAGAAATGAAATACAAAAATTAAGGTCCCTACAAAAAGCATGAAATAAAAAATTAAATTAAAAATTTAAAAAACCCCCGACACAAAAAAATAATAAAATCAAATGTAAGTAATTGGAAAAGGATCAAATAATTTAAAAACCCCCAACTTAAAGAATCTAGGTAACGAGACTAAAACAGATAAATTCATATGGAAGTCGGGGGACCGTTCTGTGGAACACCTATGCTAAGAGGTCCCCCGACTGCCATATGGATTTATCTGTTTTAGTCTCGTTACCTAGATTCTTTAAGTTGGGGGTTTTTAAATTATTTGATCCTTTTCCAATTACTTACATTTGATTTTATTATTTTTTTGTGTCGGGGGTTTTTTAAATTTTTAATTTAATTTTTTAATCAAAATTTAAAGAAAATTCTTTATTCAAATAGTAAAATTAACTAAAAAGAATCAATAACGATCCAAAAAAGTTAAAATAATAATCCTCAATTGCGGCGATACTCTAAAACGTACTTGATCCCTAGATACTTTTGATGTGTGTATTTTCAGCGCATAACATGAGATGCCATTTACATGGTGTAGGTACCTACTTTTTATGAGAGAATTGAGTGAGAGAGATCACCTATAAAAAACATCATCACAAAAATGAATAGGACGCCTATTAATTTGGCCGTTTGGTCAAGTTGAACAGTTACAAATTAGGAGCAATCAGTGAAAGTATAATTATAATGAATCATATTTCTAAAGTCACATTGCATCAATAAACAAATAGAAATCTGTTCTATCTTCACGCTGAGTGGCGCCGTTGCGTTGCTCCGATTCCGTATCATAGACGCTGATGAAAACTAATATCATGAATATCGTGATCTCAAATATCTTGACGGAATTGTTCCAATGCGGTGGCCGGTGATAATATCGTCGCGTCTCAGCGCAAATATTATATTCCGAATTGAGATTTCACAATCGCGTTTTATTGAACTATGTGCATGAATTCTCGGAGCCGACTCATTTGATCATCGTACCGTGTAGTCTAATGAAGACATAATACTTTCAGCAATTGAATTTTATAGATTGTAAATTCGTGAGGTACCTAGGTGGACACTGGGCAGCACACATTCCATTGAAGTAAGTAGGTATGTTTTTTTAATATTTTTTTTTGTCTTCTTCCTTCTCAAGAAAAATAAACATTTCAAGAGTTTAACAACAATAGGATGACGTAGCAACAACTGACATTTGACCCGCATGCCTGTAGAAGTT
Organism: Mesoligia furuncula; assembly: GCA_916614155.1. Classification (NCBI taxonomy): domain Eukaryota; kingdom Metazoa; phylum Arthropoda; class Insecta; order Lepidoptera; family Noctuidae; genus Mesoligia; species Mesoligia furuncula. The sequence continues at coordinate 11,664,490 of OU744811.1, read as the reverse complement.
GAAAATAATGATCAGTAGGTTAAAGCCAGTTATTTAATTACCCACAAGACAAAGTCACCGCAATGTCATGGTTGGCCAGTAGTTTCTATAAAACATAAAATACAATCAACGGATTTCATCTTAATAGGTACATTGAAAACTCATCAAAATAATCAAGAAAGTGATCTCGTTTGCGAATACTCACATGTGTGAAACATGCATGGAGATAAAGACAATCCTAAAGATATGGGAGCTAGATCATATCAAACAATTTGTCGAGGAAAACGCGCTTACTGAAACTCCCACGGAAGCTAACGTAGTCCAAGCTAAAACAATGGAAAGGTGGGACAGTTTTTTACTAGACACGGCGGCTGTCAGAGAGTCAGAGTCATTAATGAAGTGTCGACGAAAATGTATCAATATAATAAAAGACAGCGCACGAAATTGATATATTTGATTATTAACCTACCGTTGAATCACAAAGTAAATACACCAAATTGACTGCAGATGTAACGAAATAGTTTAGGAAAACTTACTTTTTTTGCGGCGAATCCTAAAACCGCAAAGCATGATGGTGATGAGTACAATTTAAATTGCGATAATATTCACACAAACAAGTTACACTGAGAACATTATCATAAACACTGAACTTAAAACACACAGTAAGCAGTAGGTTTCAGTATGGTATGTATGACACGGTACGGGTAGCACCACGTGCTTATCAGTATTGTATTGTGCCTTGTGCCTAGCTAGACCAATAGTACCTACCAGCTTACAAGTGTTAACTCACTGGTTGTGTTCAAGGTTTTTATGTTATTTGAAACGGATGAGTACATTTAACTTGTTTTTAATATCATCTTCGTATAACATTGTGGTCAAAGAAAATGTTTTAAGAACTTGATTGAGCAACATTAATCGACGCGTGTTTTTGTTAATGATCAAATTTCAAACTGACGTAAATGATGAATTCACTGTGGGTAGTTCCAAACTAAAATAACAGATTAGTGAGAATATTAAGGTTTTTCTCTTTTACACTATTTGAGCAAGTGTGTCATCTAATAAAAGCTTTGAAACTTCCCAAGTGAACCATCTTGAAAGGGCAAAGTTGAGTTTGAGGCAGACAGCGGCCGTTACAAAATTATTAAATGCACCGCCCATCTCTCACCCTACCAGTGCAAGATATTACGAGACTTTTCATAATAAAGCCGGCTCAAATCAAAGAGCAGCAGCTGGCTGTACATCGCAAACAGGGTCACACCGAATGCAATAAAAAAAAATGTGACAGTTGCTCCAGCTGCGTACTTGCGTTAAGAAATGTCGGCTGACACTATTCCGAGCTACTCTTTTAGCGCCAAATTTGATATCACTGATTAATGATGAAAGTATAGCTTTAATTAATGTAATAAAAAAAACTGTTTAATCGAAATTATCATTATGGATTTAGAGAGAACGTAATTAGTAATTCAAAGCAGAATAAGAAAAAACAATCGGTACATACAATTGAATGAATATTGATGTATTTGTGATATAATTACGGTTGTTGCATGTTTTTCGTATTTTAGGTATTAAGTGCACGAATGAAATTTACCTTAGACAGAACATGAAAACCCGGGCACGGTAATGTTATCCTTTTTCTGTTATTTACAAATAAATTCACATAATCATCATAAAGTTTTGTATGTCAATAATTAAGCCAAGGATTTTGTTTTGTAAAAGAAAAATCAAAATTTACCTTTCTTGGAGCCGAAAATCGACTTGAGCTTTGATATGGTCCTCTTCTTCATTTTGAGTGAATACTTCTTACAGTATTAAACCAATTTCAACCACAAGAGTTGTAGACATCGGTTTACAACCGACAGAAATACATTCGACACTACGTCCTAAAGTTTTTCAGACGATCTCGACTTTTTGCTCCTTTTGCCGCTCTTATTTCCGTGCTACGAAAATAGTCCTAACGCAACACTTGCACCGCCGTGCAGACGCATCACTCATACGTATATTACGTTTTAACACGAAACTCTTCACTTAATGAGTCTTTTCAGTCAAGCATAAAAGCTTACAGCAGAGAAAATTACACTATTTAACACAAACTCATGTGAGACGGCAAATTTTAGTAAAAACAAACACATCCATTGCCCGTTTTTGGTTATCTCGTAACTATGCTTATCAGTTGCTATCAATATCCAGGCTCACGTCAAGTGATAACGTGTGAAATAAATATGAATTACGCGCACTAGTTGACTGCTCAGGCTCTAGTGAAATACTGAATTTTATTATGATTTCTCTCGAACAAGATAATATGTTGCGATGGGCGTATCAAATTCGAAGAAAAACACAACAGAGTGTTGCACAACTGGCTGACCGCTCACTAGTAATAACAATTCAGACACCGAATTAGATAAACCTTTCAGACAGGAACCATCACTTGTGACGCCTATTCTTGGTCGTGCTACGAACGCAACTAAACACGCAGCGGCGCACGCGCAACACACGAGAATAATAGAGAGCTTGACCGGTATACGCTACACTGACACAAAAATTGACAAACTTTGAGTCCCCTTCCGCTCACAGAATCCCATTTCCGTCGGAATTCAATCAACCGGAGAAATGTATGGAACTCGTTAGCAATATTTAGATATACCGGCGACGAAGTGGTGACAACACCGGAGGCAACGTATCCGCCGACTAGTTTTTAAAAATGGAACTTAACGAATGGCACTTTCGGGAAGAGCGACGTATCGTCGATTCAAATCTGGATAATGGGCTCGGACTACGTATAAATCACCAAGGGGTGCGAAGGGAATAAACATATAAAAGGATCGAGCAGGGGAAGCGGGACAAAAGAAGCAAAAAAATGGAGGAATTTAAAGCTCACATGGAAACAATATACTAGTGTGATTTGTGGGAACTTTGCAATACTGTTGAAAATTTTCAATAACCATGAAAATTTAGATATGACGAAAATCAATTCAGTTATAGATACAACTAAAACTTCTATTTTAAACATTTGGGAGTAATGACAGGTTTAAGGACGTATAAGGATACTTTTCGTCTACAGAGTCCGGTTCATAATTACTACCACTTTAGATGCGGCATCGTTAACGGAAACATAATGCATCCTCTTTGAACCGCCAACTAAATTAGTCCTGTTGAAAATTGCTTCCTTATTTTCGACGTAGAACTAGAAGATTATAAGGAACTTAAGATTTCAATAGACAACTAGGAGGAAAGTTTTACGTGCAAAATAGATCCCCCTTCGTAACTGCTAAGAAGGATATTGTATTGACCCTACACTGAGCACAATATCGTCAACACATGTCAAAGCTTTTGCAATTAGCGACAGGCGCAGAACATTTACTCAACACGCCTTGTTTGGATCCAGACTCCCATTTCGCAAAACAAACATGGCTGTTTATGCCGTGAAATATGTTGGCATATTCCTCGTAAACGAATCATACATAGTTGTGACACAGTTAGCATTTCAGAGTTTGTTTAGGTTTACTTCATCCGATCGACGAGGCGTGCCACTTACGAAATGATGTTCACACTTTAAAACAATTTGCAAACAACATTCGACATGATACTCTACTCAAGTGGATAACAATGAAATTGTATTGCGGACATTACGGCATAGGGAACGTGAAGAATCAGTTTACTACATATTTCCTTTACATAAGAGAAATATCGTATTTTAGACATGGCTACGAACATTTATGAATTTTCTTTTGATGTGGTAATATAGAAGTAGCTCCAAATGCGGTACAAGTATGGACAGTTACAAGTGTTAATAAAAGAGTAACCATGGACCAAATTGCAACCAATTGATAGAAGCAATTAATGAAAATAAGTTAATTTTGAAACTGCTTTGACTATACTATACCATATAGTTCTAATTAATATGAACGAAGCCAAGCCAGCTACAGGAATGATAATAGGTTCTTATTCTATCACGCTTGGTGGACCACGGAATAGGTCAACCACGCTAGGCTTGACGAGAGAAAAGGAGGGAGAGAGTATAATAAATTCATTGCCGATTTCTGTAAGCATGATGCTCGAACAATCGCACGCAATGGTGCGCGTCCAACCGCTGTCTCACACTTGGATGCGCATCCTGACACATATCCACATTTTTGGAAGCCTCTAATGGATCGGCCATACAAATCAGACAAAAGTAAAAGGTAAACTCGTAAACAAGCATAAAATTAAAAATTAGAAAGCAAGAAACAAAAATACATGTTCCTAACATAAGACATCAATTAATACTCTCGTTATCTCGCAACTCCTAAACGCGTATCAAATGTTTGCGTGATTTACGGATTACCGTCCTTTCCCCGTATACATCAACCACATTGAAAAGTTCACTTCCAGATTTGATTATAGACATTACACTGCAGTCTGCAACCAAGTGAAACAATCGAATTTGATATGTAACATGAGCCGAGATCAGATCAAGTTTGAGGACGTAACTGTAACATGCCACATTGAATTTAAATGGAATATGTAGGAAGTATCATTTATCCAACACAAAATGCGATGCTTCAAAACATATGCTGTTAATAGAAGCAATAAATAAAATAGATATAAAAACAAGTAAAGGAATTATGAAGAAAATGATGTTCAAATTAAAAAAAAAATAGTATTTTTGTCGAACTTGATAAATTAGGTGAATTAGAAAAATCCGGCCTGAAAGTCCTAGTCCTGGCTCTGATTAAGATTATGACATACATACATACACGTTCAGGCACATGTTCCTCCTAGTAGTTGTGTAATTGTGTTAACAAAGGCTAGGAGGAACATGTGCCTAAACGGTCCATTCAGTTGATTCACATGCCCGAAACGAGAACTCGGCGTAACACGAGCAGGCCTCACTATACCTGTTTATGACCCGTTATTGTCATTTGACACTCAAAACAAGGAACTGACGTAACTGACTCACACGAGTCCAGTTTAAAACAACGGACTTGTTTCACAATTAACCCGAAGACGATCCGACTTTCGTATCGACTGGTAATAGATGTTAAAAATAGGACGGCTAGATTGACAAGGATCACCGCGAAAGTAGCAACGGGATTAAATATAGCAACCTTATTTTAGATGACTCCATTCTTAGAAATCGCTAAGTTTATTCATGCTAGCAATGCTGTAGCACCAATACTGCATGTGACAAGGAAAATAGGCGACACGTTTTATCTTTGCATCTTGTTACAACTACAAGTAGGTGTTAAGTGATTGTATAACTAGTCATGCGCATAAATGCGTAAACGCGCAATGCGCGTTGTCTCTATTGATATGCAGTGTTTTAGAATGAGAGGCCAGTTTACACAATGTATAGGATTTGTAAATGTGCTATAACAATATTCACACATAAGCTAACGGCTCACAATTATTTACATATCCCAAGGTTGATGCCTGCATCCTTCGATCAATGCTATTTATTTAACGAAGCCAGCATCGAATATGATAATACTTTATGGGACAATCTGTACACGACGTGCATAGATGAAGAATAGAAGAGGTTTAGATATAAATTGAATTAAATAAATTAAGTGTGTAAACTGTAAGCCAATGAAACGACATCAATCGGAACACTTGGAGCATGAATGTTGAAGGGCAAAGTTAACATGAATGTGGTAACAGAATGAATTTAATCAAATGTAGTCACTGCAACAGGTGTCCAAAACCATTTGGAACGTGTGTGGGCGAACACTGCTGTTTTTTAAGTATACAAAACGACAAGCAATACTTATTTCGTAAATATTGTCAATGTACAGGTACAGGTAGTTGACATGTATAAAAGAGACAAGTAATAGAAAAAGCAACATGTTCTCAAATGGACAAATTGACTGACAAAGACAAATAGAAACAGTTAAGTTTATCATGCTTTCGTGTACAGATGACTCGCAACCATGCCGATAATGGCTTAGACGTGACTTCTATTTGCGAAGTGACAAGCTGCATTGTATCCATTGCAATAAATATTCGATTAGAGATCGAAACATGGCAGCGAGTAAGCGTCGAAAGCATTTAACTTCGAAATGTTACATGATAACATGAATGAAGATATCAACTGTAGGACGGCCAGCCTGCGGATAATGTTAGCAAATACAAAGTGTTGACTTTGACGTCGGCACTCGGCAATCGTAATCCCACACACTTTTTATGGAATTTAGATTCATAAACATAAATGAATATTATAGTATGTTGATATGTGAATGAATACAGTGAGTGGACATAATTCGGCTGAATGACGATGACGAAACATAAAATCCTACACTACAGCCACTATAGCTCTTAACTCCAAAGTAATGCTGTGTCAGATAGACCTAATCTGGGCCTATCATCATTGATCCACTTCGGTTTCATACGTTATCAAAATCGGGAGCAGCAGGAGAATGGCAATCATATTTTCATAATAATTGGGGCCAATATTCATTATCCAGTAAATATCTGATATGATATGGTTACCGAACGAATATCAAAGACGAATTCATTAATTTTATCTGCCTGACGGGATCGATGGTTGCACAAAACAAACATTCGGTGTGGAATAATTCGTCGGAATAGAATAATAGGCAGTCAAGTTTAAAGTTTCAAGCTTGAAGTTACCAACCCACAGTCAAGTTTTACCGTACCATTAGGAAAATGTGCAACCTTGATTTCATGAAGTACTACTTCCTACTTATAAAAATAACTCATAATAAAGAATGAGAATAGGGACGGCTCACGGAAGGGAATGTCGGTCAAAAGAAGGGAATGCATGATTGATGATGCTAATTTCCTATTGATCGGCATCGGCTTGCTTTTATTTGCGTAAGTAGACCGCAAGCACTTAGCTCAATCTTAATTTAGCAAAATTACATAAGGATAACCTTCCTACCTATTTAAATAGAAGGTAGAGGAAAACATATTGTGAAATAAAGTATTAGGTACTAAAAGCTGTTTTTCAAATTGTTGCAAGCTTTTCACTTTTAATGGCTACATAGCTAAACCAAAGAGTGTCTACGTTCAAAAATATGGGGGAGAATTACACTATCAATGCCTACAATGTTTTATTTATTCAGCTAATACTTACTGAGAAAGGAAAGATTATAACTAAACAATACTTGATTAGAGCTATTGCGATGTCATTGTACTGTTTATTAGCGGAATGATGCGAAACTTTTTCAATTGCCAGCACTCGCATCGGAGTATGGACTCAATAGCTGTAGTTTAAATGCACATGATTGATTCTCATCTGCAAACAGATGGCGAAATTAGCTCACGAATCATAACAATAAATATGAGCGGAGAGTTAATCTTCAGCAAACACGCATGAGAAACACACGTGTTTGATGTCAACTGACAAAATCGTCTTTATAAACGCATTTTCTTTTGATAACGATATTAATGAAGTATTTTTATGGCCACTAAAAACGAATATCACGACCTTCGATGACTTCTGACAAAGAGCCGGAGAGACTCCGCCTTTGAGTGGGCGAGCGCCATGGAGCCTACGTACAAAAATATTTGTAGTCCGCGCGTGTCTTGTACCTTTGGCTTTACATCCGATTATAAAGGGTATTAATGACAATATGATCTCATACAAAGAACCAGACACTGTATTCAAAGATTAGCCTGATTGTAACACTTTCACTTATGATTAATGAAATTCTTTCCTTTGTTGAGACATTTGAACAAAAACATGACTTGCTTAAATCTGGCTTGAAAACGCATTTAATATTTACGCAACCTTACAACTTACAACCATGCCTGCCAGTTAACTAAACACTTTGATAGAGATCTACATAATAGTCTTTAATTTGACAGAAGTAGGAAATCGTTGTTGGATGTAACAGTGTAAAGCTTGAAATAAGAAAGTAAATTGAAAGTTGCTTCAACTGTAACAAAGAAAAAAACTATAAGATGATATTTAAAAAAATAAACGCGGCAAATGTTTTATTGATCGACGATAAAATGTACTGATCGAAAAATTTAATGTAATTTGTAGCACCGTTTGCCAGCATAATGTAGATCAAAATGTTATTATTTTACTGTTGAATTTTTTTCTATACAGTTCTCAGAAATAGATTGATAAATGTTCATGGTTTACGAAACTAAAATTCATTTCAAATAAACTTGCAATATTTCCAAACCATACGAAAAAAATGTGTGGGCAGTGTCGGTAACACGATCAAAACATTGACTTACTCAGTGTTTGGTATTATGAAACTCAACCGATGCAATGTTAGCGACAGTTTTGTATGACGAACGATATCTATCGTAAGTTATTTGGACTTTTTGGTACAGGGTGGTTGAATGACATTTATCGCAAGTTTATTTGAAATACACTTTAGTAAAGCAAATGAAATAGTAGATAGAATAAATTGAAATAATAATTAATATTTTAATAATCTTTTAAAATAAAATATCGGCGCGGATATGATTCGTTTGCAAACTTTTGGTACAGTAGGTGGATAAAGTGTAAACGTGCAATAATAGGTAAGTGCATCAAGCCAAAACACTGTTGCCTATTTACACTTATTGTTTAAAAAAGAAAACGAGAGAAAGACAAACCTCGTTAATTGTGATAAATGGAAGACAAACTAGGCTGATGCACCATTTAACACAAATTATGCCCATTATGGCCGGTAACTCAAATGAATGACTGACTGTGCGTCATTATTTCGGCAACTTTGACAATTTTGCACGGCGATGTTGGAATTAAAGAACTTTCATTTCACAAAAATAATATTCAAAATTGTAAGGTTAGATAATCCGTGAAATTATTAGGAATTGAAATGGTGTCAATCTATTATAATAAATAAAACAGAAGTTATTTCTCATGAGAATTTCGTTTCATAAATTGATATAGAATAAAATAACCTACTAAAATACTGGTTTTGCAAAAAGATGATGCCTCTGAAAGGTTCCAAGTTCGGTCTAATAATATTATAGAAATTCCAATGATAATGATAGGAGATTTAATGTTAATAAGTAGGTATTCAAATGCGAATAAATTCGAGTCGGTTTACATCTTTCCGAATGATTTAATAGTTGATGCGAATTCACAGCAAAAAACAAAAAGGTAAGTAGGTGAGTTATCGAATATTTTTACGATATGATGACGGCGGGATATGTGCTTAGGATTATATTCTAGGAATTAAGATTTTAATTTACTTATCCTCAAAGAGTGCTTTACCTAGAAAATGCAACTTGCCTCATTTCCTCATGGGATTTTACTGCCTTGGATAAGCGAATTATTCTCTGTGATTCTCATTGCATTCTCATGTCTATCATACCTACCATATACATATTTTAGCGTTCTTGTATATCAGAGTTTACGACTTCGCCAAAAAAAAATTTAGATTTGATTTCTGTTGGAATCGAGGACTTTCAATATTCGCTGCTTATTTAAAAGAACGTAGGTAACCAAGTTTTATTCTTATAGGTACAAGTCACACACGCGATCAACAGCCATGGTTTGCAATTACGGCCGGCGACCAGTCGACCACTATAGGTACATAATATTACTTTGCTGACTCAATATCTACCATAGTCAACCTTAAATCTTTTGTTGTATAATAAACAATGTTCTAAGAGAAATTATTAATTTCTTTGCTATTAGTTACACGAAGGCCAAAATGGTTGGGATTTGCAGACGAGAGAATATTAATAGGTTCCTAGTTGGACGTGGTTTTGACTTGGAAAGAGAAGACCGACACTTGTAAGCTAGAAGCCCATGTCCAGCAGTTAACCATGGTAAATTAATTTGATGATTAGATATGAAAAAAAAAATCAAATTAGCCATTACAAAAAACTTGTAGGTAATACCTATTATTTGCACAATCACGTAACATAATATTATGTGCATGCCGGAAATTGAAACCTTATATTCCACTTGACATTTGAGATGCAAAAAATATAAATGGTTGTCTCTCTCTCTGAAGTCTTAGGTAAAATAAATTTGAGACTGAAATCTTACACTTTTCGAAGTAGGCATACCGCAAGACAAACAGGCAAGGCTATTTGTAATGACAATCGGAAACTAGAGCCTTCGATTTTAACAGGTTCATATTATCTTGCTAATAAATTAATTACGAAACGTTAAAAAACTCGCAGACAAACTGCAAAACAAGTGGTTGTAAAGTTTTAATTAGAGAAGCTAAGCTCGATCGGTATTGTACACATGACGTAATGGGGCCTATTGCGCGCCATTGCATATTTACTGTCCATAGAAACCAAGAGCGATAAAACAACTGACTAGCCATATTTGTGTTGTTGATATATAGATATACCTAGGTGGGTAAGTAAGCTAAATGAGAACAATGTAGGTTTATACCATGGCGTTTGGAACAAGTGCTATGTGTTCATGTTAGGTACTGTTTGTTGTTACCTGTGCTAAAAGGTTACGTAGGAAATTGGATCCAATTGAAACGAGGGAATCTGGTTAATTGCTGAACAAATTACTATTGCGTTGACTGAATAGATGTCGGTAGAACTGGGACAGGGTCTATGATGTAAACAACGATGGTGAATCAAGAATGTGGAAGTTTCTTCTGAATGGCAGAAGAGTTTAAGGAGTTTTCTTTGTCGCCAGATTACTCTGTGCTTAGTAAGCGCCTATTACCGCTTTCAGTCAGACTGAACTGAATTCTCTACACTTTCGCCGAATTCCGCGAATTTTACGAAATACTTTGAAATGAAATTTCCATTTAAAGCTTAACATACCTATCACGAAAACTAGTTGTGGCAGTCTTATTAAAGGCTACTTCAGCATGAAAAACGGTCTTTGAACCTGGGCTATTCTTCTGTCTCTATTTTTTTAATGATTTATTACTCGTCTAATCAACGTACGAAATACCTGAATGCCGCAAATCGTCATCATTACACTGAACTTCTCGTAGTTCCAAGGTGAACTTGATTTGCTGATCGAGTGCTGCAAAAACATGCCGCCCGAGGTTTACGCTCTTGACTCGGCTTTATTTATCCACATAGTTTATTTTCCTCGATTTAACTTGTTATCATCGAAAACGATGAAAACCATGAAAAATATTTCAAATTGTAGTTCAGGATCAATGAGACTGAATAAGAGCGTGAAAACACGAAGCACTGTTACCAGCTTTAAGGTTTTAAAACTGTAGCCATTATTAGTATTATTAATTATGGAATGTGTTTTAATTAACCGCACCAAATTTAAATCAGGAGCCAAGGGTTACCTGCTATGGCCAAACATTCATGAATAATTATTTATTCCGCTAAAAGGATTCGATGGGTGGTGTACCTTACCGATTTAAATCTTCTATATAGATTTAAACCGTAAGCCTATTTGCAAAGGAAATTGATCGTTTCATGCATTAACATAGAAAAGGACTTCGTTTTGGAATGTAGGCAGCGTCAAGTGATCATAATAGCAGGCTTCACAAAAAGGTCCTTCGCTGAGAACCTGTTTTTGTTTTTAAATAATTTTAAATAATGGCGCTAATGTTATACTCTCTGGGTTATTTGGAAAATCGGGTTTACATGAAATAATATTCTAAAAGACTCACCTTCGTAAATCTCCATGTCGCTACCGACCAAAAAAAATGAAAAGTTTCTAAAATAAATCGTTTCTATGACGACGCATGACAGCAAAACTATTTGGATTCATATTGGATGTCAAAATTTCAATGTCAAACACTGACTGCTTGTCAAATTCAAGCACGTCAGATTGTACCATAGAGATTTTTTACTTCTATTTACTATGCTGTAGCCCTGTATCCAAAATCTATCCTAAAGCCGGGCGTAAACGTCCGTATTAGAATGACCCGGAAATTCAGAACCACCTTGACTTCAACCATTCAATTCATCCTGCCAAATTGTTCTGAATCAATCAATACGAAAAAAAAACCGGTAAGGTGTGTGATATTTGTTTCACATATTTCATATTTGTTTTACATTATGGTTTCACTTTATTCTTCATCATTCACTTTCTGAACAACCCAGACGCTTACGCCCGGTCTAAGTTCAAACCACTATACACTACTTACACATTCAAACTACGCTTACTAAGAACATAGGTACAATGCTGCTTGGACCTGTGGACTAATATAGCTAAATAAAGCGTGTTTGACATTCAGAAAGGCAAAGGAAAGACACTGGGCGGTCGTGACACGTCCCTACAGAAAGGTGGCCACACCGGTAAAGGCCAATTACATTTGATAATAAAGATACAAACACATTAGTTACGTACCGTCCCGAATTAGTACAATCTATTTATTAAATATTTACTTGAATGAAGTTGATTTCCAATATCGGCAGCATTGTAGGTGACACTAAACGCAAAAAATAAGAAGCGGTACGTCACTATTTGGAAGAAAAAAAAATTGGAAACGTTGACGTGCGTATGGTCATCAGTTTTTAGTTCCCTAGAATTTGTGTTTTTCATTTCAAGTTTAGGATTTTAGTTTAATATTCAATTGATACTGTTATCTTACACCAAAATCCAAGATGGGTTTAACAATCTCAAGTGTTTTTACCAAGCTTTTCGGCAAAAAACAAATGCGTATCCTTATGGGTAAGTGACATGACAGCTCATCGGTCGAAGATTGCGTAGAATTTCTACATTTTTACGCCATCGTCATTGTTTTCGTGTGATGAAGGTTTATTGATGCTCTAATATATTCCCCATTGTTGCAGTTGGGCTGGACGCCGCTGGAAAAACTACTATACTTTATAAGCTTAAGTTGGGCGAGATTGTGACCACAATACCGACGATCGGTTTTAACGTAGAAACCGTAGAGTACAAAAACATCAGTTTTACTGTATGGGACGTCGGCGGCCAGGACAAGATCAGACCGCTGTGGCGCCACTACTACCAGAACACGCAGGGGTTGATCTTTGTCGTAGACTCTAGCGACACAAAGAGAATAGCAGAAGCCGAAAATGAGCTGGCTAATATGGTAAGCAGAGGCCATTGTTCTTATCGCTCCTTAGCTGTTCATGTTTAAAAAACAAGTTTATCCTGTTTCAGGTCTTATATCTCTCAAATTGCCAGTTTATTCTTTTGTATTATTCCTTTACCCTAGTTTAACATACCGACGGTTGAAAGGCTAATTGGCCTAATCGACATTTTTTGCAATATTTAAAATAATAATAATATACACATAATAAATGTTCATATTATTATTTTAACACACACATACATTTATAATAAATGTACATATTATTATTTTAAATATTGCAAAAAATGTCGCTTAGGCCAATTAGCCTTTCAACCATCCATATTTTAGACTGAATTTTTTTGTTTAATTAGCAGAGCATTTACCCTTTATAACAGACTAGCTGCGCCCTGCGGTTTCACCAGCGTAAATGTCGATCCCGTGGGAATATCGGAATAAAAAGTAGCCTATATGTTAAACCAGGGTGTCAGCTACCTCCAAACAAAGTTTTATCAAAATTGGTCCAGCCGTTTGAACGTGAATAAGTAACAAACATATAAACACACACACTGCCAAACTTTTGCCTGTATAATATTAGTGTGATTATACTAATAGGCTTGATATTTTCCATTAACATACTTGTGATTGCTATTACTTGTTGTATTACAACTTACCTATTGATTTCAGCTAAAAGAAGATGAATTGAGGGACGCTGTGATCCTTGTGTTCGCCAACAAACAAGATATGCCCAATGCTATGACTGCAGCTGAACTTACAAATGCCCTCAACCTAAATAACTTGAGGAATCGCCGTGTAAGTAGACTTGTCTATTTAAATTTATAAAGTTGTTCTGTATTTACCTACCAGCAGTAGTTCCAAAGTACTGTAGTACTGTACACTGTAGTATTCCTCTCCATCAGTCCTGAAGTAGTTAGTCCATCTAGCTGGGGGTGTCTTGTCTACAAATTATCTACTTTACATTATCCAAAACCAAACGAAACCAAATTTTTACTACAGCTCATCATTAGTGGTATTTGGTTAACTGATGTTTGAACAACCCTGTTCTAAATTAACAATGTTTCTTGGCAGTGGTACATCCAGGCAACATGTGCAACGCAAGGCCAGGGACTGTACGAGGGTCTAGACTGGCTCTCCAACGAACTAGCAAAGAAGTGAGAATCAATTTGGCTTACGCTCACTGGGAACAGACTACAAACATTCCCGTAATGACTGACAACTTTCAGCTTGTGATTGTTGTTCAATCTACAAAAACCTAAAAGACTATGAAAATTTCTATGTAATTATACAAGTAATGTCTTTTTAATACTACTAGGCTGAAGGCTCTTTTCACAATGTTTTGCTGAAGCAGTTATTTATAATTTAGATAGCCATTTATATGATATTGTGAAAATGGCCCCATATAGTTATATAATATAATGGTCTATATAATCATGCAAAGAATAGTTTGATCAGTTTCCTATAATTATTGTCTATAGATTAGATTTTCACATCATTCTTTTGTTTGGTAATATGAGAGTATTAGTGAGAACATGTGGATCATATTCTCATAATTTCGGATTGTAAATGTGTGATGCAATAATAATTGTAGTACTTGTAATGTTTGTAATAATCCTGCTTCCTTGTGTCTTAACTTAAATTTACAAGAGTTATCTTTAAAAAACTGTTTTGTTCTGTTAAAATAGATATCTGAAATCACTAATTCCCTTAAGAAGTATTAATATAGCTTGCACAACAACTATGCAGTGTTGCTGACAATAATAGAACATTTTACTTTGGAGGATCCAGCAGAGCATGTAACGTAAATTTTTATATTAACTTTAGATGTATTTAACATTAACTTTTTAAAATTTCATTTAGTGAATAAGTTTATTATTTACAAGTTTTATATTTGTGAAATATGTGTGCACTGAATAATAACAATTAACATCATTTTTTTGTGATCCATCTTGATTTATAAAGGTAAAATATTACAATATGTAAATAATATAAGATGAATCGGCCAAAAATATTTTAATGTCCTGTGTCATGTCATGTTGTATGCTTTAACGTTATAATTTATGCTTCGCGGTTTTGTTAAAGTATATTATGATAGTGGCAAATAAAGGTTAGGTGTAAATAAAAATTGTTTTTATTTTTACATAAAAATCGGCCACACCAATCATTTTCCTGAGTGCAGTACTTACACATTAACCTTGCCAGAAATTTGTAAATGTCTTTAAAAGTATTTAATTTCGTATGAAACTTAGTCTTTATCAGTTATAGGTAACATTATAGATAAAAATACACATTATGTGTAAGTAATGAATGTTGTTCTTGAACATTCGTGATAACAGCTACTCATGACTCCAAACTGCTTTTCGTTTTTCAACAAAACTCTTGATTCCTTCTTGTCCATCATTTGAGTTGCTGTTCTTCACCATGACATCTTCTCCTAATTTGTAAGCTTCTATCAGGCTTAGATCAATTTGTTTGTAGTAGAATTCTTTACCTAGCGCGATAACGCTTCGGCTCTTATGTTTGATTTTCTCTAAGATTTTATTAACTTCATTGTCTAGTTCGCTCGCTGGGACCACTTTCGTCACGAGCCCACTTTCATAGGCCTCTTGAGCAGTTATAGATTCACCTGAAACAATGACTGCCCTGTAAAAACTAAGCGATGTAGAGGGAATATCAATTACCTTTCGTCATCTCGTATTCAAACCCAACTTCTGTCACTGCATCTATGCTTTCCTGCCATTACTGGCCGATTGATTTAGCCATAGCACAGCATATTTTCGACATCTTCGCCCCAGTATCGCTAACTCAGCTCGACAGTCAGATCAGCGCTGATGAGATGATTTTTTTATAGTTTTACTACTCAACATTCTCCTGCCCTTACCCCAATGGGATCGGCGCAACATGTTTCACGACTGTCCTTGATTAAGTAGTAGTGATTGTGAATCATAAATGTGCCTACAGAATTTTTATTTTCATATAGGTAGGTATGACGTGGCTGCTTTTAGTATAGGTCGTTGTTATTATGCACGCGTTTGTCAATAATGGCGTGAAATGAAACCGATAACGCGATAACAACTCCACTTCAATCAGTATTGTAGTAAATAGTAGGCTAATAACAAACCCGTAAACAGCATATACGTAGCTCTGGATTTCGGAACACATCTTGCAACAGCTATTCCAGGAGTTGAACAAAATATGCCAAAGTTAGCTCTGAAATAGTACGGTTATTAAAAAAATAAAAATGTCATTATTTTTTATTACATAAAGGTTATCATCGTCGTAAAAGTCTTCATAACGTTATTTACCCAGGTGTTGAAAATTTACTGGTGTCTGAACATACTATCATATCGCAGGTAGCGACCAACTGGCAACCTGCTGCCATTGCGAAGCCATTTACCTGCAAAATAATACAGCACCGAACTAATTAGACAAGCTAACCCGCCATTTGACGAAAATGCACCAATTAATTAGGTAACAATGCTGGTATCTAATATATTATGTCGATGTGGATGTAGATAAAATGCCAAAATACTAACTCTCGTTCTAACTGCCATGTAGATAGGTACATCCAGTCGTAGTTAGACTTGAGATAAATGGAAGATGGTCACCAAAAGATACCGTTTAGTAGGGCAGACAGACTATTAATTTGAAACTAGCAATTTAAAATGATTAGAACTGTACCTAGTGTTAAAACAAAGCGTCTGTTGGGCAAGCTTATTAAATTCGGTAACAATAGAAACAGTGACAGTTAACTAGTTAATAAGATCTTATAAAGTCGAAAATAAACTTCAAACGCGCTCCTCAGTCCGCTCTCGGATAAAAGCAAGTTATTTTCAACAGTGCAAGGTCGATATTTGTTTGGCAGTGAAAATCGTGCTTCACCAGATCTGCGCCAACCAACGACCATACAGCCCCTATGGCGCCAACCCTCAAAACGTACTTACCTACTAGCCAATTCAGGACAGATCGAAACATCGAGCTGTTAGTAACTATGGATGAATGCGGGTTAACAGATAAATATAAGAGTTGTGTTAAATGTATTTATTATTAGTAAGTATTGATATAATTAATTCTACAAACATATACCTTAGCGATAACGGGCACGGGACTTTGAATTATGGACTTCATTAATTCGCTTGCTCTACTAAATATCAGTTTGTGCTGATCTACGCCAGTCTTCGACTGCTATAAAAAAAACATCCGTTAGTTTTGCAGTTATTTGCACATCTTTTGAACTTAGAGTAGCCCCCGTTTCCAGAAAGACTATTCAACCATTACATCACGCCTGCATTCCGTAAAGAGGTATACAGAGGTGTATGTCTAATACCCACCCTTACATTTCTTCAGTTATGTTTCAGGGGGTTCATATAGGGGCGAGCCTATTTACTATTCAGTCAACATAATATAGTTGTTTCTTTTTTTCAAGTGTTTATTCAAGACGTAAAATTATGGTCAATGAATCACATGGTATTTGATGGTATATTTAACTTGGCAGCTTTATTGAATTGAGACTTGATTAGATTATTATTATTATTATTATTATCATCCATTTATTTCAGGCATCAAGGCCCATATAAAACACATACAATACTTAGCCTTCCAGAAATGGGTAGACCGTGGAGAGTTCCCTTTACGAACTTACCAATTCTTTTAAATTATGACCGGCTGAAAATACATTTCCTTTGGCACTCAAAACTATAGCCCTCAAAGATTTGTCGTCTTTGTTCGAAGTTATCGCTTCTATAATGTATTTCATCATTTCCAATGACAGTGAGTTTCTACACAAAAATGGCACAAATAATAACAATACTTAATTAATAATCTTATTAAAACTAACAATTTAATTTTTTATCATGAACAGGTAAGTACAAATACAAACTTTGTTTTCTCATGGTTGAGAGTAATTTCACGTGTTCCATTCCTTTCATTTGTGGTTAGGTATTGGCTATGTAAAGCGCGGCAATACACAGACAAAGGTCTTAAACACTTATTCTGAAAAAATACATGACATTAACTTATTATTAAGCTAGTTAGTAGGTACTTATAGGTAATGTGATAGGCCACACTTTAGGTTAACCCGCTGGCCACGGGACAGGTCGTCGCTCGCGACCGGCGGTGCGTCTGGCAGCGCGGCAATCTACGCGGCGCAGTTTGCATTGCCATGGGCTAAAAGTTTCGGTGTTCATTATTTCGTGGTGAATACAAATAAACTTGTTTGCAATATTCGCCGCGTCTATCGCGCGAGTCCGTGTTATGCGCCGTAAAGATTCCTATAATTGCCGGCACGTAACTTGGCAAGAGTTTTTGTAGTGGGGGAAGTTTGCGCAGGCACAATTTCATACATTTTTATATGCGCGAACTTCCCCCACTACGAAAATCTCTTGCCAAGTTACGTGCCGGTAACTGTACATTCGTTTCTATCGCCCACCGCGCCCGCGCCGCCAGTCGCTCGTGCGATTCGCTCGGCAAACTTCGTCGGTCGCGTTTCCGCTACGCGTGGCATGGCTAGTACATTTCTATACATTTGTTTTAGTCGCAAGCCGCTTCGCCGTTCGCACCGCGCGAATTTTCGCTGCAGCGAATGTCCCGTGGCCAGGCCGTAATGGTGAAATGCTGACCCAAAAGCAGCTAAGGGTGAGAAGTGGAGAGTTAATAATATCTACTCTTTATAGTATCGGAAAGCAGGACTGGCAGTTAGCTCTTGAATTTTGGACATTTAGAGTTCAAGGCAGAAAGCATATTAAAAAAAATGGGGTGTGGCTGTTTTACGCAGACTATCTCTTTGGTTGTACGTGAATACGTTTACGTAACGGGATTGATCCAGTGTCGATATAGAAGTGATTTCATCATTCACTTGCATAATTTCAACCACCCCAGCTGCTGATGTACTGGCATCGTCGTTGATCCGCTCGGCCCCATTCATTATTTTACGCTCTCGCACTGCTGCACTCGGTCATAATATTATGGTGTTTTATTGGTACCTACCATTCGATTGCTCTTGAGAAGACCTTTCCAACCGTATACGATTTCTGTATTTCGATTTGACTTTTTGACGCGTATAGGCCGACATTATATATTTTTGATATTATTTTAACAAATTATATTCACTGCCCCTTTTTTAGGGTTCCGTACCCAAAGGGTAAAAACGGGACCCTATTACTAAGACTTCGCTGTCTGTCCGTCTGTCTGTCTGTCTGTCACCAGGCTGTATCTCAAGAACCGCGATAGCTAGACAGTTGAAATTCACACATGATGTATTTCTGTTGCCGCTATAACAACAAATACTAAAAACAAAATAAAATAAATATTTAAGGGGGGCTCCCATACAACAAACGCGATTTTTTTGCCCTTTTTTGCTCAATATCAAAAATGGCAACAGGTAGGCACTTGAAATATTCACAAAATACTCAGTTGTATTTTAACTTTAATAATAAATAATAAAATTAAAATAAAATAAATATTTAAGGGGGGCTCCCATACAACAAACATGTTTTTTTTGGCGTTTTTGCCTTGTGGTACGGAACCCTTCGTGTGCGAGTCCGACTCGCACTTGGCCAGTTTTATACAAATGTTTTGTATAAAATCAATAGATTTTGACGAGAGCTGACGATTGAAACTTAAACGAACGCCGTAGCTTTTTGGAGTCAAATTTATACTAAGTGCAAAGAGTAAAGTAGAAATCTCGATACGCAACAAAATGAACTCAAAATGACGGCGCTTGCCCCTCCACCGCGCGCGATGGGTCACAGGCCTCACTTGCTATAATGAATTCTTTGATCCTTTAGCTTTCAATTGGTGCAATTGAATTTAGGATGGAGATGATAAATATGAAGCTGCAACACCAAACTGTATGCCCCGATTTTGGTATCATTGGTTTTTTGACTTGCCCCCCACTATGGAAGCAATTTTAAAGACGTATTCAAGTCAAAATCACTTGAGCAACTTTTACAGTTTCACCTCGGCCAGCCAACAAAGACAAGACAAAGCTTTCCGTTAGAGTTAAACTCACGTATCGAAACTCGGGAATCGGGTCTTAGCCATATAAAAGGCCGATGAAATAAACTAAAGATGATACTTAGCAATTTTTACAAAAATTAAAGTGTAAGTATCAATTTTAATGACAAGTATGACGATAAAGTCGCCGGCATGTAACTTGGTCAGGTTTTGGCGTAGTGGGAGTAAGTTATCGCATGTACACTTAGTGCAAGAAGAAAATGGGCACTTTTATTGTTTGTCATTATACCTCTATGGTTTTTAAACATGTCTGTTTACAAGAAAGTTAAAGAAAGCAAAAACGCATCCAACGACTCTTGCTAAGTTCCGTGCCTGGGACGTAATAAAAATGGAAATTTTGGTGGCGATATAGTTGCCACGGCCCGTACCTACTTCTACCGATACCTATTAACTTTCATAATTTTATTACGGAAAAAAGTGAAATTAAAGTCCATATTGCTATATGGACTAGCAGCGTATCGCTAAGCATAGGTATTTATTTGAACAACCACACGGGCAACTTTTACAGCCTCACTTCACTCATACACACACACTTCGACCAGCCGACTAAGGCTTATATTTCACTGGGACACCAAGGTGGCGCAACCATGGTCGCGCTGCCAGCAAAATGTACACAGTTTTATGGTGGGTATCTCACCAGGCGTCCAATCGGATGAGCAACCAACCATACATTTTGTTGGTAGCGGCGACTGGTTGCGCCGCCATGGTGTCCCGGTGAAATATAGCCCTAAGGCAAGCCGAAGCTTTTGAAATCATGTCTCGGGAATCGGGTCCTAAATTTAACCTGCCTTATAAGCTAAGTGATTCTTATACTTTTTAAGGGCCAAGTGGCATAAATAATATCTTACTTAGTAGGACTATTATCAGAGTAATTCAAAGTTTAACCCTGTTCACATTTCAAACAATCTTACTTTTAACATTATTATCTGAACACAGCCGTGTTCTAAACGCTATAATATTAAAAAAAATTGTTATCCATTAAATAGACACACAAGTAAGTAAAATACTCAGATGATTTTAAGTATAATCAGTCCAAAATATAAGTGTAAACTTTTAGTCTCAATTTCAACCCACCTGAAGGGGAACTAACATTTTTCTTCACTAGATTGTTTTTATTAAATACAAGATTAAATCTCAGACTTTTTAGTACAATCTAGTAATAAACTACCAAACAATTAGGTTTATAACCAAATAAAATGTTAAACTTTTTATCAAAACAAGTTGTTATCATGCTGAGCTGTCATCGTAGGGTTAACAGAGAAAAAAAAACTAAAAGAAGCAAGGTAAAATAAAATCTGGAATTGACTTCTCAATAATTAGGTTCCCAAATAAAATGTTAAACTTTTTATCAAAACAAGTTGTTATCATTTTATCATGCTGAGCTGTCATCATAGGGTTAACAGAGAAAAAAAAACTAAAAGAAGCAAGGCACAATAAAATTTAGAATAAACTTCTAAATAATTAAGGTTCCCAAATAAAATGATGACCGCCCATTGTGTCACTCTTTGTACAGTTTCTATATTTATAAATCTGTAATTTATATGATGTTGTACATAATAAAGAGTATTCTATTCTATGATAATTACAAAACATAATGTTATAAATTTGACATAATGAGCTGTCAAACTCAATATAGGGTTAACAGACCAAAAAACTAAAGCAAGGTAAAATAAAAAAGCAAAATGAAAAAAACGTCAATAAAATATATTTAGCGTCGCCAAGGTCTACGCGATTCAAATTCGGAATTATCTGATTCGGAATCATCGTCGCCGATGAATTCAGCGCGCTCATCTTCTGCAGTTATCAACTCCTTGACAGCACTGAAATGTAATTAATTATTATACAGTAATTAACTAGTTTCTTTCAGGATAATTAACAACAGCACCTATCGTGTAATAGTTTTAAAATATTGTGCTAATTTAAAAAGCGTTCTTAATGCTTTGATAAGATAAGCGAGTTGATTTCAAAGTAATTGTAGTTTTAAGAGTTGCTAGGCCGAATAAATTTTAATTACAAGGAATTCCTGTCCGTAATGTTGCGAATTTTGTGCGTTAGTGTTGTCATATCGAAATCAGCATGTTTTTTTATTTTAATAAAATTAGTTATTAAACGGGACACTGTGCCACAATGTTAGCCTTCTTATAACCTTGATCACGACCTCGCACACGGCCGGCCTCGCAACTAAGGCCACGGCCTACAACTGCCAAGGTTACCTATGTCATCATTGACCTTCTTGATATAAATATTCGCAGATTTCATGCATGTATTGTGCGTACAGTAATTAAATTGATACTCACTCCAAAACTTCATTTTCAAAAGGAGAGAGATGAGTTCCATGTTTGTTTTTTTCACCGATCTTCGATGCTAACACTTGGTCTAATAGAGATCGCATCTGCCACAGTAGATCCATAGTCGCCTTGTCGCAGCTTACTTTGACGCTCGATATTAGGATGCAGTAGTTTGAAGTATCTTCCGCTATAAAAAAAACATTTCCTTCTTGTTAGTTATGTGTCAGTCTACTCGGTCATATAATTATTTATATCACACAGTGAAACGATTGTAACTTATTCTTGTGTAAATGTATGGGCTTGTCTAAAATAATCGATTAAAATCGGTGTTATTATGTGACCATAACACATCGATTGCTCTTCAATCAATACAGCCTATCACAGTCCACTGCTGGACAGAGGTCCTTTTTTTTGTTCCTGGGTGGAAAATCCTCATGGATATCCTCCGCCCGGGGCGGAGGGGTCTGGCAGACTCTTACTGACTTAAAATCACCCCGGTGTTCCATCTCACACCTACGCCGGCGGGGGGTCGCGGGAACGTACGATACTTCCGCAACCCCCGACTGTGGACATAGGTCTCTCCTAGCCTGCGCCACAACCTTAAGGTTAGTTCATCGATCCATTTAGCTGGGGGCGTTCTATGATAAGCTTGCCGAAACGCGGTCTCCACTCCTGGACTCGTCTAATCCACAAACAGGTACTTAGACAAACATTTCCAGACCAGTGCCACTTCAATTTGCTTACTCTGGAGATAGTCGGTATCTCCGGTTCTTTTCCGAATAATTTCACTTCTGATTTTATCCTTCAAAGAAATTCCGAGCATAGCCAGCTCCTTAACGCGCTGAGTGACCTTGAAGTTGTGGACCAGCCTGACCGTCATCGTCCACGTTTCAGCACCGTATGTTATAACGGGCAGGACGCACTGGTTGAAAACTGGTCTTCAAACATTGCGGGATATGCGACGAGAAGATTTGACGAAGTTTTTCAAACGCTGTCCAACCCTACTAGATCCTTCTGTCGGCTTCTTTCTCAAAGTTGTGTTTACCGAGCTGGATGACTTGCCCTAGATAGTCATGATCGCACTTGCCCAGTCTTCTTGGTCATTGACGACTCGACCTTCAGTAGCTTAGGACATAAGCCTCATATTATTATTGCTTTCTGAAATGTTTGTCTTTAAAGACTAGTCTCAATCTTCATGTCCATCCCATCTCACGTCACAATATTGAACCTATGATGGCATAGATAGTTAAGCCGTTAATAGCAAATAACACTTACATTCAGATACCACTAATTCCCCGAAAAACAGGAAAGGCAGCGTGTATACCAGGGTGACATCAATCAAGAAGAGGTCTGAAGACCGTTGTTTCAGCCAGTACACCAACCAGTTGGCCCCTGGCATGGCACACGTGGGTACTAATGGGTACTTTCGTCCCGGGTACATTTTGAAAGCCATTACACTGCTAGGGTGTAAAGTTATTGGGCCATCTTCCGGTGTTCTCGCTTTGAGCTTCGGTTGTGAGAATGGGCTGCGACGGTTCATATGTTTCCATCTGAAAAGGGTTTGTTATTAGTATAAATGGACGAAAAATCGTACCTGCGGATGCCAATTTGTAGTGCCCCTTACAAAATTGAGTGCTTCGGATTGAAATTTTACAAACTAAATTGTCGATGATTTTTTGATTACAGTTTAATAATATTATTCAAACAATAATTATTGTTGGAAAAAGTGCTGAGATATAACGTTAAAACCTTCTAAGTACAGGTGTATGTTTTACTAGGTAATTCTCTTTGACTGATTGTTTAACAATTTTACCTGAACATGATTTATTTGAGATAATTTTGGAACAGCCCATAGGTTGGAAGGCACACCCAAATTTTTCAGTTACGGTATAAGCCTCTTGCTATAGTCGGCGAGCCTATTGCCATTAATAAAATTGTCGAGAGCATTCACGAGAATTAACCCAAAATAAAAGGACTGCTAATATTTGTAAGTAGGCATAAAGAAAGAAATCTTACTTGACAGTAGCAATATTAGGATACAACGATGCCGCTATGATGGCTTTAAAGAGGCTCATATTATCTTCGTTCCGATTCTCCCAAGCAGACGTAACTTTGCCACTTTGCAAGAACCCCATCTGCTTCAGATTATCACCGAACTGTTTCTTCATATCTGACAGGAGTTGTAAAGTGTTGAACGCTAGGAAGTTATCGAAGGCGAAATTGCGTTTTTGGTGGTATGTATGGCAGTTCTCAAATTGTATGATGGCTTCCGATATGGCGACGTGATCACTCGGTTCTCCTAGTGCTAGCGTGCGTTTCACTTCGTCTATTTCTTTTTCTTTGCCTGAAATAAAATATCGTCATGACATGACTACATGAGGTCTCAGTACAGTGGCCAGTGACAGACTACATACAATCTATACTACGCTAGGCAAACTATCAAGATAATAGGATAGAGGTTTCTGCAAGTTTCAGCCATATAATTCTGGATCTAAGAAGTTTTTATATCAGAACCATCTCTTATAAGCAAAAGTCCTTTTGCCAGTTGCATTGTCGAGAATACAGCGCTTCAAGGTTTTTGAAGCGCGGGGCCAAAATCAGAACACTTGTTTTTTTAATACATTTCAAGTGAATTTCACAATACAATTGTGCAAATACCAATAACGCCTTCCTGTCAGTATCATTCAGGCGCCAAGTAGCACCTTACTTACCAATAACAAGCTGGAAGGGGTCTTTAAAGCCCCAAACGGCTGCGACACTGGCAGCGCGGTTGAGGCAGCCGAACATAGCCCCCAACAGTAACAATTTGCCCGCCGCCGGGTGGACCGGTAGCCGTGCCAAGTGCCAGCCTAGCGGGGTCAGCTTCTCATCACTGTCCAGCGCACCCACTCTATTAAGAAAAGTTTTTTTTTGTTAAATGCGATAATCTAAAAAAATTGTTCAAGTTTGCACCAATATATGGGTTGTTTCTTGCTGATTCCAAAACAATCTAAAAGGTCTAATAGGTACCTAAAGCGTTCACATTATTCAAAGTAAATTCCTACAAAATCTACTGACAGTTACATTATAAGTCGAACAGGAGGCCATAGGTACTTACTGAGATAAATGTTTAACAGCCCGGTTCACAGTAGTTTCAGCGGGCGGTGACGGCATCTTGCTCATAGCTTCACTGGCCTTCCCTAATCGCAGTCTCTTGATAGTCAGCACAGGCTCCAATAGAGAGTTTCTTTGTATCTCTGGCATCAGGCGCTCCTCGAGCTTACTGGCTCGGAATGACGTTACTAGATGATAACAAATACCTGGCTGGCAGCGACCAGCACGGCCTCGACTGCAAATAAAAAAGAGCTTTAACATAAAGTTTGTTCTCCTATGCAAATAATTTAAGAAACATGGTATTGTCTCATCCAAAAAGGTGTACATATACAGGGTTATTATGAAACCCTTAGCTATATTTTTTTTTCTAAACCAGAATCGATAACAGAACACAAAAGTGAAAAAAAAATTTTTTTTTTCTTCTTTAGAATGTCCTAAAAATTCATAAAAAGTAGGATAAAATAGCAATGTGAATGACCTTAGGTTACATTAAGCACACACGAGTAGGCAGCGAGCGGTAAATACACAGGAGCGGGAGGGCGCAAGGTGCGCGGAGGAGGGGGAGGGG
Organism: Mesoligia furuncula; assembly: GCA_916614155.1. Classification (NCBI taxonomy): domain Eukaryota; kingdom Metazoa; phylum Arthropoda; class Insecta; order Lepidoptera; family Noctuidae; genus Mesoligia; species Mesoligia furuncula. The sequence continues at coordinate 11,638,634 of OU744811.1, read as the reverse complement.
GCGGCGCACGCGGCTACTGTATGTATGCCGCCGCCCGCAACATCGAACAGTTGCCCGCCGGTCGCCGACTCGTTATCAACCCGTGACGCAAACGCGCTACCTGCGTCGCTATTAGTCGGCTGAAGTGATAACAAAATGTACAGTAACCGGGAGTATTATGAAATGGTGAGAGTGTACATAGAAAGTGTCGAAAGTCTTTACCAAGCTCGAAGGCTCTACGAGACGGAATCCATCCCCCGACTACGTGCTCAAGGACTTTTCAACCCAACGATTTCTCATCGTAACACGATTTTAGCGGCGAGTCAACGGCTCCTTGATTATGGTCAATTCACAGTGCCTACACACGCGTCCGGTTCTGGTCGACCAAATAAAATTACGATCGGACTTGAAGACGAAGTTTTAGATTACCTACTTCGAGCGAAATCCGAGGGCAAGTACCAACGACGCCGCACGTGTTTTTAATTTAAGCCAGCCAACAGCATGGAAAATTCTGAAGAAGGCTGGTCTACATCCGTACCACTACCAGAGAGTTCAACAGCTGAATGATGCCGATGTGCTACCGCGACGAGTTTTCTGTGAGTGGTTAGTTCAAAATCAAAACGTCAACATTTTGTGGACTGACGAAGCACTTTTCACTCGGATCGGACTCTACAATCGCCGCAACGAGCACTGGTGGTCATTCCGAAACCCTCATGTAATTCGTGAAGATTACCATCAAGTGCGATTCAGCGTCAATGTGTGGGCAGGCATTATTGGCAACACGATTCTCGGACCATATTTTATTGAAGGCCATCTCACTGGAGGTACCTATCTCGATATGTTGCGGGGTGTAATAACAGAATTTTTAGAAAACGTACCGATCGCGTACCTACGCGATTTTTATTATTATTATCAACAAGACGGGGCTCCCCCGCATTACGCCCGCGATGTTCGAGAATATCCGCCCCTAAGACGACCCACTGACCGCCATGTGATTTTTTTTGTGGGGTGAAATTAAACGTCTTGTTTATCATAATGAGTTGCAAAGTTTAGAGGACCTAAGACTAAAAATTCATTAGTGCATTTGACATTGTTAAAACTAATAGTGCAGTGCTCGATAGACTCCGGAGAAATGTAATTAAACGTGCAAGGCTTTGTTTGGAGAGAAATGGATTTCACTTTGACCAATTGTTACAGTATGATTGACAGTAAGTTTTGTACTACCTAATTTTTTATTGATTAATCTTCAAAATTGTAAACATAAGTTGGTTGCCATTTCTTTAAAAATACGCCAAAATACGGTCCTCATCCCATAAAAGTATGAATTCAATATTGTATCTAAAGACAATCACGTACGTTAGAAAATTGCATGTTTAGCGGCATACGTTTATGATCGCCGGCTATTCGGTCAGTGACCGCTTCACGTACCTGCAGCGTTGACGATAAATTTGGCTATTTTGTTGGACCACTTTAAAACGAATAATTGCTTATTTGTTGATAAAACATAAATCAAAATAAAATTAGCAAATCATATTATTAATTTAGTACACGTTCTGTTGAAATAGCTAAGGGATTTGTTATAACCCTGTATGTACAGTCGTACGCTTACCGTTGTCGCAAGTTTGCCTGAGAAACCCATTCAGTTTGCAAAGTGGGTACATTATCTTCTATATTAAGTCCACTGTATTTTATTTTACCACAGTCAATGACGTATACGATATCATCTATAGTTATAGATGTTTCTGCAATATTTGTAGCCAGTATTATCTTTCTTACATGTTCTGGAGGCCGCTGAAATATTTTGTGCTGCTCCAAAGACGGTAATTTTGAATGTAGAGGATAGATGTCATAGTGGGATTTCGGGAAGAAATTACTTTCAGTGATTTTTTTTGATAACTTTGTTATCTCGCCGATGCCAGGTAAAAATACGAGAATGGCGCCGGGATCTCCTTTAGAAATATACACCAAGAGTTCGTAAATTAGTTCGATATTCAAATCTTCAATTCTGGCATCTTTGAGTGCTGTGTAGACATCTCGACTTATTTGTTTCTTTATAGATTCAAGCCATGGAGCTGAAGCAATAACAATAGTGTTGTATTTGTACACGATAATCTCCAGAAAATTAAATTAAAAAGCAAACTTTCAGTTACTCTTACCAATTTCGGCTTTATATTGTATATCCTTCTGCATTTCAGCTTCTTTTTTTTGTTTTTTGTGGGTTTGCCATTTCTTAACCTTTGGCATATCACGATCAAAGGATGGAATATACTTAGTCATGCGCAAGATTTCTTCTAAGTAAACATCTTTTACAGGGTACGCCAGACCTTCAATGTGCATCATTGGACAGTCATTGAAATAAGACGTTAGTTTCTCTGCATCTATTGTAGCGCTCATTAGAATTAGTTTGAGGTCTTTGCGATGTTTGATTACCTACAATAATTGCATGTCATTGTGAATAAGTTCAATAAAATTCAAATTATACTACTTTCATTAGTTTTTTTTTTTACCTGTTTCAACATCAACATAGATATGTCAATATGGCAGTCTCTTTCATGCACCTCGTCAAGTATCACATGACTGTAGTTAGTCAAACCCTGATTAGTTTCCATTTCAGATAGTAAAATACCCGTCGTACAAAACTTAATGCTACCATGTTGCCTTGGCTCCACACTGCAAAGTATTGATATATGGTAGTAAGTATAGTAAGGTATGTGAGTGAGGGAGATCATCTATAGAAAGTATAAAATAAAGTCACTTTTCGTATTATTTTGAACATTTTATAAAATTAATTTATTATACACAATGTATTAGGAGTGCAATACATTATTATTGAACTTAGATACCTATACTTGGCACAGAAATCTTCATTGACATTGCACCCTTTTTTTTTTGGGTGGGAAATTATCAAATAACTTCTCCCGGTCTGGGCGGAGCGGGAGGGCGTGTCAGATTTTTACTGACTAAATCCCACCCGTGTTCCTTCAGGTGCCTGTGCCAGGGGCCACGGTATCTCTTTCGAACAACCCGCGACCATGACCCTGCCCGATGGCAGGCATCGGCCCTAGCGGACCCCGTTAGTAAGTGCTGTGCTGACATCTTTTTGAGGCGCGCGTGGAACACAATTTGCCGTCGACCCGGGCCTGAGTCCTTATCGGACGGCGAGCAACCCATTGCTCGCCATTCGCAAGCCCGCGCCTATGGTGGCCGGGAATCGGCTATCAATTCCCGACGCCCAGGGCGTCTCCTGCGGCAACAGGGGCGTGAGGGCGCAAAGATTGCATCTCCCTAACGCGCTCCGCCTCCTCCTTCGCGAGCATTACTGCTTCGCAGAAGGAGGCGACGGCCTCCCATGCACTCTCGCTCCTTACCATGGCCTGAACTAGGGCCTGACATTGCACCCTTGCGAAGCACGGGCGTGTCTAAAGTTAACAATAAATGAGTACGTTAAAAATCGGAGTTAATTTAAAAAACCGGCCAAGTGCATGTCGGGCCACGCACTGTGTAGGGTTCCGTAGTAGCCCGTTATCACAATGTAGTACAATTCTGTTGTTCTTTATTCTGAATATAAAAAAAAAACATATTTTGTTTTTTAACCGACTTCTAAAAAAGGAGGAGGTTCTCAATTCGGATGTTAGTATTTTTTTTTTTTTATGTTTGTTCGCGCATAACTCCGTCGTTTGCCAACCGATTTAAAAAATTATTTTTTTGTTGGAAAGATTATACTTCCCAAATGGTCCCATGAAAATTTTATCGAAATCGGACAAGCGGTTTTTGAAAAATCAACAAAAATCTAAAAAATTATCTACATTGTCTACATTAACGATCTTTTCGTTTACTCTGCATTGCGTTTTTTGTTCGTGTATAACTCCGTCATTTACGTACCGATTTTGCTGATGAGCAGTTGACATTAGGCTATTGTAACTCAGATAAATTACAAACTAATCCACTAAAAAGTGAAAAATAAAAACTTTTTTACAAAAAAAAAAACAACCGACTTCCAAAAAACACTATAAAGTGAAAAATAACTTTAATTTCGGAAGTCGGTGGCAAAAAACTAAAATACAAATCCAGACACCGACTTCCGAAATTAAAGTTATTTTTCACTTTATAGTGTTTTTTGGAAGTCGGTTGTTTTTTTTTTTGTAAAAAAGTTTTTATCAATGCAAGTCTTTACCCGTTATAAACATGCAACTACTTCATCTTAATCACTTTAAAGGATTAATGCTAAGGATTTTGTATCTGGTACAAAATTATCCAACACCCAAGTTCAACGACTATTACTGCTAAACTAATAAAGTTATATTAACCGCTATAGTTTTCCTTTAAAGTTCATGAAATGCACTATCATCGTGAATTTTTACAGATTTTTCAAGCCAGCAGTTTAGGTTTTAGAGGGGGGGGACGCCCTACTGGAACAAAAATGTTCACTTTAATGTTTAATATTTCGTAAATGGTGCATTAAATCGAAAAATAATTTTAGCAACCCTCAAGTCATTTTAGAAGACATATTCAACGATACCCCACACGATGGGGTAGACAACGAAAAAAATATTCATCCCCACTTCACATATAGGGGAGCTACCCTAAAAAAAAATATTTTCCAAAATTTTATTTTACCACTTTGTCGGCGTGATTGATATACATATTGGTACGAACTTTCAGCTTTCTAGTGCTAACGGTCACAGAGATTAAGCGAGGACGGACAGACAGACAGACGGACGGACAGACAGACGTGGCGAAACTATAAGGGTTCCTAGTTGACTACGGAACCGTAAAAAGAAGATCATTTATAAGTAACTCATACAAGAAAGGACCAAGAATCGAGGCTTGGGGCACACCTATTTTAAATAGAGCGTGATCCTAAAAAAAATCACCCGGTTTTTCAAACTGTTACTCAAAATTTGTCGCCTTCGAAGTTAATAGCAAAAAGAAAGATCCTTATCATGTTCACAAATTCAGTACATGTAGTAGTTTACTGATAAGCTTGCTGTGGTCATCAGCGTCAAAATCTAAGGATAGATATGCAGTAGTTATTTTGATATGTTTAAACAGTAATCGAAATCTGTTTACATAAAAGCCTATGAAAGAAAAGGAGTAAAGAGCGATCGAGACCATAGGAAAAAAATTGTACTTCATCATCTGCTTAGCCTTTTTCCAACTATGTTGGGGTCGGCTTTTAGTCAACCGGATGCAGCTAAAAACCAATATTTTACATGGAGCTTGTGCCTACCTGACCTCTCCAACCCAATATATCCGTAATATGACCACCCCCTTAGGTAAGACTGGTAGTCAGACGTTCGGGCTTCTGACGACCCTTAACGACTATCAAAGATCCACGAATGATAGCCGGGACCAACGACTTCACATGCTTTTCGAGGCACGGTTTGTATGTATGAAACTTAAAACCATTAAAGTTACCTTTCCAATCTAACAGTATATCCTACGGAAACGCCAAGTGGTTCAGCTCTTTCTTCTGCAACTCTCATAGCCAACGAAGAAGCTGCGATACGTCGCGGCTGTGTGACTAGAATATGTATATTAGCACCTCTTTTATTCACAATTGCATCATCTAAAATTATCTGTGGAATCTGAAAATAGTAAAATTTAACTGTATTTTATTACCCTGTAGATCTACGACTTATTATTATATAAGGTTTAAAAACCAAGTAAGTGAAGTTGTTAGTTCTATGATGGAGTATTATTTTAGATTTTTAAGATAAGATTGGTGGCTATGATTATTGGTAGTATTTTAATAAACCTATTTAGCAACCATAAATTGAATATTAAGTTACCTGTGTAGACTTTCCACATCCAGTCTCACCACTAATTACAATCACTTGGTTTGTGTTTATTACTTCTAATAATTCTTTTGATTTCTTATATGTTGGTAAAATTTCACGAAATGATTTCATTTTTTTGTATGTATTTGACTGTATCATAGTTTTATAGTTTTCATAAAAATTACTATTTAATGTATCATGTGAACTACTCTCCATAGATATAATAATCCCCTCAGAGAGACACTTATCCAGTTTTTCTTCAAAAGTTTCTGTGATGATATCTTCATATCCATACTTGTAATCTCCAGCTCCTCTGAGAGAATCTTGCTGTCTTTCACCAGATTTATGACTAGATTGTTCCATTTCTACATCGACTACACTTAGTTCAGCTTTAATATTTTCTTTAACTTGTTCAGTTTGCACTTTAGATTCCTCTGTTGCTTCCATAGCCTCATCAGCTTGCTTATAGTTAGAAGAAGTGCTTGGTCCTTCTGACGAACTTGATTCTCTATCCAACTTTACAAAATTGTTTACCTTTATAGGTTGAAAATCTAATTCTGTCACATCATAGCAAAAGTCAGATTTTTCATGTTTCAATTTAACCAAATTCATGCTTTTAGGTGGTTGTATTTTTATATGACAGTCTTTAGCTATCTTTTTAATAGATTCTATATTTTTCTGTAAGCTTGACAATACTGCTGGTGGAATTGTTAGATTTATCTAAAAAAAACCATTTGAAATGTGTCACTGATTTAATCAAATCAAATCTTTTATTTGCTTTAATATGGGTAATACTTGAGGTGATGGTACTACCTCATACCACCGCAATACTTTTGAAGTTCTTTAACCCTTCGCATGTCGCGCGTACAGGGTATGTACCGATAACAATAGAATTTCTATTGTCTGCTAATTGGACACGCGACGGGTTAAATTCTGCCATTGTAACACTAAATGCAGTACTTGCAAAACAGCAGCTTTAAATTTTATAAATGTGCTTGCTTTAAATTTAATTAAAGCAAGCACATTTAAATGTTTTGATTCACAAACAAATCATTATAAGATATAAATTTATTAAATAACAAATTATGACAATTCAAAAGCAATAGAGAATTATTCAATCAACATATCATTTGCATGCGCTCAGGTCAGGAATGCTTGAATCCATATCATTAAACAAATGGTCATGCTTTATAGCAGATATTTGAAAGTTGGTTTAACATTTTATTAATGCATACTTTCTTACGACAATATAATTTATTACATTAGTTCTTTTTTAAAGACTGCAGGGTCAAAACTTTAAGTAGGTAAATAAAGTACAGAAAATTGTTGTGTATTTTTTCAACAAACTAGTCAAAAATTTCGTAAAGAAAACATTCTTACCATGAAATCGTGTTCCCTATTACAGTTTTTACTGATCTGCTTTGCTCTGTAATAATAGCCAATATCTTTACCGCGCAAACCCTGAGGCCTATTTTTATTTAATGCTCTATTCCAATTTCCACGTCGAGACATCCTGCTTGGCCGAAATATTGATTTTCTGTCAAAATGATATAATTTTCACAAAAAACACGAATTAAACACTTGAGTTGATGTTGCTGTTAATTATTAAACAGGATTTTTAAAACTTTTATTGTTTATCATTAGCTTATCATTAAAATATACTAATTAAGACAATTTAAAGACTGGTGCCTTGATTTGTATTTGTAACTTTTCTGTTTTCGTAAAAATAAAAGATTCGAGGATTTCATTCAATTTGATTTCAAATCGATAATGACATTTACTTGACATTTTTATCAGTGACGTTTAAAAATAGTGATGTGAATCGGACGGACTAAACGTTCCAATTATGAGCGCAGTCGGTTACGCGACTAAAACGAGAACGACCTGCAACATGCCTGCAACTATCGTTCCTGTGTTTTCGTTTTAGGGCTGATTTTTCCAAAGCCGTAATTTTATCCGAGGAATAATTTTGAATATTTGACAGTTCTTCCATATTGAATCTGTCAGACGTCAATTTTATTCCACGACTAAGATCTATCTGTCGATTGAAAAATCAGCCCTTAGTCGCATAACCAACCCCACGTACACTGGAACGTTTAGACGGAGCACATTTTTTTGTAAAAACGCACATTCTCCTTTTTACCGACTTCACAAAAAGGAGGAGGTACTATGTTCGGATGTTTGTATGTTTTTTTTTTTCATGCTAAAATGCTAAATGGGCACGGATAAACTGTGACCACAGGTACATAAATAGGATAGCTGGGCAAAATCTGTAATCTTTCGTCTCTACTGTTGAAGGAAAGATAGTTAGTCAATTAACTTTACTAAAGGCAATTTAAATTATACGTAAAATACCTTACTTCGACTTATGAATACGACCATATACATCAGTGACACCTTTGGACAGAGGATTATGTTTTAAACATTGATTTTCAGTCAGAACTAGGAGATTTGGTCTATCTTCGTGTGGCTTCCGTTTGATTTTTACTGGATTATATTTAAGTTCCTGTTTTATTCCATCAAAGACATCATTATCTTCCTCTTTTATCTGGGTAAACTCATACATTTCTTGTTTTATCTTAACGAAATCATCAGTACGTTCCTGTTTGACCTGAGCAACGTCATCAGTAAATTCTTGTTTTATTTGAACAACAGAGTCATAGCTGTTTTCTTGTTCCAACTGAATGAAGTCGTTGGGAGGTTCCTGCTTTATTTGAAACTTTTCATTAGGTTCAATTTGTATATTTAATTTTGTAGGGCACTCATTTAGGTCATTCTCAAACTCAGAGCAGTCAATTTCCATTTTTACCCTTTCTAGCGTCATCAGTCAGATCTCTGAAGTTATTGAACGGTAACAATAATCTATACACTTGGCACTGTCAAATTCAAATGGGTACATAAATATTGCTCTCAGGTGGTAAAAAGTTACAACAGTTTTATTTGAGGGTCCAGCACCTGACGTGAAACCTGTAAAGGCACAGCAATTTTTACAATCTAAGTAATCTAATCTATCTAACTAGCCTGTACTGTTCCACTGCGGGGCAAAGGCCTCCCTCTCCCTTTTCCACCATTGGCGTATCTAGGGCTTTTTTTCAGGGGGGGCCTGGCCCCTAACCTTTTTTTTTTTCGTTGGGAAATCCTCATGGAAACCCTCCGTCTGGGATGAACGGAGGGTTATGTAGGACTCCTACCGACTAAAACCCCACTGTTCCTTCTACTACCATGAGTCGGGGGCCCAAGAGCCCCGAGAGATTCTTGCACATTCGCCGCATCCTCGACTGATATCAGCGCGCTATGACTAGCAGGCCCCATCCCCATGAACGGGCGATCCCACGACCGATCCTTTTCTTTTAGATAAGTAAATTGGATAATATTACGACGAAGATTGTAATAATCTTCGTCGTAATATTATCCAATTTATTAAAATAATCCAAAACTTCTTAAGAGGTCATTGTACTCATCATTATGAACAACTTTTACAATGGGGCCAAACCTGAAATCGCGAAAAAAAAATCAGCTGCTGCCTTCCCTACATTTTGACGAGTTATGCGAACATAAATGTATGTAGGGAACAGCAGATTTTTTTTTGCGATTTAAGGTTTGTTCCCATGTTAAAAGTTGTTCATAATGATGAGTACAATGACCTCTTGGTTTAATTCAATAACATCCTGTAGAAGTTATCACTTAAAAAAAATGAGAACTTATGTCCTTTTGAATAAAAGTGCAACAAACGAACGCAGTATTCTAACGGGAAAATAGTTATGTCAGTAGTGTCAGTAAGGCGGTCAACTGTCAATTTCATTTTCATCATTCAGTCAGCAATCAACTACCAAAGTTCCAATAAAATTGTACCGTACAAATATGTTGTGTGTGTTTTGTGTAATTTAGTATTTATGTATTAAAAAACGTATTCAAGAGTATAAAAAATTTGGAAAAATAATGCTACTTAAAAATGTAAGCTTTTAATCATTTACCACTATTACAGAAACAAGTAAAGTTTTTGTTACCTAAATTAGACTCGTCCCAACTTTGAGATAGCAAACTAAAAGTTTTAAATGAACACTATTTATTTTTCAGGATTATTGGTCGTTATTGTGCAGAGGGCGCAAGAAAAAAATTGTTGCGCTTATTATAATATTGATTTTTTTATTGAATGGATTGTTTTATGTTAGCTTAGAACTATACAATACTGTTAGGAGAAAACAGAAAGAACCTTGGTATAGTAGGTGAGTAGACAAATTTTATGAAAGAATACTCAAACAATGTTGTATATACTTCACTGATTGTGTGGAAAGTTTTAAGAATAATGCATTGACTTATTTATATAGGAATAATGTATTGTTTTTTAATAATATGTAATTTTTTTTCAGTTTGCATTTTGACAAAAACTCTTATGTGGATGAGAGTGGAATGAGAGTTATAGTTGGACATTATGTTGGTGGAACAAATGGTGGAAATCTGTCTGACGGTAAACAGTTACATTATTACAATCCAAAATATTGATGTAAACTTAAACCAATTTCAAACTAATTGGAAAACTTCAGATCCTAATCACGTGTTTCTTACACTTGTCATTACAAATTATCATCATCTTCAGCTATCCCTTGTTTAAATAGGAATTCATTGAAAAACTTCCAAACTTATCATAAATACATATATACCAGCTAAAACAAATAAAACACTAACATATTGTTTCACAATGAAAGTATACAACCTTGAATATTTATGAGATACCTATCTTTCTGCACACATTGTTGATTTAACAGGAAATAGTTTGATTGTTACTTTAATATTTAGCACTATTTGTAAGTGTTTTAGGCTTATTAAAAAAAAACCAACCATAGTTTAGTGATTACTCGCACTCATTACCCTTTTTCGCTTATCATTTCTTTGCGCATGTGAATACATGAATCAGAATACTGGAATCAGTACTCCCTTTCTATCAATCCAGTTTCCTTGGTCTACCTCTACTCTTAAAGGCAAACAGGATAGAATGTGGGAGTAATTTGCCCAAGAATGAGAAAATAGTTTGTGAAAAAAAAAACATAGAGATCTTATCAAATTTGTCACTCCATTATTTTTGAAATGATTGTGAAAATTAAAAGTACATCTGAAATTATTTGTTGTTTAACATTTCTGGACATAGAAAAAAATAAAATAAAACACAACCTAGGCTATGTTTATTTAATTTGCATTTGTTTGGATTTGCCAGCAACACCGTTTCCACAATTTAATTACGCCCATGGCAGTCGTCATGGCAATTGTTCTTTAATCTGCTAAGCTATGCAATCTTACTAATATTGATTAATTTACCTTTCTTTTGATTAAATTATGTTTTTAGTTACATAATAAGCAAAGTATTTTGAGTAAAGAAATAAATAAAGAATGTTGTAAGGTTGTTGTTGAATAAAGAATGTTTTCCAATATTACTTTATTAAAACAAAACTTAAGTAACTTCATAAAGTTTTTTAACTAACAGATTGAATACTGACTAAGGAGTTTCTTGCCCATTCTTCTCCATAGGTATCTACTATGCTTTGGATTGGGCAACTAGCTTGATTGATTGCTTTCTGATTAACCAAACTTTTGACATTTCGAAAGTCCCTGTAACTGGTTTTTTTGATAAGAAAATTTGTTGTTTTGTGTTTTGAGTTTGAAAAAATATTATTTTTTTTTGTTCCTAGCAAAACTACCTACGCCTTTTTTTCTGTGGACACTACAGAAAAAAGGATGGTAGTCTATCAGTTAGGTATTTCATTGTATTAATTTTAATGAGATGACTGTTTGCTTGTTGCCAAATCATTTGATGTATGTATGCATGTATAGTAAAAATGTCATTTTTTGTATCACTATTATTAAGTACCTACTTATTAAGTTTTATTTCTTATTTCCAGATGTAATACACAGTAACAATTATGCACCAGTGGCGGGTGCTGGCGAGGGTGGCCGTCCAGTTCAGCTGTCTCAAAGAGAGCTCATCACAGCCCGGGAACTGTACTCCCTACACTCATACAACATCTTCGTTAGCGACAAGATATCTATCAACAGAAGTCTCCCGGATATGCGCAGTGACAGGTGAGGATTCATAGCTAGTCTTTGGTTTTTTGTACAACTAGTATTTATACCCACAGTTTCGCTCACCTGGACTGCTATGCATAATATTTTTGGATAAGTGGTTTTGAAGGTATATAATTGTCCTCAGGCAGAGAATTTAGGTACTTATGTAAGGATTCAATGACATTCGGTGCAATGGGCTGATCTAGCTCTGCAAAAATAAATTAGGGTTATGACTGCGTTTTTACAAACAATACGATGTTTACGCCTGCTTTCTGGAGCGTTCGTATTTATTCCACGCAAATTCCACGGATTTGATCATTTATAACGTACTACTTAAGAACCTACATGCCCACGCGAATGCATGCTCATCCAAGTTATATAGGTAACTAATTAATTTATTACTGATAATGCGAAAATACTGAAGAATGAATCCCTGTTCTGTACAACGTGATTATTTGTTCATAAAATAACTTTAGGTACTCACCCGGACTTTGTATGTGTTTCGCCGTGAACTTTTTATTATAGAACAAAACGCGAAAATGACGATGAATTATTAAGATTTTAAAATTAGCCTTCCTTTCGGAGGGAAGCGAAAGGACAAGGAGACGGGAAACGGGAAATGTCGATTGTGGATTGATAGGTAACGGTCGTCTTGACTTTTGACAGATTTATAAAATAACTGTCAACTGTAAAATTATGTAAGTACCTACAATCCTTCCACAATTATTTTACCTTTGATTTTGCATCACTCGCGTCAAAATCACCGTGATTTATAAAATCATTGCAGTAAGGTTGCTGTTCGGTCGCTGCCATTGACAAGTCTGTATAAATCATAATGAATTTATTCTCTTCAATTGAAGGTTGCTATTGCTGTCAGAGGTAAAATAACTGTGAAAGGATTTGGATTTTACCAACAGACCAACCCCGCTTTCCGAATTGCATCAAAAGCGATTATATCGCGAATCCGACCAACGCGCAACGTCACAAATAGTACTCAAAAGTAAACTTATATTAATTTGTGACTATTAAATTTGGTCGGATTCGCGATGTAATCGCTTTTGACTCAATTCGGTACGCGGGGCAACAGTAACCACACAGCCAACTTTCGAGACAGCCGTGACAAGACGATGAAATTACGCAGTCCTTTAAAACCATCCTGCAAAAAATTAAAGATATGTTAATAAATTAATAGAGGTAAACATGGATCTTATGACCAGGGACTTGAAAACGAAATGAATTTCGTTCCTTTACCACTAATGTAATCGTATAACGTTCCAAAATTAGTAACGATACTAAAACCAAATAAATATTTAAGGGGCCCTCCCATACCTAACTTCACTGTCTAAAGGCCTCTACACACCAAACCCGCCGGCCCGCCGCGCCGGCCTTGCCCGGCGGGTTGGTGCCGGCCGGCAAAAACAACACGTTTATCGCAAAACAAGCCCGGCGGCCTAACCCGCTGGGCAAGGCCGGCGCGGCGGGCCGGCGGGTTTGGTGTGTAGAGGCCTTAAAGGCTCCTACACACATACCGGCGGCACAGCCGGCGGGTTTTGCCGCGCGGGAGTGCCCCCGGCATCATCATCATTTCAGTTGTGCAGCTCGTTTTTGCGGCAAGCCCGGCTGCGCCGGCCTGCCGGCGGCAGTGTCGGCGGCCCGGCCGGCGGCTCAGCCGCCGGCACTGTGTGTAGGAGCCTTTAGAGCAGATTTTTCAATCGACAGATAAGTAATTTTAATCATACAATAAAATTGATGTCTGACAGATTTTGTATGGAAGAACTGTCACAAATTTAAAATTATTCCTCGGATAAAGTTATCTGGCGTTGGAAAAATCAGCCCTTATAAAAAAAAACTACTTTATTGACTACTTACCTAACTTACTACAAACTAAAACAATATTACTTCTTACCTTAAATAAATACCCACGTACAGTCAACCGCGCGTTTGTGGTAACGACTACTAACTACAGGGCCCTGTTTCTCGAAACTATTAGTTTACTAGTATATTAGTTATTAGTTACTAGTGTAAAAATTACAAGTCAAAAACAGGTACTGGACTAATAACTAATAGTAGCAGACTCATCATCATCTGCCTAGCCTTTTCCCAACTATGTTGGGGTCGGCTTCCAGTATAACCGGATGCAGCTGAATACCAGTATTTTACATGGAGCGACTGCCTATCTGACCTCCACAACCCAGCTACTGGGTAATATGATACCCCTTGGTAAGACTGGTTGTCAGACTTTCGGGCTTCTGACTACCCGTAACGACTGTCAAAGATCCACGAATGACAGCCGGGACCAACGGCTTAACGTGCTTTCCGAGGCACGGAGGGGTCTCGGTATGTAAAGATGGTCACCCATCCACAGATCAACCGCGGCAAGCGTAGCTTAACCTGATCGATCGACCTGTGCGGCTGTTATTATTTAGCCACGGGCCCCTCTACTAGTAGCAGACTAATGAAAAATATTAGGCTGGCTTGGCTGAATACACATAATATATACCCATGCCTCTTTAATTCTTATAAAAATACGGAAAAAGTTCCCGCCACTTTTGGATTCGTTTGATTTTGTCTTTTGCACACTGGCGGTGAAAGCGGATTATTTTATTAAATAGGGGCCCGTGGCTAAATAATAACAGCCGCACAGGTCGATCGATCAGGTTAAGCTACCACTTGCCACGGTTGGTCTGTGGATTGGTGACCATCTTTACTTACCGTGACCCCTCCGTGCCTCGGAAACCACGTTAAGCCGTTGCACCCGGCTGCCATTCGTTGATCTTTAACAGTCGTTACGGGTAGTCAGAAGCCCGAAAGTCTGACAACCAGTCTTACAAAAGGGGTATCGTATTACCCAGTAACTGGGTTGTGGAGGTCAGATAGGCAGTCGCTCCATGTAAAATACACCGCCGTGTCCTCGTAGAGGCGATCGGCAGCGGCGGCGACCTCTCGCGTCCGGCCCTGGTGCAAGCCATGGTCCGGGGCGAGAGGGAGTGGGAGGCAGTCACCTCCTTTTGCGAAGCAGTCATGCTAGCGAAGGAGGTGGCGGGACGGTTCAGGGAGAGAGCCTCCCGTCTCAGCCGCCGCGGGGGACGCCCCCGGCGTCGGGAGCCGCGTGACGACTCCCGGCCACCGTAGGCGCGGGCCTGCGGGCGGAGAGTAATGGGTAGCTCACCGTCCGATCAGGACCAGGCCCGTGCCAGACGGCGCGTACGTGTTCCACGCGCGCCTCAAAGAGATGTCAGCATCGGGGAGGGGCCCCTCAGGGCCGAAGCCTGCTGGGTCAGCGGGATTGTCCGAAAGGGTTACCGCGGGCCCGGAACATAAAGGGCTAAGGAAGGAACACGGGTGGGTTTTAGCCAGTAAGAGTCTGACACTCCCTTCCGCTCCACCCAGAGCGGGAGGAGTCATTTGATGATTTACCATCCAAAAAAAAAAAAATGGTTTTGAGAAGTGTATTAAAAGCAAAATAATTATTATGTTTGGGGGTTTCTCAAACGTTTTATTAATATATCGTAAATGTTTCTGGTTAATAAATTAAATGAAAGTTGGAAGCAGGCGGGACCCATTTGAATTTGAAAATATAACAAAAATGGTATGGGTCCCGCCTGCTTCCAACTTTTATTTAATTTAAAATGGGCTTGTTTGTAGCTTTTCAGTTTCGCAGTCGGGTTTTTTTATTTTTTAAATAACTTTTTTTATTTCCAGCTTTTTAGTTTACAAGTGTGAAAGATTTCGCAAACGATTTAGTTCTTGGTACGTGTTTTTTACGATTTGTCACTTCGAATTACTTTTAACCATATAAGTTATATATATTTTTGTAATCACCTTTTAAAACCCTTTATTTTGATACCCCACTCGACAGGTTTCGAGAAAAAAAAAATTTTTTTTTTAAGACATATTTCGCCAAAAATCGGCTATTTTAATTTTTTTTCAATTTTGATATACCCAGTGTCACTCTCACAATTAAGACGAATCTAACGGTATCTCTCAAGCTGAAATCGATCAAGCCGTTTAGGCTACAGAGCGTGCCAAAGAAATATACATACATACATACATACATACACTCGAAAAACATAACCCTCCTTCTGACGCAGTCGGGTAAAAAGACTCGACGACGGCGAATTATTATTGTATCTCCTTTATTGTCGGAAGTGTCCGAATATAACCACATTTTATAAAAATTTGTTTAGTAATAAATAGTATGAGAGAGAGCCATAGTATGAGCGCATGACATTTTCATTGATGGATCGTGTCCATCTCATGCGCTGCACACTTCCGTCGGGAGCTGGGACCCTATCAGAGGCCGGTGGGCCTCGAGGTCCTAAACCGTCCGGCGGCCGGCGTCCTCCCCGTCGACGAGCAGGTGGTGGCGTCGTGGGCGGAGAGAAATACTCGTCGCTCGAGCTCGATGCAACTGATTGTTGACATAACCGTCCCGCATGATGAGAACCTCGTGAAAGCCGAGAAAGATAAACAAATCAAGTATCTTGACTTGGGTCGCGAGGTTGTCGACATGTGGGATGTGGACTCAGCGATCATTGTGCCGATAGTCGTGACAACCAATGGACTAATAGCCAAGAGCCTCGACCAACACCTGAGGAAGCTCTCGTTGGGCAGCTGGATCAAGGGCTTGATCCAGAAAGCGGTTCTTCTGGACACGGCCCGCATTGTTAGGAGGTTCCTCTCTCTGGAGCCCTGACCGCCGGTAGCTTGGACCCTGTTCCCGATACCGGTGGGCTAGTAGCCCTCTTTTTATATTTTTTTATACTAATATTTAAAAATATAATTTATATGTATTCGGTTTAATAAAGGAGATAATAATATTAATATTTTGTCTAATAGTTTTGGCTAATATTTTTTACAAGCCTTCTGAGACTAAGAGTTTTATCAGTGTAATTTACAAGAGTATTTAATAACTAATTTTTTTATGAAACCAAATTGAATTTACTCTTATAATTTTAGCTAATATTTATTAGTTGGCAACTAGTAACTAATATTTTACTACCGTAGATTCGAGAAACGCACACTAGTAAACTTGTAAATAATATCGTAACTTATTAGACTAATAATATTAGTCTAATAAGTTACGAGAAATAGGGCCCAGGGCCCTATTTCTCGAAACTATTAGTTTACTAGTATATAAGTTATTAGTTACTAGTGTAAAAATTACAAGTCCTAATATTTCCTGTTTCTCAAAAACAGGTAGGTACTGGACTAATAACTAATAGTAGCAGACTAATGAAAAGCTGGCATGGCTGAATACACATAATATTTACCCATGCCTCTTTACTTCTTAAAAAAATACGGAAAAAGTTCCCGCCTCTTTTGGATTCGTTAGATTTTGTCTTTTGCACACTGGCGGTGAAAGCGGATTGTTTTATATAAAGTAAATTATTTTATTAAATAGGGGCCCGTGGCTAAATAATAACAGCCACACAGGTCGATCGATCAGGTTAAGCTGCGCTTGCCGCGCTTGGTCTGTGGATGGGTGACCATTTTTACTTACCGTGACCCCTCCGTGCCTCGGAAAGCACGTTAAGCCATTGGACCCGGCTGCCATACCCAGTAACTGGGTTGTGGAGGTCAGATAGGTAGTCGCTCCATGCTAAGCCGACCCCAACATAGTTGGAAAAAGGCTAGGCAGATGATGATGATGTATTTTATTAAATTCAATTTACGATGGATCTAAAGCTAATGATTTTGAGAAGTGTATTAGAAGCAAAATAATTATTATGTTTGGGGGTTTCTCAATCGTTTTATTCGTAAGTGTTTCTGGTTAAAAAGACTCGACGACGGCGAATTATTATTGTATCTCCTTCATTGTCGGAAGTTTCCGAACATGACCACATTTTATAAAAAATTGTTTGGTAGTAAATAATATTAATATTTCACCACCACCAAGTCCCCATCACCACCATCACCATCACCATCAAGATGTCTCGATGTCACCATCGAGTGCATCAAATATCAGCACGCGTCGCGGAGCGTGCCTCAATTTATCGCGGGCAAGTTTCGCGTCAGCTGTTATGTCTTCGCCGTCGCCGAACAATGCTGAGTCTGCAGAGCGTGCGTCATGCGCGCCCCGCAACCCTGCACACGTCCCTGCGGCTGCTCCTCGTGTCGCCGCTCGAGTTACCCGACCCGCTGACACAATGTCCGTGTCTAAGGCGCCTGTGGGAGGTAATGACCTCCCTAACGCTCCCGCAAAGAAGCCCGTGCCTGAAAAGGCATCGAACCGGGCTGATGATGATGGTTTTGTGACGGTGCAGAGGAAGAAGCGCCGTCAAAGAACCAACAAGAACCGCTGCGGCACAGCTCCTATCAAGCCCGACATCCCTGTACGAGCTGCCCAGCCGAACACGCCCGTGTATATTTCGCGCCTTCATTATACCACTAAGGCCGAAGACATCGTGGAGTACGTGTGCCAAAGAACCAAGTACAGGCCGAGAGTGCAGTTGCTTGAATCGCGCCGCAACGTCAACTTTAAGGCGTTCGTGGTGCGAGTACCTACGTGCTACCTGCACCTCGTCATGGCAGAGGACTTTTGGCCGCAAGGTGTAATGTTCCGTCGCTTCCGCGGACAAGTGCCACACGAACGCACAAAGACAGTGCTCGAGTGAAGTGTTATACTAACATATTTTTAAGTTTATACACTAACACACAATGTATTATTATAATATATATGTTAGTCTGTAAGGTATTTATCTATGGGCCAAAGTAGCCTGAAAATAAAGGTATTATTATTATTATTCCCTTTATTTCATTTTATACACATATAAATTATATTTTTAAATATTAGAATATAAAAACACAAAAACATTTAAAAATATAAAAAATAGTAGCCCACCGGTATCGGGAACAGGGTCCAAGCTACCGGCGGTCAGGGCTCCAGAGAGAGGAACCTCCTGACAATGCGAGCCGTGTCCAAAAGTACTGCTTTCTGAATCAAGCCCTTGATCCAGCTGCCCAACGAGAGCCTCTTCAGGTGTTGGTCGAGGCTCTTGGCTATCAGTCCATTGGCTGTTACGACTATCGGCACAATGATTGCTGAGTCAACATCCCACATGTCGACAACCTCGCGAGCCAAGTCAAGATACTTGACTTGTTTATCTTTCTCGGCTTTCACGAGGTTCTCATTATGCGGGACTGTTATGTCAACAATCATTGCGCGACGCTCTGATCGATCCACCACCACTATGTCAGGCTTATTGGCAACAATAGTCCTGTCAGTGATGATGGATCGATCCCAGTACAATGTGATATTTC
This sequence comes from Mesoligia furuncula, assembly GCA_916614155.1. Lineage (NCBI taxonomy): Eukaryota > Metazoa > Arthropoda > Insecta > Lepidoptera > Noctuidae > Mesoligia > Mesoligia furuncula. The sequence goes on along the minus strand of OU744811.1, from coordinate 11,619,555 downwards.
CATTTTCGAGAACTGGGTCGGGCACATACCTGTAGTACGGAACCTCCGATTCCACAAGGCTGTATTTCAGAGTAAGTTGCTGATGAATTATCCTGGCTACAAGGTTGTGTCTATGCAAGTACTCTCCGTTAGCTAGACGAGAACACCCGGAGATAATATGTCTGATTGATTCTCCCGGCCGGTGGCATGCCCGACAGATGTCAACCGTGCCGTCTTTGACAAAAAATCTCCTGTAATTGTTCGTCATCATAACTTCGTCCATAATTGCACAGACAAAACCTTCGGTTTCTCCAAAGAGGTCACCGAAACGCAGCCAGACTACGGACGCTATTAAATCTACATCGGGTCCATGTAGGGCCCGGAAAAAGCGTCCGTGAAGCTCCTTACTCTGCCATACCTCCATGCGATCATTAGTGTCAAGCACTACTGGTTTGCGCCAGTTCTCTTTACCCAAGGAGAGCGGGGTGAGGCCCTTGTCCACCGCGACTACATCCCGATGCATCCCCACGTCGGTTTCTAAGAAATATTCCCTGAGACTGCATATCTCGCGATTGTGGAGAGTCTTAGCGTTTAAAAAGCCTCGACCTCCACACTTTCGCGGGATATACAGCCTCATTACCGATGACCGTGGGTGATGCATTCGATTTGCAGTCAGCAGTGTACGGACCTTCCTATCCAGGGCGTCGAGTTCGGTCTGAGTCCATTTTAGTATGCCGAAAGAGTACATCAGAACCGGCATGACCCAACCATTGAAGGCGCGCACCTTGTTTCCGCCTGAAAGAAGACTATTAAATACTTTTTTCAGGCGGCCAAAGAAGCGCTCCTTCAATGATTGCTTCATGTCAGTAACATTGATGCCCAACGCTTCCGACATACTCAAATACTTATAGGTTTCGGATGCGGAGAGGGCTCGAAGGTTTGTGGAATCCGAGAGTTGGGTCCCCACGGATTCCACAATCTCCCCTCGCTTTACATGCATGACCGCACATTTGTCCACACCAAATTCCATCCTGATGGCGCTACTGAAAGTTTCAGTAATTTTCAGTAGCTCCATCAGTTGCAAATTGTTGGGAGCAAAGAGTTTTAGGTCATCCATGTAAAGGAGGTGAGATATAACCTGACCACCTCTCCTCAGCCGATAGCCTAAACCTGAATCCTCCAGCAATGTGCTTAGAGGATTCAAGGCTAAGCAGAACCAAAGCGGACTCAAGCTGTCGCCCTGGAATATGCCTCGCTCGATCCTTATCGGCTCGCTATTGCTCTGGATATTTCGACATCCTGGATAGCGAAGGACCGTCCTCCATTGCCCCATACACGACATCAGGAAAGTGCGTAGAGTTGTATCTACTTTATACAACTCCAGCACCCTCATGAGCCATGTATGCGGCACCGAGTCATAGGCCTTCTTATAATCTATCCAACATGTCGACAGATCCTTTCGGAAACGACGAACCTGTTGGCTAATGGTCATATCAATGAGGAGCAGCTCCTTAGTACCCCGGGACCCGTTCCCACATCCATTTTGAGAGACAGACATGATGGAGTTGGTGTCTATATGTTTGTTAATTTTAGCTCTCAAAATAGATGTAAGAACTTTATAGACCGTCAGTAAACAAGTGATCGGTCTATAATTTTTGGGATCCGCGGTACTACCTGACTTATGGAGCAGGTGGGTTATTCCCGTCGTTAGGAACTTGGGCAGCGATCCTGACTCTAAGGCTGATTGGAACTGGGATGCCAAGCGGGCGTGCGACCCTTGAAACCATTTTATCCAAAAGTTGTGCAGTCCGTCCGGCCCTGGAGATTTCCAGTTAGGCAACGGACGGACTGCACGAGCAACATCTTGGGGGCTGTTAGTAAGTACCCCCATTTCTGGTAGTAGATCGCACGTTCGCTCAATCTTCCGAGTCCAATCACCTTCGGTGTGACTGACAGGCACCGACCAGATATTTCGCCAGAACGAACACATGGCGTCATCATCCGGTAAGCGCGTGTCAGTCACACCATGGTCCGGTCGCTCCCAAGTCCTATAAACCCACCTTTCATCACTCTGGAATGTGCGATTCTAAGTATACCGCTCCACTCTCCGTCTGTACCGACGAATACGGTTTGCCCATGCAAAGATCTTCTGCTTCAGGAAGTCGATGCGCTCTGTAACGCGGGACAAATAATCTCGAGAACTAATATCAGTCCCCGAGAACGCCCGCCGCACAAAGCGCATCACTCTAGGGCGAGTATTGCCCTCCCTGAAGCAGATTAGCTTGCCGATGAGTGCTCTAGCTTCACCGATACGACACTCAATCCTGCACTGCCAAGCTGGTACGGCTGGTTTTGGTCGTGGAGCTCTGTCACTATTGGGGAATTTGACATGAGTTACACGACATGCCGCTACAGCTGCACAGTACAAAATTGAATGGGTATCGGTGAGGTCTGTGCTGTCGTTAAAATAATTTGACAGTTGCGAGTCTAGAGCACAAACCAGCGCCTTGTTTTTTTTGTGCATGGGCAAACGAGGTAAACGTGGTCTAAGTCCAGGCGGAAAAGAGCGGTACTCACAGAAAGCATCCTCCAAAGCGCTCCTCAATCTTGCATTGCACTGGGGACTCACGGATATAGCCTCGTCACCATCCTCTACATCAACACGGTCGGGTCGCTGTGAAACATTGGGTAAATTTTGCAGTTGCACCGCGACCGATGACGAAGCAGACGTAACATGGCTATTCCGTGATTCGAGGCGTAGTCGATCAAGTACGACGTTATCCAGCATATGGTTACGCAGGATGACCCGCACCTGATCCGACAGTCGTTGCGCCGACACGTTGATAGCTGGCTCAAGCACCTGAAACAGAGAGAGCATCCGACCACGGTACGCAGTCAAGTTACTTCTTGCCTCTGTAGCCCCAAAGTATGCGCGCATGACATTTTCATTGACAGTTTGTGTCCATCTCATGCGCTGCACACTTCCACCGGGAGCGGGGACCCTATCAGAGGCCGGTGGGCCTCGGAGTCCTAAGCTGGCCGGTGGTCGGCCTCTTCCACGCCGACATACTGGTGGTGGTGGTGTCGTCGGCGGCGAAAAGTATTCGTCGCTCGAGCTCGACGCAACTGCAGCGGCCGGTGTTTCTGGACTCACGTCTGGAGCAGGTTCCGGCAACGGCGAGGCGGAGCTGAGCGACGAACCCGAAGATGTTGGGTGTGTGGTTTTGTTGAGTTGTCTTGCCCGTCTACTTCTTACCGTAGCATCGAGAAACGCACATTAGTAAACTTGTAAAAAATATTCGTTCATGGACTCATAATATTAGTCTAATAAGTTACGAGAAACAGGGCCCAGCGGGCTAATTGCGTAACACATTATCAATCGGAATCGGTTTCATTTTGACAGGTCGACAACATTCATTGCGTTATTTACGTGTTGAGCAGACACATTTTTCGAACTTATGAAGCAATGGATTAGCAATTTGCATCAAAATGCTTCAGATTCCGATTAGTGTGTTACGCTATTAGGGTACTGCGGTGCTATTCTGTAAAAATCTCACCGTGAAAACTTAGGTGAAGTGAGCGTGGAGTCAGCTGTCAATAGTGTCAATTCCTAGCAAAAACAAACTCACTTCAGCTAAGTTTTCACGGTGAGATTTTTACAGAATCGACCGGCTGGATCGAAATAAAGGCTGCCAATGTCAAATTGTTGCATTAGACCTGTGGTTGACTGCACCTCTATCATATTACCAGTGGCGGATTAGCCACGTAGCAAGAGTAGCAAATGCTACGGGCCCCGCGCATTTGGGGGACCCGCGCACCAACGGTTTCTGACTTCTTCTGACTGATTAACTATTAAAACAATGGACAGGTTAAAAAAAAAAATTGTGAAGATAATTCATTTTCGCACCATACACTTGGGCGGTACGAAGTTCGCTTGGTCAGCTTGTTCTAAAATAAAAATAATTAACAGTAAGTAAAGGTTACGATTTAATTTCAATCAGAAATATGAGCAAAGTATGAACACAAATATGGCCGGATACCTAGTCGGTTTTCCTGACTAGTCGCTACATCCATAAAAATAACTGAATTGTTTGATTCACGACATTTGCGGTTTTCGATTGCAATGCGATGTACTCAATTCCGTTAGGCACATCAGTACATCGCAGATCGAAGGCACGGCATAATATATGAACGGTAAGATAACTGGGTCGCTTCACACATGAATACAGCACAATAGACTTTGTTACAATGTGTCTATCACTACAATGGACTGGCAATGTTAGTTGTCGGCTGTGATGCGGTTTCCTTGTTATTACACCCGTACAATCGATAGCGAATCGAGTCGAACGACACCAATCTTGTGCTATTGCAGTTGCGTGGACATTCCCTAAGACTATAGGAAAATCCACAAAAAAAGCCTTTGAAGCAATTTTTGCCTGAGTTGTAAAAGCATGGAATAGGCTCCCGGTAAATGTTGTGTCGGCTCCAATATTTAATTGCTTTAGGAACCGGCTGGACAGATTAAATATCTCCAAGCTATGCGAAACACGCATCAGCTAATTTAGCAAGTGTATCGTACCAAATAATAATAAAAATAAATAGTCCTATTTTCTCTGTACGCACTTTGCAAAGGACACTTGTCTGTGTGGTGCCGGACTTAAAGAATAGCACCACCCCATACTTCCCGTGGGTGTCGTAAAAGGCGACTAAGGGGCGTACCGGAGAATAGGCAGCAGCGTTCTCTATGCATTCCACCACCATACCATACTGCGATCGCCAACCCTTTTGAAGGAGGCCTATGTCAAGCAGTGGACGTCTTTCGGCTGAAATGATGATGACGACTTTGCAGAGCTCGAAAGTGTATAATGGGCCTCTGCGACTTGGCATTGGCCCCTCTCGTGCGTAGGCCCGAGCTTAGAGATCCAGGGCCCCTGGCACTTGACATTTTAGCGACGATTTTTAACCTACTTTAATTACTTACTATAAATAAACAATAAAAAATATTCAGTGTGTCGGAGAAGGTATAGTGTTTCTCGTTATTATCAGCCATATTTGAACTATGTGTGGGCTACTGTGGGTAAGTGTTGGATAATGCGCAATAGAAAAACGGTTTACAGTTCAAATCAGATTATAATTTCACAAACAATTTATTCACACTAGCAAATTACACACTCTAGGTACACGACACAACCAGATACGGAACGCGGGACAGTTTCTGAGCACATGTTGTTCGTACGATGTCCAATGTCCAAGAGAGCTCCACACCGTTCTTGACGAGCTGTCTTCGAGCGTCGACCCCCCCACGAACTCATGCTAGACTCTGTCAAGCACCACCAGATGGCGCTGGCGTTCCGAATAGTCGTTGTCATCACACTGCTTCCGCCTCGTTGTCAAGTCAGCTTCCGTACTAATGATGTCTCCGACACGGCCATCCTGCTTCCACACGTCCTCGTGTGTTAATCTGTCAACAAACATACCCGCAAAGTATCACATAGCTCGGTCACTCCTGACCAAATATGGTACAGGCAAAAAACACAATGACAATTCGAACAAACTAAAAAAAAAATGCAGAGTTCAGAGCATTACTCATTACTTGATTCTCAAATCTCAAGATCACTAACTAAATAATCAACTAAGCTAATAAAACATCCTTAGAGCATCACAAAACACAAAGCAGGAATCTTATTCGTGGCCTGTGGCTTTTCATCAAGCCCAACAAACCTCACGTTTGTTTCTATGAATTCCTCTGAATTCCGAGTCCCACGGACTCTATGGTCTCTACAAGACCCGACCTCCGCCAGAGACACCCGCGCACCGCGTATCCACGGACTACTAAAAGCAGATACCGACTTCTAACGGACTACGGCTACGAAATGACTACTGGTACGGTCCCGACCAGCCGACCTAAGATTCACCACTATCACGCGACTTAATCTCTACTCTGTTTCATCAAAAAGACTTTTACTTGGCTTTCCTCAAATTAGTTAGTAATACTCTGATTTTCTGGCATTTTTCGCAACCTCCCATATGAAGACTGATGGATCAAAATTAAAAGGGACTCGACTCTATAAAATCTGTTTTATTTTACTATCAATTTGCAATAATCATTTAAATTAGAAACCAAAAATTAGGCTAATCTAAGAATTTGAACTATCTAGTTTCGAGATTACCGAGACCAAGTACAACGATTCCACACTACGTTAGTAAAAGAAAACAAAACCTCAGGTATCCCATTCACGGTCCCATACATTTGCCACATACGCACTTCCCGCAGGAATGCCGAGTCGTCCTTGACTCTACGGTCTTGGCTTCAAGGCTAGACCCGACCATACTACCCAGAGCTACCGCGTATACCACGTACTCACGATACTCTGGTACGGTCTCCGACCCAATGAACCGAGAACCTGAGTACACAAACTAAAGTGATGCTAACTCATCATCCATTTTGTCTACAATCTCAATTGGTACTTGGCCCTCGGGAATCTTCCGAACACGGTCATAGAGCATATTTGTAAGTACGCCCCTAAGACGACCCACTGACCAACAAAACATCATCCAGAGTCATGTACCATCGTTATCCACATTACAACAATAATCTTTTTCACTAAGAGCCTTAGACACCTGGAAACCCACACACGAGTAAACCACTCTAACGACACGGCTCTCCGGCCGACTAGCAATCGCATTGCTCTCACACATCCAGCGCATGGATCCGTATGCATCACCCTGTGACTACACACAACTTTACTACGGCCGTTAGAGAACCCCTAATCGCGTGGCTCTCACTACTTAGGCTTGCTCATTGCTCATCACCACTGTGAGCATCATCACTGTGAGCACCATCTACTTCGACTGGTACATGACTTACTGGCATCATTCTTAATCTAACGTAAGAGAATTAAAAATTGCATTGTAAACTAGATTGGGCTATACCTAACAAAGTAACAATGTAACCATTTTTGCTGTTGTTTACCAGAGACGCACTCAGTACCGGAGTCAAAACAAAATGAAAACGACTCACCAGATTCGGTAGACAGATCTGTAGCCGGCTCAACGGCACAGACATCCACCCGCAGCCACTGCTTCCCTGGCAGAAGTCGCGAAACCTCTTGCACGGAAAGCGCCGTCCCCGATCAGCGACCACTCGTACAGGAGATCCAGAGTGCAGCGCTGTCCGACACCGCCATCCCGCTCGCACACGCCGCCGTGCGCCAACCTGCAACCACAAAAAAAACCAACGGCAGTGCATGTTCCACTCGGCCAATTCTGACCACATTGTTATCGAAACGATTACTTAACAAAAATTTAGTAATAACAATAGCAATCATCGACAACGAAAGATTCCTTTAAGCCTTAGTAACAATTGGTCAGGAACTATATCAACTTAGATCACATACAACGCTCATGGCCCTGCTGCCGCAGCAGCTAGTGACACTCATGTCACCCATATCGTCATCACCTCAAGTGATACGACCAACATACTTCACTTCGAGTTCACGACTCCCAGGTCATTACAAGACCAACAACAATAGTCTCCTTTGAGACCCTGGTCTCCGCTGCACCACTAGCTGCCCATCGCTCCCTGAACAACTCACACGTGAGTTGCAGTTACGACTACAGACAAGTGCGTACAGTGCGACCTGGCCATGGTATGTGCTCTAACTACTCGGTGAACTTCATCACCGTCTTTTACGTCTAAATCTTTAGGAACACTACTTAGAGGCATCTTTCGTACGCGATCGTGAGCATACTAGTAAGTACGGTTAGAATTTAAAACTTTTAACGTATGGGGTCACCATCCAAAACATCAACTACCTTAAGCGGACCTCTGAACTTCCGATCTAACTTACTCTTACAATCTGAACACTAAATCGCGAATGTTGTTATAGTTGCCTTTGTCTTATCATAATATTACTTTGCAAGTAAATGTCGGGTAGAAATGTAATAAAATCTCAAGTTGTTGCTCGCTAATCGCAACGCTACATATGATTTGTTCTGTGCTGAATACACGCGTTTGACCAATACCGGTCAACGCAACAACATTATTAACTCGTTTGCCACTTAATTTGGCTGCACAACTCGCTTTTACTAACGAGCATTCAGCAACAGAATCGTAAACAAAACAATACAGCTCACCTTTATTTTCTAATGTGCCTGAGAGTAGCTGTACCACGCAAACATCCACTCGCTGCTGCTGCTTGCAGCACGCGGTCCACCTCCACCATCTGCCTGGCTGCCACTGCTCGTGCACCGTGCCGCGGCTCATGACATGTCGCGACATGTCCTGGATTCCCTCACTTGCAGCACACGAAGGGCTTCACCGACGGCTGCAGGCTGCTTGGCTCGATTCTTCAAGCCACCCCACGTCACTGGTAGCTCCACGCAACATCTTTGGCTCCCTTTATGCGCCTTAATGACGGCCACACACAACAAGTTGACCTCCTTGCAGTGAATTTTCAGCAAAACACAAATCAGCTATTGTACTGTGTGCTGTTACGTTTGCACACGACGCGTCCTACCGTGTGTTCTTAATACGAAAACAGGATACGACGAACTCAAACGCCGGTTACAGACACTCTTTTTTTTCTTTTTTCTTTTTAAAGGTGGCGGTAGGGCGCAACTGGCGCGTCGCTGTGCAAAGGTATTTCTGCATACAGCCTATGCTTCGAAACAACATGTACTATGATCGCACATCCGTATCTGGTTTGTCTGGGTCGAACTTGGACAGATCCACATTATTATTTAATAAGCGTTCGCATGTTTGCACTTTGTTTATCAAATGTCAACGGTCACTTCAATTTTAAGCGTTCTGATTTTGCGCATGAACCAACACGAATCCCAGTTCTGATGTCGGAGAAGGTATAGTGTTTCTCGTTATTATCAGCCATATTTGAACTATGTGTGGGCTACTGTGGGTAAGTGTTGGATAATGCGCAATAGAAAAACGGTTTACAGTTCAAATCAGATTATAATTTCACAAACAATTTATTCACACTAGCAAATTACACACTCTAGGTACACGACACAACCAGATACGGAACGCGGGACAGTTTCTGAGCACATGTTGTTCGTACGATGTCCAATGTCCAAGAGAGCTCCACACCGTTCTTGACGAGCTGTCTTCGAGCGTCGACCCCCCCACGAACTCATGCTAGACTCTGTCAAGCACCACCAGATGGCGCTGGCGTTCCGAATAGTCGTTGTCATCACACTGCTTCCGCCTCGTTGTCAAGTCAGCTTCCGTACTAATGATGTCTCCGACAAGTGTATTTATAGGAACTTGTAAAAACCTATGTTAGGTATTGATTTTTCGCATAGCTGGTGCCGGCAGTGCTTGAACGGTGAGCGACGCGAGCTCAAAGATTTTTAGCACCTCGCCTCGGAGATAGATTGCTTTTGTTAGTTTAATATAGAAATAGGAGATTCCTTGTAGATTTATGCAGAAAAGCTGAAGAAATAAGAGAAACCGAATTATTTATCATCACGCCTCGGAGACGTCAGATTTCTGTTTCTTTCCTACGGAACACTCGTAGGTATAGGTACCTACCATACTATGAACACGACCCCCCCTCCCCCCAAGCTCAGGGCCTGTAGCATTGCGCATTGTTGCATTGTGCATTGTGCTCGAGTGAAGTGAGTTTTACTAACATAGTTTTAAGTTTATACACTAACACACATTGTACTATTAAAATATACATAATTATATGTATGTTAGTCTGTAAGGTATTTATCTATGGGCCAAAGTAGCCTGAAAATAAAGGATTTATTATTATTATTTATTATTATTTGCAAACCAGCTCTGTCCACCTGCCATTAGGCAGGCAAGCTGCCTGGGCCCCTAGGCTGGGGCCTTGTGGGCCTACGCGTAAATCTGGGGCTGCTCGTACTTCTTTCAAAGGCCCGGGACTGCAGGTTCCCGAGAAATGTCACAGGTGTAAATATAATAATAATCATTTTGGATAATGAATCAAACCCAAATGTTACGGTCAATCGGCAATAATAGGGCACGAGTCCGACCGATCCGAATCCCATCGATCTCGTCGGTTTGGTGCAGCACTAAACCACCGATATTTAATAGTAACACGTTTAATAATCATCATTATCATATCATATCATATCATTCTTTCAGGTGCAGAGAGGTTGTATTTGACATAGACAATCTGCCGACTGCGACGGTGATCATAGTGTTCCACAATGAAGCCTGGTCGACTCTCATGCGGACCGTCATGTCCGTGCTGATGAGGTCGCCACCTAAGCTGCTGCAGCAGGTAACTTATAACACTTATTAAAAAAAAAATCAGGCAAGACCCATATATTTATTTATATTTTAGTTTACGTCACTACCGCTGATTGACAGGCTCAACGGCCGCGGTTAGTGTAGTACATACCTAAATGAAATTATGAGTTTAGAAAAAAAATTTTTTTTGGCTTGATTAATTTATTGATTATATTGGTATCCATCGTGTCTGCGAAGTTTCGTTTGTAGGTATACCTACTGTGTTACAGTCGCATACGCTGCATACATATTATGTAACTTAACTGCTTAACTATTTCAGCCTGCGACTTCGTCCGCGTACTTGTTCCCCCAACCCACCCCGTCGCAAAGCATCGCCTGCCCGCGCTATCATTTCGTTCCTCTTCGCCCGATACCGTATTCGAGAGTGGACGTGTGACTTTGTTCCGATAAAAATACTGATTTGCATATACGCGACTCTAGTTCTTAGCGATACAGACAAAGTGCCCAATCTCCTACGTACTTCATCATTAATTTAATAAACTCAACGAGTGCCCGCCACCGCGACCACGGACACCAGCAGCGAGTCCTCGCCCCGCGAGCACCGCCTTCGCCTCCGTGGGAATAGCACGGTGTCCATAATTGCTTTCTCGCTCACACCAAGACCCTGCGCTCGGCGCTCCGCTGGCGCGGTTTGATAAGGACTGCGACTGCGACAAACATAATACATTGCTTCGTACGTGCCTTACTAACTTGCAAGTAAAAAAATCGTGAGTACTTTTGGACGTTTCTACTCGCACAGCTGTTACTGTTAACGATGCCGCGCATGGTGCGCTCACCGCCACCGCCAAACAATACTGCGCTACAGCCACCTGAGCCCGAACGTGTATCGCCGATGGCCTCAAATCTCCACGCAGCGTCATCCGAGCCGGAACTGAGCGCTCTTTCAGGCAATCAAGAGCGAATTAAAGATATTTTTGTAAACTCATCCCGTAGAACAAAGCGCCGTCTCGGCGACGCTGCACATTATGAGGATAGTGAAACGGACAATTCGATGCTCCTAATCGAAATCACTAAGCTTTTCTCGGATTTTGAGTCAAAACAAAACCGAAAGTTTGATTGCCTAAAAGCTTCGATGGCCGAAATTTCGGATCAGAACTCAAAAATCCAAGCATCTGTGGAGTTTGTTAGCGAAAAGTACGACGAACTAATCGAACGACTGGAAGCAACTGAACGAGAAAACTCCACCCTTAAACGGCAAATTTCTTCACTTGAATCCAAAGTTGATTACCTGGAACGCTGCTCTCGCTCTACTCTGCTTGAGATAAATAATCTGCCAACTTCTGCCTCGGAAAGTAAAGAAACATTACTTCAAAACCTTTGCAAAATTGGGACAGTAATTAAGGAAGAAATTAAACCATCTGAGATCAACAACATTTACAGATTGAAGGCAAAAAAGGACTCGCACACATATGGTACTGTTGTAGCAGAATTTAAGTCAACAGCTGTGAAGGAAAATGTTTTAAAGGCCACCAGGACCTTTAACAAGCAAAGCGGTAATAATAAACTGTCAACAACCAGTATTGAGCTGCCAGGCCCGTCAAAGCCTATTTATATAGCTGAATCACTAACCTCATATGCTAAGCATCTTTACTACTTGGGACGCAGACTCCAGAAAGAAGGTAGATGTGATAGCTGCTGGTCGAACCACGGGAAAATCTACATAAAAAAAAGGCAGCAGGTTCGATTCCATTTTGTGTAAATCGCGAAAGCGACCTACAAAAACTTATGGGCGCCGCCTTGTGACTGGGTTCCATCAAGGTTACATTTATTCTGCCTATTAATATCGCATGCTCTTTTATCATTATTTTTTTAAATATTTTATTTTTTCTGCTTTTATTGTCACACCCTACAAAAAACTACACAAGGTTATACGTAACGTACGTAAACTCATTCGCTTTTGATTCCCTTCTTGCACCAGTTGACGGCTGCTGTTTACACATGTTTCTGCATTTTATTCCGTTCACACATAACTCACATAACTATTCCAATAAGGAGTCACAGTTCTCTGTTATTGCTTATGTCATAATTTTTTACCCCTGCCTCGTTATTTTGATGTTTGATCTTTGTAATGAATACATTCGATAGTTTAGTAGACATACAGACCGATCTGGACAGTATTTCAGTGGCAGAGTCAGCGACCTGTATGATTGAGGACTGCAAAAATATTGCTGTTTTGCATAACAATTCTCTCTCGCTTCTTTGTCAAAATATTCGAAGCATAATTAAGAACTTCGATGGTTTGTCAATGCTCTTGGAGAGAAGTAATACATCCTGGGATTTTATCATTCTTACAGAATGCTGGCTCTATAACTCCCCTCCCATACCCTCAATTCATGACTATACCTGTGCCTCTACTATACAACATAGATCGCAGAATGAAGGTGTGGTAGTGTTTTATCGCTCCCACCTCCAAGTTTTAGTTTCAGAGCCACAGGTCCAAGATGCAAATTGTTTGTTAATAATAGTCAACAATGATACCGCCCTGATTACAGTATATCGCCCGCCTGCTGTCCATAACGTGTCCGCGTTTGTTGACTCCCTTGATGTCCTACTAAGAAGTGTATCCTTCTACAAAAACGTAATCATAACGGGTGACATAAACATTAACATTTCTGACACCAGCAATGACTCACGAGCAACTGAGTACTTGACAATGCTCGCCTATCACGGTATGCTACCAGCACACACTCTTCCCACGAGGCAAAATAACACCTGCATCGACCACCTCATTTTAAAAACAAGAAGACCTGCTTTCTGTTTTATCGCCAACACTTCGCTCACTGATCATGACACCGTTGTATTATTCTTGGAGTACAATGACCGTCCCAATTTAACATTAAAAAAAGCCAGGCAGACCCGGGTCTTGGATTTTGGCAAAATTGAATTGGATTTACAACAAACTGATTTTAGCCCCGTTTATAGCACCCCAGATGTTAATGAAGCAACAGATTTCTTCATCAGCACCCTTAACCGTCTTATAGTGCAAAATTCCATTTTGAAAGTTGTGCCCAACCGTAAACGGCTCAGTAAGCCTTGGATGACTCTAGGGCTACTTAGATGCCTACGAAATCGCAACAACATGCATCTGAAGTTAAAAAAACATCCTGAAAACATAACTCTCCAAATAACTTTTAAAAGATACCGGAATTTTTGCTCTAAAATACTTAAGACTACTAAAGCTAATTATGATAAAGCCCTTATTACTAACGCACAAAATAAAAGTAAAAAGCTCTGGGACGCTGTAAAATCCATCACCTATACATCTAAAGTAAAAACACATGCCAACGCTCTTTTGTCGGAATCCGAACCGGAGCGCTCTGTAAATGAAGTGAACTCGTACTTTTCTAATGTTGGGCGCAAACTGGCTGAAAAAATCACAGACACCTCTACATCCTTACCGCAACATTCCGATGATCTCCCAATGCACCACAATAGTTTTGTCATGTTAGGTACTGACGAATCAGAAATGGATATACTGATCGGAGGGCTGAGAGGCGATTGTGCGGTGGGTTCTGATGGCATATCGGGCACATTTATTAAGAAATTTAAAAATCATCTCATTCCACATCTCACTCATATATGTAACTTGGTATTTGCCACCGGAATCTTTCCAAATGCGCTTAAGTTGGCAGTGGTGCACCCTGTGCATAAGGGTGGGGATAGTGATCGACCAAATAACTATAGGCCTATATCCATTTTGCCTACACTCTCAAAATTAGTTGAGAGGCTCATGAATAACAGATTGGTTAAATACCTGGAGCAAAATCATCTTCTTTCTTCTTCTCAATATGGTTTCCGATCCGGAATCTCCACAAACAATGCTGTACTAGACCTTACAAATAACATCTTTTCCAACCTCGATAAAAAGCAGAAGGTAATTGGTATTTTCCTAGACCTGGCAAAAGCCTTCGATACGATTTCTGTCCCCAAACTAATTACTAAACTCGAAAGGATCGGAATTAGAGGCATTCAACTTGCTCTTTTCGAAAGTTACCTCACGGGTAGGCGACAATGCGTCAGGATCGGCGACTGGATTAGCAATGAGCTTCCTATAGCATACGGAGTCCCTCAAGGCAGCATCATCGGCCCGACCCTTTTTCTCATTTATATCGATGAACTCTGTCGTCTAACGCTTCCAAATGCGTCCATATTCACCTATGCCGATGATACTGCCATATTATTCCACGGAGACTCCTGGGAGCTGGTGTTCCGGAATGCACAATTTGGTCTCAACCACGTCACCAATTGGTTGACTCAAAATCTCCTTACTTTAAATGTTGACAAAACCACTTACCTAACTTTCTCCTTTAATGCCGCTGGGAAACCTTCCTCTCACTACTCCTTGACGGCCCACTCCTGTAGCTCCCCACACCTCTCAGCATGTAATTGCCCCAGCCTCTCCCGTAACAACCTTGTTAAATATCTAGGAGTACAAATTGACGATTGCCTGTCCTTCACTACTCACATACATGCACTCACCTCTCGAACACGCAGGTTGATTTACATTTTTAAGTCCCTTCGACACGTTGCGGACTCTAAGGTGCTAAGGTTGGTGTATCTCTCCCTCTGCCAATCACTCATCCAATACTGCATTGTCACCTGGGGCGGATCAGCAAAAAGTCATATGCTGAAATTAGAACGAGCCCAGAGAGCACTCTTGAAGGTCGGCTGGCGGCTACCTTACCGCTTTCCCACCATCGATCTCTATAAAACCTGCAAGGTGCTCTCTGTTCGTAAACTATTTATCCTGAACCTTGTTTTATTAACCCATTCTATTACTCCCTACACCCCATCTAAGTTCATCTCCCAACGACGTAAGCACACTGTCTGTCCCACCACCCGCACAAATTGTCGATCGACCCAACGTAGTTTCCTGTTCCTCAATGGACACATCTACAATAAGGCAAACAAAATTCTCAACATTTACGCTATGCCCAGATCACAATGCAAAAGAACTGTTTCAAATTGGTTACTTGAACTGGATTATGCCGAGACTGAGAACATCCTTAATGTTTCGAAATAATTCTCATTATCGCGTTTGACCTTCTGGAACCTTGTCAAAGACACACTTCGCATGTGACAATTTTTTTTTTTTTTGTTTTTTTTTTTTTTTTTTATTTTTTTTTTTTTTTGTTTACTATTATTGTAATTACTTTCTGTCTCTCAATACGCAGAGCTTTCACAATTCTGTGCACGTAAGCGCTAGTTTATTTTAAGTTAAAGGGTGTGAGCCTGGAGTTCTGTCATACAGGCCCCGTGCCCAGTATAGACTCCAGCTCTCACAAAGGTTTGAATATGAATGTGAATCAAATTTTATGTACCAAATTGTACCTTTTTGAGAGAAATAAACGTATATTATTATATTATTATTATTATCTTTATCGAGAATCACACTAATATTATAAAGGCGAAAGTTTGTGAGTGTGTGTGTTTATATGTTTGTTACTTCTTCACGCTCAAACGGCTGGACCAATTTTGATAAAATTTTAATTTTAAAAGTTGACACCCTGGATTAACATATAGGCTACTTTTTATCCCGATATTCCCAAGGGATCGACATTTACGCGGGTGAAACCGCGGGGCGCTGCTATAAAATGCAAAATGATTTTTTCAAATCAGTCTGGTAGTTCCAGAGTTCCGCATTCAAACAAAGTAACAAACTCTTCAGCTCTATCATTAGTGTTGACGTAGATTACTAAAGCGTCTTACCAATCAATAAAATGTACAGTTTGTTATGACTTAATAACATTGGTTTGTGGATGTAGTTTATTAGCTTGGTGTCGAAAACAAATGAGGATTCATAATTGCAGCAGGTAGGTAAATGGCATTGTTTTTAACAATGTAAAGTGTCATTGCACTTTATTGTATTTACACATCAATTTAACTGTTTGGCGATCGCAATAACGCAATCTGAAAATGAGATTGGTAAATTAATCTCATAATTAAGTCATACTATCAGTACCCCCACGGTTTCACCCTCTTTAGTGTCGATCCCGTGGGAATATCGGGATAAAAAGTCTCCTATGTGCTATTCTGATGTATCCATACTAATATTTATAAATTCGAAAGTAACTCTGTCTGACTGTCTGTATGTTACCTTTTCACGCCTAAACCACTGAACGGATTTCGATAAAATTTGGCAGAGAGATAGATTGCATCCCGGGGATAGGACATAGGATAGTTTTTATCGACATACCTCGCGGGCGAAGCCGCGGGAGGAAGCTAGTAAGCTATATTACTGTAAAGTTTCATCAAAATCTGTTCAGTAGTTTTTGCGTGAAAGAGTAACAAACATCCATCCATCCTCACAAACTTTCGCGTTTATAATATTAGTAAGAAGTATGACAAATTACTGTAATGAAACCTCGTATTTAAATCAAATCAAGGGGCTAGAATTCAGCAGTGATTGAGTTGAATCGTTCTACCGATAACTCCCTTGTTTCCGACTTTTTTTTTATAACGAAAACTTTGCCCCATACTAGGAATTTCTCCTGTATTGTGGGTGCGTTTACACACATTTAAACTTACATACACAAACAGCTGGCTGTTTACCACTTGCTGCTGGAGTGTTGACCTATAAGTAGTTGTTCCGGGTCTGGACCCAGAACAACTACTTATAGGTCATACAAATATTCGTTCCGTGCGGGAATCGAACCCGCGACACTCGGCGCAGCAGTCAATCGCTTAACCACTGCGCCAACCGTGCCGTCAAACGACTTGGTTAGTTACAACTGTAACATTTGTTATAAGGATACATAATTAAGTGAGGTGTTGTGTCTTTATTTTATTGTATTATATTTAGTTTATAACAATAATTTATAAATATAACCAGATAAAACATATTATATAGGTTTTATGATGAATAATAAATATGTGAACTTAATTACCGCATTAGGGTAAAATGTAATAATATTTGAAGTGTTAGTGGTAGCGGATGTGTTGTTTTTGAGAAATTATTGTTTGCAACTACTATTATCAAGTGTCTATTATCCCATTTCAGATAATTCTAGTCGACGATGCAAGTGAACGGAGATATCTTCACGCAGAGCTGGACGAGGCTGTGGCGAAGTTGGACAATGTGCAAGTACTACGGAACCCTGTCAGGACAGGGCTGGTGGGCGCGCGGCTCATGGGCGCCAGGAAGGCTACTGGCGACGTGCTGGTCTTCCTCGATGCCCACTGCGAGGTGAGTCTACTATTCTATTGTCTCAAAACTCAGGAAGTATTTCATCCCCATCCTCTTAAAGATTTCGTAACTATGGTCTGTCCCAAAAGTTTCTAATGAAAGTGTAAACAAACCCTGTTCAGGTTAAATTCTTACGCAATCACTCACTAAAAGGAATTAGTAACACATTCATCTGTATTTAGAAGGTTTTTACTTTATATCTTACCAAAAATTTCAACAATTATTGTTTAATTAACATTTTTAAGTTGGGATTGAAAAATGATTGAAATTGTGGTTTTAAAATTTAACCTCAATGTCAAATGAGGAACATCTTTCTTTATGGCGATTTACAATTTGAATTTCGGGGTTAAGTATTCAAATGATCAAAGCACTCAATTTGTATGTGGCACTATAAAGTGTCATCCACATGAAAGTTTTATAATCCATTTGTTTATAATTTCATCAGAAACTTTTGGAACAGACTATAACTAATAGTATTATCATTTAATAACGTTCCCTTAGAAAAGCTACATAAATTGTAAAATTATGATTGCAGGTTACCAAAGGATGGCTCCAACCTTTGCTGGATCGCGCAGGAAACGACGATGTCTTCATTTGTCCACATATAGATCTGTTATCTGCGGACACACTAGCGTACACGAAGAGTATCGACGCTCACTGGGGCGCGTTCAGCTGGAGGCTACACTTCCGGTGGCTTATACCTAGTAGTGAAGTCCTAAAAAAGAAGTCAGAAAACCCCTCTAAGCCTTACCCTACCCCTGCCATGGCTGGAGGCCTTTTTGCGGTCCGGAAAAGCCTTTTCTGGCGTCTAGGTGGCTACGACGAAGGCATGACTATATGGGGAGCAGAAAACTTAGAACTATCCTGGCGAGCTTGGCAATGCGGCGCAAGAGTCGAAATAACATCGTGCTCTAGAGTAGGACATATATTTAGGAGCCACAGCCCTTACAAATACCCTGGAGGAGTGACAAAGGTACTCCATGCAAACCTCGCGCGAGCTGCCACAGTTTGGATGGATGAATGGGCCGACTTCTTCTTTAAATTCAATCCAGATGTAGCCTTGATCCGCGACCAGCAGACAGTCGGAGATAGAGTAGAGTTGAGAAAGAACTTAAAGTGCAAGAGTTTCGGATGGTACTTAAGTACCGTGTGGCCCCAACACTTTTTCCCGACCGACCAGAGATGGTTCGGGAGAATCAAAAATGAAAAAGGTGGTTGTATTGGAGTTACCGTTGGTACAGTTGGATTGGGAAGCCCAGCCATCGCGGTTGAGTGTGTCGCAACACTTGGCTTAGAAAGTTTAGTAGTTTTCACTCCAGAGGGCAAAATCATGGCTGACGAAGGCCTATGTTTGCAGCAAGGGAACGGACGAGCCCTTTGGAAGAGTTGCAGCGACAGCAGCAAACAGATATGGGTACAGAAAGGTCCCAGGTTAAAAACTCAGGCTGGTTTGTGTCTAACGTTAGTGGTAACTAAGGATTCACACGGCGTTGGTGATCCTTTAACCTCAAAGAGGTGCATTACAGATGATAAACAAATCTGGCATTTTAATCGCGTGCCTTGGCGCTAAAGTTGTGATAAAAGTAAGTAGTACAAATTTTAAATACACTAAGCAATGAATTGACAGAAGAATGACACAAGTTTAAGGCTGCGTTTCTATCATAAATGAGCGAGGATGAGGATAAAACTAACGAATAACAACACTAGCTTAGCTCAAGCTATGAAAATGAAGCGATGTTATTCGTTAGTTTCACACACATCCCTGGCTACGCACCCTCGCTCATTTCTGGTGGAAACGCAGCCTTAAGCCGGAAATCTTAAAAGTACAGACGCCAGCACATCGAGCTAATCTTTCAAATTTCTTTAATAGATTTTTAACTTTATCGCTAAAGCATAAGGTTCAAAGTTGATTGGGAAAATTTTACAGTTTCAGGTAGCTTGATGTGCGGGTGTCTGTATATTAATATAAGTGCAAAATGAGATTTTATGTAAGTAGGTACTTAATATTATTTGAGTCTGATTCCGAATATTATACAAGGTGGTACACTGATGGTGGTGCACTGACGCGCAAACTGAAACCATGAATTCAGCAACTAATTCTAGACCCTCAGCGTAGAAATTTTTCGTCGGCTATCATAAAAAAAATCAGCTGTTCCATAGAAAAGTGCAATACTTACGCGGTCAAAATGTATGTAACAGCAACTTAAAAAAACCGGGCAAGAGCGAGTCGGACTCGCGCACCGAGGGTTCCGTACTATCATATGTTTTTAAATTTTCATCGGCGAGGCCTATATTTGTTAGAGAATTAACACTGCGCACTGCGGTGTAGAATATTGCAATTTTAGGTCAGCGCCATCTCTTGACCGATAGTGGAACTAGTGTAACTTTTGTTGATAATTTCTGAAAAAGTGTGCTATTTAGAGCCTTAGTTTTATTTTCCTGTAATCTTTGCATAAACTTCTATCACATTGAATTATTTCAGATTTTTCTCTTTGCAAACTTCGGAGATACGGGGGGAAACGGTATTTTATTTTACATTTTTCATCAAAAGCCGAAAACTATGCGGCCTAAAAAAAAAAAGAAAAAGTTTGAGAATGTGCAAACTGCGCTCTTTCATATGATACCCCACATTACCTAGTAGCCCCACTTCGAATTTTTCAGACCCCCTTTCAGTCCCTGTTCTTGTTTTCTTATTTGCAAAATAGTTGGGCAAACGTCATCTAAAACTATTCCAAATTTCAAGTTGCTAGCATTAGTAGTTCTTGAGATATCCAGCTGTGACAGACAGACAGACAGACTGAGTCTCAACATAAGGGTTCCGTTTTACCATTATGGTACGGAACCCTAAAAAAAACCAATGAATAATTTCAATGCAGGGGCGTTCAGAATCATGTACTGAACCGTGGCAACAGGTTTTGCAGCGATGTCCGATGCCATCCTGTATTAATTAGCAAGTTAAAGTGTTGTACAATATAATAAGGGGGACATTTAGTAATATTCAGCACCTGTGATTTGTAATGATATTATTTTTGAAATGAAATTACTAGTTTGTAGGAACGAGACCATAAGTTGTGATTTTTTTACATTATTAACATCATATTATAGGTATTTTTGTAATAGTTTACTTTATGTTTAAGTTAGTGTAAGATAGTTGATGTACAAATTGGCGGTTATGTTAGGGGCTGTCGTTTATGACGTGATGTTTTTTTGGCATTTTTTAACACATTTTTTGACACATCACCATGTATAAAAAAATTTAAGTCTCCCCCCCGCTATTTCACGTGTATTTTTTAGTACCTACAAAGAATCCTAATTTCTTTTTTAAATATTTGTAAAATACAGGTTTATGTATCATCTAGAACTTTACTTCGTTCGTTGCCTGGCAACGGCGAATCAAAGTCACACTACAAGCCGCTTTCGATTTTGTTCGCGTTTGACGAAAAAATAAATACACGTAACGTTGCTTTTCGGTTGAGTATATATTACTACAACCCCCCCCTTGTGATATTTCGTGATTTTTTATGGACCCCTCCCCTCCTTTCGGACCTCGCGTGATTAATGGACAGCCCCTTACCGCCAGAATAACATTCCACTGTTGTGAGATTAACCTTTACTTCTGCTTATAATATAGACTATTCATAATGTATATTTTTTCTGTTATAATTATCACTCTTTTGATAAATATGTTTTATATTATTTGTTAGTTAATATCGATCTTATTGTGTAGACGCTACAGTCCATTCACAGTTATTTTACCTCTGACAGTAGCAACGCAACAGCAACCTTATTGTAACGAGAATAAAGATCACTGTGATTTTGGTAGCCTTGTCAGTGGCAGCAACCAAATAGCAACCTTATTGTAACGAGAATAAACGTCACTGTGATTTCGACAGCGATGCAAAGTCAGATGTAAAATAACTGCGAAAGGACTAAGGACGGTTGAAGAGCAAAATGTCATCTCCTCAGAATCTCTACCTATATTTTTTTTGTACATAGTGTTTTTATTATTTTATAATATTTAATTCAAGACAATTTCGTAGCAACACTGTTATGCTTATTAATAATTAGCGTTTATTTTCTATCGAATTTATAAACCATTCGCCGCATTTATACTTCTTCTAGTCTTTTAACTGACTACTTTTATTCTAGGACTTAGCTAGTTAATTTCTTATTAATATTTAGTACGGTATTTCGCCGATACATTCCAGTTACCACTTCGCGATCATTCATAACTGAAATTACATTAAAAATAAATAATAATAATATTTTTGTATGGAAATACGTGAATGTCCTGTCATTGTTGAATAGAATTCGAAGTGCTTTTATTATCCTAAGTAGACAATCTATGAACTTGTAAATAATTTGCTTTAATTTGTAAAATATTTTCAAATGTTCGACCAGAAGGTGCACAGCAATGCTTCTTGACAGATTCGCAATTTACTCACATGGTGCTTTTAGAAAAATCCTAGGAATTAGTCCACGGCATAAAATCACTGTTACTTGTCACAAATAACATACTATGCTGTTAAAACTTTGACGTTTTTATTAAGACAACGTTTAGTCGATTTACAAAAAAAAAAATATAAAATGTACAATGAAATGTATTAATTTAAATTATAAGAGAATCTATGTCATTAAATTAACTGTTTATTATGCAGTATTTTTATTCGCATTCCCTTTATTTGTGGACTTCACCTAAGTATGAAGTATAGTAGTAAAGTAGCTATCGTTGCATGTATCGGTAGTGTTGTTTGCGTTGCTGAGTTGCAGTTGTTTCCGTTGCAAATGAAACAACGCGCGTCGCTGTGGCCGCGTGCTCTCTCCACGGCTAGCAGGCCGAGACAGACCGAATCTACCTGTGCTCGCGGAATACATCCTCTGAGAGTGTCCACTGTATTGCCAACTGAAAATAACGATTATACAATAGAATTTAGTGACACCGAAAACTTTGAATCATCTGATAGTTTTCAACCAATGCTGGAGGGGCACAGATCGGGGGGCCTAAAAGGCCACTTTGGCAGAATCATAAAAGGATAACATAATGGACAGTTATCTGTTAAGTTAATCGTATCAAATCCCATTGGTGAAGCATTTTTCAGTTATTTTTTTTTGTCTTTGCTAAAATACCAATCAATCCAATCCAAATCCAATCCCAATCTCTTTTATTGTACGTGTGCAGCAAAAAAAAGATAAACACGGATTGTCTTCGTCTATTATAATTCATAATGTTATCCTTTTATGATTCTGTTTAAAAAAAAAAGTAAATACTGCATTACAATGCGGAGTTAAGACTATGATAGTCGAGCCCAGAGGGTTGTTGAGCAAGCATTCAGAACGAAAAGTTGATAGCTGAGTAGGTGTGGCATGAATAGAGTACACCGAAAATATGTTTAAAAAGTTTCTGATAGGTAAAGTTTTCGTCAGATATTTATATATTCACTAATAGGACATGCAACACTTTTTATTGCACAGAATAACTTTTATTTGCCCTGTATATCCTTTTAAAAATTGTCCAAATCTGAGTTTTCAAAGTTGTCAGATTTAGGGAAAGCCCACAATTACTTCATCAGATTTGTTTATTTAAGTCATTCCTATGGGTTAGGCCACCTGATCATGCTAAAATCCGTACGGACTTGAAAGGTAAAGCTGTCATTGTGATTTTACTAAGATAATGCAAGAGCAAGCGAAGCAAGTTGTTAGATTAGGGTATCTTGACTTGGATTCGGTGCAATGAAACAGCGAGCGAAGCGAGCTCGGAAATTGGAGCATTTTGGACCGATAGGTTAAAAGCTGTTATTGTGGGGTGTATGCCAAATTGAATGCCAAATGATAGAATATCAATTGATCGAACAATATAAATCGAAAGTCTAAATACTCGAACGTTCCTATTATCGAATGGTTAATAAATCGAACATTTAATATATAGTACCTACACTCAATACTTACATCGAGTGTTCACAATATTGAATGTTTGTTTGATCGAGCGTTCAACGCATCGCAAATTAATTCTGTCTGTCATAACAAAATGAAAAAACTGGCCAAGTGCGAGTCGGATTCGCACATGAAGGGTTCCGTACCACAAGGCAAAAACGCCAAAAAAAACATGTTTGTTGTATGGGAGCCCCCCTTAAATATTTATTTTATTTTAATTTTATTATTAAAGTTAAAATACAACTGAGTATTTTGTGAATATTTCAAGTGCCTACCTGTTGCCATTTTTGATATCGAGCAAAAAAGGGCAAAAAAATCGCGTTTGTTGTATGGGAACCCACCTTAAACATTTATTTTATTTTGTTTTTAGTATTTGTTGCTATAGCGGCAACAAAAATACATACTTTGTGAAAATTTCAACAGTCTAGCTATCGCGGTTCTTGAGATTCAGCCTGGTGACAGACAGCGAAGTCTTAGTAATAGGGTTCCATTTTTACCCTTTGGGTACGGAACCCTAAAAAGGGACGGAACGATTATTATGTATATATCGTTTCGCGCCTTTTTCATTTTGTTTTAACAGACACAAGTCTAAGCCTTAGGTTCATAAATCAAATACCATAATTATTATCGACTTACAAGTCTTATCATCCGGCGTAGCAACCATCTTCAAGCAGCGGTACTCGATAGGTATCCTAGAGTCTGTATTCGGAGGAGGATGTCCATAGTTATGTACCCAGATCGCCGACACCCAGTTGGCAGGTTGGCACTCTACCGGTACTCCATGCGCTATCATCTGTTCAGGATGACAGCCCAGACAACGCTGGTAGAAACAGGTTTCGGGGATAGCTGTAATGTAAAGCAGGATTGGTTTAATATTATGGCTTGGTACTGAGAAGCTTAAATATCGATCAAATTGGAGATGGTTGCGGAAAAACTGGGCTTTCAGTTCAGAACTTAGGATTAAGATCAGGACTCCTACAAACGAAAGAATAGAATCAATCAGAGTTTTACCCTAGGACTACTTATCTGCCTTCGATGATGTAGGTAGGTTATTAAAAAAAAAAACAATAAAAAAAAGATATACTTATACAGGGTTATTGGTAAAACATTAACAACCTCTTAAGAGGTCTTTGTACTCATCATTATGAACAACTTTTACTATGGGACCAAAACTGAAATCGCGAAAAAAAAATCGGCTGTTGCCTACATTTTAACGAGTTATACGAACATAGGTAAATGTACTTAACAGCTGATTTTTTTTTTTGCGATTTCAGGTTGGTGTTGTTAATGTTTTACCAATAACCATGTATACCTCATCGTCTGCCTAGCCTTTTCCCAACTATGTTGGGGTCGGCTTCCAGTCTAACCGGATGCAGCTGAATACCAGTATTTTACATAGAGCGACCGCCTATCTGACCTCCACAACCCAGTTACTGGGTAATACGATACCCTTGGTAAGACTGGTTGTCAGACTTTCGGGCTTCTGACTACCCGTAACGACTGTCAAAGATCCACGAATGACAGCCGGGACCAACGGCTTAACGTGCTTTCTGAGGCAGGGAGGGGTCTCGGTATGTAAAGATGGTCACCCATCCACAGACCAACCGCGGCAAGCGTAGCTTAACCTGATAGATCGAACTGTGCGGCTGTTATTATTTAGCCACGAGCCCCTCAATAACCATGTATACCTATAAAAAAAAAAATTGTTTGAGTAGGTATTGAGTATTGTAGATAGATATTATGAGTAGTTTGGGTCAGTTAGAATTAGTGACGTTTTGTTTTCTTTAAATTCCCAGAACCAGAAAAAATAAATACCTACCTAGGGTCATTCCCAAACGAGGTGTTAAATACTTATCTTAACTAGTGTGTCGACACGAGATTATTATGTTTGTTTAGAATACTGTTATACTTATAATTCGACACTAATTAATATGTAATGCAAAGAACACGTAAACTTGCTTCGGTCAAAGTCTCCTCAAACTTGCGGATTTAGTCCAGTTGCTCAGTTAGGATTCTTCATTTTCAACCAAGATTGAACGTTCCCTGTAATATTCCAGCCATTGTAGCGTCAATTTAAGTTTATTTTCCGTTTGTTTGTTTCCGTAATCATAAGATTACGGATAGGTACTCCAATGCGGGTTTTATTATCCGTTGACGTTTATTATAATTGAAATCGTAACGGAATATCTACCTACCTACGGTTATGTTTTGTTTACCACATCATTAACCTTAGTATTCGTACTGTTCGCTGTTTGTTGTTTTCCAAGTAAGTAACTATATAGGTATCCATTTATTTCATTGGCTGGTATGACAAAATAACACTTGTAGGTAATCACTTAAGGTATCTGGTCTTTTGCTAATGATTTTTTATGCAAAATAGGTGTAATACAATCAAAATTAATTTGTCTTTATTGTTTTACATAAGTAGGTAAGATATGAATGAGGTAGTTACGCAAAACGGTTTTCATCAAGTCATGTTCCGTTAATACAGTTTTTGGCGCGAATATAATCGCTAAATGCAGTGTTCTGATTTCTCTTGCACGTTAAGTAGGTACCTATATAAAACGTTAAATTTTTATTTAATTAAGAGCTGTTTTAATTACGTTCAGAGAGGATTCAATTCTCAATATTGAGATAACAGGGGTCATATAATTATTCGAAGTTATAAGTACCTAGTATCTAATAAGAAACACTAACCCCCTATACGTATTATATCAGACTGATGAATAGCTACCCACCGATTTCTCTCTTTTAAACGTCAGTAATTTGACTTTCGAAAGAAGAAGACAGAGCCACACAGAGCGTTTGTAACTATACAGATACTATACAACGTTTATTAGTAAGAGGTTAAGTACCTATCTACTAAATTAGTAACAATATTTATATTGTTAAATACCTAAGCCAATAGAGTATTTTATCTGTTGCCAATAGTACGCCTTACTGCCAATTTCTCCCTCTAGAGACCACCACTTGGTTGCACTATGAAAAACACTTAATATTAAAAAGGTTAGAGTTCCTAATATATTTTTTTTAAGAAGGGCGACAATGCCCTTCTTAAGAATTATAGGCCCATCTCACTTCTGAGCCATGTCTACAAGCAGTTTTCGAGAGTCATCACGAACCGTCTCGCGCGTAGGTTTGACGACTTCCAGCCTCCCGAACAAGCCGGATTCCGTAAAGGCTTTAGCACCATAGACCACATACGCTGCGACAGGTTATACAGAAGACCGAAGAGTATAACCTTTCTCTCTGCTTAGCGTTTGTGGCTTACGAGAAAGCCTTTGATTCAATCGAGACATGGGCTGTTCTGCAGTCTCTTCAACCGTGCCAGATCAACTATCGGTACACTGAGGTGCTGAAGTGCCTGTACAAAAACACCACTATGTTACTCCAACTCCAGGATCAGACCTCGAAACCTATCCTTCTTCAGCGAGGTGTGAGACAGGGAGACTTTATCTCTCCGAAACTGTTTACCGCTGCACTGGAGGATGTCTTCAAGGTTTTGGACTGGAAAGGGGCTGGCATTAACATCAATGGTGAGTACATAACACACCTTCGGTTTGCCGATGATATCGTAGTCAAGGCTGATACTATGAAGGACCTCAGTACAATGCTCGATGACCTCAGTAGAGCCTCCGAAAGAGTGGGTCTTAAAATGAACATGGACAAAAGAAAGGTCATGTCAAATACCCATGCAACACCCACTCTCATAAATATCGGAGACCATACACTCGAAGTCGTGGACAAGTATGCTTACCTAGGACAAACTGTCCAGTTAGGTAGGTCTAACGTCGAGAAAGAGGTCAATCGTCGAATCCGACTCGGCTGGGCAGCGTTCGGGAAGCTACGCAATATCTTCTCGTCCGTACCGCAGTGTCTCAAGACGAAAGTCTTTGACCAGTGCATGTTGCTAGTGATGACATATGGCACTGAAACGTGGTCGCTCACAATGGGCCTTATAAGAAGGCTAAAAGTCACGCAAAGGGCAATGGGCTATGCTTGGAGTTTCCCTGCATGATCGAACCAGAAAGAAGGAGATCCGCAGGAGAACTAAGGTAACCGACATAGCCCGAAGAATTGCCAAACTTAAGTGGCAGTGGGCATAGCACATTGCTTGCAGAACAGATGGCCGATAGGGCCGACAGGTTCTGGAGTGGCGACCGCGTACCGGAAGACGTAGCGTTGGGAGACTTCCCTCAAGGTGGTCCGAAGGCCGCGGAAACCCGTTGGGTGCGAGAAGCACGGAACCGGTCGAAGTGGAGGTGCTTGGGGGAGGCCTATGTCTGGACATAGGCCTCCCCCAAGCACCTCCATCCATCCATCCATCCATCATCATTGTTTGTTTTTGTTTCAGCCAAAAGACGCCACTGCTGGCAGTGGACGTCTTTCGGCTGAAATGATGATGATGATGTGATGATGATTCACAACCACTCGATACGCTTTCGTACCAATCAATGTTATCGTAGGATTCCAACGCTGATCACAAGTCCAAAACACAAAAATTTTGTCAGTTTAAATAAAATAGACAACTGCTATTCTCAAATCAGGTTATCGAAGTGTGTGTTCATTTTCGATAGGTACGATAGCCTGTCGGATGGTTGCATAAATGCGGATCATTTGAGAGCCTCAGCTCTTTGTAGGTATGGAAGAATTTTACAGGAGTATAAACCTAAGTTCGAAATACTTATTTGCATGTTTATCCCTAAATTGTAACTTGCTCAGAGTGTGTAGTTACTTGTTAAGTTAATTTAGTTGTATAAGAAGTAAAGTTCATGTTATTTTTACAGACTTCAAAAAAGGGGGTTATCAATTCGACACGTATGTATGTCATATTATGGGAACTGCATTATATTCACATATGACAATCTATTAGAGCTTCTAAACAAATATACAAAATTTTATAGATGTATGTATGTTTGTCCACGCATTTCTCTTCATTGGTAACTATTAATCGGATTGTGACCATTTTATTGGCTTACATTTACTTCAACTTAGGAAACAGTGCAAGTTTCATCAAAATCGATTCAGTAATTTTAAAAATATGGACGCATACGTGTAAGTGTGACGGCCTGGCTTATTGATACGAGCTACAGGAGTATTGTCAAAGGAAAAACATCTCAAAACCTTGGTCAAATTCTAGTGCAATATTTACAACAAAACTATTAGGTAGGTAGGTACACCTACTTATTACAAACAAATATTTCAGGTTTTACTTAAAACTAAAAATTACGACATAAAAAAGTAAAAAAAAAAATTAAATCGACTTCAAAAAGAAATTAACTCAAAATTATGAAATAACTTTAATTTCTGAAGTCGGTGTCTTGGGATCTGTATTTTAGTTTTAATTTTTTGCCACCGACTTCCGAAATGAAAGTTATTTCACAATTTTGAGTTAATTTCTTTTTTAAATCGATTAAGTTTTTTTTTAAATGACTTTTTTAATTAACAAAATATGTTTTTAAAAATAAGTGCGGGAGAGTGTGAGATCTGGAAAGTATCCATAAGATTACCTTACTCACTCGCTATTATCTTTTTCTCTCTCTATTTTTACTTTACTATTGTCATGACTGTATTGCTCTGTATTAAATAAATACTAATTAATTAATTTAAGCGCTTCTTTGAGATACAACAATTTGTATTTATTATTTCTTGGTATTGATACCTATTATAGGTAACCTACAACAACGGTAAC
Organism: Mesoligia furuncula; assembly: GCA_916614155.1. Lineage (NCBI taxonomy): Eukaryota > Metazoa > Arthropoda > Insecta > Lepidoptera > Noctuidae > Mesoligia > Mesoligia furuncula. The sequence goes on along the minus strand of OU744811.1, from coordinate 11,590,470 downwards.
AAAGGAGAAAAAAGCCGAACAATATTGAAGTTAAAGTTTGCTTTGTTTACGTCATGTTTACCTACGTGGCTCTAAATGTGCTGTCTCAGCTTTGCGTAAGATTCTTTATTATCCTTGATTAGTAATTATACCTACTACCTAAATCTTGCTAAGCTGTTGATCCTATGTGCAGTTAGATAATAACTACCTAATTTAATTAAAACCTTTTTATGCTCGCCGGCTTACTGGCTATTCGCTGTCGAAAAGTCTGAAATGCCATTAGATATTTAGTTTTTTTTTTACGACTATTAAATGGCTTTTTTAATTGTTTTTATCGCAATCCAGCTTGTTTCCTCTTAAAAAGACGATGTGGGCCTATTTTGTAAAATTCTCCTAAGATTTATAACAACTTTTGAGGCAAATCCGTGAGTGAGGCAGTGAACAGCTACTTATGACACAGGTAGATAGGCAATACGCGTAACAGGTATCAGTTTCGTGATGGGTAGGTAGCTAAAGACGCGAAATTAATGATTGACGGCTGCCCCAGCACACGGCATTTTCTCGCACAATGCATGTCCATGTCCAATCTGATTGTTGTGCAGCGGCCTTTACTCAGCGCAGTCGATCGAACCCGCCATGTAATGCCACTCCTCACTGCAGTTTACGTTTGTTTTAACCGCCGCAATCATATGTCATTTTCTCGCGTTTCGCGCCATTTTGCCGGCCATCAGCCGTCGTTCGATCCGTTCGGCGCGTACGCTCCGTAATTATTGAAACTTTGAAAGCAGAGAATCCGCTCTCGACGTCAAGGTATGCATGCACGAACGCTTATTTAAAGCGGCTGTTTAGTTTCGCTCTTTAAATTATAATAGCTGATATTAAAGATAACGTTATCACATAACCTACCTTACTAATGAGTTTGGTTATTTGTGTAGTAGTCTAGGATGATGTTATCTTATTGGTATGCTTTGTACCTTATAATTATGACAGAAATAGATCGATATGTAAAATATTGTTTATGATAAGCAATGATACCTTAATTTTCGTTTGATACCTATTTGTTACAATTTGCTCCGCTTTGTAGCGCTAAGCTTTTCGATTTTCTGAACAAAAAATCAATGCATTGTAATATTTTTTCAATTATTTATGTTCCTTTGTTGAGTTAGTTAATTACGTTATTAGTATATTAGTTACTGTATGTTGTTACTACATACCTAGTTCATGTAGGTACTTATTAAATATTTGCATGCCATCATTACCATGTCGGAATGTGTCTTTGCACTATAATTTGATATAAGTATCATTTTTTGTACCTACCACATTTTATGCAAATAAACGATTTTGATTTGTTTTGCTTATCGCTCAGGCACTTTAGTAATCGACCCTTTATGATTTTGAAAGTATTAAAGATATGTACAGTCAGCCTCAAGAATATGTACCTATACCTACAACGACAAGAATTCATTTGATAATCCACATTTTGTGTTCTACTGTATCTACTGGCTACACATTGATACAATAATATGGAACAAAGATTAAATTACTTACCTACCATAACATCACCGACATCACGCCTTGTGACCCCGAAGGGTTGGGCAAAGGAGTAACTACTATACTGCGACCACAGATATCGAAGTACGACATTTCACCAGTTATGTTTAAGTCCCATATAACAGCGGGCGAACGTATTGCCATCAACCGGGCAAAAATCCAGACTCCGGTGCTACTGAGAAATCCCTGAAATTCTTGAACGGAAATTGTAGACAATTAAATCTACCTCATCTAGTTTTTAAAATATGATTGAAGTGTAAAAGTGTTTGTGCAAACCTACTCACTGAGTTATAATCATTTATCAAATGAATCCTTGTCTATGTATAGGTAGGTAAATCTTTTTGCGACTGACTCTTACTGCGGTGCTATTCTGTAAAAATCTCACCGTGAAAGCTTAGGTGAAGTGAGCGTGGAGTGAGGTCAATTTCTAGCAAAAACAAAGTCAATTCACCTAAGTTGTCACGGTGAGATTTTTGCAGAATCGACCGGCTGTACACACGATGACATCATTATCAAGCCATACAATCCAGTTTTAGCTAACATCGCACTGTATAGGCTTTTCGTAGTACAAAGAGAAGTCGGATTATACTGGAAATGTATAGCTTAATATGTCGTCGTGCGTACATATTAGAAACGGTCCACAGCCCGGTGGTGCGTAAGATCGCGCCTGTGATCGCCACATCTTGTCTATGCCCGGCGCCCGAGAAAGTGCTTGATAGGCGTTTGACATAATTGTGCACGGATAGTAGACTGCCGTGTGTATTGTAATTCTATATGGACCAGTTTTTGCACCTCAGCCGGTAGAATATTGGTTTATCTGAGTCCATATGAATTACCGCTAGGTAGGAAAACTAACCAATTCGGACTGTCTAAAGATATAAAAGCATAATCAGCCTATAATGTTCCCTCAGAAAATTTGAGAGGGAGTGGGCCATAAACCACCACGCGGACCCAGTGCGGGTTGGTAGATGTCACATGTTCTGTGTAGGACTTGCCGGTTTCCTTACGATTTTCCTTCACCGTTTTGAGAGCAGTGGTGATGAAATTAATTTACACAAAGTAAAGTGCCTGCTTGGTCACGACCTACAACTCGTAAGTCGCGGTCGCTAAAGATATGAAATTAAATTAAAGAGGAACTTTGAACTCTGTAAGATTCTTCAGTTATTCTATGAACAAAAAAGATAATCATAATTATAGTCCCCGTCACGAGAAGGTATAAATTATGTAAACACACATTCACGGGTTCGCAACTTTTGGATCAAATTAAAAAAAAAACAGTTTATAATGATTTTTATTTTTATATAGGGATATAATTAAGGTAACACACATATCTAATTACTGCCGTCAGACGATTCCGAGTATTCTGTAACTTACTTCAAAATGGCGATGGCGGCCCAAATGTTTACGTTCCATGAGTCAGACGCGTTCCAGTACCACAAATCCGACCAAGTGAAGTTGCTCGTTAGTTTCGTATTACACGTACGTTACATTGAGTTGATTGAATTTAGGATTACTTACTGAACTTTAGTATAAACTTCTTTATTTACAAAGTTTATAGCTTCTCGTGACGGGGACTTTAGTCGCTGGCAGAACTCTGAGGACCTATACTATAGGAGAGAATAAAAAGGAGACCGTAGGATCTGCTTGAACGGAAGAAGAGAAACAGTGAATTAGTATAACACCATCATTCAAAACTACTAAACTAAACTTAACACTGTAAAATAAATGGCGCTACTTGTAGAGAGAGCAAAGTCATACAATCTGACTGTAGGTGCAGAATATGCTGCAAATGTTAATGCAACCCATAAAGCCGCCCCGAAGTTCTAAGTATTCCATAACAGAATCGTTCATAAAAATCACAATAGAAATTCACTAGACTGCACTAGACAAACCTTTAATCGTTATCTTCAGTTATCTAAGTCACAACACAGCACTGACCTAAATTCATAACTAGTGATCATCAACATAAAATCCCCTGCCCACGCGCACTGTGGCGACATTACTAGACGCATTGACAATGTAAATACTATTGTCAACAGAATAAATAAATATTTATCCAGAGGCAAGATGAGTCGGTATTCGGTAAGCCATTGTGTGGCGCAGGCGCGGGCGGCCGGTTCAGAAAATGAATTTAAAAGCGCGTGATGTAACGTGTAGCACTTTGTTTTATTTATATTCAATCGGATGTCAACTTGTAGACACAATAGATTAACAAATCATTACAAACGAATACCAACTTTATTGTTTGTTTACAAGCGTTTTTATTGTGACAAAATGGAAGCTTACCATAAGGAATGAGTCCGGCTATGCTGAGAATGAACAGCAACTTTGCAGAGCACTGGAACATAATTCTAATTATAAACTGTATTCCGTTGCAACGTCCACTACCGCCACAGTTTTTATCACACTAATCTCACGAGGAATCGGTTTTTATCTTTGAACGTGTGCCGTTATCATTGCGTTGTAAATTATTGTGTCGCTTCCAGTGGAAAACAAGGATTTATCGTTGTTAAAATATAGATTTTTCTGCAAACAGTGTGTTTGAAACACGCACGTCGTATCTAATACCTGAGACGAAAATAAATTTATATCTGAGACTGTTCCGGATATTCTCGTCATGCCGTGTGTCTGAAGATGTTTCTAAATGAACGCATCGTGAACCGTTAGATGTACCTACTATTTACAAATTCTTGCTACAAGTTGGTTGGTGTATGAAATATTTGGCAATTCAATTCTAAATCAATTGAGAGTTGCATTCATATGAAACATTTTATATAACAATTTCGCTCTATATTTTCTAGACTAATAATAAAGAATGCAATACTCTCCAAAAACGAACCAAATTAATCTTGGCTTAGCTAAAACTTTCAGCTGTCAATTGCCACTAAAAATGCAGGTGTGGTGGATGCACACAGTACAAAATAGAGAAATTAATAGAGTTGTCATAGAAATAGAAATTAACTATACTGCCGTCAGAAAGAAAAAGGGCACAACTAACATTTTTTCCAAAATTGAGTTATATATACATAGGAAGTATTTGGAATCAGAAAGAAAAGGCGCAAATGCCAGTTTTTTTACTCAATTTTGGAAAAAACTGTTAGTTGTGCCCTTTTTCTTTATGACGGTAGTATATATACTTACTCTAATTTTTAATTTGTTAGACTAAAATTACAGCTGTATAGTAATAAAACAATATAATTATAATTAAACTGTCAAAATTACAAAAAAAGGTCGATTGCAGCAATAATTTTGGTCTAGCAAATAAAAAAATCAGAGTTTAAATATAAGATTAAGTTAGCTATTCATTAACAATTTCTGTTTATACAAAACCACAAAATCGATTAATGATCACACGTCTGTAAAGATGAGTAGGCGATGAAATATCGACCCATTAAGTGACACTCCTGCGCAAACTTTACTAATCCGGATTGATTTTAACGGCTATTTGATGATTTAAATTCGTATTCATGCAATATTTCAATTAAAACATTTTCGTTTAATTAATGTGCAGGTTAATTAAAACTGATTTTATTATTATACAAGCTTAAGAGTCAACTCTCGGAACGATTAATACGATTATCCTAATTGCATATTTATATTTGTCTGTCTAGAGTCTGGTCTTATATAAAAATAGCGAATGCAATCGACGACTGTATGTTTATGAAATTACTGGCTTCTGCCCGCGACGTGCCGCGACCTTGTTCCCTCGACCCATACCGTCGCATCATTCATCGTCGCGCTTTTACTTCATGTTCGCATAGCGTTCTTTCCGAAGAGTCTTACAGTAATGTTAAATTATAGCTAGCCTTCCTTAAGAAATGGGCTATCAAATGTAAAAAAAAAATTGTCAAATCCAACTGGCAGTTCCAGAGATTAGCGCGTCCATACAAACAGACCAGCTTTACTATTAGTATAGATAGATAGATAGCGAATGCATTCGATTGTATGTTTATGAAATTGTTAAAGTATGAAACGTTATATATTTAGCCGTAGTATGTTGTACAGATAATATAATGTGTTGACAACAATATTCAAATACAAGATCAGAGACAGCGGCACGCGATCGATAGAGGTGTCATGTCACTTCAGTTCCTAACTGAGATCTACCAAATAGGGCTGACCGTAAACTTGATACCAACTTAATGCTATCGTCAACACAAACAAAATTAATCTTAATTTTGATAAAGATAAGGGTGAAGGTAACGGTGAGTAAGTTTTTGGTAGTGTGTGCGAAACAGTGGCCTAGATCACGGCTGTGTCGGGTTATACAGCGACACGCCATCTCACATCGTGTCGGCATGTGCGAGTCACAGAGTCACACGGATGCCTCCGATAGATAAACGGAGAACATCCTGATATCCCGAGGGCTTAGCGCGACTGACGAAAGAGATATTGTCTAGCCTTTTGATAATTATGCTTTAGGGGTTTAAAAAAAAGTCAGATTCAGTTTATTAGTTTTTTTGCCTCAACAATTTCCCTCTTCATCTACGGCTGGGTACCATATCTTTTCTTGTCATTTCCATGGGGTTCGATCTTCAGCTGTTCTCATCGGGTCTTTCTTATTATTACCATGCCCATCAAAAACAGCAGCTACTTCTGATGTTCTTTCACTTACATAAAGATTCGTTGCAACATCATTTACTGTTAAATATTTACAAGATATGCTCTCATATTCGGTACTTACTTTAGTATTCATCATTGTACTGAAATCTAGTTTTGTAAGACGTGAAGATACTATTCAAGTCATCACGTGGGCAGGCTTTAAGACGCATTTATTCTGTCGCCTAGTTATCCAAAAATATCTTTGTGATACTTATCATATGTCATAAACGAGAATATATATTTCAATTTGAGTGTTGAGAGAGAGGTCCGGGTTTGTAGACATAAATCTGTAGTGCTCGATCTAGGCAACGACCTATAAAAACCCATTTGATTAGATACTTGTCTATATTCTTCAGAAGCATCATCATCATCATTCAGCCAACGACTTCTACTGCTGGACACACGTCTCCCCTAAGCATCCCTACAACACATTTAGTCGTATTGTAGTACGTTTTTCAATGAGATCTAACTGCTTGATACGGTTTCCGACCCTTTTAAATTCAACAAATATTTTGATTAGATAATCTTTTCTACTCATCATTAAGCTTGAATGTTTGACGATATGGTTTGGTAACCATAAAAGTAGGCACCTGCACATCTAATCGAAGCTCCTGATGCGTATCAAACCGTACAATCCCATGTAACAAGGTCTCTTATCAATTTATGATCTTCAGTCTCAAAGTGTTTTTGATCGTTATAATTTAAAAGCGGCGCACCTTTCACTCAGAGGGACCAATTAATTCTTGGTCGATACATTAAGCGTTCAATAAATTCTCGAAAAACGCCGCGACCACCGATAACAGGAACGAGTTCGGGACCTCTTCTTTAGATTAAAAAGGTTTTATTTATCTTGGACAATTTGTTAATGCCACTCCTCATGCCTTCCGGTAGCCGTGTAATTGAATCTTCTGGTTTTTGGAGATTTATTACCGTCATCTTATTGAGCTACCGTCCTTTGATTAGCGGCTCTATTTGAATCTTTGCCGACTTCATTTGTGTTTCCTTTTTTAACGTTATTGCAGACATTTTTTAAATGTGTTTTAAACTGTATTTTCTCTTATGTATCATTTGTGAGCGAGCTGTGGAGGTGTTACTTTTGAGAAATTTACGTAAGCTCATTAAACTTTTGCAATGCGTTTTCACTTGACGTTTGGTTACTTTATTATTATAGTTTTCTTATAACGTATAATTACATGCTTCATTGGTCGCAGATAATAGTCGGTGTTATATGCACTGAAATAGTAAAAAACCGTGTTATTGAATATTTTATTTTTGCTTATGCATGCGTAATAATTTCTAAAGAACTTTTTAAGAAAGCTGTTCCGAAGACTTATGTAAACAATTTTCTATAGTACCTTTTATGGCCGTTTTTTTGACGGTGTTGTAGAAATATGAAAGGTTATATCTTGAGAATAATACAGCGGCATCTCTTTGTGGAGGTAGAAATGCCGGGGGTTGATAGAAAGTAAGTGCTATCTACATATTGGACGAAATTATTAAGATTAGAGGAGGTGACGATGGAATGCGAAATGTCCGTCGGCGACATAGTGACCCGTGGTGTGCTGCGTCGGATAGCATCGGCAGAAGGACGAGGCGGCGGCGACGATCGCGTGAGATACTCGGGCGCACGTCCGCGCTGCCCTCACGATCCTGCGCCGTTATTTTAATTTATCTTTTCTTTCCCTTGTTCTCTTTCGAAATGTTCGTTCTTTTTCTAATTTTAAAAACAAATTGTTTGCACCAGCTTTACTTCTGTGTCTATCACGTCATCGTTGTAGGTTTGTGGTCGTTTTCATATTTTATATCCTTTGCCACGCCATGGTAAACGATTTTAGCAGTTATGTAAATTAGAGCTTGTTAGTTGTAAGAAATTCTGTAAACGAATGGTTGTTAGAACTTAGAAGTAAGAAAATATTTCTTAACTGATATCTAGTAACTCTTGCTGTTGCCGGAGCTGTTTGTAACTGGTGTCCGGTGAAAATAAAATGCAAAATAGTGGCGGCGTTGTAGAGGAAGGTATAAATAACGAAATTGATAGCTATCTCATTGTTCACACCAAAAGGCCTTTGCTTCACGCCTTCCACTGCCAAAATCACACCACGGATTCTCAGTACACTATAATGAACTAAATCAACCAGTGGGATAATGGCGGCCGCTTTCCGCAGCTCATAAAGCATACTGATCGGCTGTGTGCCTGCGATTACAATATTTTCACTCCGACAAGCCTTAACGATACTTTAAACGGTGCTTCGTCCAATTTTCGCGCCTCCATTTCTTATTTGCGCGCTCCCCGAATTCAATTTAAGACTCATCGATTTTTGTGTGGTATATTTTAAAAATTTAAATTATGATAATGACGAGCACACCATAGGAGGTCGGTGATAATTTCTTAAAAATTACACAAACATCGAGAAATGATCGGTTCTGTATGATCGTATAATTGGCGTTGTAATTTTTTTTTGACTGGTGCTTGCGATCCGATGGCCATTACTAAGGGTCCAAGAAGTTTAAAAAGAAATAAAAAAAAAACCTTAAACGGCTTTCAATCAAAAGTGACACACATTCTCTAGCAAAGACTACAATATAATGCGGTAGGCTCTAGCAAGGATGTTAAAACTGTTAAATAAATTGTTTATCTATCTATCTATATAAATAGATAGATAGATAAACAATTTATTTGGCGCACACAAAAAGACAGCACAACACACAAAAGTACAATATTAGATGATAACCAAATTACCCACATGATTATAATATAAAAACAAGGTGCCGATATAAAAACAAAATATACATATCGAAATAAAAGTGCGACTGTGACGAATACTTAAAATAAAATTAATAGCGGAACCATACACAGTGGGGTGTGCGTCTCATATTATGTAAATACACACATCAAAAGTGTCTAGGGATCAAGCATTTTTATGCGGATTTCTTGAGATTGAGATGTGGCTTTGTAATAAATTTATGATTTTATAAATTTATATGGATCCTTTTTGGTGCATTTCATAATTTGAATCAGGAACTGTGAATCAAATTCGAGTAAAAGATGAAAATCAGCTGTCAATATTTTCCCTATAAAAACATACAACGGATTGAAGACATTATTAGTGCTACTGTTTCCCTACTACTGATTAAAACCAACGTTATTATGGAGCGGCGACGTCATTTAAGCAGGGAAGAAATGCTCAGAGCCGTGGGAATGATAGAAGCTGGTTCCCGGCAACGTACTGTGGCTTTAGCTCTGAATACAAGTCAGAGTGTTATCAGTCGACTTTGGACACGTTACCGAAGCACTGGTACTGTGGCTGAGCGCCATGGAGGACGGTATCGCTGCACCACACGGAGACAAGACCGATACATTCAAATCTTAACTCGAAGAGCTCCAACAATAACCGCCATGATGTTAGCCATGAGGCTTCATCACTCTTCAGGGAACTTAATTAGCGACCAAACAGTCAGAAACCGCTTGCATGAAGTGAACCTTCATTCCCGAAGACCGCTACGGGTACCACCTATAGCAATGCACAATCGTAGGATTCGATATCAATGGGCTCTTGAACACAGAAATTGGGCAGAAGAACAATGGCGTTTCGTGTGCTTTTCTGATGAGTCTCGTTTTGGTATGAGACCGGATACAAGACGTATACGACACTGGAGAACCCCTGGACGCCAACAGCGATTAAAATCCTGCCAGGAAGTCCATCCTTATAGTGGTGGAACCATCATGGTATGGGCGGGTATTTGGATCGGCGGAAGAACTGAGTTGATTTGGATCAGAGGCAACCTCAACGCTCAAATTTATGCTGAGACGATTGTATCAGACGTCATCGTTCCTCTACAAGTGCAAATCGGTCCCTTATTTCAGTTAATGCATGATAATGCACGACCGCACACCGCAAGAGTTGTAAGACAGACTCTCGCCGCAGCTAACATCAATGTCCTGCCCTGGCCTGCTCAGTCGCCAGACTTGAACCCGATTGAGCATGCATGGGATATGCTACAGAGAAGAGCTCTGCCGAATATGGAGGGTATCCAGTCGCAAGAAGACCTTTTTTTGTTGTTGCAACGAACATGGGCGGCCATTCCACAGCGTGATTTGGATGAACTCATTTTGAGTATGCCAACCCGATGTTCTTGTGTTGTTAGTGTTCGCGGTAGAAACACGGATTATTAATTGTTTAAGTTACCCAATAAAATTTTAAAGAAAACTGTTATTTCAGTCTTTTTTTCGAACTTTTGTGTCAGTGGTTCAAATGTCAAAAATCCCTTTATTAGGAAAATGGCAAATTTCTTTATTAATGCAAAGGTTACTTGGTTTATCGTTACTGTGACAAACGAAAACACTTTATTTGATGAATCCTTAAAGAAAATTTTAATTAATATCAATCAGGAGAAAAGTTATTGCAAAAATATATGTTGATCCCTAGACACTTTTGATGTGTGTATTATATTGTTTGGAAAAAAAATAAAATGAATGATTATTAGCTATTATAAGTAAGACAAAGTGATACAATGTTTGCTGAACTAAGCACGATATGATTAGGCCAAAGAAACCAGGGCCGTTCAAAAGCGCGCTGGGTTGACGATATTGTCAATGTCGCGGGAAAAACCTGGATGAGGGACGCATGGAACCGGGAAGTATGGCAGAAGAAAGGGGAGGCCTATATATACCCAGCATTGGGTGATTCCGGGCTGAAAGGTTGATGATGATGATGCACAATGTTACCTTAGATACCAATTTCTAACGTTTGCTCTAACAAGGATACATTTTCATTAAAAACACATACCAGAGTTCCCTATGTACCGTGCATTCGCGATTTATTTGCCAAAAATTTAAACAAATATGAATTAATGGAAAAATAACTTTAATTCCTACACAATGAAGTTCAGTTTACGCTACAACTTCAAACATTTTTATAACTTTGTCAATAGTGCTAGTCTCTCTGAAATCACCTTTATTCCTATTTCAAGTTAAACAAATAACGATATAAATAGGAATCCATTTATTTACATAATCTATGCTAATAATAAAAATAATAATAATAATATGCCCCGCCGCCGTATCTCTACTTTGACGCCGTGGTGGGGCTTGCGCGCTCCAAACTCTAGGCCTATGCCGGAAGAGTTTACTTTGCTGGAATAGGTCTAAGGTGAGGAGCCAGACCAAGAGAGATACAGAAATCCGCAGGGCAGCATGTGGCGAACTGTTGGGCAGTAGCGACCCCACGGACCCTATCTTCAGGGAGAAGTCTTGTTCCTCACCTCTGGCTTGCCTTTATTGGCCGGCTGGAGTGAACAATGAAGATGAACAGAGCTCCCACCCCATTCTTGCCTTTATTGGCCGGCTTGAGTGGAGATTCGCAAGAGCAAACGTGCTCGGAGGAAGGAAGTATTCCAGTAAGATGCTGGTAGGGATCTTGACCGTACTTCCGGGATTGTCCTGATAGCCGTGGAATACCTCTCCACTCCTCATAAGCACCTCAGGACATGTTGCCCCCTTGTTGCTACGTCACTATGTGCTAGCGATCGTTTCCGGGGGCCCATTGTTGAGTGTGCAAGTCACCCCCTGCCATTTTATCCGTGTATATATAAAACATTGATCAGGCAGGGGTCGTAGTTATCCCATAGTTCTTGGTAACCAGTCCACTTTAGCCACCCAAACCCATAGTCCAACTTTTTATTTTTCCATATCCTGCAATAGTCCTACACCAACCGGGGGTTATCCTTGGGTGCACTTGCATAGCGCATACAGGGATAATCGTCGGTTGGCGCCGCATTTCATTAAAATTTCCTAAGGGGCCTCTGCGAGTTGGCTTCAGCCCCTCGTACGCCTTCCAAAGGACCGGGACCCAATGGTTCCGAGAAAAAAGAAATAAATAATATGTATATATAGATGACAAAATAAGTAAAATAATCATAGGGCATCAAAAAATTCGTCCACATCGCTGTCAACAGGAACAGTGCCCAAAAGGCTAGCAGCATTGCCACGTTGAATGGCAATGCTAATTCTTTGCCCTCTGGTCACGTGGAGAGTCGACTAACCGATATCTCGAAAAACCAAGTGGGCACTCGGACCCCATGGCCCTAGTGTTTCAACCCCAAACGGCTCGAACATATAACTCCCAATCAGGTTGGAATATTTTCCCCGTTTGAGGTTTTCTGCACCTGCAGCAGCCGCCCCAGCACAGCCCACCGTGCTAGAAAGATGGGATGGCGCAAGGGTGTCGACACATGTTGCATCCCACACCAAAGGTCTGCCTAACTTCCAGGGCATTATGGTCATCAATAACGATATTTGTTTAACTTGAAATAGGATAGGGGTGTGCAACACTGCGCACTTTTACTTTAAAAAGAAACTTATTTCTGTACCACATCCACTGCTAAAACAAAACCAAAAAATAAAGACCTATTTCTCGGCAGTCGGTCATCGGTTTGCGTAATTGCGTGTCCGCAATTTCATTGACCAAACCTTTCAGAGTTCGCAGTCACGCAAAACCATCGATTGCCGCTGTTGACTCAATAAAACATTCGATAATGTTTTTATTTCACGCCAATTGTATTCAATTAGTTCCAGACACGAAAAAGTGCGACACGAAGAGTCCTGTTGCAATACTAGAATGTTTTTTTTTAAATGAACTTGATTGCATATAGGCTGTATTGCCTTTGCGTGGGTTAATGCTACAGGCTACAGCATCTTTTATGGGATGAAGCGGAGATGGGCAGTAGTGGTAATGTTACCATACGTTAGTTCGAGTTAGAGTCTGACCGAATTTCTTTTTCGGCTTTCATATTTATGGCGGCGTCCCAAAAAAATTAAGTTTAGGTGAATCAATAAGAAAATTCAATGTCTTAAAGTTTAACCCTGTATTTACTTTATTTTTTCCAAACAAAAATCTTTACAAAAACCTTTTTTTTTTAATCTTAAATATCTGTGGGAGTAGTGTGAATTTTTAAAAAAAGGAGCCCTCTCTCCAAAAGTGAGAAGAAATAGGCAAAAAAAAAAAACTGAAAGTTTAGGTTTCGTAAAACAGTAGTAGGGGATTTCCCGCAGTTTAGGAGAAACTTCATTCGTTGATATACCGATAATTGGTAATAAGTATGTTGGCATTAAAATTTCACGCTTTTATTTTTATCTGGATGGCTTCTGTCCTTATACAGCTAAGTAGTTACTCCAGCCACTACATAGTAAAAGTTGTTCATAATGATGAGTACAATGACCTCTTAAGAAGTTGTTAATGTTTTACCAATAGCCCTGTATATGAACGATTACATAGAAAAACATTTACATTAATAAAGGTATACTTAATACATTTTGTATGAAGTCATTGAAAAAATTGTCTACGTCTATTTGCCGAGTAACCTAAAACAATTTCAAATGTCAAAGAATGACAGCTGTGACTTGAATATTCGGACAATTAAAGTTGGTGATCAATTTGCTTTACAGCTGATTTCGACGACTTTACCTATGTATATCCAGTTTGTCTCCATATTTTCCGTTACGTCTATTAAGTCTTACCTGTATGCTGTATGTCAACTTTTGACAATTCATTAGTCGATATCAAACTGCCGTTCACGTACAGTAACTGATTTATTTATGGCTTCGAGTTCACATGAGAAAAATAAATGAATACACAATGTTTTATAAAGAAATACCTGTATTTTGAATGTGAAAAACAAGCTTATTATCCTAAAGAACCTGTGTCAGAACCAGTTGAATCTGTTAACCTAAATAGATACAAAATATAATAAGGAATTACTCGAAACTGTGGTACAGCCAGCAACAAAAGTCGATTAACACTTCAGTATTTTAATCTTAGTTATTGAGCAAAATATTTGTTCAAAATTGCAACAGAAGTACAATTTTTAGAATATAAACTCTTTGCTATTAGCTGAAAAGCTAAAAAGTAATTTATTGGAAAAAAAATCTAGTCAATTTAATAACATTAATTTGTAAAAATGGTGTATTGACGAAGTTTTGTTGCCGACCGTACAAGCTACAATGTGTGTTACCCGTTTTAGCACTTCCCGGGATTTTAAGAGCAATGATTGAAAAACTGGATTACACTTAACATATCATGACGCCTGTAATCCACGAAGGGTTAAGCAGAGGTGTACCTATACATAATCAGCCTATAAAGTCCACTGCTGGGACACAGGGCTCATCTCTGTGAGCGAGAATGGGCCGTAATCTACCACGCGGGCCCACTGCGGTTTGGTGGATATCACACGTATTCTAATTGTTTGGTATTAGGACATGCTGGTTTCCTCACGATGTTTTCCTTCAACGTTTTGAGAGCAAAGCGCCTACTTGGGTTCGAGCCTGCGACCTACAACTCGTAAGTCGAGGCACCACTGGGCCACCACGCATCCTTACCTGTGTATGTGTGTACCTGTGTACTGTAGAGGCTATCCTTAGCAATAGGTGCTGGCTGGTGATATTTGCCAGTGTTCCATTCGAACGTTCAAGCGAGTGTCATATACAGGGTTATTGGTAAAACATTAACAACCTCTTAAGAGGTCTCTGTACAACTTTTACTATTCCTGTTCCCTTTTACTTTTACTATTATTGTTGTTTTACTTTTACTGTTCCCAACATTTTGACGAGTTATACGAACATAAATGTAGGGATTTCAGGTTTGGTCCCTTTATAAAAGTTGATCATAATGATGAGTACAATGACCTCTTAGGAGGTTGTTAATGTTTTACCAATAGCCCTGTATTATAATATGGTGTTTTTGTTCAATAGAATCAGTGCTAGAAATAACGTTGAATTGTAAACTCGTCTTATAAATATATAGATTAGTTCCAAGTCAAAGTCCTTTTAATCAAACACCACATATAGGTATTCCAGAGGCCCGTCTGGACCTCCACAGTAGGTACCTATAGTACCTACACCCTCATTTCATCCGTTATGTTTAAGTGTCGTAGGTGGTGAGGTTATCAGATCGCCATCAACCGGGCACATATCTAGATTCCGAGCTGCTGCTGAGAAATTCCTGATGCGCTGAAAAAAATAAATTCTTACTACAGCACATTAAAGCGATTTCATTAAAACTTACTGACTTTATACATAAGAAGAAATGTTTGTAAAACAGTAAAAACAGAACATACCCACTATTTACTGAAAAAAAAACAACAAAAAAAAGGAAAACTACCATTACTGTAATGTTTTACCAAATGAATAAAACAGTTAATTTTGTGACATTTCTTAGCTACTTAAAACGTTAAAGTTTACTGTCATGACGGTAACATTTTGCCTGACGCTTTAACTGTTTTCGGATCAGTAAAAAATACTGTTTGGAACGTTATTCTCACATGGAACTGTTTAAAGCAGTTCAGATTAATGTTTTTTCATTTGTATTTACTGATTATTTCTTTCAGTGTGGAAAACCCTTATAAAACTTAAAACCTAAGTAGAGAAGGAAATTGACAAAGTTAATTTTATCTTGAGGTAGAGTCATCTATTGAATAATGTCAGAAAAGATGTATCCACCAGAGATGTGATCACAGCAATTTCAATTACTCAACCAATAATACTTTTGAGTACATCAATACGGTAAAATGCAATTGTTGGATATTATACTCTCCCGTCCATTTTATTACGTCGTGCTCAGATAGTAGCGATAGGCCCTAGGAACCACTATTTTACTACTTATTTATAGTTTAATTATGGAAAAGTCGCTCGACGGGGCTATAAAGGTGCACAGTAGTCACCCTGGAAATATCTGGAGTAATTCGATTGAGTTTTATAGTTAGCTGTCTGTTGACGGCTAGAAGTTCAAAGAAATTAAAGCCCTTTGTACAAGGCACGGTTTCTTTACGATACGGCGTATAAACCGCGAAAAAAGTGTCCGTCAACAAGCCTCTATAGTGTTCCTACAACACTGATACGTGAACCGTGAACCGTGCCTACACACGGCGTATAAACCGCACCGTAGAAAAAACGTGTCCGTCAACAAGTTTCCATAGTGATCGATATTCGCGGTGATCAACACTGACGAACCGTGCCTACACACGGCGTATAAACCGCACCATAGAAAAAACGTGTCCGTCAACAAGTTTCCATAGTGATCGATATTCGCGGTGATCATACAACACTGACGAACCGTGCCTACACACGGCGTATAAACCGCACCGTAGAAAAAACGTGTCCGTCAACAAGTTTCCATAGTGATCGATATTCGCGGTGATCATACAACACTGACGAACCGTGCCTACACACGGCGTATAAACCGCACCGTAGAAAAAACGTGTCCGTCAACAAGTTTCCATAGTGATCGATATTCGCGGTGATCATACAAGACTGACGAACCGTGCCTACACACGGCGTATAAACCGCACCGTAGAAAAAACGTGTCCGTCAACAAGCTTCCATAGTGATATACAACACTGACCACTGTACGCACGGCGAATAAACCGTAGTTTTTAACGGCAAAAAAACGTGTGTGTAGAGCCTAATGCTTTTAAATTCGCTATTTCCTTGTTCTAATCGATCGGTGGTGTTTTGTTACAAAGTACCTACTTGACGAGGTAATTAGGTAATTACCTCGTTACTTTGTTACAACTATACCTTTCTAATAAGTAGGTACTTATTTGACAAGGTCGGATATAGTGGTAAAATAGATCATATATATATTACCTCAACTGTGGCTAATGAGACACAATTGAATTTCTATTGTTACTCGTATTAATCAAATTTTGATTTTTCAACTGATGAGAGGCAGAGAATTCTAGGAATTGTCTATCAATAAAACCTAATGTATATGCGTCGTACAAGGTAATGAATAAGACCTTTAATAAAATTCTGAACATTTGTGTTGGGGTTTTTTCAGTAGTGGCTTACAGAATGTCTCTTAGTTCAGTGTGCCTTCTGGCAAAGGGAAGCAAAGGTCTCCTTTAACTGTGCATCGTACCTGTATACCTAGGTAAAATTTAACTGAACAACTCTCAAATAAATCCCGTTTTTCTTAACTCTATAATCGACGACTTGGTTCCTTGGAACTATTTTCAGATTTACCCATACTGATCCATCTGATCAGCAGCGTTCTCTATTTATTCCACCATCATACCATACTGCGATCGCCAACCCGCCTGCCAAGCGTAGCGATTATGGCAAACCCCCCCCCAAAATTGGGGGAGGCCTATGTCCAGCAGTGGACGTCTATCGGCTGAAACGACGATCCATCTCAACAGGGGCCCTAGTCTGCTATTTTTATAAATTCGTCATTCAAACACGACACCATCCCATTGTCATTTTGCTAAAAGTTCGTAATCTGCTAAATTCATAATGGTTGATCATTGGTCTGTCAATGGCACAGAAATTATACGATACTCGTAACGATTTAAAAGCAATAACTGCACAATGACGTTCTAAAGGTAGGTCATTGATCAAAGGAACTGTCAAAATTTTAGCAGATTCCCGCTTAAGAGCGTTTACGCCGTAGGCCGTACGGCATTTCATACAAACTTTCAAGCTCTTATTTTTCGCAATGAATGAACCGATTTTAATAAAACTTCATACGCATAAGCAGGATACGAAGGTCTAAAAAGTTAGTAGAAAACATTTTCGAAAAATAGTGTTACAGGCAAATTAGACCGATATTAAATTTTCAATAGAAACAGAGATTTCCAGTTATCTTTATTTAAATAAGACATTTCAAAAATGTTTTCTACTAACTTTTAGACCCTGGTATCCTGCTTAAGCGTATGAAGCTTCATTAAAATCGGTCCATTCATTGCGAAAAATAAGAGCTTGAAAGTTTGTATGAAATGCCGTACGGCGTAAACGCTCTTAAGGGCAGGCCCTATGGAAAATCTTCAATCTTAGATTCGATTTAAACAGTAGTAAATCATGTTTAAAATGGGAAAAAGTATATGGGAGGAAACTTCATTATAAATGTAAGGGTCGACCCAGACGAAAAATTTTCTCGATAAAAACCTATCACAAAGTTACCTCTAATTTTCAACTATTTTGGTTTGCATTCTATTTTGGTGCATATTACGGAACCACAAATTGGATAAATAATAACACTTAGGTATTATAACCTAGGGATGACCCAAGCGATTTTTTAAAATATTGTCTATTTTAAAAGATAATCGAATAAAAAGCATTTGGCGCTTACTACATTTTTAATCCGTGAGATACGCTGCCTTCCGTCTCGCGTGACACGAGGTTGAGAGATACGTTTGTTTCACAAATCAGTCGCCGTCGCTCTGTTGAGATGAGAGGACTGCGCTCAAATTTTCGGCTGCGCTGGATATAATTTAATTACGAAAACAATATTTTCGTATTTTATCACTTTGTAAGAAAGAAACTGTGAAATATAAAACATGGAAAAATAACTAAAACCACTTCCAAAACGATTATTAAAAATGTTAAATATTGACAAACTGAATAAATACCGAGCCAAAACTATAAAATAAAAATATTAAAATAATTCAATGTTGATATTTGAAAACTCAAAGTGACATTCATTTTATTTGACATATTTTTGATTGGTATAGTACAACTAGCGCCATTGTTCTGCATTTCGGTCAATTTTCTTGCGGATATAATTTACAACATAGCCAACTAGCCAATTTCACGTTCATTTGAAAGTTCCTGCTCGAGATTTTAGATCTTATTGCGATTAACTCAGAATCCAAATTCGTCTACTCAAAACTCCGTGTAAGGTGGACCTTAGACGATCAATTTCGAGCAACTTTTGACCATTTCCTAAATCAAGTTGAAACTCTAATTTTAGCATACGGGTAGGTTATTGGTACTTATATTCTTATTGGAATAAAAAAGAAATAAATCAGAAAGCTAAAACAGGTAATCAATGGGTTTATTGTAGACAAAAGTACGAAACGGTGTGCACATGAAATATTTCATACGGATAGTGTTCTCATAACTAGCTTTCTTTTTATAAAGAAGAATAAAGGTTGTGACGGATCACAATGTTTGGGATTGTCGGCTTCGCCGATAAAAGAATTGAGATCTAAATGGGTGCTAAGTTACTTTGACACCCATTTACATAGATCCCCATTTTTTAATCGGCGAAGCCGACTATCCTTTACTTTTTTTGTACCTAACTTGGCCTCTTTTTCACAAATGTTTTCGGTGGGATATTTTTCCTATTCGCACTTCGCGCAGGAAAGATTTTCATGACATTTGACTTTGCACAATACTGTGCAAAATTTACCATAACAATATTATTTTTTACTTGGGTATCACTGCTGCTAATTTAGTGACTTTGCACGATCCTGCAAAGCAAAATCCACGATATACCATTATAATTTTTTACTTGGTCAACACTCATTTCCACTAAGATGTCGTGACGCCCAACGTGTACTAGGTCCTAAATAAAAATTGGTTACATTGGAATTTAGACTTTTCACGTCAACATTGTGTTTCTAGTTCCAAAACATGACTAAGACAAATGACATTCTAAAATTCTGAATTCAAGCTTAGCGTATAGTAAGTCTATGCAAAATAAACAGATGTTTTTACGCACTGAAGAATTTTATTAAAAATAAAGACAATGGCCAATTCTCATATTATTCCGTTTAAATATTGTAATTGAAAAACCATTACGAGAAATAGGGTTGCTGATCACTTAGGTGAAACAAATATTGTAAGATATTGGATATAGTTCGTCCGTAATATGACTTTTATGACGTCGTCATTCTAAAAAGGTTTAATTTCATCAGCTCAAAGTAACAAAGTTTAAGGTAAGTTATACCATTATACTATTATAATGGTCATCATCAAACAAGCTCAATAAATTTATTGAGTTTGTTTTGATCATGATTCATAATCTATCTATATAATATAAAACAAATCGGGTTAGATCTTTTATTTGTTGGATTTGTCTTCGGCCCGAATTGCAGAATAATTATTAAAAGATGAGAAAAATAAGAAAAAAAATTGAGGCGGTACGAAGTTCAGTTAGTGTAGTATAAAAATCGAAACCCGTATAGGATCACTTCGTTGTCTATCTGTCTAACCCCTTTTCTCAGGAATGCGTGGGGGTGTCAAGTTGAAATTGATATCAAATACTTACAGCTATGATTCCTTGGAGCTGAATAAATATGAAGCCTCTAAGACGTTGACTTAGAAGCTGGCATAAATTGGCATTCATATTGCAAATTTTAACACTCACAAATAAATTAAAACCCTATGGGTGTACCCTATAGGTTTTAATTATTTCCGTTGAACTAGAATCATGAAATTTGGCAAGAAGCAAGGTCTCACAGCAGAAGTAGGTACTTACAAGAGAATATCAAAAAATCGTTCATTTGTAATTTTATTCGGAATCGAAAATTTATAGGCCGTACCTTGAATTTAGTTCATTCAACTCGGTTTACTCTCTTTCAATCCGGAATTGGAAATTCATAGACTGTATTACTTGTATGTCCGTGAATCTGTTACCAGCATCGGAACAGATTCACGGACATAATAATGAATAATATGCTTACTTGCACAGCGATCAAATTTAAAACATTGAATAGAGCCGTTTTATCTGATTATTGTGCGTAAACTTACTACAGAAGATTTAAATTCAAACACAAATATATGATTTATTCCGGTCGATCCCTTGAACCCCCCTCCGCCCCCTCTCGATCCCCTGTTAGTTCGTCTTCTGTTTTCGCCGGGCGAAAAGTTTCTGCTGGCGGGAAGGGATTGTGTTGTGTTTTCATCGTGTTTCATGAGAGGGGTAGACAATGAGGCGCGGGTGAAATCAGATTTTATCCTGTCATGTGGCCCGCTCTTAAGTCAGTAATTCATTTTTCATTATGTACGAGATTACCATTATATGCCATTTCTTTCAATGGAGTGTCAGCGGTTAACCATTGAAAAGTCATAATGACGCCATTATATTAGTAGATGACCAAACTTGTCAAAATCAACAATTTTGAAATCAATGATAGACCATTCTGACACTATTGTAATAGCAGACTTGAGGCCCAGATCACCTTGCATATTCTGTGCTGCTGTAACGTCAATATCGTATCTTCATTCATTTAAGTAGTAATGGATAGTTTGCCGCCATGCAAGCATTTAATAACACATTAAACATTTGTTTTATGATCAACGTTAAATTGATTGAATCAATTGGATTCAATAAAGAAATATTATGCTCAACCATAAGGTATAAACTCACGTTTATATAATGTGTAAATC
Organism: Mesoligia furuncula; assembly: GCA_916614155.1. Classification (NCBI taxonomy): domain Eukaryota; kingdom Metazoa; phylum Arthropoda; class Insecta; order Lepidoptera; family Noctuidae; genus Mesoligia; species Mesoligia furuncula. The sequence continues at coordinate 11,569,172 of OU744811.1, read as the reverse complement.
GTCAATACTAACTATATTATTATCCACATATAAGTGGGTTATTGTCACAAGACAGTAACTCAGCGTGTGTTTATTATATTTTTTACGTTGCTGGTTGTTGCTTACGTTTGTTTTGCTGGGACACAGGCTCTCTTATTTATTACTTAGGTATTTATTTATTAATATCTAACTTATATTTACAGTTTGCACTACACATAGGTACAAGTTATCGGCCAATACAAAAGTAAAACATTTGATACAATTTGACAAATTTGATGGTACTTACCTATACCTAATGAAGGATGACAATCCAGAAACTTTAGAGAAGTAACAGGCTAACTATGTAATCAGTAGTGCGATTCTGTAACCATCTCACAGTGAAAATTTAGGTGCAGTGAGCGTGGAGTGAGCTGTCAATAGTGTCAATTCCTAGCTAAAACGAACTCACTTCACCTAAGTTTTCACAGTGAGATTTTTACAGAATTGACCGGCAGGGCCGCATAATTATGCGTTATGTGTTCTTTCATAATACATGATTTCATCGAGAAACGTCCAAGAGCATATTCAGTTTGCCTGCCAATGACTGAAAGATATGAAGAGCTTTCATTTTTGAACGCAATAATCTCTAGAACGGCCAGTCGGATTTGAAAAATTCTTCATGCATTTGATAGCCTAATTCTTGAGGAAGGCTATAGGCTATTCAATATCAAGCTGGGACCCTTAGGAGCCAAAAAAAGGCAGAAAAACGCTAAGCGAAAACAAAGTACCTAATAGCAGGCGATGCGACGAGATGGGTCGGGGGAACAAGAAATGTCACGCGCACGAAGTCGCGCGCAGAAGCTAGTAGATAGATACGAGCTATATATGCTGTGCTATCTACTGCGTGCTGCGAAGCCGAATACTCCGGTGTATATTTCCCGCCTCCACTACACCGCTGACGCGGAAGACATCGTGACGTACGTGCGCCAAAGGTTGAAGTACGCGCTAGGGTGCAGCTGCTGGAGTCGCAACGCAACGTCAACTTTAAGGCGTTTGTGGTGCGCATACCAACATGCTACCTGCACCTGGTGATGGAAGAAAGCTTTTGGCCGCAGGGTGTGGTATTCCGCCGCTTTCGCGGACAAGTGCCACCGGAACGCACAAAGACTTAGTGCAAACTAAGCGATACTAACATAGTTATTAAGTTTTATTTGCTAACACAATTGTTACTATATTATTATGTATAGTTAGGTTAAGGTATGTATCTATGGGTCTTTGTTACCTGAAAATAAATGGTTTATTATTATATTATATATATATTAATACAAGCATGAGGCATTCTTTAATCTACAGAAATGCCTTTTGTCAATAATGCAATAAAAAAAAGAGTTTGTGGAATAAAAGAAAAATCACAAAGGTAACAGTCAGTCATGAACACACTCGGTCAAATCGAGGGTTGAAAATATGTGTCAATAATGGAAACAACCTAAAACCTTGCATCAACGAAAACCGAAACCGAAAGGTCACGGCAAGTGGGTCGGTGTGGGACGGCAGTCGGATCACGTACATGCCCATTGTAAAACACTAATACAAATAATAGAGGAATGATTGCACCTGTCCGAAATAGCCCCAATCATCGGCTCGGACGTGCCCACTGCCCAAAGCGAGCGAAGTGTCAAGGATACGCGAAACTAGGTGGTTACGGTACCCGTAATGCTGCCGTGTCTAATGTTTCAGTGAAGTTGCAATGTCGAGTGAGGACTATTGATCCGGTGAGTGGTTTTGTAATTGGGTTTACTAGAATGATCTGTTAAAAGACGTTATGCGACTATAAAAACTTGGGTGCGGAACGTAAATCAAACTCAAACTCAAAAATATTATTTCTATTAAACCATTTACAGGCACTTTTGAATTGTCAAGGAGACGGTCAGTCAGAAATATGAAGCTATTTGCCCATTCCAAAGAGGTGTAATAAGTAGGTAGGTCACCTATGGAGAAGTACGGCAAAAACTCCATGGCCACTCTTATAAACAAATAAGAATCCTATAGTAAAAGTGCGCAGTGCTGCACACCCGGGTGGGGTGTGCAGCACTGTCTTTCAAGTTAAACAAATATCGACTTTATTTCAATGTAAATTACGTTGATTTCAGAGTGACAGCATTATTGAAAAATTTATAAAATGTTTGAAGTTGTAGCGTAAACTGAACTTTACTGGGTAAGATTTAAAGTTTTGGCAAATAAATCGCGAACGCAGATTAGTCATAATCAGCCTATAACACAAAATACAGAGAGTACAGAAGGCAATCACATGTTTTTTTTTTTTTTTTTTTTTTTTTTTTATGGGTTTGGTTTCCGCACTTAGTCCTTCAGTGGACCATTGTGCGTGGGCCATGGCGGCCGTCGGCGGTTATTCCAACCAGCCCACCTCCCTCCAGAAGCTGATCAAATCTCCTGGTCTGTTAAGAACATCTGTGTACGATCTGGGTGTCCCGAGGGTTTCTGACCTTATCTGGGTGACGCCTGTGCACTCAAAGAGCACATGCGCAATGGTTTCATCAGCCTCCATGCAAGCCCTGCACAGGGGACTGTCTGTTATGCCTAATGTGTAAAAGTGTTTATTTAGTGAGCAGTGTCCCGTGATGGTCCCCGTCACCAGGCGCAGGCCTTTCCTGTCCAGTCGTAATAAGCGCCTGGTCAGCCTGCCATCCAATAACGGCATGGCTTCTTTAGACTGCCTGCAGCCTGGTGACGACGTCCACCAGCTTTCTGCTTGTGTGTGGGTGTGCTCCTGTAGCCACCTGCGTAGTTGGTTGAAGGGGATGGGCACGATAGGTTCCGGTCCACAGACTGACATACTGGAAGCCCTTCTGGCCAGCTCGTCAGCTGCATCGTTGCCTAGCGATCCACTGTGTCCTTTTATCCATTGTAGTGTCACTGTATTGCGGTTCGGTACAGTTACCCGCTCGAGCGCATTGTGACATTCTAGTATCAGGTTCGATGTAATGCATTTTTTGTCTAAGGATTGGAGGACTGAGGCGCTATCGGAGAGTATGCGAACATGGGTGTCCGTGACTCTCCTGGCTGCTATGGCATAAGCCGCTTGCATTATGCCCACACACTCTGCTTGATATACCGTGTTGAGCATTCCCAGCGGTTTGGATATTTTTATGCTGAGGTCGTGTGAGAAGACTCCGACTCCAGTTCCACAGTCGGTCTTTGAGCCATCAGTGTAAATTCTCAGTTCTTTCGGGCCTGAGTGGTCGCACCGCTCCTCTTCAAGCACTATGTTGTAATGCTTTTGGAAGCAGTATTGTTTCGGGGCTTTATCACAGGGTGATGCCATCATTGGCTGCCGTTTGATCGCATCTTCTTTTAAACGTGTGTGTTTGACCCTAGAGTCTTTGCTCAGGGTCCCTGAGTTAAGGAGCCTAAAGGCAGCCAGGGTCGCCTCCTCCCTCACTATGAGGTGTAGAGGCGGCAGTCCGAGCATAGCCTGTAGGGCAGCAGTGGGTGTAGTTCTCATGCAGCCAGTGATTGCCACACACGCAAACCGCTGCAGCTTTTCAAGGTCTTTTTGGGCTGTGCTCAGGTCTGTTCTGGGCCACCAGACTAGTGAGCCGTATGTAATGATTGGTCGGATGACTGTGGTGTATAGCCAGTGAGTGACCCTGGGGCTAATCCCCCAATTCTTGCCAAGCATTCGCTTGCATTGCCACAGGGATATGCTGGCTTTCGTGGTAATATAGCTTGTGTGTTTTGCCCAGTTCAGCTGTTTGTCCAAAAAGATGCCCAGGTATTTGGTTTCAGTTGATAGGCTTAGGGTTGTACCAAAGAAACGTGGTAGTTGTAGTGTCGTCAGTTTTCTCTTTTTTGTGAAGAGAACCAGTTCAGTTTTTGTGGGGTTCACTGATAGTTGGTGTTTACCACACCAGTTTTCTACTATTTTCAGGGCCTGGCGCATTAGGTTGCACAGGGTGTTTTCGTGAGAGCCATTTATTATTATGGTTATATCGTCGGCGTAGCCTACGGTATAGTAACCTTTGTCGTTGAGTTCTTTTATTAGACTGTCCACGACCAGGTTCCATAAAAGCGGCGACAGGACGCCCCCTTGCGGGCAGCCCTTCGCCACTATGGCTCTTGTGGTGTCGTTTACGGTCACTTGTACTGCCCTTCGTTTGAGCATGTTGGTGATCCAGCCGCTCAGAGACGGGTCTATATTGTGTCTGTCTAGGGCCGTGCTGATGCTGTTAAAAGTGGTTTTGTCAAAAGCGCCCTCGATGTCAATGAAGGCTGCCAGTGCTGAGCATTTGTGGTCCACTGCGCATTCAATTTTGGATACCACGCTGTGTAGCGCAGATTCCGTTGATCTGCCTGTGGAGTACGCATGCTGTTGTTTGTGGAGTGGCTTTGCCCGAAGAGGTCCATCTCGGATGTGTCGATCACAGAGCCTCTCTAGGGTCTTTAGTAGAAAAGATGTGAGGCTTATGGGTCTGTACGCCTTGGGTTGTGTGTAGTCGGCCTTGCCCGGTTTTGGTATGAAGATGACTTTCACTTCGCGCCAGGCTAGGGGTATGTATCTAAGTGCTATGCAGGCCCGATAGATTTCTACCAGGCGTGGTGCGATATGGTCAACACCCCATTGTAGTAGGGCTGGGAAAATGCCATCTAGTCCTGCGGATTTATATGGCTGGAAGGTGTTAATGGCCCACTTTACTCGGTCTACTGTTACTAGGTTGTGGGCACTGGACCAGTCTTGTTCCGTTGGGGTCCATTCTGGCACATCTTCCCAGGTCCTGTCCTCTAGGAGTTTGCAGTCTGGGAAGTGAGTCTCGAGAAGGACCTTGCTGGTTTCATGGTCTGTTAGTGTGTATGAGTTGTCGGGTTTCTTCAGCGCGCCAAGGGTTCGGTCCTGATCTGATGATAGGATCTTCCTTACTCTTGCGGCTTCATTATTGGTTTCGATGGATTCACAGAATTTCCGCCATGCTGTCCTTCTGGCGGTTCTGATTTGCTTTTTATATGTGTATTGGGTTTCTTTGTATAGTTCCCAGTCTTCCGGGAGTCTGGTGTTTTTGGCTCTGTTAAATTGCTTCCGGAGTGTGCTTCTGAGTTTACTAAGTTCAGCGTTCCACCAAGGGTTTCTTTCACTGTTGGTACGTGGTGTCCTTAGTTTGCAGCATGCATGGTACGCTTCGGTTAGGTACTCTGACAGCTTTGTCACAGTGTATTCAAGTTGTGCAGGTTCCCTTATAGTTATTTGTGATAGGTACCTAGCTAGTAGGGCGGCTAGGAGACGCTTGTACCCGGGCACATCGGTGCGCCGTGGATTACGCCTCGATGTGGGTTTCCTTATAATGGTAGTTAGTGTGAAGCGGATTCTTCTATGGTCTGAGCAAGAAGGTTCGTCCGATACGTGCCAATTTGTTATAAAATTTGTCGCGTTTTCTGTAGCAAGTGTTAAATCAATGATCGTTTGCCCTCGGACTGTGACCCAAGTGGGTTCAGAGCCTCGGTTAACGATGTTAAGGTTAGTAGAGAATAAATAGGTGGATAGTACCTCTCCTCTGGAGTTCGATGCATCGCTGCCCCAGAGCGGGTGATGAGCGTTCGAATCGGTGCAGATGATCAGGTCCAAATTGGTGCGCTCGCAGTGCTGCACCAGGTCGGCCATTTCTTTCGGCGGGCAGTCTGTATCCTCGCCCGGCATGTATACCGAGGCTAGTACAACATCTGGGAATTCACCTTCAGTCTGGAGCCTGACAGCTGTCAGATCTCTGGAACAGAATTGAGTGAGTATCGTGGTAGGGATATCTTTGGGTATATAGGCACAGGTTCTGGGTTTGTCTGAGCTGTGCGTGTTAAGGATTAGCTTACCTCCGATGTTACTGAGGCCGCAGATTCTGTTGTTCCTGATCCACGGCTCTTGGATCAGTGCAATTGTTCGGGGGTTAACCTCCAGTGCCCTGCGTAAGCTTGCCGTGGCAGTCTGGCTATGTTGGAGGTTAGTCTGGATGATGTTGAGTGGTGGTGACGGTGACGAGGGGGGGAGGTTAGTCGGTAGTGGATCCATTGGACAAGACCTCCGCCGCCTCCTCTCTGTACTGGTCGTCGTGTTGTCCAACCGGCGACGATGCAAGAAGTTGCTCGCTCCAGCCGGGGGATGCTGGTGGTATGCTGGCTACGTCGTCAGCCATCGCCGCGCGGGCCATGACCTCCTCAAGTTGGGCGATGTCTGCGTCGTCCGTCTGTGTCGCTGTCGGTGTCGTCGTCGGGTCCGTTGTGCAGTCCGAGGGCTGGGTCGTGGGCCAGAAGCGCACGTATATCGAACCCAGTAGGTACGATATCCGTCGCTCCCGCCCCATGACCCTTTCCACTTCCTCCGGTGGCACACCTAGGGTCAAAAAAGTCCCATAGTTGACGCCACCGACGGTAGTTGCCCTGTACAGTGACCACCGGGCTATGTCGTACCACGTATTCTGACGAATCAGAATACCGTGGAGCCTCTGTATGTCACCTCTATAGCGAGGGACGAAAAGCGAGGCTCTGACGCGGGTGGGCACATCGGACTGTCGAAGTACCGTCAATGTAAGCTCAGTATCGGGAAGTTTGAGGAGGGGTACGTGTCGGGTCAACCATGTCAGGGCGTAATCGTCCTCACATCATACCTGTACTGTGCCCTCCGCTACCCGTGGGTATCCGCGGAAGGCAGGGAGTGGTGCTGTCGGGTCCGAGTCAATTAGTGCATTTTCCAGGCCTGCTTTGACCAGCTCGGCCTCGTCTTTTGTCAAGTCTCTGGAGGGGGGAGGGAAGCAGATTGCGACGGCGAGCCTCGCAGGAATATCCTTAGTGGCCCGCGCGTAGGTCCTCAGCTCCCCCTGGGCAGAGTGGACCCTTACGCGTTTGGCGTCCCCCTGGAGCGTACTCGGTGAAGCCGAGTCGTCAGGGCGTTCCCTCTTCGCCGGCCCTGTACCGCTTGGTCCAGGCTGCGGCATGGAGGTGCCTGGCAGGGTGGTGGCGTCTGGGCGCAAGGATCCACCTCTCCTACCCCTATGGTGTTTGAGTCGGTATTTGTCTGTGTCAGTGTAGGTGTGATGAGGTCGGTCGGCGCCCCCGGCAGACTCTGTCGTGTGCAGGGGTTTTTCGCGCTGGGTTTCCCCTTCGCGGACTCGCTCCTGCACGCGCGGTTCCGCGTCCGGCTGTTTTTCGCGCTGGGTTGCCCCTTCGCGGACTCGCAGCTGGTCGCGTGGTCCCACGTTTGGCCGCTTTTCGCGCTGGGTTTCCCCTTCGCGGACTTGCGGCCGTTCTCTTTCTTTCGCGTCCGGCCCCTTTTCGCGCCTGGTTTCCCCGTCGCGGACTCGGGGCTGGTCGCGTACTACCTCTTCAGCGTCCGATCGCGCATCGCGCTGGCTAGTGCCTTCGCGGGTGCTGCGCTTTCGGTCGCCTACTTTCCTCCCCCGGCTTGTGATTTTTCCGCGCTTTTTCAGCAGGCGTACTCTATCAACCGGGAGAGTGGTAGGGTCGCCCGGTTCGTCAACCTTCCCCATCACTCTCTGTCCGTGTCCGTCTATGTCTGGGTTAGTGATGCTGTTCCGCACGATGCTCTGCTGCCAGAGGCTCGAGGGAGGCATACACGTCGTGGAGGGTATTGGCGCGTGGGTCGCAGCCGTTGTAGGATTTAATGGCGCGTTAGTCGCAGCCGGAGTTGTGGTAATGGGCGCGTAAGTCGCTGCCTGTGTTATGGGCGCTAAATCAGCAGCCGGCCGCGCTGAGGAGCACGGCAAGGTTGTGCAGTCGGTTGCCCCCCCCAGAATACGTTGGGGGCTGACCGCCGTAGCGGTGTGGGATTCCCCGGCTTGGCCGGGACCCACCTGGGTAGTTGCTTTTTCCTTCTGCATTTTTTCATTGGTGAGGGGGTGGGCTTTTTTGGAATCGAGGTTACCCGTCCTCTGGGACCGACGGGATGTAGGGATAGGAGGGAGGGTGTTTGGTGGTGGGGTATAGGTTATTGGGGGGTCACCCTAGGCCTGGGATTTGGCCTAGGGATTTAGGGATTGACGGAAATTATAGGGATATGGAAGGGTTGGAATGATTAGGATTAATTGGAGCATGGGATAAGGTTTATGGGTTACCCTAAACCTGGGGCTTGGTGTTCGGGCACTTCTCTTGTCCGGGATCTCTTTCAAGATGCTCCGGGTGCGAGATCGACCGTATGCAGTCGGTCCCGCAGCCGGAGTTGGGCTATCCGCAACCTGCCCACCCGCTCGGTTGCAAGAGAAGAAGTGCCCGGCAGTCTGAGTCGCTCCACCACGGATGTACGTATACATTCGCGTTGGTTCGGTCCAGCTAGCCCCGAGGGCAATCACATGTATGGACTTCACTTTTCATACCTACGCTCGGCGGTCGCGCTATGGTTGTCAACTATGGCTTATGCACAAAAAACTGTCGTGGTAGTGGCACTCGTATCTAGTTATTTGATTTATTGTTGTGCTTATCCTACAATATTAAAACAAAACAATAAACACAGTATTACAATACAAAAAGTTTACAGAATAATAACATAAAATTTTACATTTGTCAATTTTCTCTATCAAAAATCCCTAATAACTTCGAAACGGATTACCCTATTTACACAATTTATTTTTCCCTATCCGTTTTAGACCTAAACCTATCAAATGACATTAAAAACAACACAATATCTACACAAACAAAAAATCATGTTTTCAATTTACGTAGGTAATAGTTTGAGGCGTGAATTTACCTTACAAAAAGTTACTTCGTTTATACTGATTCAAAAGAGGAAACTATTATATAAATCAAGCTTAGATAGCCATTTTTTTTTTGTTGCTCCATTTTTGCACTTCTCAGACGCGTGACTCAAGCGGATGGCACTCGCGCTCACACTAGTCCCAACCAGTCCGAGATAACGTGTCCGTGAGCCGTGTCTATGTGAGCGTTGCTCGAGCGCACTTTGTATGTAGATTGCCTTCTGTACTCTCTGTATTTTGTGCCTATAATGTTCTTAATGCTGGGACTCAGGGTTCCTCTCATTAAGAAGGAGTGGGCCATAATCTACCACGCGGGTCCAGTGCGGGTTAATGGATGTCACATGTCTTCGAATTTTTGGTTCTACATGCCGGTTTTCTCACGATACAATGTTTTCCTTCATCGTTTTAAGAGCAGATGTGATTAAACTAAATTCACAATGGCGCCGATTCCCTTGTTCACAAACTAAACTAAATTTGAGTTCAGTACATCTTTTTCTTTCTAAGTATTTCATTAAGAAAAGGACAGAAGTTAAAAATTAGTTTAGTCCTGTCAAATTAGACAGCGCCTAACGTAAATTTACGTAAGTATTTTTAGTAGCCATGTTTTTAATTACGTCTAAACTTGCTATGGACTATCTTAATTTGACAGGACTTTGGACAGGAAGTAATATTTATCTTCTGTCCTTTTCTTTATGAAATAGAAAGAAAAAGATGCTCTGAACTTAAATTTAGTTTAGTTTGTGAAAAAGGAATCGGCGCCATTGTAAACTGCCTGCTTAGGCTTGAACTCACGACTCCTAAGTCGTGGCCAGGTAACAGTGGGTGACTAATCTGCATTCAAATTAACACAAAAATAAAAGGATTAGTTTTTACATAAACTGTTTGTCATAAATAGTTTTTGCCATTACCAAAATCGGTAAGCATCGTGACATAACCCGCTATTAAAATTTGGAGCGACAGTTATGCCTGGTCTGAGATTGTAAGCGGAAGTGCCTTCATGCTTCAAGGATGGTTTGATTAACAAAAAAGAATGCAGCTAAATTAAAATTAAATTTCGCGTGTGCGTTTAATCAGTTACGCTGCAGAAATGGGTTAGGCGGGCGCCTATCACACAGTGTCGGCATTTACGTCTTTGATAAATTATTTTTAGTAGCATTTATTAAGGACGCTATCACATTTTTCCACGAATAACAGTGTTTTTCAGGTACCATTTTAACAAACTGGAGTCACAACTGCGAGGATATCTTGGTTTCAAATTAAAGATAATATATTCATCTCCAGACTGGGCCCAAAGCAATTAAACAGCCCCATACAAAATTTTCACACAAATACGTTTTTACCATCTCAATAATCCCAAAAAATGTAATATAAAGGGGTCTGAATAGGACTCAATATAGCTAAATCCAATGCATATTTTAACTTAAAAATAAGAAGATATTGTTGCCTATATATAATTCTATAAAGATAAGCTAAATATTTTGTAGATAAATAAATAACATTTCATTTATGAGAATAATAAGAAACGCTCTCAAATTTTTCCATACATTTTCTACCCACGGACACTTGCCGGTCGGTCATTCTGCGCTCAGACGCGCCCGTGAAAGCACGGCTATGTCGCTATTTCGCAAAAAATAATTACGTTAAAAAGTGAGTTCCGTTTTGAGTACTCCACAATACGATGTTGATATTTTTTCGAACCGAAATAAAATTAAGTACGATTTTCGGAATTTGTTTTAGAAATAAATACTTAGTTGTAATTTTTTGTTTAATGGATGTAAGTGACGGATAAAGATTGTATAGATATTTATTTTAATAAATTATAATCAAATAAAAATGACAGAAACAATTTTTTTTAGATATTCGATACTATAGTCGATTTTGGGGTGGTGATTACGAATAATTATGACATCTATTTTTTTATTCAAGATGGCGACTGTATTTTTAACCGACTTCTAAAAAGGGGGAGGTTGTATGTTCGGGCATAACTCCGTCATATACGGACGGGCGGATTAGCAAAATTCTTTCTTTGTTCGAAAGAGGTTTATTCCAAAATGGTCCCATTTAAACGTAAAGATCTGATGATGAGTTTCGGAGACAGACAACGGAACTCTTCCATAAATGCCAGCAAATCAACCGCGATTGCTGCTATTGCATATCTATACATTGTTTATGCAACTACACATCATAACATCACGCCTGTACCCTCTAAAGGGGTACGCGGATGTGTTCAATAGCTTCCAGTCACTGATATTCACATAGCAAGTAGTGTTATATGAATTTGTGTGGAGTAGGTGGGTACTACTAAAAGTGAAAAATAAAAACTAGTTTACAAAAAAAACAACCGATTTCAAAAAAAAAAAAACTACAAACGGAAAAATAAATTTTTGTTTCTTGTTCTTTTTTTGTTTGAAAGGATATACTTTCCAGGTGGTCAGGTCTATTGTCATCAAGTCAGGATCTAATGATGGGATCCTGGAGAAATCGAAGGAACTCTTCAAATTTTATAGGCACACACACCTATAGCGATTTGGGTATTTTTTATAGTAACTCGTGGATTTGCTATCGGAAAGCACCGTTAAGTGAAGAGGAACTGATGATGAAGACCACAGATGGCTACCGGAACTACTCAATAATAAGTATTTCACGGGTTGCGATTCGATTAGATTAGTTTAATATGGTTGCTAAGCAATTTATGCTCGTCACAATACGAATAGTAAAATGGAACTTACAGGTGAATACCTGGAGAACTCCTCAACAATTGACGTCCCTGCATTGAAAAAAGCAATATTTTGTAAAAGGTGATGAGCAAGTTGACATTAGGTTATTGTAAGTTAGATACATTATAAACGGGCCCGACTAAAAAGCGAGAAATAAAAACCTTTTAACAAAAAAAACCGACTTCCAAAAAAACACTACAAAGTGAAAAAAAAATAAAATTTCGAAGCCGGTGGCAAAATACTAAAATACAGATCCAAAGACTTCGAGTTCCGAAATAAAGTTATTTTTCTCTTTTTGGAAGTCTGTTTTTTTTTGTTACATAGTTTTTTTTTTTATAAACAATAATGAACTCTCGCCTCAGTAAATAAAATACTTACTGTTTTCAAATCAAATCAAATCAAATCAAATCGTTTATTTGTGATTCACAGGTATAAAGATCTTATAAATAGAATATGTTCATGCCATGATCCGCCACATAGGGCATACAAATTAGACAAAACTACACAACATATATATACAACTAAACAAAATAAATAGGAAACAAATAGCATTTACTTAATACTAATTATTTTGATATAAAATCACTAACACTGTAATAACAGTTTTCTATCAAGAATTTTGACAATTTATGTTTGAAAATATTCACATTATTAGAATCTCTTATATTTTTTGGAATGCTATTAAATATCTTAGTTGCCATATTAAATACACTTTTTCCATACAGAGTAGTTTTAAATCTCCTACTGATGTTATTGTATAATCTACTTCTATTGCGAGATCCAGATTCTAAAGTAAATAATGTGGGATTTTGTCTTATAAATAGAGCCGATTCTAGAATATAGATAGATGGAACTGTAAGCAAGCCTAATTTTTTGAAATATTCTTTGCAACTGTCAGTCTTTTTCAAGCCACACATAGCACGGATGCATTTCTTTTGACATTTAAAAACCCTGTCCCAATTAGTAGCATTGCCCCAAAAGATTATTGCATATCTTAACCTAGAAACAACATGACCATGATATGCTACGAGTAGTGTGGGGAGGCTTACTTTTTTAATAAGTGAATGATTATTTTTGAATATCACAACGAAACTCTACGACAAATCCCAGGCTAGTATTTGATTATGTAGGTAATGCTCCTACAATCGTCATCAAAAATAATATTTAAAAGTACTTACATCTTTTCAAACTAACAGCAGACTGAAGGATAAACGTAGATGTTCCTTGTAATACTAAAATGTTAAGGTCGTTTTTCGGCACCTACTTATTGTACGTAATGACTGATGAACTTCAACAATACTAAAAATGTGATTATCACATATAGTAAGTACTAATAACAGTTACCAAATTCGATTGCGAACTAACAACTAACTTTACTCAATAAATACCAGTAAAATTAAAAAATAATACCTTCAAGTACCAAGATTAGTTATAGTTACGTATAAAATCGAGTGGACAATGGGTTCAATGTGTGCGTGCGCGTAATGTTGTTGTGTTGCGATTCAGATACCTAAACTTGAGCGAGTTCAAAATGTGATAGCGTCCTTAAGAGCGAACCGATTTTAATGAAACTTCATACGCATAGGCAGGATACAAAGGTCTTAAAAGTTACTTAAGAACATTTTCGAAAAATTGTAGTACAGCCAAATCAGACTGATTTAAAATTTTCCATAGAAAAAGCGGTTCATTCATTTCGAAAAACAAGGGCTTGAAAGTTTGTATGAAATGCCGTACGGCGTAAACGCTCTTAAGATTTGAAAGTGTAACAAGTTTTATTTAATAGAAAACGATCTTGATTTATATTCGGTCGTTCGAACGTCGATCATAATAAGTAGAAGGTGAACCAATTTTATTCCAAAATGTCTTCAATCATTCACTGCATACCGAATAAAGGAACAGTAAAAGTATCAAATTCTTCTTTGTTGTTTGAAAATATCGATTGTTCATCAAACAAAGCTTTATTACCGTTTATTGTTACATAACAGTGTGAAGAGAGGCTGCCTTGATTTCACCTTGAAAAGTAAAATGTTATAGTTCAAAACTGCAAGTTGTTATGAGTTCGCATAACAATTGATCGAATAATTCGCCGTTTGATGTGTTGGCAATTAAAATGCTTCCATGACATATTTTAGTACCTTATGCATTTTTTGTTTGTTTAATGCCACTTATATACCTTGAGTTTTACTGTCGTTTTTTATAGTGCTAAGTGTTATTGCATTTCCTCTCGTTGCGAAATGAGATCACAGTTTTAGTACCCTCTTCCTTTACAGTTTATGTCAATTAATAGTGAAGGTTTATATTGCTCGTTGTAATTTAGCCAAGTTATTGGTTTAGCATACTTTTACAATTTGCTCCTGTAACTTTATGTGAGGAACATAATATAAATACGAGATCAGAACTTATGTAATGAGATCAAGATAGGGATCGGCCTGTCTCGGCAAAAACAGACGTTTAAATTGCATTGCGATGACTCTGCGTTTTTCGTTAAATTTCTTTTCGCAATAAAGATCTCAATTTGTGAAGGGTTAATTAAAATATGTACTAGTATCGTCAAGTGCTTCCAAGTTGATTTTTGATAGTTTATTGCGTATTAGTTTATCTTTAATGTTGAGTACTTACTTTAATTGTAGATAATCTAGATACCGCCATAAAATAGGTTTAAATTTAGAATTTAGTACCCACCTACTCAGCATTTAGTTTAAGAAACATTTCAACGAACAATAAAGTAAATAATATATTGCAAGCATTGCATTGTAGATATATTTTTATCATTCCACGAAGCCATTTGACCTACATTGGTATTTCGGTCATTGTTATCGACGATATTGATAAATTAAAAGATAACCGATTAGCGGAGATGTATCGTGAACAATAAATAAAACTGTTGCGTAATAAATAAAACCATTTCATTAGGACGGCGCAAAAGTGCCGCTTCTCGCCAGAAGGCCTTCGGAAATTTAACTAAATGATTTATATCTTTAAGTATTTAGTACTCAAAATATGGATAAAACGTCAATAACAAATATTTTTATCTTTTATACTTATGAATGTCTGTAACGTTGTAATTCACTGTTATTCAAAGCTATTTTCGTTTATCCAGACCATTTAAAATTAATTGGCCCAAATGGCAGGACCATACAATAAGTTTTCGATATTATATGTATTCTTTTTTGTTTTTTAAGCAGTTTAGCAGAAAGTAAGTATACAATCATGGTGATACATGTCATGCAAATCTATACATATAATAAATCTGTAGAAGGGTCAATTCTGTACATTGAAAATATTGAAAAAATAAATAGCGGGGGGTGTTGCTGGATCGATAACAAACCCAAATATGTGATTAAAAAAATTTTTGTCTGTCTGTCTGTCTGTCTGTCTGTCTGTCTGTCTGTATATGCAGGCATCACGTGAAAACTAACGGTTCGATTTCGATGAAACTTGGTATAATTATACCTTATTATCCTGGGCATAAAATAGGATACTTTTTATCCTGGAAAAATACGTAGAAAAAAAATCTTATTTTTCGGTTTTATTCATAGACGTTGTTCTGTAGAACCGCGAACACACGTTGCATTACCCGTAGTGGATAATTTTCCATTTCAATTTAAGAGAATACAGTTTCCTGTAGCTTTGTGTTACGCCATGACAATAAATAAGGCTCAAGGTCAGACTCTAGGAGTTGCTGGCGTAGATCTTACCGCGAGTTGTTTTTCACACGGGCAACTTTACGTAGCTCTTTCCCATGTGAGCAGTCCAAGAAATCTTCATGTTCATATTCCGGACGAGCTCACTAACAATGTTGTGTATGCTGAAGCTCTCAATTAACTTTCTGTCGCATTGTCACGATCACTTTTTTATTATTGCAAACTTTTCGTCATTGTCAGTAATTTACTGCTACATGCTACTTATCAAGGTCGGAATTACTATGAAAAAAATACTTACTACAGAACGCGAGCTCAACAGCAGTAGCTCAATAGAGGGATCTCCTTAATTATTATAGGCTTAGCCGTATTTGGGTCCAATAGATATTTATAAGATATATATATTTATATATATATTTTTTTTGTCATTGTCAGAGTTACTCAAAATGGAGAAATAAACCATCCACGCGAAGACCGACATCCGCGCGGACGGAGTCGCGGGCGGAAGCTAGTTATTAATATTTCTGTTGACATTCGCAGCTTCCCGTATGGCGGCTCACAGCATGATGTCTGAATATCAGATGATGAGGGAACTCGATACAGCTATATTTTTCTACAAGCAAGGATGCCCCAAGCGAAAACCATTCAAAAGTCTCGTTTACGAACACCAATCAAGGATATATGTGTGTCATTTATATCAGAAAATATTATAGATTTTTATGTAACAGAATAATTCATTTTTGAATATTAACTAAAATAAATTGACATATAAACGGTATAAAAACATGTAAAGTGACTTTTGCTGTTGTGCGCCTATAGATAATTATATTCATTAATAAATTGTTTATAATTGTCATAATCCAGTCTAATCAAAAAGTGGTTTTACTTAAACTTTAATAAATAAATTACATGTTAAGCGAAAATTACATAATTAACGTTACGTAACGGTGTACAGGCGGCCGGGCTGTTTTACAGGGTTGTCAAATTAGTTTTGTTAAATTACCTTTTTATTGCGTTTATCGTCGCAAGCTTTTAACCACATATATCATTGCATGAGGCTCATCCTACCGCAAGTCATCGATCAAGTACATAATTATTTGGAAATATCGCTACGAAAAGATTTATCCTAATTTTGATCACATCTATTCAAAAAGAGCTAGGGTATTCTTCTTGAACAGGGACTAAAATAGCTCTTTAATCCCTAGGGACTAAAAGTGATTTGAATTTGGAATGTGGATATTGTTAGTAAAAGTTCCAATCACCAAAAAGATCAATCACGAACATTGTATGAACAAGTAACAGGCTGTATGATAAAGAAAAAGGCGCGCAGCCAAATAAAAAAAAATGTTTAGAAAATAAAAAAAAAAACGCGCGAAAAGCATTCTACCTTCGTTCGTAATTGCTTACTCAAAATTGTATGTAAATAAATAAACGTACTATTCTTATTCATAAGTTGCCATTAGGTACTTATTTTTACAAAGGGGGTGATAAAAAGTAGTGTCCAACTCGGGAGCAACACTATTTTAAGCTTGAGTGGCGTCGGTATTCTACTCTAGAATCCTTCGCTCAGCTCTGGATTCAAAGTAATACTGTCGCCTTCAAAATAGTTGTTTGCTACCTCGGAAATCAATCTACTGTTTTATACAACACCTACTTAATCCCTTGTAATCGTTTTAGATAAATTAGATTAGATTAGATAGATTGGATTAGATAAATATCGGGATAAAAAGTGTCCTATATGTTAATCCAGGGTATCAGCTCCATACAAAATTTTATCAAAATTGGTCCAGCCGTTTGAGCGTGAAGAAGTAACAAACATATAAACACACACACACACTCACAAACTTTCGCCTTAATAATATTAGTGTGAAGATAGTGTGATATTTAAAAAAATATGTTTATGTTTACAATAAATAAAATACACACATCAAAAGTGTCTAGGGATCAACATATATTTTTGCAATAACTTTTCTCCTGATTGATATTAATTAAAATTTTCTTTAAGGATTCATCAAATAAAGTGTTTTCGTTTGTCACAGTAACGATAAACCAAGTCACCTTTGCATTAATGCCATTTTCCTAATAAAGGGATTTTTGACATTTGAACCACTAACACAAAAGTTCGAAAAAAAGACTGAAATAACAGTTTTCTTTAAAATTTTATTGGGTAACTTAAACAATTAATAATCCGTGTTTCTACCGCGAACACTAACAACACAAGAACATCGGTTTGGCATACTCAAAATGAGTTCATCCAAATCACGCTGTGGAATGGCCGCCCATGTTCGTTGCAACAACAAAAAAAGGTCTTCTTGCGACTGGATACCCTCCATATTCGGCAGAGCTCTTCTCTGTAGCATATCCCATGCATGCTCAATCGGGTTCAAGTCTGGCGACTGAGCAGGCCAGGGCAGGACATTGATGTTAGCTGCGGCGAGAGTCTGTCTTACAACTCTTGCGGTGTGCGGTCGTGCATTATCATGCATTAACTGAAATAAGGGACCGATTTGCACTTGTAGAGGAACGATGACGTCTGATACAATCGTCTCAGCCTAAATTTGAGCGTTGAGGTTGCCTCTGATCCAAATCAACTCAGTTCTTCCGCCGATCCAAATACCCGCCCATACCATGATGGTTCCACCACTATAAGGATGGACTTCCTGGCAGGATTTTAATCGCTGTTGGCGTCCAGGGGTTCTCCAGTGTCGTATACGTCTTGTATCCGGTCTCATACCAAAACGAGACTCATCAGAAAAGCACACGAAACGCCATTGTTCTTCTGCCCAATTTCTGTGTTCAAGAGCCCATTGATATCGAATCCTACGATTGTGCATTGCTATAGGTGGTACCCGTAGCGGTCTTCGGGAATGAAGGTTCACTTCATGCAAGCGGTTTCTGACTGTTTGGTCGCTAATTAAGTTCCCTGAAGAGTGATGAAGCCTCACGGCTAACATCATGGCGGTTATTGTTGGAGCTCTTCGAGTTAAGATTTGAATGTATCGGTCTTGTCTCCGTGTGGTGCAGCGATACCGTCCTCCATGGCGCTCAGCCACGGTACCAGTGCTTCGGTAACGTGTCCAAAGTCGACTGATAACACTCTGACTTGTATTCAGAGCTAAAGCCACAGTACGTTGCCGGGAACCAGCTTCTATCATTCCCACGGCTCTGAGCATTTCTTCCCTGCTTAAATGACGTCGCCGCTCCATAATAACGTTGGTTTTAATCAGTAGTAGGGAAACAGTAGCACTAATAATGTCTTCAATGCGTTGTATGTTTTTATAGGGAAAATATTGACAGCTGATTTTCATCTTTTACTCGAATTTGATTCACAGTTCCTGATTCAAATTATGAAATGCACCAAAAAGGATCCATATAAATTTATAAAATCATAAATTTATTACAAAGCCACATCTCAATCTCAAGAAATCCGCATAAAAATGCTTGATCCCTAGACACTTTTGATGTGTGTATATATGTCTTTGTTGACAGTAATTAAAACGAATAGGAACGTACAACCAGACTTAAAAAGATGTTTACATAGACAAGAATACATTTGACTGTCTTCAATTTGTTTTCCATAGTATTGTATAAATGTGTTGCTAAGTTAATTCATTACCCATATACATTACCTGTGTATTATTTATCCGTGGTCCCAGCAATGAGAATTTTATAGATTGATAATAATTGTTTATGTTTTTAGGTAAATACGTTTTGTGGCTAAACATTGATAAAATATTATGGAACAATAATTGTAGACAATGAAATTATTTTTTGTAGATGCATACATCTTTTTGAAGCTGTACAACACTATTATTAAAATGAATATTACTATTGTTAAATTTAATTGTCAACTAGCTTCAACTTTCTGACTAACTTGACCGACTATTTGACAATTCAAGAGTGTCTGTCAATGGTTTAATTTCAATAAATGCTTTCGGCCTTATTACAAAACAAGATTTAACTATAGACCCAGGTTTAAACCATCCAGCCATTTTTAAATTTCGAAGTATAATCCGACGAAGCTAAAGCTCTTATTACAAAAACTGACGTTAAACCCGAGTCTAAGTTGTCAATTTTGCATTAAGAAATTTACGTTTGTCGGAATAAAGTTCAAAATAGAGTAACTGGCTCGAAGGTTTAGGCTAGGCCTAAAATTAGATCTCGTTTTGTAATAAGACGGTTTGAGTTTGAGTTTTTAGTTTAAGTATCTTCATTTTCAACATTTAAAAAAATATATCGGTAAAGCTTTTGTACAAAATATATATCTAGGTAGGTACTTCATCATCTGCCTAGCCTTTTCCCAACTAAGTTGGGGTCGGCTTCCAGTCTAACCAGATGCAGCTGAATACCAGTATTTTACATGGAGCGACTGTCTATCTGACCTCCACAACTCCCCCGAATGTCCCGAATGTTTGACTAGTTGTCAGACATTCGGGCTTCTGACTACCCGTAACGACTGTCAAAGATCCACGAATGACAGCCGAGACCAACACCACGCCACGCTTATGGCCAGTAACTTAGTCTAACAAAATAACAACACAACTAAGTGAAAGTGAATTCGTCTAGGTCAAAATCTAGAGCGAGTTCCTGACCCTTGACTTTAAGTTATTTACTTGGTTTAACGACGTGTTTGTCCGACCCTTGAGACATTGTAATACTGGTTTTTGATTGGTCACAAAATAAAAGTTGTTTCGGTAAGTTAAGCCAGGTAAATGCGAACAAGAGTACTTATGTTGCTTTCTTTCTTTTTGTAATTCTGTAATTAGGATGTGTCCAACTGTCCAGGGGGCCTAAAAAGGCCACTTTGGAGAATCATAAAAGGATAAAATTATAAATTATAATATGGCGAAGACAGTCCGTGTTTTTCTTTTTTTCGCTGCTCTACGTAGGTATAATCAAAGAGATTGGGATTGGATTGATTGGTATTTTAGCACAGACAAAAAAAATAACTGAAAAATACTTCACCAATGGGATTTGATACGATTAACTTAACAGTTAACTGTCCATTATGTTATCCTTTTATGATTCTGCCAAATTGGCCTTTTTAGGCCCCCTGAACCTGCTATCTGAACTAGTTGTGAAATCGTAATTTTCCAATACAAGTAGTGTTTTGATAAAATAATAGGTAAATAAAACAATCTGAACCTATTTTTTTACAAATCCAGCCACGAATTCTCGCAGCCAAATGTTATTATTATGACCATTAGCCAATATTTGAATTATTCAGAACTTAACAACAGTCGGGCGTACGAAAGGGCACGAGTATGGCGGTGCTCAATATAGCAAAGAGAATAAAGGAGTTGTCGGTTATCTACGGAATTCGCGGCGCGGGCGCTGACTCACGCCGCGGCTGAACTGGCCCACCGGCCACACCTGACGATGCCAGACCCTGTCGAATTCCAAGTTTCATTTACCAAATACCCTTTAATTGACAGTTTACTGCCTATGCCTTTGTTTGTTTGGCGCTTCCATGCATCTCTGAAATGGTTGTGTCATAAATGTATTTCTCCGCGAGCTCGTTTCTCTTTGATATATAAAGTCAGAAGTCAGAGTATTCTGATAATAATGCTTCTAAAGGTACGGTAATATTGAGTGGGTATTACTATTCAGATATTATTATCATAGCCGCGTCTGTGTTGCTTTTTCGAAATTAATAATAAACAACATTTTTTTTTCAAAAATTTTTAGCGTTTGTTGACAGATTCTAGTGTTTGGTTTTTTAAAGGTACACAATCGCAAGTCGGTCGGTAATCCAGTAAATATGTATAACTATGTAAGTATAGTGATAACGGATTAGTTCTTCAATTAGTAACTGGTCGTTATGTTATTATCACTTTAATAAGGAACTATGTGTTTCAATTACAATTCTATTTGCATAAAACATGCAATAAGGTATAGTACACTAGTATACTATAGTAGACTACTGTCATAGAATACTTGGAAATAATGCAATTAAAGGTGCCTTCTCTCAGTTCTCTGTCCTTGCCAAAATCAGCTGCGAAGCGTTTGTATGACAGATAGCAAATTGCATTGCATGAAATTCATTCAAGATGTCACTATACTATAGTAGACTACTGTCATAGAATACTTAGAAATAATGCAATTAAAGGTACCTTGTCTTAGTTCTCTGTCCTCGCCAAAATCAGCTGCGAAGCGTTTGTATGACAGATTGCAAATTGCATTGCATGAAATTCATTCAAGATGTCACTACACTATAGTAGACTACTGTCATAGAATACTTAGAAATAATGCAATTAAAGGTACCTTGTCTTAGTTCTCTGTCCTCGCCAAAATCAGCTGCGAAGCGTTTGTATGACAGATTGCAATTTGCATTGCATGAAATTCATTCAAGATGTCACTATACTATAGTAGACTACTGTCATAGAATACTTAGAAATAATGCAATTAAAGGTACCTTGTCTTAGTTCTCTGTCCTCGCCAAAATCAGCTGCGAAGCGTTTGTATGACAGATTGCAAATTGCATTGCATGAAATTCATTCAAGATGTCACTACACTATAGTAGACTACTGTCATAGAATACTTAGAAATAATGCAATTAAAGGTACCTTGTCTTAGTTCTCTGTCCTCGCCAAAATCAGCTGCGAAGCGTTTGTATGACAGATTGCAAATTGCATTGTATGAAATTCATTCAAGATGTCACTATACTATAGTAGACTACCGTCATAGAATACTTAGAAATTATGCAATTAAAGGTACCTTGTCTTAGTTCTCTGTCCTCGCCAAAATCAGCTGCGAAGCGTTTGTATGACAGATTGCAAATTGAATTGCATGAAATTCATACAAGATGTCACCATCTCGAATGAATTTCATGCATTCTTAGCTGTAATAAAGCCCAGTCCAATTCATATTCGACCAGTCGAATATGAATGTGAATGGGTTTGTTTAAGCTATCCTTGCAGCGTTGCACTGAATATGTGCTTGCTACTAATATGTTTTTGTTTATATAGGATGGGACTCTTATTTTCATTACTAGCGGGATTCCATTGGACCGAGAGACGGAACACGGTGGTTACCAAAACAAAATAAGAACATCTATTGTCCAACGTTACATAACTAAAATAGTTATATGTTCTGCGATTATGATACAGATTTCATATCGAATCTTACCGCTAATGAAAACTAAAACTTTCCAACATTAGTCTGCTTGTATACGTGATAGAAAGAAAGATAGCTTCGGACTGCATAATCAATCAAAATTTCACTCTTCCCCAGCACACCACGAAATGAGTTTTGTGGTCAAACAATTGACTCCATCGAATCCGTACGGTGGTCGCTGATTCTTAATTTCACACTAAATTTATATATCACGTTGGTTTTTATAATCTTTTGTGTAAAATGAACTGAATCAAGTTGTGCCTACTTGCTTGTGTGGCGTGACCACGCGTCTAATGTGTTACGATAGAAATCGCGTTCAATGAGTAATCGAGTCGATTCGAAATGTAACCGATAGGTCCACGAATAAAACTGGATTGTGTAATCTGTGGGTTGCGTGTAAATATGTCATTATATTGGAATTGGGAAACCGCATAGAATTTAGCAGAGATTTTGGTAGAATAGTAGAAATTCTTTCATCGTCATCATCCTCATTTCAGCCGAAAGACGTCCACTGCTGGACATAGGCCTCAAAGCATCTTGGGGAAGAATTTATTTGAAGACATGGAAATAACAAATTTTTGTGAAAGGCACCTTTCTGTTTGCTAAGCAAATTAGTACGAATCTCAGTAATAAATTCAGCGAAATCATAAACAATATGATTTCTCAGTAAACAGCAAATTGGCATAATAACGACGTTAATGCATTAAATGAAGACATTCTGCGAATTTATTTCGGACCTCGTCTCGTACATTGAATGAAGAAATCTGAATCGGGTAGATAATACAAATAAATAAAACGGCAATGTGGGTAAAGATTGTATCACGTAGGGGCACGGAGCTCGCAAACTGTCTGTACCAACTGACCACAGACTTGGGAAATAAAGAATTCATTCTGTTTTCTTTTTTAAACGCAATATTGTTTTCAATTATTAGACATATGTATTTACTAGAACTACAGGTAGGTACTTTTATGGTTTTAGGACAGATTTGTGTTTAAATTTATATTTAAATAAATAAATAAGAATAAAAAGGTAAAATAGCTAGAATATTTCTATAATAAGTAATTTCTATGTATTTTATGTAAGTACTTATCACAGTAATAGTTGTAAAGGAATTATGACGTTATATAGTTCCTTACACGTTTCCTATTCACCGGAAAAAAAAGGTATTTAATTTAATTACCTGCTGCACATTCTCGTCACATCTACCCGTTTCTTCAGACATGCAGTGTAAAATCAGATAAACAAGATATCGATCAATCCATCAAGCGATTTTATTAACGCCATAAATTTTCGAAATTATTTCGCTCAGGTGAAAACCGAGCCATCGCAATTGGCCTGTAATGTTGCAACTAAAGTAAATTATAGTTGGTTGGAACGCTAAGTATAGAGGATCAAATTGCCGCATCTCTGCTTATGCCCGAAATTGCGAGCTGTATAATTTGGGTCACATTTTAGGCCGTGCCGAGGATGGTGTGCTCTGAAACCGCAATGAGTCTTCAAAAATTAAGTAACTGTACATTAGGTTAAGGTTATTTGTTTTTGTGCTTTCTTGCGTACGATTTTCGGCGTAATTGATAAATTATGCACGATTGAAAGGACAAGGTGTGTTATTGTATGGCCATGCACGAACATGCAAAACTTTCAACGACAATCGTTGAAAGTATCGTGTTTTCGTGCTTATTGCGAAAGGCGAAAACGAAATAGCACATCAAAAACTATAGTCTGTCAAAAATTTAAACGGTATTGCAACACTGGTAACGATTATTCCGCAAAATTCATATTCTCCAGTTTATCTGTTTTGGGCTTACGTAAGGAAGTCGGTTGTCGTTGATTATGGGCCGTTCGTGCGCGCGCGACGCTTGCAGCGATCCCGCTGCGTACGACATGCTGAATCTCATTGGAATCTAGGGAGCCACTATAAACTACCAACCTCGAAGTTTCAAGTTTCAAAACCCGGTACATTGCGGGGTCTCGGTCTTCAACAAAAACTCGTCAAAGAGAAACGCTAATGTATTGTGAGCTTTTGAAATTCAGTTTTTTGATGGTGGGTGTCCGATTCTCCTGGTCTTGTATTCTAATTTTAGATGCAATTGACTCTCGATTTCTGCGGTTGCTCAGTTTATGCCGTCCTAGTTCTAAGTAGGTTTGTTCTTGTGCTTATGATGATCGATCGACGATAAATCTTTCTGAGCACGTTTTTCGGAACAAAAATGCACATAACAAAAAACGAGTAGACAGAAGAAAATCAATGTAACCATGTTTATAAACGCAGTAAAAGTTCAGACTTTGCCTGGGGCATACCTTTACCTAGTTACAGATATACACCCCAGGACTCAAAAGCATGTTGAAACAGCAAAAACCAAAGTACTAAATATTACAACACTGTCAATTTCCATAGATAATAACTAAACATAGTCAAATACAGGACACCTCAACTACTTAAACACTATCACCAAGTCACATAGCGGAGTATATCTATACATCTGCACCAGTTGTAGAGTTGAGCTTTTAGTAGCGAAGCCGACAAACCTGGCCAGATGACCTATGATATATTTAACGCGGGTAGGGGCAGGGCGTGGCGACGCGTGCGCAACTAGGCTCCGAGGGGGGGGGAGAGGGGCGCGCGGGGCGGGTTCTGAAGGGACAGTACGATTAGGCGATGGTGTGAGGTATAAGCGGGAAAATTAGTCGTGAAAATGCAGTATTGAACTTGCAACAGTATGAGATTATTATGAGGTGTTGAAACCAGGTGGATTGATGACGTCAAGATGGTTGGGTGGTTAGTTACCAGGCCTGGGTATGAAAATTGTAACTAGAGGCTACTGATTATGATATCTGTTTCACCATAGTGGGCTGATTTGATCAGCTGATTTGAACCACCTTTGTGGCAGGACCATACAGAAAAAGACTGAAATCGTGGAATTCTAATAGATACCAACTTGTAATAATTCACGAACTTGAGGGCAAAAACCACTATACAAATGTGAAAAGAGTATTGGTCAGCTTGCCTCCTCACTGCTTTTTGGAGATTTCAGATTTTTAAGGCCAATTTTCCTCATCATGTTTCCCTTCAGCATTAGTCTGAGATAATATACAAGACAATGCAAGATTAACTGAGGCCGTGAACTTGCCAAGAACTCAAAAATTTTGTAAAACAAGTGAAAGAAAACAAAACAGAAGAATCTAAGTAGGTAGGTATAGTATTTCGAAGATCCACTGGATTTGTAAAAGTTTTATCAGTTTGAGAAGTTCCGTAGTCTATAATGTTCTTAGAAACCAATGTGGCCTAGTTTACTAAAATATCCTTGACCGCTTCATCCCCTAACTTGTTCTCTATGACAGGAAGAGTGGTGTCGGCTCGGGCCGTCGTGCAGGCATCGCGGCGGCTATTGATAAATCATCGACAGCCACGCGCGCCCCCGGCGAGCTGCGCAACCGTAATACACGCCGCACTCCTCAACGACACGATGCCAACCTGGTTAGAAAGATGACCAGGAGAATGGCAAAAATTTTGCTAAACGAACCCGAAGACTAAGGACTAAAACCACTGACTTGTACACTCCTCAACGACACGATGCCAACTTGGTTAGAAAGATGACCAGGAGAATGGCAAAAATTTTGCTAAACGAACTCGAAGACTAAGGACTAAAACCACTGACCTGTATGATAGAGGTCAGACTAAAACTCAAAATTGAAGTTACTTATGAAGTCACTCGCAGATTATGGCATAGCAACGTCGGCTTATTAGTCGATTCGCACGAATTTACTCGCCCGAAAAGTGTGAATTGTCACTTGTAAATCTTTTTTTTTCCATAGGCGACTCGTACAAAGTTAATTTATTTGTAGGCGAGACGACAACGTGTTCTTTTTTCTTTACTTCATTGCATAAAATTCACAAATAAATTAACTTCGTGCGAGTCGCCTATAGAAAAATAATGTTATTTAAAAGTGACGATTCGCACTTTTCGGGCGAGTAAATTCGTGCGAATCGACTAATACGTTTAGCCTGGGATAGATAAGGTTTGGTTTGACAGCTAGAGGTAAACCAGTGCGGAGTAGTACACGCCGAACTCCTCAGCGACACGATGCCAACCTGATTAGCGATGACCAGGAGAATGGCAACTATTTTGCTCTAGAAGGCTAGTGGTCTCGGAATTCCCAACTTACAGTGGTGTGGCGGTTCCCGGTCTAAAATAGTCTGAGGTAGATAGGTCTGGTTATAATGGAGTGTAGAATAATAAGAAAACTTAGGCTCTGTAAATCAGTAGAAAACCTGACAACCATGATAAATAGTTCAGCTCAGCACGTATAGGATTTCTAACAAAGACGCGTAAAATAACAGCGTTTTGTACTCTTGAAGACTCGATAAGAACTAAGTGTTCATACACACGAACGACTCGCTTCAACGACAGAGGTAACTGCAACCGTCGACTCTCGTGTATTTGAGCACAGTACTCAAATACACGCTTGGCACGTTGTCGAATGAAGCCGCCGACGCATCGACGGCGGGCGTCGACGGGTGTCGACGGCTGCAGTAGCCTCTGTGGCCGACGCGTGTCACTCTTTGCACACTAACTAATGTAAGTAATTAGAGCCCACAACTACAGGTTTGTAGATAAAAAACCGGCCAAGTGCGTGTCGGGCCACGCACAGTGTAGGGTTCCGTAGTAGCCCGTTATGTTATATTTTGTTTTTCAATGCAAGTCTTTACCCGTTATAAACAAGCAGCTACAATTCATCTTAGTCTCTTTAAACTATTAATTATCCAACACCCAAGTTCAACGACTATTACTGCTAAACTAATAAAGTTATCTTAACCGCTATAATTTTCCTTGAAAGCTTATGAAATGCACTATCATCGTGAATTTTTCAGCTTTTAGAGGGGGGGGGGGGGACGCCCTACTGGAACAAAAATTTGCATTTTAAAGTTTAATATTTTGTAAATGGAGCATTAAATCGAAAAATAATTTTAGCAACCCCCTAGTCATTTTAGAAGACCTATTCAACGATACCCCACACGATGGGTTAGGCGACGAAAAAAATATTCATCCCCACTGCACATGATAAATGATTTTATTTTTGTAAGTAGGTTTGTACAAACACTTTACACGTCAATCATGTTTTTTTTTAAACTATATGAGGTCGGCCAGAGGCCACAGTCTCTTTTAAAGTCCAGACATAATCTTGGTCAGGTTATATGAAGACCATATTTGAGATGGTTTTTTGAGGAAAGAACCACACAGATTGAGAGGACCTGTCCAGTCAGTGCACTCATTTGTCAGAAATCGTGCAGCTCAACTCAAGAGTTAAGGAGCTCAACGATTCGACGAACAATACCAAAGAAAGGACATTTGGGTAGGCCACATAAATTACTCAAACTGCCAGACCATGAAAAAAAAACCTAACAGAACAGAGAGAATAATAAAAATATAAAATTAATAAAATTACCCACATCGTCTTCACATTCACAAATGTAGGGGAGATTCATGTAGGGGAGCTACCCTAAAAAAGTAGTACTAACGGTCTCTTAGCAAAACCTCAGACAGACAGACAACACAGACAGTTCTTTGTCAGAAATATGGAACCCTAAAAAGGTGTAGAAGATTAACTACATTTTGACGACTTTGTCATGCTAGTCTTAAGGCAATAGACAAAATAAATATGGCGAAATATGTCTAACTGTAGTGAAATCTTGAGGAAATTCCTGAGAAGCGATAACTTGAAAATAACCCGATTTGATGTAATGAGAAAGTCGGGCTTTTAACAAGTTTTGCTATCAAGCAAAGTT
Organism: Mesoligia furuncula; assembly: GCA_916614155.1. NCBI lineage: Eukaryota > Metazoa > Arthropoda > Insecta > Lepidoptera > Noctuidae > Mesoligia > Mesoligia furuncula. Next base: position 11,541,186 of record OU744811.1, on the reverse strand, counting down.
TCGTATTATCGATTAAAGCACTGTCAGCCCTACAAAGAACTTCATCAGAAAAGGTTAATTAACAACATGTATAAAACAAATCACAAGTTAATGTTTCTAATTAGTGTTAACGCGAATTCTCGGAGCAATATAAAGTAATTTAGAAATGCCAAGGGGTGCATCTCTACTTCGTATCTATCGGGAATGTTGGCGGCTGCGTAGGCGCATGACAGCCGCATGTCTTAATTAACCCATTGTACATCTTATTAGCCATGTTCTGCTTAATTGCAGCTTTAATCGAGTCGGTAAAGGTCAAAGGTTTTTAGTTCATATAATGTATTTTGACTTAACTCGCTATAGTCGTGTCGAGGCTCTGATTAAATATGTTATGTAGGTATTTGAGCATGTAGTGTAGTTATAGTGGTCTGCTATTGTTACGTTAATTTAAATTGGCTTTAGTATTTTATGGGCTGTTATTATTTTCATTAGCATAAAGGCTCCTTCAAACAGGCCTTAACGGCAGACAAACTATTTGCATTTGCAGAAAATTAGCTGTCGGCGCGATTACAGCCGCTAAGATTTTTTTAAATTTTCAAGATGATTTTATGGAAGTCTTATTTTGAAGTCGAATTGATTAATTAATTATCTATCATCGATTTGACTTCACCCAAATTTCAAAATTATAGAAACATGTATTAAATTGCTATAATATCCTAACACCTAATAATAGGCTGGAAAGCGGCCCAGCGTCAAGAAGACCACCAGTACGAGCCAATAAAGCCTTCTTCCTTCAGATTGTCCAACTCTTTCTACGACTGCGGAATGGTCATAAAAAGAAGCATATCGACGAACGATACCATCGCTTAGTGACTTACCGGCTGGCACCACCATTATTTGCAAAGGATCGCATTGTAGATGTACGCACACTGGATATGTTTGAGTTTGATGATTTGGCTCGGCATTTCAGGACGCAGTCTGTAGTTATAATGGTAAAATTAGGGCTGACATCTTGCATTAAACTTTTATCTAATAACTAGCTGACCGAACTTCGAAGGGCGAACTTCATACCGCTTCAGAATCAATAAGAACCTATGTATGAGAAAATGTTCCATAGTCTTCATTATTATTTATTTTCGTGATTATTTTTCCATGTTTGAAAAGTTATTCTGCTATTCGGAGCGGAGACATATCCAAAAAAATCAAAGAATGTAAAAATCCGTCCAGCCATTCTTTAGTTATAAATGGTGTAACTAACCAGACTTTGTTTTATTTATATAAGATAGATAGAAGAAGATTATTTAAGCCCACGTCTTTTCACTTGGTTCAACAGTTTTGCTTAAAGTACCTACCACCTTAATCCCATGACAGGATAACGGTCTCTCCTCGCAGAAAAGAAGAACAAGCATCATCACGCCACTCACTGCGTGTTGGTAATGTGTCAGACTATACGGCCCAGATTGAGTTTATTAAAATAAATGCCTGGTCAGATTGCAATGCAGAATTCGTGACCCTAATGATTAAACAGGAAGTTAAAAGCTAACAACATCTGAACAAGAATGAATTGAAATACCCACAAAGACCACCCATTGAGGGTAACGATGAATCATATTGTCTTATACAATCCCGTTTTAAAACATTTCTAAAGGAGGCCCAAACACCTTAAAGGCACAATACCAGTGCCATATCTAGGTAGGTAGATAGTACATCTCTCTGGGCCATTATTCTGTAGCTTCGGAGACTAATGGGCCATCATGGCTATAACTCAGACCAGGCTCATTGTCCACGCTCGCACTCTCGCGCTATCTATAACGTAGGACAAATTTATTAATGTTCGACATTGTAACGGTTCTTATTAATCTAATACTATATCTAATTTGATGTACTCGCAGCTAGATTTTAGTATCACTCGTGGATCTAAGTTTATGGATTGGTTATGGGGATGTAAGTGTGGTTAACGTAAAGCTATTTGCGTTAAGACGATGGAAGAGAAGTTTCGAGAGTCGTCTTTGTTACCCGTAAGTAGTTTCAGACCATAAAATTGTTACTAGAGAGGGATTCTATAGGAGTAGCTTGGTTTCATCATAATTTGATGCTGGGAATTGGAAAGCAAATTATTAGTTAAGAGCGTTTACTACGTATGGCATTTCATATAAACTTTCAAGCCCTTGTTATCCGAAATGAATGAACCGATTTTAATGAACGCATAAGCAGCATACAAAGGTCAAAAAAGTTAGTTAAGAACTTTTTCGCAAAATAGTGTTACAGCCAAATTAGATCGATTTTAAATTTTCCATAGAAACAGAGATTTCCAGTTATCTTTTTTTCAATAAGACATTTCGAAAAATGTTCTGTACTAACTTTTTAGACCTTTGTATCCTGTTTATGCGTATGAAGTTTCATTAAAATCGCAATCTAAAGAGCCATCATTTTTTGTCCTTATCATCATTTGTCCGAATGATAACTTGCTCAAACTTAATGTCACATAATAACACATGCCATAAAATTGAAATCCCTAACCACAATATGCCCTAAATTTGTTTGTCATAAATATTACAACCAATAGGTACACAAAAGGTATACAACCAATAGGTATACAAAAGACCTAAAACCGTTTTCAATAAAAATTAGGTATAAGTCATAAATTCAAATGATTTAATGTTTATTTATCCTAATAATGTTATTAAAACAAATTTGTATTACAAAGCTTTTGCTATGAGGTTCTCTCAGGCGTGCAGGTGCAAGCAAGTATGCAAGCAAGCATGCAGCAAGCATGCAGCAAGAATGCCAGCAAGCATGCAAGCAAGCATGCAGCATGCAAGCGAGCATGCAAAATGCAGCAAGAATGGTTCGCTTCGGGTCTCCGGCGGCGGTCCCACGCGTGCTAATCGTCGCAGACGGCTTTCGCTCATTCACCACCGCAGCCTCAGCCGCGGCGGCTCGCTCGCACCCTCCTGCTCCTCAGCCCGCGGGCCGCTTTGCCCCTACGTGCTTACGCGATTCTAAATTACACTCTAGGGGTAGGGCAGACAAGATTGCGTGGAATCGTTTCTGTCCCTAAAACCTAATTTTATGCAAATGTTTTAGGACTAACAATTTTATTATATATAAATGAACATTCGGAATAATACACATTATAAAATACAGTACTTAGGACGTATGACTTTATTTCATGCAAAATTAGGAGATTCATTTATTTTAGTACTCGATATTATGACAGAATAGTGAAGTAAAGATGTAAAACAAAATTTCGAATTTTTGAATATTATGGTTACTGAAGTTGCAAACGTGTTATGGATAATGAATTTCAGACAAACACTTTTAGGAGAACCCTTTCTTCTCCTAAGTACCGTGCCCGGTTGATGGCAATAGGGTCGCTATTCCATGGGACATAAATATTTCTGGCGTAATGTGAGTGTAGCATAGGCACACCTCTACCTAACCCTTCTGGGATTACTGGCGTGATGTTATGTACGACCGATAATTTTTATTCGCGGAATAAAATTGACATCTGACAGTTTTTGTATGGAAGAACTGCCAAAAATTCAAAATTATTCCTCCAATAAAGTTATCTGGCGTTGGAAAAATCAGCCCTTAGGCTGATTTTACGAAAGTCAGATAAAAGTTATCTAAAGAATAATTTTTCTAGTTTGACATAATGGCGCCGATTCTCTTGTGCACAAACTAAACTAAATTTAAGTTCATGCATCTTTTTCTTTCTATTTCATTATGAAAAGGACAGGAGATAAATATTAGTTTAGTCCTGTCAAATTAAGATACTCCACAGACAACTTAGACGAGATTAAAAAATTGGCTACTAAAACTACATCAATTTACGTCAGGCGCTGACTAATTTGACAGGACTAAACTAATATTTATCTTCTGTCCTTTTCTTAATGAAATAGAAAGACAAAGATGCCAAACCCGTTTCTGGGCCTAACCGTTACACGAATAAGATATGTACCAAAAAAATCGTCTATTTTGCTAAATTAACCCATTTAAATCTTAGCCTCATTTACAATGGCCAAGTGCAGAAAATAATTAGATTTCTATTTTTTTGTTTTAAACCACCTTTGTAAACCGTTACAACAATTATTTTGTTATACGTCACTAACTTCACAAATGCTGGTATTCTATCAATAGAGCGTACCCTAAGAATATGATCGATTTAGTGGAAATCGATGCTGATACAAATAATTAAATAACACTCCATTGTTTTAGTATAAATGACTTTTTAGGTATTAAAATCTATGTAAAACAATTAAATCTGGAAACTAATTAATATTTAACGTAATCACCATTAAAAAAACATTAAAAGAAATAAGTAATCGATAAAATCGACTACACCATGGATTGCACTAGTAAACGGCAAATATCAATGTCAACGTCTGTCAATTATCATGATTGTAATGTCATGTCATTAATGTCATTCGCTTTTCGGATTTTTGCGCAAGTCAATGTGTTGTTTTCTGTATTTCTGGGGATTTATTTTGTCATAAGACCTCTAATCGAATACTGGACTCCGAAATTGATTGCATTCTGACTGACCCTCGCTTGGACCGTTACATAACCTGCCACCTGTGCTGACTTTTGCTGGAAAACCAGATCTGATTATTGCTCTTTTTGACTACTGGCACGACGTCATGAACCTGTGCATTAATTGCGGAATAGCAGCGGCCCACTGCCATACAATAGGAAGGCGAAGATTAGAAGATGAAAATGATTCTTTCAATTGTACAGGAATGGGTCGCGCGCGCCTCAAACGGTTAGTATCCGATATTTCTATATTGTAACATTTTTATACAATGTATGTAATTATTTAATGTAGTCGAACTAAATAGTTTTATCGCATTTGTTCAGTTGTTTGTTGATAGTTGTACTTTATATAATGATACCAGAATGTGCAGATGTGATGCTTCATATTCGAAGACATGACTGTGACATCACCAATCCAAACTGAACCTGCATGGTTATTGGTTAATTATATTCCCTCTCAGAGAGGAGACCTGTGTCCCTGCAGTGGGAATGTAATAAGGCCGCTTATGTTTACCCAAATGTGCCACTCGGATGTTTATTGCTAAATGCTAATGCTAGACCTAATAGTCAAATGATAAATGTTTGCTTCAGGTAAATGAAAATGACTTTAATCTGCAAAGCTTGCTGGAATCATGCCAATGCTGTATCTCTTGATGGAAATATACCAGAAGGGAGTGAACAGACACCTACAGGACACCAACAAGTGTGTATTCACTGTGGACGTTCTCTTCTGAGAAGGGTTCATTGCCATCAACTTACGACTACTGGTACAGTGCAAGAACACAGAATACACGAAGTTATAAGAGGATGGATCCTACCATGCATGGTTAATATAATAGTTTTTTTCATCCTTTTTTAATAACATTTTTTTTAGTTTAGTTTTGATAACAAGGGCATTCAAAAGTTTTATTTGCTATGCTAAAATATTTAAGTGAATTAGAACAGTGTGATAATGATTAAGCTAACTCAGGCTTACTAACCTACATCAGGATTTCTTTAGATCATTCTTTTTCAAAGTGGGCACTAACACACCACACATCTCTGGTGTAAAGGCACCCTTTAATGTAGATATATTATTTTCAGGTGGGTGCTTCAAGTGTTCTCTGTCACTCTTCTTGGGTGAGAGCAAATAGAGCATCCCGGCATTTCCATGATCTACAGCTAGAGGTGTCAACATCGGACTCAAACTTAAGAGGAAGAATAAAGTCGAGGCATATTGTTAATAGGATGTATTTCGTTTATACATTAGTCGACAGCTCTCTAAGTGGAAGGGATGCTATAACCGAACCTGTATTGTTAGCAAAAGAACGGTTGGATGCTGTGCCCACACCTTGAGCATAATATATGGTATCTTGGTTAGGCACGGCACCAGGGTAGGTAGTCAATTGCCTCCTGCACAATTTCTGGATACCTACTGTGTTATTATATTATGATAATCCTAATGAAGAAAGTAATTAATAAAACCATCACAATTACCTGTGTTTTTTTTTATTTTAATATAATTATTGCAACCTCAGATTACTTACCTACTTACTGTAATCTGAGATTGCATCAAATCCCTAGGTACAATATTAATAAATGCAAGCCAGTAGTGATGTAAGTGGGCCTTGTATAATAAACATAGTTTTCTGCTGAGGTTTTTGGTACCGCTACAAGAACAATCAGATAAATCGGAAGTCATCCCCTAAGCGCTTTTTATATAAGTACCTAAAACCTCATCGTGATAGGCGGCAGGTGCTGCAGCACAGCACATGTGCGTTCCAGATTTACGTAGGAAACGAAAGTCTCAAAAATATCATTGTTTAACTAGGTACTAAAAATAACCTAAAAAGTGAACATTGTTGTCTGATTTTAACAATTTGGCCATTGCTGGGAGACGTGAAAATTGGGCTCGTGAAACCTTCCTAAATGCTCTAATTTATGACGAAATTCCAGCCCTGTAACGCCAGGCCCAAGTTTCTATGGAGTTTGGGTTTCTCCTTTAGTTTAGTTTGTGAAAAAACAGAATCGGCGCCATTATCTTATACAAATACTGTCACTTCTTCTTCGCAGCGTAAGCACTAGGAATTGGTGAAGTGCGGGCGTTATGGGGGACTGTCTTTTTTGATTTTGACGTTCAAAAAGTGCTGATTCTCAGCCTAATTTGAATAAATACCTTTTGTTTTTTGTTTGATTTGTCAAACCGCAATATTTAGTCCTCAGACAAAACAAGACTTTTGAAAAATCAGCCCCTAGGGCTAATTTTACGAAAGTCAGATTTATTTTTTAACAGGGGAATAAAATTGACGTGATGGTTTTATTATGGAAAAACTGAGTATAAGACTTATTCTAGTGAATTTGGTAAAATTTGCCCATATAAGTAAAAAATCGAAGTTTTGAAATCAGGTTGCTACATTTTTGTGTGATGATGAAGCAACTGATATAGGTAGTTGGTGTAGTAACATCTAGGAAACGTAGATTTACATATAGAACCTAGTGATTTATTTATTCATAAAGGTAAGATATGCAGAATACCGACCGCTTTCATTTGGTAACCTGGCCAAGCTAACTAGTTGTGAAAACCTGGCCCCTTGCAGGCGTCAGATTACCTTTTTTAATTAGTTTAATCTGTTATGGCAAAGAATTCAATTCTACTTAATGTATTTTATTTATTGATAGTCTTGAGGGAAATCAGTCATATTTTGATTTTCTTCACCTTTAAGGTACAGGTCTACCTATTTAAAATGAGATGATTTTCATAATGTAGGATAGAGAAATGTTAATTCTAATCATCTTCTCGATTGTTTTTTTGTTGCAATTTAACGTCATTCTTAAAAGCGGCATCTATACAATTATCTATTTAACAATTTATATACACGCTTAAATAACCAGCTTCCACACAGTACACAGCACGCTTAATTCAATTATTGATCGAAGATAAACAGACAAGAAATATAAGAACAGTTCTCTGTTCTTTGTTCTTAGTGTTGTGTGTGAGCATCACCTTTGTATCTATTTATATAGGTAGGTACAAAGGTGATGCTCATGGTGAGTTGGTGGTGGTGATGAATTACGTAGGTTATGTACCGAAATATTGGTTAACTTTATTGGAGGATTTCGCAATAATGTCTATCTTGGTGCAAATTAAGCTTTTTATCATAATTCACCACCACCACGCCACGCATTCACGCCACCTTTGGGATGGCTCAGCGAAATATCAACTTGCCGCGCTTGACTCGGTGGAACGCAGAGCTAAGAGGCTCATTGGCAACGTAGAACTGGTGGATGCCAAGCTTCACAGCTTGGCTCATCGCCGCAAGGTTGCCTGCTTGTCGGTCTTCTACAGATTGTACTTCGGTGAGTGTGCTCAAGAACTCCACGACCTCATTCCACCGGCCCCCTTCTACCTTTGATCATCCAACCGCACTGCAAGTTACCATCCCTGCTTAGTTGCTATTCCACCAATTCGCACTAAGCGTTTTCAAATGTCTTTTATAATGAGCACAGCAAAAGAGTGGAACACTTTAACTGCGTCTGTGTATCCGAGCGCATACAACCCGAATCTCTTCAAAGTAAAAGTCAACAGGCTTCTTCTGGGTAAGCTCACTCCATCGTCGACTTTGTCTCAGTCACCTCTGACCTAGACTAGAGTCAAGAGCAAACCCATTTAAAAAAAAAAAATCACACAAAAGTCTCATATGAAGGGGCTCGTTAGGGCCGAAGCCTGCCGGGGCAGCGGGATTGTCCGAAAGGGTTACTGCTACCCCGGAAGATAAAGTGCTAGGGAAGGAACATGGGTGGGTTTTAGTCAGTAAGAGTCTGACACACCCTTCCGCTCCACCCAGAGCGGGAGTGGTCATTTGATGAATTCCCATTCTCAACAAAAAAAAAAAAGCAGAGGTGGCCCAGTGATAACGGCCCGCGACTTACGAGTTGTAGGTCGAAGGTTTGAACCCAGACCGGCGCGCAGCGCTTTACATCGTGTAAATTATTTCATCAACTGCACCTGCATCACTGCTCCCAAAAAACGATGATGGAAAACATCGTGAGGAAACCGGGCATGTCCTATAGAACCAAAAATTCGAAGACATGTGACAACTACCAACCCGCACTGGGCCCGCGTGGTGAATTATGGCCCATTCCCTCTCACCGAGAGGAGGCCGGTGTCCCAGCAGTGGGAACATTATAGGCTGATTATGCTAGTCATCATCTGCCTGCCTTTTCCCAACTATGTTGGGGTCGGCTTCCAGTCTAACCGGATGCAGCTGAATACCAGTATTTTACATGGAGTGACTGCCTATCTGACCTCCACAACTCAGTTACAGGGTAATACGATACCCCTTGGTCAGACTTTAGGGCTTCTGACTACCCGTAACGACTTTCAAAGATCCACGAATGACAGCCGGGACCAACGGCTTAACGTGCTTTCCGAGGCACGGCGGGGTCACGGTATGTAAAGATGGTCACCCATCCACAGACCAACCGCGGCAAGCGTAGCTTAACCAGATCGAACGACCTGTGCGGCTGTTACTATTTAGCCACGGACCCCTCGTCTGATCATGCTAGTCTCAATATTAAAATATTACTATTCAATGACATTTCTCAACACTTCGACTTCAATAAGCCAGTGTTACAGATCTATTTTTAATTGTAATTAATCATTTTCAAGCCGTTGTTCCGCTACCTACCTGTGAGTTGTTACAAATTAACTTGTACATCTGATTTCATTTAATTGATTAATAACAATTTAATTTAAAATATGTCTACTGAATTGTAATCAATCATTTTGTATAGGTACGTTTATATTTTATTTTAAATCGTAGTACTTAAGTTTGAATGTTTCCGTATGCCCTTGATTAGAACCTAAGTATTCGAAAAGTGTTTTAAAAAGAATGCCACAGACAATCAACGAGGTCACCTACTGGGCTCTAACTATATATAAAAAAAAACAACTAGGAAGAGTACCATAGACACGAAAAAAGGAAGAAGAAGTATTCGAAATTTTTGCCAAACCTTCTTAGAGACTGTTATACGTTAGACCAAAATTCCGAATAACTGTCCCGAAAGGTAACCGAACTGGTAACCGAATGAAGAGTAACTAATCATTCCAGGATCAACTGGAGGCACTGTCAGTCCAAGAGCTTTTTCGACTTAAACTGTAGTATAAACCTGGTACCAACCCGCAATGGGCCCGCGTGGTGGGTTACTGCCCACTCCCTCTCGAAGAAAGGAGGCCTGTGTCCCAGCAGTGGGAATATCATAGGCTGGTTTTGCTATTTCTAAACCAGGTGTTGAAAATAGTTGGTGTTATTTGGACGAAGATGACCCATATCGGAAAGCGTGGCTAGCTCTAGGGGAGGCCTTTGCGGAAAACAATCGCAGTACCGTACCGGTGTCAAATAATCTATATAAGTATGTAGTTTAGTTTGACCCCTCCGTGCCTCGGAAAGCACGTTAAGCCGTTGGTCCCGGCTGTCATTCGTGGATCTTTGACAGTCGTCGTTACGGGTAGTCAGAAGTCCGAAAGTCTGACAACCAGTCTTACCAAGGGGTATCGTATTACCCAGTAACTGGGTTGTGGAGGTCAGATAGGCAGTCGCTCCATGTAAAATACTGGTATTCAGCTGCATCCGGTTAGACTAGAAGCCGACCCCAACATAGTTGGAAAAAGGCAGATGATGATGATGATGAAGTATGTAGTTTAGTTTAACATTTATTTTATTCTAAGAATATTTTTATTTCAAATAGGATAATAATTACATAATCTGTGCTAATATTTAAAATAATATATGTACATTTTTATGAAAAAATAAGCAAAATAATCATAGGGCATCAAAAAATTCGTCCGCATCGCTGTCAACAGGAACAGTGCCCAAAAGGCTGGCAGCATTGCATTGTTTAGTTTATTATGTAACTTTAAATAGGAAATAAAATAACTAGTCCGCAAACTGTAACCATGAATTACTTATGATTCTTGACAAGCGTAAAAATGTATCGTCGGGTTTAAAAAAAAAAAATTCCATACCAGATACAGTCTGTGCCTAGTTTGGGAAAGAATTGGCCTACAATCGCAGTAGACCGGGAAAAGTGGAAAGAGGGAAGGGAGGCCTTTGCCCTGCACTGGGACAACACAGGCTCATAATCTATAATATAAAAATGAATCACTGAATGTGTTGCTAAGCTCAAATCTCGGGAACAGCTGAACCGATTTCGCTAATTCTTTTTTTTAAATATGCCTTGAAGTACCAGGATGGTTCTTACGCAGAGAAAAATTAAATATATGTATGGGAGTAGGGTAGAAGTAGGGTAGGAGTAGGGCAGGAGTAGGGTAGGAGTAAGAGTTTTAGGTTAGGAGTAAGGTAGGAATAGGGTAAGAGTAGGTTAGAAGTTGGGTAGGAGTAGGGTAGGAGTAGGGTAGGAGTAGTGTAGGAGTAGGGTAGAAGTAGGTTAGGAGTAGGGTAGGAGTAGTATAGGAGTAGGGTAGGAGTATAGTAGGAGTAGGGTAGGAGTATGGTAGGAGTAGGGTAGGAGGAGTGTAGGAGTAGTATAGGAGTAGGGTAGGAGTATGGTAGGAGTAGGGTAGGAGTAGTGTAGGAGTAGGGTAGGGTAGGGTAAGGGGTAGGACACCACGCAAACGAAGTAGCGCCGGGCAGCTAGAAATTATTTATATGGTAAAACAACGTTTGCCGGGTCAGCTAGTATATAATAATAATAAAATACATTTTGACCGCGTAGGGACCTTTTGCCCTCAGGGATGTGCCTTACAAGCGTTGCACGGGGGGTTCCGGAATTGGTGATCACCGGGGTGGTTTTAGTGAGGTAAAAATCCCACACTTCCCGACCTCCCCTCTCTACCTATTACAGTTTTCTATGATACAGCTGTTTTTTTTTGATAACCGATGAATAATTTCTACGAGTCTAGAATCATGTGCTGAGTTCAGGTTACAGTTTGTGCGTTTATGTCCCTGTAACCTTGTATAAATAAAGTTCATAATCGTATGATTCGTATGACCGTACTTTGACTTCACAAAGTAAAGTCAAAGTGCGGTCAATGAGTTTTGCCCATAGTCACTATAAAAAACTGGCCAAGTGCGGGTCGGACTCGCACACGAAGGGTTCCGTACCACAAGGCAAAAACGCCGAAAAAAACACGTTTGTTGTATGGGAGCCTCCCTTAAATATTTATTTTATTTTGTTTTTAGTATTTGTTGTTATAGCGGCAACAGAAATACATAATTTGTGAAAATTTCAACTGTCTAGCTATCGCGGTTCTTGAGATACAGCCTGGTGACAGACAGACGGACGGACAGACAGCGAAGTCTTAGTAATAGGGTCCCGTTTTTACCCTTTGGGTACGGAACCTTAAAAAACCATCTACACTTTAATGACTTTCACTGATTGGTATGCGATGAGCCAATTAACTTATTTCACTCTTACAATTCAGACTGCAATATAAAAATAATAAAAAAAACACACATTGTCAATTATAAGGCAAGTTGTTCGTTAGATAATTGAACGGCAACTGATAGTTTGATGCCGATTGATGTAACATTATTTGCATGCTATAAACGAGACTGAAACCTATTAAAAATGGCTCTTATCTGCACTTTCTATTTTATGCACGTCATAGGCATCTGTTATACAACTCTGTATGGTTTAATTGTCTTCGATTCAATGTACAGGTGGTCTGGCCTGGGGTAATACCGTTTGATCGTTGTTTGATACTCTTTGTGTATATTTTTTAATATTGCATGAATCAAGTTGATGTGCAAATAATGGCTTAATATACTTACAAGGTGTGCGTGTGTATCGTCACTTAATGCTCCCGCAGACAGGCCCACGTGACGGTGCGTCGTCGTGATTCTGGTAGAGACGCCAGCACATCAAGTTACCTGAAACTGTAATTTTTTTCCAATCAGCTTTGAACCTTATGCTTTAGCGATAAAGTTGAAAATCTAACAAAGAAAGACAGATTGTAGTAGGTTGATGTGCTGGCGTCTGTACAATAGAATATAAATAGAATACTCTTTATTATGTACACCATATAAATTACAGACATAAATACAGGGTTACTTTTCAAAGACCATCCAAATTTTTACATGGCGAATATAAACAACTTTCACTATGGGACCAACTCTGAAATCACGAAAACAAAAAAACAGCTGTTTCATACATTTTGGTCGAGTAGGTATTGAAGTTTTGTATGAAACAGCTGATTTTTTTTCGTGATTTCAGAGTTGATCCCATAGTGAAAGTTGCTTATATTCATGGGTAGAACACCATGTAAAAATTTGGATGGTCTTTGAAGAGTAACCCGGTATAGAAACTACAATTTCCATGAAGTTTTCATAGAAATTGTTCTACTAGAGTCGCCTCGTGCTGTCGCGTCGCGTCTGCAGGAGCCTTTAAGTGGACGAACCACCATACATAGATGTTTTTACTAGCAAGCAGTTTTTTAATGTTCCGGGTTCAAGGGAAAAGTGCTGTCCCCAATTTTGGAAATGCCGTTGCTCTTTGTGTTATAGCGCCATCGACGTCGTCCCAGCCAAACACTGTAAGGGCTGATTTTTCCATCGCCAGATAACTTTAATTCGAGGAATAAAATTGACGGTTGACAGTTTTGGTATGAAAAAACTGTCAAAATTTCAAAATTATTCTTCGAATAAAGTTATCAGATGATTGAAAAATCAGCCCTTAGTAGTAAAATAATATACAACTATGTAACTTCGTTTTGTAATCCAAACCCAAATACTTTTGCTAAAAATACCTGTAAGGGCGTGGACACAAGTCTACGGTACGGCACCGGCCACCGTGTAACGGCACGACGCCGCTACCGGGAGACGGCGCGGCGTCGTGGTGGCACGGTACCGTGTAAGGTGCATCTCGGGCACAAGTATTTTAAAAACTTGATATGGACATTCTAAAATATTCGTAAATTTTTCATCACCACATATTTTCCTCTCAAAATTACTCCCATCATGTTACATTATAGAAAGATATGGATTTACCAAATATTTTCTTTGATTCAGTTTTTTCATTATTCGTTGCCTTAGTAACAGGAGCAGAATAATACGTCTTTCGCGGTCCATATAAAGACAAAAACTGAACGATGGTTGCTGCCTTGTGCCTGCAGTGCACCGTACTCGGCACCGTGCCGCGGACTTACCAACTGAATTTCGACAAACCGTAGTACGACAAGATTTTATTCCGACAATATGGAACTCCGACACGTCTTCATTTCGACAATACTTTAGTTCGAAATTACTGAAGTCCGACACTACTGAACTCCGACAAAGCGTTTCTTCGACATCGGCACGACGCCGTGCCGTCGCCCGGTAGCGGCGTCCCCGCGTCGTGTCGTTACACGGTGGCCCGTGCCGTACCGTAGACATGTGTCCACGCCCCAGTCAACAAAGTGTGCGTTTTTGTTAAAAAGCTGAGATTTTTAAACATTTTTTTTTTTTTTTTGTGAAACCGCAGCAATTTGCCTGCTGTGGTTGTCAAGGGAGCCATCGTCCTTGACGAGGAAGCCCTAAAATTGTCTACAAGGTGGTCCGCGTCTCCGCTATGTACTTAATTACTTTCGATGGCCTTGTGTTACTCAACGAGTTGTCTCCGCGATAACTAATGTTAATGTTGCAAGGCGGAATGTTTGTCTGCTGGCGTGCGTATAATTTGTGGCCCCAGGTCTAAGTTAGGGTTACGTTTTAGTATTGTTTAGATAACTTACAACGACGTTTACTAAACTAAATAATATTTAACACAATATCTTGAATTGTAGGTAAGCTTATTTTATTGCAATAACTGTTGAAAGTAAGATTAAGTGGTGAACGAAACCGCGAGCTTTGCTCGTTACATTTCTTTTACGGAGTTATGTTTTCGAGTCCAATTCGAACTTTGTTACATATTCACCTCACTTGGAGCATAAACGAATAAATTTTACGCGAAATTGGGGGGAACACAAAGGTAATCAAGTAATCCAATAAGAGATACCAAAGCCGCTTCTTGGAACTGAAGCCGGAATGCTTCAGGTCGTTGGCAACACAAAGACAGCCGCGGGCTTCAATCAGATCGATGCGTAACCCGAGCAAAATCGAAAGTGCAAGGTGAGGGCCGAGACTCGACAAAAACGTCGATGAGTAACCGGCCGCAATGAGCCTGGACAATTAGCCCAACTAGGAAATAGCCGTTTGTCATCATAAGATGGCAAAAAGCGTTCACAGAGTTTATGTTGCGTGAAATTGGGTACGCTCTTTTTTCACGATGCGAGTACATAGTTGTCGTGAATGTCACCTGGTACCCTGGTACGGAGGTGATCAAATGTATTGTGCTCTTATTTGAATGTTTGCCAATCTGTCCCAGTTTGTGATACATCTTGTATCCGATTGTGATTTAGTTTTTGTCACATTGTCTATACCATTGTTAGTCGTATCTGGAACAATTTGGTCACAAAGAATTTTTTTTCCGATTTACACGTAAAAAGAGTAGTGTAATAAGCTTTAAGCCTTTGTCTGTTTGACGGTCTACTTGTCTATCCGTCTGTTACATGATAGCATCCAAACTGTTACTTTTACGTAGGTATTTTTCATTGCGCTTTCACATGCTTCGTTAATATATTCCAAAACACAAATAGCGGACGCTGGCCGCACAGCTGCTGGACTAAAGTGGAACTGGGCTGGCCATATCTGTCGCATATCGGAGCAGCAATATGCAAAAGCCACCACTCGGTGGATCCCCAATGGCAGGAAACGACTGCGCGGCAGGCCCAGAAAGAGATGGCGGGGTGAGCTGGACTCCTTCTTAAAGGATTGTCCCACAATCGCTGTAGACCGGGAAAAGTTGAAAGAGGGAAGGGAAGCCTTTTGCCCTGCATTGGGACAACACAGGCTTATAATAATAACAATAGGTTTAATACTAACAAGACGTGTCAAGATGTCTGTGTGGTGCCCGACTTAAAGAATTGCACCACCCCTTACTTCCCGTGGGTGTCGTAAAAGGCGACTAAGGGTCTTACCGGAGAATGGGCAGCAGCGTTCTCTATTTATTCCACCATCATATCATACTGCGATCGCCAACCCGCCTACCAAGCGTGGCGATTATGGCAAACCCCCCCCAAAATTAGGGGAGGCCTATGTCCAGCAGTGGACGTCTATCGGCTGAAACGACGACTAACAAGACGGGTATGAAAAAAAATGCATACAGTCAACCTGAACTACACGACAAAAACACTCATAAACACAGTTGATAATTTGTTAAACAAACATTATACAAGTCCGTGATATCTAAAACGTTTAATCTTGTATGTAAAACATTAATCGCGATTAATGCACAGTAGCTAAGTGTTATTTAGTGTTAAGTTTAGTCTTCCGCGTTTCCAAGGCCTCGGGAGACGGACCGATGGACAAAAAATGTCGCCAATTAATTATATAGGTGTAGCTACTAGCTAGGGGCACTAAATGAGACAGTATAAGAAACAAGTCTTGTAATGTGAAGAGAATCAGTCAAGCGAAGCATTTCGAGAGGGTCATTTGAAGTAGTAGTAAATGTGATGTGCTGCTGGGGAGTTTCTTGTGCCATTTCTACTTTCCAGTGATGGCTCTAAGGATGTGATGAAGGGCGGGCGGTTTGGGGGACAGTCTTATATAATTTTGACGTTCGAAAAGCGCTGATTCTGAGCCTAATTTGAATAAATGACTTTTGATTCTGATTTTAAAATAAACGATGAATAGACTGAGAGATGATATGGTTAGAAAGGGGTGACTACCGAGATGTAGAAAACAAAGAAAGAAACAAAGACATTTTTGACCCGTTAGTAGATAGGTCAGATTTTTTTTTGTTCAAATCTCATCAATAGTTAATCATACGTTCAAAATACAAGCATTCATGATTAATTAATAATCAAATCAAATCAGTTTTAATTTTAAGCGTCAACAGTAGTACATAGCAAGATCTTCTTTTGCGATTTCCAAAAAATCGTCTTTTTTGAGTTAAGTCAGTGTTCCATTAAGGATGCGATTTATTTAGCACATACTAAAAGGCACACAATGTAAATACATCAATACATCAGATAAAAACAAAAAAAAAGTGAAAAGTCCTATGTAACAAAAATTCGAAGACATGTGACCAACCCGCACTGGGTCCGCGTGGTGGATTACGGCCCACTCCCTCTCACTGAGAGGAGGCCTGTGTCCCAGAAGTGGGAACATTTTAGGCCTATTATGCCAGTCATCTAGGGAAAAATATAGACTCAATTTATAAGATTAGATACCACAGGAAATGAAATTATACGTAAGTAATTGACTTGTGAACTGTAACTTCACGGTAAAGACCAAGGAAAGGGGTCTTTTCGAGAATTATTATGCGAATGGTAGGTTTTATTATTCGAGAAGAAAATGGAAGTCAGTAGGTGTGTAGACTTGTTTTTAGGGTTCCGTACCCGAAGGGTAAAAACGGGACCCTATTATTAAGACTTCGCTGTCTGTCCGTCCGTCTGTCTGTAACCAGGCTGTATCTTAAGAACCGCGATAGCTAGACAGTTGAAATTTTCACACATTATGTATTTCTGTTGCCGCTACAACAACAAGTACTAAAAACAAAATAAAATAAGTATTTAAGGCGGGCTCCCATACAACAAACGCGATTTTTTTGCCTTTTTTGCCTCGATATCAATAATGGCAACAGGTAGGCACTTGAAATATTCAGAAAATACTCAGTTGTATTTTTGCTTTAATAATAAATGATAAAATTAAAATAAAATAAATATTTAAGGGGGGCTCCCATACATCAGTCGTGTTTTTTTTCGGCGTTTTTGCCTTGTGGTACGGAACCCTTCGCGTGCGAGTCCGACTCGCACTTAGCCAGTTTTTTTATTGCTCTTTTATTTAACAGTAGTAAGTTTTTACAGTTTCATTTGAAATGATAAAGGAAACAATTTTCTTAATATTTAATTAATTGCATGTAATTAAGTGCCACAGTTACAAACAAGGACACGTGTCTCAAACATTTAAAGTCAAAGTAAAACACATAATGACCTGCAACTATTTCCTACCATTTAATTTTAGTTGAACGACAAAGCCGTCCGTTTGGCATGCAATTATCGTATCTATAGTGCAGTTCAACTTCCTCTGAGGGTCAACAAAAGACCATATTAGGTACAGCATTGAAGAATTTGTATTAGGTAAATGACAAAGCTTAAGAGTGACGGGTGGCGCAAAGACGCGACAAGGTTAAACGTTGTCCAAAAATATTCTGTAATGACACTTTTTTTAATCGATTGGTCACAAAGTTTGCAAAACAAGCAAAAACTGTTCGATGTACGTTTTTTTGTGGATCCTGAAAGTCATAGTTATTGGTCACAGTCTAGACTTGGACGAGGATAGGGACTGGTCTGCCTCTTACTTCAATCGCTTCAGTCGTTGAAAGTCATCATCATCATTTCAGCCGAAAGACGTCCACTGCTGGACATAGGCCTCCCCCAAGGGGGGGGGTTTGCCATAATCGCCACGCTTGGCAGGCGGGTTGGCGATCGCAGTATGGTATGATGGTGTAATGCATAGAGAACGCTGCTGCCCATTCTCCGGTCTCCCTTAGTCGCCTTTTACGACACCCACGGGAAGTATGTAAGTAGTTGAAAGTAATTCTTGTCAATACGCTTCACAAGGTATTATGTGGCATTTTCCGGGAAAATCGGTTAACGTCGTAGTCAAAACATGTAAGTTTTTTCTGCGGTCCTTTTAATAATAACATTTTCAATTTCTTGTCATTTTCGTTGTTCTTAATAACATTGAAAGTTGTCGAAGAGTCATATCGAAAATGAAAGGGATATTCTCGATACCATACAAGCTTGCGCTCGACTGTTTTATTACATTATATCATACTGTAATTCGAGCAAAAACTCGTCAACACCCACAGGACGGCCTTGTAAACAATGCATAATTTGAGCATATAATTTGCAACAAAAAATGCATGAAACTCACACAGCATGTTGAACTTAATTTATAGTAATGTGTAAAGTTGTTAGGATTATTTATTAGCATATTCATTGGGTTGATTATCCATTTTAAGACATCCTGTCAAATGAGCTTGGTCGGATTATATATACTTAGGGTGATTGCATAAAGAAGTGTGTTCCCGGTAAAGAGAAGTCGAATATCGGTACCGACTAGTCGGTACTGATCGGTGCGGGTGACATAGTAATAAACTGTTAAGGGGCTTACATGACCTAAAGCGCAGTCACTGTCGGACTGCGTAGAAAAGAAACAGAAGCGCTATGACACAACGCTGGTAATTTATTGCAAAATATGAAGCAATTATCTATTTACAAAAAATCTATTGGTTGCTTGTAGAATAATCTGACAAAAAATCTGAATGATTGTATGTACTATTATGGTTTTTATTGTAAAAAGAAAGTTTTTAGAGGTATCTTCATGATTTTTAGGGTTCCGTACCCAAACGGAACCCTATTACTAAGACTTCGCTGTTTGTCTGTCTGTCACCAGGCTGTATCTCAAGAACAGCGATAGCTAGACAGTTGAAATTTTCACAAATTATGTATTTCTGTTGCCGCTATAACAACAAATACTAAAAACAAAATAAAATAAATATTTAAGGGGGCTCCCATACAACAAACGCGATTTATTTGCTCTTTTTTGCTCGATATCAAAAATGGCAACAGGTAGGCACTTGAAATATTCACAAAATACTCAGTTGTATTTTAACTTTAATAATAAATAATAAAATTAAAATAAAATAAATATTTAAGGGGGGCTCCCATACAACAAACATGTTTCTTTCGGCGTTTTTGCCTTGTAGTACGGAACCCTTCGTGTGCGAGTCCGACTCGAACTTGGCCAGTTTTTTTTCTAACGTATCAAATTCGTTGTATTATGTTTTCAACACACTATAAAGCGTATATCCTGAATAATATCATATATTTTTATGATTTTGTTTATTGTAGTCAATCATATACATTTTATTGCTTCTAAAACTTGCGTTTTTTACGTTTAGGTCCTGTAAACCCCTTAAAACATGGAACTGTTTCAGCGAACTGTACCGGGAGTCGGGCCCAAAAACCCGCTTCTTTTTGCAATCACCCTTAGACACCTTAGGCACCTCGATATAGCTAAAATTATATTTTTGTTATCCAATAGACATTTCGTGGCTTTAAAGAACAGACAGGGTTGAACAAAATTTTTTATGGTAACATACAACTTTTTTTAATGTAAAACGTGTTTCTGATTTCATACGGACATAAGAACATTTTAGTATAAAGATACGTCGAGATATAAGATCGAAATACGGTAACAATCCTAAGACAATATAGGAACATAATCTATGGAAGATACTTGGAAAGGAGAACTTGATATTTTGAAAGACGATACTGAAGTTAACTATCTTGATAGTGAAGAAGCAGGAATAGGCCGTAAATTATGTCGATAGAACAACGTATCTATTACAGTAGGTATATCACGACAAAATGTTAGTGACTTTACAAGAAGTCGTTTCGCCTCTTACAATGTTTACTTCTACATTCTTTCAAGTGAAAAACATTTCGTAGACAACTGAAGGCCAATTCTCGTAATTTAAAACGGTCAAACTGTTTCATCTCTGCGACAAACAGAAGTCAAAAACTTGTCAAAAATGTGGGGAAATTAGAGGTATTTTTGACAGATAAAGACTGAGATCACACACACACACATCTACACAGTCTGATCTCAGTCACGTGCTTAAAGTTACGAGAATTGCCCCTCTGTTCGATTGATACTAAGGCAGACTCAAGTTTCTATTACCCCACACTATTTGCCGCAATCACATTCACAAACATCAACTAATTACAGTCAGACAGACATTAACATCTGCGCCAATAAATTCTAACAACCTTTATATTTTGTTGCCCAGCAAATTGCCCACTAATTATAATGGGTGAGTGTTTTGATAGGAATCCTAAACTTCTACATGCATATTAACATTATTTATTATTAGATTAATATGTCTTCGATCTTATCGCGCGTTTAAACTAAGGTAGTTTGGTACCATCGGCGCGTGCGCATAGATTTACCGACGCGATATATATTGAGACCTTACATTTATCTTCCTTACTTAATTTGCGATTAAATAACACTTAATTGCTTTATTAAGCAACTATGTAGGTTAAGTGTGTACTAAATATTTATTCGGCGCATTTATTTGCAGTTAATTACTTTGTAATTTTGTGTCTATTGAATTTAGTTTTCTTGATTCCTGAGTTGATCTGTATGTCAATTTGGAAAACGTAAAGCTGTCCTCGTAATTGATATGAAATCTTTTACGCCTCGACATGATCATATCTAATATCTACCACCATCCACCTAGCCTTTTCCCAACTATTATGGCTTCCAGTCTAACCGGATGCATCTGAGTACCAGTATTTTATATGGAGTGACTGCCTATCTGACCTCCACATCCCAGTTACTGGGTAATACGTTGCCGTTGGTCCCAGCTGTCATTCGTAGATCTTTGACAGTCGTTACGGGTCGTCAGAAGCCCGAAAGTCGGACAACCAATCTTACCACGGTGTACCTAATATCTATTACAAATAATTATGTCATTACAAATAATAATTACAAATTACCAAAATAATAAGAGATGTTATCAAAAGAGGACGGTACGAATCAAGCAGTGAGATGGAAAGACTGGTTGTAAATTGAGTTGGTTCTCCAAAAGGTGCGAAATCGATTAAATTTTTTTCCTGTACTTTGTGTGATGAGGATTACGGAGTTCTCCAGGTTGCGTTAGCTTTAACTTTCTATAAGACAAAGTTGCTCGATAGGTGATACAAATGCTCCGTCAATCAGATTCGCAGTCTCATTTTATTTGCCTTACAAAATGATTTCATTTATTACGGTATTGAAGACTGCTTTGTCGATACACAACTGATTTGCGATCAAAGGCTTGATTTAATTTTAATTTTAGTTCAGTGAGCACGTACTGTCATGCACGACTGCGCAGGGACCTTGACGATTGGTCCTGTCCTGTGGCACTGTGGCACATGATGTGATTTGCACAACTTTACTCCGCTATTTTTGATACCGGTTACTTATCTTTACGATGACTATACAGCTTTTTTTATTATATTTATGAATGTCATAATAAGAACCTTCAACAGACCCTCTTTGTCGACCGAGGCAAATTGTGTCGTTTATTTATTTATTCAATCAGTTTTCAACATTACAGAGACGCAATCTTCTTCGGTTTTGATCATAATATCGTCCGTTATAGGTGCGTCTGATTGCGTTACCGTTCCATATCGTGTTTTACGATAAAACAATTTTGAACCACAACACAAATGAATTCTTGTTTTGTTTTTGCAACTTTGTAAGACAAAGGTCGTGTTTATGTGCACAATTCTGCTGAAATACAATATGGTAGCGGTAGGGATCAATGACATCATTTGACGTCAAAATAATGTTATCTCCCGCTATCGCCATTGATAAATCAAGCAGTTTTATTACGACAGTAGCCAATAAACCTATTTGTTCGCAAACAGATTCACATAATCGGTCGCTAGTTGACAGATATGGAGCCTTAAATCATAAGATTATTTTCTTTGTGAGTATCTTGCAGGGAATTGCAAACCTTAAATGATCTGCAAAAAGTTCAAATTCCCTAATTTGTACGTTGAATGTGTGTCCCTTGGGCGGTTATTTGGTCATAGCAGCAATTTTACGAGAGGGTCGATCAGGCTAGTGAATAGATTGTAAATAACGTGGCTACATATAAAATTTTAGATGTTTGTTATAGGATACGTAAGTTATGAGCCTTGTAAAATGATCCTTGTAGTGTTACCATTAACTGTGTTGTGTAGGATATTAAAATCCTGATCGAAACTGTAAATTGAACAGGACGAAGAATAAACAAGATCGATGCAAATACAGGTATATTTTCAAGTTGTTTATTTGCAAACTTCCTATTAAACCCTATAGTAATTACTTCTAACTTGAGAATATCTGTAGAGCCCATGGTCGCGGAGGTCAAATGGCAATTGCTTTGCTAAAATACTGATTTCATCTGGTTCCTTGATTAATGACGTGTCGACGATTAATTTATTTAAGTAGTAACTACGTAAAGAATTTTCATAATTTTCTCTTACATTTTTCTCGTATTGCGCTTGCACCTGTGTAGTTATTTTGCATGTTTTATTCATTTTATTTTTTATAGCTTAACCAGGTGAAATCACCTAATTTCTTCTTAAACTTTCCTATAATTTAATATCCAAGCTTCAGTGCAAAATAGGTATCAAAAATCGCTTCTAAATTTGCAGTTGTCGGTTGTCTGTACAAATCTGCGCGGGCGCATATGTGTCGTGGAGTCACGACGCTCGCTCCTCCGTGACCCGGCAGACAAATCGAGATGAATTGCCAGACTATTCCACCTATGCTACTTATTCTGACTCTTAGCTAGCAAACTTGTTAATGTCCTAAGTACAAAGAGCTTTCAAAACGTTAAGAAATCCTCTATGGTTTATGTGAACTTATGGTTGATAAATTAATCTTGTGTTGTCATTCAAAAGATTTGATGGGTAGCATAATGAATACATATTTAAATAGTTAATTATTTAGGGTGTCGTATTTGGGTCCGATGGGACCCGGTAGGTACCGAGGAGCCTTTGGTCAATTGGACCCACTCGAAATGGACCCACGGGATCACTCAACCCAATCACATTTTGAATAGGTCGACTGGACCCACTGCCCAATTTCATCATTTGTACAGTCACGGAGTAAAGCCGAATCTTTTAATTTTATTTCTATGACTTAAATAAAATATACTAATATTATTCAATTCGATATTTACGCTTACTATTTAATTTACTTATTTTTACTTACTGTCTGCAAAGATCCGGCGGAGGTCCGTGTATTCGGCGCTTTCGAGGAATATGTAATAGTAGATTATATCTATTGCAGTCAATAAGAGTCTGTTTATTATTTAGATATTTTAACAATGTATATGTCCGTAATGTATATGGCATTAAAGACCCTAAAATGGGCTGTATAAAATGAATACAGCCTATAAACGAGTCTATGAGGCCCTAGCATAATCGGCCTATAAATGTTCCCAATACTGGGACACAGGCCTCATCTCGGTGAGAGGCAGTGGGCCTTAATCCACCACGCGAGTCCAGTGCTGGTTAGTAGATGCCACATGTCTTCAAATTTTTGGTTCTACGACATGCCGGTTTCCTCACGATGTTTTCCTTCGCCGTTTTGAGAGCAGTGGTGATGAAATAATTTACACAAGGTGAAGCGCCTGTCTGGGTTTGAACCTACTACTTATAAGTTGTTAGTCGCAGTCGTTACTATTGGGCCACCACTGCTCCTAAAGGCCTTTTATTCATCTAAAAACCAACGTTTCAAATCGTAAATCAATATTTCGTCGCGATTGTTGATTTTCAATCTAATAATGGAGTAGGTAGGCATCTAAAAAATAAACAAGACTGAATTCGTTCCGATTATTAGTCTTAGAAATCCAATTTATCACTGTTACCAAATATTTTACAAAATTGCTTACAAAACAGGTATTTTTTTATTAACTAAAGTATTTCGCAGATTTTTATCTTTATATTTACAATTCTTCTGTACGTGTGCATGTCACTGAACTCCTGCTAAACCGATGAGCCGATTTAGATGAAATTTTTTGTGTGTGTTTGAGTGGGTCCTTGGATGGTTTAGATTTTCAATTGGACCCGGTGGGTGGTGATGTTCGGCAGGACAACGTCTGTCAGGTCTGCTAATAGTGATATAATATCGTAAATATTGCTCGCAGGGCATATTGGGGCAAGGGCATATTGCTCGCAGAACAGATGGCCGATGGGGCCAAAAGGTTCTGGAGTGGCGACCGCGTACCGGAAGACGTAGCGTTGGGAGGCCTCCCACAAGGTGGATCGACGAACTTGTGAAGGCCGCAGGAATCCGTTGGATGCGAGAAGCACAGAACCGATCGAAGTTGGAGGTTTGGGGGGAGGCCTATGTCCAGCAGTGGACGTCTTTCGGCTGAAATGATGATGAAGATAATATCATTATACAGGGTTACTTTTCAAAGACCATCCAAATTTTTACATGGTGTTCTACCCATGAACATAAACAACTTTCACTATGGGACCAACTCTGAAATCACGAAAAAAATCAGCTGTTTCATACATTTTGGTCAAGTAGGTAGGTAGGTAGTTTTGTATGAAACAGCTGATTTTTTTGGTCGATATTAGTGCTGACTGGAGATGTCGATGATTCGGCTAATGTGCGCTTTTATGATTTTTAACGTGACGACGTTATCGTGGAAGTCCGTCTATAAAATGTGTGGTCACACGTGAACGTAACGTATCAAGCCTATCGCGCCCTACCAGAATACCAGCGTTACTGTATTTATTTTTTAAATATCGCCGCATTATGCTGAGACAAGCGAAGCGCCTTCTTGGCCACGCGCATGTTTTTTCTTGGTTGTTTTTAATATAACTTTGTTAGTTTTCTGTTCCTGCTCCTTTTCACTATTTGTATTTCCTGTGTGTGTCCCAAATAATTTTCTTTCTTTCTTTATCTTGGCCGGAAATCTAAAAGGATGTTCGTATATTTCCATACCTTTTATTTCCCTGTGTTATCATGCCGTGGACGTCAACGATAATATCGCCACGTTTGAAATTATAAAATCCCACAATGACAGTAGTGAGGTAGTATTCTCGTATTTTCAACTATAGGTTGGTCTTCTTGTTTTCGTAATTTTGTTTTCCTCGTTGTTTCATCTATAATAATAATAGCCTCCCCGACCGTTGTCGGTCACGGTGGCCAATCTCAATGGAGACTAGCCAGGTACGCAGGAGATATTATAGTGCACAAGTGTGTGCGTAAAGAGGTGCACTCTCTGTTCCTTTACTCTCATAGTCCGATGGAACGGCAATCCGACACGACCGGGGAGAGTTCAGGCGCAGGACGTTTACGTGCCTTCCGAGGCATTAAACAGCCAACTTCCAAACTTCGGACTGTTACTAAGAAATTCCTAATGGAAAACCCAATAACACTTTATCCGACCTGGGAATCGAACCCAGGACCCCACGCTCAGCAGTCGCGCTTGCAACCACGAAACCAACGGGGTAGTCGATACTAATATTGTAAAGAGGTAAAGTTTTTAAGTTTGAAAATTTGTATGTAATGTAGGTAATCTCTGGAACTACCAGTCGGATGTGAAATAGTAGATTGTTATACAAGGGTCGGAAGGAATTGATGACTTTCACCCGCGTTAAACACTCTACTTTTCATTTCGAATTTAAGGAAAGTAAAAACTAGTAGTTTTTCTAAAATATTTATTGATAATAATTACATGAATACCTAATAGGTACCTATTTATCAGTCTTTTTTAAATTTGAAGCATGGAACACACCACGTCACCGCCACATGAGTAGATTCTGTGTTATTATCATTCTGTCTGCATTCTTACTTTTACCATTTTTCATAAATTACTTAGAAAACACGATAATCTTGATAAAAATTACTAAAAATTGTATTGCGACGTGATCACGTGACACTTTTTAGTGCTGACCGTCCACCCAACTTTCTTATTTCGATTCAAAACTTGCATACAGCCTAATCGATACTCGCAATAAAAAAAATGAAAAAAAATTTAGAAACTGAATAAAAACTCTCTAAACTAACAAAATGAATTGAAATGTAAAGTGTTTGCAGAATAGGTATCCAATCTATAGAATTAATTAATTATCATCATTCTCAAAAAAACTTCTGGAAAGCCTACCTAAAAAATGTTTACTGGGAATTCTGTAGTAAACTATTAGAAAGTATCAAAAATAAAATCCACAATAAATAATTGTCCAATAAATTAAAATAATTTTAAACAGCGAGCGCATTCCGAATATAAATTCAATTATAGAAGCATTTCGGCGCGAAATTCAGTTAATGAGGTACGTATGTCCGCCTGTCTGTTATTGACATGACTAGAAAAGCATAAATCATTATTATAAACAATGCTTGTTGTATTTATTGCTTAAAATAATTTTATTTTATTTTCAAATATCGATTACATTCGTCATATTATTTACTCGAGTCAATCGAAATTAAAAAAAAAAAATTGTTTGGAATAATCGCTTTCACACATCATTGCAATAAAAAAAAAACAATAATGGTCGGCGATTCTGAACACAAATTGAGTAGTGGTACTGATTAATACGTATTATTGAACCTGTGTTTGAATATTACGTTAAAACCTGGGCATTTTCGTGTTTTTTATAATATTATCAATAACATTTGTCACAGTTTAAATCTTATCTACATCTGTGTGTGTGAAATTTGTGAAAAGTAAAAATGTAAACACACACGATTGGCGCGAAACTTCGACATTAGATATCAAAAAAACTTCATTACCACTACTTATTTATCTTAAACTATGGATAAATTCGTCAAATAATTAAATGATGTATTTTCACAGCCCCATATGGTAAAGTCAGGATGTTCGAAATCCCCAATTTTTAAAGGTGATTATCGTACTTAAGTATGTTGAATTTATTCAAGGTAAATTATTCACTTGTGCGCTAAATATGAAAGATTTAATGGCGTTAACATAATGAGCTTTTTATCCAACTCTCCAACTCTCTTATTTAACGCACATTCATAAGATTTGATGGGTAGCATAATAAAATATTTACATAATCAATAAAGGGTGTCGTATGGTCTGACTGAGCTGACTACCTAACTAAATTTAGTTCTATTTTCAAATTTCATTCCCGCCCTAGGGAGGGAAGCAATTACTATGAGTATTTCCCGCCCAAGGGTGGGAAGCAGCGTTTTCCACCCGCTATTCGGATCAAACAAACACTACTTTCCGAGTATGAGAGATGAAAAATTATTTTTGTATTTGATAGCCCAATTCTTAAGGAAGGCTATAGGCTATTCAATTTCACGCTATGGCCCTTAGGAGCCGAATAAAAAGAAAAAAAAAGTCAGAAAGAAAGCTAAGCAAAAACGAAGTGACAGCACGGGCAGGTTAAAAGGGTCAAATCACACCGAGATGGCAGCGAAGCGGCGAGCAGTTTCAGTGTCATATAATTTTAAACTTTATATTCATTACTATAATACATAGTATCACTTGAGAAATTTGAGTCGTCGGAGTGCTCGCGGCGCCGCGGGCGGCCGCGCGCCTTTTCAAGTTTCTCAAGCGATACTATGTGTTATAGTAATGACGATAAAGTTTAAAATTATATGACACTGAAACTGCTCGCCGCTTCGCTGCCATCTCGGTGTGATTTGACCCTAACTATAATAACAATTATCAAAATTTATATTTTGATTTAAATCCCCCTAGATTGCGAGATTCCCATACTGTGCGTCGGGAGCCGCGTGACGACTCCCGGCCACCGTAGGCGCGGGCCTGCGGGCGGAGAGTAATGGGTAGCTCACCGTCCGATCAGGACCAGGTCCGTGCCAGACAGCGCGTACGTGTTCACGCGCGCCTCAAAGAGATGTCAGCATCGAGGACCCTTCCTGGCCCCTTAGGGCCGAAGCCTGTCGGGTGAGCGGGATTGTCCGAAAGGGTTACCGCTGGCCCGGAACATAAAGGGCTAAGGAAGGAACATGGGTGGGTTTTAGTCAGTAAGAGTCTGACACTCCCTTCCGCTCCACCCAGAGCGGGAGGAGTCATTTGATGATATCCCACCCGCAAAAAAAAAAAAAAAAGGCACGGGTAGGCGATGAGATGCAACTGAAGGAAATTTCACGCGGGAAGGAGCCAGTTTTAAATATAGTTTGAGCCCAGTAGGTGCTCACGTCTACTGCGGTATCAGTGGCATTGTTTAGGTCATCCGAGGTACAGGTGAACGGGCACTTAGGACACTCTAGCAAATGGGGTGTGGTGTGATCAGAAGCATCGCACTCCCACTGGGTGTTAGATGGGTCACTAATCCCCCACTTGACAAATTGTGTCGGCCTACTTTGGTACGCAATCAATTGAGAGCTTATATATAGAGGGTTATTGGTAAAACATTAACAACCTTTTAAGAGGTCATTGTACTCATCATTATGAACAACTTTTACTATCGCCTATCTATTTTTTTCACCTGAAATCGCGAAAAAAAAATCAGCTGTTCCCTACATTTGATGAGTTATACGAATATAAATGTAGGGAACAGCTGACTCAGGTTTGGTCCCATAGGTCCCAGTAAAAGTTGTTGATATTGATGAGTACAATGACCTCTTAAGAGGTTGTTAATGTTTTACCAATAACCCTTTGGTCATGTCATGTCAATAATTTATTTTTATCCTTTTGTGTGTCTTATTCTGGTCCTTATTGCAAACACTTACCCACCCAGTAAGGCAGTAACTATTCACACAACATTTATAAAACTGACCGTAACATTAACGACAGTACCAGAATATTTATCTTTATTGGCATAACGCGTTAATTCCAAGGTGCGTTTACTGTTACACATTATGAATATTATAATGATTATGTTTTATTACACACATGAGGTTTGTTCGTAATCATAATAACAAGTATTTCCCGGCCAGATGTCCTTTGAGCTGTCGTATAAACATCGTCAACGGTCAATTGAATTATTGCATTATAGATCTGCAAGAGGAAAAACATGGCCAAAGTTATGTGTGTATGGTTCTAGAGTACGTACTTGTAGGTAAAGCTTGTGAGGATATACTTCTTTAAGGCAGTATCCAGTATAATGAATATGATTGGTTCTTATATCGTGTTGTCAAAGCAAGTCTACCTAAAGCACTAGCCAGTTGCGACTCGGTCGTGAACTATCACACTAATATTATAAAGGCGAAAGTTTGTGAGTGTGTGTGTGTGTTTATATGTTTGTTACTTCTTCACGCTCGAACGGCTGGACCAATTTTGATAAAATTTTGTATGGAGGTAGGTGACACCCTGGATTAACTTATAGGCTACTTTTATCCCGATATTACAACGGGATCAACATTTACGCGGGTGCAACCGCGGGGCGCAGCTAGTTCATAATAAAAATGAAAATAATACAATTTTATGCTAGAAAATGATTTCCCTAATTCCTCAAACAATTTGTCGGTTCTTCTACTAAACAGCCTATATACGTCACAAGAGTTTTGTGTCTTTTTTTGTCCGGCTTTGTATGAAAGTTTCAACAAACACATATCACACTGATGTGTTCTGGTGGTTTCCATGTAGCCAGTTTTGATAACCAATTTCGGTCAATTAAAGCCTTTCCATCAAACATTCTCACAGTCAAGCAACAGGCCTCGTTAACAGTAACTCCTGTTTATCGCAACAACAAATCACATTTTGGTAACGGTCAGTGGTTGTCGTCATGTCGTGTTTAATCCCCTCATCCGTCGCATATGTGCAGGCGCAGCCACTGAGATAGCTTCTACTCCTGAGTGGAGATTAAAGGCTACGCCACACACAGGCTGGCCTTTATGAGACTTAATAAGAAAATTTAAAATTGAATATAATAAATACTCTTTATTATGTACAACATATGAATCTATATATATAAAATTCAAAGTCCTGACTGACTGATATATCTATCAACGCACAGCCTAAACCGCAGGACCTAGAGACATGAAATTTGGAGGATGTGTTCTTTGTGAAGAGTAAGTATCCACTAAGAAAGGGTTTTACGAAATTCCACTCCTAAGAGGGTGAATTTCCACGCGGACGAAGTCGCAGGCAGAAGCTTGTTACAGATATAAATGTAGAAATTTTGCATAGCGTGACACCATCACCAAAGCGATTTCGTCATCATCATTTTAGCCGAAAGACGTCCACTGCTGGACATAGGCGTTCCTCAAGCACCGCCACTTCAACCGGTTCTGTGCTTCCCGCATCACCAAGCGAAAAATCGACAAACTTTGTATGGATTCAAAGTCAAAGTCAAAGCATTTATTTCAATTAAACCATTAACAGGCACTTTTGAATTGTCAAGAAGTCGGTAGGTCAGAAAATATGAAGCTAGTTGCCCATTCCAAAGCGTAGGTACCTATGGAGAAGAACGGGCAAGAAACTCCATGGACACTCTTTTTAAATTATGTTTTACAAAAATATTAGTACATCATTACTTTTGAATTTAAAATTATATAATGTGAGAACGATGTAATAAATAAAAAAGACGTAAATCGTTAAAAGCGTCCAGAGTACAACAAATAGTACTTAACAAAACAACAATCCAAAAATAAAATAATTAAAATTATAACCGAGGCAGCTAAGAGATGACCAGCCCCAACTGATTAAAGCATGAATGTAAAGGTTCTATGTCTACGTACATTGATTTCAATAGAATCCAAGGTTCTGAATGGCTCTAAAATTCTAGACTAAATGGACATGGGATAACATGCAGGAGGCAAAATGCAAGAATTAAGCGATAGTTGCGAACCGTATTGTTCCATGTGTTACACGCCACCGTGATTTGTTACGCAATTTTTCTTTTAGATAAACTAGTTGACGAGACTATAATTTCTTTTATTTTCGCCAATCTTACTCTAAAGTTAGCAATCCATCAACAAATAAGTGTTAGATATTATGCAGGTAGAAGACGGCTAACCATCAAACATGCTAGTCAAGGACACACTACTTTATTTTCTCAAACAACGGGTTACTTAGTCAGGCCACAGCCACGATACGCTACACTCATACATAGACAACAAGAAACGATAGAGACTTTTCTCAATCTTCTGTTCCAAAAATACATTCTGTCTTGCTCCAAACTGATTCATAGCTACGGCCCATCCTTTATATGAATCCTAAAGCCACCTGCAACGATCGACAGTCCACCTTCCCATCAACGATGTGTCCAGGCCCTTAAGTGCGCGAGAAAATCCGAGAGTGGTCGAGTGGCCGCGGTTTCACCGCAATATCAATCAAAATCAAATCCGATCTTTTAATCCAGTTGACGGGCCGACGTTCTACCTTAATTAAGGATGTCGGCACTTGATACCAGTTCGTTTGAAGGTAAAGTTAATGCGCACATTAACTGACTATCCGTTGACCTTAGCTTTAGCAACGAGCAAAGAGAATATAATCACATATAGTCTTGAACGAGTGAATGTTGAATTTCACTGGCTTTTTAATTGTTGCGCGAGACGTAGGTACATGTATAGGTCTGTGGCTAAAAATTTGTTGAATATATTGAATGTAACTTGCCTGCATTGATTTTAAAAATAGAAAATCCATCTTGAGTTTTTCTGGAATAAGGAAAGAAACAAGAATGTTAGGGTCGGTTAAAGGCTATAGCTACCGTTCCTACTCGAAGTTGGGAAATCGATGAGATTAGTTTTATACATTTTTAAGAGTAACTATTGTATCTTTTCTTTGTACCTAATCATCATTCATCATCATTTCAGCCGAATGACGTCCACTGCTGAACATAGGCCTCCCCTAAAAGGGGGGGAGGGTTTGCCATAATCGCCACGCTTGGCAGGCGGGTTGGCGATCGCAGTATGGTATGGTGGTGGAATGCATAGAGAACGCTGCTGCCCATTCTCCGGTACGCCCCTTAGTCGCCTTTTACGACACCGACGGGAAGTATAGGGTGGTGCTATTCTTTAAGTCCGGCCGGCACCACACAGACAATTGTACCTAATACAAAAAAAAAAATATAGATATTGTTTTCAAAGTATTTCGCAGATAGTGTCCTGTCAAGATGTACCGTCAACAAAAGAGATAAGTATGCAGGATCTTCGGATATAGTTGAAGTTTAGTAAGAAACCGATGGATGTTGTCGACTGAAATTTAATTTGATAAATGAGCTGTTTGTTTTCTATTAATAAAATAAAATTTTATTCGAGAACCTCCATCGGTTTCTTACTAAATTTCAACTATATCCGACGATCCTGCATACTTATCTCTTTTGTTGACTGTACGAGTTTAAATGACTGCACTGTTATTATGCAGCATCATGTAAAGAGCAACCTGTCGATAATGACGAGACAGCCTTGCGCACGTCAGCTTTTCATAATTTATATGAGCCCCATGGGTCCTGACACCAACAAGAAGAAACATTGAAATATGGAACAACTTTTTTATTTACACTCGAAATTAGTACTTCAACTCGTTGTCTTAACCTTAATGATCTTTCGCAAAACTTTTAAATGTTCCAAGCGAGAAATATTCTTGTAATTCTTACTACCTAACGCTCAATTTAAAAGGAAA
This sequence comes from Mesoligia furuncula, assembly GCA_916614155.1. Classification (NCBI taxonomy): domain Eukaryota; kingdom Metazoa; phylum Arthropoda; class Insecta; order Lepidoptera; family Noctuidae; genus Mesoligia; species Mesoligia furuncula. The sequence continues at coordinate 11,508,531 of OU744811.1, read as the reverse complement.
AACTTGAATTCTCCATTACATCGGTGGACTAACATCTTTCCCAGGATTCGAGGCATGTTAATAGCAGCGCGTAACGGCGAGAATGGGCCGATACCACCCAAACTTCGCATAGTTTCACATGCCGCGCATCACTCGCGTCACCGCCTGCGCCCGCGCCGCGTGGGAATGTCCACATCGAACACATTTTATTTGCCCGAATTATTACTTGAGAGGCCTCAATGAATTATCGCACGCCACTGACATTAACTGCAGTGGATTTTTCACTTTTACATAAAATAACGAAGCTCTGAGAATAAAAGCCGAGGTAATTTGCTTGCTCGTCTGATAAATTGGAGTAGGGTAATATTTTCGGACCTTCAGGGCGACGGTTTCCGACCGAGAGAGAATTATTGTGCTTATATAACGTAGCGCCTGTTTGGCTCTGAAGCAATTATTAGACCTGTAAACCTGCACTTGTCTCGTTGTCGTGACGAGAGCAGAATAATCGACGTTAAAATTTTATAAATTTTCGTCCGTTTACGCAACGGATCGCGGTCAGTTATACTCTGTACTGTCCGGCCACGAATTTCGTGGATATTAATTAATTCATGCATCACGGAACATAATTTATTCATTGACATGATTATTAATAAGTGATGTTTAGATGCGATAAGACGATATTTGTGGGTGTAAGTTATGTCGTAAGGTGTCACTTTATTAAGTTGAGGTTTTCAAGGGCGATGTGCCGTCAAACTAGTTTGGTCATGTAGTACACGCCTTACGATTGTAAGGCTTCAGCTACATCAAGTGATGAAAACTTATACGGACAGATTTTCGACATCGATAAATCGTTAAGTAATAACTTAATATATTCTATAACTTTTACATTATTTAATACTACTAACTATTTACACTAGGTACTAAATTAAATGACTAACTAACTATACAAATAATTACAATAAATAAAAGGACACTTAGGCGTCGAAGTAATCGTCAGCATCGCTGTCATCCGGAAACGTGCTCAGAAGATTGGCAGCGTTGCCACGTTGAATGGCAATGCTAATTCTTTGGCTTCTTTTTCTTTAACTCAATAAAAGTATGTTTTAGTAATGGGAATACTTAACATTGTCACAATTTAGTTGCGATACAGGTGCTATGAAAATTTAGAAATACCAATTATTGGTTTATATTCGAAACTATCAGAGGGGCAGTTCTCGTAATTTTAAGAACGTTCACAGTCTGATCTTAGTCTCAATCTGAAAAAAATATTTCCCTATATTTTGACAAGTTTTTGACATTTGTTTGTTGCCGAGATGAGACTGCAACTAGATTTTGACCGTTAATTGGCCTTCTGATGCATCAAATAAAAACTACATATTATGGGTATCACTGAATTAATATTATTTATTAATTATTAATTTCCGTGCCTCGGAAAGCACGTTAAGCCGTTGGTCCCGGCTGTCATTCGTGGATCTTTGACAGTTGTTACGGGTAGTCAGAAGCCCGAAAGTCTGACAACCAGTCTTACCAAGGGGTATCGTGTTACCCAGTAACTGGGTTGTGGAGGTCATATAGGCAGTCGCTCCATGTAAAATACTGGTACTCAGCTGCATCCAGTTAGACTGGAAGCCGACCCCAACATACTTGGGAAAAGGCTAGGCAGATGATGATGGGTGTCACTGAATTACTTGAGTATCAATTTCGACATAGCTACTTATTCGTTCTACCCGGAAATATAATTTTCATCGCAACTCATTAAACACAAAAACAAAAAAGATCTTCTTAATTAAGAACTCATAAGCAATTTAAAAATATCATAAGTTAATTACTGGTACATAATACTCGTCCTCCATGTTGTATCAAAAATGTATTTATAATTAAATAAATCATCCCGCGGTTGAAAAAGTTGTGTAATTAAGGATCTTTACCATCAGCGCAGGCGCAGCGTGCTTTGTGTTCATTATGTCAAATTTCGGAGATGAAAGCTTTTGTCACCGGGCTGGGAGTTGGGGACATGTAATTTGATTAAAAGTGCTCGGCTACTTTTTAATTTATGCCTTGGGAGATCACCAGGTGAAGAATTTTAGTATCATTACTAAACAATGATAAAAAATGTGCCCTTTGTACTGCTTTCCTTCAAAATCAAAATATTTTATTTCACACAAAGGGCACTTATGAAAGGCCAGAAGCTAGGTGCACGGTTCCAATTGGTCGAAAGGATAGAAAGGATATTCGAAACATTTGGTAAATAAATATAGCATAATCAGCGTCTGATGTTGTCACTGTTGGGACACAGCCCTCCTCTCTGTGAGAGGGAATGTCCCGTAATCCACCACGCGGACCCTGGGCGGGTTGGTAAATAAATAGTTACAGTATAAAGACAATTACAGAATTCATTCGTAATTTAAGTCTGCATTATGTTTACACGAGTAGTTCAAATGATTTATACGGGTGCGACGTGTCCACGACGAGAATAAAAAATAAAACAAACAGCCATGTGTCGGAGCCTGACACCGGTAGCCGACACCTTCGCATACACCTTCACTTCACCAGTCCGACACACTGCACTTAGTATTCACGTTTTGTCAAGATTTTCTCTTAAAATTATGCTAAAGTATTAATGTAAAGACCAACCTCAAAATACTCGTAGCTACAGGCCAATTCCCTTATACATTCAACATTAATTACGTCTCATTACCGCTTCAGCGAATCGCAGCGATGTTTGTCGATGCGCTACCGATTCCTACCTTCGAGATATCCAACAAACCATCCAATAAATAACCAAAAATACCACCGCAGATTAAGTGATTATTAAGCACAAAAAGCGTGTAAAAATTACCACAAAAATTGATAAGAATTTCTTTTGTTACTTCAGTGGCCAGTAAATTGGTCCGCTGCATTACCGCTTAAAAAAACCGCCTCAAAAGAATGGCGACGTTGCAAAACCTTGGAGAAAGGTAGCCTCTTTTAATAAAGGCGATCGGCGAACGGACTTATTTAAAGTCGCAATAAAAGGAATGCCTTAATGATGCTGACGCCGATATTAATATTGGACGAAGTCGTCTGGCAGGCTCTTCGGTTAGTTAATGTAGTTATAAATTACGTTTTTGGAGTTGTGCGCTTGCGCGGGGCGGCCGTGGGGCCTCGTCTGCCCTTTCCACTTGTTGATCGCTGTTACTGTCAGTTCCACACGTTGCACTGCTTTTGTTATTTATTGATGTGTTTTATGTTCAAGTAATTGTATTAATTAGGCATCGAGGCGTGGGTACTTTGTGCTAGCAAACGTGATTTTTATGTGGGCCCAATTCACGATTTCAAAAGTATAACAAATTAAACTTTTCATCTCTCATACTCGGAAAGTAGTGTTTGTTTGATCCGAATAGCGGGTGGAAAACGCTGCTTCCCACCCTTGGGCGGGAAAGTCTCATAGTAATTGCTTCCCTCCCTAGGGCGGGAATGAAATTTAAAAATAGAACTAAATTTAGTTAGGTAGTCAGCTTAGTCAGATATACGACACCCTTAATTGATTATGTAAATATTTATTATGCTACCCATCAAATCTTATGAATGTGCGTTAATTAGGAGAGTTGGATAAAAAGCTCATATGTTAACGCCATTAAATCTTTCATATTTAGCGCACAAGTTAATAATTTACCTTGAATAAATTCAACATACTTAAGTACGATAATCACCATTTTGATGTCAGTTGTGGTCGAGGCTAAAAAACATAAAAATTGGGGATTTCGAACATCCTGACTTTACCATAATGGGGCTGTGAATATACATCATTTAATTATTTGACGAATTTATCCATAGTTTAAGGTAAATAAGTAGTGGTAATGAACTTTTTTTGATATCTAATGTCGAAGTTTCGCGCCAATCGTATGTGTTTACATTTTTAATTTTCACAAATTTCACACACACAGATGTAGATAAGATTTAAAATGTGACAAATGTTATTGATAATATTATAAACAACACGAAAATGCCCAGGTTTTAACGTAATATTCAAACACAGGTTCAAAAATACGTATTAATCATTACCACTACTCAATTTGTGTTCAAAATCGCCGACCATTATTGTTTTTTTTTATTGCAGTGATGTGTGAAAGCGATTATTCCAAACAATTTTTTTTAAATTTCGATTGACTCGAGTAATTAATATGACGAATGTAATCGATACTTGAAAATAAAGTAAAATTATTTTAAGCAATAAATACAATAAGCATTGTTTATAATAATGATTTATGCTTTTCTAATATCATTTCAATCTCTTCTAACATCATGTCAATAACAGACAGGCCAATAGGTACCTCATTTACTGAATTTCGCGCCGAAATGCTTCTATAATTGAATTTATATTCGGAATGCGATCGCTGTTTAAAAATATTTTTGATTTATTGGACAATTATTTATTGTGGATTTTATTTTTGATACTTTCTAATAGTTTACTACAGAATTCCCAGTAAACATTTTTTAGGTAGGCTTACCGAAGTTTTTTTGAGAATGATGATAAATAATTAATTCTATAGATTGGTTATCTGCAAACACTTTACATTTCAATACATTTTATTAGTTTAAAGAGTTTTTATTCAGTTTCTACAATTTTTTTTAATTTTTTTTTATTGCTAGTATCGATTAGGCTGTATGCAAGTTTTGAATCTAAATAAGAAAGTTGGGTCAGCACTAAAAAGTGTCACGTCGCCACACAATTTTTAGTAATTTTTATCAAGATTATCGTGTTTTCTAAGTATTTTATGAAAATGGTAAAAGTAAGAATGCAGACAGAATGATAATAATCCGCCTAGTAAGCGGAACGGCCTGCGGTGGTGACACAGAATCTACTCATGTGGCTGTGACGTGGTGTGTTCCATACTTCAAATTTAAAAAAGACTAATGAATAGGTACCTATTATTCATGTAATTATTATCATTAAATATTTTAGAAAAACTACTATTTTTTACTTTCCTTAAATTCGAAATGAAAAGTAGAGTGTTTAACGCGGGTGAAGTCATCAATTCCCACTCGGACTATAGCCGCCCTCGCTGCGCTCGGGCGTCTAAATGCCTCGTATGGGAATTGATTCCTTCCGACCCTTGTATAACAATCTACTATTTCGTACTTATTTGTTTACGATGTTGTAGTTACTAGTTCAGATAGTCTGTAGTACACCTAAGGTAGAGTAATTACGCAGGAACTAAAAGAAATAAAACCTTGGACCGATAAAGAAGGCATCGTGCTTTATTCTCTTCCACAATGAAACAATAAAAATGCAGATGCAATTGTAATGGCTACAATAAATAAGTATATTTCATCGTAAATAACGAACGACCCTTGAATGCTCCGGACATAGTGTAAGATTTATAAATTAAACAATAATTCAGAAGCTTTTGTTAGGGTTCCGTACCCAAAGGGTAAAAACGGGATCCTATTACTAAGACTCCATTGTCCATCTGTCTGTCTGTAACCAGGCTGTATCTCATGAACCGTTATAGCTAGACAGTTGATATTTTCACAGATGATGTATTTCTGTTGCCGCTATAACAACAAATACTAAAAACAGAATAAAATAAATATTTAAGAGGGGCCCCATACAAAAAATGTGTTTTTTTCGGCGTTTTTGCCATGTGGTACGGAACCGTTCGACTCGCACTTGGCCAGTTTTTTATTTAAAATAGGTGCTAGTTATTTATTATTCTCCATTAAACGATATTACACGTTTCCATTACAATAAACTATGGTACAAAAAGATAAACAGTACCTACAACGTATATGCTCGAGTATTTTTAGTAGATTTTTATATTTTATTTGTATGGTCAATGCAAATAAGCTACGCACCAATTTATATTGAACGGCCATGTCCTTTGAGCGATAATTTGCGCATATTAGCATGTACTTAAAATTCTTCGACATTTTAATGCTTTATTGCTTCGTAAGTACCAGAAAATGAAGCAATGATCTTCGATTTTCGAAAGTAGGTACTAAAGTACTGGAGCGAATTACCGCTCAGTACTTATTACGTATTATAGGCACTACAAAGTATCTTCCTACATCGCATATAATATAAACAGTTTCTCAGAAAATCATATCGAACATCAATTTTATTGGCGGATGATTACGTTCGAGATTGTGAGTGCTCGAGAATAATTTAATGTAATTTTTACGAAAATGTCGAATTTAAAGTTATCGAGATTAAAACATAATCGGACGGCTGGCGGTTATTACGTGTCGGTCTCGTGTCCACCTCGAATTACAAACTGTGCTTGCAGGTTTGTAAGCTTTAGACTTCGGACATTGTTTGATGAATAGGTATAAAAAAAAAGAAAAGATTTTAGAAAAGTAGTTTATGTAACAGTCTGCTATCAAACCTAGTTATGTACAGTTTCATACACTACTTTATGTAAACTCATGGAATTTTATCAAAACATTATAAATAACTAGCTTTTGCCCGCGGCTTCGCTCGCGTTAAGTAATATTTAAAAAAAACTAATACATTTACATCCTCCATCATCCCTTTTTATCCCCATGGGGGTTGAATTTATCAAAATCCTTTCTTAGGGGATGCCTACGTCATAGTAGCTATATGCATGCGAAGTCTCAGCCCGATCGGTTTAAAATTGACAAAGTTTCATACAAATTTTCATCCCCTATTTTATCCCCTTGGGGGTAGAATTTATCAAAATCCTTTCTTAGCGGATGCCTACGTCATAACATCTACCTGCATGCCAAATTTCAGCCCGATCCCTCCAGTGGTTTGGGCTGTGCGTTGATAGATCACTATGTCAGTCAGTCAGTCAGTCACCTTTGAGTTTTATATATTTAGATATCGTTAATAAAGGCTTCCCGTACCAAGATTCCACTGCGGGGGTAAGCGCCACAGCAGCCTCCAACACAGATAATAGACTAAAAGCATTGAAAACTAAACTTCATTCAAAGCATTGTCTTGTTTGTTTTAAAAACTTTTTAATTTCACGTGAACAAAGACCGTTATTGAAGTATTATTATTGATATTATAACTTTACAATATTAGAGTAGATACAAACATAATGTGCACGATAAAATACAAACAATAAAAGAACAATTAAAACTCAAAACAAACCTGCTCCCAACTTTTTAAAATTTGTTTTCAACTGTATAAAATCTGTTATTTTGCGTTTCTGATATTTTGCATATCTGGTTTATGGTGAATCTAGTATTTTGCGAGTCTGGTAATTTGCGAATCTGGTATTTAGCGATTCTGGTAAGTATTAAGCTGCAGGGCTAGCATGGGCTGGGGATAAAACTTTTCTCCACCGGTTATTTCCACTGACAAGGGATAAAATTATTTTTCATCTCTCATACTCGGAAAGTAGTGTTTGTTTGATCCGAATAGCGGGTGGAAAACGCTGCTTCCCACCCTTGGGCGGGAAATATTCATAGTAATTGCTTCCCTCCCTAGGGCGGGAATGAAATTTGAAAATAGAACTAAATTTAGTTAGGTAGTCAGCTCAGTCAGACCATACGACACCCTTAATTGATTATGTAAATATTTATTATGCTACCCATCAAATCTTATGAATGTGCGTTAACTAGGAGAGTTGGATAAAAAGCTCATTATGTTAACGCCATTAAATCTTTCATATTTAGCGCACAAGTTAACAATTTACCTTGAATAAATTCAACATACTTAAGTACGATAATCACCATTTTTATGTCAGTTGTGGTCGAGGCTAAAAAACATAAAAATTGGGGATTTCGAACATCCTGACTTTACCATATGGGGCTGTGAATATACATCATTTAATTATTGTACGAATTTATCCATAGTTTAAGATAAATAAGTAGTAAATAAGTAGTGGTAATGAAGTTTTTTTGATATCTAATGTCGAAGTTTCGCGCCAATCGTGTGTGTTTACATTTTTACTTTTCACAAATTTCACACACACAGATGAAGATTTAAAATGTGACAAATGTTATTGATAATATTATAAACAACACGAAAATACCCAGGTTTTAACGTAATATTCAAACATAGGTTCAATAATACGTATTAATCATTACCACTACTCAATTTGTGTTCAGAATCGCTGACCATTATTGTTTTTTTTTATTGCAATGATGTGTGAAAGCGATTATTCCAAACAATATTTTTTTAAATTTCGATTGACTCGAGTAATTAATATGACGAATGTAATCGATATTGGAAAATAAAATAAAATTATTTTAAGCAATAAATACAACAAGCATTGTTTATAATAATGATTTATGCTTTTCTAATATCATTTCAATCTCTTCTAATATCATGTCAATAACAGACAGGCGGACATAGGTACCTCATTTACTGAATTTCGCGCCGAAATGCTTCTATAATTGAATTTATATTCGGAATGCGCTCGCTGCCTGTTAAAATTATTTTAATTTATTGGACAATTATTTATTGTGGATTTTATTTTTGATAGTTACTTTCTAATAGTTTACTATAGAATTCCCAGTAAACATTTTTTAGGTAGGCTTTCCAGAAGTTTTTTTTGAGAATGATGATAATTAATTAATTCTATAGATTGGATATTCTGCAAACACTTTACATTTCAATACATTTTGTTAGTTTAGAGAGTTTTTATTCAGTTTCTACAATTTTTTTTCATTTTTTTTTATGGCGAGTATCGATTAGGCTGTATGCAAGTTTTGAATCGAAATAAGAAAGTTGGGTGGACGGTCAGCACTAAAAAGTGTCACGTCGCAACACAATTTTTAGTAATTTTTATCAAGATTATCGTGTTTTCTAAGTAATTTATGAATAATGGTAAAAGTAAGAATGCAGACAGAATGATAATAATACGGGCCCTAGTAAGCGGGACGGCCCGCGGTGGTGACACAGAATCTACTCATGTGGCGGTGACGTGGTGTGTTCCATACTTCAAATTTAAAAAACACTAACAGATAGGTACCTATTATTAATGTAATTATTATCAATAAATATTTTAGAAAAACTACTAGTTTTTACTTTCCTTAAATTCGAAATGAAAAGTAGAGTGATTAACGCGGGTGAAAGTCATCAATTCCCACTCGGACTATAGCCGCCCTCACTGCGCTCGGGCGTCTAAATGCCTCGTATGGGAATTGATTCCTTCCGACCCTTGTATAACAATCTACTATTATCCACCTGCCAAAGCACGGCAACATGGGGAAAGAGAATTATATCACTTTTTGACATTAGACGTGGATACTCACCCCCCGTCTATAGCATGGCGACTAGTGGAAGAGAAAAATTACAGATATTTTGACATAACAAAGGGAGAAACTTGTCCTCGTCTTTAGATGGTGGGTTTAAGTATATCTCTTGGAGAAAATATAATTAATTGTACTTTAAAAATGTCTCGTGCTTACTGCCACCGTGAATAGTTTATCCACCCATGTCGCCATGCTCGGAGGGTGGACAAAATTGACAGAGGGGAATAGTATTTTCTCCTCTCCCCGTAGATAAAATGTCTCCGGCCATGCTAGCCCTGCTGGTTTGTCCACCGTGGATAGTTTATCCACCCATGTCGCCGTGCTCGGAGGGTGGACGAAATTGACAGAGGGGAATAGTATTTTCTCCTCTCCCCTTGAATAAAATGTGTCCGGCCATGCTAGCCCGGCTGCGGAGCCCTTTTAGCAAGTGTTATGGCTTGACAATTCAAAAGTGCCTGTAATTGGTTTATTTGAAACTAGCTGACCTAACAGACGTTGTCCTGTTTTTGATCCGAAAGACACGTGGCGCCATCTATTATCATAATAACGTTATTGTTGTTTTCCTCGGGAACAGCACTTTTTTCGGGATGAAAGGTACCCTATGTGCGTTTCTGTACACCTGACAACGTATATGCACAATTTCAGGATGATCGATTCAGTGGTTTAGGCGTGAAAAGGTAACAAACAAAATTAGTTTCTCATTTATAATATTAGTTAGGATACATGCTTTGAGTTTGAGTTTGATTTAAACTTAGAACTAAAATTATCAATTTTTTATAGCACAAAAAGGAGGTGCAATGTCAACCTAGCACCAAGCGGCCGCAAACTTGAAGCTTCTACGGAGTATAACAGTTTTATGCGTTGAGGCCAACAGAAGGAAAGAAAATGACGGCGTTTTAACGTTTATTACATCTCGCGTCCGATCAATTGATTTCCTATAGAGATAATCTGTTTTTTTTTTAATATGGTACCTAAAACAAGGGCTAGCTAGATGAACTTTCTGCGATCAGATCTTATCAATTATATAAGAAATGATCTTATTGTCTAATAAGTCTATGATCAGATTATTAATAATTATGTGAGATCGGGGAGGGACATTGAAACAAAATGTAAAACAAATCTATTAGAAACTAGTTCGAACATTGCGATAACGTGTGGCGAATCAAATAAAACTAATAAGTAATAAATTGTAAAGTTGTTGTAATGAAATATTGAGACTGTATCGGATCGGATCTGAATTAATTAGAGTCTGAAATACCAACTAGTGATTATTTAATGAATCTTACGTGAAGAAGACTGACTTTTACGCACTTATTTTGTTGATACAACATATTGAGACTGTATCGGATCGGATCTGAATTAATTAGAGTCTGAAATACCAACTAGTGATTATTTAATGAATCTTACGTGAAGAAGACTGACTTTTACGCACTTATTTTGTTGATACAACAGTGAGTTCCCGAAAATCGGGAAAATGTACCAAGCTGACGTAGAAAGTCTAGTGGTAGTAGACGACAGACACTGAACCGATTTTCAGTATTGTTAGCTTTTTACCCTGTCTACCTAAAAAAGAATATAGTATAGAGATATAAGGAACAGGGTGTAAAGTTCCATGGAAAAGGGAGGAAACTCCGACCAGACGGGTGTTGTGTCTGGCGGGCAACTGCCCTATGATTCATGTCGGACCGTTGTATCTATGCTAGATGCGCGGTAAACTCTGCTTGCGAGATGCAGGATTTTGCGTGACATAATCAGTATGAACCGTTGTTCGCATGTGGCGTTGTAGATAAAGCAACAATAGGATAGTTTGGGTTTTGTTATGTAAAATCCTTACAAGTTTTCTTTTCAAACGACGTGACATTCGCAACAGTAAAAATCTTTTATCCATTTTGTTCTATCGAACTTGGATCAATAATTTATTTATTTTATTATTTACGTACACACAGTAAAATGGATACAGATACGATCATCATCATCATTATCACTCACAGGCTTGTTCCTTGCTTGCTTGGCTTGGCTTGTTTTAATTGATTTACCTGTCATTGCTTTATTTTTAATTCTTTTTAACTTTTATGGCAGACTAATTTTATTCAGGTGCATCGTCTTCACATATAAATATATAATGAAATACAAAACCTTGTAAAACATTTTGAAAGAGTACCTAACGGTGGAGTTTCTTGCTCATTCTTCTCCATACGAATACTATCTTTTGGAAGGGGCGACTAGAATTTATTCTGTTTTATCCCTGTGTGTTTGTTATTCCAGCGTATGGCACTCGTGAGTGGCAGCTGAAAATCAGTGGTTCACCTTGTGTAGTTATCTGACATTATGCTGAGCTGAGGCCCTTTTGGCATTATAATCTTTGACTTCTAAGGTGTATTTATTTTGCTGTAATGCCAATAAATGCATTTTTCTTTCTATCTTTCTATTTTATTGTAATTTTTGACGTTCAAAAGCGCCTTTAATGTGCCTAGTTAAAATAAATGATTTGACTTTGACTTCCTCCCCACTGCTGAGTGTAGGCCCCTCCCTCTTGTGCAATGCTGCCCTGGTCCGTGCGAGCCTCATCCGGGTCTTCCCCGCGATCTTCTGTAGGTCATCTACCCTTTTAATAATTGGTCTACCAACGCTCCTTCTACCGTTTTTCTAACTAAGCAATCATTTCAGCCGAAAGACGTCCACTGCTGGACATAGGCCTCCCCCAAAAGGGGGGGGGGGGGTTGCCATAATCGCCACGCTTGGCAGGCGGGTTGGCGATCGCAGTATGGTATGGTGGTGGAATGCATAGCGAACGCTGCTGCCAACTAAGCAATAAATCATACAAATTAATTTTCAACACACTTGCTCGTAAAGTGGCTCTTATTGAACCGCTTTTAGGTCCATAATGCAGTGTATTAAAAACGCGTGCTTTTTCTTTACTTTAATCCACATGTGCTTTATTTCCACAGATAACTATTTACTAGTCGGAGATTCGCGCTTTTTAATCTCATTAATTCACTTTTTTTTTTAAATAGTCAGTATTGTCCTTGGTCCCAAAATTAACTAATATTTATTTTTTTAAGGTGAATGCGCAGGGACCACGGACAATTTTGAGGTGAATGCGCAGTGGTAGACGCCAAATTAAAATTTTCTTAGGTTTTTTGCAATTTTCAGGTCAGTATCAAATTGTATCTTGATCAAAATATGATTTGCGACTATAACAGGTATAATCATCCGAATTATTAATACATCTTTCTTATGGAAAAGTTCTTAGGGAAAAATCTAACTTGAAAGATTCTATTCTAATGACTATAATTATGTAAATACATATATATTATAGTCGCGAATGATATTTGATCAAGATACAACCTGATACTGACCTGCAAATTACAAAAAACGACACGTGACACTTTTTAGTGCTGACCATAGATACGTATATAAGAAGGTGTTGACCGTCCACCCAATTTCCTTATTTCGATCAAAACTTGCATACAGCCTAATCGATATTCGCGATAAATGAAATAAAAAAAAATAGAAACTGAATAACAACTCTTATAACTAACAAAAAGTATTGAAAGTGTTTGCAGAATACCCAATTTATGAAATTAATTTAACATCATTCTCAAACAAAATTTTACTAAGCCTACCTAATAAATATATACTGGGAATTCTGTAGGAAACTATTAGAAATTATCAAAAATAAAATCCACAATAAATAAAAGTTGTTCAATAAATTAAAATAATTCTAAACAGCGAGCGCATTCCGAATAAATTCAAATATAGAAACATTTCGGCGCGAAATTCAATAAATGAGGTACCTATGGCCTGGCTGTTATTGACTCTGTTTAAGTAAAATGTCCAAAAAACGATTGAAATGACAATAGAAAAGCATAAATCATTATTATAAACAATGCTTATTGTATTTACTGCTTAAAATACTTAATTTTATTTAATTTCCAAGTATCGATTACATTCGTCATATTATCAATCGAAATTAAAAAAAAAATCGTTTGGAATAATCGCTTTCGTACATCATTGCAATAAAAAAAACAATAATGGTCGGCGATTTTGAACACAAATTGAGTACCTAGTGGTAATGATTAATACGTGTTATTGGACCTGTGTTTGAATATTACGTTAAGACCTGGGAATTTTCGTGTTGTTCACAATATTTTCAATAATATTTGTCACATTTTAAATCTTACATTTAACTGTGTGTGTGAAATTTGTGAAAATTAAATGTAAACACGCACGATTGGCGCGAAACTTCGACATTAGATATCCAAAAACTTCATCACCACTAACTCGTACTTATTTACCTTAAACTATGGATAAATTCGTCAAATAATTAAAAGATGCTGATTGAGACGATGATTCACAGCCCCTGTGGTGAAGTTAGGATGTTCGAAATCTCCAATTTTTATGTTTTTTAGCCTCGACCACCACTGTCATCAAAATGGCGAGTATCGTATGACTTGAATTTATACAAGGAAAATTAATAATAGTAAACTTGTGCGCTAAATATGAACATATTATGAGGTGTTTATCCAACACTCCTAATTAACGCACATTCATTAAAATTTAAGATTTGATGTGTAGCATAATTCATTCTCAAACAGGTTCGTGTGATCGGGGCGGATCGGTTTTGTCAGTACCATAGACTAATATATTTAAAATGAGAGTCGGTGCTTTTATTTATACCTGCGCGCGCATCGCTAGTGCTGCTTAGCACAGCGCGCGGAAAAACAAAACTAGCGCGCCATTTTCCAAAGAAGCTAATATTTAACAATACAAGTCTGTTTTTTTCCTCGCAAGTGTGTTGAAAAACGTCGTATGAAACGCGTGTGCATTGATCATTAGACTCTCGGCTTTCTTATCGCACTCGCCTGCGGCTCGCGCGAATAATACCGCCTCGAGCATAATGATCAACATAGCACACATGTATCATAATGTACTATTACAACACACTTGTCACGTCACTGCAATTAATCTCAGTCATTAAGGATTAGTGATAGGAATCTACTTATACTTCTATTAGATGTTGTCTGCGGCTTCGTCTGCATGTGACTCGGCAGTGGAAACTTACAGGCTGATGACCTGTACTGTTTCCACTGCGTTTTTTTTTTTGGTTGTGTTATCATCAAATGACTCCTCCCGCTCTGGGCGGAGCGAAAGGGAGTGTCAGACTCTTACTGACTAAAACCCACCCGTGTTCCTTCCTTAGTCCTTTATGTTCCGGGCTAGCAGTAACCCTTTCGGACAATCCCACTGACCTGGCAGGCTTCGGTCCTAAGGGGCCCCTCAATTTATGCTGACATCTCTTTGAGGTGCGCGTGGAACAGGTACGCGCCGTCCGGCATGGGTCTGGTCCTGATCGGACGTTGAGCTACCCATTACTCTCCGCCCGCAGGCCCGCGCCTATGGTGGCCGAAAGTTGTCACGCGGCTCCCGACGCCTGGAGCGTCTGCCGCGGCGGCTGGGACGGGAGGCTCTCTCCCTGAGCCGTCCCGCCACCTTTTGTGTCGTGTAATATATGTGACACATAAGTGTCGATCCCGTGGAAATATTGGGATAAAAGTATTCTATATGTTAATCCTGGTAATAAACTACACGTGTGCCAAATTTCATCCAAATCCGTTGAGTAGTTTTTGCGTGAAGAAGTAACAAACATACAAACACACTCACAAACTTTCGCTTTTATAATATTAGTGTGATGTGAAGTGTGATGTGATATGAGTATTAGCTGTTGCCTGCGAGTTCGTCTGCGATCAGGATGAAAAGTAGCCTACATCCTTCTCCAGGTCCCAGCCTATCTATCTTTTAAATTTAATTACTATTGATTCAGTAATTTATGCGTAAAAAGGTAACGTGCCTACAGACAGACAGTCGGACACGGCTACTCTCGCATTTATACTATTAACTAGCTTCTGCCCGCGACTTCGTCCGCGTGAAATTCGTACTCTCCTCTTATAATTTCGAAAATGTATGTTTATGATTTTTATCATTTATTTAGATATAAATAAGTATTCGGGCCAATTTTTTAGTTTATAGCTCAAAGGGATCAGATTTTTCAAATAAACTGTATCCCAGCTTTTTACCCCCCAGGAGAGTAATTTTGAAAAATCGTTTGGGATGTGTTCATAACTTGACTCAAAGACCTATACCCATTTTCGAGTTAATGGAAATAGAATTTTCCACCTTCGTAGGAGTCAATTTTTGAAAAACCCTAAATCACTTTTTTTAAGTATTTTTTGTTTTAGTAGTACCGAGTTTCGAGTTAATCCGACAGCGGGTTAAATATTTTTCTAATCCATCAACTTTGTCACCCCCCAAATCCTCTGTGAGGGATTTTTTAAACTAAAAGTGACAATCTTTATTATTTACTGACCCAAATATTGCCAAGTTTCTAATTTAATAACCAAATGAATAAGATTTTTCATATAAACTGTCTCCCCTCTTTCTATTCCCATAGAGGTGGAATTTCGAAACATAATCTAGATTATTTATAACAATTTTCCAGTTAATCAAGCCTCGTAATAAAATTCTGCCCTGTGAAATTGACTACCCCTCTTCACCCCATTAGCGGTAGATTTTCGAAAAACCCTGAACCACTTTATTATTTATTTTGGTCTTAAATAGGTACTGAGTTTTGAGTTAATTGGACCGCGCATTAAAATTTTTCCATACTAAATTTGACACCCCCAATCTCCCCTTTGGGTTAGTTTAGAATTCCAAAAAAATTCGAACTTTATAATTATTTGTGCCAAGTTTCAAGTCCAAATTTATTTGTACCATTTTTTTTTAGTTTATCAAGGCACTCATTAAAATCCCCTTATAAATCGAATTACCACTTTTTGTCCCGTCAGGGGTCAATAATTTTCGAAAACCCCATACACTTACTATTGATTCTTCATCTGCCTAGCCTTTTCCCAACTATGTTGGGGTCGGCTTCCAGTCCAACGGGATGCAGCTGAGTACCAGTATTTTACATGGAGCGACTGCCTATCTGACCTCTACAACCCAAATACGATACCCCTTGATAAGACTGGTTGTCAAACTTTCGGGCTTCTGACCACCCCTAGCGACTGTCAAAGATCCACGAATGACAGCCGGGACCAACGGCTTAGCGTGCTTTCCGAGGCACGGAAAGGTCACGGTATGTAAAGATGGACACCTATCCACAGACCAACCGCGGCAAGCGTAGCCTGCGTAACCTGAGCGATCGATCTGTGCGGCTGTTATTATTGATTATTTTCTGTCAAAAGTATTAATACTGAGTTTCGAGTAAATCGGACCGCGCGTTAAAATTCTTCCACACAAACTTTAACACCCCAACACAAGGGGTGTTGGGGTGTTTTGATAAACGAATAATGATAAACTTTATTACTTGCTTAGGCAAGTATTCTTGCCAAGTTTATTAACCAAATGAATAAGATTTTTCTTATAAACTGTATCCCCGTTTTTCACGCTCACAGGGGTGGAATTTCGTAAAATTGTTTGGGATGTGTTCATTACTCGACTCAAAGATTGTTTATACCAATTTTCGAGTTAATCAAGCCACGCAGTAAAGTCTTCCCCCATAAAATTAACTTTTTACCCCGTTAGGGATAAATTTTCGAAAAATGATGATACACGTTATTCTTTATTTTCGGTCTTAAGTATAAATACTGAGTTTCGAGTTAATCGGACCACGCATTAAAATTCTTCCATACAAACTTTGACACCTCCCAATCCCCCTTCAGGGGGTAGTTTAGAAAAAAAAGCCAAACTTCATAATTTATTTAGATAAGTATTCGTGCCAAGTTTCATGGTTATTGACTCAAGGAATAAGATTTTTCATACAAACAAAATCTCCTCTTTTCACCCCTTAAAGGTTAAATTTCCAAAAACCCCTTCTTAGTGGATATCTACTCTTCACAAAGAACAGACCCTCCAAAATTAATTTCTCTACCCAGCCGTACCGACCAGCGTTTTAGGCTGTGCGATATCAGTCAGTCAGGACAAAATTTCATCCCCCTTTTCACCCCCTTAATGGATGAAATTCTAACAACACCGTTGTGTTAGCTTCCAATCATAAGCCTAGATAATAAATTTAGTGATTTTTACGTCGAAAATTAATGACTTTCTATACACAACTTCATCCCCCGTTTTAACCCTTCGGGGTGGAATTATCAAAAACGCTGAGACACGTATAAATTAATTTTCAATTGTCAGCCTAAATACAAAATTAGAAGATCCTAACTTCAAAACTGTCGGACTTTCATATAAACTTCCATCCCCTATTTTAACCCTTTAGGGGTTGAATTCCCAAAAATCCTTTCTTAGTGGATACTTACTCTTCACAAAGAACACACCTTCTAAGTTTCAAGTCTCTAGGTCCAGCGGTTTGGGCTGTGCGTTGATATATCAGTCAGTCAATCAGTCAGTCAGTCAGGACTTTGAATTTTATATATTTAGATATTATATAGTAAGTAGTTTTATACATTCAAGAAGTGATCAATGAGCGGAAGTGTAGAGTTGACCTTATGTTGGCATTACTATACCATATCAATTTTACGTGAACTATAGTGTTTCCGGTCATTATGACGTCACTGAGTGATCGGCGCTGCGGATGTCTTCGGTTTGATGGAACTGGCAATCATGGGGCTGATCAGTGATTGCAATGTTTGGTATGTCAGAATACTCGTATAATTGAGGTTATTTCGTTTTTAAGAAAACCAAGAATTGCATGGGTTTGTGCGGCAGATTTTTCTGAAATGCTGTAGACTCCGCAGTAGAGTATACATTTATCTTTCAAAGTGCCATTGGCCAGTCTGATCAAAGTTACTAAAAGGCATGAGGATATTTTTTAGTTTGTTGAAGTATTATAAACTTCAATAAAAAAAATCATTTATATTTATAACAGTCATCAAACCACACAATACTGACTCACTAACACCATTAGCACCACATTTAGCCTACACTGCGCATGCGCAACTTTACCTACAGCATGTCCTACAAGCCGTTTGCATAGCTCCAGCTTCCTTATGTTTATTGTTGTCGTCAATTACATCACAAACCCGTGTTAATGCGGGCTTTATTAAAACTAAGCCATACTGAATTAATTGAACCGCTTTATCTACACGATTTTATCAAGACATATGACAAGTACAGCAGTTCTAATTGTTACTTACGTTGCTGACTTTTACGATTTTACACTGGTTAATGTCTGCGCTATAAGTTTACACTTAGTTTATACTTCAATCCATACTAATCCATACCTAATATTATAAATGCGAAAGTGTGTCTGTCTGTCTGTCTGTTACATCTTCACGCTTAAACCGCTGAACCAATTTAGATGAAATTTGGTATAGAAATAGATTGAGTCCCGGGAAAGGATATAGGATAGTTTTTATCCCGATATTCCCACGGGATCGACATATAACAACACGCTTGTAATCTTAGAAGGGTTACGCTTTTTTCTTTCTTTTTTTTTTTTTTTTGCGGATGGGAAATCATCAAATGACTCCTCCCGCTCTGGGTGGAGCGGAAGGGAGTGTCAGACTCTTACTGACTAAAACCCACCCGTGTTCCTTCCTTAGCCCTTTATGTTCCGGGCCAGCGGTAACCCTTTCGGACAATCCCGCTGACCTGGCAGGCTTCGGCCCTAAGGGGCCCCTCCCCGATGCTGACATCTCTTTGAGGCGCGCGTGGAACACATACGCGCCGTCCGGCACGGGCCTGGTCCTGATCGGGCGGTGAGCTACCCATTACTCTCCGCCCGCAGGCCCGCGCCTACGGTGGCCGGGAGTCGTCACGCGGCTCCCGACGCCCGGAGCGTCTCCCGCGGCGACTGGGACGGGAGGCTCTCTCCCTGAGCCGTCCCGCCACCTCCTTCGCTAGCATGACTGCTTCGCAGAAGCAGGTGACTGCCTCCCACTCCCTCTCGCCCCGGACCATGGCTTGCACCAGGGCCGGACGCAAGAGGTCGCCGTCGCTGCCAATCGCCTCTACGAGGACACGGCGGTGCTCCGCCCAAACGGGGCAGACCTCCACCGTGTGCTCCACCGTGTCCTCTGGGCGATCCTGACAATGGTGACACCCGGGCGTTTCCTCCCGCCTGATGATGTGCAGGAACCTCCCGAAACTTCCGTGTCCGGTGAGGACCTGCGTCAGGCGGTAGGTGAGGGCGCCGTGGCTCCTCACTAGCAACTCCTCAAAGAGGGGTCTTATCGCCGCTATCGCGGCGTGCCCTGCGCTGGGTTGCGACAGTCGCTCTTTCCATGCCGCCATGAGATCGCGCCGGAGATCCGTCCGCTCCGCAGCGATTTGCCACGGAAGCGGATCCTCCCCCCGGCGAGTGCCTCCGCGCGCCACTCATACAGGCGCGCGAGGACTATCGCCTCCAGATCCCATGGCGGCAGTCCGGCAAGGAGGCTTGCCGCCTCGCCAGAGATCGTGCGGTAGCCCCGGATAGCCCTTATGGCTACCAGCTTCTGGGGCGTGTTCAGGTAGTGGGCGGCTCGCCGCCGCAGTGAACGCGCCCACACCGGGGCCCCGTATATGGCCATGGACCGCACGATCCCCGCGTAAAGCCTCCGCAGGAGGCGTTTGGCCCCCTCAGGTTGGGCAAGAGCCGCTTGAAGGCGGCCCCGGCCCGTTCCAGTTTGGGGGCCAAACGTCGGAAATGCTCCACGAAGTTCCACCGGCTGTCGAGGACGAGACCCAGGTATTTCATCGTCATCCCGACGCCGATGTGAACCCCTCCTACCGTTAGTTGGGATCCCGATGGCGGCACGTTCCGGGGCCCATGAAACGACATGGCCTCGGACTTGTGCAATGCCACCTCGAGACCGCAACCCCGCGTGTCATCGTGTCGGCCGCCGCCTGATGCGACCTCCCCTGCGCCAGGACCAGCGTGTCGTCAGCGTAGCAAACCACGCTGACGCCATCAGGGAGGTCGGCGCGCAGCACCCAGTCGTACCCGATGTTCCACAGAGGCGGCCCCAGGACCGATCCCTGTGGGACACCGCACGACATCTCTCGCCGGTTCCACTCCCCATCGCGACCGGGGTAGCTGACGGCTCTTTCCGTCAGATACGCCTCGACTATTCGACGGAGGTAGGGCGGCACCCGGTGATACCGGAGTGCCTCCACAATGGTGCTCCAGGGCAGGGTGTTAAACGCGTTGGCGATGTCGAGTGACACCGCCACGACGACCCCACCTGGGACACCGCGTCTCCCGTCGTGAGGGCTCTCACGCGCATGATGGCGTCCACCGTCGAGCGCCCCTTGCGGAAACCGAACTGGCTGTCCGCAAGATCCGGCCCCGTCCTCACCAGGTGCCCGACGAGGCGGCCCGCAATCACTCTCTCAAAGAGTTTGCCGACCTCGTCGAGCAGCACGATGGGCCGGTATGCGGACGGAGAGTCCGCAGGGCGCCCTGGCTTCCGAATGAGGACCAGCTTCCCCGTCTTCCAACGGAGTGGAAACTGGCCTCTCTCCAAGCATGCGCTTAAGAACGCCTCCAGTCGAGGCCCGAGAGCCCTCGAGGCCAGGACCCAGGCTTTACCTGGCAAGCCGTCGGGTCCTGGGGCGGTATTTTTGGCCTTTAGCCTTCCTACCGCCGCTCTCAGTTCTACCCCGGTCACTGCAGGGATGTCGTCGTCGTCCGCGTGGTCCGCTTCGGGCACCGCAATTGGCGGAGCCATGGGCGGGGGAGTGTGCTCCCCCCGTGAAGGGAACAGAGCGCTCACCACCTCCTCCACCAGCTGGGGGCGGAGACTCTGCGTCAGCGGGGGGGCCCAGGTGCGGAGTTTATTCCGCACCATTTTATAAGGGCGCCCCCACGGATCTCTGTTCAGAGTCTCCAGCATCTCCTCGCGGGCCACATCCTTGGCCCGCTGGACAGCCTCTTGGAGGGCGGTCTTCGCCGCTCTGTACCCCTCGTACAGCTCCGCCTCCGTGGCTTCCGCATCCGGAGGGCGAATGCGGAGCCTGTGGTGCCTGGTGTACAGGTGTCGCGCATCGACGCACGCCTTGCGTAGCGTCTCCAACTCCTGCGACCACCAGTACACCTGACGTCGGGCGCGTCCTGGCCGGACTCGGGGCGAGGTATACTTATGGTAGCCCCACATTTTGTTCGGAGTTCTCTCATTGCGGGCTGGTTGTCCACAACCCAGGCCTTCTTGCTTTTTGAAGTTTGGGGACATAACATTACGCCTGTCGTCTTAGAAGGTGGTTCGGCTGAATTGTGCCTATAATAGACCCATTATTCGGTATGTTTAAGGGGCTTACAGGACCCGAACACGAAAAACGCAAGTTTTAGAAACAATAAAAGTATATGATCGACTACAGTAAACAAAATTAGAATAATATATGATATTCTTCAGGATATATGCTAGGTATATAGTTTGTTGAAAACATAATACAACTAATTTGATACGATAGAAAAAAATCATGAAGATAAAAACTAAAAACTTTATTTTTACAATAAAAACCATACTAATTGATATACAATCATTCTGATTTTTTGTCAGATTATTCTACAAGCAACATACTAAAATACTAGTGTCTTAACTTTTTAGTCCAAACAATAGATTTTTTGTAATTAAATAATTGCTTCATATTTTGCAATAAATTACCAGCGCTGTGTCATCGCGCTTCTCTTTCTTTTCTATGCAGTCCGACAGTGACCGCCCTTTAGGTTATTTAAGCCCTTTAAGTCCCATGTAATAGGGGGCAAGCCTATTGAATCACAATCTGAATCATTTTAAAGGATATTGCTAATCCATTGCTTCATATGTTCGAAAAATGTGTTTGCTCAACAAAGTAAATAATGCAATGAATGTTGTTGAACTGCCAAAATGAAACCATTTTATATTTGACATTTTATTTATTTTTATATTTTATTCGATTCTGACATTTTTATTAGGTATTTTATTTTATTTGTTTGACAAATTTAATTTAATTATTATTTTTAAATGATCACAGTTTTGTTTTGGGTTATTACCGGTTTTTAATTTTAATGTATGAATTTGAAACTATGGACTATAATTATATATGAAATAAATAAATAATAATAATTATTATTTATTGCTACTGATAGTATGTTATGCAATTACCCCGCAGGCTGTTACTGAGATATTTCTGATAGAATAACCAAATATCACTTTGCCCGACCTGAGAATGGAACCTGGGACCTCAAACCTAACGGTGGCGCCTGCAGCCACTAGACCAATGAGGCAGTCAAGGCACGCTTCATTTAAAATAAGTCAAAATTACTCTATTAAGTTACATCAAAAAGCAAATTGGTTTTGTCGTTCAAACTTTTAATACGCTTAACGCATTGAGGCTTAACGCTATTAAATTCATGTAACACAGCCATTGATAAAATGTATCATTATAAAACCTGCGTAATACGTGGTAATTATAATTAAAACTTTCATAACAACAATTAATTGGAGTTGTGTACGAGATTAATTAGAAATTGTTGAGCAGAGATCGTGTAGATAAAATAGTTTATTGTCTCTGCAGGTATCGGTAGCGTGAACCGCACCTAGGTCATTATAAGACACCATTGAACGTTTTAAATGTGCTCTGTGTAACAATAGATGGAGTGTAATAGCCGAAGGGTACTTTAGAATAGGCTTCATTTTGCAATATTGAGTGGCGGCGGTAATTAGACCCGCGTCCGGACAGTTACAGCATCCTGATTCTAACGCGTGCACCGCCTATAACTGTAAACGACGCATATCTTATTGATTCAAACACGATTTACATCTGTATGTGGTTGAAAATAGAGCGTAAAGTTGGCTGGATATGCAAAAGCACATTCCGGAGTGACTTCATCTATAGTCCAGCGGCCACATGGGAATTGAAAGGGTTAAACCTAATTTTGAGCGCGTAGAATTTTGAGCTTTATACATTAGCACGCAGAGGAATGTTTGGTCTGAAATCAGACCACGCTGTACGTCGTTTTGGCTTGTAAATGTGGACGTGGTCCCTTAGAAGTCGGGCGAGTTTCGCAAGGGACCGCCACGCTATCGCATCGAATTCATATCATCTAATTATAAAGTACGAGCAGTAGGCAGTATTGCGACGCGCCCCACAATCAATTTACCCGTTACGTTCATTCAAGCCTTTTTAATACGCGTAGGTCGGAAACGAAAGCAAAAGTAAGGCGGACTTGTACGTAGGTATATTATGATATAGATCGCTGAGTAATACGTTTTATATTCTTACTGCTCAAGTCTGTTTGCGCTGATTACATTAATAAATATTTTGACAGTAATGCTATGCAATAAAAACTGTCATCTTATTGTTCCTTCAGTCAATAATGAGCATAATACACTACACATACTTCAATCGAAATGACTTCCTACTCGATAGTCTCTTTGTCATAGTTCGATTAACTCCCAGAACAATAATGTTTACATGCTATTGACTATTCAAACTATTTGATGTTTTGCCGACCCAATAAATTACGTAAACGAGAGGAAATAAATCAACATTCTAAAATAGGTATTTAATACTTGATTAGCATTACAGGATGTCAAGCTCCAATCCTGAGCATTAAACGTTTCGAACATAATGGAGACAAATTATTCATAAAAGATTTTCGAATTATAGAGATAAGATCTAACGAGGTCGTTCGATCTGTAATCTGGGAGTTCGACCTTAGCTATCGACCGATACATTAATTCCTGTTATATCGAGCTGAGCTGTTATTACGGTGGATGTCGACGATCAAGTCATATCACTGTGTACCCTAACACGTTTTCAATGTTCGCGCTCTATATACGGCCAAATTAATTTGGTATACATTGGAGGTTGATGCGAGGTCGTCGGTGCGGCCAGCGAACGGCCATATCCTCACCACAAAAAAATACCTTCTTTATAGTACGATTGCAGCGAGAGGACGCCGTGAATTATGAATACGGCTTCCTTTATCGAGATTTTATTATGCATAACGTCATCATTTTTATAATGCCAAAAGTACTTGAGAGATCTGGCCAGCGTGCAACACTACGGCGAGTTTATTTGTACAATTTCGTCGTAAAACGAGCAAACACCGGAGCCGGTCGTATATTTATTTTTTAACGAGTGAATATATTTTATTCTGTGGTCGTTTTACATAATGGTGGTGCCCTTAGGTGATCTTAATGCGTCCGTCTGGTAGGCAGTGAGACGTCACCGAGGAAGGAGGCGACAGTA
Source organism: Mesoligia furuncula (assembly GCA_916614155.1). Taxonomy (NCBI): domain Eukaryota; kingdom Metazoa; phylum Arthropoda; class Insecta; order Lepidoptera; family Noctuidae; genus Mesoligia; species Mesoligia furuncula. The sequence goes on along the minus strand of OU744811.1, from coordinate 11,484,168 downwards.
ACGAACTGCGGTGACCGTTTAAGGAGAACACATTATGTTGCCTTTTGACATCATTAAGGCGATTCTCGAGCCGGTCGCAGCCAACCCTCTGAGGATATGGAACGACTTTGCTTATTGTTTTGGTAAAATAAAACTTCCTTGTAGGCACCATGTTGGCATAATGTGACGTGTGCCTAAGAGGCTCTATTTACATGCACACGTGAAGTGAAATGTACTTCAGATGGAAGATATAATGACGTTTAGTGTGAGGAAGGAAATATATCTACTCTGAATACAAAGTTGCAGAAACGTACTACATCAGCTGTGCGACGAAGACTGATGAATTGAAGAGGGATGTTCCTATTTGCATTGGTTACATCTATATCCTCACGTGAAACGTATTACTTACTCGATATGGTCAGAACCAGAGCGAAACCCCCAGGCAAAAACGAAAGTTTAAAACTAGTCATTCATCCGCATAAAGTTTCTTTAAAGTGCAGAGATGACTCAGTGCATTTGCCTACTATGCAAGTGCCGCAATAGTCCAGATAGTTGAGCCATCCTCGCCAATTACAATATAATTAACTGGACACGCTTCGTTTTTCCCTCAAGGAATGCCGTCCACACGGAATCTAAAGCCTCGATGGAAACGGAGTGAAGATTATCTTCCAGTCTTTAAGTTATCTAGGTTTTAAATGCTTGGAAACTACACATCAATTCCCTATTAGCAACATGACAAGAAAATTAGCTGAACCTGCATCATATAGCGTTTTTATGTAATTTGTTATTAGGTATGTGAGCATGTACAGTGTCGCAAATCGGTGATGCGTTTAAAGCATTTGGAGCGAGTAACTGGTATTTAATAACTTGCTTACTTTTCCTTTTTAGCTAAGAGCAATTTTTTGTTGTATATGATTATGAGCCAAGGTTTTAAGTTGAGCGAGAACTGAAAATTCTTAAGTGCATTCAATGTTGATGAGAAATGTGCAGTTCAGGGAACTGTACATAGTTTTATGGTTTTGCCATAATTGATAATTGCGTGTTTTTTATTAAGCCATAACTGAAGTAGAACATGTAAAGTTGTTAAATAAGCGAGTAACTTAAATAAAACTTAACTTAACTTAGATCGCTTTTCTCAATTTTCCATTGCGGAAGTAAAAATAATAAAATAAGTCAATCATGCACTTGACAAAACCAATAAAAGTGCTACTTAAATTCGTTTTAGTTTACGAACTTACGAACTAATAGCTTCTCAATTCTAATGTTGGATTTATAGGCCATTATGAGCTGCCTCCGGACCAACTGAGAGCGTTTACTTGTACCATTTAAATACAAGATTGATGATCTGAAATTGCCGAGTGACAGGAGTAAGGTAATGATGTCTTTGATAGTCAACTTGATGACCCATCCATTATAAATTTACATAGTAATCATGTTTAAACTACGGCAATAAGTGGTTTTGTAAAAAACTGTGCCTCGTTTAGAACGTTGCCTGAGAAAGTCGAGTGTTGGCAAGATTTATTATTGTAATTTTCTTCTAGATTTATTTTTTTGCTTGGTTATTGCGAATCGGCGTGCATATTTTTTTTATTGATTATAAAGGTAAATTGTGTGACTTGGTCGGTGATTGAATATTATTTTTATAACAGTTTCAGCAGAATATTTTTTAATGGTTGCGATGGAATTCTCGCAATGCGGATTGGTTGGCTACAACCCAGGACTTCTTTTTGTTTGGCTGGTGACCTGACTTACCTGGTTTTGTAAAAAACTTATTTTAGGCACCAGTCTTCCACAAATTATTTATACAATTGTATGTGTAGACATAACTTTAAGCTGTAATTTGTGGTAAGAAAATAAGTCTATTCGATTCTGTTTGAAGTTTGGAGACATACCATAACATCACGCCTGCATTCCCTGGAGGGTAAAGCAGAGAGGTAACCTACCTATAGTCCACCCACATTTCGCCAGTTATGTTCTAATCCCATCTAATAGAGGGTGAGCCTATTGTCGTCAACCGGGCACAAATTCAGACTCCGGGGGTTGCTACTGAGAAATTCCGGATGGAAAAACTCAATAAAACTTTGCCCGACCCGGGAATCGAACTCAGGACAATATCACAGCTCAGCAGTAACGCCTGCGACCAACAAGCAGTCCCTAAGTTTTCAGACCATTTTATAATTTCCCTTCTATTTTACACAACTATATTGATATGTAAGGATAAAGGATTGGCTACACTGGCTCAAGACAGAGAGGAGTGGAAAGAACAAATGGAGGCCTTTGCCCTGCAGTTAGCACTAAAAATAATAATTGAAATCTCTTTTCTAATACTGCTGATATTTATTCCAGCTAGAAGGCACTGTAGATAATGGTTTAATGGCAGATTGGCTCAACGGTGTTAATTTGAACTTTCGACCTTTTGACCGCGTCTTTAGCGGAGCTAACTATTACGACAACTAATTGACAAAATGAGTAAATTACAAAGCTGTCAATCTACTCCGTACGTTAATATTTCAATTTATAAACAAATCGGGGTACTAAATACAATTACACAAAATTAAACGCACATTCCTAGCACACGGAGGAAATCATAAAATTTGTCCAGCCTTAAAAGTCCAATTAACTTTACTTAAGTTTACAATAATCGAATACAAAACGAGTCAAAGTAAATCAGAGCGAGTCGTTAATTTGTTGAATAGTTTGTGCCGTTTGGTGTAATTAGTGAAAAGTCTGATAGTCTGCGCGCTGTTGATCTGCGATCTGCGCGTGATTTGAAAGGAAGTTTTTGACAGTTGGCTGCGATCTGCGCTTGATTTGAAAGGAAGTTTTTGACAGTTGTGGTTGCGAAGCCGCTAAGCTATGCCAGACTTCGTCAGTTTGTTTAATTTTTCTTCAGTATTTATGATAGTATTACGACGTCGTGTCGTGACTATATCTAGCTGAAAAATACAACAAAATTGAGTTTTTTGCCCGAAAAATCTAGATCAGGTCAAACAATATTTCAAGTGACATTCTAATCCAACAGTACAAAGCCCTGCCGGTCCATTTTGTAAAAATTTCACTGTGAACACTTAGGTTAAGTGAGTTTGTTTTTGCTAGGAATTGACACTATTGACAGCTCACTCCACGCTCACTTCACGTAAATCTTTAAGGGGCTTACATGACCTAAAGCGCGGTCACTGTCGGACTGCACAGAAAAGAAAGAGTAGTGCGATGACACAACGCTGGTAATTTATTGCAAAATATGAAGCAATTATTTAATTACAAAAAATCTATTGTTTGGACTATAAAATTGAAACACTAATATTTTAGTATGTTCCTTGTAGAATAATCTGACAAAAAATCAGAATGATTGTATATCAATTAGTATGCTTTTTATTGTAAAAATAAAGTTTTTAGAGGTATCTTCATGATTTTTTTCTATCGTATCAAATTAGTTGTATTATGTCTTCAACACACTATCTACCTAGCATATAACAACAACAGCCCCAACAGCCTCGTGGCTACTGTAGCCGGCAGGGTGGATGGCCAAATAATAGGTCACTGGATGGCGGCGCACAGACCGTCATTCAGATATAAGGTAAGGTAGGTTTTTATTTTTTAGGTTTTTGTTTTGTAGGTTAAAATTAGATTAGTTTTTATTTGTTATTTTTTCTTGTTATTTTATATTTAACGTGTTTTATGTATACCTTCTATGGATCAATGGTCTGAAAATAAAGATTTATTATTATTATTATATATCCTGTAGAATATCATATATTTTCTGATTTTGTTTACTGTAGGCGATCATATACTTTTACTGTTTCTAAAACTAGCGTTTTTTGCGTTTAGGTCCTGTAAGTCCCTTAAACTAATAATAAACCTGAAGAGTTTGTTTGAACGCTTTAATCTCTGGAACTACTGGTCGGATTTAAAAAAAAACTTTTTGTATTTGATAGCCCAATTAATGAGGAAGGTTTGAGGTTATTTAACATCACGCTATGACCCTCAGGAGCCGAGCAAAAACAAAAAAGTCAGAACGAAAACGAAGTAATAGTACGGACAGACTATGCGCTGTGACGGGGTGGTTCGGGGGAACAAGAAATTTCATGCGGACGACGTCGCAGGCAGAAGCTAGTACTTTAATAAAAAACCCAAATCATCATCTGCCTAGCCTTTTCCCAACTATGTTGGGGTCGGCTTCCAGTCTAACCGGATGCAGCTGAGTATCAGTACCTATTATTACATAGGGCGCTTGCCTGTCTGACCTCTACAACCCGGTTACTGGGTAATACGATATCCCTTGGTAAGACTGGTTGTCAGACTTTCGGACTTCGAACTACCCGTAACGACTGTCAAAGATCCACGAATGACAGCCGGGACCAACGGCTTAACGTGCTTTCCGAGGCACGGACGGGTCTCGGTATGTAAAGATGATCACCCATCCACAGACCAACCGCGGCAAGCGTAGCTTAACCTGATCGATCGAACTCATCATAATCATCACCATTTCAGCCGAAATACGTCCACTGCTGGACACAGGCCTCCCCCAAAAGGGGGGGTTTGCCATAATCGCCACGCTTGGCAGGCGGGTTGGCGATCGCAGTATGGTATGGTGGTGGAATGCATAGAGAACGCTGCTGCCCATTCTCCGGTACGCCCCTTTGTCGCCTTTTACGACACCCGCGGGAAGTATGGGGTGGTGCTATTCTTTAAGTCCACACAGACATCGATCGACCTGTGCAGCTGTTATTATTTAGCCACGGGCCCCTCTCATATAAAAAAACCCAAACCAAACGCTACTTATTCATTAATGACCAAACAAAAATGTGAATAGCTCACTGTTTCCGCTAATGTCTGGCTCCAGGCTCCATTGATGAAATGATTACAGCTAATTGGTTGTCTCTGATGTGAAAGTTAATTACTGCCATGTACTGGACGTTATGTTCGAGCTGCTAAGTGATTTTATTTTATTGTTTCATTAAGGGGCTTACGAATATTGTAGATGGAACATTTTACTGAAAGAAGACATTATTTTAATTAAAAAAAAAAACAATATAAACTGCATTCATAGATTTTTAAATAATTACATGGTTGAACCGGGAATCGAACCCGCTACACGAGAACCTGAACACAAAAAACGCAAGTTTTAGATACAATAAAAGTATATGATTGACTACAGTAAACAAAATCAGAAATATGTATGATATTCTTCAGCATATATGCTAGGTAGATAGTGTGTTGAAAACATAATATAACTAATTTGATACGAAAGAAAAAAATCATGAAGATAACTCTAAAAACTTTCTTTTTCAACAAAAACCATACTAATATACATACAATCATTCTGATTTTTGTCTGATTACTCTACAAGCAACATACTAAAATACTAGAGTTTTATTTTTTTTGTCCAAACAATAGATTTTTTGTAATTAAATAATTGCTTCATATTTTGCAATAAATTACCAGCGTTGTGTCATCGCACTTCTCTTTCTTTTCTATGCAGTCGACAGTGACAGCGCTTTAGGTCATGTAAGCCCCTTAAGAATTTACGATTATTGATTGAAGAGTTATGAAAGTTTTTTGACAGGAGCTGCTGGGCTTTGCGTAGCTGTAAATGAGTTTAATAATGATCTCTTTTTGTTTTATTTGTGTATGATGTTTTGATGTCTATGTTGTGTAAGGTCAGAAACAGAATAGAATATTGTGACTTGAAATATGAGCATGTGTAGCCTGGTGAAGATGCTTAGTCAATAAGGAGGCTGAGTTATTTCTATACATAAGTAGTATGTAGTACCTTAATTAAAGTTAAATTGTTGATAAGGTACAGTTAGCAACAAAACTCGATTAACACTTCAGTTTTTTTAATCTCAGTTATTGAGCAAAATATTAACACTTAAATTGTTTTTAATCTCATTTATTGAGCAAAAAAATATTTGTTCAAAATTGCAGTAGAAGTACAATGCAATTTTGAGCAAATGTTTTGCTCAATAACTGAGATTAAAAAAAATGAAGTGTTAATCGACTTTTGTTTCTGATCGTACGATGTGGTTGGCATATCCGTATGGATAAAACCCTCTTTTCATAATAAAGAATTACTTAAAAAATACGAGCATGATTTGGCGTTTCATTGAGTTTTCGATGTGGGCAAGACAAGACAAATAGTCACAGTGAAATATCGGATCGTATCCAACGATGACGAGGAGCAGTAGTGGCTCAGTGGTAACGGCCCTGGACCCTGACCTCGGAGTAGGTCGTGGGTTCGAACCCAGGCAGGCGTTTTATTTCGTGTAAATAATTTGATCACCACTGCTCTCAAAACGGTGAAGGAAAACTTCGTGAGAAAACCGAAATGAAATAGAACCCAAAATTGAATTTTTGGTTCTACAAAAAATTCAAAGACATGGGTGACATCTAAAAACGTATACTAGACCCGCGAGGAAGGTGACAGCCTACTCCCTCTCGAAGAGAGAAGGACCTCTGGGGGTGATTAAATGCATCCAAATATGATTTATATTTCGCGTCTAAGATCATCTTCACATCTTCTAACTCCTAAAAACTAGCACCTAAAAACAGAATGTCCTAACAAAATAATTTCGTAACAACTTGCCTAAATAAATGACACGACCTAGCTCCAATTCTTAAACCAACTCTCTACCATAAAAATGAACTTAATCACTTCTAACCAACTGCTACATATTTGCTTAACGCAATAATTAGAATACCACGCAAGTATTAATCAAAGAGAAAATAAACAAAACACAATCGAAAGAATTCCATCCTTTTTGCTCTCACTAATGGCTCTACGGTATCATTGCACTGCGCCATTCAATCTTTGTAACTCATCTGCTACTAAAACGTCACTTATGCCTGAAACAACACCCATTGAAAGATATACTCTATTGTAAACAGATATGGTTGGTTTTCTAGTGTAATTTAAAAGGAGATGTTACGTTACGTTGCGCGGGTGCAACGCGTGCCTAGCTCGTGCCAATTTGTGAATAGCGCCGGACGCTCCGGGCAGCTTTCTTTCCTTCATTGCTAAACTTGTTAGTTGAATATCACTGCTATGTTAAATAGGGCTCATTTGATCACTATAACTATCGATATCGATAAACTGAAACTACACACGAATATGTTAATAAACTGGTACGGTGTTAGCGAAAATATATTCATAATAATGTTTATTACAGTCGAATGAGGTATTATTCGTCGTAAAATTGTAATTTACGTCTATCAACGGTCATAATACAGTGAATTGAATACGTCTGTTATTTGACATACGCATATCTAAATAATTCATGTTGTTTACTAGTTCTAGAACTAGATATTTATTATATACTTGTATGCTGTACACATTACGCAGTATTACCGTGTACTGATTTCCTCAGCTATTCTTCCGAGTGGCTGCTTTCTTCATAGGCCTGGAATTTCGACTGAAAGAAAGGAAGAAAATTATTTGACACACAAAAAACTTGCACACCGACATGTTTGACAGGTTAAGCTTGTCCAATTTATTGTATTGCAACCGCTCTGCCAAAAGTATTTTTCCTCGTCGCTTGGTGTTAAGTTTTCGTAATGGACAGAAACCATGTACGAGGTTATTACTTCTAGCTCCTCTTAATCAGAAACCAATTTTCGATACACAGACACTTATTGACACTACTACGACTGCTACTGCATCATCCTACTTCTTGGCAAAGGCCCCACCATCAACACCATCCGCTGCACAAGCCTCCCCTTTTCAACACCATTCTTTCTCGTTTTATACCAGTCTAGTCCAAGTCTCCCCATTAATCCGTTCCAGCGCTAATGTACAGCTGACAGCCGCACATCAATCGATAAATCACGAGCGCATCACTACGGTGATCACGTGACGGCCCGGGCCCGCGGCTCCTACACCCGTCCCTGCCTACTGGCCGGCTCATTAGAATGATTGATGCTGTGTTTGAATGCATAAATATGTACCTACGGAGCGAACAGCATTACCAGTCACGAGGCACGCGTGTACAATGCACTTGCGGGTGGTACTAACACTTAGCACTAGCATGGATTTTCCTGGAAAATGGTGGTTTCTGGGTTGTTGTTTGTGGTTGTAAAATGATTTGGTAATGGAATTGTTGAGTTGGCATTTTTAGTTGGCCTTGGGTGTCCTAACCCAGCTGTAAGGAAAGGTTGATAGTCATGAACCTACAAAATTAATATCTATCTATCTATCTATCTAATCGCAGCCCTTTGCGATGGTCGGACCAGATAAGCTCTTCTCTTGACACGAAATTTCATGATACGCTTCACCTGGCCAAGGATAGACAGAGATGGAGAAACATCGTCATGGAAAAGATGTTTTCAAGGGAGGATCACGACCCTCAGTAATGAGGAATACGACTTGAGAAGGAGGATCTTTCGGGAATGAATTCAGCTAACAAAGATGCACATACAACGTTATTTTTAGTTTATGGGAAACCTGAACATAGTTTTTTCAGAATAAGTATCTGAATAGATTCCAATAATGTTTACCCCATGTTATATTTAGTACCAAAAATATTTAAAAAACGGTTAAAAGTTGGACACCGAGCGACACTAAGTAGGTTATCCAATCTCCGCGCCGAATGGCTTGGTACCTAGGTACTGTTATCAATGAGTGTAAGACGGCACGGCGCGAGCGGCGTGGGTGAGCATGTTTTTGTACGGACAAACAGGTTAACAACTTAACAAGTTTATAACTTTGTGATTTTTCATGATACAGTCTTGAAATTTTGTGCATAGATTCTTTAGATAAAAATACTTGACACGTGTTACGGGTTTCGCATAATTATACTAAAAATAATGTTGTATTTATTGACAATGTTTAAACATTTCATAGAAGTATGTTCTCCAAGATTTTGGTAATTCCAACTGACTCTCAACTGAGTTATTTTTAAGTCCTATATAATAGGGGGGGCGAGCCTATTGCCAATAACTGGGCACAAATCCGGACTACGGGCAGCTCTACCTAGATATTGATGATGGAAAAACCCAATATGATTTTGCCCGACCCGGGAATCGTACCCAGGACCTGCTCAGCAGTAGCGATTGCAACCCCTTGACTCAGGCAGTCCGGAATATTTTTCTATTTGTTCAAATACCTCATACTTCTTACGACACGGAAAAAGATTCTAATTGCCAACTATAAAATAAAACTATCTATAAATGGGAATAAAAGGAAGATATTGTTTGTTAGTTTATTGCCGTGTTACTCATAAACATATATCAGTTTCTTAATCGTTGTTTCTACACATATTTCATTCATCCATGTTTGGTAAATGGAAAAATATCGACAGTAATTAAATGTGATCTGTATACTAAAGAGACGTTAGCAATTAATTATAACTAATTAATGACTTTATTATAATCAACCCGCACGTTAGATGACGACAATTTTTTCCATCATATTTTTTTTTACAGCTTCTCCTTTTTTGTTCTCATTAAATTTTATTAATCTTTGTGGTAAATATATAAAAAAGGGATTCGTGGCTAAGTGATAACAGCCGCATGCGTGGATCGATCAGGTTGAACTGCGCTTGACGGGGTGTTTTCATGGATGGGTGACCATTTTTACATACCAAGACGAGGGGTTGTGTCTCGGAAAGCGTGTAAAGCCTTTGGTCCCAACTGTCATTCGAAAATCAGAAGTCAGAAGACCGAAAGTCTGTCAACCGGTCTTGCCAAGTTGTATTGTGTTATCCTGTAACTGGGTTGAGGAGATCTGATAGGCAGTCGCTCCCTGTGAAGTACCGGTTTTGCAGCTGCATCCGGTTAGACTGGAAGCAGACCCTTGGGTAAAGGCTAGGCAGATTTCTAATACTTATCAAGTATCAATAATCGACTAAATATCTACATTAAAATATTTATTATTCTATCACTATTTGAAAAAAAAAAACATGTTCTTCCGTCCACCCTATGATTAGTTTAACAGATCATACCATAATTAACAGTGGCATCAATCCATCAACTTAGGCCAAAGCTGTCCACTCTTGGACACAGGTCTGTCCGAACTTACTTCACAACACGCCACCCAAAGTTGTGTTCGAAACTGACATCTTAACAAATAATTATAACCGATAGTCGTGTATGATAACATATAAAATTAAGAGATGTGTGCCGCTCGTGACCCGTCGCCTTTCTTCTGTGAGCGAACTCCTGCGCAGTCATTTGTTTATGGGCACAGTAGTGACGCTTATGGAGAGGTTACCTAATAGTCGGCGTGTATGTTGTGTGGTTCCATGCAGTCTGGTGAACGATGTTTGATGGGTTAGATATAGTTTGTTATGTGTATAGGTAGCCTAACATGAAATACCGAATTAAGATTGACCGTTTTACTTGTGATTCTTATTATCATTTCTAATATAAAGGATCTTATTATGCAATGCTAAATAGGTAGGCGAAAAGGGAGGTTTGGTTTTTTAGAACTGAAAAGTATTTCGATCCAGTTTAGTCTTCTTCCTTACTAAGCTCATTTACGAATAAATTATTAATATCTGATAAATGCTTTACTTATTTGTAAGTCAGCTTAACTACCACACTACATTAAGAACAAGGCAATTCGTTGCAAAAGGAAAAGGTGATTCCATTGCTTACAATCAAATGAAATATAAAGACTTCCAAACCTTAATCTCTGTTCCATTTCACGCCAAACAATTGTGCCATCAACAAAAGGAACCATCTCATCAATCAGGAACTGAACCTCACCCTCTTCACATGAAAGAGCCGCCCGTGTAATATCAATGAATCTATCATTTTTTTCGAACCAAATTACGACTTTAAGCGTCCAACGGTCCATATGAAATTGATTCCATATATTTATGATACATTTATTACTCCGATATAAATCTTGGAGCAAAAACGGCTGAACTCGCCTTGCGACATCAAAATCGCAAGTCGTCATATGAATAATACATAGATATGATGTATTATCATGTTGGCAGTGTTGCCAGTGTATTGGTAATGCATTGGGCTCGGTTATAGCTCGCCTAAAGGCTTCAAATTCATTCGTGTGCATTACGCAGTGGCTGCTGATATATATAATTCTAGATTGATGGTAATTGAGGCGAGGTGTGATAAGTTTTAGCAATTAATTTTGTTGATAAGAGCATTTTATCAATTAGATTAGCATAACAAGTTTTTTTATACACCTCAGGAGTGCTCTGTATCACTATCCTGACATTTTGGTGAGAACTTGTTTAATCCCTTTATATCATAATCAGCCTATAATATTCCATTGCTTGACCACAGGCCTCCTTCGGTGAGAGGGAGTGGGCCGTAATCCACCAGGCGGGCTTAGTGCGAGTTGGTACACTGATGATCGGATGATGTCACATGGCTTCGTATTTTTGGTCCTAGGACATGCCGGCTTCCTTAGTTGCTTTACATATCGAAATGAAATGATATTGTTTCTTCTGTAAATAGGATATCGGAATCACTTTTACGCGTCATATTATAAAAAAAATTAACTAGGTGGAGTCGACATTTACTATCTGCCGAGTCTTCGGTCAGCTGGACCCGGTCGCTTCTGGACCCTCGGGTCCAGTTGACCACATCATTTATTTTCTGTATTTTTATTAGTTAACTGGACCCACATTCAAACTTAGAAGAACATCGATTGTTTAAAGCTACCCGTGGATACAGTCGAAACAAAAGACACAAATACAAGTGCACGAATATGGTGAAGAATCTACCTATCTTTAGAAACGTACAGAAAAGAACTCAAGGATCAAGTCTCGTTTATAGTCCAGACATAATCTTGGTCAGATAATGTGAGGACAATGTAGATTAGTGCCTGAAATGGTCTTTTGAGGAAAGAACCACAGAGATTTGACTGGACGTCAGAGCAAACATTTGTCAGTAACCGTGCAGCTCACCTCATACTATGCTTGTAATTTAATATATTATAATAATTATTATATTTGGGTCATCCCAGTTGGTACGACACACCTCATCATCTGCCTAGCCTTTTCCATGTTGGGGTTGGCTTCCAGTCTAACCTGATTCAGCTAAATACCAGTATTTTACATGGAGCGACTGCCTATCTGACCTCCACAACCCAGTTGGGGTAATACGATACTCCTTAGTATGACTGGTTGTCAGAGTTTCGGGCTTCTGACTACCCGTAACGACTGTCAAAGATCCACGAATGACAGCCGGGCCCAACGGCTTAACGTGCTTTCCCATCCACACACCAACCCCGGCAAGCGTAGTTTAACCTGATCGATCGATCTGTGCGGCTCTTATTATTTAGCCACGGGCCTCTCGGTACGACACACCTAAATATTTAAATAATCTGCGGTTGTTTCCCTGAAACTAATGCTTCCTCTCTGTTTAGGCTATAATCCACCAAACGGGTTGGTGTACGTCTCCTGCCAAAAAATTTGATTCTAGGACATGCCCGTTTCAATATTTTTCTATCACCGTTTCATTGCAAAGTTACATTTAACTTCACACAATAACACAAATACGTTAATTGTTTCTTACAAAACGTACCGATACATTCCATTTTGTTTTGTAACTAGTTTATTTGTGGCAAATTACTTTCCCATCAGTGCGGGGCTCACAATGGTGAATAGAAACCAATCAGTGTGGTTGCACAGATCGCTTCTTTTGTAACCGCAAGTCCGTATGAAATCACACTTAGATACTATGTATAGACGCCAGCACATCAAGCTACGCGAAACTGTCAAATTTTCTCAATCAACTTTGAACCTTATGCTTTAGTAATAAAGTTGAAAATCTATTAAACAAATTTGACAGATTGTAGTAGCTTGATGTGCTGGCGTATGTACTATTGAATACACAGGTAGGTCAGCGGTAGATGTTGGAATTTACGTTGAATCAATATTATTTATGTGAGTCAGATAGATTACTTGAAAATGGTTATTTTTTATTTTCTAAGACACAAGCATATTAATAATAAATAATAAAAGTTTATTAGAAACAATTTAACTTTAACTTAATAAAACACATGAAGATAACTGCAAAAGTAAAATACTGAGGCGCGGCTGTCAATGCCCAACACAAAATATATGAAAGACATTTGTTGAAGTCTTTATATAATAACATGCATGTTTTGGTTAGGCAAAACCACCTCTTGAGTCCTTCTAAACTAATTTTGTAGATAAATTCATTTAAATTGTGTTTCAATTTTAATTTAATTTATTGGAAAATGTGGCTTAAGAAAATTAAAATGTTGAAATTTATTGACCACGTCAAATTTTTAGGTACCTACTTAGGAGGCTTATTTGATGTCATCTAGGTATTGATTTAAGTGTAAACCTCAGCCGTAACTCTGAATTAAACTTAGTACGAAATGTCATTACCAATTCATAGATCCGTCTCTATAATATTTTAAGAATTACGTATGCCATTGCGTCGGTTACAGCACGACAAATTATCTGTACGGCGGACACCTAACACGACCAGTTAATATATTACTCTCTCATAATTCTAATCCTCGACACTTGAGGGTGCTCTACTTAAAGGGTCATTGATTTTATTCTGCATGCGATATTGTTGCTTGACAGCTACATCTAGACCTATTATGCCGCAGTAAGCGAGAAGGACGAATATAGGCCAAAAATGTAAAGGAAAATAAACCTTATTAAACAAAAAAAGCCCAACTATTTAGGCTCATTTTTCTCCATTCCCTTTCTTCAGATGCGCCCCTTTTATTACGGCAGTATTGTGTGAATAATAGTAACAATATAGTTTTGCCAGAAGTCCGATTTAGAACATTTTGATTATTAACCGTATCGGTCGGCTTTTTGTCATAGTTAAACCAGTTAAGTCCAAATATTTTCCTTGTTTTGTAATTTTCTAGAGCGTGAATTTCGTTTGAGAATCAACTATTATAGAATTAGTTAGACCATTATATGAAAGTGTGAATTAAATTTTTTTTTTATTTTTTTATTTTTTTTTATTTTTTCTTATTTTTTTTTTTTACTTTTTTTTTTTTTTTATTTGTAATAATCGTATAGACTCGAAACGAATGTCAAGTGGTAATCCTGAAGACCGATTCCCGTAATTAAAAACTTTCAACTTAACTTTTTTAACTTTCTTTCTTTTTTTTTAGTCGTAAACTCATCTCAGCGACAATTAATGTCAAAGAATTGTCAAAATGTAGGGAAATTTGAAGTATTTTTGACAGATAGGAACCAGACTATGAACGCTCTTTTAATTTACGGGAATTGCCCCCTGAGGTTCTAAATCGGAAGAACCTCTTCCCTAACAAACTACTTGCATGGGACTAAGTGCGAATGGGACCAAGTGCGAATGGGACCAAGTGCGAATGGGACGAAGTGCGAATGGGACCAAGTGCGAATGGGACCAAGTGCGAATGGGACCAACTGTGAACGCGGGACGAAGTGCGAATAACCCGTTTTAAAAAGTAATGAATAAAAAATAAAAAGCAATGATTTGTTAAACAATGCACGTTTGAATTTAGTTCCCTGTTCCACCACCTGTCAGGCTGTACTAGGCACTGATATTCCGACAAGGAATTTCCATTGGAATTCGATACCCGATCGTCATTTATTTTCTGCGAATTCTCACGCAGCGGGGAGTTTTGATATTCGAATATCGAAACAAGCCCTATAATTGTTTATTTATGAGTTCGTATCGAGAATGTATCGATATTCTAGATCCAGATTTAGCACATACTAGAGTATGAGAAGATTTTTTTCAACCACGCCGTTTTATGAGCTACCAAGTATGATTGTAATGTGTAATATTTTAATTGTGTTCTTTGAGTCCAACAGTAACATTGTAGCAAATATGCAGGCGTATTGACAGTTTTTTATTGGTATGTATAATTGATAAATGTACCTTGAATTAAAATATAGATTTGAACATGGTTGCAGCTGTAATTATAAAATATTTCTTTTTATAACGTTAACTCCGTCGGAAGTAGCACCGTTGTTTCGATGACACAGATGGTACAGTTTTCTTATAGTTTTGTTTTTATTATTATTTTTTCACGTTATTTGGTATCTCGTGCGCCTCTGCTAATAATGTGAAGTACTTGCTGACTGTACCTTTTTTACGTCACGATAAAACGTGATTAGACCATTCCATTACACCGGTCTTTAGACTCATGTCCCCAAAATTTAATTCAATACCCGGAAAAAACGTTCAGTCGGCCCGCATCGGGTGCGTATGCGCACGGTGCTCTCGTTTTATTTGCGACGCTAACAAGTTTTTTGCGCAAAGAAAAACGTTGGTACTCATCTCGGGAGCGAGAAAGTTAACCACTCGTGCACGACGTGAATGTAGAATAATTTCAGTACCTATCTGTAATAGTTTTTGGTAAATCGCGTCTTGCTTGTTTAATTTAAGGTGGATGACAATAATTTCAACATAAGACGACTTAGAAGTAAATAGTATTTCATATAAAATTATGCGAAATATATAAGAAGTGGAGCTACCTGCTCCACTTCTCATCTTGATACCATGTCCAAGATCTCTGGGTACACTACATAAATACGAAAAACTTTATTCCGACAGTCACAAATACGAATTTTTAAATACCGATTGAATTCAACTCCGATTTATCATTCATCCTATTTTTATAATTCCGAAATTTCAATATTCCTAACGTTTATAAGTACTATTCTCAAAATACCGAGTTCCAATAGATCGAATAACAAAAAGTCCGAATTAATGTAAATTCGAAACATCAAAAATACGAATTCCGATTACTTAGAATTCCGAATTAATTATAATTCCGAAATAAAAACGCCTTGTAAAACTGAATAGCAAGACAAATAATACGAGTAGAATACGGAATATCGAAGGACAAAATATCGATAAATGCTAATACGATGCTACAACATTGCGATGCACGTAACTGCGAAAGACCCGTTTCTGCGACGCCACTACACTTCCATGCACGTTACCGCGATAGATCTTCACTGCGACACTACTAGACTTCGATGCACGGTAAAGGTATTTATATTGTCATTCGCTCGCTCTTGCATCCTAGTATCGACGGAGCCCCGCTTCGCGGGGCCCCTATTTCTGTGTAAAGGGTTTAAAGTAACATGCATGCAGCAAGCATGCAGCATTGAAGCAAACACGCAGCATGCTGCATGCCAGCAAGCATGCAGCATGGAAGCAAACACGCAGCATGCAGCATGCAAGCAAGCATGTAGCAAGCATGCAGCATGCAGCATGGAAGCAAACACGCAGCATGCAGCATGCAAGCAAGCATGCAGCATGCAAGATAGCATGCAACAAGCATGCAGCATGGAAGCAAACACGCAGCATGCAAGCAAGCATGCAAGCAAGCATGCAACAAGCATGCCGCATGCAAGCAAGCATGCAACATGCAGCAGGCATGGTTTCTGTCACGGCTCCGGCGCTGCGGTTCTCCGGCGGCCCCACGCGTGCTAATCGTCGCAGACGGCTTTCGCTCACCACCACGGCTTCGGCTTGCTGGCCGGCTTCGCCGGCCAACCTCAACCGCGGCGGCTCGCTCACAGCCTCCTGCTCCTCAGCCCGCGGGCCGCCTCGCCCCTACGCGCCTACGCGATTTTAAATTAAACTCTAGGGGTAGGGCAGACAAGACTGCGTGGAGTCGGATTTACAGCGATTCGTTTCTGTCACTAAAACCTAATTTTTAGCAAATGTTTTAGAGCTAACAATTTTATTATAAATCAACATTCGGAATAATACACATTATATAATACAATACATAGACATATGACTTTATTTCATGCAAAATTAGGAGATTCAATTATTATAGTACTCGATATTATGACAGAATAGATTTAGAAGTAAAGATAATTATGTAAAAAAAAATTTAGAATTTTTGAACATTATGGTTACTGAAGTTTATAGTAAACGTGTTATGGATAATGACTTTCGGACCAACAATTTTAGGAGAAGAAAGGGAGTACCAATTTTAACAGGTTATTCGGAAAATTGAAAATCGGAATGACGTTTTTCGGACCGAGAACCCATCGAGCATTTGATTCTTCGAACATATGAAAATCGGAAAACAAGCAAATCGCATTTATGACTTTCGGAAACATAAATTTCGTGATTTTTAATAATAGAGATTATAATTCTTAGGTATTATGAAATTCGGACTTTTGAAAATCGGAACATCGAAATTCGGAATAAAATATTTCGGAATATTTGGGTGTTCCCAAGATCTCTACATGTGCACAACTGCAGCCAACGCCGACAATGTCTTAGCACATTGCGTTGAAATCTTACTGAACAATTATTAACACAACATCCTTCTGGAGTAAACGCTGTACCGTTGTGAAGATTCCATGTTCATTAAAACCCTTCAATTACACACAGGAAAACAGAAAAATATCAATTTCATGAAATTCGAAAGAAACGGAATAAATAAATGAATGAAATGTTGTTGGACACTTCTTGACACTTGTCTTTCTGACAGTGTCAGATAGTGCTGCGGCTTGATTAAATACTATGTAACTTATTACTCTAAATAAAGGCTCGAGTCCATCTTCTCTCGATGTGCCACTTGATGTAGTCTCGATTAGAGTAGAGCATTTAAATATTCAAACCAGGCTGAGAATCATCATCGAAAGATAAGCTTTGTCTGTAGCAAAACAGCATTTCGTGTGATTCAAGTCGTAGAAAACCATACCGTGAAAATAACCCAGTTGAATTCGTTCTCTATGATTTTCATAACTTAAAATAAGGGCATCAGCTTTTTTGGAATAAAAAAAATAAGTAAGAAAAAATGTTTATTCACAGAAATTTTCTAACAAGACCTCTGCCAAACTGCAAAGCAGTTTTTTGGCAGACGTAGCTCCTTTTTTACATTTATACATCATTTATAATTTACACTTACTAAACCCTCACACACTCACTGACATACTTTCTCACTCAATTAATTTATAACATCATGTATCTGCAATTTAAGAAATGTATTGAAAATGTAGTCCAACATGTTTGCCCCAATCATTTAAAATCAAATCTCCGCTAAAATTTTGCTGTGTATAGGCTATTGTACGCAAAATATGTCTCATTACCGTTACCGAAACTTATGAACAAAAACTCAACACCAAAAATATTGGCTTGACCACGCTTTTTACCGTCACCTCACCCAGTAGCGACTTGACCAGAATCAGTGAAACCAGTCGCGTACTACCTACCTACCTCGAATGAAAAACTGTATCACGGTAGAAAATAACCTAGCGGGATGGCATAGAGAGTGAAAACAGACCGTGGACAGATGACCAATTTATGTAGACCCCAATCATATGATTAACTTCCTTTGGTGTCTGTTTATGTGGGTGGAAGTCGGGGGGTGAGGTAGACCATGTTGACTGGTCGTTATTGCTGTTTATCATCAGGTCGCTTTTCAATATGTCTATTATTGAGTCGCGAGCCTAGCCTCGGGCGATGCAACGCAAGGGTGTTATTCCATTGGTGCTGTCATAATTTTGTTTACATTGGAATGCTGTATGAATTATTCATAGACGTTTGTGAAATCATTGTGCGTATTTATCTCGTGAAAAATGTTGGAGAATGTGTGATGAATTGCATATATTATGTAGATTGGTGTTTGTTTTATTTTGTTTTGCGAGGGACCTAAACTTTATTAAATAATAAACTGGTGTACTTATTTTTTATTTGACTGTTACGTGTGCGTCGTGTATAGAGTACTTTTAAGTGATGATACGAAACGTAAATCAAGGAGATTTTTATTAACACATTAGGGTCTAATAATAGGGAGATCAAAGATTTTCTATAGATAAGTTAACTTATGTAATTCATAGTTGTGCCTACAGGCTTGTACCTACAAGTTTTGATTAAATTTCATTTTATATCGTTAAGTTGCCATGTCCCGCTGATGAAGAAATGAACGTCGTAACATTAATTAAAATAGACATACATTGAGTGAAAAACTGAGTGGCGCAGACCTCCCAATTTGGTATAAATCACACGTGCAATTAACCGTACCTCGTGTCTGCGCCCGCGCATACGCCACTCCGACATAGGGTTGCCACATAGGCCCTTATACTTTCAGGATATTACTGTTACGTAAGTTTGTAATTTTCGTGTTGCCCAATCCTTACAGAAAGTCCACATAAAAGTGGCCATCACTACCAACATCTTATTTCAGGTAGAGGCACAAATTCAGAACTGATTTTTTTATGAGCGTGGAGTTTTGATGAAAATCAATCTTTAAAAGTCCTACGAACCTTAGTTACTTTATTTAGTAAACTCATAGTAATATCTATGAGTTTACTAATTTTATTTTTAAAACACTGATGCCAACCATTTCCGATTACTGCACAGCAGGTAGGTACAGATGGAAATAAGGATTTGAAAAAGTCAGAGAGATTTTCCGGTAGGTACCTATTTATGAGTTTACTAAATAAAGTACTAAAATTATTTTTTTATTAAAAAACACTGGTGCCAACAAGTTCTGATTACTGCACAGCAGGCAGGTAGGTACGGATGGAAATAAGGACGTGATGAAAAAAGTTAGACAGATTTTCCGATAAATTGGCAACCCTGCTCAAAGTACCCGCGTCTTCCGCGCACCTCATTATTTCGGCATCTGCTCTTGTTTTGCAAGTCGCAACGGCTTTTTTCTTGTTTGGGCCGAACGCATACTTTAACTTACTGTGAACGCTCTTTACTTTACTTTTTTATGTCACTGATGCTAACTTTAGGCAGGCTCATGAAATTGTTACGATTTGGTTTGGCAATCTATTTACAAAAGAATTTCAATAAAAGAAACTGATATAACATAACATATTATCACGCTTTGTTGCCCTGAAGGGTTGGGCAGGGGTGTACCTAATATACTACATCCACATTTCGCTAGTTAATGTTAATGTTATGTTAATGTAATGTTAATGTTCTGGCCTGCTGGCCAGAGTTTGGATTTGTGCCCAGTTTATGGAATAGGCTCGCCCCCTATTTCATAGGACTAAAAATTAACTAGCGAAATGTGGATGTAGTATATTAGGGCACTCACTTACCTGGAATTTCTTAGTAGCAACTAAGAAATTCCAGGTAAGTGAGTGCAAAGATTTTTAATTATTTATTAATTAATAAAATATATAATATTTTGCTTATTTTTACATATAAATGTACATATTATTATTATTATTTTAAATATATAATGTAAATATTATCAATTGAATAAAATATATGTTATTTATATATTTACTCAAAACAAAAGATTGTAGAACACGTTAAAAGTACAGTTTTACAAAATAAGCACCTACTATTTCTACAAACGTGTTGAGCACTGTTCTCCTAGCTAGGTTATGGAAACCTGTGTGTGAGTGTATTTAGATCTTCTGATGACGAGAAATTTATAACTGACTTGTTATATTTTTAGGCAGTGGCAGTCTTCTCCCGTTACCATACCTCAAGCGGATGTCGTGGTGAAAAGATAGCTTAAACGACGTTAAGCCCGTCAAACATAATTTTTTTGTTGTTGTTTACTACGATAAAATCGGAGTATATTATCTTCAATGAGCCAACCAAAGCGTTGACAATTTGCAAGCTAGGCAAATCTATTCATTTGAGGCGGCAATAATTTGCGTATAAATCGAGTTGGTTGCGTAAAACTCGTCCACAATTTACACACTGACTCGCTAGATGCAAAGCAGGGTCGGTTCCACCTGAGAACTTCTTGAAGACTTATGGTTATGTTACAGATTTTAACTAGTGTAGCGGTATCTATAATGCCACATGCGAACAACGCGTCATTCTGACGTCACGCAAAATCCTGCATCTCGCAAGCAGAGTTTACGGCGCAACTAGCATAGATACAACGGCCCGACATGAATCATCGGGCTCGGGTTGTAGGATCCTCCCTTTTCTATAGAGTATGACTTATGAGTGAACTTTACACCCTGTTCCTCATGCCTCTATACTAGAAATTTTCAGAAAATATCAAGTGTTTTATCCCCCTAAAAGTCCACTGTTGTGTGGACAAATGGGCACAAGTCGACTTGATTGCCATCCAGAGACATAAACCAAAATGCCTCTCCATATTACATCATCTTTTTTTATCGTTGTTTGAGGTTCCAGAAAATTGATAGATTTTTTCCTACAATCAAAGTCAAAGCCAAATCTTTATTTCGAATAGGCACATAAAAGGCACTTTTGAACGTCATGAAAAAAATAAATTGATTCTAGTTTACGCCTTAACTTCTTTTTACTGACTTCAAGTGCTTAACCTATTTCTCATGAAATTATAATATTAAAACTTGTTTGACATCCAGGTGCTACATTTTAACTTCCTTCAATCAGCTCAGTGAGGAAATTGCGCTTTAGGAATTATATATAATGGAGCTAAACGGAAAATCTTGTTGCGCCTGCGCTTGTTTATAATATGACGGTGACGACTCGCCCTGTCGTGGGGCATCTAGAACGCGACCCTAGGGTCCCGTATGTATGTATCATTAGTTTTGCCTTATAATATGCAAAACTAAACATTGATTTCAGAAATAATATATACCGTTGTTTATTCTCCTTCTTGCAGTCGACATTTTGGGGAAGACACATTAGATGTTTTTTTTTGTATACAGGGTTATTGGTAACAACTTTTACTATGGGACCAAATCTGAAATCGCGAAAAAAAAATCAGCTATTCCCATTTATGATCGTATAACTCGTCAAAGTGTAGAAAACAGCAGATTTTTTTTCGCGATTTTAGGTTTGGTCCCATAATAAAAGTTGTTCATAACGATGAGTACAATGACCTCTTAAGAGGTTGTTAATGTTTTACCAATAACCCTTTATAGGTCAGTGATTGCAAATGAAAAATAATTTTGGATTTCAAAACATTCTTACATATTACTACTTATAAGGTCTTGTCTAGGTTATGCATGTTCTATTCTGTAGATAGTTTTATTAAACGTAGCTGCAACTGCGAATATCTGCCGTTTTCTGCACATTTCAGAGTAACCCCACCTGACAGAGGACCGGTTGACGGCAGTAAGTACCACGCGTATGCACCGTATAATTTAGTAATACTGGACGACATTATGCACAATAGTGTCGACGCTTATCGTCACCGCTACCGTGCAATTATCGATCCTCGCTGCACTTATTATCGATACACAACGCCATTAAACGAGCTATAAGTTTCTCGATTTGTGGTAACTGCTTTAAAATGATGGATAACATCGTCCATCGCCGAAATGATCCCATAATGGAATTTGTTTAAATTTATTTCGGTAATTACAGAGCTCGGCGCCTCGGGCCATCGTACTTAATTTGTTTATTACGATTTATGAATATAAAATCATTAAATTCGTTGTTGTTATCACGTAATTTGAAAGTGTTACTACTAACGTATAAATGTGTAATTATTGGAGTGAGTACGTACTCTGAATGATGGCGTATACTACTCATCAAGGTTACACCTACTCACTGCAGGGAAAATTAATTGCTTCCAATTAGAAAATAATCCGTTTTCGAGTTATTAATTTAACTATAAAAGTAAAACTTAGTGTGTAAGACAACACATTCCAAAGACATGGTAATTTTTTATTTTAATTTATTTGGGAAATTTTCAATTAACTTATACAGTGTTCTGAACTAATATGAAATTGATGGCCATTTACAAGTTTCCGCTGATAAACACTAAAGCAAAAACGAAAATACATATGACATAAATTAGAAAATAAATAGTGATATTCTTATTAGTGTCGCTGGCACGACAAGTATTTAAATTTTGCTGCACCAAAACTTTGCCACTTCACGGTGTTATCGGTGGCAGCGGAGAGGTTACTTTGGGTGCATGTTTTGGGGCGCAAAGGGATAGGAGGTAGAGCATAGTTTGTAACACAGCTCTACATCCACACCTGATGGCGTTCCGTTGAGGTACGAAGTTCGACTTACACGAAACGAATAGTACACGGTCGACTAACACAAAGTTATAATAGTTTAGACGCAAACAATTACTTTCCGGTGAAGAAGCTTTTCACCAACAGATGCTTAAGCTGAGAATCACTCGACTATGCAGGCTGTCAGGGACATCGATGCACAACCTGTTACCATGGTTACCATGGAACCCCTGCGTTGAAATACTTAGTCAGTTGTTAAAAAAAAAAGGCACTTTTCTATGAAACAGCTGTTTTTTTTTTAAAACCTACGAATTTCTAGGCTGGAATCTAGAATCATGCGCTAAATTTATGGTTATAATTTGTGTGTCGATCTCCCTGCCAACCTGTATTATATACGTACTTATGCATATTGTTTTAAAATCCTAGCTTTCTTACTAAACCTTATCCGTATAAGCGACGCGTGCCTAAATCGGCGACGTCATTAAGTCGCGACGTAACTCGACCGGTCATTACCGTGTCTATATCTAGACCACGATATCGATAAGCAAGTTTGCCAGTTTATTAGTGTACGGCTATACGACTCTATAATTAATTTATCTCGTCCTCATCAAAATATCTCCGCGAGGCATGAGGTCCTGAGTTCCTGACCAAAGAGGGGCAAGTCGCCTTAACTGGTCGCAGGTAGCAACACTATGATATGGGTACAGAGAGGAGGAAGTGTATCGATATACATGGGTACATCATTAATTAAACCAAACCAAAACCAACCAACCATAATTTAATTTAATATATATTTCATACTAGTAGCGGGCCTGCGGTTTCACCCGCATAAGTATCGATCCCGTGGGAATATCGGGATAAAAACTATCTTATGTCCTTCCCCGGGATGCAGTCTATCTCTGCCAAATTTTATCGAAATCCGTTAAGTGGTTTAGGCGTGAAAAGGTAACATACAGACAGACAGACAGCGTTACTTTCGAATTTATAATATTATTAAAGATTAAATTTTCTTATACTAGGTATATAAAAATAAAAACTATATAAAAAACTAGAATTTTATTTAATGGTTTTGGAAAAAACGGTGACTAGAAAAAAGGGTGCAAACATAAACATGTCTTTCTGAATTTTGTGGCACGGACATGCAAAAATATTAGTATACAGATAGTTTTTCTAGGTTTAACTTGGTGTCAGATTATTGTTAAAGAATTTATTCAGGAGAAAGTCCTGGTTCGGGACTGCGGTTTTTTCAAGAAAATTTACGTGTACAATTTAATTATACGACGTTAATTGGGTCTAAAAGTCAAATTTTGATATCAGTCAGAGGGCTGAGTTATACAACGTGTTACGATCGCATGTCTCGGAGGTGTAAATGTTAAGTACAGGGTATTTTGTTGGCAACGGACGTTTAAATGGATGGCCGGTCGGTTTTTGGAGCAAAATTTAAGTCGAGCACTCCGGTATCGTTGTGGGTTACATAAATAAGTGGTGTTCCTGTTTCTCAAGGGACTTGGAGCTTGATTTGAGAACATTTTGTAATTTAAATGAAGCAGTTTGTAAGGAAACTGGTGGCCGAATAAAAATTACGGTATTCATACGATTTTTTACATTTTTATTTCAATTTAAAAGGTGATGCCACCAAAATGAACATTGTTAAAAAACATCCGATTTCTTCACACCTCCGGTATTTAACGACATCCTAATTTGCTTCAGTTATATTAACATAATAATTGGTTAGATTCGCGACAAATTATAATGCTGGATATCCACGTTGTGTATAAAACCGGTCAAGTGCGAGTCGGACTCGCGCACCGAAGATTCTGTAGAAACTTTTATCACGGGATTTTTTTTCTAATGTATCTACAACAGTTTTCTGGTTTTTTCCTTTACTTGTCCTACATGACCTTGCTTCTTGCAAAATTTCGTGATTCTAGGTCAACGGGAAGTACCCTATAAATTTTGATTCCCTTGAGAGTGTCGAAATATACGTTTTTTGCGGCATAAATGGCCGTATCTTTTTTTTACGTTAACTCAGGTGTTTGATTTTTTCACAGCTTCAAACGACTGTAGAGCTGATTATATGGTTTTAATTTCAACTCGATACCTCCACGCGGTCTTGATACACAGACACATGAACAACAAAGTGATCGTATAAGGGTTCCGTTTTTTCCTTTTGACGTACGGCAGCCTAAAAATGGCTACCAGGGTAAAGTAGATGAGCCTAGCACAGTTGGTGCGCGAAGGCCGTGGACACCTAACTTAAGAATCTTGTTAACGACACTACAATTCGTCGCAAACTCACGAGAGAAACGTCTCGCGTACTCTTGCGCAATGTAATTTTTGGTGACAAACTAGAGTGGGTGCTTAGGCCTGTTTCGTCAGCTGACCTTGCTTTCCGTTAATTAGCCACGTCCACGTCTCGGTGAGTCGGTGATGGATCGGTCACCTGCACTTACAACAACTTGCAACAACTAGATATGACAGTTGTGTAACCGACATTGAGTGTCAAACACATAATCATTGCGGATTTTTTTGCCACTAGTCTCATAATGTTTTGAATGTTAATGATATTATGAGATATTCTCGATGCGAAAACGAAGAAAGTGAATGGGAAGGAGAAGTGAATCGAGTACTTAAATACCGAAAAATTAAAATTAATAATTGAATGCAGTAAAATTACAACAGTCATTGGACTGAATTTGGTTCAAGTTCAGAAATTGAAAGCACATTACTTTACAGCAAGCCATATGCATAAAGACTGCTCCATTTTAGGTAATCATAAAGCCAGATTTTATATTATCAACTTGAGTGTTTTAATTGCAGATCGAAAAGTCGTTTCCATATTTCTACATCGCAGTTGCCATGTCACTTTGGAGTACGATCTCAAAATCATGCAATAGACCACAAGCAGGTTGTTTTCAATGGTCACATCTTATCTTGACTGTACTCGTACGAGATCATCTAGATGACCTTAACTGATCTTTTTGGTAATGGTAAACTGTAGTTTTAGTTTGTGTCATTTTTTATTGATTGTCTGTGTTTAAAGATGGTTTTTGGTAGAGGTATAGATTTCTTATCTAAACCAGTTACTGTGAAATATCTACATAAGGTGTACATAGACTGTGGTCAGGATAAGAGACAATATTGCCCGTTTTCCTAACACAAGGCGACACCTTAATGAATGCCTAAATAAAGGGCGCTTGATTTTCAACGCTCGGCTCTCCGTCGAAGGTTAGTACCAAATGGAAGAAATAATGCTAACTTATAATATAACGGCATACGTTTTTTCAAAAAAAACAACGCTTAGTACCGTACAGACGCCAGCACATCAAGCTACTGCAATCTGTCAAATTTCTTTAATAGATTTTCAACTTTATCGCTAAACTATAAGGTTCAAAGTTGATTGGGAAAATTTGACAGTTTTGGGTAGCTTAATGGGCTGGCTTCTGTACCTACTTTGTGCTTATGCTAAGCTACTGGACCCATTCTAATAAGACATCTTTTTTTTTTTAATTACTACACCGTCTCAATGCTTCGATACGAGTTAGATGTCCTGGACTCTACAGCCACAAAAATTACATGTTTTGATATTCTCACATTTCCAAATAAACTGATTTCAAACACGTCTTGTGATGGCTACGGTAGCTATAAGTATTTTGCTCTACATAAAATAATAAACCAGTACATAAACGTACCCAGTCTTCTACCTTATGAAACTAAACACCATGGATATTATTAATAATTATTACAACACCACTTTGTATTATTATCTCAATAGAAACGATATTATTATAACGTTGTTGACTTGTCACATGCTCCCAACAGAATTAATAAGCGTTCCGTTTATCGTCCGTTTAAAATTTGTAAGCAAACTGTTGTGAATATTGTTTCCAATTCAAGTAAAGTATGTAATGAACCGGCTCGATATTATGTGTATGGACCGTAAATATTAGTTTATAATAACATTAAGAATTAAATGGAAGCTGGGCTTGGTCTTTCGTCTAAACAGTTCTTGTGTTTTCTTCGGTTTTCTTGTTGTGAAATGACTCGTAGTCAATTTTATGACAAGTAGAAGTTTTGAGAAGTCAATATAGCACAGACATGTACTTCGACTCAGCGCGTATCGGGAAGCGTAGTGTGGGACGCCTCCCAGCCAGATGGAGCGACGACCTTAAGGGGTGGCTGGCACAGACTGGATGCGGAAGGTGGAGGGCAGGGTATTGTGGCACACACTGGGGGAGGCCTATGTCCAGCAGTGGACTACGAAAGGCTGATTAGACCTACTTAGAATCAAATTATTACTAGCCCATCTTTGACTCATACATAGCATACTTATCGCATATATTCTATTGTGATATCGGTGATATAGTTTTCTCCGGCAAGAGAGATAATTATGATGTATATATTGTGACTGTTGCCAACACGCTAGTCAAGCCCTGAAGGCTTCACATAAATTGAAACCAAGTAATTGATCGAATTTTAATAGACTTTAAAAGAAACCATGTACAAGCCAACACATTTCCTAACAGCAACAATAATTGCTTTCCCAATTTGCATCACAGCGAACAGCAGCAAACAAAAATAATTAACAAAAACGGCAACGAACGACCACAAAAGTGGGTAGGTAAAGCTATCGGTAGTTTTTCAATAAGCAATAAATAATGCAACGCAACGGTGGCAGGCGCTGGCGCACGCGCCGCTAACAAGGCGGCCGCGTGCGCCTGCGCCGTGCCATCGTTGTGCAACCTGCCCCACCCTGCTCAGGCGCGCGGTATATAGGCGCGAGGCTTAAGAGAATAGCGGATGGTCTAGTAGAAACAGGATGTTGTGGCGTTCATACTGATTTGAATGAGTTTTTTTGTACTACTCTGACTCCAATTTAAGCATAGCGATTAAATTGTCGAATAAAAGAGTAAGATGATGATTATTCTACACTGAATTGAATCACAGGATGTTTAACTAAAATTAGGTCACATTAGTATAAACGTCGTTGCAAAACATGGCATCTATATAAAAAAGAAAAACTGGCCAAGTGCGAGTCGGACTCGCACACGAAGGGTTCCGTACCACAAGGCAAAAACGCCGAAAAAAACATGTTTGTTGTATGGGAGCCCCCCTTAAATATTTATTTTATTTTAATTTTATTATTTATTATTAAAGTTAAAATACAACTGAGTATTTTGTGAATATTTCAAGGGCCTACCTATTACCATTTTTGATATCGAGCAAAAAAGGGCAAAAAAATCGCGTTTGTTGTATGGGAGCCCCCCTTAAATATTTATTTTATTTTGTTTTTAGTATTTGTTGTTATAGCGGCAACAGAAATACATCATCTGTGAAAATTTCAACTGTCTAGCTATCGCGGTTCTTGAGATACAGCCTGGTGACAGACAGACGGACAGACGGACAGACGGACAGACGGACAGACGGACAGACGGACAGACGGACAGACAGCGAAGTCTTAGTAATAGGGTCCCGTTTTTACCCTTTGGGTACGGAACCCTAATAAAAATGAATCACCGAAATGTATGTAGTACCTACGCGCATAACTTCCGAACAAATGCATTAAATTGGATAATTCTTTCTTTCTTGTGTTCGGTATTGTCAGAACAAGGTTTGTATGAAAGAAAATTTCAGAAATTCGAAAAAAAAATTGCACCCGCTCGAAGGGGCCGCTAGTTTGATATAAATATGAACTGCGTCAGTGAAGATGCGGTTGAGGATCAATTGAGTCACGAATGGTTAGACAAGTAGCCCTATCTAGGTTACCGATGGCTCGCCTAATGAAAGAAGTGTCAGGTGTACGTTACTGGGACTGATGGACACTAGTGATGGCGCCAAACACGTAGCCGAATTTTGGGCCAAGTCCATTTAGATTGCTATCGGCACGCTAATAAGAATAATGAAGAAATAGCTACGCAAAAAACTGTACTCATATTGTTGTTTTTAAATACTTTTTATGTGCCTGACAAATTTTCACCGACGATCTTTTATCTCGAGATGTAAACCTTTATAACGAAAGTATTGAACGTTATCAAAACCCTGAAAGTTTTCCTCAATTGGGCCAGCTCCTTAGTGATACCGTTCTTGTCCGACTCCCGTGCCCACAATATACTATAGCATATCTACTTCGGCCACTTTCTGTATCTATTAGATCACCGCGTCACATACCTACCTTATAAAAACTTAGCACAACTTTTGCTATCGGTTGACTGACTAAAAAACTAAGGATTACAGACTTATGTCCTCCAAATACGATAAACCTTTCTAATGCTGCCGTATTTCGATATCGACAAGCGAAAACAAGATTCTACATATAGATAACGACTTATTCATTAATGCTGGTAATTATTTTGGTTAAAGTGGTTGTAGCCAATCGTCCTGTATTAGTCTAGTTTAGAGCTTCGAGGTAATGAAGTAATTATATTGGAATTCAGTTTGGCAGCGAAGTGTAAATCTGAGTTCTCTGTCTTCTTGGTAAGTATATTACGTGATAAAACCATTTTTAGTTGTATGCAGGTTATTGCGTTTTTGTACGTGATATTCAGTTGTTCTGATTAGATCAATAAATTTAATAGTTTGCCAACATGGCGGTCTAGATGGTGTTGGGCGGTTTCGTTTGTCGCAAATTAATGGCAATAAAGCATAATCATATCGTAAACGGCGTTCGTGAGGCTGCGCCGGCACAGCTAGCCTCCGGGCGCCCTTCGATTCCAAGATGGCGCTCGACTTTAATCGTATTTGGTGGTTTTTGTGCAGTTTTTTTGCTGGAGCATGCCTAATAATGTTTTTTTGTTGATAGTTTTTGCTGCTGTGGACCCAGAAGCGTAAAGATCATTATGATAGGCCATTTAATTCAGGTCTCTAGAGTTCCTACTGTGTGTCAATGTGATCGACTGGCGATTTTTTCTTATCAACCTTCAATTTCTTGGGAGTTGAGTAAATGTGGGTCTACTGGTGTTAATTACCATACTATGTCTTCTATAAATCATTATTTTCATCAGTTATCTAACCTAGTATTATAATGAGAAAAGATTTTTTGTACGTTCGTTTGTAATGGATAAACTCAAAAAATACATAACCGATTTAAAAAATTCTTTTACCTAAAGAAAGCTAGATTAACAGCGAGTAACATGGGCTTTATTTGTCTTGTATATTGTGGTGTCTTACGACTACCACGCCACCGAAGTCACGGGCACAAGCTAGATTTAAAATAAAGTATCCATTCCGTTACTACAAGTCTTCGACTGCTTGTAACAATAACGGATTGGGTTTAAAGACCACGTTACTAATGACAGGTTACCGGTCACTTGCGTAGCTCGATTGTAATCCATTTACATAGGTATCTTTTACAAACCTGTTTCTTTTTACTATGATAAGCCAGGAATGCGGTTGCAAACTTATGAATAGGATCTATCATCTTTTGTGAGGTGTCTAAATAGATGTGTACATGGACTTAGGTGTGTTTTTTTGTGATGTATTATCATAAGCTTTGTTCAATATTACTTAGGTACTTTAAATTTTTTGTCAGAATTTAAATCAACCCGTAAGTGCTTTGCCAGACTGGCAGCACGGGCGCGGTGAGCGGCGCTGGCTGCTCGGCGCAGGGAGCGCGCGGGCAATTCACGCCATAGCTCGTTCATACAAGTGGCCGCAGAGGGTGCGCAGCGCGGGCGCGGCCGGCCCGCGCCCACCGGGGTTCTCAAACTAGTGCGAGCTTGTTTCTAGTAAAAATAAGTCTTCTTCATCCATATTATATTTTGACAAACACTGGACACGACAACACGCAAAACGCAGCCGCGCTCCAGTGTGGACAGGCAGCCCGCGCGCGTTCCCGCACCTGTGCCCGCCCCGCGCCCGCGCCCCAGTCTGGCCAAACACTCACTGGTCCATAGGTCTCTTCGTCATCATTTTCTAGGCCTTATCTCAATTTTTTTTGGGGTTAACATGTCTTTTTCTTTCATACTTATAAATTAGTCGTCATCTATTATTCGAAGGGAAATGGTCTCCTCCTATCTAACGTCTTTGATCATCATGCTTGTGCCTTATGTAAGACGCAGTCATTTTGATAAGACTCGAGTTTTTCGGGAGTTTCCGTTACCATTGATGTGCTTTTGTTTTTCTTCAAGCGAAAAGCTCTGAGGGGCAATTCTAGTAATTTTAAGAACGTTCACAGTCTGATCTCAGTCTCAATCTGTCAAAAAAACCTCGAATTTCCCTACATATTGACAAGTATTTGACATTTGTTTGTAGCCAAGATGAAACTGTGATTTTATTTTGAACGTTTTAAATCACGAAAATTGGCCTTCAGGGGTCAATTACCGTATTTAAGAATGTTCTAATCTCAATCAGCATAAAATACCTTTAGTTTTTTGAAGTGAAACTTCTTTACGCACGCTTGACTTGGGGAGTAAGCTGGCGAACGCGTGACGTAAGCGTTACGAAAAGTGTGATCGGGCAAGGCGAACGGAAGTTAAGTGGGGGATATAAGCAAGAGACAGCAGTGCACGCGCACATTTTCTTTCTCTCTTCCTCTCTTCTTATTAAAGAAGTTTCACTTCAGTCGTGTGGTCATAAGCACACTCGTTTTTTTTTTTTTTTACAAGTGTTTGACATTGGTGGTCGCTGAGAATTGATGAGATTTTGAACATTATTAGTCACGGGAACCTGCTTTTTCTTCTTTAAATTGTGGTATAGGTAGAGTTGTACAAGCAATAAAATAAAAATACAAGAGTAAAAGATTTATTGTTATTTATTCATTTTGACAAGGTGATCGGTGACCTTTGAACGACTAATAGGTATCAAAAGTACAAAACGATAAGGTAATAATCTCTATTCATTATACATCCTAGCGATAAGTTAAATAGCATCTCTTTTGTGAATCAAACAGGA
Organism: Mesoligia furuncula; assembly: GCA_916614155.1. NCBI lineage: Eukaryota > Metazoa > Arthropoda > Insecta > Lepidoptera > Noctuidae > Mesoligia > Mesoligia furuncula. Next base: position 11,452,495 of record OU744811.1, on the reverse strand, counting down.
TTTGGTACGAGTATACTACAAAACATTCATACAGTAGGTAACGTTGACTTGGAGACAGCGAGAAAAATTGCGTAACACACTATAATACAATGGCTAACTATAGAAAAAAAAATCTTCGAGCATATGAAGCTCATTTCAGACTACGCTATAAAATAATAGCATATAGTTTATAGCACTACAATATCGCTCGCCATAAATTTATGTAGAACACGTTCACACTTTGCTATACTATATATAATTTAAATGTATGGCGAGCGATATTGTTGTGCTATAAACTATATGGTATAAGCTAGATTTTATAGCGTAGTCTGAAATGAGCTTGAAGCAGTGGATCAGATTGAGACTGAAAGTATGTTACGCAGGTAGGTAGCTAGTGTATAAGAAATAGTCATAGATGAGCGATTTAATGCGATGCGGAACTTTGTAACGTGGAACGAAACGCTTGAACCGAAAAGTCATGTTCAAAATTCGAACGTGTGGTCACTTTGTGCTGAAATCAACGACAGAGTTACTTAGAAAGAAAAGCTTGTAAAGGTGCTGCCACACTGCTGTTTAAAAATGTTTACTTACTAACATTACCTAACATGAAAACCTTTCTGATTTCTGAAAAGCTTTTTGATTAAATGTATTAATAATCACAACAACAGCCGTATGGCAGCACCTTTTTATGATATTTTTTTACATAGTATCGCTTCGCATTTATGCTTAGATATGACAACAGTTAAGCGAGCCTTGAAAATGACGGTAAAGTCACTGGAGTGAAATGCAGCGTCATGGAATGTTACTCTTTAAAATATTCTACCAAGATCAGTTCAAGGGAAGAAAGTGACATCCGTATTCTGTCTAGGAAATGGACATTCAATACCTCCATGACGGAATATCTTTAGTTTTGTACTGTGACTATGGCTTTTTTGAACAGGTCATTTTGTTTGTGTATGTGTACTTTGATATAAGGGAAAATTATAGTTATCTCTAGTATATAAAATATATATCAACTTTACACTCGCAACAATCATAGAGATCTATCTTTACTTACAGGAACGTTTAGATTAGGTCTTTGAGAGATTTCTTTAACTGATAAAAATATTTCTTCATTTATTATAGCTGTCCAGTAATAAATTAAATCACAGATTTGTAATTATATTAATTTAGTAATAATTTTGGAATACGTACAATGTGTTAACAAAAATTCTGAAATAATCTCTAATATCTGTATAAGTTCTAATTTAAAATCTCAATACAATGACAATAAACATATCTAATTTGCGTAATATTCTGAAACTTAACAATTAGGGCAGTTCGAACACAGAAACATATCCTCCGCGGTAGGTGCCCAAAACGACAATAATTTACGCAACATTCAGTATACATTATATACATATATAATTTCGACAGTAAGATAATTTTTAAAACAACTTTTCTAACATTTCGTAAAAAATATTTAATAATATCTTCAATAAGCAACAAGTTATATTTTTATTGGTAACCGGCGTTTCCTCTCAGACTAATAATACTAATTATTTTACATCGAATAAAGCGAAATTTACAAAAAAAGTACAAAGAAACTACTTACATCCATACAATATATCGATATAGCGTAATCTATAATAGCGAACACTCCCGGAACACTTAACATTAATTGTCTATTTATGTCTTTCGACAAGGAATACATACGTACTATATATTTTTCGTATAACTATCGGTAGAGAAAATTCGGTACGCGTCCTAGCTACATACACTACAATAGCTTAATATTTACATTAAGTACACGAGATTCAATATCACTTTATTTATAATACATATCCTAATAGCCGACTTGGTGGCAAATACACTTACTTTCACTCGTTTGCGCCGATTCAATGTGCTAACGCGGGTAACAATAATGGGTATTTACAAAATTGATGATGCGTGATCATTATGATTACATTGTATGTAGTGTTTCCTTAGGTTTACAATTACCTGGTGCTTGTGTCTTGGCGTTTGGAAACATTTTCAATGTTATTATTGCCTTGCAATTTCATATAGTCATCGTTTATTAAACCGATGCAGAACTAAAGTTGGCGCTTATTCATTAACAGTTTGATCAAAATATTCACACTCAGTAAAGGTTCTATAAGTACACAAGAGTCATTTGGATGCAACGACCAGATTATTGTAAGTGTGAAAGTGGTCAGCACGTGTCACTATCAGGTGTGGTCGGCGGGGCTGGCGGCGGCGGCGCGCCGGCCCGGCGCCACGCGGCCCATGAACGATCTGATCTCCTCGAAGTACGTCTCGTCCGGAGACCGCCGGCGACTGTCGTCCCCGTTCTCCGCTTCATGCTTCTTGAGATGCCTATCGAGATTCGTCTGCTGGCCGAAGCATCGGTCGCAGTGACGACACCGGAACGGTCTCTCTTTGTTATGGATGTTCCTTACATGCCGCTGCAAGTTGGACGATATCGAGAAGGAGCGCTCGCAGTATTTACAGCGGTAAGGTTGCTCTCCCGTGTGCGTTCTTAAATGTCGAGTTAGGTTGGCGCTGCGAGGAAACGCTTTCCCGCAGTAGGAGCATGTATACCGGTCTCGTGCCCGAGGGGCTCCGGGATTTTGAGGCACTGGAGGCGCACGCGGGGCTCCGGGGGCGAGCAGCGTGGCGGCCGCCGCGGGGAGGAAAGGATAGCGGCCGAAGGATGCCGGCAGAGCCAGCGGTAGTCGTCGACAGAATTGTAGAAGCGCTGGGTGCGCGGGGTGAGCTGGATGCGTGGGGTGAGTGGGGTGAGGCGGTGGTGACTGTGTGATGAGGTTGCAGTTCTCGTCCTCGAGACGCGGCGGGCGCTTGTGGGTGACGCGCAGGTCCAGGGGCTCGTCGGCGCGCGGACTGCTGAGCGGGCTGGGCAGACGGCCTGGGGGGGAGGCGGGCGGGGACGCCAGGCGGCGCGGCGCCGCGTGCTTCTCGCGCATGGCGGCCGCCGCGCACGCGCTCATCGGGCTCGTGCGCCACCGACCTGGAACAACAAAACGAAACACATGTTAGCCTTCATGATCTATGACATTGCTTTCTGTACTAGTACTAAGCCTGCCTATTAATAGACCCGTCCCGGATCTGTGTCTGTACGCCGTAATAACGTCATGATGAGGCAATCCTCAACAACAACTGATCACATTTTATTGATCAACTTTGCCCCTATCAGCAATATCCTCCGAGCACCGGTATGCTAAAACTTGTATAAACATTGCGAAACGACGCGCGCGGTGCGGCGGGGGTGGCCGGCTGATCGATGTCGGCTCCTACGCTCGCCTTCGACTCACGCCCACTTACTTGCGACATCGGTAACTAGAGCACTTGCTACCGAAACCACCAAGTTTTTTGTTAATTATTAATACGCCTTTATAAAGCCAATATATTGCGTTCGAACCAGTTGCTTATGGAAGAGTTGCGAATGCGATCGGCTGGCTAGAATCAGAATTGACATCCACGTAACAAGCTGTTCGACATGTCCAAAAGTTTGAGCATGCGACAAGTCAGTGATGAGTGAAATACTTTATGCTTATTGCCGAACCTTGCCCCAGATATGTCTGTCTATGTAGTTTTTGCCCAATCTTGTGTATCCTCAACAATGGATCACACTTCGTGTAAAAGTGAAATCGCAGGCACGAATTGACATGAAAGATACGAGTAAAACGTTATTAAAGTGCTTTCCTTTCGCTATTTCATGCTTCTGCCCACGTACCTAGTGTTATAACAGACAGTGTTATAACAAAAATATTATCCGCCGATAATCGTGCAACAATAAATTGGACAACTTCATTGAAGATAGATCGGCGCGCGCCATCACCCACGTACGTCACGCGCATTGTTGGCGTGCGCCGGGCGTCGATACATTTACATGTTAAACCACATTATGTTGTCATTACTCTGTGCCATGATCTATAATCGTTCTTGTCTCAATGCCGCTTGGTTTTCGGTACTCTTTGCGTTTATATGGCGATGTGTATATTTTGGTTGGTCAACCATGAAGGCAAGTAGATCTTATTGACACTGATAGAGTGGACTGGTACATAGAGATACTCGACTATCTGGCTAACTTACTGCTTACTATTATAGATCGTGTCGGCAAAACAATGTTAACTTATCTACTATGCAAAAGACAGAGTATGGTTCCGGCTTGAACTGCACATTCCTTCGCAGCAGGGTTAACCCAATACAATTTTATCTGGCCATTAACATAAAAAAGTAAAAGCAAAACATCCTAATAGTGCTGCTACAAATTTGTGCGCTCACGCCTGTAGCCGACACGGGCTAATTTGCACCAAAAGGAGCCGACATAAATCCTTTGAACAAGGGTCGGGCATAGACGTCAGGGTGTCCATATATGGCGCGGTCGTGAGCCCTCGGTTCCCTACTTATGATTTGTGGCGCAGGCGCAGACGTGCCCCTTTTATGCAGGGATTAGGTGAATAATTGTGTTATGTTGACGGCCAATATTAATCGATTGGGCGAGAACTGTATGAGTCTGGAATGTTGCGGAGATAAACAGATAACGGATTGCTGATATAATTTGTAGAAATAAAAAAAGAAGAAAATGCGTTTGTTTGCGATAAACATGACGCAGAGAAAAAAGAAAAGAAACACAAAAAGAACGAGTAGTTTGCTTGCTTGTTGATTTTGAAGCTTCCGGTACAAAAGAACGTGGCAATGCAAATATTGGCGAACAGAGGACGCTGTTAAATGAAAAAGTTACAATAAGTTTAGGAGTAGCTTTTATGTTTTTCACTGCATTTATAGTTAGGGATATAATTCAACATTGGGTGTAAGCTTTATTGTTAAAAGCTTATGAAGTCAGAGAATAAACTCGTAATTACAAATTCAAAGCGAAGTGTTTCGCGAAAGCTTTAACTTCCTGAACACACGTTCGGAAGCGGTAACTCGTGCTGTCGATGTTAGTGGTCCGTTTAAGCACAGTTGCACGTTTCGTAAGTAGCGTTCATAGCACTTTAACGCGCGCATCTCCGCTCAGTCACGACCCACTAATTACCAGTAATTAACGATGTTCGGGCGCGGCGTGACGCGCGCGGTGGGCGGGGCCAGCGTCGTTATGTATGTTAATGTAAATAGCGTGGCCAATGAGAAACATCATGCCGCGCCGACGCTGTGATATATTAGCATTTGAATCGCTTATTCGTTCCGTCGACTCGAGCGCACACCGACTGACTACTTTTGTGACTTTGTGTGTTATTCCATGCGTTTAGTAGTTCGTCCCACCTCGTTTCTTATGCAAAATTGTAATAAATTACTGCGATTCGTTTCACTATGCTCTGTGTTTTTGGAATTCCGAACGTCTGAGGTATACCTACTATAGTAGCGATAAATTGCTTTATACAGTCCATGCAATGTAGGTATTGTGTTAGAGGCGAGGTGTTAATAGGGAATGAGATGTCGAGTTAGTGTTACCCTATTTCTACCTATTTACTTTAATTTCCGTTTACAATTGAAATTATAAAATTACATAAAATTCAGTACCAAACTCTACGCACTTACATAGTGAATAATATTACATTTAAACCGACTTATTAGCTAAACATATTTAATGTTAATATTTTATCGATAAATTATTATAATTTATTGCGCATAATGAGGCGTGATACGAGGCGCGCAGTTCGATCAATCACGTCGATTAATTTAGTATGTATGAGTGTACCTACATAATGGTGGGCACATAGGCACCTAAGTGCAATAGTGTTTACTCAGTAGCAGCCAATGGCAGACATGGCAGTAGTCTCGCGTGGCCGCCTGCCCGTAACATACGATGCAGTTCTCATTCGTGACGCCTCGTTAACTTTACCTACCACACGAACAATATGATCACATGATTGATGTATTTGAAAGTGCACTTTATGTAATCGTAATTGTATTAAAACCTCATTTTATTATTAAACGCTTGACTAGACCCACGAATGACTGAAAGACTATATAGGTATCTGAAAATAATGACACTTTTTTTTCAATATTTTATCATTTCATTTTCGATAATGATTGGCGAAGCAATTCGCGAACCAAATACCTTAATTTCATAACAACAATCCAAAGAATATTTCAAGAGAATATTGTCAAAAAAACGTGAGTCGCACAACAATAGGTCTAGAGCGGAGATTGCACCACCGCTATTGCTACCGCGTATCGATAGAATGATTAATAAAAAAGTTGACGGCTTCCATAGGTCGCAACACTGCGTAGTCACGAAGCCGGTCCTTCGCAATGCTGCGATGAAATAAGTAATAAATCGCTGACTATCGTCTTGCAAAAAAGAGGGAAAAATATTCGTGTGACTGCAATAGATGAAGTAAGCAATTTGTTAATAAATATCAGTAAACCTGCACTTGTATGTCTCGCTGCACAAACATGAGCATAAAGTCAAGATTTTTTAACTCAACTTGAGCTAACTAAATAAAAATAAGGACTTGTTCATTACTGATACTGCAGATAAAAATATTGTTAATGGGTGCATTGGCAACATATTTACTAAAATTAGTAGTGGATATCACATAAGTCATGTAGTCAATGGTCGACATTCCGTATGATATTCTCATACGATCGCGGTCGCAGCAGATTCACACGCACCGCCCGTTTTTTTAGACGGATCGTATCGACAACCACGATCTTTGATTTATTTCACATCACTATTTTAGGAAACGCGTCGCGCCGATCGCCTTATGGCGAGATATGAAATTGCTCGACGATGTATGAACTTAGAATCAGTACTAAGCGCCCGCGCAGATGGATCGATTATGTCTGCGGACGTAGGTATCATGTCTCGTATTATGCGGTTGATCGTTGCAAAACCAACACTGCTAGTACTAAATCCTCCTGTTAGGCGTACATTACTTACACTATATTAGGTCATGCTATTTAAAGCTTCTTCATTGAATATTATCTTTTAGATGACAACTAGTTTGTTGGCTGCGCGAATTTACTTAGCATTAATGTCCCTTAACTAGACGCGGTCGTCGATACGCCATTTATTAAGATCGTGATGGAACGCAGTCGTAAATATAGGTGTCTTTCTTTAGCATATTCAATGATAGCTGTAGTTTATTGACAAAGGCCATGTCTTGACCTGTGCGTGACATGATAATGTGTTCGTGGGCACACTGACGCAGACCTCGTACACTGTATCGCATTGTTGTAATCGCAAGCCAATAAACTGCGTAAATGGACTCACAATTCGAAAATTAAGTATTCAACGCACCCGCCGATGTTCGAGTTGCCACGCGAAATAATTATCTAATCTATTATCGAATTGCGTTTATGGACCAATCACAACGGAATGCGACGTATTTTAGAGTGGGCATTTAATACACCTCGCGGCCGATTCTGGCCAATGGCGGATTGATTTGCCACGCATGCGCACTTATGACGTTAATGTTGTTTATAAAAGTTGCGATTGCGATGTGGGAACCGGGGCGGCAGTGCGACGCGCGCCGTGGGAACCGCCGGAAATCGGGACTTTTTTTCTGTCAGTCTGTACCTTACCTACATACAACTTATTTAGCGGTGATTAGTTTATGTGAGTGGCGTCCGTAATTAAATATATTGACGCCGTTTCTGCGAAGTATCAGTAGATAACGATGGAGGACCTTTTTCGTGACATCCTGATGACTGGACCGTTAAGGTGCGCTCCAAGTTTCAATATCATTTCTAGTTAATTTAATGAGTATTTTATCAGAGTAATTATTAAGGAATTGAGTCATATATTTTGTGTAGACATGAGCTGCACGGTATTCATTTTTTAGGACTAAATTATCGGAATTATTTAAGATCGACTCAATAAAAATGTATGTTAAAGGTTGGGTAAAGCTAAAGCCACAGAGCCCACAGATGTCAAGTAAGCGTCTAGACTAAAGACTGGTCGAAGATATTTGCATGCGTCACTCAAACACGGTTTTGCACAACTTATTAACTAAAAGTTGCGAAACATTTTAGTCGCTGAAATAACTTGAGACATATCCTCGGAGTCATAAAAAAGATTTACAACTTTAACATAGTGAATCATGCTCTGTGTGGGATAATTAAAATGATAAGTACCTACATCTTGTCTAGCTCTTTTCCTGCATAGTAAAAAAATATAAAGATTAAAACCTGCTTGGTTTAATTCGAGCATTAATTATGGCGCGATTTGCAATTTGGGTGAGTCCTTTGTCCTGAAATGCACCGTGAATGTAAATTGAGTAGTAGCTAATCCTTTAAAGCGGATTTTGTAGTAGATAGAATGTTAAATTAATTCTCCTTGGGCTATTATGGCTCAAGATATTCGCCACATAACAATGAATTACGGTCATTGTTTATTAGCAAAGATATTTAAATATAAAATATCTTTCATTATTGGGAGATTCATTTGTTACGAAACCCTGTAGACACAACGACATATCAGCTATACAACGTCATTTTTAGTATAATATGCGAAACCTGAATATAGTTTGTTCAGAATAAGTAAGTAACTGAATCGATTCCAATAATTTTTTCCCCATGTTATATTTTGTCCCAAAAATATTTTAAAAAGATTAAAAGTTGGACACCAAGCTACACTAAGTAGGCTATCCAATCTCCGCGTCGAACGGCTAGGTACCTAGGTACTGTTATCAATGAGCGCAAGACGGCGCGGCGCGAGCGGCGCGGGTGAGCATGTTTTTGTACGGACAAACTAGGTAACTTAACAAGCTTATAACTTTGTGACTTTTCATGACACAGTTTTGAAATTTTGTATATAGATTCTTCATATAAAAATACACACACACACGACACGTGATACACGACACGATATAAGACACGTGTTTCGGGTTTTGCATATACTAAAAATAATGTTGTATATTTCCAGTTTTATCTGAGCTTGCGTTGTACCGGCTTTTCGTACAATGGGAAGTCAGCTTATACTGGAAATATATAGCTTATAATGTCGTGTGTACACTTCATGTCAAGATGGATTGACAATTCACCAGCCACTATTTGTGGATGGATTAAGTTTAGGTAGGCTACGTGGTTTTCTAGTTTCAGGGCACTTCCGGGAGCTTGGTACCTATGTTCGCCTGAATAAGTTCTAAGAATATAAATTAATATTGAAGATTAGTTTTTGTTTAGATACTCATGTCTCGTGGCTAAGTAATTTACAGCCGAACGGGTCGATCGAAGGTAAAGCCGAGGTCGCTCCGTGATTGGGTGGGAAGGCTAGGCAGATGATGATGGTGAGCTTTTACCTAGGTGCCATCCAGAATGCCAGTTAGACTGGCTCACGTTTTCGTCAGATGATCTCTTCTGATAAAGACAATCTTTTACATCAAGAACTTGAAATGAGCTATGTGAAGGTGTGAACTAAAACATGATAATCACCTAATATTATAAAGGCGAAAGTTTGTGAGTGTGTGTGTGTTTATATGTTTGTTACTTCTTCACGTTCAAACGGCTGGACCAATTTTGATAAAATTTTGTATGGAGGTAGCTGACACCCTGGATTAACATATAGGCTACGTTTTATCCCAATATTTCCACGGGATCGACATTAACGCGGGTGAAACCGTGGGGCGCAGCTAGTCAGCCTATAATGTTCTCACTGCTGGGACACAGGCTTCCTCTTTATGAGAGGGAGAGGGCCATAATCCACCACGCGGACCCAGTGCGAGTTGGTGGATGTCACATGCCTTCGAATTTTTTGGTTCTAGGACATGCCGGTTTCCTCACGATGTTTTCCTTCACTGTTTTGAGAGCAGTGGTAGAGACGAGACATTAAATACACAAAGTAAAGATCCAGCCGGTCGATTCTGTAAAAATCTCACCGTGAAAACTTAGGTGAAGTGAGCGTGGAGTGAGCTGTCAATAGTGTCAATTCCTAGCAAAAACAAACTCACTTCACCTAAGTTTTCACGGTGAGATTTTTACAGAATCGACCGGCTGAATTCGAATTCAGGACCTACGATTCGTAAGTCGGGGACGATGCCACTGGGTCACCACTGCTCCCCACTCATCATTTCAGCCGAAAGACGTCCGCTGCTGGACATAGGCTTCCCCCAAGCACCTCCACTTCGACTGCTTCTGTGCTGCTCCCTACTCATCATCATCTGCCTAGCCTTTTCCCAACTATGTTGGGGTCGGCTTCCAGTCTAACCGGATGCAGCTGAATACCAGTATTTTACATGGAGCGACTGCCTATCTGACCTCCACAACCCAATTACTGGGTAATACGATACCCCTTGGTAAGACTGGTTGTCAGACTTTCAGGCTTCTGACTACCCGTAACGACTGTCAAAGATCCACGAATGACAGCCAGGACCAACGGCTTAACGTGCTTTCCAAGGCACGGAGGGGTCACGGTATATAAAGATGGTCACCCATCCACAGACCAATCGCGGCAAGCGAAGCTTAACCTGATCTATTGACCTGTGCGGCTGTTATTATTTAGCCATGGGCCCCTCCCTGCTGCTCCTCCGTGCTGCTTCCTAATGACATCTTTAAATAAAACTTATTGCGTGATATTTCGTCGTTTCAGCCGATAGACGTCCACTGCTGGACATAGGACGTCCCCCAATTTTGAAGGGGGGGGGGGGGGGGGGGGGGGGGGTTGCCATAATCGCCACGCTTGGCAGGCGGGTTGGCGATCGCAGTATGGTATGATGGTGGAATAAATAGAGAACGCTGCTGCCCATTCTCCGGTAAGACCCTTAGTCGCCTTTTACGACACCCACCCAGGGGTGGTGCAATTCTTTAAGTCCGGCACCACACAGACAGCGTGATATTTAACAACTCAAAATTTAATTCGATGAACGAAATAACCACGTCTATTCCGCTCAATCCGCAAGGAAATATCACTACGATGGCTCTAGAAGCCACATTAATATTTTATCGTTGAAATTATTAAAGTGCGTGATGTAATTGGTATGCATCGGTAGCCGAAGCTTGGTAATTAAACACGTCTCGTTAAATGTATGCGCACGCGCCGAATTGCAACATTTAGTTTCACGCCGAGAAAACTAGTTGCATTTCACAATGATGCTCGATGTTGTTGGTGATTGAATCAGAAATTCAGAAGTTTAGAAGCAAATTGGATGTGGTTGAATTTATCTTGTTGTAAAGTAATTAATTTATTGATTATAATGTGTTTTCGTTAATGATTTTGATTTAATTCTGAAGTAAGAGTATCGTTTTGAAGTATTTCGTGTGAAATTCGTTTAATCAAGTTGGTTGCTGTTTGAATTATTCTCGTGTGTTTTGATTTAAAGAAAATGCGTAAAACGTTTGGAATGTTTCACCGTCTCCTGTGGGAAACACCCTACTTACTCGAGAGTACCTTCAGTTTATCCAAATAATTATCTTATGTCGGAATAGTTGCACGAACCCAAGTAGGTACCTCAGCACAAAATTTTGCAAACCACCTAGAATAATGTATTTACATTACGTATTCAGCGTACAATCTCGACGAAATTCTATAGAGGGACGCGCGCCGATAACAAAACTCGCCTGTCTTATAATTTATCGGCCGCCATTACATCGTACTTTGTATCCAGCCTGCATTTCATTTGCATTCGAATTTAGAATTTGCGGTGACATGTCCAGTATTAAAATGATGTATCGAGGTTTGATTGCACTCAGCAGGACCATAGAGAAGCGCACCTCTAGTATAAACTATTACTCCCAGCCCGAACACCTCTAACTCTTCTTTGACTTTAATGACAGATATTTACGTTTATGACAAGGATAAAATGATTATTTCGTGTCACTTAAACTATGTTAATGCAGAGTCTTGTAAATTATACTAAGAGCCGTTTAAACAAAATATATTACGTAGATATTTAATAAGTGGTACAGTAAATTCGTCTGCAATTAAAACAGGTACATAATCAATACAAAATTAAGATTCGTGCTATTTTAATGTTCATTTGAATGTAATTGAATTCGGTAGCAAATAAATCGAACCGGTTATTGCACTAATAAACTTTTTTATAGCCATTAAATTCAGTTTAAGTAAATTAAACTGAAATAGAGTACATTGAATATTCATTTTATTGCTTCAATATAAAAGTGCACGGACGAAGTTGAATTACTATTAAAAGTTTTTTATTATGAGCTACTGTGACAAAATAATTACTAATTTGTTTGATAGATAAAGCTAAACCTAAAATACACACAGACGGAACGTTTTTTGCAGCTCGAAAGATCGAAAAATGAATAAAACCTTATTTTTTTGTAGGCAAGCAACGGAAAATTGATGGCACTCAATGCTCAAGAAATAAAAGCAGCCATTGAATAAAATTAAAAACAACACTTTTTTTTCTTAGGTATTATTTATTGGCATCTTCTATTTTTTAACAAAATTTTGACAGATATTAAAACATTTTTCGCGTTCTGAAATTGTTACGCGCCCAAACTTCGAAATACTCGTAGAATTTAGCAGTATTTCTAAAGTCGATGTTCGACTTAATCGAAATCCGACCGATCCTAATTTACTAACGACAAGTTGTACGAAAACCGATACCCTAGGTACAACGCATACCAGTGCCATAATAATGGCTTAGGTTTAAGCAATCACCAGATATAAAGAAATATAACGCCCAAAAAATCGTAAGTACTTACCAGAATTTAATCCCCATTTTAATATGAAATTATCACCAATAAACGTAAAGTCTGATATCCTAAAAAAGGCAAGTATCTTCAGGATAATCGCTGAGCTACCCAAAAAGGTCACGCATGCACCAAATATGTACTCGAATTTAATTTAAAAATTTCATCCAAATATGTTACACAATTTTATCCTAATAAAGTAAATTAATATACAAAAATCATTGTTTACCCAAAAAATATAAATGAAGTTCTAAAGGTTCACCGATTCTACCTACCGTAAAATGTTTACTAAAGGCTGAGCTTCTTAAAGCTTTCAATAAAATAACGGCCACAAAAAAAAATTGTTTATAAACCACATGTTTTATTTCTACATACAAATAAACTTAAAACTTAATAAGGCAGCCCTTAGTGTAATTTACAAATTTTAATGAAGAGTGGATCTTCAAAAAACTTAATCTTAGTGATAAATGAGTCTTCAAACAACCAACATTAAAACAGTCATTTGTATAGTCATAATTATTTAAAAATATTAATGAAGAATCAGTCTTCAAATAACTTAACATCACACTTCTTTGTATGGTAACAATTGTTTTAAAATCTTAACGAATAAATCAGTCTTCATAAACATAAAATACAATTATTTTGTGTAGTTATAATCATTTTAAAATCTGCCGCGAGACTCAACTAATTTGCCATTAATATAATATACTTGGTTATTTGCATACATTTTATGGCAAACGTAGTGATATATTTGGGTAGTAATGCCACAAAACTTTGGTAGTTAAAATTTGGTGCACGTGTGGCCTTTTTGGGTTATGAAAAGTTTTTGTAGTGCAGGCATGACTTAAATAGCCCGAAAGATTTTGGTACAGGTTTCATTTATTTGTACTATTATATTTTTTTTGGATGAGGCTGTTTAGGGTAACGATTGTTTTTTTTGGTGGTAATTCATTTTCATCCCCATAATAATGTTGACTGGTGAAATCCTTCGCGAGATTTACATGAAACGACTGAAGTATACGACCGAACGACTGAGTAAGAAATATCAAATTTCGCGTTCGTGTCGCATCAATTTTATGTAGTTTCTCAATAGATTTTCTACTTATTTTTTAGTGTCGGATATTTTACACTTTATGACTAAGTTTTTATACTTATAGCGATATAAATAAAGTAACTCGTTTCTAGAATGATAAATCAACATAAAAATAATGACACTTTTTTAATGCATACTCTTTGATTGATACATTCTATTTGGAAATAAGTAGGAAATAGATAGGTAAACATGAAAAATAAAATCGGTTATAATATAACTGTATTTGCAAAAATATTGTTTATAGCTCAATTGATGAGGCTGACAGGGTTATGTATGTATGACGAAAAGCCTTTAAATTAAAATAATATTTACTCAATTACAGTAAATTATGATGGTATAAACCATGCGTTTACATTATAATATACCTACGACAAAAAGATTACCAAGGTTCGACAAAACGTTCAGCCAAATCGTCCTTTGTAAACGTCATTTCGCCAACGCATTCCTAGTTCGTAGGTGGTCACGCCTTTATCACAGTTACAATACCACTAGAGGGGCCCGCTGCACTTTATTAGTCTTCCCCTTAGTAAATATCGGTCGAGACCGGCTGATATTTCCATAGCGAGGAACTTTGGAACTGGAGATTTGTTGTAAGTGAAATATATGGGTGAATTATGTTTTGTATTTTTGGATTAATGTACCTAATTAGTAGTAGCTTTAACTTTGTTATTACCTACAAGTTAATAATTACTTGTGGATTAATCACATAAAGGCAGGGTATTCTAGGAATACAAAACATAATTGAATCAGTTTCGGCAAGTTCCTGATTCCTAAAACTTATTAATTATTGAACTAAAAAATATAGCGGCTATAAAACTATAACAATCTTCACTGAACATGGACTTTGACTACCTAGGCAATCGTCCATTGTTCCACTGGACATGTCCTTTAATTAACAAAAAAAAAAAACACTATGTTTGTATAAAAGGCAACAAATCTCTTTTTATTAAAGGTCTTGTAACCAGAGACTACTAATAACGCAACCGTCTTGTTGATGGTTAAGCAAAAACCAATACAATTTAGACACGGCCAATTTCATAGATATAATTATAGAACATCAAATACCGGACGGTAAACATACTAACTTGGCAATGTATGTAAATTAAAATAATGACTGCGTTACTCAATCACCTGAACGCAATGTACACATTAAAAATAATGCTTATTATTTTGTTAGGAATTATTAATTGTTTCATAATAAATATTTGACGGTGATGAGAAGTTATGCAAACTTGGTAGACGACAAAAAAAAATAAATAAACGTTCATGTTATGTAGATACGGGGCAAAATATGAACGTGTCAGTTGTTTATTTTTAGGGTTTCGTACCCAAAGGGTAAAACGATTACTAAGACTTCGCTGTCTGTCCGTCTGTCCGTCTGTCTGTCACCTCAAGGGCTGTATCTCAAGAACCGCGATAGCTAGACAGTTGAAATTTTCACAAATTATGTATTTCTGTTGCCGCTATTACAACAAATACTAAAAACAAAATAAAATGAATATTTAAGGGGGCTCCCATACAACAAACGTGTTTTTTTCAGCGTTTTCGCCTGGTGGTACGGAACCTTTCGTGTGCGAGTCCGACTCGCACTTGGCCAGTTTTTTTAATTTATGATTAACTAACTATACAAATAAATAAAAAAACAAAAGGACACTTAGGCGTCGAAGTACTCATCCGCATCGCTGTCATCCGGAAACGTGCCCAGAAGACTGGCAGCATTGCCTCGTTGCATTAAATTAATGGCATAGTTAAATTTATTTTAGTACCTAGTGTACATCGTTAGTTATCTATACATACAATAAATAATTTATGATTAGGTTAATATTTATTGCAATTTTAATTGAATATTTTTGAAAAATGAATTTAAAATTCAAATCGTTCGGTCTGTTGCAACTTGCAAGTCATGTATTTCCTTCCTAAGACGTTTATGTCAACAAAAATCAACCTGTATAAGATCCATCATGCGTTAGATCGTAACTTTGTCAAGCACCTAGTTACGATTCGAGACAAGTGCACAGATTATAACACCCATTCGTAATAAGCGCTCGAGTTATTATCGAAGCAAGAATATTAACGCCTACTATAATTACACATCTGATCGGTGAAAGCGAAGAACGGATGTCGCCATCCATCAGGGCTTTCATGAGCAAAATATTAAACATTCATAAAAAAAAGTAAAAAATTGGTTATCTGCAAGAAAATCAGAAAATTCGTAAAACTGCTTTCTTAATCCAAAAAAAAATACACTAGTGTGGGGAAAAATGTTTTTAAATTTTTTAATATAAACTATATCTACATAGTTGCCAGCCCTATTTGAGATAAGTACAGTATGATGTTTTCTCGTTTTATTTTATTAAGCTTGAGTTTAGATTGATATTTCAAAAAGAATGTCAGCCTGTTTGACAGCTACCACTTTTTAATGATATAGCGTAGTCTAAATATAAGTACAGTCACGATGAACTGTTTTTATTTGTTTCACTTTTCCTTTCTTAAGATTATTATAAGCTTTTTTTTTGTTTTATTATTTTAACTTTGAACCAAAAATTTGAGACATCTTATATACACCAACCTGCGGGGTCTGCGTGGTGGATTACGGCCCACTCCCTCTCACGGGGAGGAGAACTGTGTCCCAGCAGTGGGAACATTATAGGCTGATTACGTTATAATTGATTGTCAATCGCTTCAATTGATCGTCGATCACTCCCGTAAACATTGACAATTGCAATTGATCGATTTATGTTGCCCCGAGCATCGAATTTGTTTCAATCACAGAAGGGCAACTACTTGTTGCTAAACTACAATAGTAAATCTGAACATGACAATTAAAGCTAAAAATTAACTGTACCTACCACTCTTAATTGGAGTAAAAGGCAACAATAAATCTCATAGATTAATGAACAGAGAAAGATATCAAGTGGCCCATTTAAAACATTGTTTTATTCACTAATAAAACTTGAAATAAAATAATTTTCTAATTTTATTAACCGTTCTAATTATTATATTATAGAAAGAAGCTATACGCCATTAATAGCCACCACTATAAATATTGGTGTTATCAGTATCATATTAGCTTATTAGATTTCACTCTGACAGCTCATAAACCTACAGTTTTATAACTCAATTAATATTACTTAGTATGTAAGTGAAAGAATGTTGCTGTAAAGATGATAGTGTCACTCGTAAAGGTAAGACTGGGCCATTAGATTTTAATTATATTTCTCTCGCTGCAAACCGATTTGTTACAGTAGAAAGTTAAGTATTTTGACGGGTATAAGGGTAAGTACGGATTCGAAAGTTAGAAGCTGTTTGGTTAGCTCTCCATTCTACAAGTTAACGGATTTAGTATTATATTTTATTGATCCATTACAAAAATCCTACTAAAATCACGACGACTTAAAACAAAGAGCTTCCGTGCACGACTGTACTCATTCATTTCGTTTGCGCAGCACAACTTTTTATCGAATCAACGCAACCACATCCATTTAGGGTGCGTACTGATGTCCACTTAAAAATTATATCATATTAAATCAACTAACGATCGGCGATCACCACATTCTTTCTCATATTATCTCAACTATATATACTAATATACTAGCTTTTGCTCGTGGCATCGTCCGCCTGGAGGCCGGAAATAGACCCAGGGGATCACGTACCGGGATAAAACTTATCTTACTTAACGTTCAAAATCTAGTTGCAATCTTATCTCAGCGTCAATCAATTTCAGAAACATGTAAAAAACATAGGGAAATTAGAGGATTTTTTGACAGATTGAGACAGAGATCAGGGGGCCATCATAAAAGGATAACATTATGAATCATAATATGGCGAAGACAGTCCGTGTTTTTCTTTTTTTTAGGGTTCCGTTGCCAAATGGCAAAAAACGGAACCCTTATAGATTCGTCATGTCTGTCTGTCTGTCTGTCGGTCTGTCTGTCGGTCTGTCTGTCGGTCTGTCTGTCTGTCTGTCCGTCCGCATGTCACAGCCACTTTTTTCCGAAACTATAAGAACTATACTGTTGAAACTTGGTAAGTAGATGAATTCTGTGAACCGCATTAAGATTTTCACACAAAAATAGAAAAAAAACAATAAATTTTGGGGGTTCCCCGTACTTAGAACTGAAATTAAATTTTTTTTTTCATCAGACCCGTACGTGTGGGGTATCTATGAATAGGTCTTCAAAAATGATATTGAGGTTTCTAATTTCATCTTTTTCTAAACTGAATAGTTTGCGTGAGAGACGCTTCCAAAGTAGTAAAACGTGTGTCCCCCTGTAACTTCTAAAATAAGAGAATGATAAAACTAAAAAAAAAACATATGATGTACATCTGGTAATGTACATCATATGTTTTTTTTTTAGTTCTAAACTTCCAAACTTCCACCGAAAATTGATTGGAACGAGATCTAGTAAGTAGTTTTTTTTTAATACGTCATAAATCGTAAACCGCAATTTAACTTTCATTCAATCAACTCAAATATAAAAATAAACATTTAATTTCATAAACATAAACCTTATGCATATTCCCGGATGTTACGGAACCCTCGGTGCGCGAGTCCGGCTCGCTCTTGCCCGGTTTTTTTTCGCTGCACTACGTAGGTATAATCAAAGAGATTGGGATTGGATTTGGATTTTGGATTGGTATTCGATTAAGAATCTTTCACCAGTGGGATTTAATAGGATTAACTTAACAGTAAACTGTCCATTAAGTCCAAATTTAATCTAAATCCGTTCAGCCGTTAAGACATGAAAAGTCAACAGACATACAGAGTTACTTTCTCATTTGTAATATTAGTATGGACACTAGCAAATATATATAGTGGCCTTCCATATGTTCCACTTATAACGTCTATGTTATGTTAATAAAGTAGTTAGCATTGTTGCTGAGGATCCAGTGCTGTGCTGACCCCGCTTTATATTACTGGCACACCATATACCTAACCTACATGTGAGTATAAGTGACGTAATGGCAGGTTTATCATATCGCTTTTGTGTTGTCAGGAAATCCAGATATGTACTTCGATGACAACCTTAGGTAAATCAAGCAGAAATTAAAGTTATTTTTTATTACAAAATGGGCCAGATCTTGGCGTCGATCTCGCCTGGTGGAAAGTGATGGATGATGTCTATGATGGAACGAGCCAGCCCGGAAGATGTCTATTCACTCTTGCTTTGAATGCTGATGATACGTGAAAGGGAACACAGACGCTGGCTTTAAAAAATAAGAGTAGGTACCTAAGAAAGCTTGCAGCTGTCCCTAATTATTTTCAATGAATGTCCTCATGTCCTTGCCCATGTTACTTGGGGTCAGCACAACACGTTTCTTCTCCATCCATTCTCCCCTGTCAACCGTCACTCCCATTTCTTACAGAATATCATTCCTGAAGAGGTCGCAGAAAGCGATAAGGCCGCCCATTGGATGTTTTGTATTAATAATCGCATTTTTTTGTTATGTATTTTTTGGTGTACAGTAAAGTATATATAAATAAATAAATCCTTTATCTTTTCTTTGGCCTTTCTTTCCCTCTCCATCCATCATCGTTAATCATTTTCATGAATTTATCGAATACCTAGATAATAAAAGACCGGGCAAGAGCGAGTCGGACTCGCGAACCGAGGGTTCTGTAACATCCGGGTTTATGCATAAGGTTTATGTTTATGAAATTAAATGTTTTATTTTATTTTTGAGTTGATTGAATGAATGGTAAATTGCGGTTTACGATTAATGACGTATTAAAAAAAACTACTTACTAGATCTCGTTCAAACCAATTTTCGGCGGTAGTTTACATGGTAATGTACATCAAATATTTTTTTTACTTTTATCATTCTCTTATTTTAGAAGTTACAGGGGACACACATTTTACCACTTTGGAAGTGTCTCTCGCGCAAACTATTCAGTTTAGAAAAAAAATTTATTAGAAACCTCAATATCATTTTTGAAGACCTACCCATAGATACCCCACACGTATGGGTTTGATGAAAAAAAAAATTGAGTTTCGGTTCTAAGTATGGGGAACCCTAAAATTTATTGTTTTTTTTCTATTTTTGTGTGAAAATCTTAATGCGGTTCACAGAATACATCTACTTACCAAGTTTCAACAGTATAGTTCTTATAGTTTCGGAGAAAAGTGGCTGTGACATACGGACGGACAGACAGACAGACGGACGGACAGACAGACAGACATGACGAATCTATAAGGGTTCCGTTTTTGCCATTTGGCTACGGAACCCTAAAAATGTTGTAACCAAAACAACTAACCTAACCTAACCTTACGACGACGAAGGAAAGAATAACATTTTCTTTCTCAGCTGCCGTAGGTACCATATATATTTATTTTCTACCCTATAACTACAAAATTAAACTGTGTCTTAATTACATCCCGTTTTTTGTAAAGACCGTATTATTTTAATCAGACAGGTTGTCAATGTAGATTGGACCAAGTGTCAAAATATAAGCAATTTTTGATGTTATTCCTATAAAGGTAGAGATCATAATTGCCTGAATTAATTAAACCGGCGTAACTAAGTTGTTTTGGTGTAATTTTATATATCAGGTGAAGTAAGTAGATGTCACTGGGCTGATGCAAATTATCTAGATTGCTCAAACACCTATTAAATTACAGATTTAGATTTTATCATAATTTGCTACAGTTTCAAAATGTAGGATAATACCTGTAGAAATTACTTAAAATGTTGGCGCAGTAACTTTAAGCACCACCTTTGAAATCATCAACTTACGCATTTTTATTATTATTTTATTAATAATTATAAACCAGCTTATAAGGTATATGAACTCGTTAACACAGTTAATATTTTTATTAAAATAATAACTAAAGCTATGACTATGATAATTAAGTTTTTATGCGATATGAATGGTCAAATTTTACTTTGTGAGTTAATAAAGTTTGAATATTAAACTAGAAATCAAGAATAATCTAATTTAAATAACCATGTAAGTAATTATTTTTAACTACCGACCACCTAACGTAGTCGCAGAGCAACTTAACTTACCAAGTTTTAATTAAGTTATAGATCCGATCTTAATAATTTTAAGACAGATTTCATAATCTTGTCATGTTGAGATGGATGTGTAGAGTGATGAGAATGGATAAAGTAAGAAATTAGTATATAAGAGGAAGTATGAAAGTGGCGCCAGTGACAGAAAAGTTGAAAGGAAATCGTTTGCCTTGGCATGGGCATGTGATGAGAAGGGACAAAACGCATGTGACTAAAAGAGTGATGAATCATACATGTTGATGGATGGAGAGGGAGAGGAAGGCCGAAGAAAAGATGGATGGATTGTGTGAGGAATGATATGAAAGAGAAGGGAGTGAATGATAGCGTGACGGTTGACAGGGAAGAATGGAAGAAGATAACGTGTTGCGCCGACCCCAAGTATCGTGGGATAAGGGCAGGAAGATGATTTCATAGTCTTGGTCAAAGTAGTTATTGTATGAGATTGATTTTAGGTTAGGAATATGAATAGAAGAGAATCGCAAGGTGCTTGTTAGCTGAAGTATTTTCAACCAGTCAATGTTTATTTATCGAATTATCATTTAACAGGAATTCATAACTGCTTGACCAGAACCTACGCATGCTGCGTTTTCACAACGAGTGTTTATCTCACACTCTAGCATTCTCATTTAAGGGGGTTACATGACCTAAAGCGCGGTCACTGTCGGACTGCATAGAAAAGAAAGTATCTAGTAGTAGTAGTAAGTATCTGTGTAATATATCTTGTTCCAAACAAAGCGTTGATAAAATTTTGTCACTTCACGCATGTAAGCTCTGCTGAACAGTCGCCAACATCAATGTTAATGTTAATATCACATCATATCACCTCGAGAGTGGAGTGATATCATCATAACCTATAACTAGTGATGTATATCGGCTGGAAGTCGGGCAAGGCTGTCTCCTCCCTAGCAAGTTCACTCATTATGTGCGTGTGTGTTTATCTGTTGATATTAAACCGGTTATGGCCCACGGATTCACTTATCAAGTTACTGTTAGAATGTCGTATGTGATATTTTAATATAAGCTTGTTAAAAAAACCATTGAACTCGCGACACTTACCGTAACCGACACCGCCCGTGTTTTGTTTATAAGACGACTAGGTGCGCCCCATGCTTTCACCCGCGTAAATGTCTATCCGTGGGAATATCGGGATAAAAAAGTAGCCTATATGTTAATCCAGGGTGTCAGCTACCTCCATACAAAATTTTATCAAAATTGGTCGCGCCGTTTGAGCGTGAGGAAGTAACAAACATATAAACACACACACACACACACTCACAAACTTTCGCCTTTAGGTATAATATTAGTGTGATTAAACAAATACACACGTAATTGTTCAAGTTTTCATTTCTGTGGCACTTCTGGAGTGCCACTGTTCTTTTTACGGTTTTCATTCATTGCCAAATGTAGAATTAAATATGTTTAGTTAGATATCTAGTTATAAGACTTGAATAAAACCGTCTTCAGCGATTACAAACATCAATTCTTTTTGATTTCGCGGATTTTGTACACACGGCTACACATCAAGCTATACATTTCCAGTTTTCGCTGACCTCGCATTGTATAGGTTTTTCGTACAATCAGAAGTCACTTTATAGTTGATGTCTAGCCGCGCGTACGTCAGGAAATGTTTGCATGGTCTCGTTGTAAGTTCTTATTTGTTGCTACATTTTGTTCCACCGATGTGGACCTGTATTAAAAATACGTAACATACCGGTTCTTCAAATTAGTCATCCATAAACCCACTCATTGATTAAAATTAATAAAAAAAACTAACAGTTCGTAGTAATTCTTCTACTTTATTTAATAAACAAACTTCAGTTCTTTGTTCAGTTAATACACTGAATTACCTCTTAGCAAAAAAATGTACACTGGGGAGTAGAAAAATAGTTTAGGTATTCAAAATTGTATTCTGAAATTATCTTTTTAGTCATTCAGTTCCTAACAATATTGTCATGCAATTCTGTCCAGAACTACTGGATAGATTGGTTATGCACTGAAATGCATTTGTTACGCTCAATACTCGCGTAAAAACGGCATTGTGGTGCGAACCAAAAATAAAAATCTAGACTGAAGTAAATCTGGTTAAATAAAAAATAGTAGATTATGCACCGAGGGGCTAAAGTTGTGTCTTATGACACGGGCGTCATATTGAATCTCGAGCGCAATGAAGGAGTCGCGAGTTAACTCCCGAGCGCAGCGAGGGAGTTAAGAGTTTAACTCACGAGCGAAGCGAGGGAGTTAATACAAGAATCCTGAATGCAGCGAGGGATTCAAGCTAGCCCAAGGCAAAGACACCTTTAGCCCAGAGGAGGATACTCTACTTTTTACACCTACTGTGAGAAAATAATAGCCATAGTACGAAAATTCGCACCTTTATTGCGTCTACCAATAAGTAGCCAAGACACGATCAATTCGATTTTCAAAAAAAAAAAGTCTCTTCTACGGTTTTGTCGTGTGTGTCTATTGATATCACGCTCATGGAAGTGGCGTTTGTGTAAACTAAGCTTTATACAGGGCTGGTAGAACGGTTATGGATGATTGGCTGTATGCATTTTGAATTTAGAACGTCATTGGAGACGCTCGTGAAAATAGAGTATTTTTGATAAAATGTGATAAATCGACTGTAGTATAGATAGGTTTTATTATTTATTTATTCACAAAATTCACAGCAATCTTAGCGCAGTTTACTTAAAATAAATTAACTAATGTTACAGCCAATTACTATTACGGTATTACGGCGCGGTACGGTATTTGTTATTATTAATGCCGGTTTTAATGTTATTCCATTACTTTTAAAAAATGGTTCGTAGTTATCTAATTATTCTTACAATATTATGTCTTCGAAAACATAGCAACGATATGAAGAAGCAGTCGTTATGATTTTGTAGGAAATCGAGAATATCATCCACGCGTAGTAAGGGTTTCGAGAATAGCTTTCCTCTTTCTGGCGCCAAAGGGTATTTGTTAGTACTATACTGCCAATTTAGCTGAGCATGTGAGATTCCAAATTCAAATCACATTATTGACCAGCGGGTCATAATGAAATCCAGTACAACATTATTGACCGGCTGTGCCCCCGGCCACTAATGACTCACTTTAGGTTAAGGTTGCTTGACATATAATTTGACATTTTCGAGCAGGTGGTGTGAAAAATAGTTTATTTGCTAGCTCATTTTCGGAACAAGGTTATTAAACATAAACTAAGGTGAAAGTTTAATTTTTAATAAAAAAGGAGATTTGACGTTGGGTGTTAACGTCAATCAGCCTGTATAAATTCCCACTGCTGGGACACAGGCCTCCTCTCTAGTGAGAGGGAATGGGCCGTAATCCACCATACGGGCCCAGTGCGGGTTGGCGGCTGTCACATGTCTTCGAATTTATGGTTCTAGGACATGCCGGTTTCCTCATGATTATTACCTTTAGCGTCTTAGAGCAATGGTGATGAAATAATTTACACAAAGTATAGTGCCTGCTTGGGTTCAAATCCACGGCCTACAACTCGGTAAGTCGTGGGTGTTACCACTGGGCCTCCACAACTTCATCAATCATGGATGATCCAACGATAAATAAGAAGTATACATTTGACCAGTTCTTGTCAAAGACTCCTTTGACAAGAACTGGTCCTTAGCAGCTTTGAACAGAGAGAAGTGGAAAGAGAGTAGGGAGGCCTTTGCCCTGCAGTGGGACATCACAGGCTAATAATAATAATAATAATAATAATATCACACCTCTCAGAGATGATATCAACTATACCTACAGTTTTAATTTCATACAACAACACAGACTAACATTGTACGCACACATCGACAGTACAACCATAGAAAATGTTCTATGCATGTGTGCGTTGTAATGACACTGGTATAGTTATGAAATGGTTAAAATTGTGTGCATGCGACTATGATTACAGTAATTTGTTGCGTTTGAGCCGATATCGCGGCGTTCAAGATCTTGCCAAGGTAAGATTTATGCATTGCACAGATGATCATAGTACTCACACGTGATAAATCGCTGGGTCCAAGTCAAAATTGAGATATTACTTGTTTTTACCGAACATCTGGTCGAAAATTAATGACTAGTTATTGCAGATCGTCTCTTTAACGTCATGTTTAAGGTTAAAATATGGGGACTTTCATTTATTATAATTGTTGGGCGCTTGCACTGGTTTTTTTCTTATAGGATAATGTTTTTGGCGTATGTGTAATACCTTCGAGGAATCTTGTATGCCCATGAATGGTCTTATTAAATTTATCGCTTCTTTTTATCGATAAAATTTTCGATAAAGACGCTTTACGTAAAGACGCACATATCACTTTGAACTCATCGAATAGTGTAGAATATTATTCAGAGCCAACAATTTATTTTGAAGCAGCTCTCGATCGACAGTGAAAACTCGTCAATAGATTCAAAAGATACCGTCTAACAGGGAAACCAGTCTTCATAAAGTCATGTAACAAGTACATATATGTATCGGTACTTTACATACGGATTAGATTGCTCTGAATATGGAGCGCGTATGTAAATGGCTCAATAATAGTGATGCCATCGGATTTATACTTCATGCTCGAGTAAGTTCTAGTGATGATTTCCGATGGTTCAGTGGTTACGGTAGAAGGTGTAAAAACATGCTTTACGTGCGTGAAAGTATCATAGTAACAATTGAGAGGTGTTACAATAAAAATAACAGTCTGATTGGAAGAAAGACGAAGATATTTCGAAAGAGATAAATGTCAACTCTTGGTCGAGATATAACATTGAAACTGGAGACGTGCCACAAATACAGACGTCCTTTTTGAATGATAAACTTTTTGAATGATAAATAAAACCTTTTTGATGTCCTCCTCGATATATTCTCAGCTCTCAACGCAATCCGTTTCTAAACAATCATTTCAATCACGTCACTATCCAAGCTTATCAGCTCTGACCCTCATAATTGCATCCTATTAGAGCATCGCCGACCAACGAGGCCAGTGTGTATGCGCTTTATTTCATACCTATGTGTGTACACTCCATTATGTAGTCCATTTATATGCCTCGTGCACACCGTTAAGTATTGCAGGGTTTATGTAACGAAATTGCTACATTTCAGATTTAGTTTTAGATGACATCTTTAGTGCTTTGGTGTTGGTGGTAGTTAAATGCTGAGTTTCATTTGATGAAGTAGTTTCAGTACATGATTTGGAAATCAAACGTCGTTGACGAAGCTCTATCAGAAATCTGTTCAAACATTGCTCCATACCTAAACTATTTTTTTTAAGATTACTAGGATTGACTAAAATAGTGCTTACATAATATTTATATCATAGTCCCGTTCAGGAGAACGGGAATCTTTAGCGGGAAAAACTGAATAGAGGACTATGCAGTATTTCCTGCTAAAGATTCTATGCTCCAAGAAATTCAACCTCAACACTTCCCAATGGTCAAGCCATCAAGCTCGCATTACATAACAGCAGCACCTGTTAATCAGGCACATTACAGGCAATCGACCTTCTGCGAGATAACACACAGATGTAGACTAGCCTCGGGCAGTCATTACGGGCATAGAAGCCGCTACAATGAAGGCGGGTCGTAAGTACGCGGGATAATCGCCAGTTTGCGGGACATAATCCTGTGGGTCAAGATCTTCATGCCTCATGCTGCCCTAGTACTTACGCAACCTACGCTTTTAATATAACATCGTTTTGAGGCAATTATTTTACAGTTACTGCGACTAAAAGTCTGTTGGAGTATCTAATCATTGAGCTGGATGTGGTTAGCAGCTGTTTTGTGATGAGTCCCTTAGTGCATTTAATGTGAGGTGTGAAATTTGCTTGAGGCTGTATTGAGTAGATACGTAAGTGGTTTGGTCGACTTTGATTATATATTATTATAGTGCCGTATATTTTTACCGTAGCGGACGTCAGTTTCTCTACACAGGAATCCCTTGAAGCTATAAGTGTTGTGTAGATCTATAGTCATATCAACAAGATAATTATATTTAGTCTATTACAAAGTGGTCGTAAAGGTTATGAAAACTGCCGGGTCAGCGGGATTGTCCGAAAGGGTTACCGCTGGCCCGGAACATAAAGGGCTAAGGAAGGAACACGGGTGGGTTTTAGTCAGTAAGACTCTGACACTCCCTTCCGCTCCACCCAGAGCGGGAGGAGTCATTTGATGATTTCGCATTGGCAAAAAAAAAAAAAAGTTATGAAAACATATCGTTATAATTGGAGCAGAACCACATCAACATAGAAATAAATATTTTTGATGATAAAGAAAATGAACTTTACTAAACATCAATGATTGTGAAAAATTATCAAAATTTTTCAATAAAAGGTCAATCTGTTTTAAGATGGGTAATCAATTTTATTGGCGTTTCAAATATCATAACGGTTATTTTGCATCCACTGCCTCAAGAAGACAACAAAGGCAGACCAAAAAACATTGAAAGGCGGAAGGTAGGTCACACATGACTAATTTCGCACCACAAAAACGTAAAGGTCCTGAAACAAGTTTACCTACGATGCCAAATGCCTTTTCATATTCATATCGCAACATTTATAATAATGACACAATAATAGAAGTGGCCCAATATTGCCAATACAAATTAACAATGACAGACGGTTACAATGGGCAGCCCACGTGCTGGAGCCTTGGCATTCACTTCAAATGTCTGGCAGATTCCTCGGGATGATATGCCAGACGATTGTTAAGTGTTAATGCTATAAATACGCGACATTTTATATTGATGAGCATGTGTTACACAAGGGCAGCTTGTTAAACAAACAATGATACGGTTTCAACATTTAATATACTATTCTTATTTCTTCGCTATCATCACAAATCTTGTCACCTCCAGTATGTACGAGTATTTATATCAGATTACTATTTTGCATAGTTTATTTCCCCTGTCTTCTTATTTATGAAGACGATTACTAATTTTAATTGTCGTATTATATTATCCCCATGGCGGCACGTGTAACCTAGTCAGTCGAAGATTTTCCTGTTTTTGCTATATCATCTTCTCTGTGTCTTTATTTGCACTGAATTTATTATTGATGTCTGAATAGTTAATGATATCTTATATTTTATTGCTTAGATTATTGACTGTTTCAACTTTTTTATTTATGTGTGCATTTCATTGAGCAAGAACATTTGGTATAACGGTCTCAGGATCCTACCCACGTGTGTATCAAGTTATTGGTGTTGACGCGACGATTTATTTCATTGCTGTAAGCCCATTATAATCCACTGCCGAAGAGAATTACGCGGCTTAGAATACTGGAAATTAATTCGGTTCAGTCCTACTGTATTTTGCAACAATAATCGTGAAATATTGATATCGATTTCAATGCAATGAAATCATTCGGAGAGAGTTATATCTCATTGAGCCAACTGTTTATTAGAAAGACCTGAAGCATTGATTATGGTTTAACATAACTAAAATTAGCCTAGCTCTCGTAAGCAATTACTTATAGAAAGTTGCGATAAATAAAGTCTAAACAAAAGTGACGTGTTACATGGATGCAATCAAACACTGAATGGACCATCAACTAATCAAGTGGACAAGTTGGATCCAAATTGGTGCACTGACGAAGAAATTTCCTATATGCAATTACATTAAGATCAATGCAAATTCTGGAGCGTACGACAGTTCCGTTTATGGGCTTCATTAAGGGAACATAAAAAACAGTATTGAGTTCGCCTTGGCGTTTAAATAGCAACGTGTTTAATTAATAAACTTGAGGACTTTTGTTACCGGCCTCTTTGCTTGGCTCTGTAAGGGATGCTTACGAAATTCACTGTAATCCTGTTAAGATTGCCCTCGATTTATTGTGCAACGCTTAATTCAGACTTAATTGAAAGAGCATTGCTTAATTTTTCGGAAGTTTTATGTACCTCAAATTGGATTAAAGTAAAAATGCTTTATTCTTTTAATAAGTGGTTAGCGACTTTTCTGTCTTTCGCTGCACACGTTATAAATATTTTTATACAATCAATGTTTCAACATTTGAGTTTAGTCTCACAGAACGAATAGTTGGAATACTTGGCATAAACGAAGAACAACTTTTACCAGCGACAGCGAGAAATTCAATATTGGTATTCTTAACAGAATTGATATCTATTAGAAATCATCAGCGCAGTAATAAAGGGTCCCTAACTGAACATTACGCGGCGGACGGTCGTAAAGTACCTCACAAGACCGATAGATGGCGGTAGACGCGCACAATGGCGCGGGGGCGGGTTGCGCCGCTTCCGATGCGCAAGCGCAACCCGCCGCTATTGATTTGCTGCTAACTGTAGAAGCTCAAATAAATTCATGTTTGTAAGACGGTAGACGTCATGTAGGTACTTTATCTACAACCTATCAAGTACCAGCTTCTTATTCACATTTTGTGTTTATAGATTTTAGATTTTCAGGTTTACGATGTCCTACCGCGCTTAGGTTGTTTATTGCGTCACTCGATATTTGATGATAATATTAAAATATATTTAATGGAATTGTGTTTATCGCTTCTTCCTTATTTATTGCTATTGGATGCTTAAATTTATTGAGCCATAGTTATTCGATTACACAAATAATTGTAATAATTGAAACGAAAGCAAGTACTTAGATAATTTAAGAGAGCCTGTGTGAAACTGTAGTAAATTATAATTAATAAGATAGATAATAATGTTGACGGAAGCCGTCCATCATTCGATACCCTAATTGACAAAGCGCCGTGTGGCCACAGTATCAGTCTAATTGCCATTTCCTTTAATTTGGACTTTAATTTCTCTTAAGAGTACTTAATACGTAGGACGGGTATCAAAAGTATCAAAGCTACCGCAATGAGCTCCGATTTCGATAATGTATTTAATTAATAACGAAGAGAGAACCGGCTGCCTTCCTGTTCTACTGTGAAAGAACTAGTAGCAATAAGATATCTGCGTTCGCGATTTGGTTTCCAAACATGTAAACAAATTGGCTTATTAGAAAAATAACTTTAATACCTTCACAATAAACTACATTTTACGCTACAACTTCAAACGTTTTTCTATTTTTTTCAGTAGTACTAGTCACTCTGAAATCAACTTAGTTTTTACTAAAATAAAGTTGATATTTGTTTAACTTGAAATAACATCAAATGGAAACATGAACTTGAATAGACCTTAGATATCATAATCATCTGTGTTTAATGTTGAACGTGTCATGCGTAATGGAAACAAAGTGGCGTCGGTAGGCGATTAAATTTATTGATTATTTAATGTGGTAGCTTTTTTAAGTTTTTATCAGTTATTAATTGTAGTGTTTTGATGGTATTAAACTATCGTAAACGACTGATCATTCGACTATTAAGATTTTGTGCGTCATCTTCCTAAACCTGGGCTTCTGTAAACATTTTGTAAAGTCTACTAAGTACTTATTATGGAATATTCAAGTATTTTGCAATTTGGTTTCTGTACCTTGTATGTACTCACAATATCGCCGACTGATCTCATCGTCATTAAAAACGGACTTTTACAATCAATAAACTGAATCATGCTACACATAAGTACAAAATCAAGCTCAACTTGCGCAATCTCATTATTAAAAAAAAAACAATTACATCACCAGCACCAGAACGGTTGAATTAAATCACCAATGAACAGAGGCGTCGAAAGACTTTCTCTTAAGCAGAGGAAGTCTCCTGGAAAGCCTTCGAGCCATTACGCCTTACACGGCACAACCTCGCACCTGCTTTACATACTGATCTTGTCCGTCCGGCGAGCGTGCACTAATTCCGAGTGATGTGACACCACTAGCACCGATAAACTATCGATACTACGCTCGAACCTTTAGAAATGCTTCGTTAGTGTTAATTTGATGTTGATTTAACATGGTTTTTATAAGTCTGTTTTCTACAGTCAGCTTCTGTTAATGTGTCTGTGTCTAATACTAGTTTTGCTGTGCCCTTGAATTTGTACTTTATATGTTTCATGCTAATTATAAGTAGAAACTTGTAGACATAAGTGAAATCAACAGTTTCAGAATATATTAAGGGAAATGAATGTTAGAATTGATCTTATCGACTATCGATAAATCGTGTCCCCGTCATAAAACTAGTATTGACATTAGGTATAGCCGATGTGCCGAAGATGTCAGTAGCCATTAACGGTGAAACCGCTCTTTATTTAGTCACAATCTCGTACACTTGCAGTGTTTTACGATAGACCTAGACGACTCTGATAAATACATATGTAGACGCGCATTCCGTTGCTCTGCGCTCTGAGATTTTTTGTAGAAAATAACAACCATTTCATCGACATCGATATCTTGACGTAATTATATAATCAACATACCTAATTTGAATTCCGCTTTAATTGGCACATCATTTGCCGTATTTTTTGCTTAGTTAATTGAGATTACTGATTGAAATTAGATCATTAGTATGTAAATTTGCTGTTATTGGCTGTACTGTAATTGTATTCGTAAAATCGAATTCGAAATTCTTCCGCGGAAGACCACACGCGAGAAGATCATTACTTGGCGGCCAGGTTATGAAGACCTGTAGCGGTGCATCATCTTTGTGCATTTTCAGTAATAACTTGAAAGAAGGCGTGGCAGGTCAAGCTAAGATGGTCGCGATCGTGTTTCAGAGGGTGGGCGCAGTACTCCAATTTGTGCAAAAAACTGTGTACTCTCAATAATAAGGAGTGAAACTTTCCCTTCTTTTATAATGATGAACTCGAGACCTACCACACGTACCTACGTCGCGACGTGATTTCGTTTTTTTTTCGACTTTGCATCACCATCGCCCAAGAGGAAATTATATAAAGTGATTGGAACACGTTGTGATTATTCTGCGATAACAATCGATCATTGAGAACATTTATCGATTTGATTACCTTTTTCACGTCACTATTTGATTTCATTTTATTAGAAGCCACTTATAGAGTAACAAGGCTGCACTTGCCAGTCCTACAATATCTAATAGCTCATACTTTCCATTGTCAAAACGATAAGTTAACTCGATAAATAGTGTCGAGTACGTAATAAGGCACAAGGCACACGTTTGACCGATGATTCGGAATCGATTTGTCGACATAATTCGATTTCACGGGGTAGTATCGTTAATTACTATTACCGAGGATCGATGCATCGCCAACAAGAACTTGTGGACTGGTTCTTGTGGTGAAACTGGACAGGGGTTAACAACCATTGAGAGCATTTATAAAGTTATTACCATTCCGTTTTTCTCCATTACTGTAGAACGTTGATTTATAACATTCAAGTTTTAAAGCTGGTTGTAGTTTGTTGATAATTACCTGTAACAAGAAAGGTTATAATATTAATTAATACGATAGCTATTTATCTATGTGTTATAAATAACTTGTATTAGAATTTGCTCAATGAAGTAGGCAATGATTAATTATTATTATCTATTTTGTTTGTACGGCAGCCAAAAGCTCTTATTTTGAACCTTAAGTCTATAAACATTTTTGTTGCATTTAAACTGCCATGGTAATTTAAATAAAAAATGTGAAACAGTTGGCAACTCCGCGATGATTTCACCGGTGCGCGGGCGCACGTCTGTCGTGCGGAATTTAGATACCGCTCGGACACTCGCTCTTGTTAGAGGGACATCTGCGTCGCATGCCGTTTTCACTTTACAACTAGCATTATATTAACACTTCATTTATTCTAGCATTAAACCAGACCTGATTTTGAATTCTGCATTGTCAATTACAAATTATCGTCGAAGATAATTTCTACTGTCAGTGACGCAGGTTATTTTGTTTGCCTGCTTACAGGTTCTTATTTAGTCACGATCAACATGCCCATTCCAGTGGAATAAGCAACAACAGAAGGCTAATTCCTATAATTAAATCTAGCAATCTAGCAATTATGATAAAAAAGCACTTCCTCTCTCCTTTAACATCATCATTATATTTTTCTTTGCTCCTGTTTCATGTTTTTTGTTATATGTATATATTTATTTAGATTAGTATAATATAGTTTATGTATGTATTTATTGTATTATGTAAATGGTACACCAGAGACTACCTACAGTATTTGTCTGTCCTTCCCCTTTTTAATCCATCCAAAGGTTGTCCTTAAAATATCGCTTTTAGCGATAAGACCGCCCATTGTGTCACCCTTATACCTACATTATGTCTGTAATTAATATGGTGTACATAATAAAGAGTATTCTATTCTATTCTATTCAATCTCATCTCAGCGGCAATCAATGTCAAAAACTTGTCAAAAATAGGATTTGAGGTATTTTTAACAGTTTGAGACTGAGGTCAGAGGGGCAATTCCCATAATTTTAAGAACGTTCACAGTCATGGAGCCTAAAAAGGCCACTTTCGCAGAATCATAAAATGATGACATATTGGACAGTTAACTGTTAAGTTAATCGTATCAAATCCCATTGGTAAAGCATTTTTTAGTTATTTTTTTTTTGTCTATGCCAAAATACCAATAAATCCAATCCAAATCCAATCCCAATCTCTTTGATTGTACCTACGTAGTACTGCGAAAAAAAGAAAAACACGCACTGTTCTTCATATAATAATTCATAATGTTATCCTTTTGTGATTCTCCAAAGTGACCTTTTTAGGCCCCCTGATCTTAGTGTCAATCTGTCAAAAATATCTCTAATTTCACAAAATTTTTGAGAGGTTTTTGACACTGATTGTCGCTGAAATGAGATTGAGACTAGACGTTTTTCAAGTACAAGAATTGGCCCTATGACTGTGAACGTTCTTAAAATTACGAAAATTGCCCCTCTGACTTTATAGTAACGGAAATGAAAATGTGCATAATAACTGTAGGTATCAAGTTTCCAGTTTAAGCTACAAATCGAATTCATAATTATTATTAGAATTATCCTGCTCGCAATTTGTCTCGGTTTATTATGAGGAAAATCATCAGGTAATCGTTACGTTGTAGGCACACTGGAGTGCTGGACTAGATGACAAAACGTGGAGTCTAGATAACAACGTAATTGACGCGTCGGTGCGCGGGCGCACGTACTTACCGCCCGTTAATGCACTGCGGATCACCATCTTTAACATATCGGTTTATGATGACTACGGCAACCATTAAATCATCATTAGATATTATTCCGTTTTATGGTTATTGATTTAATATTAAATTTTATGAACTCCCAATACTCGATCGTTACGCTTATTTATACGGTTACCTATCTCGTTATGCAAACATGGAATAAGCCACAGATAATAATGTTACATAAAATATGTAATAAACACTTATGTCTCATTTTAGAGCGATTGATGTGTATTACGAAAAACGAGAGTTGCATTTTGTGAAAGAACACCTTTCGTTTTGGGCCTCAACTGTCAAGTATGACAGAACACGTATAAAATTACAAAAAAATGTATCGAAGGCTACTGCGAGAGTAATCAGACTCAATAAAATTTTATTCACCGGTTTATTTTTAATACTTCTTGGTTTACGTAACAGCAATAATTTCGTAGCACGTGCGCCCGGGCATCTCGCGGCCCGGCCGGCCAGCAGCGCTGGAACAAATCAATTAAGCGGCAGTTACCACCCATTGTCTTTGATTCAGATGTCTCGTTAAGGCGACGCGCTCACAGTAAACAGGCTTCTGTCAAATTTATGTTTATCATTAAATTCTTGTCGCGGACGTGAATATACAAAGTACCCACGGAATTTTAACGAAACTTTAATTTGAGCTAAATTCGATCATTGTTAACGAAAAACGCTTCAAAGGAACACGCCACTGTAAAACATACCTTATTGATTGCCTCATTATCGAAGTTGTTTTTGACTCTAATTTAATTGGGTGTATAAATTTTATTGGACTTTCTTTGCCCCTTTTCGCGGGTCTCTGATTGAAGGAGGGAATGTTCTCGATTTAAAGGGTGCGATTTATTCGGTGCAATTAAATCACGTTGAATGCGCGAAGTGAAATTGGCATAGCGCAATAATCGCGAGCGGACTGGTCCCATCAATATAGTTAGACACGCATCCGGCGACAACCGAACGGACAGGCGGACAAGCGGACGCGATTGAAAACTAATAATATTTCATGTGGCCAGTAAACCGTGGTTCACATTTGCGCAAGCCTCGTCTGCTCAGTGCCCGGGCAGTCGGGCCGAGCCGCCGAGCGTACGCCCGGAGTGGCCCGGACGGCCTAATGAATGCGACGTGGTACCCACTTGACACTTATGTGTTTACTGAGTTATGGTTTGCGCGAAGGGAATTATTTTTATTGGTGTCGTCGTATTCAGGAATGAAGATTTCTATGTCTATTTAAGGCTGGGAGCATAAAACACCGTTGTGAGCAATTCAGGATGCACATATTTGACCGGACAACGTAAGTGTACATATTACCGATAATTTATAGTCAACCTATAAATTATTTAGTCATTTCTCGATGTTAGTTGCTATGGTTTAACGAGAATTTGAAGCATAGGAAATACTGCAATATATAACACTAGATTTTGCCCGCAGATTTGCCTGCGTGGAGGTCGGAAATTATCCCACAGGAATACAGTACCGCTATAAAAATTATTCTATCAAATCTGTTTAGCCGTTTTTGCGTGATTGAGTAACAAACATGCAAACATCGTGGGATAAACTAGCACTAGTGTGTACTACTCTTACTGATAAAATAACTACCAATTATCTACTCGTCTTTATGATCTAGTTTGATGAATGATATTAAATTAGAGTGCTCATAAACCTACTAAAGTAGTTATTTTGATTGTAAAAATATTGATGTGTCATAAAAAAATATCACAAATATAATACATCTGAACTCATCATCTTATAAAGTACTGCAATTAAATTAATTTGGAACATTCCAAGTTTATTACGCGTTACTTGATTAACTGCCTATACTATTAAGTGATAAGTTCTTTATTTATGCTAATCATTTGATTAGAATTCTTGGCTTTATTAAATGGTATGCTTTGATAATCAGGCGAATAAAGGACATCACCCATTCTGGGATTTTTTTTTTGCGTTCATCAATAATCACACTAATATTATAAAGGCGAAAGTTTGTGAGTGTGTGGGTGTGTGTTTATATGTTTGTTACTTCTTCACGCTCAAACGGCTTGACCAATTTTGATAAAATTTTGTATGGAGGTAGCTGACACCCTGGATTAACATATAGGCTACTTTTTATCCCGATATTCCCACGGAATCGACATTTACGCGAGTGAAACCGCGGGGCGCAGCTAGTAATTACCTACATGTTTTTAAAGTATAGGCTCATTATTTTTTACTAAGGCGTCAAAGTCGAGAACAATTTGATTTCGGAGATAATATATATTATACCTATATATTTGGAGGCGGATCGAAAGATAAGATCGATGTTTAATATATCTTTGTTCTCAAATTCATTACAGAGGCAGCGTTGTCGCCATACATATAAATATTTCTACTACTGATCTGCCTAGCCTTTTCCCAACTATTTTGGGGTCGCCTTACAGTCTAACCGGATGCAGCTGAATACCAGTATTTTACATGGAGCGACTGCCTATCTGAAATCCGCAACCCAGTTACTGGGTAATACAATACCCCTTGGTAAGACTGGTTGTCATATTTTAACATGTAACGACTTCCAAATATCGACGAATGACAGCCGGGACCAACGGCTTAACGTGCTTTCCGAGGCCCGGAGGGGTCTTGGTATGTAAAGATGGTCACCCATCCACGGACCAACCGCGGCAACCGTAGCTTAACCTCATCGATCGACCCGTACGGTTGTTATTACCATTTCGAATAAAACCAAATAGAATGTAATTCAATCCTGGCCGTCGACTTTTTAATTTTTATCCCAAGTCGCCGAACAAAATGGGTGATTTCCTGTCTTTGTCTGAATTTATAGTTTTAGTGTCCAAACACACTATGCCGAAGGAACGTGACCGAAGTTCCGCGGCTGATTAGATTTGGTTGATTTACAACGCAACGTAATTTCGACATAATGTGTCGTCAGTCATTCAAATAGCATTGTAGGCGTAATCATGCCGAACTTCGGTCGCGTACCTTCGGCATAGTGTGTTTAGACACTTAGTTGGCCACCCTGTATTTTCCATCGAAAGTTATTAAATTTCATGTAATTTGGGTGTCTCTACGTATGGTCCAATAACTTTACTTAACACTTTACGGGACATTAAACACCAGCGGTCATACATTAAAAAAGAAAGAATAAAGTTTATTTGGACACAGTTCGTGAAACACAAAATAAAAAATTAACAAAATAAAAATAATGTTTCAAACAACAATAGTGTTTACCTCACGCCTGCACCAAAAAGGTCAAAAACTTCTATCGTGTCTCGTTCAGTGTCCTTCAACCGTTTAAATTGAAACAGCATAATGGAATGACAACGTTTGTATTGATTAGACCGAGATAGAACCGAAGATATAAGAGAGAATCTTAGATATATCTTCCTTGCTTGAGCATTTATGTTAAGCGTAGCTCTAGAACCTTCCTTCTTATTTCTGCGGCTGTAACACATTCAGGCATGAGGTGAACCTTTGCTTAACCCGATAGCCATAAGCATAATTTTAACCAGTTCCTCGAATGTAGCCTTAATATCTCGAATGTCGACTACTTATTTAAAATAATCAAATTAAAATTTCCTGCGTTTAATATTACCATGCGTGCGTGTGTAATATTTGTCAGAGTTCGAATCGTAACGGCACATAATTCAATTTAAAATCGGCGGCAATCGGCTGTCGGCATCGGCTGATAAAAAGCCGAAATCTCTTTCGGCAATTAAAACATTGTGAAATTCAACACCGAGACATTTCGGCGGGTTGTTGCATGTGCATGATTGTTTTTACCGGAGAAATTATAACAGATAAATATTTCGTTAATTAATGTTCAATTGAGTGATGATTAATTTCTGTTTCGTTTAAGAATTCGTGTCGGTAAAATATTAAATTATACACATTAAATTGCTGATTGATTCTCTGTAACTACATATTACAGTGCTCGCAGCAAGGAAGAGTTAAAAGAAAAAGCAAAGCAAATTGTAAATGAAAAATCTCCATGGTATCAAAAGGTTCTCGAATCGAAACAATTTTTATTTCTCTTCACCATAATAAAAGCAACTCTATCAATTATTTTTCAAAGCAAATGTGCAGAGGCAACCTGAAAAATTCAAGCTAAACTCTGTAAAGTTGTCAAAAAAAAAGGTCCGTTTTGACATTTGAGAAAGACCCTAGAATGTAACTTGGAACGAAACTGAAAGAAATAATAAAATAATAATTAATTACATAAAGTGTTTTAAAAATATACATACATTTTTTTGCCGCGTTACATAATATGATGGAATATATTGCGAGTATTCTTTTTGCGTTTACTTTTTATTAGCATGCAATTTCTAATTATTGGGAAAGGTCTCAAAAACAGTTATCAGTCTTTTTTTTAAAATACTAGTGTTGTAACCAACAAATTACTGAATTTCACCAGCTTCATTCGATTTTAACAGTAATTAAATATTGTGTAGTGATCTTTACCGAAAAGAATGAGCTTGGCGCTCAAAGCCTTAAATAAAATTTTGAATTGGTGACACTGGTTTCTGTAGAATGGCTTGTCTCTGACCAAGCGGCTTTGCTTTTGGACTATTTCTGTTTACTATCACGTTAACCTTGGCTCTTCTATTTTGGACATTTATTTAAAGATAGTGATTTGAACTCGAAAAAAAAAGATTAATATCACTTTACAATACATAATCTAATCGATCAAATACTCATACAAACTTGAATCGATCTATCGTGAGTATCGAGTATCGAGTCGTATGGTTACTTCACTAGTTACGTCGCGATGACAAATGTCAAAACGGGCCTTTTATTTTTTGACAACTTTAATAGTTTTAATGTTCTAACATTTAAAAAATCGATTGAACTACTGTATAATTTACCCTAATAGAATATAACCTAAATTAATTACGTATGAAAACGATCAGAAGTTAAGCTATTAACCTAAGCAAAGTTAGCTATTAAAGACGCAATTTAAATGATATTTACGATTTTTTTTATCTCCTATAAATTAAGTATTGGAGTATGTATATGTCATTTTATTACCCTTCCGTACTTTAATTGAGTACGTCTATAATGGTGGCGGCTACTTGGTACTTGACGACACTTAATCAACATTGTTAATAGTCGATAGTCATAAAACACAAAAAGTATAGTTTTATGGGTTTGTAGTCCTACTACGGACTCATAAACGAGATGAGCCTGAGACGAGTAGACGAAGTGAGTTCGATCGTTCTATCAAAATGATTCGGTAAGCGCGGACTACTAAAAACATTAGCTAATTTTAATTAAACAATAATAAAACAATGAAAGGATTCGGTAATAAACATGAACAACACGGTCTTTAAAAATAATGTTTTTCACTTTTTAAACTACACAACAGGCAAATTGAAAAAGCAAACTCAAAGCTTGTTTCAAAGTGATAAAACTATGAGACTCTACGGTAGTGTATTTTACTAATTTCTAAACCCAAGCCAATAAATTAATATAAATAAATCAATGAATAAAGTCGTAAATGCCTATGAATGGCATATTATAAATATTTGATAAAAATGCTCCAGTTTTCTAGCTTGATTTGGTAATTTACGATTTTGTGAATCTATTTGAAGTTGTTAAGTAAATTGCCAATAAGTAGATATTCTATAAAAATATTTTTCACTTTTTAATTAATATTTATTACTTAGTGGAACGGCTTTTTTGTGGCCATCAATCCTTTGGTTTACTACTGATTGGCTGCCAAGGAATGTTCAGTATGAGGTCATTCATAGTTTAGACATCAATGAATGGCTTGAAGAGGTGCTCGACTGCTCGTTAGCCGTTACGATGAGACAAAATGATTCCTGGACCGATGTACCTAATGGGTATAATTAGGTACTTTTTTGTTGCGTTTCCTTTTTAACTAAATAAGAGCTTAAGGCGAAAACGTCAGGGTAGCCCGCGAAATTCAATTTTAGTATTAAGTTGTACGTTGATTAAAATATGATTCGCGGCCGTAACAAATATGTATTTACAGAATTATAATCATTAAAGTCATCAACACAACTCTCTAAGGCCAAGTAATCCCCAAGAATGTATATTTCATGAAATCAACGTACAACTTAATACTGACCAGCAAATTGCAAAAAACGTAAGAAAATTTGAATTTCGCGGTCTACCTTAGTGCTTCGCCCTTAATGCGGAAGTTGTTAGTATTATTAGTTGTTTCATCTTTGACACTAATCATTACTCATCTTTTATTAAAAGCTTACAATAAAGCTGGATCAGATAATATATTTAATTTTTAACGACTAGATATGCATAAATAAACTCAGGCCTTCTTCCCATGGGGTTAGGCAGAAGCTACCGAATGGCACCTGCTAACGATCCTTACATACCCCCCTTTGGCTCGTTTACGTTCATACACCTGAAGGCCAGTCAAAATCTAGTTGCAATCTCATCTCTGCGACAAACAAATGTCAAAAACTTTTCAAAAATGTATGGAAATGAGAGGTATTTTTGACAGATTGAGACTGAGATCGAAACTGTGAAGGTTCCTGAAATTACGGAGAACTACCAATTGTCATTCATTTCGACAATTTTACTTGTCATACAAGTACGCCGGTTGCGAGTAGGTACTACGCACCTGATTTTTTTTGAAGAACAACAACAATAACAACTTCTTAGATATCTTTTTTTAAATCTCAATATTCAATAATCAATAACCCAGCCCTACAGCCTGCCCCTTAACAGTATATTCCCCAAATTACCCAAATAAAGTAATACGTTACTGCACCTTAATTACTTATTCACTTAATTCACTGCAGATGAGTTATTCACATAAAGCCAGTGTATCGTATGAAGATCTCAACATTGAGTGATCGGCATCATTAACCCGCTTGTGATGTGGGGCAAGGCGGGGGGCTTTGTTCACGTTATGTCTCATAATTATCATGTCAACATTTTGATAGCAGATCCAGTTTACAAAGATTAGTGGACTTATGGTATTGAACGAATTATGGGTTTTATTACAGCCAGCATTATGTTGGATTACAGCCGGTCGATTCTGAAAAATCTCACTGTGAAAACGTAGGTGAAGCGAGTTTGTTTTTGCTAGGAATTGACACTGTTGACAGCTCACTCCACGCTCACTTCACCTAAGTTTTCATGGTGAGATTTTTACAGAATAACACCGCTGAAGCACGTTTTGGGTGACGTCTATGGTGGTTTTATGTTGGATAAGCTTGTGTTTGACCACCATCTCACGTAATGCTTGTAATCAGCCTAAAATGTTCCCACTATTGGGACACGGGCTCTCTGTGAGAGGGAGTGGGTCGCAATATATCACGCGCGCCAGTGCGGGCTGGTAGAGGTGCATGCTTACAGAGAAGCATTCTATTCAATCCAGAATTGAAATTCCCAGGTCATAGCTATCCGAAAATACAAAGGTAGTGTTTCAAATGACTCCTTCTTTAATATTCTAAACAATTCAATCTTATGTTAGAACGAATTCATATTTAATGCTCTTTGAATACCTATCTCTTCATGGTGAGATGTAACTATGTAAGGGACTGCATGACTGTCTCCACCAGGACAAGTTTAGTCACACAAGTTTGTGGATAATTTGTCAGATTACGACAGATTGGCTTTCATACTGCTAATTGGCATGACGTCACCATTCCAAGATGGATGCTGTCCATCCTTTCGACACTTAGTCATCCTTTCACGCGAAGAGGAGGAAAAAGATCGCTTGCCGCAACAGTCCGTCTTATCTTTCACACATTTGTTGT
Source organism: Mesoligia furuncula (assembly GCA_916614155.1). NCBI lineage: Eukaryota > Metazoa > Arthropoda > Insecta > Lepidoptera > Noctuidae > Mesoligia > Mesoligia furuncula. Next base: position 11,411,052 of record OU744811.1, on the reverse strand, counting down.
GCATAAAAAGGTAATAAAGAAAGTAAAATGTTAATGCGTGTCACTGGAAAGGTTATAGTGAGATAAGAAAGCAACTTGTAATTAAATAAATCTGTTTGTTTAAGGAAAATCGTTTAAAAACTGGTAAGTTTAGTTATGGATTCGATTGGTTTTTCAGTATCACGCTTCCGAGGTCGGCCTAGGAAAAAAAGACGAGAAGACCTAGCCGTGTACCACAAGGGTTGAATGGAGTTGGCTCTGGAGAAAGATGCCTGGAAAGATTTAGGGGAGGCCTTTAATTAGAAATGGGACAGTGTAGGCTAAAAAAACCACCATTTCTAGATGCATGATCACGTCTGACCGGCTTTCGCCATTTTTTTTTGGTTTCAGTGTTGAATAAGTGTTTTCTTGTTATTTTGTTTAGATTTTAAAATACAGCTATTACATTAGTTAGTTTTTTATAAATTATAATTAAACTACTTTGAATAAAAGACCCATTTTCAATAGGGTTCCTCCTATGGCTGAAACAAATATATAGAAAAAAATACTCAATAAATTGATTTTTCGCAAGCTACAATGTTTTCAGATTTCACACTTGATTGACGGGAACTTTTTTAGAAATATTTTAATGCATTTTTCGTTTCTACTGAATTAAATCAATTTTTGAAAAGTACATAATTAATCTCCATTAAATTATCTATTCTATTATTCTATTTATTTACTATAAATTAAGTAGGTTCTGTGTACTAGCTAGAAGTATAATAATATAGAAACAGTTGCAGAAAGGAGGCAAACATTTTTTTTCGATCGTAAAGCACTCTAATGCTTCACATTATGAGTCGCGCAAGTACAAATACCTATTACTTTTTTATACTTTATTAAAGATTATCACATTTTTTTGTTAATATTTACATGTAAATATTATTAATTTTATTTTAAGTCTGTTAGCTTATAGGTGCTTGTACTGGAGCGTTTACGACGTACGGCATTTCATACAAACTTTCAAGCCCTTGTTTTTCGAAATGAATGAACTGATTTTAACCAAACTTCATACGTATAAGCAGGAGACAAAGGTCTAAAAAGTTACTTAAGAACATTTTCGAAAAATAGTGTTACAGCCAAATTAGACTGCTTTTAATTTTTCCATAGAAACAGAGATTTCCAAATATATTTTTTTAAATATGACATTTCGAAAATGTTCTTAAGTAACTTTTTAGACCTTTGTATCCTGCTTATGCGAATGAAGTTTCATTAAAATCGGTTTATTCATTTCGAAAAACAAGGGCTTGAAAGTTTGTATGAAATGCCGTACGGCGTAAACGCTCTTAAGTAAAATAACAACAATCAAACATGTCATAACATAAGATTTGGTTAAAGAAGAAATTGAGTGTCTTAAGACTTTCAGAAGGAAATGCCTATTGTATGTTTATTAAAATATACTGTTTTAAACGCAAGACCTTAGTAGGTATAGTTAAAATGCCATCTTTTAATGAAGGCCGACAATAATAAAGGCGACTTGAACTTTTCACGCTGCACCTCTGACCAACCTTTTTGTTAAATGCCGCCATTTATTTCACAGTTAAGATAATTTAACTGTATAAATTATAGCTGCACATCTCTAACGTTATTATAAAGCTTTCATCTCTTCGTTTCAAGTAACTCAAAGACGATTTTGACATGTCCTTATAATCTGTCACCTCTTAAAAGTTTAGTCTCTGAGTCCTGAGGGACAATTCTGGTAATTTTAAGAACGTTCACAGTCTGATCTCAATTTCAATCTGTCAAAAATACCTCTAATTTCCCTACATTTTGACATTTGTTATTCGCCGAGATGAGACAGCGACTAGATTTTGAACGTTTTAAAACACGAGAATTGGCATTCTGGTCATGTCGTAATGCAATTGTTGTAATATTATTAGCCTATTTATTGTCTGTGTGGTGCCGGACTTAAAGAATAGCACCACCCCATACTTCCCTTGGGTGTCGTAAAAGGCGACTAAGGGTCGTACCGGAGAATGGGCAGCAGCGTTCACCATACTATACTGCGATCGCCAACCCGCCGGCCAAGCGTGGCGATTACGGCAAGGGGGGAGATGCCTATGTCCAGCAGTGGAAGTCTTTCGGCTGATTATTGTCCCACTGCTGGGCAAACGCCTCTTCTCATACAGAGAAGGTGCGAGCATTGATCATCACGCTTGCTCAAGGCTGGTTGGTGATTTCAGACTTATATTAAATCAAATCAAAATCAAAATCGTTTATTGCAATCCATAATGAACAATACAGGTGGTAAATAAAAATAGTAGAAACAATTATGGGCCCTGTCGGGCACATCACATTTTTAAATAGGTAGAGAGAGGAAAAGCGCCTTAATAATTTTCCTTGCTATTAAGTTAGATTTATTTTTTATCTTATTATTACCTATGTAATGATATTTTCATTTATTCTATTAAGAGCGTTTACGAAGTACGGCATTTTATACAAACATTCAAGCCCTTGTTTTTCGAAATGAATGAACTGATTTTAATGAAACTTCATACATGCAGGATACAAAGGTCTAAAAAGTTAGTTATGAACATTTTCGAAAAATAGTGTTACAGCCAAATTAGACCGATTTTAAATTTTCCATAGAAACACAGATTTCCGGTTATCTTTTTTTTAAATAAGACATTTCGAAAATGTTCTTTACAATGTTTTTTTTTCTTTATGTTTTTTTCTTTGTGTTTGTGTTAATGTTTTTAGACCTTTGTGTCCTGCTTACGCGTATGAAGTTTTGTGAAATGCTGTAGGTACGTCGTAAACGCTCCTAACTATACTCCATTTGAAATAAGATTAGACATTTAAATAAACCTTTTTACAATCCGTTAAACCGATTTTGACTTCTATACCGTACGCATAAGGATGGCATTAAAAGCAGAAAAGTGGTTACAATACCAACTGTTTACTGCAGCTGGCATGTGTCATGCCACCAACGCCATAGAATTCAAAATCGGTTGAACGAACTGTAAAAAGGTTTATTTAAATGTCTAATCTTATTTCAAATGGAGTATAGGTACTTATAAGTCCTTATAACTTAAACCTTTTTTTTTTTGCGGATGGGAAATCATCAAATGACTCCTTCCGCTCTGGGTGGAGCGGAAAGGAGTGTCACACTCTTACTGACTAAAACCCACCCGTGTTCCTTCCTTAGCCCTTTATGTTCCGGGGCAGCGACCCTTTCGGACAATCCCGCTGACATAACTTAACCCCTTGCATGTCGTAACTACAGAAACAATTAAAAAGCCATTGTGTCTCGCGTAGATCTACGTTCCGGTATACTAAGGGTTAATGATCTTCTGCATGCTGCATCTACTCTTTACGAACAAATCAGCGCAAGCCACTGCGCGTCGCCGCAGAAGCTGACAACATTTTAATGACATCGTAAACTTTCGACAGCCGCCCCGTTCGAAGGAAAGTGAGTTCAAAAGATTAAAAAAAAACGCCGCACATACGTAAATTGGACTGTTTACAGACCAACGCACGAATTATTTTGGTACTTTAGTGACATGTTGAAACGGCAGCCATCTTGCGTCAGATGAGGCTGCTGTGCTGACAGATTACATCTGAACGCTTTTAAACATTCACTTGTTGAAAAATGTTTTTTGGTCGTACCAATGTGCTTGGTGTGAATTAATTTTGTAGGTATTATTTTATTATACCTACTACCTACCTACGCTTTGGAATTATGGGCAACAAAATTAATTTTTCTGACAGAGCAACTTCTTCTCTATTCAAAAACCCGTAAACGGTTTTATTGAAATAAATGCGTTCAGTTTGATTTCATAAAAGAGTTGCAATCGTTCAGTTTGATTTCATAAAAGAGTTGCAATCAGCTTTATTTATATAATTATACTTTATTTACACCAGAAAACACATAACAAAAAAAAAATACATTTTACACTACAAAACGTATAATGGGCGGATAGCTTTACCTATCATAAAAAAAAAAATTCGGAGTTAAATCACTGTAGCATTTCTACATTGAAAACATCGAGTTCTAGCTGTACCTGCAAGTCAGTATAATACAGAAACACTATCGCAAGTAGACTAGTAATTTCCAACACTGATAAACGAGGCTCAAAACAAAACACTACTTTAATAACCATCGTTAACGTCGCGAGTATGTAGGGGTAACTAGTCCAGGTCTAGGTACACCAGGTACCTACAATAAAACAGGTAAAATAAAGACAGCCTGTAGGCATTTGTTGTGTTGCTTCCTACGAGTGCCGCTCTGTATAAGTAATGTGAAACAAGCGCTTGCGCCGACGGAAAATGCTTTGATGATCCGTTTACATCGAGCTAGTTAGTTGTGCGAGTAAATAGAATTGCTCGTTTGGAATTAGGATACATTTTATTTGGAACTGAGTAACTGGATATTTTTTATTACCGTACTGAAGGATAAATAAAGATTACCATTTTCAGAGTTAACAAGATAGTGATCACACAAATGATTAGAGCTTCACTTCAGCAATAAAACTGGATTAAAATCGAAATACCATTCCTATTAAGATACCAAAGAAAATTCAATTACATCTAAGATTTAATACCTATCATTACATAACAGATACACTTCCTAATCCAGTCCATTATCATCGGAAACGAAAGCTCTTCGCCAGTTACTCGTGCACTAGTGCAGTCCAAACGCTTGTTATCGATGTATCGGGAAGCGAGTGGAGAAAGTATGCAAGGGGGGTATCGGGCATACAACGGTGCATGCGACACTGCCCTCTGTCCACTGCACTTAGGTACTATCGATAACTTGGTGCTTAGAGAACACTTCCTTGTTACAAACTATTGTTCGAAATGATTACGTTGTGGGTTACTTGGTGGCTGCGGAGTCGGTATGGTAATGTTTGGGGACATTGTTTGTTAGGGAAACGGAAATAAAGGGCTAAGTAGACAGCGTCGGTAGTTATTTAATTAATGGTTACAAGAATTACCATTAAATTGACGAACGAAACATATTTTTATGTAAAGATAGTACTTACGTATGAGAAAACGTACAACTTACATCCACTTTAGTCCTGGATCGAAAGAGCTGGAAGCCATGGGGGGAGGTCTTTGCCCAGCAGTGGGATGATGCAGCCAAATAGTAATAGTAGTATTAGTATCAACGTAGTGAAGAAAGTTTTTACAACTTACGTCCACTTTAGTCCTGGATCGAAAGAGCTGGAAGCCATGGGGAGAGGTCTTTGCCCAGCAGTGGGATGATGCAGCCAAATAGTAATAGTAGTATTAGTATCTACGTAGTGAAGAAAGTTTTTACAACTTACGTCCACTTTAGTCCTGGATCGAAAGAGCTGGAAGTCATGGGGAGATGTCTTTGCCCAGCAGTGGGATGATGCAGCCAAATAGTAATAGTAGTATTAGTATCTACGTAGTGAAGAAAGCTTTTTAAATACGTGCTAAAAAGCTGTTCTAAAAATTGTTAAATAACTTTGTCAATCTTTTCTAAAAAGCTATTAAAAGAACTGGCCAAGTGCGAGTCGGACTCGCACACGAAGCGTTCCGTACCACAAGGCAAAAACGCCGAAAAAAATACGTTTGTTGTATGGGAGCCCCCTTAAATATTTATTTTATTCTGTTTTTAGTATTTGTTTTTATAGAGGCAACAGAAACACATCATCTGTGAAAATTTTAACTGTCTAGCTATCGCGGTTCTTGAGATACAGCCTGGTGACAGACAGACGGACGGACAGACAGCAAAGTCTTAGTAATAGGGTCCCGTTTTTACCCTTTGGGTACGGAACCCTAAAAATGAATAGACGTAACAAACAAAAGACCGTTTAAATATTTTGTAAGACTGTGCGCACGCTTTTCCACTTTACACAGAAAAGCGTGACTTAAGTCACAATTGCTATAAAGTATTATACGATACGTGTGACTTAATTTATTATTGCGCGGAATTTAGCACTTTACGCCGCGCCGTGCAATAATGAAGTATCATAATGAACTATTTGCAATAGGTATAGACACCAGCACATCAAGCTACTACAATCTGTCAAATTTCTTTAATACATTTTCAACGCGTCTATATATTGACGTCACGCAAAATCCTGCATCTCGCAAGCAGAGTTTACCGCGCAACTAGTATAGATACAACGACCCGACATGAATCATTGGGCAGTTGCCCGCCAGACACAACACCCGTCTGGTCGGAAATTCTCCCTTTTCTATAGAGTATTGGTTAAAAAATGATTGGAGAAATTTGACAGTTTCGGGTAGCTTTATGTGCTTGCGTCTGTACATAAACCCTCATTAAATAAATGTAAAAGATCACAATGTCCAGGTGCAGTTTTACCTAAATCCAACATGGCTCCTAGCTCACACACATAGTCAATGTGCAATAAATACAACCCAAGTTAACATTTCTCTTTCCCAGTTGCATTAGTTGAAATTCGATAGTCTATGATTCCAGTTCATTCAGTGTTTACAATCAAGTGTGGCTAAATAAACGATCTTGCGTGCTAATGAAGCGAATTCTACTTAGTCTTTCTATGATGCCATAAAGTCGGCCTAGGCTTCAATGTAGGTGCACTAAATTTATTTATGCCGGTATATATAATTAATTGGCAGCGCTTAGGTTGAATGGATAATAATGTTGATTTTGTGTTTGTTTGTTGAAGAGTATTAGTTAGCACACAACGGTATCTGATAGCAGTCTTATATTTAACACAAATGGTTGTTCAATTAGTCCAAAAAAGTTATACAAAATGATGTCTTTTGCTTAGAGATCTTCAGCAATTTTAAAAGGGGCATTTCTCGTAATTTTAAGGCCGTTCACAGTCTGATCTCAGTCTTTATCTATCAAAAATACCTCTAAAATCTGACAAGTTTTTTAAATGAGCTTGCGACTAGTTTTTGAAAGTTTTTAATTATGGGATTTGGCCTGGTGGTATTTTACATTTGCGTCATAGTCATAGGGAATTTGTGAATCTTCTGCAGATTTCTTTGAAATTATAGGTCAGAAAGAGTAGCTTGTTCTCAGGTCTTTAAACGAATATAAACATTACTTCTACATGCGGGAATATTTTCATTTAAAAAACTCTTGTCCCATTGTCCGCAAGGTGTGTTGATCGCCATGATTTACGTGCGAAGATCGCACAAAGGACCGTATTACGGACAACGCACAATAAATTTGATTTATTTCTTCATCGCCAACCCTGAATGTATTTTCGGGTCATCAGAGATACTCCCACTCACGACCTGCCTGAAGCTACTCAATGAAGACATCGCATTGAATGCCTCCATAAATCAACGATTGGGGAAGAAAAATTCTGTCTAGTTGAAATATCGACGTTCGTAAAAAGCTTCGGAGAAATTCGGCTCGTCTTGAGAATACTGATGCGCTTGCGCAGGGCTGAGTCGGGGAGATAATGTAGGTATAAAGGTAATGCCTAAATAATGTAATTTATTGATGTCAGTTTTATATTATAGTCTGACACTAATAATTTTAACAATGTATGAAAAGGTTTTCATACATTGTTAAAATTATTTTTGTAATTTCTAAGTTCAGGTTCGTTAGAGGCATGACAGTTCAAGTTAGATGACTGTGTGAAGCAGCCTTCAATACTTATTTTATAACGTACTGCGTTTGAAAGCGCAAACTTTGATTTTCTCCTCACTAACATTCAATGTTCCTAATATTTTCGACTAGACTATAAACATTGTTGCATGTTTTAATAGTGTAATAAAATCGACTGATAAACTTGGACAAGTTTCCACGACGTGGCAACCCTGTGTGTAAATGAAACAAATTGAGCTGTTGTTCATCATCGAGGCACTGTATCGGCGCCTACGCATGCCCAACGCCGACGAATATTAACCATAATGCTGTCGCTACCACGATTACTTATGCACAATTCGGATGGAAATTAAGCATGTAAAATAAAAGATCGATTGAGGTGTGTATTATTTTGGGGGTATTAAGAATTCTTTGATAATGGCAGCATATTAGCACTAAATGCTTCAGGCGTCGATTCTTAATAAAGCAACCCTGTAAAGAAAGGCAGAGCTTCCTTTCTTGTATCGTCAATAACTGTCCAATAGTGTAAGGTGTAGTTGATTTTGTTTTTTCTAAAACTGGTCCTGATCCATAAAGATAAGTATTGATGTATTCCACCGTATACAACGAACAAAAAAGGTTTAGCTTGAGAACTGGGGGCCTAAAAGGCCACTTTGGCAGAATCATAAAAGGAAACACACACACACACACACACACACACACACACACCCCCACACATTATATTTACACACATTACACACATTATATTTTATTTTTCACATTATGAAACATTTAATATGGCGAAGACAGTCCGTGTTTTTCTCTTCTAGGTATAATCAAAGTGATTGGGATTTGATTTGGATTGGATTGATTGGTTTTTTAGCACAGACTAAAAAAATAACTGAAAAATCCTTCACCAATGGGATTTGATACGATTAACATAACAGTTAACTGTCCATTATGATTCATAATGTTATCCATTTATGATTCTGCTAAAGTGGCTTTTTTAGGCCCCCTGATCTACGAAGACGCAAAAAGATAAAAGAAGTGGTGGCTAAAGAGAATTGACACTCACAGGAGAACTCAAACTCAAAACATTTATTTCAAATAAACAAATTACAGACACTTTTGAATTGTCAAGGGGTTAGTCAGCCCGGGCGTCAGGAGCCCCCGGGCGTCGGGAGCCGCCAGGCGTCGGGAGCCGCCAGGCGTCGAGAGCCGCGTGACGACTCCCGGCCACCGCAGACGCTGGCCTGCTGGCGGAGAGTAATGGGTCCAATCAGGACCAGGCCCGTGCCGGACGGCGCGTACGTGTTCCACGCGCGCCTCAAAGAGATGTCAGCATCAAGGTAGGGGCCCCTTAGGGCCGAGCCTGCCGGGTCAGCGGGATTGTCCGAAAGAGTTACCGCTGGACCGGAACATAAAGGGCTAAGGAAGGAACACGGCTGGGTTTTAGTCAGTAAGAGTCTGACACTCCCTTCCGCTCCACCCAGAGCGGGAGAGGTCATTTGATGATTTCTTATCCGCAAAAAAAGGGGTTAGTCAGTCGGAAAGATGAAGCTAGTTGCCCATTCGAAAGCTTATTACCTAGGTACCTAATTGACAAGAAGAGAGTCCATCCAATTCCCAGACCCAATGATAATAAATAAAACCATCAATCAGCAATGCGGAAACATCAGCGCGAAGCACATTACTCCATTGTTTTTCAAGAAAATCCTGTGCTTACACCCATGTGCAAAACCGTCTAGATGCGTAATGATTTCGTTTTTATACACTCATTTCATTCGGAGAATATTATTATATCTGTATTGCTTCGACCATTACAGTTTTTACCATCGCTTTTGTGGGAGGTAAGTGCACATTACGATGGCTGCCCTAAAAATATGCTTTGGAAATGTCAAGGATAGGGACTTGCAAGGAAATATGAGTCAGAAGTGAGTCACCTTAGGTAATTCTACCATCCACTTTATGCTCATTTTCCTTGAAACTTCCTTAATGATTTTTATTTCGAAATTAGCACATCTTTATGTCATCAGTGGGGATTTTTTTGCTGCTAGGAATTTACCGAGGAATGTTTTAGATGTAGGGATAATTTTACGTAAGACTGGAGTTTCAAAAGTGCATTTGTACATACGGTACATTTAAGTATGCACGTTGCGAAAATTGGTTAGTGCAAGAGCATAACCATAAGTATAATCAGCCTTTAATGTGGCCACTGTTGGGACGCAGGCCTCCTCTCAGTAAGAGGGAGTGGGCCGTAATCTACCACGCGGGTCCAGTGCAGGATGGTACATGTCACATAGTTGTAGTGCAAGAGCACATAAATGAAATCGAAATACCATAAATTGCAGCTTACAATGAGTAATAAGTAACAAAAACAGACTGTCACTTGTTTTTTCTGAAGCAAGCCAGAGACAGGCTTTCTAGATAAATTGATAGCTCCGGCCAAAATGTGATAACTGATTGTTGTGAAGATTACAAATTAAAATCGAACGTCAAACACAAAGTTGAACCAAATGCAACCAACACAGAAGATCGTCTTACTAAAATATTTGATGCGAACAATATTGCTCATCCGAGATTCGATATCCAAAGACAATCAAATCGACATCGCGAGTCCATTTCAAATCGATACCGATGCATCCAGTGATTTCAATAAGTGTCAAGTTACAATGCGCAGACGCAAACCGGTGCCAATGACACTTTATGAGCCAAGAATGAGGATCTATGAGATCTAACTTACCTCGTAAAATAATATACGTTACGGCTTCACCGATGTTGAATTAAATGATATCGATGCACGAATCGATGTATTTAACGATTATAATTTAATGGCTTCTAATTAGAATCGACTTAGGATTCAACTCCCGTTGATATAAATCTGGCAACTAATTACTTTAGTTAAATCTTTGAGTATTATTGTTGGTTTAATTTTCTTGTAATGATTCAGAGTTTTGGTAATTAGTTAATCATATAATTAATGATGTAACTATTATTTTTGTAACAGTAAATTTTAAAAGAGTGTCCATAGAGTTTTTGGCCGTTCATCTCCATAGGTACTTACTACGCTTTGAAATGGGCTTTTTTTTAAGAAAATGGCATCTCGCAGTCCAACTTGAGGGGTTGTCGACTGCTTAACCCGGCTTTCCTGTGGATGCGTTAATAAATTAAGGCCTCCAGCCAGGGCATAAATAAACTTACAAACTAAGCGTCTACACGCTAAGGGCACCCCCTGTGGGGTTCGGACCTCGGCTTAGGGCGTCGCTGGGAGAGGGCAGCAAGAGACAGGCTGGTTCGGAATTATTATTATTTTTTTCGGGACGAATTTAAAACTACAGGCTCAACGGCGCGGGCTGGCTTTGAAATGGGCATATCACACTAATATTATAAAGGCGAAAATTTGTGAGTGAGTGTTTATATGTTTGTTACTTCTTCATGCTCAAGCGGCTCGACCAATTTTGATAAAATTTTGTATGGAGGTAGCTGATACTCTGGATTAACATATAGGCTACTTTTTATCCCGATTTTCCCACGGGATCGATATTTGTGCGGGTGTAAACGCGGGGCGCAGCTAGTAGATTCATATTTCTAACTGACCGACACCTTGACAATTCCAAAGTGCCTGAAATTGGTTTAACACTTCGTATGCCGTGGATCTACGCGAACGTGGATCTACGCGAGACACAATGGCTTTCAATTGTTTCTATAATTACGGCATGTAACCGAAAATTTAAATAAATGCTTTAAGTTTGAGTTTGAATTATAGAATTGTTAGAAATGCTCTATTTTATCAATTTTCTCCATAATCCCTTTGGGAATTTTTCATACGTTCTCAACACGCATAGGAAAATGCGATTCGTGAAATCCGCATCACTTAATGGTAGAGAAATACTACGGTTCAATACACTTGTGTCGTAGTTACGTAAAAACTTAGATCTTCCTTGTTGTGACGAGTTGACAGCATTTGTTTATTTCCCCTCATAAAGTTGACAGGAAAAAAACTATTTTCCTGCCTCTTTATGCTATTTGTTTTGAACAACTTGTCTTTGTAGGCTGGAAGTTCCATAAATTCCAATTAAAAGATGATTAAAAGATATGTATTTATTTATTAAAAGTTTATGCACAAGTAAACAAAACTGTAAGGGCTTAATGCCTGAAAGTATTTTCTACCAGTCAACCTTAGGGTGATGCAGAGACAAAACGTGGCACGTGCAACATAAGGGATAAATAACTGGATAAAGAATTAATACTAATACATACATACATACCTATAGAGGGGCCCGTGGCTTAATAATAACAGCCGCACAGGGCGATCGATCAGGTTAAGCTACGCTTGCCGCTTTTGGTCTGTGGATGGGTGACCATCTTTATATACCGAGACCCCTCCGTGCCTCGGAAAGCACGTTAAGCCGTTGGTCCCGGCTGTCATTTGTGGATCTTTTACAGTCGTTACGGGTAGTCAGAAGCCCGAAAGTCTGACAACCAGTCTTACCAAGGGGTATCGTTTGTGGTAATACTGGTATTCAGCTGCATCGGCAGGGTAATTGCGTAACACTGGGCAGCAGTAGCATTAGTAGCAATGGGTTTCATTTTGACAGTTGAACAACATCCATTGCGTCATTTACGTTGTTGATCCAACACATTTTTCGAACATAAGGAGCAATAGATTAGCAATATGCTTCAAAATTATTCCAATTGATAGTAATAGTGTGTTACGCAATTAGGGTGCAGGTTAGACTGGAAGCCAACCCCAACATAGTTGGGAAAAGGCTAGGCAGATGATGATGACATACATACGTACCTATAACAAAAATAAACTTTGTCAGGAGAAATAACGGCAGGTAGAGGAGCAAACGTATCCAGCAAATCACCGCTGAATTGATCCTGCTAATAACTTTTTACAAATATGTTCACAGTCCGTCACTTTAAAAAATAACCGACTTCAAAACCACGTCAGTTCCTTAGCTATTCCCGCCAATCTCGCGTTCATTTCGCTCGGTTTTGTTCACTGTGTCATAGAGAATAAGGCCCCTGGGGCCCTAGTCTGCTATTTTTATAAATTTGTCTTTCCAACACGATCCCACTACCATCCCATTGTCATTTTGCTAAAAGTTCGTAATCTCCTAAATTCATAATGGTTGATCATTGGTCGGTCAATGGCACAGAAATTATACGATACTCGTAACTAATTAAAAGCAATGACTGCACAATGACGTTCTAATGGTAGGTCACTGATCAATAATGGAACTGTCAAAATGGTTGCAGATTACCGCGTAAGTCATTAATTCATTTTTCATTATGTACGAGATTACCATTCTATGCCATTTCTTTCAATGGAGTGTCAGTGGTTGACCATTGGAAAGTCATAATGACGCCATTACATTAGTAGATTATCAAAATTGTCAAAATCAACAATTATGAAATCAATGATAGACCATTCTGACACTATTGTAATGGCAGACTTGAGGCCCTGGATTACTTGTACTATTTATTCTGTGCCCTGATGTTCAGAGGGAGCGCATTCTAAAGAAAGACATTATCACGCATTGTTTATTGAAGTGAAAACTTCTTTAAGCGTGCTGGCCATTTTTTGAGATGGGAAAAAACCATTGAACTCTTGCCACTGTTACCGTAAGCGACACCACGCGCGTTTTGTTTATAAGACGGTTAAAAAAATACCCGCTTCCGATGTGTTCGGCTGTCCTCGGAATATACTCGGTTTTAATGTATATCCGATATACATGTCAGTGAGTGATGGCACTCCCTGAGTGCCACTGTTTTTTTTAGCGAACGATCTATTTTAATATATTCCTTATAAAGAAAAGAAAAAGAAAGAAAATACATTTATTTAGCACAGACTACAAGACACACAGTACCTACACCAGAGACATACATCAAATAAAAACAAATTAAAATCAAATAAAAAAAAAGTGTGAAGTCCGATGTAAGAAATTAGCAGGAAAGTGTGCCTCACGGCTGCTCTAAAAACGCCTAGTAATATATCAAAAAAACACATACATACATACATATCTCATAAGTCATAACATAACAAACGAATATTTTATCTCTTCTTTATAATTACTAGAAACAAAACAAATAAAAAAGACATTCAATTGCTCTTATTAAGCCCACGCGCTATTAAGCCCCGGACAGACGACCCAACAAATGTTCAACATAAATATGTTCCACTAATGCACATAACTGAAGAAGCCGGATAATTGAGAACTTCGCCTCGGGCCGCGGATTACAACACGGATGTTATTTATGTTGTTATTATTTATTTTATATTTTTCATTATTGTAACGGTGTCGGGAAGCTATTTGTAGAGAACTATTGTCTTGTGTGAGTGTACATTAATATCAGCTGTCTAGATATTTAGAGCGGTATTTATTGAAAGAATGATTATTCCACGGACATAATCTATTTGCATATTGAAATATTGAGGTTAGGTCATATTCTGCAAGCTTTAATTCGTACATCATATATCATTGGCTCATTAAATATTTCACATTTGCTTTAAAACTTAACGAAGTGTGCATAATTTTTAAATAGCAACACACAATGTTATGCAACGAAGCCACTTGTAACGTCAAACAAAAAGCACAAGCAGAACTGAAGTAATAAATCTTAACAAATCAAATGACATGCTGATTAATATTATTAAGCGATTTATACACAATTCGTTAGATACGTATTGTGTACAAATATCCGTTTAATATCAAAATCGATATTAAATAAATTGTATTGGATACTCGTCGGTTGCATCGTTTACGCACGAAATGTCTAAACTGAATGGAATTAATACGGATTGAATAAAAATGAATTGAAGATGGATCGTCTCGTGAGGTCATTAGAGACCGGACGGGCGATTCTGCAAGCTTTGGTAACAAAGTGGTTTGGTTATATTTTTATGCTGCCATATTTAGAACTTATAACATTAATATTGAAATATTACTTTTAGTAACGGTAATTAGTAATGTTTATTTATTATTATTAATAGCCGTTAATATCCCACTGCTGGGCAAAGGCCTCTCTACTCTCTTTCCACCTCTCTGTGTCTACCTGTCAAGGACCAATCTTTATTAAAGGAGTCCACCAGCTCTTCCCACCATCTCTATCTGGGCTTGCCACGATGTCGTTTGTCATTATGGTTCTAAAACAATTTCTATGAAAACTTCGTGCAATTTCTTGGTGGTGTCGGGCCTGTCTGCGGGAGCCCTTAAGCGGTACCATTGAATAGGTAATGTAATCCATACTAATATTATTTTGAAAGTAACTATATGTCTGCCTGTATGTACCTTTTCACGCTTAAACCACTGAACGGATTTCGATAAAATTTGGCAGAGAGATAGATGGCATCCCGAGGAAGGGCATAGGTTAGTTTTTATCGACATACCTTGCTGGCGAAGCCGCGGGCGGGAGCTAGTTTTCTATATTTTTTATTTCATTTTTCAATTTTGTAAAACGTTTTATTCAGTAACTATTTGGAGGTTGCGATCGTGAAGGTAACCTAGTTGAGACAAACATGTAAGTAATAATCTTATTGAAACATTAAATACTTCAATATAATTTAATCCTTGAAACATGTCTAAACTTAAGATAGCTCGCACAGAATGATAGCATTTATTAAATTAATTTTAATACATCCAATCAGAACTTCACTCGCAACGCCGATTCTAATAATTATTCTATCAAACTCGCCATTCTAATTTCTATTGCCTATAAAATAGAGTTCAAAATATCTTCAATTGATTTGTAATTATTAGAATAGTAGTAAAATAGGTAGTGGTAGCAGAATCGCGCGGGTCATTAGTGGCGCGTGCGCAACGCGTGCGATGCGCTATTAAATTTGAAACAGTATAGGAGTACATTACACGTAAATACGTTTACTGTTTAATATTCCATCAGATACAGTCACGCGCAGCGTAGCGTACACTAAACTAAGGATTTAGTTTTAGTCTTCCTTTCTATTAATTAACAGTTATCATTACACACCTACTTTATTATACTTGTTGTCTTACATGTCCTTTTCGTTTAGACTGCGTAGATTAAATATTAATAATTAATAAAACTTGGTTTTAAAAACTGTTTTATTCATCTTAAGTGACGAAATAAAATGACAGTTTAATGGATTCTTGAACGAGAACAGTTGATTAGATTTAACAGCATTGAAGTAATGATAGCTTAATAAGCACTACAGACTGTTGTGTCCATATCCATCATCAAATTTGAAATAATGCTATTGTATTTTAGGGTTGTCTACAGTCATAAAAAGAATAAACTGACACTAAAATATATTTCAGTAGTTACTAAAAGCACTACAAAAATTAGAAATACCTATTCATAAAAAACAACTCTATTAAAACATGTCAATAAACACGCCAAGAGTCACAAAATTAAGCATCTAAAATCACCCATCTCTCCGACAAAACTTTATCGATAAATCAAACACTACTAAGGCACAGCCCTATTCTATAGCGTGTAATTTGGCGCGCATTTTCAGCGTGCGTCCCCCGCCCACGTGTCGGCCATCAATCATGCGCGCGCGCATTGGTTATAATATGACGTTCTAATGCCGAATGTTTCGCAAACAGCTGACCGGGGCTTTGTTGGGCTAGTCTTTGTTTTAACGTGAGGTCATTGGGTATAACGGTAGTTTTTTAATCATTGTCTTTTGATGTTGAAACAGAAGTCACAAAAAAGGAAAAATTTGTGACTTTCCCGATACTTTCTCTTGAAAGTTTGATGTGCCGAAGATAGTAAATTTTCCATGAGAAAGATCATTCTAAAAAAAGTGAGATCAAGGCATGCGGAATGTCAAACTAAATCTATGCATTTATTCGAGAAAAGTTCATAGATAAAATGATATTTAATATGTGTGGAAGTAATAAGTTGTATTTATATGGTCCGTAATGTGAAGTTTCGCACATGCCAACGTGTGCTATAATATTATCATAGCAAATACAAGTTGGCATATAGAAAACAGACGAGTTCCTTAGATTCCTAAAAGGCTTCGGTCCCCGCATTGGCAGACAAACATTGAGTAAAGAACCATGTATAAAATTTGCATTGAAATGTTGACGATGTCTTAACTTATTCAGTGTTTGAACAAATATGCAGTAAGCAGACATATTTTTAATATTATTTGCATTGTAAATTATGTTTACAACATTGTAGTAATTCGCTGGCGTCGATAAGTAGGCGTCAATTGCCATGTTTATTGTGGAGCCATTGGACCAGTGTGGTGGTCGTTAGATAAATAATGCTTGTAACAATGCTATGAAGTATTGGAGGTTCAAGCGTCGTCGTAGGATCGTATCTATATGCAAATTGTGGCGAATTTTCGTAACATGGCGGCGCCGGCGACCGATTCATCATAGAAATGTGGACGGATCTGCCCACGCGCACTGTTTAATGCGCCACGGTGCTAGACGGCGGATGTAAGCGGCTTGATACGTTACGAAAACTGATTTGTATGTACATAATCCTAATTTGCGACACGGTGAATATCGATTGGGGTTACATTATATTTTTGTGTAATGTCACATTGAAACCAAACACGTTTAATTTAAAGGACACTGATGATTGAGAACGAAAACGACATGGCCGTAATCAACTTTTATTAAGGTAGGTTTAATTTACATACTATCTAAGATTACCCAATATCAATTACTACACAACATCACTGTCCACCAAGTATCAAAACCTTCCCCCGGACATATCGCACTATACAAGCTATTTTGTGGCTTTAGTCCGTCCAAACCCTAATCTTTTGAGGTCATCTATTTTAAGGACATGAGTGAGGCTGGAGCTTCAAAAGTTCTAATATCAGAAACATCATGCCTGAATAATCAAAGTTCTATTCACTATGGGCATCAAAACGTCGCTCTGGACGTATCTGAGAGTGAATCAGTGAATTCTAGATGTAGTCTCGAAAATTAGGTACGGTTGTCCGATATTGTGATTCAAGTGATGTTTGTGCAAACACTTTGATTATATGACATAGATGTGAGAGATTAACAGATCTTTTAGATTTCATCCTACATTGTATACTTAAGTGCTAGTTTTCAAGGAGTCTAAAATAGAGGTGACGGTAACACAAAAAAAGAAAGAAAGGAAAGTTAGGTGAAAGGAGTCTTTGCAGACGGCCCCAAAAGTCGACAAAATCTGTCGAAGAAGACTCTAGGTCTACTAAAGGGACAATTATTGGAGATGGGAAGAAGTACGTCTGGATAAAATTATCAAGTACACTCACAGCGAAACGATAGTCAATAAATAACCGATCCACCTAATAAAACACGTACATAGGTATAATGCAACGAAGCGGCGGTATTTAGTGTCGGCCACATTCAATACTGCAACCATTCAAGCTGCATGACTCCGTTTAACAGTCATTGCAATTGATGCGCACGCGCTGATCTTGATAAATGTGACTGTCTGATCGACGATCATTGAGAGACGAAAATTATTTCATGTGTAAGTGTTGACGAACTTTATCCTTTGGCATTGGCACAGAATGAACTATCGTCTTTGGAGCTATGGGTGTCTTAAATGGTGAAGGTAATGCATGATTCCAGGAGAATGTGTAGCATCATATTTGCCCTAGCAACAATATAAGTACCTACTGGGATCATCAATACCCTTATCCTGGTCTTTGGTTATAATGTTTATCGTATTACCTTTCGCTTCTTCATTCCTATGGTTTATCAAAGCGTAAATATTCTACTGCGGACTTTTACCAGCGGATATGAGAGAGTTTTACTACCATGCATATGGTAGATCTATACCAAGTTACGACTTCTTGCCATAATTTTATTGCTCCTGTCAACTAGCTAAGACTGTCTACATCTCAATGTCCATCGTCCTATTCAATGAGAAGCCCATCAGATTAGTCAGGAATTCATCAATGGGAATTTGTTCATCATTGCCCATTATTTTGTGACGGGGCCTTTAAAGTTAAGCTATCAAAATGCCTGGTGCTTAATTTTACTTTGTATTTTGTAAGGTAGTTTGTAAACCTGACAGCGTATTAAATTATATTCAAATTGGTTGGCCAGATGTTAACTTTGACAGAAGTTATTAAATATTCAATTATGTCCTTTGAAAATACATAAAATAATACGTCCTTTTGGAAGAACTATTTTGCGTTTGAATACTGAAATGGACTCTGTTATTGCTATTTACTCAGAATTCTGAAAATATGTTCCTATAGTTCCAAGAATAGTTTCCAGATCGGCTTCGACGAAAAAGGCGCCGCCAGCACAAAATATATCTAAACAAGTGTTTGCTGACATAATTGAATACCCGATTTCAAGTAGAGATTGTCTTTAAACCCTGATAATATCGTAGATCTCGATCAGAAACTATTTGGAAGCAATTTGGTATCGGTATTCGGAATGTCTTAGTTTATAGAATGGCACAGTCATGGTGAACACTGCCATAGTGTTGCAAAATATGTATTCAAATATTTGTAAATGGGTAAGCTATAAACATGTTGAGATAAGACGGAATGCTTTAGATATTTTGTTGTCATTCAATGTTTTAGCGGGTGTCTGTACGGGGATTTAGTACTTTGAGGTGATATTATACCTTTCATGTATGTGTGTTTGATGTGTTATAAAACTGTCTATTTCGTCTAATCAGTGTGAACACAGTAGTCTGAATATTTTCAGGTATTTCAAGGATTTTGTTTGATATATGATCAGGACTGAATGTCGTCATTAAGGAAACGTGGGTACTGTAGTGCTCCACTTTTCCTTAACGAAAAAACAAGGCAATTCGTTAAAAACCGTTTTTTTAGGTGCTACCGTTATTCTCTAATTACACTTCTTATCTAACATCGGTTACCTATGTCGAAAAAAATCGATCACAGTTTATTCTATACATTAAATTGCTAACAGCTGGGAGTCCGATCTTGCAAATTGGCGTAAAGTTTTGCGCATTTAAATCGCGGAATTGACCATAGAAGTTAGTTAGTTTACATTTTATTTTTATTTTAAGCACGTTTCGCTAGAAAATATAGCGAAACTGATATGGTCTAATGTTTATAATTTCTTCAAACCGTGTTTGGTATTAATATCTGTGGTCAAAGTTTACGAATATTTCAGGGTTGTCGAGTCGCGAAACTAATGTTAAATCTTGGAATGACATTCGATGGCCCGAGGCGTGTTGCGGTGTGGCTTTGTTCAAATATTAAATCTGAGTTTGTGCCTTACGGCTCTGCGTAGACCAAGTTTTGGATTAAGGTTGTAACTATGGACAAACGTTACTTTTATAGGTATTATAATTAGATACATATACGGATATTTATTTACTATATGGCATAGGACATGCTCATTTCCGCCTAGCTCAGCTTTTTGCATACACATACTGATATGTATTTTGCTCTTAAGAAACGCATTGGTATTTTTAAGACGTAAAATGTAATACGTAATCAATAATTTCTCAGTTTTTCTTTCCTTTTTTAGCATACGAGTGCTCTAAATCTGTCTATCAACTGCATGGTTGTCCATTACATAATACATTTCGAACCAAAAGAATCTTTTCGTAGCCTTTAAATGGACTAATTAAAAAAAACACCGTTTGTCGGAAGCTGCACCCCTGCGCGCGATTTGCGCGTGCGCAGCTAGGCGCGGCGTCACTTCCTCAGTTGATCGGCGCCCGTGGCCGGCGGCGGTCGTGTCTGCGCGTAATGGCCTCACCAGTACCGTTCCATAGCGCTGTCATTACACCGGGAAATCTAATAAAGCCTATTGAACGGGGCATATATTTTGAATGAACGATGTATTTTCAAAATTTGGCTGGCTAAAATCAATGTTATTCTGCCGTCCTACTTACATATCATAATTTCTATAATTTTGGAGTAAAGGCAAATGTAGAGCAAAAGAAAGAAGAGAAAGAAAAATTGTTTATATACCTAGCAAAAATATACTCAGATCTTATATTTTTCTAATACTTAGTTCTCGTAAAGGATTTCTAATTTCTAAGCACTAGAAACTATAGATTACTAACGTAAATATAAACCACTAGCTCCCGCCCGTGACCTCGCCCGCGTACTATTTCGATAAAAAGTATAAGCCTATGTCCTTCCACAGGGTTCAAAGTATCATCATCTCAATTTCCATTAAAATCGATCTGGAGGTTAGCCGGTACAAACAGACAGACAACAATAAAAAAAAATGTTTTTTTTTTTGTTATAATACCTACCGTATACTACCGTATACTTTCATATATGCATTTAGTAAAAAGCTTTTTTATTGATATTACAAACAGACAATTCAATTTCATTTATTTGTTTAAGATTGAGAGTCCATTGAATAGGTAGATAAAGTATTTTTTCGTAATTTTAAAATAAATGTTTCAGTTTTTTCACCAGTTTCAAAATAAAACTCCGATATCTGCCCATATCTCATAATTGAATGAGCTTAACAATGCGACTTGCTCAACCTGCTAACTTTTTGTACAGATTAGGGACAATGGAACGATTATGAAAGATTGCGATCTTTTAATCGATTTTCGATAGTCAATAGTTAAGGAGACAAGCTCACGACAGGACGCAGCAGGGAACTGTTACCGAATACCACATACCGATGATTATCTAATATTAATTAATTGATACAGCTGTTCACGACGCCATTGCCAGCCAGTGAGAATAGTCGCACATTATATTGTGCAAACCGCAATTAAAAATGTTATATTAAGACATTTGTGTCACTCTATTATGGCATTTTGTTTTCTAGAGAACTTTTTATTACAATAATTTTTCATTTTTTAATTTATCAACTCTTAAGTAACTGTGGGACCAGACTTCTATTTTTTTCTCGCAATCATTTTCTTGTTCAGAACCGGAGATCTCTCTTTCGACGTGATTTACAATTTTTTTGGAGTATGAAACGAAAGTGTTATGATTATGGGCAAAAATGATGGCGTGCGTCACAGCGGTCGAGTTGGAGGCAAGAGCTCGATGGCGCGTAACGGGCGTCCAGTGAAAACTTACAAATAACCACCCATTAGCAGCCTCGAGCGGCGGCGGCGCGGGCGCAACCAACAATTTCACCCTGATTTATATCATCTGTACGTCGATGTACACCGAGAAAATGTGGGAAAATTTTCACTATCCGACAAGACCCGTAATTTGATAAGGGGAATCATCGCTCCGGTTCTGCGATTGAAAACGACAGTTTCCTCTAAGTGATGTGACCGGTCCCCGCGAGAAAACTCGATCGAAGGAAAAGTAGTTTCTAGTGCGACTACCCCTTATAGATGACGTCTAGTAAATAACACCTTCGTGTAAGCGGGGCGCGAGCTATAAATATGAAATTAATATTTATAGGATCACTAAACGGTTTCGTTTGAGATAATATATTCTCTTTTAACTGCTTTCATTTAATCTAGTAGGTACGTACTTAATGCAAAACATTTGGCTACACTGTCAAAATTAGAAAATACAAAACGAAAATGGCATGTTGTAAACTGGTTGGACTTTTTTATTAAACTTGCATTTTAACGAGCTCAAATAAATTTGTTACATGGATGAGGAACAGCTAACTAACGCTTACAACTTTATACCCACACTCATTCTAGAGCGGAATAAAGATGAGTCACGGCAATAAACGTTCAGCGTCGTCGTACGTCAGCGAATAAAATTATACAGTTTTTAATGGTGTGAATGTGCTATGGTCACATCGCAGACGACATACAGGCTGCTTACGATGTACTATGTTACGTGAATTGCAGCTTTAATTACAACAAGAGTTCAACACATCGAATATTGTGTCAAAGGTGCTGCAAGTAGAGCAACCTTTCTCACGTACCCGAGTTTTTGAGACATTACGATCCAACAGTAGCATCAAGAGAAACAAACTTACTCAACCAACTATGACTCTTACTGCAATTGCAAAAAAGTGTTTATTTGCGTGAGCGTTTTTTATGGTTTGAGAACATCGTGGCGAAATAAACGCAGCACAGAAGCAGTCAGCGTCAATTGGCCGCGCGTTTTCACATAATAAAAAACAGTATATTACGCGTGTCTAAATTCCGTCCGTTACATTCTGAAAATAAGTTTTTTAGCTCTCTGATGACTTGCAGAGGGTAGTTAGAGTCGAGGATGAATGTACTGGTATCGTAAACTGTAGAGAGATCGGTCCGGAGATAACAAGACGGGTTTTTTCATTCACACAGACATAATATATAGAAAATATTATGATAAAAATAAATGTAAGACAACTTTCAAAGACGGTTTTGGACAAAGACCAGTTGGATAATTGATTCGATCGATTAAAAGACAAGTAGTTTGTATTTGTGGATTTCGATATGGGATGTCAACGAACTGTTTCGGGTATCATCGGAAGCGGTCGGCGGTTCCTTTGAGCCATGGTTTAATTTCTTAATCCTAATTGAATTTGTTTGTTCCGAATCGCGAGCGAGATAACGCAACGCACTCGCGCTGATCGATTGTTCGCCGGTTGCGACGCGGTGAGCGGTGACCATTAAATTCGATAATCGAGTACGGGGATGTCAATAAAACGATTTTATTCTGGACTGGATAAAGATAGCAGTAGTTCGTTTTTGTTTGTTTTTTCGTTCTTGAGAACCGAAAGTTTAGTAACTTTTTCTCGAATAAGTCCTTAAAACCTTATAAGCTGGAGGCGTATTCAGAGAACCAGATATCGCTTAATAATCTAATGATTACAGGTCTGGTAAACTATTGTTTTAGTAAACTTATGACGATTTCGGTCCGATTTTACCAAGTATAATGTTCACACATGTTGTCACATGTCTGCGAATTTTTGGTTCTAGGACTCGATCTCCTCACCATGTTTTACTTCACCGTTTTAATAGCAGCGGTGACGAAATAATTTACACAAAATAAAGTGCCTGTCTGGGTTCGAACCTACGACCTACAACTCGTAAGTCATAGCAATTACCTATGGGCCACCCCTGCTTATCATCAGCAACTTGATTATTATCCAGGGCATTATGTAATGCAAATATCATAAAACGACTAGATCGTCTATACGCCTACAATTCTTCCCTTGTGGTAGTAAGGCTAACGACCGCCGGGTTTGCGACTATAGAGGTATGAGGAACAGGGTGTAAAATTCACTCATCCTCCATAGAAAAGGGAGGATCCTCCGACTAGACGGGTGTTATGTCTGGTGGGCAACCGCCCGATGATTCATGTCGGGCCGTTGTATCTCTACTAGTTGCGCGGTAAACTCTGCTTGCGCGATGCAGGATTTTCGTGACGTCAGTATGACGCGTTGTTCGCATGTGGCGTTGTAGATACCGCTACACGACCACCGGAGTCCGGCGTCAAGCAGCCTGCTGTGTGTCGTCGTCGTGTGGGAGTTCCAGTGCCTTAGGCATCTTCTGGGCACGCTCTTCACATCATATACCTCATCCATCGTTTTCCATCAGGCGTGATAGAAGTCAAGAGCGGGCCCATTCCGCAATAAAAACAATAAATAAAAAATGCTGTGTTATGTGAACACTACATTTTTTATACTTGCTTATCTGGCATCTTTGAATAACTTGCTTTGGCGACTCAAAAAAATACGTGCCGAATATATTAGTCCGCACATGTCCCGCCAACCTCAAACGCATGGGCACACTAAAAGCAACTAATAACATCGAAGGTTATATAGGTGGGTTCTATTATTGATTAAGCTTTTGTGTATTGTCCTTTAAAGGTGAAGTTTAAGTCGCAATTGAAGTCCGCAGTTGTCTTGACAAATGGTCACCGTTTCAGTTACATCATAGAATGCGGAATACCGATGTTTAGGATCGATGGCGAATATATATGTTATGTATTTTGAATTTAGTATTGGTAGGTACTCAACATGATAACATGATAATGTTGAGTAACGAGAATACTTGGTATTTCTCTGTTTACTCTGCTGTGTTGCCATAAGCATATAAAAAGGTTTAATAAGAAAATAATTTCCGTTATAAGAACATTTTATTTTGATTGCATAGGTATAGAGTCTTTCTTATGCTTACCTATGCTGTGTAGAGGTATAACATTTTTTTTTTATAAACTTTTGACCACATGTATTTTTTTATTTGTCTAGACAACAGTGATCCATAAATGTTGGTTAGGTACAAAAAAAGATAAAAGCTTTGTTAGTGTTACTAACCCGGATTATTGTTCAATATAGGTAACCTGTAGGTGAACCTTAAATATACGAGTCGGAAAAACTGTAAGACCTTTTATTGAAAAACTCAGGTAGTTAGGGAACCACTGGCCCGGAACATAAAGGGCTAAGGAAGGAACATAGGTGGGTTTTAGTCAGTAAGTGTCTGACACTCCCTTCTGCTCCACCCAGAGCGGGAGGGGTCATTTAATGACTTCCACACAAAAAAAAAAAAGTTAGGGAAGGCACAAAACGGAACAAACCGTCTTTCAAAAAATCCTACGTACCACTTACCTACACTCGCTACCATTATAATTATGAAAACGGACTGCACACGAAGATGCTTTAGCTCCATTTCACACGACGTTAAAATATAGCCTCTTTCCTTTTATCGACCTTAATTATTGCCAAAAGCCGACATTTAAGACGATTTGACGTTCCTTAATCACCTCGATAAGGACTAACGACAATATTGACGTTTAAGCGACAAATTGCAATAATAAAATTACAGTTTCTTTTTCGCGAAACGACCGACAATTTGGCAAAACTCTTTTAATGTTTCCTTTTGATTATGAAATAAAAAAAGGGTTTATTTGAACCTATTAAATATCGTAATAAATGTGATTTAACTGAGATATGATTTTAAGGTGTTTACTTTAATTTTCTGTTTTACGCTGGAAGTTGGAACCTACATTAACAGAGAGTAATTATTCCTTGACATAAGTGGGTTAGGTCATAACAAGCGAAGTTGATTCCGTCAACAGTCTTAATTAATGAGACTCGCTTTAGCACAAACTGTTGTATAAATCTGTCCACATCAAAATGGCAAATGTTTGTCCGGACATGGTATTTTCTGGAGATCTATATTAGATAAGTCCTATTTAGGAGGACTTTTAGTATTTTAAGGTTAATTAAATTAGCAGTCCGTTCCAAAACAAAGAATTAGGCTGATTTCACAGCGTCTGGGTTTACCGCAAGGGCCGTGCATGTCGTCACCGGCTGCGACATCGTCGGCGGGAAGCGAAAGCGAATCAATCCGGCTTTTATCAACGCTGTGCGTGACCGAGGCCATTGTTAGGAAAGGGAAAATGGGACGGAGGCGCCGCGAAAAATAGAAGAATGAGGCGGCAGCGCGCTTCGCTGGAGGTTTTTGTAAACGCAAGCGCAACCGGCCGCCGTGACGCGGGGCGCGTGCCACTTCGCCTCGTCCGCAGTCACGACCGACATTCATATAGTGAGTAAGCCACTTATAAATCAAGGATCATCAATATTTCTACGTGATCACAGCAGTTATTTCCACGAAACACATCTAAATCCAAACTATATTGGTAGACCTTGTCTAAAGTTCAAACGGCACGTGCGGCGCGGAAAGCGTATCTGTCAGCCGCGAACATTAAACTTCTATGTGGAATACATCTGACATAAAGATAAGGAGTTTGAACCCGAGACCTTTTCGATCTAGCATTTTACAATTGCGCCACTGTGAAATTGTGGTCGGTGGCGTGTGCTGGCCGGCTTTTATTTATATTGGTTGTAGTGCAGGAGCGCTCACGACCCGGTAATTGATGCTCTCGGAGGCGCGCGTGCCTGCCCGCACTCGGCGAGCCGTTATAAGTGCTCTAACACACTGAGCGAGCACGCGCTAAACTTATACCGGCTATAAACTCTTGCTTCTCTAAAAATATTAGACGCTTCGTCGTCGCGGAGCGTGTTGTTAGCTGTTTAGCGCGGCTTATTAGCGTGCGATATGTCAAAGTGAGCGGTTTTTTGCACGCTGACCACTTTGAATCGGAATATTAGAGACCATGACAAAGTATAAGTTGCAGTTTTAGTTAAGATGACGAACTACGCTTAATTACTTTAGATAGATAGAGGTGGTCTGCACACAAAATATGGGGTATTTTGTGTGGAGACCTTGACCTCTATTCGTCAACTATTTCAGTCTCGTAATCAGAATTCTACTCTATTATCTTTTCATTTAATCAAATTGCTAAGCATTGTTAAAATTTGTATGCACTTCCTGTAAAGGAATATGAAAAAAGCAAAGGTGATTCAAAATAAGAATATTTAATTTCTCTCTCTTTCGTAGATTAAATCCTGAAGAATTTCATGACATCCAACCATTACTTATGTAACTAGATGGACAGCTACTTAAATTTTATCGTTCGCTCGTTTCCTTTTCGTCATTTCGAAGTAGACACCTAAGTCCATACTTGATTAAACTATGTACCTTTTATGATCGAAGGCAAAGAAAATCTCCGGCATAGTTAGATTTCGCAGAGCTGGCTTTATTCAAATATTTGATTTGCCATTTGATTGTATTGAAGTTTATCCTTATTTCCATTGTTAAAAAAAAAAACACCAGCCGAACAATAAAACATAATAACTATAGTTTTTACACCCAACATCTCAGTATCCCGTTACATCCGGGTGACTGATAATTCTCGCAGATAATAAGCACTTAATAAACTTTATGATCTCTCCTCGCACCAGTGTGAAAAACCTTAAACACATAAAAGTTAAAAGCCCTTAATTACCTAATTGTTTAACAAAAATAGTTGAAAATTAACGAACGCTCAGCGCAAGCGCCGCCAATCATTTTAAAAGGCCCGCAAAGCGTCGTATCTGAAAACGATCAACGTTTATTTCGGCTTTCGCACAAATGGAGGTAAAAGTCCCCTGTGATTTCGGTAAATTGTATTAAAGCAAATCGATAAAAACGAAAATTGATAAAGGTTTTTTTTCCACTCACTTTACGCGTGAGTGGTTCGTGATTTAAGGCATCGATCGGTTTCCGTGGTTCGTTGTACTTCGTGAGTGGCCCGATTCATACTCGAATAGTTCCGATCACGTAATCATCATTTTCGATTGTTTGCTCCACGTGGTGCAACTAGATTTTTCTAATGTTGCATTACAGTTTCCATTAGAATGTCTGCCTTAATAGGCTCTTTTATTTAAGTTAAATTGTGTTCAAGTTTTTTGAACGACACCATAAGTTGGCTGTGTTCAATAACCAATTATGCAAGTGGTACGAGAAGCTGTTACGAGCTGTTTCAAGTAAATTGGCATCACATATTTGTTGGAAAACTGTCTGACTTCCTGTCTGTAATTGTGGGCGCATCCGTTCTTAATAATTTTTCTCAAGAAAACTGTGATGAAAACATTTGACGGAGATTGGTATTTATTGTAATGGCTACATAATGAAGCTTCCGCCTTATTTGTAGTGTGATCTATGCACATAAAAGTAGTGTGGACGTATAATAGGTGTAGCTTTTTCTATTTGTTTTTTTTTCAGAGTTACGTGATACTAATGAAGTTACTGTGTATAATTAAAAGAGTAATTATATCATTTACTTTATTACCTTGCAGGGAATTAAATGTACATACTTACATTCTTTTTATGTAGATTATGTATAGGATAAATCGGTATTTAAGTTTTCCTATGAGATTTTTTTAGAAGGAATACATCGACACGTAAGCTGTCTAAAATTCTAAAGCCAAACCTCAGGCTGATTATGAAATCTACGTATCTACAACTCTATTAACTTAAATCTGATTCAATATACTGCCATCTTCGTATAAAAACATGAAGTGCGAACGACGCTAAACTAAAGTGAAACCGCTCAACACTAAAAGTCGACAAGCATCTCTATAGAGCTGTTGAAACCGCTTCATTTAATCGAGCCACTATTTAGAATATCGATTTTTACTGATGCGATAGCATAATTGGAGCGGCGTAAGTGTACTCATTGGAAACAAGATATCTCTACTAATCCGAGCTAGTCAATAAAATCTATTATGTATGCATCTTGTCGTATCCATTCGCGGTTTTGCGATTTCAAAACGCAATTTTCTTGCGCTCTGTTTTAGTGATGTGCAACATTTTATCGACAATGTGATAAGTATTTATGATTTAATCGTTTTTAGGAATTTCGTTTTCTGCTCTATAGTTGAGAAATAGTAAATGTTAAATAAAGGATTTGTTGACATTCTAAGATAGTTTGATTATAAAATATATTAGATATCAATAGTTATTATATGCAGTAAACAATATCGTAGAGCCTAGTTAGGATGATTATAACGAATTATTTATATAGACTGTAACTTTTAAAGTGTACAGGTTAGTTTCAAATTATAAGAAACGATGATAAAAATATAAAATACAAATTACCTAGTGGGTTGGAAATTAAGTTTAAAAAACGTTAAATATTTTTTTTACACGTGCATTCACCAGCGTAAATGTCGATCCCGTGGGAATATCGCAATAAAAAGTAGCCTATATGTTAATCCAGGGTGTCAGCTACCTCCATACAAAATTTTATTAAAATTAGTCGAGCCGTTTGAGCGTGAAGAAGAAACAAACATATAAACACACACAATGTCACAAGACGTGATGATAAAGATTGTAACATAAAAACTACAATAATGTAATAATTTAACACCAGCAAATATGATATTTCAGGACGATAATACGTAACGCGTTAGCCACTAGTTGTAATAAAACTGGCCAAGTGCGAGTCGGACTCGCACACGAAGGGCTCCGTACCACAAGGCAAAAACGCCGAAAAACACATGTTTGTTGTATGGGAGCCCCCCTTAAATATTTATTTTATTTTAATTTTATTATTTATTATTAAAGTTAAAATACAACTGAGTATTTTGTGAATATTTCAAGTGCCTACCTGTTGCCATTTTTGATATAGAGCAAAAAAGAGCAAAAAAATCGCGTTTGTTGTATGGGAGCCCCCTTAAATATTTATTTTATTTTGTTTTTAGTATTTGTTGTTATAGCGGCAACAGAAATACATAATTTATGAAAATTTCAACTGTCTAGCTATCGCGGTTCTTGAGATACAGCCTGGTGACAGACAGACAGACAGCGAAGTCTTAGTAATAGGGTTCCGTTTTTACCCTTTGGGTACGGAACCCTAAAAAAAGGAGAGTGGTTATAGAAGATGCTAATGCCTTCTTCAATTTGTATAGAACTTTCACTATCTATAATTCAGAATGTTAAAGGATATTAAATAATAAAGAAAGAAGATCTAAGGGTCACAATCTATACGTTTACTAATATAATAAGGAGGTGAAATATGTGAGTTTGTATGTAGGGTGTAACCTTCGGAACTACTGATTCGATTCTGAAAATTCTTACACTAATGAAAAGCTTCAGTATTGCCGCGTGTCATAGGATATATTTTATGTTAAAACAACACATTTTACACGTACAAAGTCACGGACAGAAGCTAGTTATATATCATCATCTGCCTAGCCTTTTCCCAACTATGTTGGGGTCGGCTTCCAGTCTAACCGGATGCAGCTGAATACCAGTATTTTACATGGAGCGACTGCCTATCTGACCTCCACAACCCAGTTACTGGGCAATACGATACCCCTTGGTAAGACTGGTTGTCAGACTTTCGGGCTTCTGACTACCCATAACAACTATCAAAGATCCACGAATGACAGCCGGGACCAACGGCTTAACGTGCTTTCCGAGGCACGGAATAAAGAACGAGGCACGGAAGCTAGTTATATATACCTAAAGCAAATCGAAATCAGATAACTACTATTTCCAAACAAGAAAATCCAATTTCTAAGCAGGTGTACACATAAATCACGTGTATTCGTTAACCACGATACAATTAGACGAGATTATATTAAAGGAAATTAGCAATTATTGGTAGTGAAGCGGCAAACTGTGGCTACCGGGCTGCTAGAACTAGTTCTATAATAAATACATGATGCGTGTGCGCAGGTACCTTGATCGTTAACTTAACTATGTTATAACCTTCTTTTATCTATCAACATTTGCATATTAACATACTTTAATGCTACTAGTCGCATTTGACGCTCTTAATCGCTTTATCTAGAATCTAAAATGTTCTATTATAATATAAAATGTTAAGAAATTGGTAGTAACATCGGCGCGGGCGCCGTTTGGTAGACGTTTACGATTTTGTATTTATAAATTGTTTTAGGTTATATTTTTTGTTTGTGTGTAAATGTGTGTTATTATGATAATAAGCACACGTGTGGCTGCGTTATTATTAAATAAGTAGTAAGTGTTGAATAATAATATAGGATTTTAATGATACCTTGGTATTGTTTCAGCGTTTAGTGATTGCGTTGCATTGGGTCTTCCAAGACCCGTATACAATGGGAAACATAGTCTAAAAAAAGAAGAGTAGATAATCGATTTGGTTTTAAAGACAAACTCCCCACTCCCTCCCTTCTCCCTGGTGCAAGTCATAGTGCGGGGCGAGAGGGAGTGGGAGGCAGTCGCCTGTTTCTGCGAAGTAGTCATGCTAGTGAAGGAGGTGGCGGAACGGCTCAGGGAGAGAGCCTCCCGTCCCAGCCACCGCAACTGTAACTCACCGTCCGATCAGGACCAGGCCCGTGCCGGACGGCGCGTACGTATTCCACGCGCGCCTCAAAGAGATGTCAGCATCGAGGAGGGGCCCCCTTAGGGTCAAAGCCTACAGGGCTAAGAAAGGAACACGGGTGGGTTTTAATCAGTAAGAGTCTGACACTCCCTTCCGCTCCACCCAGAGCGGGAGGAGTCAATTGATGATTTCCCATCCGAAAAAAAAAAGACAAACTGAATTAATATCACTTAATTTTGTTTTAGGCAAATAGTGGTGGTCTTAGTGGGACAACCAAGACGATGCTAATGCATGTCCATGCAAAAATAAGTAGTCAGTTTGGAAACACCTCTCTGGGCACATTGCCAGTCGACAGCGATGAGGAGGATTTTTTCAAAGTTTATATAGCAACTGTTACATAGGCTTAAAGGAAAAACAGATTAACAATTATTTTCATTTATGTAAAAGATATGGTACGGGTATTATAAATGAAAGAAAGCCTGCAAGAACCTTTTAAAGTAACAGAGGGTATCCAGCGGCTATGCGCGCAAATTATGCGTTTTGATGTGATCCGGTCGCAGATCAAGGGCGATAGATACAGTACTATAAAAACTCGAAACATACTCTTCATTTTGTTTTTTTAACTTAGGGACATTTGTTAAAATTGTTTGTTAGTTAAATATTAGATTGTTTGCCAAGGGAGCAAACAACTATTTTGAAGGCGAGAGTGTTTCTTTCAAAGTATCTCACTCGAGCTTAAAATAGTGTTGCTCCTGAGGTGGACACTCTACTTTTTATCACCCTCTATGAAAAAATAAGTAAGTGCAACTTATGAATGAGAATAGTGTATTTATTTATTTACATACAATTACTTGAGGAAGACATACCTACTCATTTGTTTCGCGCGTTTTTTATTTTTTCACAAACTTTTTGTTTCATTTGGATCGTGTACGTTTTACTTTATCATACAGCCTGTTACTTGTGCGTATACTGTTCATGATTGATCTCTTATTACACACTAGTTTTTTTTTAATAGATGTGACAAAAAAGTTTTTTGAGATTATTTCACGGCTGTTATACCCGACGGGTTAGGTAGAGGTGTAGCTAAAGTATACGCATATTTTGACAGTTATCTTTAAGTCTGATGTCATAAGGCCTTTTGCACCAATCATTATAGTGTCATAGTATTAGAGTAATCATTATTTAATGTATTGTTATAAATTCATTTTTAGTTCTATTTACGATGATACTCAAAGACTAAGGTTATTTAAGGCCTTGAAAACCAACTTTTCAGGAACATCATAGTATGGAGCGAGAAAAAAAGCAAAATTTCACTTTCCTATAATTGCATCTACCCAAATTACTAGTCCAAATTCCGATTTAATGTTACCAGATGCTTTTCCCTCCAATTACCGCATAACTATACAAACTACATATCGATACTACAATTACGATACATCGATATAAAAGCAATCGAGTTGAAATCGAGCTGGTTACCGAGTAGTGGCGCAAACCCGCGTAATATCAATTGTACGCGACCGCAAATAGTTGGATCCGTTGCTTTCGCGATGTATCGAAGGAAAGTGGGCCTCTGATTCACAACGTTGTTGATAAGAAAACGTACTTTTGTAGGTAGATAGTGGATCAGAATACAGGTTTCTTTGGATAGGAATAAGGGCTGTGCTGTAGCCTGAATCCACTAGAAATAAGGCACAGAATTGATGACTCTTTAATGATTAACAAAAATCTTGCACACCAATTTATGTTTGACATAGGTGTACGTGTAGTCATAGAAAAACTCAATAATACTGAAGACCATAGACAGAGACAAGACGTGAAATAGATCGGACACAATAGTGTCGTTATGCAGAATCTCTCACTCAACCAGACTGCTCCACTCGAGGTCATTCACCACACAGAACAGACATATAACTGTTCTGTGCTTTGGCTATCCTGAGAATCGATCACAGAACCTGAAGCTCAGTAGATTACGCCACTAGACCAACAAAGCAGTCGAGAATTTATGCGTCGATAGGTCCTGCAGATCTTCACCTGCCAGTAGAGTTGTTTGTCGATTGTCATTTGTCGTTTAGTTTGTTGCATTGTTTGTCGATCAGTTTGTGAAGATTGACGTGTAGCAACAGTATGAAGCTGTTAGCAACAGTATGAAGGTGTTAGCTAGTTCTAGCCTGGCTAACATTTTGTTACAGTATTTTTATCTCACGAATGACACGCGTTTTACTTGTGGTAGCTAAGTGTACAAACACGCGTCAGCACATACACACAGACACTTCCAACTTCGCCATTGTCTCGGACGGTAGCGAGAGCTCCTGTGCTTACACACATTATTCCCAGTGTGTTTTTACACTTGGTAAACGCAAGTGAAGCGCGTGTCGCTTTGTGAGATAAAAATACTGTACATTGTAACATAGTTAAAAGTGAAAAGCGAATTAATAAGGTTATTTTAAGCCAGTTTGTAAACAAATTCTACGGTTTATCTTCGATGGTATCTTCTGTAGGTATGCTCATAAACAAATTATAAAACCAGAATTGAAATACAAAGTCCTATTCACAATATTATCCAGTAGTTTATGTCTTGCCAATTTAGGATCTGATTCAAAACCCTAATGGACGTTAAATATATTTAAATCTTGGTCTACTTCAAAATACATATTATATTCTTATGAAATGATGTGTCCATTGCTACTTTATTTCATAAAGAAAGTAATAATATTTCGTATATTTTCCATTGAATGGTTGAACTGTAAGTTGGTCTGGTTGAAAGTTGGTTGAATCTTACTGGTTATCTTGAAGCTGTGGTTATGTACGAGCCTACTAATAAAATACTTGGGTGTGAGTTCACTATAATTTATTTTCTATTAACGCTTCATCTCCGCAAGTGCTGATATTGTTGGGTCCCGATTGCGGCCCGATAGATTCTGTACAGGTAGGTAGATATTTTTGATATAACTTTCTTTTCTATGTAGGAGAAGTAGTAGGTAACTTAGTTATAGGCTAAATATGGTTTTAACGGTATTGAAATGTTTCCTGGTTTAATTGGAAAAATATAACTATATCGTGTATTTTTAAGTAGGTATATTTCGAAACTGAAGTAGCTGTCACTAAAATATAGTAAACTCGCAGCGCCCCACAGTTTTAACTTTCGATCCCATGGGAATATCGGGATAAAAAGTATCCTATGTGTTAATCCAGGAAATTGTCTATCTATGTGCCAATTTTCATCCAATTCTGTTCAACGGTTTACGCGTGATTGAGTAACAAACATCCAAACATCCTCACAAACTTTCACATTTACTTAGGTACTTGTACTCAAACTGAAATCGCGAAAAAAAATCAGCTGTTCCCTACATTTTGAGGAGTTATACGAACATAAATATAGGGAACAGCAGATTTTTTTTTCGCGATTTTAGGTCTGGTCCCATAGCAAAAGTTGTTCATAATGATGAGTACA
This sequence comes from Mesoligia furuncula, assembly GCA_916614155.1. NCBI lineage: Eukaryota > Metazoa > Arthropoda > Insecta > Lepidoptera > Noctuidae > Mesoligia > Mesoligia furuncula. The sequence goes on along the minus strand of OU744811.1, from coordinate 11,376,564 downwards.
ATTACCTCTTAAGAGGTTGTTAATGTTTTAACAATAACCCTGTATAATATTAGTAGGAAGTAGGATCATGAAGTTCTTTATATCACTGTACCGTTCTTCAAACGTAAGGTAGGCAGGCAGCCAGACTGCACAATCAGGTTGCTGATTCGACGCCAACAACTCAGGTTAATCCGACATGACCACGCTAAGTTACGGTCCGTTGAATCGGCTTCACAATCAACTTGCATAGTGTGTCATCTGCCTAACGCATCTGTATGAAACTGGCCTTGTTACAGCTGATATATTACCCTGATAGTCATAACCTTGCCTTTTCTTATCCAGACCATCTTTTTAGGAAAACTTATCTAGGATTAGTCCAACATTTATCATGCACATAAATCGTAACAAAATATCTCAGCAAAATGACTAAACGGCGTAAATTTATGTCTGTTGGCAGTTAATTTATAAATGACAAAACTGAATTCCTTTTAAAATATACATTTACAAAATCTAAAGCAATATTTTTCGCTAGCCTTGACGTGCCAATTTCCAATGACCACCAGTTATGTTAAATCGAGTTTTATGAAAATTGTATGATCGATTATGATTGGTTATTTAAATAGACAATTACCCAGCGTTTAATGAAAATTACTTTTCAATTAGCCAGCATCCTGTTTGGTGGGCTATCTATATTAATGTATCAATATTTACATTGACTTGTCATGTCACGAGCGGTAACGTTAAGTCAAATAAACCGTTCGTTTAATTTATTTAGAAATTCAATCAAAATTTATTAGCGTTGTTTTTAATTATAAATGCGGTGTATAATCGCATGTAATGGGTAGTCGTATCGCGTAAATTGTCGTCGAACGCAAAGATATCTGAGACCAATGTTCCATAGAAGTATATTGTTATTTTAGTTCGCTCGTTTATAGCCGTGTTGTCGGTGGTCAAGAGGTTAGCTTGTATTATACAGTGGGTGGTAGAAGAGGCAATTATGTAAAGAGAGTGGGAAGTACCATTTACAGGGACACTGATAATATCATAGTTTGAAATGATGGTGTTCTTAAGGATAGGGAGGGACATGTTACAGTCGCTTCAATGGAATGTCCTGGTAGTTAGTTACAGTAGCGATAGAGCAGATAAAGAGTGAAGTGATATTTTAGTCAGCATCGTTGGATACGTTGCTGACTAAAATATGGCAACATGGTGAATGGACCTATTGATGAAAGCTTATTTCATCTATACTATATTTATATAATATCTACATATATAAAAATGAAATGACATTTGTTAGTCTCACTAAAACTCGAGAACGGCTGGACCGATTTGGCTAATTTTGGTTTTGAAATATTTGTAGAAGTCTAACGAAGGTTTAAAACGTGAGAAAATATGAAGAAGTTGTAAGGAAAATAGTAAAATCCCATACAAACTGTTCTTACCTGTCAAACAGGTTGCGTTCAGAAATTAAATAATACGGAGGTAATAACGTCACGTGCTAAACGCACTGATGATTGAGCAGCGAGACATATAAAGATAATAGCCGTATTGGTTTTTTTTTTCAGCTAATTTTTAGTTATTGAACTTTGTCACATTATTTAATTCTGAGGCGGTAAGTAGTTCGCCGGGTCAGCTAGTAATATAATAAAGTTGAAGAGTTTGTTAGTTTGACCGCGTTAATCTCTGGAACTACCAGTCAGATTTACAAATTATTTTTGTAATTGATAGCTCAATTCTTGAGTAAGGATTCTTGAGGGGATATTTACCATCACGCTACGACCCTTAGTAACCTAGGAGAAAAGTCGCAAAGAACGGCTTACCGTTTTTTGTGACTTTTGTGTTCTTTTTTTGTTCATTTCCCTTAGGAAAACGAAGCTTTAGCGTGGGCGGGAAATGTGGCTATTATTTTAGTATATATTGTAGTCGACTTCCACGTGAACAAAGTTGTGGGCAGAAGCTAGGCTCTGTATAAGTTGAGATGCTTTTACCTCCAAGTGGACAATTCTATGCTGACTTAATTTTTTTTTTTAGCTTCGTCAGACAATAGGAGTTTCTCCTGTATTGTGGGTGCGTTTATAAACTCAAATACACCAACAGCCAAACCCGGAATAACTACTACCGAAGTCGAACCCGCGACACGCAGCGCAGCAGCCACTGCGCCAACCGTGGCGTCAAAATTAATACATACTCCGACCATGTTGACCACATATCTAAACTTTAATGATTATAATACCCTTGTATTGAAGACAGCTGTAAATTGAATGCCATTATTCATAGGCACATTATGTATGCCTACCTGCATACATTCATAAATAACATATAGCAGGGGTGACCAACTTGGTTAGACCCAAGATCTACTGTTCACTGACGACACCCTGTGCGACCTACCAATTACATACTTCTTGAAATCTTATATTAAACAGTTCAGTACACAATTATGTAGTATTTTTTTATTTTATTAAGAGGGAAAATATTAAACTGAAAATTATTCTTAGTAACTACTTATTTATATTAATGTGAGCATTGCGTTTGACCATCTTTCGCTAGATTAGCAAAATCAGGTTTGTAGTTGGAAATATTTTTTGCCTTGCCACGATCGACTAGACTAATAGTCGCGATCGACCGGTTGGCCACCCCTGACATATAGTATAGGAAAATTAGAAGTACTCCATTAATTGCTGCAAACACATTATGCTACTGACAGCCGTTTAACCATCAAACTTAACATGTAATTAAAACTTACGCACCCGACTTCGCTTACATTAAATGGTTATTAAAATAGAATAAGATCAGAAGCTACACGAAGTAATTACTTCTGCGTTTGCGCATTATTTTAAACGATTTTGTTTTAAGTGTTGCATGTTTTCGTGTAATGGTCGTGGCTTCCTGTGTTCGATTCTGATTCTTCGTTTCCTGTGGTGCCACGCGTTTTTAAATTGAAAACGTTATAATATTTGTGGGTACTAATTACTAGTTCGAATATCATTAGGAAAATAGTAGTCTCCGTTATCTTTTCGCCATCGATTTCAGTATAGAAACTGTAACAGCTCGATTAGAGTGTTTGTAGAACTAGACAATTTTCTTAACACATTGGCAGTCACACTAGTAGTATTATAAAGGCGAGAGTTTGTGAGTGTGTGTGTGTGTTTATATGTTTGTTACTTCTTCACGCTCAAACGGCTAGACTAATTTTGATAAAATTTTGTATGGAGGTAGCTGACACCCTGGATTAACATATAGGTTACTTTTTATCCCGATATTCCCACGGGATAGACGTTTACGCGGGTGAAACCACGAGGCGCAGCTAGTAAGAACCAATTTTGCAGTTCAAGTCAGTACTTATCCAGTACCCGGATGCTGGCTCTTAAAAATCAGGTTAAATGGTACTAAATCCATGTTCATGCTATGTACTCCTTGAAGACTTTCCTTTTTTTAAATTATCTTCATAATGAGAGAGCTTTTATTTCATTGTCACTGAAAGAAAGAAAGAGAATAAATACATAATCAGCTTATATTTTTCGCACTGCTGGGACATAGGCCTCTCCCCTGTGAGAGGGAGTGGGCCATAATCCACCACACGGGCCCATCACGGGTTGTCAGCTGTCACACGTCTTCAATTTTTGGTTCTAGGACACACCACGATGTTTTCCTTCACCGTTTTGAGAGCAGTGGTGATGAAATAATTTACACAAAGTAGATTTCCTGCTTGGGTTCAAACCCACGACCTACAATTCGTAAGTCGCAGCCGTTACCACTAGGCCACCAGTGCTCCACTTCTTTCTTTCTCTCTACTTTCATTGGCACTGAAGAATTATAAAAAACTAGCAGTGACTCGCGGTTTCACCCGCATAAGTGTCGATCCCGTGGGAATATCGGAATAAAAACTATCATATGTCCTTTCCCGCGACTCAAACTATCTCTATACCAAATTTCATCTAGATCGGTTCAGCGGTTTAAGCGTGAAGAGGTAACAGACAGCCACACTTTCACATTTGTAATATTAGTATGGATTTTTATTTCAAAGCTGTGATTATAAAAACTATCCTATTTCCTTTCCCGGGATGCAATCTATCACTCCGCCAAATTTTATTGAAATCCGTTCAGTGGTTTAGGCGTGAAAAGGTAACATACAGACAGACAGAGTTACTTTGGAATTTATAATATTAGTAAGGATTTCGCACTAAGAACAGTGGGTAGAACAACAGTAAGGAGTATAATAGGTGTATGTCTGATATGCCAGCGCCAGGTGGCTCGTGAAGCAACTCTGAATTGGGATCAAAGGCTACGATGGTGTATAAGTGTTACATTGCTAGACAATCGAGCTGTGTGCTGAATAGTTCCTCTCCTCTATTATGGTACAGTGTAAAGATAAATAATTGAAGTTGTCTTTAGAAACTGGATCCTGCTTGAGGTTTGATAGTCTAACTTCTGCTTTCTTTCCGACTTTTTTTCCTATTCCTCTGCTCATTACGTCCCTAGTTTGGTATTGAGCCTTCCTCATGAATTGGTCTAGCAAATGCGAAAGGAATTATTCAAATCCAACTGGTAGTTCCAGAGATTAGCTTCAAGCAAACAAATAAATCCTTCAGCTTTATTATTAGTATCGATATAGATGTGCCAGGAGCAGGGAAATAGGTTGGAGAGAGATAAAGTACCTAATAATCAGTATTCTTGAAATATTTTGGGAGAGAACTGTAAATTATGTAAAAGTTTTTTTTTTGTGTTTATCAAAACTGTCTAGACCTACACTACGTTTCACATTTTTCTTTGTGTCTAGACCCAAATTACGTTTCACAGTAGTTTTGATACAATCATCTTAAAAGCTAGCCTTCTAAATTTGCGACAATGCCTCACATGCACCTTGTTAGCTTAGGTAATACGGGCTGGTTTCCGCAACTCCACGTCAATGCGCGTATTTTACACTAATAATATCATTGCTCGCATGTGTGTGATTTATTTAGCATTTGAAGATTAATTATCAGTACTGTCACTCAATAATACTTCAAATCCAAGTTCATTCCAATCTATACATGCACCTGGTATAAAGAATCATCTACTCTAGAATACAGTCTCGAAGGCCAATAAAAATAAAACGCTCGTATAATGCAAATTACTCTAATTTATACAGATTTAAGATGGAAAACGGCGCTCCTAGGAAAATTTCTCCGTGGCGGTCGTTTGCTGCGATTATATCGGGGCATGTAATGCGTGTGCAGTTGCTTGTGCAGTGTCCGACGATGTATCGTCACACTGTTTACTTGAACTGGAAGCGATAAAGGAGAAAGAAATGGAGGAGATATATTGTTAAAAAGGAATTAGTAAGTATTAGAATTAGTGATCAATTTAATTGATGCTTAGATAATAGAGAGATGAATGTTTGTATGGATACATGAATTAATTACTTACATATTGTGTCACTTCAAGGGATAACTTTTTAAAGTAGAATGCTCTTTCAACTGTTGAAAAATCAAAAGTTGATTTATAACAATAGAAATTCAATTGTGTCTCATTAGCCACAGATAAGCTAAAGCGAGTCGATAAAAGTATAAATTCTTAGTGTACCTACCTACTATAAAAAAAACACTCAATCCACTCAAGTTCTACTTTTCTCTGTAGTAAAAACAAAGAGATGGAACTAAAATGTTCGATTGTCCTGTGTTAAAAAAAAAAAAAAACAAAAAACAAATGCAATCGGAAATTCTTCGCGTAGTGGTTCTAGCAATACGCGTCATTGTACCGGCCAGTAATGTATGAACGCGCCTTAAATTTTCTTGGAGTCTTCGAGACACATTTCAACCGTTTACCTTATTAAAGTCTTCACTGATCTCGATGACGTTTTTCTAAAGAAACAGAAAAGGCTGTTTGTCATTAAGTTGTATGCTTCTGAAATCACGCCGTAAGTCATCGCGTTTTTACTCAAAAAAAGTTGTGATTACTTTGGAGTGTGCGATTCTTTGGTATAAAAAACCTTTTTCCTTATTGTTTTTAGAAATTGCTCAATAAATTGCACTAGCTGACTTTACATTGTTTAAATTGTATAGAAAGTTTACGTAACTCCACTATTCGTGATTAACCTTAAAAGTTTGGAAATAATGTCGAGCAGTACGGTAGTTGTCCATTTTGTAAGTAGGTACTATGTAAGTTATAGACTTTGTGGAGAAAGTCCAAGTAATACAACTGTTTCAAGTATAAAAGAAGGTAGATATGCTGTTTACTATATCTAAAAGCTACACTTTAATTCAAAAAGGGTGTTTTTAAATGTCCTGACATACAAAATCAACCCCTTTTTGAATTGAACCACAAATCTATCGCCATATAGAAGAAAAATTGGATGGTTTTCCAAAAATGTGTGTCGAAAATTCACTCAAATAAAATGTTTATTATTCGTTTAAGGTGTTTGCCAAATAGGGCAATCCTTTATTCATTACGTTGGTTAATGTGCACTTCAGCAGCTTTAATTATATTGGCTTGCAAAAATCGAGAAAATAATCATGAAAACCTCTTATAACATGGCATATTCAGTAATTCTTTACGCCCAGCTCAGGCGCAGCATCTTACGAGGTATTACGAGTAGGTGCTCCACTAGTAGCCGACTAATCGCAGGCCCGAGGTCAAACCGTGTAGGAGCCCTGCGGCCCGCCACGTTTATTATAATAAGCCCTGCTACCATTATAAAGTTTGCCCATCGCCCTTTATGTTAGCCGGGTTAGACTTACGTTACGGAAATTATTTTCACATTAATTTTGCTTAGCTTTGTTTAGATGACAAGATGTCGGACTTAGATTTGCTTTCATTGCTGGGGCTTGTAATTGGATTGGGAGATGTATGGTGTTGTCTTCTATTTATGTTTATGGAATTTAATTAGGTACTTAAATCCTTTATGTATTGGATTTCCGTTGAACAGTTTCGCTAAAGATAAAGTAAAATATTGACACTTTATTGAAGTGTCAATGTTTTTTTATGACATTTTGTGTTTATGTCTATTGTATGTTTTTAAGTAGGTATTTTCATTATTAAACGTAGGTTTTGAATGGACTTACCTATTAGCGCTTCGACGTGGTAACTGGGTATAATCTCATTTGCGGTAGTCAGCTTGGCGGCGGTAATGGTACACTGAAACGAAACACAACGAACATGATACATCGATAAAACAAAATTATACGGGCAATGATCGTTCCGAGAAACAATTTAATAAGCAAATAACATGTTACGTTACGAATAAAGAAGACGCCAACGAAATCAGGCTAATAATTGGCAATAAAAAATGTATAGGTTTTGATGACAAATAAAGCGGCTAGTCGGACAATAATAACTGTGATTGACTCAACAAATAATAACGGTTGTTAACAAATAATAAGGCTTAGTCGCAATAAGTTAATTTCATTGACATCTGCTCAGTTGCGCAAGGTTCAGTCGTCCCCAAATAAAGTTGCGACAAAAAGCCGCAATAATTTCATTGTATTACAAAATTCGCTTCAAATTAGTCGCATCGTGACAACCCTACCGGTCGATATAGAAGTCTATTGAGTTTTAATCGCGTGATCTTTGAACCGTTGCCAAATGTTTGCGAGCCCTGCATTGTCGCTACATTACAGAATGATTCACGATTCCTGGCTTTATGGCTGAAATAAAGTGTTGTTCCTCACTTTACACAAATAATATAAATTATTATCGATGCTTGAACAAGATTACGTGATATTATACTTTTAAACAGGAACGTCGTAATTTTTAAGTTAACGATCTTGTTTATGATGTCGTAAATTAAGTATATTGCGATATTCGTAATGAGTCTTTGTTGTAACTTGTTAGTTTCACTCATCGTGCTTGTTAATATTACTATTTATTTTAGAGGTGCCAAGTGATAGTTCTGTTCATGTCTTTATTTTCTCGATATATTACAAAGTATTTACAGGTACTGTATTTATTGCTTTAGTGATGCCTTCGACTTTATGATTTCCTTCAACATCTACAATCTTCCATATCAGTCGAATATATACATAATAAACAAACCCCATTCACGACTACAAGACGTTATCAAGATTTTCTAAAAGGGAACTTCTACTAGTCTAGACATCGTCGCTCATACCTAAATGAGTGGCAAACCCAAGAAATAACTAAATATTCATAAAACTACTTTACACAGATGAAATTATATAGTACAGAGACGTATTTTATTCGCATAAGCGGAAAATAATTTCTTTATAGGCATAGAATCGATTAGCAGCGGGCTTTACGATGCGCCTGCGCTGCTCCGGGTGCCAGCTTTATTGCTGCCGCACTATACGTAAGTACTTGGTACACATAGTTGTATCCAACTAGTTAATAATGATTTAAACCTTCCGTTAATGAAAAATTAGACCTGCAACGCGAGGGCTAGTAAATGTTAATGGACTTTAAAATTTTATGCAAATTTTAGGTTTGAGTCTAAGTCTGGTGAGGTAACTGAGGGATAATTATAGGTTACGTGGAGTGGGAGGCAACATTTTAAGTTGGACGCAGCTAAAAGTTTATGGAGTAGTTAAGTGCAAAACCTATAACAAGAATCTATGCTAAGTTAAACATAAATCAATCATGATATAGTTTAATTTCCTGAAGTATAAATTCATTGTATTGTATACATACATAAACTTTGATCCGATCTAGCCTGTCCCTTACTGCCCGCCCTAAGCTGAGGTCCGTACCCCACAGAGCGTGTAGTTGCTTAGTTTTTAAGGTTTTTTAAGCCCTGGCTGGAGGCCTTAATTTATCGAAGCACCCACAGGCAAGCCCGGTTAAGCAGCCTCACCAGGATCTCGCAGGACAACCTTCTAAAACCTATTCAAATTTATGTTTCAAATTGATGTTATTTCAAGTTAAACAAATATCAACTTTATTTTAATGGGAATTAAGTAGATTCCAGAGTGACTAGCTTTATTGAAAAAGTTAAAAAAAATCTTTGAAGTTGTAGCGTAAACTGCATTTTATTATGTAGGAATTAAAGTTATTTTTCCATAAATTCATATTTGTTTACAGTCTTGGCAAATAAGTCGCGAATGCAGTTTAGGTTGACCTGCGAGATCCTATTTATATAAAAACAAAAAACTTAAATAAACTCGTCTTCTTCCCATGCGGATAGGCAGAAACTACATAACGGTAGCTGGTACGATCCTCACCTACTCCTTTTTGTCTAATTTTTGCCTCCTTTTTCATTGTATTAGTCAACAACAGACCCTATTGCATCTTCAAATTAATTGCCACAATGTATCTGAAGTCAAAACACTGCGATCAAATCACATACAATGATTCAACGGCCACTATTGCCCAACAAATGATGATACGGTTGCCTAACAAGACGAGTATTTTCATCCCAGCTGGTTTGATCGTCAATGTGTTTATACATCATACCGAAACAAAGGTACAAACAATTTGAGAGTATCATTACGTGGTTAGCCATTGAAAAAATGCCGCGCCTTCTTCTGACATAGTGGTGTTTAGTTTGGTGATCTTGGCACGTGCCGATGTTGCATAATTATACCATGGAAGCTGCGATCATTAGTGGATACAGCTTTGAAATGAACTGTGCCGCATTAGCACTGGTAGCCTAAACTCGACCCCGGTACATGTTCCACAAACGATGGGATACTTAATATCGTATCCTGCGTGTTCTGTCTGCACATTACAGGAACTTATGCACGCTAGTGATGGCGCCGAACACGTGGCCAAATTCTGGGCCGAGTCCATTTAGATTGCCATAGACACGCTAAGAAGATAATTAAAATAGGCTTTCTCCAACATCTTCAGAGGTCTCTAGTCGACCCAATTGCTACTGCTCTTTTACTTAGATGAATACACTCTTAAAAATTATTGGAAACATAAATTGAATTAGCTTCGTCGAGAAATAAGGCATTTGTATTTGTTCTTTTTGCATATATTCTTATTCTTCTTTTCCTTTTAATATGTTAAGTGTCCGCGAAGAGCGAGAATATAAGTTTATAGATTCCGCAACCATTCTCCTATAACCGATTCGCCATTGGACTGTTCGTCGACATTAATAGCTATAACTTTTATAAAGTTTAAATCAGTTTCTCTACAAAACTAATACCAACGATATCCGCCAATCTTTCTTCCTGTGTGTCTCAACACAACATATCAGATACAAAAGCCGATGATTCAGATGCACAAAGCATTCGAAGTCTCTGTTATTAATCCTCACAGAAGATTGATGTGACAGAACACTACCTATCTCACATCTTTATGTAGGTTAGGGTCAAAATTAGGCAACTACTCCCATTCAACACCACAATAGAAACTAATGCACGCGTTAATTACGTATTTAGGCAATAATATAGCATTCTGTAATACTATTTTTTCGTAGTAACTGATTTATAGAAGTAAATAAACTGTATTGTAAGTGTGGAAGAAAAATACATGTTGTGCTGACTCTAAATGAATTGGTATTAGGGCAGTAGAATGAAGAATACACTGTATTGATAAATAAAATAGCGGGTCGTTTTCTATACAATAGTAACAGCTTCTACGAATGGTTACTGAGGAGCTACTAATCGTGAGGAGTAACATTAAGTTTAATCGTAACTACTTTAGTGTGTAAGTAGGTACCTAGTGTGTAATGTAACATTACACTGCAACATGCAATAGGTAGTAATAAAGAAGTGGGACGTAATGTGTTTTTGACACGTTTTTGTATGAAGCTTGTGGGTGAGTGCTTAAGAGTAGGGTAATATATTAGGAGTTCTTACAGCGTCTACGACAAAGCTTGAATGATTAGTAGATTTGTCAAAAGTGCAGTGTAGAAAAGTAGCTTAGACTTCACCAGCGATGCCGAGGACTTTTCGAAGCCATATTTCAGTTTGCTAATAGTTAGTTAAGTTAGGATATTATATTTCTATTTTAATAGTTTGTTAGTTAATTTAGTATAATAGTTACTTGTGAAATAAATTTCTCGTTATTCGCTTAGTCTTAAGTGCAGTTAATTTTGGACCTACAGTTTCATCAATATTTATTAAACGCTGGGTTGGTTCGTGTTGGAGCAGGATCGTGTGAAAAAAGGAAAGAGAGACCTTTGGCCTGCAGTGGGACAACACAGGCTGTTTTGATAATTTATTACTAGCTGTGCCCCGCGGTTTCACCCACATTAGTCTCGATCCCGTCCGAATATTGAGATAAAATATATCCTATGTCCTTTCCCGGGACTCAAACTATTTCTATACCAAATTTCATCTAAATCAGTTCAGCGGTTTAAGCGTGAAGAGGTAACAGGCTGACAGACAGACAGACACACTTTCGCATTTATAATACTAGCAGCGCCCCGAGGTTTCAGCCGCATAAGTGTCGATCCCGTGGGAATAATATTAGTATAGATGTTACAGTGACATAGCGCTGACGAAAACGCGAAAAAGATTCACTAACTTTATCCAATTCAACACAGCAAGCACCACACCATAACAGGATAGATACCCGGGAATTAGAAATCATTCTTAAAATCACTATAAAGTTTCTATAAGACAATTTACAAAGTGTTTGCAGCATCAATTCATGCATACCAGCCATTACTCCAGTTTCTTTGAACATACAATCTTGCGACATTTCCCTAGATGTTGATAGTATTAGGTAACAAAAATGGTAGCAAGACCGGTGAAAAATATACCTACATAGGTACGTAGAAGCTCGTTTAAACAAAATATTGCTTCGGATTGATGATACTAGAGGCCATTATGGCTTGCGAACAGTGGTTAAGATGTAATAACAATAATTAAGACGTTGGATGCCGCTCTGACTTGATCCGAATCGCTATTACGCGTGGACTACGTAGTTACACGTGAATTGTGTGGGTAATTTCGGTTTGATCATGGACTGTATAAAATTGTACGGCAAGTGTCGTAGAAGGCCTTCTTTGATGTTTTAAAGTTGATGAATGGGCATCGTATTCCAAGTCAGCTCTGATATCACAAATTGGAACAAAGAAAAGAAAGAAAGAAAAGAAAGAAAGAAAATAAGGAAAGAAAGAAAGAAAAGAAAAAGAAAGAAAAGAAAGAAAAGACAGAAAAGAAAGAAGAGAAAGAAAAGAAAATCGATTTATTTGTCACAGAAACACGTATATACAAAAAGATAAGATTACGTCATATTGTGCCCAGTGTGGAGTTAAGAGATAAAAGGTTAGTTTAATAACAGTCGCTCTAGGGACTGATAATTATCGTCATCTTTGAGAGTAGGTACTTCTTGAGAGCTATGTAGCCAACGATGCCTTAATTAGCTTTAATCAAAATATGTAGATCACAGATCATCATTGAAGATAATAACTTAGTTGGATAGCAGAGGTCAGATGGCAGTCATTTTATGTACCTAATTACTAATGTCAAGCCTCATCACGTAATCACGTCAATCGAGGTACCTGAATCTTGAGCCAAGTTAAGATTAGCAAGAAAACTTGCAGAACTTGACTTTCGCTAGCAATTTTTACGATATAAACTCGCGGCAAGCACATTTTCGTAAGTTTTCTAAAAAGTAACTTGCGGCTGACAACTTCTGCAAGATTTATTGCTAATCTATACTTCATTTAACTTTGCTGGGAAATGGCTGGCAAACAAAGAAGAAAGTAAAGTCCGTGATGTTGGTCAGCGGGATTGTCAGAAAGGGTTACCGCTGGCCCGGAACATAAAGGGCTAAGGAAGGAACACGGGTGGGTTTTAGTCAGTAAGAGTCTGACACTCCCTTCCGCTCCAGCCAGAGCGGGAGGAGTCACTTGATGATTACCCATCCAAAAAAAAAAAAACAAGTCCGTGATGTTGTCATGAATTTCACAACATTTTGAACTCACTTTTATTTGCCAACTGACCATAATAATGTTATAGAGGGTAGTAAAATAAGAGAATCATAAAAATGTGATTCATGTATGCATACTCGTATGTGGGACACAGAGATGTTTGCAAGGATCACAAATTTGGGGTTTTTACTTTAGGAACATTTACGATCAACATACGACATTATTCTTTATTGATATTGCAAAGATGACCAACGAGCAGAATGTGCAAGTTCATGAATTTATCAAATGAAGTATAACTATATAACTAGACCCATGTTATAGACAGTGTTCACTATGGTGTTGAAAATTGTCTACCATTGAATTTTCTTATTGTTACTTTTTATGTATGGCGTGTCGCAGGTGGCGTGTCGCAGGGAGGTTGTCAGCTACATACAAGCTGTTCCATACATTTTCACCGTGAAGGTACTGTTTAGGGTTCCAGACCTCAAAAGGACAAAACGGAACCCTTATAGGATCACTTTGTTGTCTGTCTGTCTGTCAAGACCCTTTATCTCTGGCATGCGTAGATGAATCGAGTTGAAATTAAAACATAATTATACTCAGGTCTACAGTCCCTTGAAGCTGTGAAAAAACCAAACTTCTAAGTTAACGTAAAAAAAAGATACGGCCGTTTATGCCGCAAAAAACGTATATTTCGACACTCTCAAGGGAATCAAAATTTATAGGGTACTTCCCGTTGACCTAGAATCATGAAATTTAGCAAGAAGCAAGGTCATGTAGCAGAAGTAAAGGAAAAAATCAGAAAACCGTAAATTTGTAGTTACATTAAAAAAAAACCCGTGATAAACTATTTACATACCTACAAATTTGTACGGGACCTTCCGGACCGGACTCACACCTGACCGGTTTTATGCACAACGTGGATATCCAGCATTATAATTTATCGCGAATCTAAGCAATTATTATGTTAATGTAACTGTAGCAAATTAGGATGTCGTTAAGTTCCGGAGGTGTGAAGAAATCGGATGTTTTATATTAATGTTCATTTTGGTGGCATCACCTTTTAAATTGATACTTAAAATGAAATAAAAATGTAAAAAATCGTATGAATATCCTAATTTTTATTCGGCCACCAGTTTCCTAACAAACTGCTTCATTTAAATTACAAAATGTTCTCAAATCAAGCTCCAAATCCCTTGAGAAACAGGAACACCACTTATTTATGTAACCCACAACGATACCGGAGTCAACATACCTACAAATTTGTACGGAACCTTCGGTGCGCGAGTCCGACTCGCACTTGACCGGTTTTATGCACAACGTGGATATCCAGCATTATAATTTGTCGCGAATCTAAGCAATTATTATGTTAATATAACTGTAGCAAATTAGGATGTCGTTAAGTACCGGAGGTGTGAAGAAATCGGATGAGTTAGGTATATTTATGTTCATTTTGGTGGCATCACCTTTTAAATTGATACTTAATTTGAAATAAAAATGTAAAAAATTGTATGAATACCATAATTTTTATTCGGCCACCAGTTTCCTTACAAACTGCTTCATTTAAATTACAAAATGTTCTCAAATCAAGCTCCAAATCCCTTGAGAAACAGGAACACCACTTATTTATGTAACCCACAACGATACCGGAATCATGTAGCAGAAGTAAAGGAAAAAATCCGAAAAGCGTAAATTTGTAGATTTCATAAAAAAAACTCGTGACAAACTATTTACATACCTACCTACAAATTTGTACGGAACCCTCGGTGTGCGAGTCCGACAAGTGTTTTTTAATAACCGACGGTAAACTTCAATTCTGGATGGTCCAGAATCCTGTACTGGATTCATGGTAACAGGTTGTGCGCCAATGGGAGGGGCCCGTGGCTAAATAATAACAGCCGCACAGGTCGATCGATCAGGTTAAGCTTTGCTTGCCGTGGTTGGTCTGTGGATGGATGACCATCTTTACAAACCGAGACCCCTCCGTGCTTCGGAGAGCACGTTAAGCCGTTGGTCCCGGCTGTCATTCGTGGATCTTTGGCAGTCGTTACGGGTAGTCAGAAGCCCGAAAGTCTGACAACCAGTCTTACCAAGGGGTATCGTATTACCCAGTAACTGGGTTGTGGAGGTCAGATAGGCAGTCGCTTCATGTAAAATACTGGTATTCAGCTGCATCCGGTTAGACTGGAAGCCGACCCCAACATAGTTGGGAAAAGGCTAGGCAGATGATGATGAGGTTGTGCGCCAATGCCCTTGCTATCCTGTTTATAAGAGGGGAGATTATAGCGTAGCAAAAATGTTTACTAGTTATCAAAGTGGTTGCGGTGGGTGACTGTACAGTCACGAGCGTAAGTATGTATACACTTAGCTTTATTCAAAGGCCATTTTCTCCTTTATTTTTGAATGAAATTTAATGTTATTACGAACATAGTATTTTCGAACCTATACGTTTATGTAAAGTGTCGTAGGTATTTCAACTTTGCATTCGTTATTTCGTGAAAAAATCGCAATTGAAAGTTGCCAAGTGTTGACATATTACCGACTGTACTAGGCAGAGTTGTGCATGCTATTTTAATATAATTTTGAGCGACTTGAAGATACGTATAAATCAATAAAAGGACAATTCCATGACCAATTCCTACCATTCAACAATACATATTTCGGTACATTTGTTCGCTATTTCACAACTTTTCAAGATACTCGCCTTGCTATAAAGAGAAGGGTCCTTTATTGACATCACTTTTGGTATTTTTTTATTACTTTTGAAAGTGATTGCAGTTCGGATTGCGCAATGGATCGCTTTTATAAGGAAGATGTTAATGACGATATTTAAGGACGGTTGGGTAATATTTCTTTGAAAGTGAAGCGATTTCTTTTAATCGTTTAGAGATAAAACTGTTCGTCATATTGAGAGGACTTAAATGGCCCTAAATGAATAATATTTTTGATTGTACTTCAGTTTTTTTTTCTGCTTTCACGACTTCAAAAGCCTTGCAGCAATTAATTAAATCAAAGAATGGAAAATTCGGAAGGTACTACTCATTATTATAATTCCATAAACTTCAGTATGCGTATGCGCCGTATTTTCATGGAAACCTTGTTAGTCATTGTAGTCGCCATTTTTTCTTTTTTCCGTGTTATAAGGAAGTGGCGTCGAGTCGTAGATCATGGCTGCGCGCGCAGCTCCGGGACTCATCAGAATTTTATTGCTAGCGCGTAGCGTTAACCTTAAGTATGGTGTGCAAAAAAATCGCGCGAATTTTACTTTATTGTGTGTTATTTGTTTGTTATGTCTGTCAGGTCATAATATTATAGTTGAAACACGTTCCTTTTTTTCAGAAATGCTAACAACTTTATCGCTTTATTTTTAGGAATCAATTTCAATAAAATATTATTTAACGATCTAATACTATATTCAATAAAATATTATCTTATAATTGGGTAAAATAATGAGAAATGAAAATAATATACTTCATAAAAATAGCATATTTACATTTAGTACCTTATCGCGTAAAAACTTATTACATTAAAAACATTTAATTGTATCACTACCTTATAAAACAAGAACTAAAACGTTTTTTTTTAATTTTAGTCTTATTTTTCTGTCCTTACTGCGTCGACATTTTGAAGTGTAGCACCATATTATGGTCATATGCCATATGGCACAAATGGTCTCGGTTATTGCACGGTAGCATTGCTCGTCGAGACAGGTGTCGTCCACAATGTACAGATGCCAGCACATCAAGCTGCTACAATCTGTTAAATTACTTTAATGGATTTTCAACTTTATCACTAAAGCATAAGGTTTAAAGTTGATTGGGAAAATTTGACAGTTTCGGGTAGCTTGATGTGCTGGCGTCTGTACTTACGAGGTTTTGTAAAAAGTGACGGATTCAGAAGCTAACAAGAATAGACTGGCTATATCGGATTGAAAAAAAAACTTGTTTTACGGACTTAGAAATGTAACTTTTGTACTTTTTAATTTTGGTGACAGGTTGAATATTTTTAGTTACTAGTAGTCGTTATTTTAGTAAAAAAGGCGTCTCATTTTCATTGTACAACGCGGACAATAAAAACACGCCCGTCATCGCATAACGCAGTAAAAAAGTAAAAAAAAAACATAACAGCAGTTAGTTATGTTCATAGTTATTATTTCCGTAAATAATGCAGGAACAAAATAAATATGCGAGTAATAGTATATGTCGGTACTAACTACTAGGCAATAACAGTCAACATTTTATTCTACCAGCTTCAAGAATTTAGCGCAGAATGTGATATTTTAATAGAGAATTAGTGTTTTTACGCTTTAAATTATACTAAATAAAATAAACGACAGGATTAATGGAATAACTATTCAAATTAGCGGCCTAGAGAAGGCCGTTGTTGAATTAAATAAGCAAAGAAAAACAATACTTACTTATTTTTATTTTACACCACATTCGATCTTTTTGCGAGGAGAACTTATATAAGTAAGGAGGTTATTGGTCTTTTGGAAAGATTGCGTGTTAGTCTGTATTATCAATAAGAGGTTTTCTTTTTGAGTATTAAAAAAAACATAGTTTCCAAGAACTCTGTAGATGGCGTTGAACTGACTACGTTACTAGCCAAAATGCTTGGGAAAAAAAAATATTGCGTTACGTCACATGTGCTCGTTGACTGACACTTTCGTTTGCTTTCGTTTTACGATCTCAAAATTACATCCAAGTGAAACAATCAAAAAATGATGTGACGTTCCGTTCCTTGCAGTAACTTACCAAGTTCAGCGCCATCTATCTAGCGACTAGGGAAGAGTTAAAAAAGAAAATCCCTCATTGATTTTGAATATTTAAAAAAAAAACAGAATATCGCGCTTGTAATGCCTTGTTGGTCTATTTGTTACTGCTGGGCATGAGGTCCTGGTTCGGTTCCCAGGTCGGGCAAAGGCTTTTTCCATCTGGAATTTCTCAGTAGCAGTCTGGAGCCTGGATTTGTGTCCTGTTAATGGCAATAGGCTCGCCCCCTATCATAAGAGACTTTAACATAACTGGCAAAATGTTGGTGTCCTTAGGTACACCTCTACCTAAACACTCAGGGTATACGGGCGTGATGTTATGTAAAACTAGAACCTTAAAATAAACCCTACCTGTTCTAGACTAAAACAAAATCGATAGCACAGAGTAACGATATGACGTATATAAAATCAGATAGCCAAAGTAAGGTCCCTGCACGACCCCTGCTTATTATGCGCATGAATAATTTGTTCCTATTACTGATTTATATATGATAAAGCACCCAACGGAATCCACGATATCGGCCGTGTATGATTTAATATCTGTATGATTCTTCTTGCTTTATAGTTTAAATTTTCCAGTCATGTTATTGATTTAAGGTGTTTAGAGAACTTGAGCGAATTCTTTCAAGTAACTTGAATTAAATACGTTCAAAATCTAGTCGGAACTCATCTCAGCGCAATCAATGTCAAAAACTTGTCAAAAATATAGGGAAATTAGAAGTTATTTTGACAGATTGAGATCGGACTGTGAACGTTCTTAAAATTACAAGAACTGCCCCTAGAATTGTCAGTAATATAAATAATATAAATATCTTTAACAAATACATGCATATCTTATACAAAGCATCCCGTAGGTAAAAATTAATGAAACCACTTTCACTTAATTTAATTTTGCATCGGCAAGTTCAAGTAAAGGCCTGGCGAAATTATAATTATTTCAGCTTCCATTTGATTATCATACAAATTTTAATGAGCTCGCTAAGTAAACTGCAGTACAATAGACATCAACGAGCACATCAGTATTGTGCGATCTAACTTTATGTATTTTTTCAATTTTTTATTTTCATGTTTTTTTTTGCTATATTGGGTGTACTACATTTTTTTTATGTTTTAGGCTGTATTTTTTCCTTTTTTCGCTTTTTTCTAGTCACCTAAATATGTATGTAGGTACGATACCTAAATCGAAGTAAAGAAATATTTTCGTTAAAAAACCTAATAAAAATAAGTATGCATTTTCTAATCCCATTACGAAAGAAGATCCAAACACGATCACATAAACTCCATCGTATGACCTTACATTAAGTGCGAGCCACACATTACAATCATTCCATCGAATCCGGACCATCGTTTCGTACATTTTAATGTGGCCACATTAAGTCTCATCTCCGTTATTAGTCAGAAACTGGTCTGACTTCCTACGTCTACAGGATGTTGCTCCATATACGCCATTCATTAACTTAATGGCTTTGGGCCACGATGATTTTTATTGCGAAACATCGATCTGAATGGGCAGGCGCATCGGTACTGTGAATGGCTTTTTAATGAAACTGAGGCTTTTGTCATTTTTGTATCCAGTTTTTTTAAATAATTACTTGAGGAAATAATTATTGTGCTGTATGTAATAGATTAATAATATTCTTGGGAGATGACAATTAGCTTTATTCCATCACAATTGGAATACTGCGATCGCCAACCCGCCCGCCAAGCGTGGCGATTATGGCAAACCCCCCCTTTTAGGGGAGGCCTATGTCCAGCAGTGGACGTCTTTCGGCTGAAATGATGATGATGATGAATTGGAATCTATACCGTATGGCTATGAGTCTTTCTTGGATTAAACAACCCAAATCCAAAATATAGTTTTAGAAAACCCACCATATAGTCCATGGGGATTTCTGATGTGTTATCATCAAGTTATTTGTCTACCTTATGGGTGGCGTAACTAGTAACTACACTGCGCTTTCTGGATGATAGTTAAACATTTTCTAACAAGTCTAGATAAATCATACCCACTAAACTTAATAAAAGAACATACTTCTCATATATTTTAAGCTCCATCACGCTCTCACAAACAACAATAACGAACCCAGAAACATCGGTTTGAATGTACAAACCGATCTTTTTAATCAACAACAAGAACATTATATATTTATTTTTTCTTATTCAATACTAAAATGCCAAGACTTTAACTATTTAACATACTAATCTATGATTGTTAACATGAGATGGTTCAAACGACCCGCTAAGTTAACCACAGTTTATCCAAAATCAACTTTATCTGTACGATCTTTGAGTGTATTTTCAAATGCGTAGGTGGAGAAAAAATCGTGCTTACGGTAGCCGAAATCAAGGGTCAAGAAGATCAAACGTGATCTAAAACTGATATTAAAGATTGTAAAGAGAGTGACGCATGCGTGAATGAGATATTAGTGAGGCAAGCAGTGATGAAACCGCTTTGCACTGGAAGACACGATAAACTGATCAGCTTGGATTTCATTGTGATATATTGTTCAGAGTTTCATACAACGTATAAAATGTCATCATCATCTGCCTAACCTTTTCCCAAGTATGTTGGGGTCGGCTTCCAGTCTAACTGGATGCAGCTGAATACCAGTATTTTACATGTAGCGACTGCCTATTTGATCTCCACAACCCAGTTACTGGGTAAAACGAGGAAATGTATTATTCAAAAATGATTTTTGTATTGTTTACTGCTTTAGAATCTATATCAGAAAAGGCATAATACATGCGTCATGTTCGTGAACGGGCGCCGTCAGTAGAACTGGTCATCTCTTTGCTGCCATGGCTTATTTTAATTTAATACCTATTTGAATTGTTTTTTTTTTATTTCGTCTTTTCATTACGGACGCTTTTAACGTTCGGCATCGTTCTCACATGTATAATTTTTAACATGAATGATGTAAACAAGACTTTGTAACCCTATTATTTTGATTTAAAAGAGTGTCCATGGAGTTTCTTGCCCGTTCTTCTCCATAGGTACCTACGCTTTGGAATGGGCAACTAGCTTCATCTTTCTGACTGACCGACCCGTTGACAATTCAAAAGTGCCTGTAATTGGTTTAATTGAAATAAATGCTTTGACTTTGAGTTTGAGTTTGAGTTTGAAGGAAGCAACTGGGTCTTGTTAAAATATTTAGAACCTTTTTAGCACATAACATAACGTATGTATTATTTTCATTGATAAAGTATCGTGGTCAGCCTTAAAATACAGAAACCAGTTTCAGCTAAAATTCAGACTTTCTAATCTAATCTAATTAACCTGTAATGTCCCACTGCGGGGCAAAAGCTTCCCTCTCAATTTTCCACACAACACTAATACATTAACTTAAAAAATCTGCATACATTATCTTGTCCTCTAGTGTAAAGCTCTTGTAACAATACCCAGAACGAGAATCAAGCTTTACTAGATTTGTGATGGACACCGGCCCCCGCGCATTCGCGGTATCTTTTTATACTCGCGATATTTCTTTTAATATTATGTTACTTCTTATTAATGTTAGTGGTCTTTTATCTTTTTTTTCTCGCTTCAATGTCAGTGTTTTATGTTTCAAGAAAGACAGCAGGAGGAAAATGTTTTTTTTTAAATTTAACAATAATTGTTTGTTTTGATTCGGTTTATTAGCATTTAAATTTGCCCTCGCGTTTATCGTCTTAAATTAAGAAAAATATACCGGATTTAAAGTCCGTAATTAGCCTAATTTTTTACGTGAAATCAATAATTTAATACCAATTTTATTCAGCTCATTACTTAAATATGACCTTTAAGAAAAAATCGACAAAAATTTTAACCATAAGGTGAAAGCTTGTTAAAATGCCGACGTACAACAGAATCTTACACTTGACGTGACGTCAAACGCACCATTAAAATTATCTTCGAAGCCACGTCAACTCTAATCTTGTTTGCTGGCACAATAAATAAAGCTGCTTTTGATGTAGCCGCTTCGCTTAAATTCGCTTAAATTAAGGCACTCCGCTCATTTGGGCGGCCAATTAAGCGCGAAAAGTATCGCGTTCGCCAAAAACTGCGTCCTCATCAAAATTGTTCACTTTCATTGTTTCGTCTTTTTACGGGCACCATGATAGGGGTTATTTTTTAATTTTAATAATGATCAACCTTTAGTGTTAATAATTGTGTAAAAATTATCGTTTGCGGTGATCGAGTGGCTGTGGTGTCACTTTATGTGTGTTATTTACGAGAGAATGACGGTATTTTTACGTTTAACGCCTTTGAGTGTGCTAATAACTTAAATAACAAAATGGCAGTATGAACTTTTTGCCAGGGCAGGTGGGTAGTCAAGTTTAAATAAATTGTTTCTCTACAAGGCTTGCCTCCCGCTAGTGTAGTAACTACTAAGTTTCGCTTTTTATTGAACCCTGAAACTGACACTTCAACGAGTCTCAATCCTGCATCACGATGCCAAACTACAACAATTACACATCAACTCCTTTAGTAAGTAAAATATTGATTGTAAAGCGTATGAATGTGGGTACGTTGGCAGCCTACGAAGGGGTCGTAGGCTGCCAACGTACCCACATTCAATTAGCATAATACTATAAACACCCACACGAAAAAACTCATCTGCAACTTGCAAATTTCATTAATTTGACTATAACATGTCTTAAATAAGGTACAAAATTACTGTTTCGATGCGACGTTGTAATCTTGAGCGCATTAAAACCTTCGTGGGTGGGTAAAGAACCTGAGTTTTACGTCCATATAAGTAAATTATTATTGGCACAGCCTTGACAGCTTGCGACTGAAATGTGAAGCGTCTTGTAGGTCTCATTTTGATGTTATATTTTTGTTGATCCGGATCTACATGGGTTTACATACAAAAGGTTTATTGTTGAGCTGGTATTTCCATAAAAATGTATGCAAAGATAACAGAGCAAGTAAGCTTGACGTTATCTAGGGTTGCTAAGTTCACCTGCTGAGTACATACTCACATAAATATGTTGATCTGTACAGCCACGAACAGAGAGGTCTCAAAAATACTTTTTAATTTGATATAAGCCCGGGCCTCCGACTCATGGTGCTAGAAGGAACAGTGGGGTTTTAGTCGGTAGGAGTAATCGTACTCCTTACTAATCGGGGATTTCCTCATGGATACCGCGTATATCGATATGGTATCCATGAGGTTATCCCCAAGAAAAAAAAAAATTGACATGTGCTTTTATTATTTCCAACATAACATTTACACATCTTTAGTAAGTAATAAATTTACCCCAGTTATAATACATAGTTAATATAAAATATTACTATCAATAGAATAAATATCAGTATTAACCGAGCACAGATTACACCCAAACACCAATTTCTTTCCCAAAATTACTACCTCCGTTGAAACCTTAAATATTTGCCCACTTTACCAGAACAGGTAATACGAGCGTCCTGCACCGAATCAGGTAGTAACATTGTTTATTTATAGGTATTACCATCTCTCTATAGATCCCGAGATAATAAGACGAGACGGTGACATTCATTCGGACATCCAAAGCCGCGTGTGAAATGACAGCTGATTCCTTTAAGATATCTGACAGTACAATTTTATATCGTACTGTAGATTTTGCAATGTGAACTGTAGAGCGTTGTGTTAAGGTTGGTAGTCCAGTTGAGGAAAAGTAAAGTTATGTTGGTTAACAATATGTCTCATCTCAAACGGATCACAGCTTAATGCTTCGCCGTGAGAATTAATTTCGTGGTGTAATGACCTTCAAGTGACTTCAAGTAACACTGATTCTGTGACATCTTGTGGGAAAAGCTTGAATGTATGTTAATCTGTTTTATAGGCATGTTAATAGTAATGAATTATTAATTATTGAATAATAATGCGTTTATCGTAGAACCCATATTCTATAGAATTGAATTCTCATGAATAAAAATTGTGTAATAATGAAAAATTTAAAATATTTTGATAATTATCCAACACATTGTGCATCTTTATCGGATAAAATAGGAAATATAACGAACATAAACTGTGATATTTATCTTGAGATTTCACAGTTACTGTGCCTCTTATTCACGGATTCCAAAGGTAATGAGTTGTATGACAGATTTTAATAGAAACCGCTGAAGTTTAACGAGAGTTTAGTATAATCAGCCTATAATGTTCAATAATGTTGTGAGCTGTAATCTACCACGCGGGCCCTCTACGGGTTATTATAAAAGTATAAAATTATTGTTACCATCTAATAACACAACATCACACCTGTATTTCACAGAAGGGTAAGGCAGAGGAGTACACATACGAACCACGCGTCATACTGACGTCACGCAAAATCCTGCATCGCGCAAGCAAAGTTTGCCGCGCAACGAGCATAGATACAACAACGGCCCGACATGAATCGCCAGAGACAACACACGTCTGGTCGGAGGATCCTCCCTTTTCTATAGAGTGTGAGAGAACTTTTCACTCTGTTCCTCATACCTCTATAGTATCTAATAGTCCACCCACATTTCGACAGTTATGTTGAAGGGAACTACATGACCTAAAGCGCTGTCACTGTCGGAATGCATAGAAAAGAAAGAGAAGCGTGATGACACAACGCTGGTAATTTATTGCAAAATATGAAGCAATTATCTATTTACGAAAAATCTATTGTTTAGACTAAAAAATTAAACACTATTGCTTTATTATGTTCGTGTAGAATGGTTGTTTGGTATGGTTTTTATTGTAAAAAGAAAGTTTTTAGAGGTATCTTCATGATTTTTTTCTATCATATCAAATTAGTTGTATTATGTTTTCAACACGCTATCTACTTAGTATATATATCCTGAAGAATATCATAATATTTTTCTGATTTTGTTTACTGTAGGTAGTCGATCATATACTTTTATCGCTTCTAAAACCTGCGTTTTTTGCGTTTAGGTCCTTATTGCCACCAACCGGACACAAATCTAGACTCCGGGCTGCTACTGAGAAATTCTAGATAGAGAACCTAATTACACTTCACCCAACCTGGGAATCGAACCCAGGACCTCACACTCAGTAGCTGTGACCCCTAGACCAACGACGCAGTGTATGTCACCATTTAATTTGTCTAAAAAGTAATAGTGATTAATGAGTAATTAATTACAGGTATAGTTAACATATTAAGGAGTAATTAACTCGAGAATTATAAATCAAATAATTAATAGTTAAGTACCATATTATTATGACAAAATACGTCCGGTTTATCCCTTAATAAATATAAAACTGTCTGGAGTAAAAAGTAATTTATCAAGCAGTAGGCGGGCACTATTGAATGAGTGAGGGCCTTTTTTATAGACTGCGAGAGCAAACGATTTGGGCCTAAATTGCCAACGTTATAATTACTGTTAATTAAGCATTTACATCTAAATTGTGAACAGAAATCATCAAGTGAACCTATCAGGCTTACGACTGCTAAACCCAGCTTTGGCTGCTATTCAATTGTTTCAATTGTTACCCCGCTGAGCCTATAATGTAATAAGTAAAGTGAATTAAAAATAACCAGCCAGTATTTCCCACACTACAGAGTGTTGCCGTAAAAAAAACAAGAAGGAAAAAAAAAACCTCAAAAAGATGTACGTCGTCGTTACTAGGAAGTGCAACTCGATACACTAGTAGAGGCCGAGAGAAACTGGTCGCGGGTGGTCCTCACTTTATTTTTGACTGGTTTCTGTAATTAATGAGTTCAATGGTCATGTACGTAACGCGTAATATGAATAGACGTTGTAACAGTTATGGTGAATGAATAATAAGTACATACCCAGTCGAGTATATTCAGAGATGAATATTTTATTCGATTCAATACACTTTTTAACCGACTTCAAAAAAGTAGGAGGTTCTCAATTCGGTTGTTTTTAGGGTTCCGTATAAAAACGGAACCCTATTACTAAGACTTCGCTGTCTGTCCGTCTGTCCGTCTGGCCGTCTGTCCGTCTGTCCGTCTGTCCGTCTGTCCGTCTGTCCGTCTGTCCGTCTGTCTGTCTGTCTGTCACCAGGCTGTATCTCAACAACCGCGATAGCTAGACAGTTGAAATTTTCACAAATTATGTATTTCTGTTGCCGCTATAACAACAAATACTAAAAACTAAATAAATTAAATATTTAAGGGGGGCTCCCATACAACAAACGCGATTTTTTTGCCCTTTTTTGCTCGATATCAAAAATGGCAACAGGTAGGCACTTGAAATATTCACAAAATATTCAGTTGTATTTTAACTTTAATAATAAATAATAAAATTAAAATAAAATAAATATTTAAGGGGGGCTCCCATACAACAAACATGTTTTTTTCGGCGTTTTTGCCTTGTGGTACGGAACCCTTCGTGTGCGAGTCCGACTCGCATTTGGCCAGTTTTTTATGTTTGTTACCTCAGAACTCCGTTATTTATAAGCCGATTTGCAAAATTTTTTTTTTAATGGATAAGCCTTTAGGGAACGGAACCGACGACACCGACTTCCGAAATTAAAGTTATTTTTCACTTTGTAGTGTTCTTTTTGGAAGTCGGTTGTTTTTTTTTTTGTAATAAAGTTTTTTCAGAACTGATCTCGTATCTTGCGCAAATAACATGAATTTTAAAGTTTGTTTCACAAGTAATATATAAAATTATCGATTTTCATTTCATTTTAAGAAATCTTTATTTACCAACGGAACAATAAACCAAATATGAGCCAGTGCAGTTTCTAAGCTTATGATTATGATAGATATGCTCAACTGCTTATAACATACACTTTACACACAATAATCATGGGTACATTATGACAATTACCTATGCAAATGATTTAGTTATAATTTACTGATGGCAAGGTATCACAAAAATTATTTACTGATCGCACGGTATACGTATGTAAATACTAGCAACCGTGCGACCAGTCAATAATCAGCGGACGGAGTCTCTCTGCCGTCCGCGCTCCGGTGTATCTGCGGCCGGGGTCGGAGTGGCAGCGAGCCTCTCGGGGGTCAAACCACTGGCCGCTCGCGCCTTGGGTGGAGGGAACATAAGGTAGTGATGCGGTAGACGGTAAGTGCCGTATCTATCGATATATGGTAATCAGTCTTTTTTTTTTTTTTTGCGGGTGGGAAATCATCAAATGACTCCTCCTGCTCTGGGTGGAGCGGAAGGGAGTGTCAGACTCTTACTGACTAAAACCCACCCGTGTTCCTTCCTTAGCCCTTTGTGTTCCGGGCCAGCGGTAACCCTTTCGGACAATCCCGCATCACTTGCCCTCACTATTCGACGGTAAGTGCCGTATTTATCGATATATGGTAATCTGTCTAAGGTTAAAATACCCAGATTTGAAATTAACGGGTTAGTATATTATGTTTGTTTTTATTATAAAATCTTGATGATATTTTAATTATGTGATTGAATAATTAGGGGTGCTTTAATTTGTTTATGTAATTTTTAGTTTAAAATTAGGTTTTATAGGATAATTTTATTGATGGTTAGAAAAACATGTGCTACTCCAGATAGGGCAGGCGTAAGTTATACACGGACGGACAAGCGTTGCATAAATTCTTAGTTTAGTACTGCTATTAAATTTGCTTTTGCGATTTATTATAGGGGCATATAGTGCTAAGGGCTCGAGCGCCCTTCAAACTCAAGTCAGCAATATGTTTGGACCAATTTACATGACTATCCATTTTGATCCTAAGATAAAGCACACAAGTTTTCCAAGGCACTATATGGTCTACTTTTTTTAAAGTTCTTGAGGGGGGTGGCCTAGCACGAGAGAAAAATATTGCTTCAGACTATCCTCATTAATTTTGAGTTTCCATTACTTAAAGTAGTCAAGAAGCAAATCTGTAGAATATTGTAGGCGAGCTATGATCAAATCAGTATCATCCGAAGAGGTATAAGAGGTAGTGTCGTCAGCAGAGTAAGTCAATTTGGTTCGAGGTTGAATAGGTATATCATTTAAGAACAGGAGGAATAAATTGGGTCCTACAATCGAGCCCTGGGGAACGCCAGCTGGGACATTTTCAGAAGATGAAGTGGTGTTCCCGATGTGAACCTGGTATTTACAATTTACAAGGTACGATTGAACGAGTTTAATTAGAAGTATAGGCACATCCAGGGTGAGCAACTTGTGTAGCAGGTCTTCGTGCTACACTGTATCAAACGCGTTTTCGATATCCAGCAGAAACATACCTGTGGACTGTTTGGGATTTAGGTGATGGGATATGCGTCCTGTCAGTCTGGCTAGCTGTTGGATAAGTTGAATGATGGGCACAAAACCCAAACTGCTCTTGGTTTAAAAACTGCCCAGTGGCGTGTAATAATATTTGGTATAGATTATAGACTCAAAAAGTTTGCCAACAGAAGGTAGTAGACTTATGGGGCGGTAATTTATGGGTAAAGTACTGTTTTTCCAGGTTTTTAAGGGGTATTGTTTTAACATTTTTCCAGATGTTTGAGAAATAGCCCAGGCCGAAACAGCCATTGAAAATTTTAGTAACATCGACTATCGCTTTCTCTGGCAAGTTCTTTAAAAGCAATGGATCCCGTCATGACTTAGAGATTTACGGGATTTAAGTCTATAATTATTATAATTATCGATTAAAAGCAACCATTTGGTATTCATATTTCATTATTTTATGTACAAAATTTAATAGCAAGTTTTAGCCGTCGAATACGCATGACGAAACCGTAGAAGATCAAGATAGCCAAAGATAATTTACAGTTACGTTCAGTTAAAAAATATTTTAATTAAACCTCTATTTACTTATGCCATATCTCTCATATCGGTACGATGTGGAACAGTCAAAAGTCGAGCGTCGAGATACCGATCTAGATGAATATTAATTGAGAATTTGTTGGTTACAAATGATGTGGCCGCCACTGTACGAAAGAAGTAGTTACGAAATGAGTATTTTGTATTGAAACTTAGAACGAAGTAAGAAGACTCTTTATACAATATGGAGTCGGCAATATGGACATAAATGAAAACACTGACAATACTAATGCATAGAAGTATTTTGAAACTATCAAATAACTCCTAACATCGAAATTGAAAACGTGATTTTTTCAAACAAACTAAATAATAGTGATGGGGTGACTATTGGTTTTGCCAATCTTTGACCAGCTATATATAGTGGCTAAACTATGGGATATATTATTAAGTACATATTTGGTTCGTTAGTTCGAAATATGGGCAGTTCTGGCCTCTCTGCAACGATGTCGAATTGACTGGCGCTACATCGAAGTGTTGAGATGTTTGTATGACGCTGCAACGATGACTGTCCAGATCCAGGATCAAAAAACCAGACCCATCCAACTGCTCAGGGGGGTGAGACAGGGGGATGTAATATCCCCTAAATTGTTCACCAACGCTTTGGAAGACGTCTTCAAGACGCTGGACTGGACTGGACAGGGTATTAACGTGAACGGCGAGTATATCTCACATCTTCGGTTTGCCGATGACATTTATCACTGACATAATGATTCAGAAACATTTATGATTGACATCGTAATAGCAGAGTCGCTGGAACAGCTGCTGGAGCAGCCAAATGTTGCACAGCCTAAATGGAGCCTCCCGGCGGGTTGGCCTCGGCATGAATTTGGACAAGACAAAAGTCATGTACAATTCGCACGTCTTGCCGAGTCCAATCCACATCGAAGGGTCGCTTCTCGAAGTTGTGAAGGATTACGTCTACTTAGGGCAAGTCATCCAGCTCGGTAGACACAACTTTGAGAAAGAGGCGGACAGAAGGATCCAGTTGGGTTGGCCAGCATTTGGAAAACTCCGTCAAGTCTTCTCGTCGCCTATCCCGCAGTGTTTGAAGACTAAGGTCTTCAACCAGTGCGTCCTGCCCGTCATGACATACGGTGCTGAAACGTGGACACTGACGGTCGGGCTGGTCCACAAATTCAAGGTCGCTCAGCGCGCTATGGAGCGAGCTATGCTCGGAGTCTCTTTAAAGGATAAAATCAGGAATGAAATTATCCGGAAAAGAACCGGAGTTACCGATATAGCTTGCAGAGTAAGCAAACTGAAGTGGCAGTGGGCTGGCCATGTCTGTCGAAGGACCGATGGCCGGTGGAGCAGACGAGTCCTGGAGTGGAGACCGCGTATCGGTAAGCGTAGTGTGGGACGCCCCCCAGCTAGATGGACGGACGACCTAAAGAAGGTGGCTGGGGTAGACTGGATGCGGAAGGCGGAGGACAGGGTGCTGTGGCGCAGTCTGGGAGAGGCCTATGTCCAGCAGTGGACTGCGATAGGCTGAGTTGATTGATTGATTGATTGACATATTTGGTTAAATTTTTGTAGGCAGACTGTTCAGACAGGCAGACGTCATTCGATGTAAGAATTTTAATTTATTACTGTATTGTTGTCTCCAACTTGCAAATTTTCTTAAAACTGAAGTCATACTCATAAGAAACGATAAGTAATAGGTAATTTTCCTGTGATTCAATTAGTTCCTGACAGGTGAAGTTCTCAATACTTCGCGTGTGAGCTTTCATTGTGAGAATGAACGGTGCAACATTCCCCGGTGACTTGTTAATAAACCTTTAATAACCCGTCAGAGCCCACTTGCAAGTTTTTGTTTAGATTTTCAATTATAAATACGCTCCAAATATAGTTGGCCAACAAAATCCATCAAACTACAATCTCAAATCGTCTGTCGACTTGAAAGTCACTAGTCGTCTTCCAGTTAAGGCGTCCGTATATGATATTGTTACAAAAACGCGTATCACGGTCGACTTTTCACTGACACGCCTTATAAAGTTCTGTAATCCAATAGCAATGCCACTTTGACGGGAAACCTTTGATACTCTTACAACATTTTTGTTGAATTCTATGAAATTGAAGAGAGATTTTAACAAAAAGTTACGATTGAATCGGACATGTGTCTTGTGGTTATATAGCTGTCATAAGATATTGATAACGACTGTACGTGTTGGACATCATACTCTAGCTAGCACTTACGTTTGTGACTGTACCTATTGTTTATGTTTTTTTTGTTTTGCCATCTTGTTCTGATGCAAAAACATAGTTTAGAAAATCATGACTATAATTTTGCTGCTATCAAATCGTAAACTACGTTTTCTTGAAATTATTTTGAATAACCTTTCAAAACGTTATGCTACTACATGAAATACTAATGCGACGTACTTAACAACAAAGTTCATGACATTTTTGAATTAGTTTCAATTTAATTTATGGTATTAGACCATAAAGTAAAATAGACACTAGGCAACATAGCAATGATTTAAACGCAAACTAATATTGAAATGAACTGCGGTTTAAAAGCAACACTATAAAAAGTTCATTATCAGCCTATAATGTGGCCTGTGTCCCAACACAGGCCTCCTGAGAGGGACTGAGGTGTAATCTACCACGCACGCGTAGTGGGGGTAGGTAGATGTCACATGTCTTCGAAATTTTTCGAATTTTTGGCTCTAGGACATGCCGGTTTCTTCAAGATGTTTTCCTTCACCGTTTTCAGAGCAGTTATGATGACACTATTTGTACATAGTAAAGCACCCACCTGGGTACGAACCGACGACATACAACTCGTATGTCGGGACCACCACTGCTCCTACAAGTGTGCCAAGTAAAAAATTTAAAAACAAATTCAAACTCAACACGTAACATAACAACATATTCGCTTGTCCAAAAGGTTAAGATAAATCAATAATAATAAATAACAAATAAACGTTTACAAGTGGGCCTATTGTTTTGTACTGCACCTTGTTATCCGCCTATGATAAATGAATTCTTTGTATTGTTCTGTACGAACTTTAAGCATTCTCAAATCATTCAATTTTATCGATACATGCTTCTCTTATCTAACGTTTTTAAAATAACAAGGAAACTTTTTGTGTAGGCATAAGTATGTAGAAAGTTATAAGCTTAACTTATTGAATATGTAAATTATTCAGATTTATTTGTGATTAATTGAGAAAATTTAACTGGAAAATGTGTGAAAAGACCAACTTTGAACCCCTTGAAGCCCTTTGAACACGACACGGTTTCTTTACGGTACGCGGTTGTCTGTGTGGTGCCGGACTTAAAGAATACCACCACCCCTTACTTCCCGTGGGTGTCGTAAAAGGCGACTAAGGATCGTACCGGAGAATGGGCAGCAGCGTTCTCTATGTATTCCACCATAATACCATACTGCGATCGCCAACCCGCCTGCCAAGCGTGGCGATTATGGCAAACCCTCCCAAAATTGGGGGAGGCCTATGTCCAGCAGTGGACGTCTATCGGCTGAAACGACGACGAGCGTATAAACCAGGCCGAAGAAAAAACGTGTCCGTCAACAAGCTTCCATAGTGAACCATATAACACTGACAAACCGTGCCTACACACGGTGAATAAACCATAGTTTTTCACGGCAAGAAAAACATGTGGATACAAATGGCCTAACCCTAACCTGTATAAGGATCACTTTTCAGGCAACCGTAGTGTATAACTGCATAATCATGAGTGGACATAACTTACGTTTGGTTTCATAAGCACAATCCGCTCGCATTTATGACTCAGTCAACCCACATAGCTGGTTCCCATAAGTAGCTACAAAAACTAATCTCATCAAAATCATAATTACATAGTAGCTTGATCCCTCAAATTTTCTCAATCACCAGTACAAACCTTGAGCAAACTAAGGCAACTTAAAAGTAAAGTATAAGTTGATACAAAGATAACAGCACAATATCTTTATCAGGTGTCCAGAAATTACAAATGTTGGAAGACAAGGCCGCTTGAAGAATTTTAGACCAATGCGTGCAGAGATCTATATTACGAAACCGCTATGATCAGATAAACCGCTAGCGCTCGTCGAAAGCGAACTCGAATGCTCCCGTCAGACGTCATAGAAACGCCCGCGTGCTACAACAATGTACCTAGGGTAGGGTTGCCTCTTGAAGAATTATAAAAAGCTTGAATGAAATCTGAAACTTTAAATTGATTTTGTATAATCTGCAAATACAATTATAGCAAATGGTTATGGTTTGTAAGCTCAATGTAAAAGATTTTCAGGAAAACATATTATCGACATTTAACATCACCCACTGCTGGGCATATATTGGCCTCTTTTTGCTTGTGCCACTCTTGGAAAAGCATGGTTTCTGATTTATTTTGTTTTAAAAATGACTAAATTTGTCTGGCTTGATGCTTAATTGTGCTAAAATGCCAGAATATCAAAGTACTTAACCATCTATTAAACATATTAACAGCTCTTTTAATAGCAATCAATCATGTTACCAGTGAACCACCGTTTATTTCAGATCAATTAATCACAAATGTTCCTACTAAGATCTCCACACTAACAGCCCTAATATTAGGCAACGATATAAAGTTATAATTAGTGTGTAATGTTGCAAGTCGTGTCGTTAGGATCAATATCAACGAACAATAATGCTGATCGACTTATATTCTGACTCATCAAGGTTTGAAGTGGAGGTCTTGGCTACTATCCCTTGACCGATCCCCAACCTTGCTTTCGACAAGATCATGATAACGATGACTCGTCATTGAAAGTGATTGAAGTTATGATGGCAAAGTACTCGGGTTTCTTTTGATAGGTCGCGGTTTAAAGGTGAAGTTGGATATGTGAATAAAATACATATTTCGTGGACAATGGGTCTCGTAAAAAGGGGGAAGTTAAGGTGTGAATTTTAAATGGTGGTTTTTTTGTGTATTAAATAATCTGTATGTGCCCATCGTCCGTTTGGAGAATTCTTATTCTTAAATTTAAAAAAATCTTATAATTAAAAGATTATTTTAGTCTGAATTCGCCCTGTGAGTTTCATTCGAATCTATTTCGTATTCAAGAAGAATTCTTATTCTTAATTTAAAAAAATCTTATATTTTAAAGATTATTTTAGTCTAAATTCGCCCTGTGCGTTTCATTCGAATCTATTTCGCATTCAAGAAGAGGTTGCAATATATGCTTACTTACTTAAAGACTAAAATAAGTTAAGCATTGGGTTCCGGTATCGATTTTCTTGAACTTTTCAGGAAATCTTGTCTTAAATTTTAATAAGGCCGTCTAATAATTTCCACCCGTCCATCGCAATCGCAATATCGCCCATAGTTACTTCAAATTATCGCCTAAACAACCAGGCCTCTGTGACTTATCTAATATTAAAACACGGAGTGTCTAAATCGCTAGAAGAGCCGACCATAATGTACTCACTTTAGGTACAATCACGATAGCTTAAGTGAAGACAGATTTCTAGACGACCGCCTACGAGCGTAGTATTAACATATTTTCCTTTAGATGACTCCTACGACTTTACTAATATCTGTACTACATTATGATAAAACCGTAACGAAGGATTTTGGTATGTATGTAATGTATGATTAAGCATTACGCCAAAACTGCTGGAGAGGTGTCGACGGAATTTACCACAGGGCTTAAAGACGCCTTACAAAAGAACTTAGGATGTTTTTTATCCAAATATGACAAAGTAGTTTCCCTAGGATGCGTGTAAAACTGCGGGGAACAGCTACATGATTAACATAAACGCTAAAAGGTTTTCTTTACATTGACAGATAAGCCTGGATGATTAGGTAGATTTTTATAAGTTAGAGTACTTTGACATTTAAATCTCACTTGCATAAGGCCTACAACCTTGCCTCTTTTGTTCAACTGTCAAAGTTGAAGTATCGATTAACGTATCGATACCTTTGAGTCGGCAAGAAAGCTATATAAACGATGTAATCACATGTGCCTTCAAGGTCGATTAAGTCCTATAGGGATTGAGGTTAATGGCTGTCCTCATATGAAACGTATCGCCCATTAGGATCTTATTCTTGTAAAATATTGATTCATCTCACAAAGTCTTTGTAGTTGAAAAAAGAAGATACGAAACTGGTTCTTAATCTCGATCGCACAGATGTTCTGTTACGTGTGTTTAAAAAATAACACATGGCAGAGCTGCGCACGCGCATCCGATGGTATCGCGACCGCTCGGGGGGGCGTTACGAAAACCACTTACTTATCAGATGCCATCGACGAAGCATTCATTTTGGCTACTCCGCATTTAAATTATATTTCTAATACATTTTGTTAATACATGAATTGATTGAATATTCTGAAAGTTTAAAGAATGCTAGACTAATCTGTCCCGTCTAGATTGGTTCGTGAGATATTTCGATACACGGCATTTTAAGACATGAGCCATTCGTTCTTTGACTACATAAGTTTTGGCTTATGATTTAAGACCTCTGTCGAAACTATTGTTGTGTGTCTCCGAGCTATTAAGCATTTCATTTTTCTAAAACTTATTCTTTATTACTGTAAAAATTATTACGGAAATAGTGATTAAAGAAAATTGTAATTAAAAAAAATTAATTTTTGCACGTTTACCGCTGTGGAAAACTTTATCATTGTGTTGGAGCAATAATACTATAGAAAATGACGTCTTCAAAATGGTTAATGTATGCTCATAAGTGTCAAAACCTACATTATTAAGTGTTCAGTTTCAGAGCTATTATACTATTGATTGGGATAAGAATGGAAGATAGCTGTTAGCTGTGATAGCTGTTTGACTCTCCGCTATAAATTATTTTGAATAAATAAGGTGTCTCATGTTTTGTTAGTGATCTATTGTGTTTTGAATGATGTTTCTTTGACGGAACAGTTTTAGTGCTAATAGAGGATAATGTTTTTAGGGGCCCGTGGCTAAATAATAACAGCCGCACAGGTCGATCGATCAGGTTAAGCTACGCTTGCCGCGGTTGGTCTGTGGATGGGTGACCATCTTTACATACCGAGACCCCTCCGTGCCTCGGAAAGCACGTTAAGCCGTTGGTCCCGGCTGTCATTCGTGGATCTTTGACAGTCGTTACGGGTAATCAGAAGCCCGAAAGTCTTACCAAGGGGTATCGTATTACCCAATAACTGGGTCGTGGAGGTCAGATAGGCAGTCGCTCCATGTAAAAAACTGGTATTCAGCTGCATCCGGTTAGACTGGAAGCCGATCCCAACATAGTTGGGAAAAGGCTAGGCAGATGATGAGAGGATAATGTTTTTGTAAGTCAATTTTGTTTTCACAAAAGTTTTCCGTTTTTTTCTACTTACCTCCTAAAGTTTGTCTTGTAGTTTTGTGTTCCTTAAAATTTTCTGAAGTTTGACTGTATTGTAGATATCATTTTTTCCTGAGATGATGCGTTTAGGGTTACCTATTCCACAAATCCTCATAGAGAATCTCCATCAATAGGACCCCCATTTAGTGGGACCCAATAGGTGGTTCTCTTAGCCCATTTGTCATCTGATATGCGGCAGATAATGAACGAAAAAAAAAATGTTTTCTCTTCAGGCATCCATTCTTATTAAAACACCAAATATTTTATCTTTAAGCCATCAGTAGCGCAATCCTACCAGAAATAAGATCTAGAATAGCTTGCGGTTTCTAAATCACAATTGCCAACGGTAATCTAATAATCTAATACTCAATATCAGAATGCGTTGCGACGATTTTTAATCATCATACGTTCATCTGCTTTCGAATAATAAGCGCTTTTATATCCTGCTTATAGTCAACACAGTCATCTTCATACTCAAATAACAGTGATGACTGTAACAGATATCGTTGCAAATACTAGTTTTTTGTAAGAGTTCAATGTAACAGTTACGAGTCAAGCTTAGTTGCTCATCAATTTGATATGCGTATACTATGACAAATCGCTGTTTAAAGGGGAGCCGCCAGAGTAGCCGTGAAATGAAAATTTTCTTACGTTTTTTGCAATTTGCAGGTCACTGTCAGAAATAGTAATTCAATAAGATTTTAGGAACTTAGAGGGTTGTATTAATCACACTAATATTATAAAGGCGAAAGTTTGTGAGTGTGTGAGTGTGTGTGTTTATATGTTTGTTACTCCTTCACGCTCAAATGACAGGAACAATTTTGATAAAATTTTGTATGTAGGTAGCTGATACCCTAGATTAACATATAGGCTACGTTTTTATCCCGATATTCCCACGGGATCGACATTTACGCGGGTGAAGTGGGGCGCAGCTAGTATTTCATAAAATATCAATCAATGAGTATATCGACTAGATGGTTGTGATGATGATTTCAATTATTATAATTCTGTAAGTACATACTTGTTACGGTCACGAATCATATTTTATTCAACATATAACCTGGAACTGACCTGCAAATTGCACAAAACGTAAGGAAATTTGAATTTCGCGGGCTTCCCTGGCGCGTACCCCTTAGGAGATTTCGTTATTGAACAAAATAATTGTGCAACGTGCTAATTAAAACAAAGGCAATATTTTCGGTTTTTCGCATGCCCGCGATTATCTACATCACCATCATCTGAACCGTTTCATGCAACAATAGACCCATTATAGTTATGTCGAGCACCAATTGTTTGATGTTTTCTTTATTTGGACTTTCAAGGTGGTGTTTTGACAGCGTAATTGCTCCGAGACTACTCGTCGTTAATCTTATGCCTCAGGAATGTAATTAATTTTAGTTTGGTTTTATTTTTCGAATGGCGCGCGCCGCATAATGTTTGTCAGCGTAATTGCCGTTTAAGCGTACATGCGTTCTATTGCGACGGCCTTGTACACTTTCTATTGGGGCTCAGTTAAACCGGGGGATAGTTTATTTAGTCAGGGTAATTTAGTTTTACACCTATCCGTAGATATGACATTAATTATCTATACATATAATAAATCTGTAGAAGGGTCAATTCTGTACATTGAAAATATTGAAAAAATAAATAGCGGGGGGTGTTGCTGGATCGATACCAAACCCAAATATGTGATTAAAAAAATTTTTGTCTGTCTGTCTGTCTGTCTGTATATGCAGGCATCACGTGAAAACTAACGCTTCGATTTCGATGAAACTTGGTATAATTATACCTTATTATCCTGGGCATAAAATAGGATACTTTTTATCCTGGAAAAATACGTAGAAAAAAAAAATCTTATTTTTCGGTTTTATTCATAGACGTTGTTCTGTAGAACCGCGAACACACGTTGCATTACCCGTAGTGGATAATTTTCCATTTCAATTTAAGAGAATACAGTTTCCTGTAGCTTTGTGTTACGACATGACAATAAATAAGGCTCAAGGTCAGACCCTAGGAGTTTGCTGGCGTAGATCTTACCGCGAGTTGTTTTTCACACGGGCAACTTTACGTAGCTCTTTCCCGTGTGAGCAGTCCAAGAAATCTTCATGTTCATATTCCGGACGAGCTCACTAACAATGTTGTGTATGCTGAAGCTCTCAATTAACTTTCTGTCGCATTGTCACGATCACTTTTTTATTAGGTATTGCAAATTTTTCGTCACTGTCAGTAATTTACTGCTACATGCTACTTATCAAGGTCGGAATTACTATGGAAAAAATACTTACTATAGAACGCGAGCTCAACAGCAGTAGCTCAATAGAGGGATCTCCTTAATTATTATAGGCTTAGCCGTATTTGGGTCCAATAGATATTTATAAGATGTCATTGTTAGAGTTACTCAAAATGGAGAAATAAACCATCCACGCGAAGACCGACATCCGCGCGGACGGAGTCGCGGGCGGAAGCTAGTTAGTAATATTCTTCAATTATGCCCATTAGCCGGGCTGGTATACATCTTATACCGTTCTATTGCATCCAACTGCACCCATAATTATTATTACTGCGTTATTTGGTGCAGAGGACACACCCAGACTCGTTAGCAACTAACCTTATGCTGCGTTTAGACCGCTCAATATTTTATACTATGCTTATTTTGCTGGATTAAGAATGCGATAGTAAGGACACGTGATTTGATGTGATTGCTTTTGTTTTATTTTGCGTATTCGTAACAGAGGTATTATTTTAATCGACGTGATACAGTAGGAATTTAGAGGACACGTTTTTATGAATATAATTTGTAACATAATTGGAAGCAGAAGGCCTCTTCTGCATACCTATCGGTCTACCATTATAGCAATCCGACTCATGCTTAATAATAGTACGAAGCATTTTCGCTCTACTTAGAATTAATCACTGTATAATTGATCAATGCTATTAGGTACACAATTAAGGACTTTTTAAATGACAAAACTATATAGGAAAATGTTATTGATCAATGTACGTTGTCTTTGCAATTTCGCATGTTTTAGATTATAATAATGACATTGTTATTTATTTATTATTTTTTATGGTTGTTGCTATATTGTAATTTGACAAACAGATTTTGACATTACCAGATTATGTAAAGATTATAACTAGTAATAATTGTGATTGTCGTTAATGTTTTGGATTATTTTGACATTAAGCTTTTTAACATACATTACATTATGACAAATATTCTTCATTATATGATTTGCGAGAGATTTATATTATTATTTTTTGTTTTAGTCTGATCTGTAACTACATATTAAATTGGACTATGGCCAATAATAATCGTATCAATAGCTGTATCTATAGTACTATTTAATTCAAACCTAATATGTTGCATGCCGTAAGTTAAAATGTATCGGGACACTTAACAAATATTCCAACTTATAT
The DNA here is from genome assembly GCA_916614155.1 of Mesoligia furuncula. Lineage (NCBI taxonomy): Eukaryota > Metazoa > Arthropoda > Insecta > Lepidoptera > Noctuidae > Mesoligia > Mesoligia furuncula. The sequence continues at coordinate 11,337,608 of OU744811.1, read as the reverse complement.
GTATACCTACATTATCAGCAAACAAATGATTTCTTTCTTTCTTTCTTTCTATAAGTTCGAAGGGTATTACAGCTAACACTATTTGCCACAACTAAAGGTATGCATAACAATTCCTCACAATAATTGACATACTCGCCCGGAACTGGCGCAAGTCCCGAACAGCGTCTGAACACGCCTGTCTCCAACCAACGCTGTCCTAAGCTAAGCCTCGTTGCGACAGCGTACAGAACTCATTGTATGTTAAGCGGGCACTTCATCTTTCACGCGGGGCCAACGCCGATTTATTGGCCGACGCGCCCCTCTTGTGACACGGCTAGATACAACCTATCTCTGAAACTCATGTCTGATTGAATTAAAGCCTCTCTTGGCATGCCACAGATAACGGAGTGTCTCGGGTTAGAGGGAGATTAGATATGGTTTTAACGGTTGTCCCACTTGATGAATTAAGGGGAAAGCTGAAGGGTTTGTGGTTTCCGCGTAGGTACGTGTCATATAGATAACATTCCGAACTCTAATTTAATCTAAGAGACTTTATCTCGCGTGTAAAACATTGGAGGTTTATGCCGCACATGTTTTCTAAATGTGATGCAGTTTATATAATGTTCTCTATTCATCTAACATACGTGACTCGACAGCGATTTTCATTTTCTATCACATCGTCGTACCACATCATAATTCCGAGAGCGTTTTAACAATGGATGCGCACGCGCTGCGCCTCGCTCCCCGAGGCGCGACCTCTGACCGGCGCCTCGCCACGTGCTGCCGCTCTCATTGGCTGCGGTACACCCAACACTCATCGTTTTGTAACACCTCTAGTCACCTGCGTTCGCTTGCCACTCCGTTATGAGGCTACTTGCAAACAAAATACTGTCCCATTGTTAGCTGCCCTCTATATTGTATTCAATCTTTTCATAGCCACTTGGAACTTTGACCTTTCACTCCATAATATTGGATGTTGGTATTATTCTGCTTTTTGCTTATTACTGTCTCTTTATCTCATCAATCTTTTGTCGTATAGTGAGGACATGAAAATTGATATTTAATTTTGTCTCCTTACATTCGATTCTCACAGTGTAGGTCATCGATTATTCTACAGAATTGCAGATTGTATGTTTCATGTATTAGGCGAATTGAATTCTCCGAATAGACGAATAATTCGATGTCGTAGAATTGTTCGGCGTGTTGCCAAAACGCTTTGGTATCGAGACATTTATTAAATGTATTATATTTGCGTGACCGTTTTCGGGTTTAATGTCTGTGGAAATGTGATTACGTGCGGCCTTCGTACGGCTTGCTGCGACAACGGATCGACTGCAACAAGCATTGTTCTATGACATTTCAGGCTCGCTAATGACAAGCAATTTCGATTTTGAAACAGAACACATTTGATTTATATTGTCTTTTAATTTGCCCCAAATTGCTCGTACATCGGACCAAAATGTGAACTGGGACGACGTGAATTGCTTAAAGTTTAAACTATATCAAATATTATGAGAATCAAATATATCAAAGCAATTTACTATATTGAATCGTTCAGTAATAAATTGTTTTTATAATTTATGGGTTTAAATATAAAGTTAATGTTGAAATTGCTCTGGTAAATGGAGTAGTCACGCCCGCAGCTGGATTTTTTCGCGAGAAAATCTAGATCTGGTCTAGATGTTTTCGATAAGGATAATAACCGCACAGAAGTTTCTTAATATATATTAGTGTAAATAAAATATGAAATAGCCATTTACGCAGCCCGTAAATATGAATCAATGGCTTCATTGCCTACAACCTAAATAACTAGAGCACACACTGAGCCTTATCTATAGATCACGCGTGGGATGTCTGATGGGATGTCATCCGCTGTCATCCGTCGGATGACAATGACATCTCGGTCCAGCTGTCACAGTGTACCCGCGGTGTTCGGATGACGCATTGACGCCTCTTTCACAAGTGCTCTGCGGTATTTCGAGTGAACCGCAACTGATATCATGTTTCGTGATGTTGTAATGTCTGTCTGTACGTGTCTTTGTTCCTTGTACGATAAGCGGACTCGTGGCCACTTTGTAGATTGATTAAGTTAAGGCTTGTTTAGTTAAAGATACTCATACATAATATACCTATGTACATCTGGGCTGAAAGTATGAGAAAACCATGAAGTAACGTTCTAAATCTAACATTTGTTGCTTAATCCTTACAAAAACGCTTTTAATACGGTTTTTTGTAATACTCAATTTCATAGCTCACCCCATATTATTATGGTTTAATAAAGTGTAACAATATTATTATTTTGATGAAAATAATTTAATAATTTGTATGAAATTGCGATGTTACAAGAGTTACAACGGTGTTATTGTACGAATTAGTTAAATATTGCAATATTTTGACAAATAATATTCAATCATAATGTTGTAAAAACAAGCCGCAGAAATCAATTCAATTAAAAATTGTTTTTCTTCTAATTTTAAATCAATTCTTCCGTGTTGCATAATTCAATCACGACGGGTATTTGGACCTAGTTTCATGGTAGGTAAAAACTTGGTCTAAATCTCGACATTTGCGTAAACTATGAATACGACCCCTGTGGTGCGTGGCTAACTTGCCTTCTGTATTGAGAAACATCGCTAACTTAAGGCTCCCGCAGACAGGCGCGACGCGACGGTGCGACGTGATTCTGGTAGAACAATTTCCACGAAGTTTTCATAGAAATTGTTCTACTAGAGACGTGTCGCGCTGTGACTTCGCGCCTGTCTGCTGTATAAAATCAAGCTCGTCTAATGGATTCGATCTCTCGGTCAAGCAAAAGTGTTATTTGTGTTTTCTAGCCAGATGTATTATGTCGCATTGTTACGGTATTACGAATAAATAGTTGAACAAAAAATCCACTTCAGAGACAATAAATACGTAATTCAGTATGTACAGACGCCAGCATATCAAGCTACTAAAATCTGTCAAATTTCTTTAATAGATTTTCAACTCTATCGCTAAAGCATAAGGTTCAAAGTTGATTGGGAAAATTTTACAGTTTTAGGTAGTTTGATGTGCTGGCGTATGTACCTACTATATACAAGCTTCAGCTTCAAGTTGAAGTGAACCGATAAATTCAAGTACCTATTGTATATCAACATGGATACAGGAAAACTCATCATCTGCCTAGCCTTTTCCCAACTATGTTAAGGTCGGCTTCCAGTCTTACCGGATGCAGCTGAATACCAGTATTTTACATGGCGCGACTGCCTATCTGACCTCCACAACCCAGTTACTGGGTAATACGATACCCCTTGGTAAGACTGATTGTCAGACTTTCGGGCTTCTGACTACCCGTAACGACTGTCAAAAATCCACGAATGACAGCCGGAACCAACGGCTTAACGTGCTTTCCGAGGCACGGAGAGATGGTCACTCATCCACAGACCAACCGCGGCAAGCGTAGCTTAACCTGATCGATCGACCTGATACAGGAAATCTATAAAAAAAAACTGCACAAAACAATAAACTGCCGTTCTCGATCTAAAATACTCATCAAAGGCTTACAACGATACAATGATTGAATCGTGTTGCCTCTCCAATCATCCCATTTGCAGTTAAACATCTCCTTCTATACAAGACCCAACAGAGATGACTTACTTTGATAGGTAAATTCAATTAGATAAGTACTGTCACGAGCATAAATAAGTATCTTTTTCGTTTAAGTATTGATTGAAGTTATGAAGTGTAACGCACGTAGTATCTTCAAACTTGTGTTAAGGTCTTTACGAGTTAAGTAATCACCTTTAAATTTTGATAAGTGTCAAAATATTTATGCGCACGACTGTACCTACTTAGGAGCTAAATATCCCTGGTAATACACATCGATCACTAATAAAGAATATACACTTTCTATTTGGGAGGAAGCAATCACTTAGTTTTTATTAAAGTAAGTACGTACGTACCTACTTTCTAAAAAGTTTAAGAAAAATAAATTAAATTATTTCGACAGCGGATGACGGTATGGTGATATTTTTGCGTGAATGAAATCGGTGGTCGTTTATGCATGACATCCTAGGGATGTTGGAGCAATCTGCTTCCCTTGCTTGATTTATGCGGTTTCCTGATGATAAAACATCTAATACTTTAATAAAATCCCACCATGTTTGATTGCAAGAAAAGATCGCGCGTCTTTGCATACAAGAGAAAAATAATCAGCCTGTATCATTCATTACACAGGGTGAGTTTTCCCAGATAGGCGCTTTACATTGTGTAAATTATTTCACCATCACAGCTCTCAAAGCGGTGAAGGAACATCGTGAGGAAACCGGCATGTCCTAGAATCAAAAATTCGAAGACGTGTGACTTCTACCAACCCGCACTGGGTCCGCGTGGTGGATTACGGCCCACTCCCTCTCACCGAGAGGAGGCCTGTGTCCCAGCAGAGGGAACATTGTAGGTTGATTATGCTTATCACACTAATATAATAAAGGCGAAAGTTTGTGAGTGTGTGTGTGTGTTTATATGTTTGTTACTTCTTCACGCTCAAACGGCTGGATCAATTTTGATAAAATTTTGTATGGAGGTAGCTGACACCCTGGATTAACATATAGGCTACTTTTTATTCCAATATTCCTACGGGATCAACACTTATGCGGGTGAATGCGCGGGGCACAGCTGGTGCTACTATAAATTCAGTTCATTATGTATATCACCGACTGCATATAACGTAGTTAATTTTCTAAATGCCCATGTAATTGAACTTGATACGTCCATTAATAGCAGTTGATACGTCAGGTACTTACGGACATTCAGCCCCGATTTACTACCTTCCTCGACAAACATTACCAGCTCATTCATCGCTGCTATAAATCTTTTATGAGTCTCATAGAGCCAGCAGATGAGTAAATACCTGTGTTAGTACGGCCAACAGCAAAATTGGTAAAAGACTCTATGAACTTTTTTAGACAAGATTTTCTTTTTAAGATTTTAGATACTTAGAAATTCTAATTACTTAGTATAAAACTTGGTTTGCTTGTGTATTCGCTTAGTACAGACGCCAGCACATCAAGCTACCCGAAACTGTCAAATTTTCCCAATCAACTTTGAACCTTACGCTTTAGCGATAAAGTTGAAAATCTATTAAAGAAATTTGACAGATTGTAGTTTGATCTGCTGGCGTCTGTACTTCTGAATTGCTTGATGATTTTTGACAAGGTTTTCATTTTCTTCATCATTTAAATAATTTATTTTTTGATTCTACCTGCAGCCTCCAGGACTTAAATGAGGCAAACGAGCTGAGCTGTCTGATCGCTAGGTTCTAGTCGGACAAAATACGAGTCATCGACACGAGAAAAAGTAGAAGAATAGTTTTTTGTGAAGATTTATAGGGTCGCTGCAAACAATCTTGGTCAAAAAAGCAATTTAAAATTCAAAAGTTTTTTAAACTTTGGGATTCTTTTACTTTTGTTATTGACCGTACTTTACCATAAAGGTGCGTGCAGTGTTTTATCGTCCTTTTCATTACCTAGAGGTAGAAAATTCTCATCTTAGAAGATTTTCGTGCCGGAAATGAGAATTTTCTTGTTGTATACTTTGCTTTATATTGGGATGTACCTTCTGCAAATAAATTATCGGTTAGATATTAACTGTTACTGTTTGGGCACGATTAATTTGTGATGTCCTTGTGTTAACATTTTTATTAGTAGGTACCTACTATAGCGGTCCTGAGGGGACCTCTGGAGCACCTCTGAGAGGTATATAAGTAAAAGGACGTTAGACTTGGAATTATTATACTGATAAAAAGAACTTTACAGCTTCAAGGTCATTATATCAATGATTCTACAGGACCAAAACATCATATTAAATTATTTGACGTTCGTTTGAATCTTCGAAAGGAATATTGTATCTTGCCAGAGCTTTTTGCTAAAGGCAGGAACACACAAGACACTACACTACCTACATATCTATGTAACTTTAGCGATGATGTACAGACGCCAGCACATCAAGCTACTACAATCTGTCAAATTTATTTAATAGATTTTCAACTTTATCGCTAAAGCATGAGGTTCAAGGTTGATTGAGAATTTTACAGTTTAGGGTAGTTTGACGTGATGAGGTCTGTACGTATAACAAACAAAGTTGGGAGAAATATAATCGAGCTATTGCATTTTGGTTACACAATGAAATACTTAACTAGGTCTCCTATTCAACCTTATTTTAAAACAAGTAAAGTAATAACAGCTGCAGGGGTCGATCAATCAGGTTAAGCTACGCTTGCCGCGGTTGGTCCGTGGATGGGTGACCCTCCGTGCCTCGGAAAGCACGTTAAGCTGTTAGTTCCGGCTGTCGTTCGTGGATCTCCGTCGTTACGGGTCATCAGAAGCCCGAATGTCTGACAACCAGTCTTACCAAGGGGTATCGTAAAACCCAGTAATTGGGTTGTAGAGGTTTAGATAGGCAGTCGCTCCATCTAAAATATTTGTATCCAGCTGCATCCGGTTAGACTGGAAGCCGACCTCAACATAGTTGGGAAAAGGCTAGGCAGATGATGATGTAACTAATTTTGTATGTACCTTAGGAGCCAACAATATCGATTTTTATATCATCACAAACCCAGTCCTTGAACCAACTCATCACAGAAAACCCGTTACTCATTCCCGTTACATAACCTCACTAATTGACCCTTACTTACCCGCGACTCAATCATAACGATCAGATTAAGGAAGTAGATAATAGTCGTCCGGTAGCTCTGAGGTGTTAAGAAATAATTACGATCGGTCACGCCTCCCCTGATTGGTTTTCGTAAGAGATCATAAATCTACACAAAACTCTGATGGGTTTTTTATTAGAAATATTGTAAAATATTTTAAATAAAAAACCCTAAGTTACAGAGTTATACAAAAACCGCCCATACTATTACTAATATGGGCGGTTTTTGTAACGTAAGTGGTAAAAATGGGTTGTTTTGATAGCATATAGGTGTAGCAACTTAATATAACAGATTTTTTATGTGCTTACTGTGTAGGTAGGTATCGATGTTTGCTGCGAATCGATAAATATGAACAGTTAGATAAGTTTTTACCCGACTGCGCCAGAAGGAGGGTTATGTTTTTCGAGTGTATGTATGTATGTATATTTCTTTGGCACGCTCTGTAGCCTAAACAGCTTGATCGATTTCAGCTTGAGAGTTGCCGTTAGATTCGTCTTAGTTGTGAGAGTGACACTGGGTATATCAAAATTTAAAAAATTTAAAATGGCCGATTTTTGGCGCCATATTATTACGTCTTAAAAAAAAAAAAATTCTCAAAACCTATTGAGTGGGGTATCAAAATAAAGGGTTTTAAAAGGTTATTACAAAAATATATACAACTTATATAGTTAGAAGTAATTTGAAGTGAAAAATCGTAAAAAACACGTACCAAGAACTAAATCGTCTGCGAAATCTTTCACATTTGTGAACTAAAAAGCTGGAAATAAAAAAAAAGACTGCGGTAAAAAAAACTGAAAAGCAAAGAACAAGCCCATTTTAAATTAAATAAAAGTTGGAAGCAGGCGGGACCCATACCATTTTTATTATATTTTCAAATTCAAATGGGTCCCGCCTTTTTTTTTTTTTTTTTTTGAGGATGGGAAATCATCAAATGACTCCTCCCGCTCTGGGTGGAGCGGAAGGGAGTGTCAGACTCTTACTGACTAAAACCCACCCGTGTTCCTTCCTTAGCCCTTTATGTTCCGGGCCAGCGGTAACCCTTTCGGACAATCCCGCTGACCCGGCAGGCTTCGGCCCTAAGGGGCCCCTCCTCGATGCTGACATCTCTTTGAGGCGCGCGTGGAACACGTACGCGCCGTCCGGCACGGGCCTGGTCCTGATCGGGCGGTGAGCTACCCATTACTCTCCGCCCGCAGGCCCGCGCCTACGGTGGCCGGGAGTCGTCACGCGGCTCCCGACGCCCGGAGCGTCTCCCGCGGCGGCTGGGACGGGAGGCTCTCTCCCTGAGCCGTTCCGCCGCCGTACCTCCTTCGCTAGCATGACTGCTTCGCAGAAGGAGGTGACTGCCTCCCACTCCCTCTCGCCCCGGACCATGGCTTGCACCAGGGCCGGACGCGAGAGGTCGCCGTCGCTGCCAATCGCCTCTACGAGGACACGGCGGTGCTCCGCCCAAGCGGGGCAGACCTCCACCGTGTGCTCCACCGTGTCCTCTGGGAAATGGGTCCCGCCTGCTTCCAACTTTTATTTAATTTAAAATGGGCTTGTTCTTTGCTTTTCAGTTTTTTACCGCAGTCGGCTTTTTTATTTTTTTTAATATTTTTTTTTAATTATGTCTCTAGAATATATTGGATATTAAAACCACAACATTTTTGTATCCAATCCTGCGTCTAAAACTGTAATAAATCTTAGTTCATATTTCTTGCAATGACAGCTAACAACTAGGAACGTTATAAGTATTATACGCCTATTTCAACGATCTGATTTACGATGTAAAGTTGTCTAGCTACAGAAATTAATAATCCCCACAAATTACCATATTAACCCTTAGTCTGCCGGAACGTAGATCTACGCGAGACACAATGGCTTTTTAATTGTGTCTAATTACGGCACACAAGCGGTTAATAATCTTCTCAAAAACTGCAAATCGATGTTAATTGTCAACTAATTAGTCCTCACCGAAACATTTTAATTAAGATTTCCTGTCTCAAAACTGACACCCAATACATAATACTAACCTAAAATTTTTATAAAAATAAATGATATAAAATAACATCTAAAATTTATTATATAAAACATTCATGCATAAATAACGAGTTAATGATACATTAAAAATTCAAATGTACTCCCGAGTATATGGTAGTGTAGTGTTAATAAGATGATGTTCAATTTAATGTGGTCGTAATTAGGGGTTAGGCACATTTTATTGGATAAGTATTGCTTATTTGCGCCGCCAGTGGTCAATAAATCGGCATTCTTTAACAAAGTAGTCTAAATGGCACTTGCTTTTGTTGAGGCGTTTGTACACTGAAAGATTTACAAGGTAACGTATAACTTAACAGCGACCAGTTTTAAGGCGTAGCGAAATAGCTGCCTTTTGAATTTTTATCCTGGAATTTATCACTACCTTAGATACAGAGTGATTTTTTTTTCTATACAGAATACGCGAGCCTAAAAGTAAGTGAGAACGTCATGTTCTTGTAGGCTCAGTTCCAATGTTTATTTTTTCATTCATCATCATCTGCCTAGCCTTTTTCCCAACTATGTTGGGGTCGGCTTCCAGTCTAACCGGATGCAGCTGAATACCAGTATTTTACATGGAGCGACTGCCTATCTGACCTCCACAACCCAGTTACTGGGTAATATGATACCCCTTGGAAAGACTGGTTGTCAGACTTTCGGGCTTCTGAGTACCCGTAATGACTGTCAAAGATCCACGAATGACAGCCGGGACCAACGGCTTAACGTGATTCTCATTCAAGAATTTAAATTTAAATATTGAAAAATCATTGCATTTTACTCTGTAAACCCAGTTTCCCTAATGTGTTTGAATATCTTAGCTTGCATTGTATCTTGACCTCTATCTCAGATTATAGGATGCGTCGTAATTCAAGTAGGTAGGTACTTATAGTTTTTGTTTTTCGATTGCTCAATGCGCTGTCGGGACCGGCGAGGACAAATTCATACAAACTAATGTTACTCGTGATGTAGACTTGACGGAAACTGAGTCATGTTGGACTAATTTTATTACGTCCGTGTGAATCAGTTCGATATGATTTGTGTTATCAAGACGTCGTTTTCCTTCGATGAAAATACATGCGGTTTCTAGATTGAGCCTAATTTATGAAAGAGATTTCTGACTTTTATTATTCTTGGGAATACTCTCTAAGATGGTTGAATTTAAAACATGAGTTTTTCGGACCTTGGCTATAAAGTTGAATTTGCTTAGCTTCCGAAACTACTATAAGAAAAATCTTTTGTGTTTGTCTACATTATGTGTATACTCTTATGAATATAATCTTGCACTGAATATTTTTTGCATTGTTTTTTATATCAAACTTAATAACTACTTAAACTTTTTCTAAACAAAAGCGCTTCGCTCGCTTCTCGCTCTACAAAACCATAAAAAAGGGAGATGCATATCATCGGATGCACTAATCGCTCGTTATCTTAACCGGTGTTTAGCCGGCTGGCTGAGCACTATACTCCTAGCATTATCAGCTATCTCTACGTGGGAACTGTTCGCACGGACCGCTCCGATTGTTTGACGAACAAAATGGAATGTCAAGATGAACGTTGTGCAATACAGTGTGTATGAGGGTTTATTATAGTTTGACATTCGGACAGTTTGTTACACGGTCTGAAGTTTCTATACACGGTTTTTATGGACAGAGATGGACGTTGTATTTTTATTGCTTTGTGTCTTGTAGGTCATGTAATTTTGCTTTAAGGTGAATTTTTAGCAAAAGACGATGGAGGCGTGTTTAAAACGATTGAATCGCATAGTGCATACGACTAAGTTTTCATAAAAGCTCTACATTCTTGTTTGTAACTCAAATGTAAGTCACTATTGCGTAACCATTTTAATTCCAGTTTGCGATTAATTAATGTGAAGACAGCATTCAAGCACAAAGAAGTGATTACTCCATAGGCCTCACATTCATCTTTAAATTGCTATCAGAAAAAGATTTAGGCCGCCACACCGCTAGTAGGCTGTAGGTAACTAGTATACTTAACGTCTTAATAATACTATCTAATTAACGTCTAACAAGAATGCGATCGTCAAGGCTTCCTTCAAAGATATCCTTCAATTTAAACAAGTCTGCTAATGCACTAAAAATTACCACAGTCCACGGATGCAAATTTCATGGGCAATTACAGTCACTCAATTTCACATAGAAATGAACGGCACAATGCGATCCCAGATGATATTCATTATGTTAATATCCATCGCATAATTTGACGTCTCACGCACACACGGCACGCGTCAACAAATTGTGTTACCAACAAAATCTGTTTTAGATTACACTAATTTGTCAGTTGTATAGCCGACAACTGTGGTCCATTCATGCCGCCTCGTGTGGGAAACGTTATGAAATTGAAAATGATCATATTTCTTTTAAAAGACACTAGGCGATTGCACAAAGATTCACCTAGTTTTCGTCGTTAACTATTCATTATTATGTGCCGTGGGAGATTTTTTGTGGGGGCCATTGTTAGGTTGATTGGCGCATTCCAAAGGACGCGGACCGTCTGTGTGTTACTAGATCTGTAGTACAAAAGGGAACTGTAGCGAATCTGTTGTATTGTAATTGGGTTGTTTTGCCTTGTAATTAGCTTATTATTTGATGATGAGTGTAGTAAATTATATAATTATATTTATAATTATTATGAAATGAAAACGTAACTGAGTTTTGAGCTTGTGCGCATTTCATCCTTATGCTTTAGTGGTATGCTATTATTTATTTTATCACGAACATTACTCGGAGGAAATTTAAGTTTCAAATCTGATCCATATTAGTGGACACTGATGAGAACTGATTGTAGACCTCGGCCATTTTCAGCTAAAATACGGCTGACATAACATTTTAAATAAGATTTCAAGCAACTAAGAGAAACAACACAACTTTTTACCCAATATCTCAATCGAACCAAGAACACGTTCATTTGAATATGTTCTTGTTTCGATATAATACCGTGTAACAAGGGTGTTCAAGTACTAGTAAAACACTGCTCCAGATTGTGAAGGCTCTATGTAAATTTCGGCGTTCATCTGCGCAGTAGATACACGTGCAGGCTGCACTATTAAAACATAGTGTAATCAACGACACTATGCATAAATGAATCACAAACTCCCATGAGTTATAGCCAGTGGACGTTGAATATTAAAACTGTAACTAGGCTAAGTGGTTGATAGCCTATTTCACTTGGGTAGTGATCGTTTAACACAATATTTTTTTGATAAGTGGCCTTTTTTGTTGGTAAGCAAATACGTGGCGATATCCTTTGCCTTGAGCGAATTATCGAAACCAAGTACATGACGTGTACCGTGAGGGCTGGTTTGTGCTGGTGCTGGAAAGAGTTCCTGAAAGGTCTTGCGGGAGGCCTTTGACCAGCAGTGGGACAGTTTAGACTAAGTAAAAAAAACAAAAAGTATATTAGGCCTGGGTTGAGAATTACAGTTTTCATTTTAGTCCAATAGGTAGGTGCTGTATTTTTGTGTTAAATAGATCAATTATGTATTCTATGCAAATACATTAATATAGCGCAAGACACTGCACTGTGTCTTGTGTTATATTATTTTGCATATCTTTAGGATAAGTTTTCCTCGTACTAATTTGAATATTTTGTTGAAACAAAATAATGTATTAGTTGTTTCCATTTCTGCATCGGAGTAAATATTCAAGTAGTACATACAACTTGCGACCTATTTGTTTTATGTGACAATGTTTTTGCTATAACTTAAAATACAGCGTTTCTAAAATTGTCTTAAATAACCTTATTTCTCAACTGAAAGCATAAGAGCTAGTTAAAAATATTTTTTAAATATCCCGGTAAACTACTACTTACTGGATTATTATCTTACAGGATACAATAATTAATGTTGCAAAATTTTATCATTGCAAAAATTAATAAGACATCCGCGTGGATACGTAATTAATCATGATTTATCGTTCGCTGATTGCGTCGCCACTGAAAATGTATTAAAGTCAATATGGCGTCTTTAGTAATCTGAATGGAATCGCCACTTCGCGACCAATTAAGCATTGCGAAACAAACAATATCTGATTTATATTGTGTCCAGTTTCATAGTGTTTTATTACAATTAGCAACGAGACGACTTTTCGTAATTGTGAATTAATGTTAATGTCCTTATAAGTTGTCAGTTAGCGGATAAGCCCTTATTTGTAAATGTAATATCGTGCAGATACCCAAGCTAAATGCTCTTTATCTGTATTATCGTTACAGATTATTTTAATAAATGGCACGGCACTGTCAAACTTAAATATGCCGTTTTCACTTGCTCTATTTAAGAAAAAAAAACTGACGAAATGAAAATCCGCTGCTAAAAGACAATGACCGACACTGATCGCTAATCAACCATCACCAGTAGGTATATAAAGACAACAAAGAATCGTAAACAATGTACCTAAACTTTTAAAAGAGACATTAAAGTGAAAACTACAAAAACACCTCTAGCTCCCGAACTAGAACTGTCATTTTCTACAATCAAGCACACAACCACGTGTAACGAAGTATAATACGATTTTCCAATAAAATTCAAAACGAAATCGATAGTCTTTAAATTCGTGCGTATCCGATTTAAATATGATGCAGATTATTACCAAATCGAGTGGAAACTATTGGTTTGTAATAATCGGTAACGGCAATTAGCAGTTTGGTGTGACGTAATGGCAATTTTTCGCAATTTCTTGCGCCAATGAGAGATTTTGACTTATTGTTAATGATCACGATACTGTTGGTTTTTTTTAATTTTTTTTTGCTGATGGGAAATCATCAAATGACTCCTCCCGCTCTGGGTGGAGCGAAAGGGAGTGACAGACTCTTACTGACTAAAACCCACCCGTGTTCCTTCCTTAGCCCTTTATGTTCCGGGCCAGCGGTAACCCATTCGGACAATCCCGCTGGATACTGTTGGCTTCGTTAGTTTTTAGACAGTCAGTGAAGAATTATGAATTTGTTTTACACGATAATTATGGTAATGCCTGGACGCTTGAGGGAAGACCACGGCGAAGGTGGTGTGACGATCTGATACCATTTGCAGGGCCAACATAGCCAGAGATTGCACAAGACATGATGTATGGAAAAAAAACGGGAGGATTTTGCCCAGCAGTGGGACACAATACAGACTAACAAAAAAAAAAGGTGACGAATAAAAGTTATAAATCACGTACTTAATAATTGAATTAATTCAATATTTTGATTGAAACTTTATTACTCTAGCAGTTTCTTCTTGTGAGGAATGTTAGCGGGTATCAGAAAAAATACTCAAAAGTGCGAAACTTTGATACAAGTCACGAAACTAATTAAGTATGTATTGCTACAGTTAAACATTTTGAAAGTACATTATTATAAAAGATGATACTTTTGTTACAGACTGTACAAACGAAATTGCGAGTGATGTTCTAATCAAGGCCTTTTTTTTTGTTAACTATCAATTTTGCTTTTTAAAGTCGAATGAACGGTTTTTAACTCCAAGGAGACTCATTTGGAAATAAAACCGTATCATCCGGCTTGGCTCTTGGATTTTTTGATTTAAATAGCTAAATTCGACTGTGACACTGCACCAGAGATACCTTCTGTAGTTGAAATATTTAGATATCTGATTTTAGCTGATTTGGTAGGTTTTAGTTTATTAAATTTAACTCGTTATGATTCGAAGGCCATGTTTGCGTGTTGGAAAACAGTCGATGGACCAAAATAGTAATTGAATGGATACCAGAGAGATAAATAAGATGGATAAATAGCTGTCGGCCAAAGAAAAAGTGGGAAGACATGTTTTAGAAGAAAGGAGAACCAGGACGGATGAACTCAAACTCAAAGCATTTATTTCAATTCAACCATTAACAGGCACTTTTGAATTATCAAGAAGTCGGTCAGTCAGAAAATATGAAGGTAGTTGCTAAATCCAAAGCGTAGTAGGCACCTATGGAGAAGAAGGGGAAGAAACTCCATGGACTGCACGGACACTCTTTTTACTACGATTACTAGGTTTTTTACTAGACTAAATCTAGGGACTAGAACTAGCGAAAGGAAATAGTGGAAGCGTTCGCCAAAATAGGCGAGTACTGCTTAGAAGCGCGAGCCACACTGTGTAATGTCATACAAATAGGAAAACACAACACAAGTAAAGTAATATTTAATTTTTAACCGACGAAAAAACGGAGGAGGTTCTCAAGTCGACGCGTATATATATATACTCGTATATATTTTTATGTAACATTTTACAGAGTAGTCCGATTTTGATAATTCTTTTTTTACTTTGAAACTTCATCATCATCTGCCTAGCCTTTTTCCAACTATCTTGGGGTGGGCTTCCAGTCTAACTGGATGCAGCTGAATACCAGTATTTTATATGGAGCGACTGCCTATCTGACCTCTACAATCAAGTTACTTGGTAATACGATACCACTTGGTAACACTGGTTGTCAGACTTTCGGGTTTCTGACTACCCTTAACGACTGTCAAAGATCCACGAATGACAGCCAGGACCAACGGCTTAACGTGCTTTCCGAGGCACGGAGAGATGGTCACTCATCCACAGATCAACTGCGGCAAGCGTAGCTTAACCTGATCGATCGACCTGTGCGGCTGTTATTATTTAGCCACTTTAAAACTTCATGATATGCATGATATGCATGTGTATAAGTATAGCTATGTAAACATTTGTAAAAGTAGTAGAATAAAGGCTTTTTTATTTTATGATTCGACGAGTTCGACGAAATTCAAAATATTTAACCTCACCGGGTTAGATATTTTGAAATTGTAGACACAAACAAAGTTGCGTTCGTAACACGAGTTTTTAAAAACTTGTTCATGTTCGAGCGACCTATTTCTGAAATAAAAGTTCTCACAGTTTATGTCGAGTGATTCTAAAAAGGTACGGTAACACTTACTTTAATGTATCTCTTCAACTAACTTGGCGTATTCTAGTAGCAATTTACTGGTGACTAATAAAGAGACTCGTAAAATAGCGGGATTCTCAAGTGACATATGAAATGTGGAGTTTTATAACATCTTTTTAGTTTTTAATAAGTATGTTACATAACCTGTTTTGAATCTACATTTGTGAGAAAATTTAGCACCGAATATACATATTATGATTGACTGGTTTCCTTACTAAGTGCTTTAAAGATCTGAAACTACAAACAGTACTGCAGTTGTAGAGTACTGCTAAAGCTGAACAAGATTGGTAGATACACATCTCCCTTACATTGTTGGTCAAGCCCGAACCTATCAAATATAAGAAAAGATTATCGTAGCCATCAAAATGGACCTTTTTAGGTACATCAGGTCCATCAACTTTTTCACAATAAAATTAAAATTGTAAGTACCAATACTTTGCATCATAACACATCTATTCCAGACAAACACACACTTAACCCCACAAATTGCAAACAGTAGCCACTAGCCACATTACCTCGGATCATAACAACAGAACCTAACGTCGGCATTCGTGTGTGCGAACATTTGACTAACAATAGTGTTCCCATGCACCGATTGCCATCAGTAGTAAACTTGCAATCCTTACGCAATGCGAAGACGTGTGCTATAGATAACGAAAGCACTTTTTGTGTGTTTTAAACACGTGTGAGCGAGCGATACGTGTATTGAGGTCTTTAGGTAAGGTATAGTACTGTTAATACTTTGTTGTAGGTTGTGAAAGATGATTGTGTTAAGGTAGACGAGATGTTGAAAAAATCTGTCTAATAAACTAAGCTATTAAGTGTTAAGTTAGTTGTAAGTCTGTATTGCTGCTAGCCTAGTAAACCTAGTAGCTGGCTAGATAAACTGACAGAACGTTAATAAAATTGAGCAAAATTATACAGCTCGCAGTATGTGAAAAAAGATTAATATTATTTTCGTCAGGAATTAAAACCACGATTAGATAAGAATGGCAGGTATTCTAAAGGGCTAAGGAAGGAACACGGGTGGGTTTTAGTCAGTAAGAGTCTGACACTCCCTTCCGCTCCACCCAGAGCGGGAGGAGTCATTTGATGATTTCCCATCCTCAAAAGGTATTCGGGTATCTATGGCAGGTATATTTTGCGGAAAAAAATTTGTTAAGGGACCAACTATTTTCAAAAGATTTTACACATATAGGTACAAAAAAAGTAAAACCCACATTATAAATAAAAAAATACAATTTGTATGAGTAAGTATTATAATCACTTGTCAGACTTAGTAACCCATGATAATTGTCAGTAATTAACAAATTTTCATTATTACTCATAGATTTATAAAACCGTGTAATTGGTATCGGAATTCAGAAAATAATTAATTATAACGCGGACATTCACAAAGAATTCTGTCAAGAAAATATATAAAAAACCGCAAATATTTTTCACAAAACTGACTAATTATTTATTAAATAGGACTAGTATTAAACCGCAATTCATAATATTGAACCAAATTTAATTATTGGTAATCTATTGTGTAACCGCAAATCATTTTATTCTATGACGTTGTTGAAGTAGGTAAGTTATTGAGGGATTAAATTAAGTCTATGTAATTGAACTGCATTTTTTCGTAATTATTATTTGATAATTATGTTAATAATTATGTATGTGTATCGCATTATATTGCATGAATGAAATGTATAAAGTTTTATCTATGATACACATTAATACAGTCGCATAAAAGAAGAAAAAAACATTGAATTAATCAAGCAGAATTTATATTCTGCAAGAAATATCGGATTTTCCAGTTCAAGTAAATGTGGAATTAGGTTTTTTCTGTGGTCGCTGAAGCTCCTTAGGTAACCTGTGCATAATAAATACTGGTTTAATTTGGTAAAAACCCAACGTACGTACCCATTGCCCGATAGCAGCTAGTTTTAAACTTTATAATATTCAAAATATTAAATGCAAAAGTTTAATACAGAAAAGGGCTTTTTGAAATAACTTTGTCAAACAAAGAAAACTCCAGAAAATCTAAAAGTATTATAACAATCTAAAGTATTTAAAATCATCTCGCAATTAATATCATCACTTATGAATTAGCCCCACCTAAGAATAACAAGTGAAGCATGAAAACAAGTTGATAAAAAAAAAAAAAAACTGGCACAGAACGAGATGAGCTTAAATTAATAGACCCACATTATTGCTACTTTATGAACACTCGGATGAGCTCAAATGACGTTATTAGAGACAAAAACTAAACTCAAGGCACGTACAAACGATGATTGAATTAATGTGGTATTCTGCAATATGAAACTCAACATAAGTACTGCATTCCCTTTATACTTTTTAGGGCTTTTAAGAACCTCCACGCTGCTTAATTGCTTAGGTATGTCCGGTGTACTCTGGATGGTCCGACTCACTATCAATCTTGGTGAATTGCACATCTTGTACCAAGACAGGCTATTCACGAATACATCATCCTGACTTGAGATGTCTAGAACATTTTTGAAAACACGCGGACTGGCAGGGGTATGTGTAAGGTACTTCGGCCAATGACAGTTATAATGTTGAATCATTTAAAGTTGTATTTAATTTGGAACTTTTACTATCTTTGTGTGGTTGTTTGCATACCTGCAGCTGGTGAGCTGTTATAAAAAAAATGTTTAGTTGATGATTGAATCGAACATTATAACCAATCATTTGAACCATAACTTCTGCTAACTTTCATGCTAAATCAAAAGGTCAATTCTACTAAATTAAAACGTTCAAAATCTAGTCGCAGTCTCATCTCGGCGACAAACAAATGTCAAAAACTTGTCAAAATGTAGGGAAATTAAAGGTAATTTAGACAGATTGAGACAGATCAGACTGTGGACGCTCATAAAATTACGAGAAGTGCCCCTCTGGTATCAAGCAATTAAGCCTATCATAATGCATTGACAGACCATGTCTTTCGGCTCTCCATCTTAGATCCAGTACGTAATTCTAATAATCTTTATTAACTTTATAATACTATTCATTGCTTTATGATTACTCTTTCCCTGTATTTCTTTATATAACAAACAGGTATAGATTACTCGGGTCTTAGTTTTCTCTAGAGTCTATCAACTGTTATCATAAGTGCAGTAAAATCCAAGTGATTATCATTATTTTAATGCTCCGTAATAATATGTTTATTTATCAGTGTAATGTTGCAAATATCTGGGCTGATTAGGTGGTACTGTACTAAGTTTCTTAATCCTAGATAATATGTAAGTAACAGGATACGATGCCCACAAATCGAAATCGCACTCATATTTTAAATCTAAGGAGTTTTCCATTTTATTTTCTACAAAATATCTTGGTCCCATCTATATATATAAAAGAAAGTCGTGTCGTTAGTTACACTATTTATAACCCAAGAACGGCTGAACCGATTTGGCAAAAAATTGGTGTGCATGTAGCTTAGAACCAGGAGACGGACATAGGATACTTTTTTCTGAAAATACTTTTATTTACTTATAGGAGTAGGGTTCCTACCCTACTCCTGTAGTGTAGGAGTAGGTTAGGAGTAGGGGAGTGGGGTAGGAGTAGTGTAGGGGTAGGGTAGGAGTAGGGTAGAAGTAGGGTAGGGGTAGGGTAGGAGTAGTGTGGCAGTAGGGTAGGAGAAGGGTAGGGGTAGGATAGGGTAAGTGGTAGGACACCACGTGAACGTAGTAGCGCCGGGCAGCTAGAAATAATGTATATGGTAAAACAACGTTTGCCGGGTCAGTTAGTTCATTATAAAAATAAAAAGCGGCATCTAATTGCCTCTATCACTTTCTAAGCGACAAAAACAGTTGAAATCAGAGCATCCTTCTACGGCACTTGCACAATCACAATTGGAGCAAGAGCAAAAGAAAATAAATGAAACGATTCCTTTGATATTTCAATTCGTATCTCATAAACATTAATATCGGAAACAAATGGTTTTCCATTTAAATGAGCTCATTTTGTTCGCTATAATTGTTTCTGTCATATAAGATATTAATGTAAATATTTAATATATATAGTAAGGTTTTGTTGGCTATTAAGGCTATATATCAGTGTTGGCTCGTTAGCCGGTCGTGTTTATGGTACGACTTCTCCTTAATAGAGAATTAATCTTCGCCGGCTTTAGGCGATGACATCCTTATTTACGGCTATGTAAAACGGACGTCCGGCCGGTGAAAGGTTTAATTGTTTTATTGGCAAACACTAACTTTTAATTGAAGACAATATAATTGGAGTGATTTTCTTTTATTTACCTGATTTTATTGAGCTTTCTGTCGTTTCTTGGTTATTGCAGCAATTGTGAAATGGTGTATAATTTTAACTTTTCCGTTGTGCTTTATTTCATAAAAGGTTTCATTACTTAATAGTTATAGTCGCTCGTTATTTACATTGTGTCTCTTATATGCATCTTTCTAATACCAAAACGACACGATTTCATTTAGGTATGAAACGTCGAGCACAATCTAGACGTTCGTAGTTTAAGAATGACCTCAACTTCGACTGCACATTATGAAAATGAATCTGAAAATTATACCGTCTACACTCCGTCTGCATTTTTCACAATTTGAATTTCATCTAAAGTGATGTACTTGAATGCAGAATATGTCGAATTTCCTTGAATTTTGATCAGCCGACTATGTCTACGTCTTGCAAGCGGATATCGTCAATTTTTCTAGGATATTTCTGTTTTTTAGGACTAAGATTGCTTGTTGTTTGCGGTGTGTTAACCCCTAAAACAGAATGTATTTATCGTCTGCATCGTGATTCATGTGTCTGCTGCAGTAGACGAATACAATTGTACTTTGTTTGAGACAGACATTTTTTGAGGTTGAATGTTCATTTTTCATGTCAGTGCAACCTGTCTGTATTTTAACTGTATTACACTGGAATAAAAACTGAATAAGTAAACTGAAACAGAATGTAGGTACCTACAATATGCATTTTGTTAAAAATCTATTTCTTCGATTTTATTCCATATTATTTTGGTGTGTGCAAGGAGGCTAAAATATTCAGAGCAGTTTTATACCATTACCAGATAAAATGAATAAAAAACAGATTTACCGAATAACGATGACTAAACGATGACTGTCCAGATCCATGATCAGAAAACCAGCCCCATACAACTGCTCAGGGGGGTGAGACAGGGAGACGTAATATCCCCTGAATTGTTTACCAATGCGTCGGAGGATGTCTTCAAGACGCTGGACTGGACTGGACTGGACAACTATCAACGTGAACGGTGAGTACGTTTCACATCTTCGATTTGCCGATCACATTGTCATAATGGCAGATACGCTGGAACAGCTAGACCAAATGCTGCACAGCCTAAATGGAGCCTCTCGGCGGGTTGGCCTTGGCATGAATTTGGACAAGACAAAAATCATGTACAATTCGCACGTCTTGCCGAGTCCAATCCTAATCGAAAGGTCACTTTTCGAAGTTGTGAAGGATTATGTCTACCTAGGGCAAGTATCCAGCTCGGTAGACACAACGCGCTGTCCTCCCATACCTACTGTAATCTGGAAACATTGTAAAAGCCAATTATTTTTTAAAAGAGTAACCATGGAGTTTATTGCCGGTTCTTCTCCATAGGAAACGACCAATTGGAACCGTGCACCTAGCTTCTGACGTTTCATAATTGCCCATGTAGGTTTATGTGAAATAAAACATTTTGATTTTGATTTTGACAACTTTGAGAAAGAAGCCGACATAAGGATCCAGTTGGGTTGGGCAGCATTTGGAAAACTCCGTCAAGTCTTCTCGTCGACTATCCCGCAGTGTTTGAAGACTAAGGTCTTCAACCAGTGCGTCCTGCCCGTCATGATATATGGTGCTAAAACGTGACGGTGGGGTTGGTTCACAAATTCAAGGTCGCTCAGCGCGTTATGGAACGAGCTATGCTTGAAGTCTCTTTGAAGGATAAAATCAGGAATGAAATTATCCGGAAAAGAACCACAGTTACCGACATAGCTTGCAGACTAAGCAAATTGAAATGGCAGTGGGCTGGCCATGTCTGTCGAAGGAATGTCTGTCGAAGGATCGATGGCCGGTGGAGCAGACGGTTCCTGGAGTGGACACCGCGTATTGGAAAGCGTAGTGTGGCACGCCCCCCAGCTAGATGGACGAACGACCTAAAGCAGGTCGCTGGGACGGACTGGATTCTGAAGGTGGGATGGTGAGGTGGGGAAGGTGAGGCAAGGTGATGATGGGGACACAGGGTGTTGTGGCTCAGCTTGCGAGAGGCCTATGTCCAACAGTCGACTGCAATAGGCTGACTTGATTACCGAATAATAAGACAATGAGATTCTATCGACCTTCTTGCTGTTATAATAAATCTGCATATGAACCTATTTGTTATTGAGTATTGGTATGACTAAACCCTATTATTTCGATATTAAGGCATTACGATTTTACCCCACGGAATGCACTAAAAATTTTGGGATTTGTTTGCCTCGTGACTTAGTGTAGGTGAGAGTAGTAGTTTAGGCTTATCACCCAAGAAAAGTAGTTTATGGTTAGGTGTCTTAAGAACGTTAAGTACAACAACTAAGAACTGCATACGATAAACCCATTTTCAATCAACTGAGCCATGCTCGCAGCAAATTATGGCAACAATGCGCGAGATCATCACCCATTCACCACACTAGGAAGAGTATAATCGTCCGAGATGCCATTCTACGGCGATAATTAGAAATGAACCGCAATTATATGCAAATGCGACGCGCGACAAAGTTGCCTCGTTTTGAAACCAGCCATTTCGTAGCCCCGCCCACCCGTACTTGTAATGACGCTCAATGCTTCGAAACTACTTGACATACAAACTGCGTGGTTCATATCCATTGGAGCAAGGATTTGAGGGTTCTTAATTTGAACTGTGCAGCCATATTTGATTTAGAAGGAACCGGATTGGTTGAACTATTTTTGATGTTAGAGGCAGAGAAATAAAATTCTGTAGTTTTGTTCATAGCTATTTCTATGGCCAGACCAACGGAGCCAGGATGTATCTATTTATGATTTATTACAATACTGGATATCCACCCAAACTTGTGTGTTGTGTCCCGTTTTAGTAATTAACAAATAGTGTATATAAGGAAATATTTACAAGCAATAAAAATTATCAGCATCATAAAATTAAATAAAAGATAATCATAAATAAATCCCAATTTGAATTACTTAACGATGTTTATTAAAAGACGAGTGCCCAATTAAAATTTAACGTCATATTTATCTAAGTCATATAATATTTAGTACCACTCCTATCTAAGTAACTTAATAAAGTAATCGTAATTAGATAGATAGTCGGTGCAGTAAAATCAATTCTGTCATAGTTTCGTTGAGAAATATTATATACAACGTTATTTTTAGCATCGATTGAATTCACCATTCAATTCATCATTTTAAGCTAGCTACTGTAAGCAAAGTTAGGCAATGGAAACTGAAATCTTAAACGCTAGTTCAACCACAGAGCCCCGCGCAAAAAAAAAAGCAAATATATTGTGGCAAAATATTTAAATAATGTCATAACTAAAAACTACTGAAACCGATTCTATTAGTGATCCTAAACAAACTTCTTGCAGGTTTGCGCTGTACTAAAAAATAACGTTGTATACCCAGTGTAGAAAAATACGCAAGTACCTAAATGTATCAAAGAGATAAAAAACCGGCTGTATGTCGTTTAAGGCGACAATAAGTGACAGCGACCTTGAGCGAGTGGGAGGAGCGAGCGTCACGCCCCGCGACCCCGCAACTGCATGCACGTAATTTCGTAGGGTAACCATACGTTTTAGATGGTGAGGATAATCCAATCCTGCCTGATTTTTGATCACCATCCATTTTTATTTCAATGTAGTGTTAATAAAAATAAGGTAATATTTTGATAATAAATTAAGATTGTAATCATATTATTTTAATAATAATATGCATTGAATAAGTTGGTTTATTTATGGTCTATCTATTCATACACGAAATCTCATTCATCATCATTGTACTTATCATTATACTGTGGCGAACTACTTTTACTGTGGCATCAAACCAGAAATCGCGAAAAAAACAGCTTGTCCCTACATTTCGACGAGTTATGCGAACATAAATGTCGGGAACCGCTGATCTTTTTTCACGATTTAAGATTTTGTGCTAAAAGTTGTCCGTGTAAAGTTGTTTCGTGTATGAATAGATACCTTATACGGGTGTAAGGAGAACGCTTCCGAAGCCAGAACGTAGATTATATACAACCTAAATACAAACGGATACCAATAACCTTTCGCTTTAAATTGGTTATTTTCTAGACTTCTTTATTTCGTAAACACGCAATGGAAACCGTACAAAACGTGAGGTCATTGACACGCAAGGCAACGACGCGTCACCGCGCGCCCGCGTCGCGCGTCGCGGGAGCCGAGCGCTCCGTACGGCCGGGGCCGTGTCACGGGATTTATACGGAATTTACAAACACCACTTTCAAAATGCCTACCCTTATAAAACGTGTAAAACGTCGTGAAGTCAGATAGCGGTGTCTTTTGATGTGCAAAGATCAACAAATTACAGAGGAGAAAATGTTAAAAGAATAATTATGAAATCAGAATCTGTTAGGAAATTGTAATTATGCTTTATTATCTACAAACTGTTTTCATTTTTAGGGTTCCATACCCAAAGGGTAAAAACGGAACCCTATTACTAAGACTTCGCTGTCTGTCCGTCTGACTGTCACCAGGCTGTATCTCAAGAACCGCGATAGCTAGACTGTTGAAATTTTCACAAAGTATGTATTTCTGTTGCCGCTTTAACAACTAATACTAAAAACAAAATAAAATTAATATTTAAGGGGGGCTTCCATACAACAAACGCCATTTTTTTGCCGTTTTTTGCTCGATATCAAAAATGGCAACACTTGAAATATTCACAAAATACTCAGATAAATAATAAAATTAAAATAAAATAAATATTTAAGGGGGCTCCCATACAACAAACATGTTTTTTTCGGCGTTTTTGCCTTGTGGTACGGAACCTTCGAGTACGAGTCCGACTCGCACTTGGCCAGTTTTTTTAACTATTAAATAAGATTTAACGGGTTTCTTAGATTAAACTAAATTAATTCTACTTTAAATTGATTGGGTTTACGTAAGGATATAGTTATTTCAATAAACGAGCGCGCGTCGTGCGACTCTAATTACATTGACATAAAGTTCAAATTCAATTGATTCACGCGCGCTAGTTGCATCAAACTGTACACACGATGATAATTTCTTAGTCAATCACGGCTATAGTCGCGATCTGTTATTTTATCTGATGCATTATCGATTATCGACTTACATACAAAACATTTATTAAATGCACGACACAGTGCATCAATTTAAAACTGTTGACGCCTCTGTAATATTTCGTCTTATTTATTTTGGCGGCGCTTTACAAAGGATGCCCAAGGTCGCCGCCGCACCGCGCATAGCCGTGGACGCCTCTCTCTAACTAGGTGACCCGGCCCAGGTTCAAACCTCGGCCTATACCAATGAGTTTTGTGATCATTTACCTTGATTATCAGAATTCGAACGAAGGTTATTATTACTTACTTGAGCACGTGAGTGCAGACAGCTGGTACAACACGGTCACAATTATCTCTGTACCTCGCTGGAAGGCGATGCCCATCTCGCCTCCCCCTTCACCTCCCCATGTACGCCGCGTCGCGTCAAGGCTCGTACACAGGCGCGACGCGACAGTGCGATTCTGCGATATAATATATCCGTAGAACAATTTCTATGGAAACGCGCGCGACTCTTCACACTGGAGCGACTTGTCGCGCCGCGACACGGTCGCGGCGCGACGAGTAGCGTGACACCGTGTAGCCGCGATATCGCCGCGACACCATACTAAATGTTCATTTTGTATGGCGTCGCGCCGCGATTCGCGTCGCGCTTGTGTGAAAGGTGTTGCGGCGCGATAATATCGTAGAATCGCCACGCGACGTGTCGCGCGACAAGTCGCGCCTGTGTGTACGAGCCTTCAGTCGTCGCGTGGACTTGGGGTTGTCAGCCGCGCGGCTGTCGGCGAGCGCGCGTGCACTTTGAACTCGAGGTCATGCGCAAGCGTCAGATGATATTTATTTACGAATACATTGCTTGTTAGTTGTAAAGAAAAAAAATGTGTTTAATCGCGAATAATGGTTTTTTAATTTAACTGTTCTCACAGCATAGTGTACGAAAAATGCTAAAAAAAATAGGTAAAATTGTTCATTATTTTTTCCAAATTTTTGATGGTATTGTATCGCCTGTCACCTGTCACCTGTCTTCGTTGGAAGCGTTTCCCTTACACCCTGTACATTTACGTAAGTACTTACCAAATAAATGTGTCCGAACATAAATAGGAAATACTAATGAAATATAGACATACCAACTTAAAAGAAGAACAGAAGATGACAAAAATATTAAAGAAACATGTGTGATGATTTGTGTGCGTGTGTGACCAGATATGTATATGAACGTAAACGAAGTAAATAGAATCGGCTTGTAAGGATCGTATCAATTGGCGTCCATGGGAAAAAGACGTGAGTTTTATATGTGTATGTTTGTTTATGTACTTACAAAGATTTAAAATGATCAAATTAAACAAAAATATGTGAATTATTTAATTTAATTTAATATTCCTCAAAATTTAGTGTTCACTGAATCATTTATACGACCTGTGTTTGTATTACAAAGTGTCTCTTGGTTGTTTGTATTGTCTTGGCTATTGTCTTCCACCATCATTGCTCGTTTTTTGTTTTGCTTTTTTTTTTATTCTCTTTATCTATTCCGATTTTCTTTTGCGTCCCTGTATAGCAGTAACTATATAAGAGGGGTCCCTTGGCGCGACTAAACACGCGCGACTGACATTTCCGCGAAATACATTTGCGCGGCTACACTTCCGCGAAAGATGCTTGCGCGACATTTATTTTGGATATTGCACAAAATCCGAGAAATTAATCCCATACAGGCGTAACATTACGCCTTTATTCTCTAAAGGGTAGGGCAGAGGTGTATACTAAGTTTGTAAAGTACACCCATTTATTACTTTATCTAGATAACGTTCATAATACCTCATTTAAATTGTAGAAAGTTATATTATGCGGTTACATACGTTCGTCCCGAGAGCAGGGGAGATCAAAATCGCGGCTGCAAAATTTTACAAAATAAGCGTCATCCATCTTGGATTTTAAACTTGACCTCATTTTCAGCATCAGGACCCCCGAAAACTATGGACACGACACCATGACGTATATTTTGTAAAATTTTGCAGCCGCCATATTGGATTTTGACTTTGACCTCATTTTCGTCATCAGCGCCCCCGAAAACCATGGAAACGACACCCATGACGCATATTTTGTAAAATTTTGCAGCCGCCATATTGGATTTTGACTTTGACCTCATTTTCGCCATCAGCGCCCCTGAAAACCATGGAAACGACACCCATGACGCATATTTTGTAAAATTTCGCAGTCGCCATCTTGGATTTTGATTTCGACCCCCCCCTCAGGAGAAGAAACGTGTGAGACCGCATAATATAACTTTTAACAACTTAAACTAGCTATTACGTATAACTAGTTTAAATTAGTATGTAGCTAGTGTAATAGTATGTAGCTATACGTATGTTAACTAGATAAAGTAATAAATGGGTGTACAACACGAACTTAATATACACCTCTGCCCTACCCTTCGGAGAATACAGGCGGGATGTTACGTCTGTATGGGATCTCATTTTTCGGATTTTTGCCCAATATCTTTTACGAATATAAATGTCTCCCAAGCATCCTTTCGCGTAAGTGTAGTCGCGCAAATGTCTTTCGCGGAAATGTCAGTCGTGCAACACTTGCAACAGTCTAGTCGTGGAAACGTCCAGTCGCGCACGTGTCTAGTCGCGCAAAAGGAGTCGCGTAAGTGTCTTTCGCGCAAATGTACCAGATCCTCTGTATGTGAGCTACTGTGAAAATAATAATAATAAATTGGATTACATTATTCATCATTTACTTGTCAGCAATAATGTCCTCATTTTCAATATGCGGAGTTGCCTTTTTTTCGTGTTCTATACAGCCAGAGCTACAAAATAAATGGATTTTTAGGCCGATGCCTAAAAATCCATTTATTTTGTAGCTCTGGCTGTGTATGCCTATACTTCCATGCCGATGCATGGAAGTATAGGCATGTGAGAAATTAGGAAGATAGTTGTGCACGACATAAGTACTGTAAGTCTACAACAGACGCAAAAGTTACATCTCCGCAGACGAAGTCGTACTAAATTTACTTATTTATTTATTTGCTATGGATTACTTACAGCTAAAACAAACAGAATAAAAACTAGCATTATCAAGAATAATTACGTTATACTATGTCAATAATAGCATTCAAGTATTTTTTGAAACTCTAATCCGGACTGTCCCTACAAGGATGCGGTATGGATATACTACATTACAATTCTGCATTTACGACTTGAGAATCTTCGTTATTTGGTATTCTCCTAAAACAGAAATAAAACAATTATTATAAATAAAATAAAAGTATGTTTACTACAATTGGATATCACATATTTATTTATTTTATTTAGGTACATACACTAATTTAAACTTTCGATAGAGATAAATGATAATTTTATTTCAATTAAAATACATTACTTACCTCAATAATCTATTTTTTGCCAGTATAAGGCGTTTCTTTTTTAGTAATTTGGATTTACCAGGCATTTTTAGCACGAAACTCAAAAGCGAATAAAATTATGTTCTGATTTCTCCGAGCGTTAGCGTCTACTCGTGACAGTGGTCAGCGATGCACTGCCGCCCGTCGCCCGCAAGAGTCCCCGCTTCAACGCGCACCAAGATTATTCGAAATAAGAACCCACGTTGATTTATGAAACACAAAACAAATAAAAACCGTATATTAAAATTTGGGAAATTAAATTGTCTTTTAGACGGTGAAAGTTTTATGAAAATACACCCGATAGTGTCTGCGTGATTATCGTTTTTTTGTCCGCGGTAGACATTACTTTACAAATTAATTAAACTATGTTTAAAAAATATAATTGCAAATATTCACATATCAAATTACGAAGAAAATTGTCTAGTATAACATATTTTATTTTCAAAGAAATCAGGCCAGCCGTTTAGACGTGATGATGAATTTAAAATCATTTAAAATCGTATATCTGCGCCTTAACTGATCGATATAAAACAAGACAGGTCCGTCAGTTACCTAACTCTACGCACGTATTCTTAGCAGTGAAAGCGTACTTTTTAATTACTTTTTTACTGCAACAGATGACACAGCGTTTCTTTTTAGATCTATTTTTAGGGTTCCATTTGCAATTGAAACTCTTTTGTGACATTATTGTGTTTGAAGATTACAATTAATTGTACTACAACTATACTTGTCGATCTTTATTTTTTGTATAAAATAACCGTGAATAAAAAAATGGTTTACAATGTAAGTTTTGTTTATTAGATTTTACACCGTAAGACCATGTGGTAAGTACTTTATTTCGAGTGAATTTAATCCGGCATCCGATATATTCTCTTAACTATAACAGCTACGGAACCAAACGACTTGTAACAATACACTCGCATACTTTTTAATGACATCGGAATACAATCTTCTCGCCCGATGTGAAATGGATATTAAATAATAATAAAAACGAACGTGATTGGCTCTGTTATGAACAAAACAAAGTTATATATTGAATCTTTGATTAAATGTACGCAAGATTTTAAAAATAAAAGCACTTATTTACTATATTTAAATCAACAACTATAGAAGCAATAAGTTTGTTCGTATTTTGTTCTTTTATAACAGTCCGGTGTCCGCAAGTAATTTAAATGTAAAATGAACAATTTCGATTAATTTAAATTAGCTCTCGATTCTGTAATAAAGTTTTACAAAAAGATTGTAAAAATGTTGATGTGTTCGCATCTTTAATTATTTTGTTATAAAAGGAAAAGTCATAAACTAGAATTTTATCTAGGCTCTGAGTAAATTAAATAGATATTAGAAGACGTACTTAGTAAATATATTTTAGAATCAATCGAATAGACGGTTTTTAAATGTTTGTTTTGTTAAAACCACTTGGCAATACGGCATCATTTAAATAAAAAACTTATCGTTTATTTAAGAGACGTTATTTAGCCCTTTATTAAACCCTTTTTAAATTATTGCCGTAATTGATTTAAATAAAACTTCTAACCACTTTAACCTCTATTGCCTGATAAGCCACTGGTCCAAGCGGGTCCACAAATGGAGCATAACTTGCTCGAATAATTGTTATAATCAAAATAATAAACTTCGAATAAAGTAAAGAGGGTGAATTGCTCCGCGATCGCTTTTTTATATTACCTATATTTATTTTATTACAAATTAAACATTTTATGTTTTTATTTTATTAAATGGGGAGTATAAAAATATTTTTCGTATGATCACTTAAAGTTTTAACAGAAGCTGAAATTCTTTGATAATAAACATACGTTTTTATTCAAACCTTCGACCAAGTGATGTAAAGTACGATAAGAGTAATTTCGCGAACCCGGTTGCAACAGATTTTTTTTTTTTTGTAGCCGCCTGAGTAGTGAATGTCTTTTAAGGAGCTGATACATGTGAGAAATACATTTTATGGCCTGTTACACATTTAAAATCGACAGCGATCCAGTTTTCGTCACGTATTCGCGGTCTTTTTATATCTACCCACTGATGTATAGTGGGTTGCTGAATTGCGTCGGTTTGGCTTGCAAGGATTTTGATTTTATCTGTAGTAAAATACTTTGCAATAAGTTACGGAGATTTATCTGTTTTAGCAGTTAATAAGGAACTAAATAAATGTTTTGCAACTCCAAAGTAATATTGTAAGTCAATGAATGAAACTCAAACGCTGCCTGCATTTTTGATCTACTTTTTGACCTTTTTACGATTGTGACGGTTCAATCGGTTCAATATAATTAGGCGATTCGTTAAAGCGAGTATTCTTCAACAAAAAAGGATCGCACGAACAGGTTACATAAAAACTGTCAAAAGTATTTTAAAGCATTAATCCGCAAAGAGCAATTCATCTTAAAAACGTCAATCGTTTTTTAAATTTAAATTGCGGTGTGAAAGCATGAAGTGCGGTAGACGTTTCAAAACAGGATTTTAAGAAGCATGCGTCGGGCAAATGTGAGTACAGATGGACACGAGGTGCAACGCGAGGTGATTAATTAATATAGAGCAGAGTACGGTTATAATAAAAAAACATAAGAGTTAAGAAGTGTTTACTTAGAATAGATGGAAAAGAGGATCTTTAGAAAAAGGCTGTACTTATGTATTAATAAAAGGCTATAATAAGAAAACGTTAACTTAAAACCCCTTCGATTCCTTCGAATATAGTAGTGACTCACTCAACATGTAAACGAATGAATTTGATTCTTGTTTTGTGATGCTTTGTTGCAAAAAGTATCCATAGATGCGAAAGATTTTAACTTTTTAAGTTTGCAATCTGTTTCAACTCTTAACTAATAAGTTTTTATCACATATCTAAGTCATAAGAAGCTTTTACATTTAGCAAGCTCTGAATTCTAAAAGGAACTAACTTTTAATGCCAAGTTTTGAAAACTGGATAACTTTTGAGAAGTACCTATAGCAAGGAAATTAAATAAATTAAAATTAAACCTCTTTTATAATCACCCTTCGCAACACAAAAGCCGAGAAGCAGTTATAACTGCAAGAACTTATCAATATCGAGCACCACTGGAGCATAATGAGTAGAACTCGAGCAAAAAAGCGTTCGCCGACGGCGGGCGGCGAGCCGGCGGCGGGCGGAATAACTGTTTCGCTTTACTAGGTCGAATTATCTCATTTATTACAATTTTTTACTTTATTTTCTATCAGTGAAATTGCTAGTGAAATTGCCCTTCACTTTTCTTTGAAGAGTTGTGATAGGTCAGTAAAATCTAATAATATAAGTCCTTTTTTTAATTGAATTAAAGCGAGGGAAATAAATAATTGTGGCAATAAAAACGCCTCAGCTTTTAAATCTTAATTAGCTTTGATTTCGAGAATAAATAATGGTTTAATTAACCGTTTTATTTGATGTATTTATATGCATGCCTAATTTATTATTTAAATTAGACATCAAAAATAAAATAATGATCTTACAGATATATTTAAATTTATGTTAAATTTTATACTTATAAATTAATGATCGCTTATTGGAACATCTAATAAATTAGTCCTTATTTATTCGGAATCATAAAAAGTTAAAACGGTATTGTGAAAGAACAATTTTATCGTAAATCTATTCAAATTGAATTAAGACTTTTATGTTATTAATTTATACTGAAATGAGGAATTTAAGCATGTAGTTTTATTTATTTAAATCAATTTCTGATCCTTAATGCCTTATAATTATCATATCCATCAACACTGAATATTTTAGAGATAAAACTTGAAGCTTTGAGAATATCTGCGCAAGAGATAATAAAATTTAAACAGAAGTCAATCACAAAATTATGAGTTGTCACAAATTATTGTTTTATGTTAACACATTTTACTATTTTAAATCATAATGGTGTTTTATTAAAAGTGCGACTTTCGTAAAAAACAGACACCTACCTGTTATAGCAGAAAAGTTCATAAATTTCAGCTGATCCTTTTCAGTATTTCTTCAGTTTCTCTTACAATCTCACAAATAATAATTGGTTAAAAAGTTTAATTAAAAATATCCTTTCATGCAGAATATTATAATTACACAGAGTATCGGTTTCACTTTCTCATTAACACTTATTTGGTTCAAACAGTAAAACACACAATATGAATTTAAAAAAAAAGTTAATCGCGATCAGTTAACCACTCGGCACTTGTCCATAAAAAATATCCATTCCATCACTGGTGGCGAATTATTTTTTAAAGTGTCCGCGCGAGCTTAAAGCTGCGGAGCGATACTATGTGCGCGTGCGCAGGTCGGCGTGGCATCGCGTTATCAGCGCGAGCGGCGCGGCGCGCGACAACAACAGAACTTGAGAGTCGATCTCAATAACAACAAGAAAAGAAAACGGTCCAGTTTCAGCGGGGCTTCCGGATGGGTCGCGGCCGGGGCGCGGGCAGCCGGTGGTACTGCTCACACGTAAGGCGGCGTTTCGCTCTCTCTGTCTAACGGGACCGATGCGCGCGCCGCGTGAACGATAGCGCGGCTAGTCGCAAGCGCGACGCCGCCCCGTGCGCACCACAGCCTGCGCAAACACACCCGAAGTGTACGCTTCTTTTCCCGCCATTTTTACGTGAATGAGATCGTTTCCTTGAAAAAAAAATCTTTGAACTGTTACAAACAATCATTACTTAAATCGATAATGTAGAGAGAGATTTATTTTTACTGGTTTTTACGTTCCGTTTATACAATAAAATTAAAGTTGCCATTTATCATTTCAAGGCAAGTTTTCTTTTATCAGTATTGCATATCAGCTGTTAGAGCTGCTATGATTTCTTTAGTTGGTATTATATTTGCACTTGTATTATCTTTTAACTTATGTAATTTATAATACAGCCAGTTTATTTGCACTAAGTTATCGTTTTTGGGATAACTTTTACTTTTAATTTATTCGAGGGGAAAATTTTAGTACATTTCTGCACGCGTTGATGTCTAATGTATGAACGATATATAATCGAGCGGAGCTTCATAAAGTATATATTATCTAGTTTTTATTTTGGTTGTTTTTCTTGTTTGGTAGTAGTAACAAAGTTATTTGCAGATAGTAGCTTTAAATTGATGGATTTCTTTTTGCACGGCTCCCTACGATAATTTGGTGTGTTTCGATTATACAGTATTATTGAAATGTGACGTAAGATGATAATAATTGATAAAAGTCTGTATTTTTAAAGTAGAATTAATAAATATTTACGAGATTATAAAACAAGAAAAAGTTTCAGCATTTGGGGCTGGTCTAGTTTTCTTAATTGACTTCGGAGGGCAAACTGTTGTATGGTCAAAAAATCTTATCTTAAAAATATAAGTCATCGTCATCTGCCTAGCCTTTTCCCAACTATGTTGGGGTAGGCTTCCAGTCTAACCGGATGCAGCTGAATACCAGTATTTTACATGTAGCGATTGCTTATCTGACCTCCACAACCCAGTTACTAGGTAATATGATACCCCTTGGTAAGACTGGTTGTCAGACTTTCGGGCTTCTGACTACCCGTAACGACTTTCAAAGATCCACGAATGACGATCGAGGCCAATGGCTTAACGTGCTTTCCGAGGCACGGAGGGGTCTCTGGTCATGTAAAGATGCTCACCCATCCACGGAACAACCGCGGCAGGCGTAGCTTAACCTGATCGATCGACCTGTGCGGCTGTTATTATTTAGCCACGGGCCCCTCTACGTAAAAATATAAGTTTACCTTCTTATTTACAACACAATTCGCTTCACACTAAATACATAATAAATCAACAAAAATCACAAACCGTTCACCGAATTTCAATATCAAAACGAAAATTAATTTTAATTTGAATATTTTTCACATTTTGTTATTTTGTTGGCCATACTTTGGCGGATAAGCATATCTTGGGCACAATAAATAACGAGGGCGAGCATAAGTTATATTATTTTATTATCAAAAAGGCTCTTCAAACAATAAGAGGGTAGAGAGGAACGCCTGAGGCCCTCCGTGCGGTACCGGACGAAGCCTTATTAAAATACAATAACAGTCATGACATTTAATCGTTTTTCTCGAGAAACTGCCAAAATTCTACAGGCTTTTGTGTTACACACTGCTGTTTTGTTTCGGTAACTTTTCATTAAAAAAAATGTATTAATTAACAAGCGCTTCTCACCGTCAAACTAGGAAGTTTGGCGAATAAAATTTTATGAACAAGAAATTAGGGAAAAAAAAATGTCAATGGTAGGTATGGTTTGTTTTTGAATAGCATTGTCTATTCTTGGTATGTATGATTCTGAAAAGTCACTGAAGTACTGATAGCCTTAGTACTATTAACCTCTTTCTGCCTTCACCCCTACTTATTTGGCATTGTGGCCAACTGGCCCACACTCACTCACTGGCCTGGCTCGCTTCTCCTTTCATCATCTGCCTAGCCTTTTTCCAACTAAGTTAGGGTCGGCTTCCAGTCTAACCGAATGCAGCTGAATACCAGTATTTTAGGAGCAACTGCCTATCTGACCTCCACAACCCAGTAACTGGGTAATACTGGTTGTCAGACTTTCGTAAGTTAACCCAGTAACTGGGTAATACTGGTTGTCAGACCTTCCCTTGGTAAGACTGGTTGTCAGACTTTCGGGCTTCTGACTACCCGTAACGAATGTCAAAGATCCACGAATGACAGCCGGGACCAACGGCTCAACGTGATTTACGAGACACGGAGGAGTCTTGGTATGTGAAGATGGTCACCCATCCACAGACCAACCGCGGCAAACGTAGCTTAACCTGATTGATCGACCCTTGCGGCTGTTATTACTTCGCCACAAACCCCTCTCACCACTGGCTACTCCTTTATTTTTATCAATAGTCATAAATAACAACTGACTGTGTATTTATTTATTTATTTAATACTTCAAGCACATAAATGTACAGAGGCGGACTTAATGCCATAGGCATTTTCTACCAGTCAACCTTTGGGTGATGCAGAGACAAACAGTGCAATAATGAAAATTGAGGAATAAATATTTTAAATATTCGGAAAAGGTTTGATCGAAGTTTTATGTAAGGAATTTACCGGATGAATTAGATGCGATTTTCAATATCTTGCGTCTAGTGGTCGCAAGCGCTCCTGCTGAGCATGAGGGTATGATTCCCGGGTCGGGCAGTGTTATTGGGTTCTTGGGTTTTTGCATCTGAATTTTCTCAGCAACAGCTTTGAGTTTAGATTTGTGCTCAGTTGTTGGCAATAGGCTAGCCCTCTATTACATGTGACTTAAACATGACTGGCGAAATACTAGTTTTGTGTTTTTTTGTTTGTTGTGTTTTTTTTTGTTCGTGTTTGTTTTTTTTTTGTTTATTGAAATAATTGATTTAGGGCTGATTTTTCTAAAGCCAGATAATTTTATCCGAGGAATAGATTTGAATTTTGACAGTAGTTGTATGAAATAACTGTCAACATTTCAAAATTATTCCTGGAATAAAGTTATTAGATGATTGAAAAATCAGCCCTTACTTAAATATTTACAAAATAGGGCTTTATACTAGATGTAGGTAAAAATAATTGGATTCTACCTGAACTAGGAATAAACTTGTATCTCAGGTATCTCACTCAAGTGCTTATACATAAGTATCTAAAATTCCTTAAACAAATAGTAAATAATTTCATCATCTGCCTAGCCTTTTCCCAACTATGTTGGGGTCGGCTTCCAGTCTAACCGGATGCAGCTGAATACCAGTATTTTACATGGAGCGACTGCCTAAAAAAAAAAAACCTAAAAAAATAAAAAATAAATAGCCTAAATAGTAAATAATTTATCTACTATAAATTATGGCTACATTCTAATTGACAGAAATAACGCTACTTTTTTGCATCATCGTAAGACATTTTTGCAACCATGTAGGTACTATTATGATTTTGCAATGTTACATTTTTAATAAGGTCGCGTTTACTTTGTCATACTTTCTTGAAAAAATTACCATGTCAACAAAATATTAAGATTGCATGTGATTTATTGTATAATACGAATTGTAAAATATAAAAATTAAAATTATTTTTACGTACTATAGGTACACCTCTGCTTAACCGTACGCGGATTACAGGCGTGATGTTATGTTCACTATCTTCCAAATAATGTGTTAAGTGAGGTCTGGAATTGAAGCACAACATAAGATTTTATATTGATACTAGCTACTGCCCGCGACTTCGTCCGCGTAATTTCTCGTTCCCCAGACCCACTCCGTCGCATCGTATCGCCTGCCCGCGTTATTACTTCGTTATCGCTTAGTATTCTTCCCACCTTTTTCTATTTCCTCCTCCTAGCATGATGTTCAATAGCCTTCCTGAAGAACTGGGCTGTCAAATGCAAAGTATTTGTTCAAATCCGACTGGTAGTTTCAAAGATTAGCGCGTACAAACAAACAAACAAACAAACAAACTCTTCAGCATTATAATAAATGTTTATTATTATTATTATTATTATTATTATTCAATCAATCAACTAAGCCTATCGCAGTCCACTGCTGGACATAGGCCTCTCCCGGACTGCGCCACAGCACCCAGTCCTCCGCCTTCCGCATCCAGTCTACCCCAGCCACCTTCTTTAGGTCGTCCGTCCATCTAGCTGGGGGGCGTCCCTCACTACGCTTGCCGATACGCGGTCTCCACTCCAGGATTCGTCTGCTCCACCGGCCATCGTCCTTCGACAGACATGGCCAGCCCACTGCCACTTCAGTTTGCTTACTCTGCAAGCTATCTCGGTAACTCCGGTTCTTTTCCGGATAATTTCATTCCTGATTTTATCCTTTAAAGAGACTCCGAGCATAGCTCGCTCCATAGCTATATATTATTAGTATAATAATAAAATCTCCCAAGTAAAGCCGAGTTGGATCACTAGTTACTAAAACTATCATAGGAATCCCTTAACTAGCGAAGTGTAAATCTTCATGTTATCTATCTCAGGTTTCTCCTTAAGATAGATAGATAACAAGATAGTACGGAAACCTCCTTTTCTTAACGGTCGAAGATGTTAGGCCGCTGTCTCCCCGTGTTTAAAACTGAACCTAACCGTATTAATGAACGGGCCGCTTTGATTAAGAAGAAGACTTAGGGGACATGAAGTGTACGAGAACCGGAGAACCGGTGCGAGTTTGTTTACTAACGGGGTTAATTTAGAGCATGCGTTGGTTGAGTTATGTGTTCTGTGGGGGCTTGTAGCTAAGTAATAATAGCCGCTCGGTTCAATCGATCAGGTTAAGCTTCGCCTGCCGCGGTTGGTCCGTGGATGGGTGACCATCTTTACATACCAAAACCCCTCCGTGCCTCAGAAAGCACGTTAAGCCGTTGGTCCCGGCTGTCATTCGTGGATCTTTGGCAGTAGTTACGGGACGCCAGAAGCCCGAAAGTCCGACAACCAGTCTTACCAATGGGTATTGTAATAGCCAGTAACTGGGTTGTGGAGGTTATATAGGCAGTCGCTACATACGTGTATTCAGCTGCATCCGGTTAGACTGGGAGCTAACCCCAACGTACTTGGTAAAAGGCTAGGCAGGTGATGTCAGTTGAGTTAAGTGTAACGTTTAGCAAAATTAGCAATGTCAAATTAAATTACGAGAATTTTATTATTCAAGATTTTAAGAGTATTTAGTTGTTGTTGTAATTTTGGTGAATAAAGCTTATTCTGTCTGTGTGTAAATTTATGATATTGTTCTTGTTTTGTCTAGTGGTCAGTTTGGTCCTGTGTTCGAATACCGGGTTGTTGTAGGTACTATTGAGTTTCTAATTTTTTTTAGTAGGGTATTGATGGCTAGAGTAATGGTGGCTTTTCGACTACGGGAGTCAACCTACCATGTCACCCCAAACACATGGGATTTACTTCCTCCTTCAACTTCGTAATTTTCAGTAATAAATTAAAAACATATTAAAACACCCGTTCGTTACAACAAGTGACAATGTGTCACGATTTTTTCGTGCCGTTTTGAAATTACTCAGTTCATTATGTTAAAATCAACACCGTAGTAACTCTTCATTAAAGCGGCCTCGGGTCTGCCCAAAACGTACGCCACAATTTATATCGTTTTAATCTTGGCTACGTATGTGTTGCTTACAATGTTGCACTTGTACCATGTGTTGTTTTTATAGTTGTTAAAGTTGTTGATACCCTAAGGAACAAATGTTTTTTCTGTGAATAAACGAATTTATTTTATAGAACTATTTTAACTTGGTTTTGACCTTTGCCCAGTAGTGTGCTGTTTTTGCGATAGGTTTATGAAAGCTATCTGGGGTTGCTTCGTGTAATATTAAGACATGTTCAATCTATACTAATATTATAGAGAGGTAAACTTTGTAAGTTGGTATGTAGGGGGTAATCTCTGGAATCTCTGGATTTTTTCAAATCCGACTGGTAGTCGGATTTGAAAAAATCTTTTTGTATTTGATAGCCCAGTTCTTGAGGAAGGCTATAGGCTATTTAACATTACACCATAACCCTTAGGAGCCGAGCAAAAAGAAAAAAAGTCAGAAAGAGCGCTAAGCAAAAACCAAAAAATAGCGCGGGCCAGGATATTGAGAGGCGAGGGGATGGGTCGGGGGAACAAGAAATTTCACGTGGACGAAGTCGCGGGCAGAAGCTAGTTATCTAATAAAATAGGCTCGCCTCTTATTACATTGGATTTAAATATAATTGGCGATATGCGGGTGTACTGTGAAGCTCTCTGCGAGCTGTCAGTGTACCGGGAGGAATCAATTAAACTACGGTTTGTCACGTTTGTCACACTAATATTATAAAGGCGAAAGTTTGTGACTTTGTATATATTGTTTGTTAATTCTTAACGCTCAAACGGCTGGACCAATTTTGAGAAAATATTGTATGAACGTAGCCGACACCCTGGCTTAACATATAGGATTTTTATCTCGTTATTCCCACGGGATCGACACTTATGCGGGTGAAAATGCGTGACGAAGCTAGTGTTAAATAATTATTCTTAGAAATCATTCTACGTATTTTACGTCTTTTCACATAATTTGTCAGCCAAAACTGACGCCTTATCTATTCTAATCTTAAACTATGACCTATGTTAAAGTTTGTCTCGTATTTCATGCCAATAATATAAAATCTATACATATAAAATTCAAAGTCCTGACTGACTGACTGATATATCAACGCACAGCCTAAACCGCTGGTCCTAGAGATATGAAATTTGGAGGGTGTGTTCTTCGTGAAGAGTAGGTATCCACTAAGAAAGGGGTTTTCGAAATTCCACCCCTAAGAGGGTGAATGGGGGGGGCCACAAAGTAAAGTGCCTGCGCGGGTTCGAACCCACAACTGTCAACTCGTAAGTCGGAGCTGTTACTACTGGGCCACCACGGCTCTGTCGGAGGTTGCATGTAAGCACCAAATAGGCTATAGTCTCTACAGTACTAAGGTACACCTCTGTCTTACCTTTCGAAAAAAACGCGGCGGCGTAATAAATATACGGCGCAATGTTACGTAGATATCGAAATTATCTTACCTATAATTGGATTGCGTTCTTTAAATTCCCAAAATTCCCATAACAAAACAATTAAGCAGAAAAACCATGACTTATCTCAGAAAAAATTAAATAAATCGTCAGATCATTTGCCTCATCAAAACTCAAAAGTAAACGGTCAATTATTAAAAAATTCTCAAATTATTCATCTCGCTACCATTCTCGTAACATCTCGGTGATCGCTCTCAGCTCGTACGTACGGTATCGTGTGAAATCGCATCAATAATGGACCAGTTCAAGGCTTTGGGAGATTCTCTGCATTGTCTCACTAACAGATATGTACTCCTTTGTATTACGTTCTGAACGACCTTTGAATTAATAATGAAGCTATTTCTTTTTTGTTTATGATGGAATTGGAGTAGAGTTTTGGTTTGTTTTAATTTTTTTTTAAGTTTTTGAACAAAACTATTTCGTGTCATATGTGATGTTGTTGTGTTCACATTTAAATTATCTATCTGGGCCTATTTGACGCAGCCGTGAGGCACACTTTCCTGCTTATTTCTCACAACGCACTTTACTTACACTTTTTATTTATTTCCTTTTTAGGGTTCCGTACCCAAAGGATAAAAACGGGACCATAGGGTCCCGTTTTTATCCTTTGGGTACGGACAGACGGACAGTGGAGTCTTAGTACTATTAGTACTAAGACTCCACTGTCCGTCTGTCCGTCTGTCACCAGGATGTATCTCATGCACCGTGATAACTAGACAGTTGAAATTTTCATAGATGATGTCTTTCAGAATAAAATAAATATTTAAGGGCTCCCATACAACAAACGTGTTTTTTTTTCGGCGTTTTTGCCTTGTGGTACGGAACCCTTCGTGTGCGAGTCCGACTCGTACTTGGCCAGTTTCTTTATTTATTTTTTTACTTTAATATGTTGTGTTGTGAGCCTTTTAGTTGGTGCTAAATAAACATATTTTCTTTTTGTCTTTGCAAAGTATGTAAAGTACTTAGATCACTACAATTGATTTGATCCCTTTTTCCCTGAGTATTATATTTAAGTTAATCAAACAATAGGATTGGTTTCTTACGACTCATAACATAAATATCTGCCCTTTTAAAACAATACAGGCGTTATGTCATATCATGTTAATTAATCAAATCAATGTATTATTATCCTCTGAACGTAAGTGTGGTGCCGGACTTAAAGGTCTGTGTGGTGACTTAAAGAATACCACCACCCCTTACTTCCCGTGGGTGTCGTAAAAGGCGACTAAGGATCGTACCGGAGAATGGGCAGCAGCGTTCTCTATGTATTCCACCACCATACCATACTGCAATCGCCAACCCGCCTGCCAAGCGTGGCGATTATGGCAAACCCTCCCATAATTGGGGGAGGCCTATGTCCAGCAGTGGACGTCTGTCGGCTGAAACGACGAACGTAAGTGGCCGAAGTTAGGGCCCTAAACTCGATCCTTTACCTTCCCTAAATGTGACGTACTCCATCTTCAAGTCAACGCGAGCCACTTAGTGCTTTGCTTAATTAACGAGTTTCAACTTAACCCAGACATCAAGATGTCCTTAATATGCTAATGTCAACTTTGATGTAGTTCTTTGAACAAGTATATCTTGTCTAGTGATCACTTCTGTTACCGTAAGTGATCAATCCCGTTGACCGCATGACGGCGCTGTGTCACTATTTTTCCTAGTACCTACTTTAGCACGCATTCAGATGCTCATTAGCTAAGACTACAAGTTGTTTTGTGTTGACCACAAGTGATTATCTTTTCTCAGTAAATTTTAAGGACGGCGCTATGAACAAAATCTGTAGTAAATTGTAGCCAGTTGTTGCAGTTTGTGTCATGTCACCAGACACACCTGTATAAGGATAAAGAAAAACTGGCCAAGTGCGAGTCGGAATCGCACACGAAGGGTTCCGTACCACAAGGCAAAAACACGTTTGTTGTATTAGCCCCCCTTAAATATTCATTTTATTATGCTTTTAGTATTTGTTGTTATAGGGGCAACAGAAATACATCATGTGTAAAACTTTCAACTGTCTAGCTATCACGGTTCATGAGACACATCCTGGTGACAGACGGAGAAACGGACAGTCCACTGTCCGTCTTAGTAATAGGGTCCCGTTTTTACCCTTTGGGTACGGAACCCTAAAAAGGGAAAACTATTGCTTTGTTCTAAAAAAAATTACTGTATTAGGGTATTTGTTTATCAGCGGAAACTTGTAAATGGCCTTTATTGTAATGGTCAATTCCATATTATTTAAGAACACTGTATAAATTAGCTGTAAGATTCCCGAAAAGAACAAAATAAAATAAAATAAACTTTTCTTTGAGGAGTATGTTAGGGTCGTTGCATGTGGCGTTCTGTAGTTTCTGATCCATGGGAAAAAGTTTGTTTGTTTTCTTTGGTTTTATAACTGGCTACTCAGTTTTAGCAGTTATTCATCAAAAGCATATTCACAGAAATGAAAAATAGGCAACCGTTTGTCCTTTTTCAATATCAGTCACCCACTTACTCAAAATATGACAACCGTAAAAGACGCTTCTGTTGACCCAATTAAATCATCTCATTCATTACCACGAGCCGTAAAAGTAACTTTTAGCCTAATTAATGGAGTCCAACTGAGTGAAATGTCAGATATAATTGAACGAATTATATGAAAATTATACTGTGAAGGGAAAAAAGTTGGCAAGTCATAATACGAAAGGTTGCAGGGGTTATGATGAAATCGTGGTTCTGATAAAATCCCTGGACTAGCTTTAAATTATGTTTTAGTAACTTTGAGTGTGTAGTTTAAATACGTAGAAACATAACAGATTAAGTTGAAAAGGGTAAAGTAAAAATAACATAACCAAATTGTGGTTGGGTTTTTGGAGATTATGTGTCAAAAGCTATTATATTTGTTGGGTTTCATATTAATTTATTATTTTCATTATAGGGTAGAAGTTAATATGACTTGCAAAATGTGTCACTATCCTATCGTGTCCTGTCCTTTTCCCACATGCAACCCCGGACTATCGCTGTCCTTGTCACCATGTAAGGTGACAGAGTCTGAGGTTAGGTTAGTTAATTGCCAATTTACGGTTGCGAACTGTTGCGAAGCATTTACGAACTATATTATCTGGAACACTACGAAAAGTGCGTGTTTGTGCTGTGAAAGGCGTCTGTGCGACCTCTCGTACGCCTGATCGTGACGTGGAGGATTGATGGTGAATCTACAGGTCAGTGTGTTGCATTTTCCTGTCAAATTGCATTGTCCATGTACAATTTTCGTCGTCCTTATTCGTGTCGTATTTTGCAAAGTCAGACCTACCCACGTACTTTTCACCCCCGCATTGTACAGT
Organism: Mesoligia furuncula; assembly: GCA_916614155.1. Classification (NCBI taxonomy): domain Eukaryota; kingdom Metazoa; phylum Arthropoda; class Insecta; order Lepidoptera; family Noctuidae; genus Mesoligia; species Mesoligia furuncula. Next base: position 11,294,554 of record OU744811.1, on the reverse strand, counting down.
CCACTATTTAATTGAACCAGCTCCCTGCGTCTGGAATAAACGCATACAATTTTATATTTCCGCCCAAGTATATGGTGTAAGGCGCCACAAATATTGTTACTACAGACATAACATAACTAACGCCTATAATCCCTAAAGGGTCAGGCGGAGTTGTACCCTATTTTATTTTTTTAGGGGGCGAGCCTATTGTTATCCACCGGGCACACTAAATGCATTGCATTGTTACTACTTCTAATAAATATAGCATGTTATATCATACTTTGTAGTATGGTCCAATCGCCGGTGGAGTCGTAGAGCAGACAAGTCCTAGAGTGTATACTGCGTGTCGGCAAGCGTAGTGTGGGACGCCCCCCAGCTAGATGGACCGACAACCTTAAGAAGGTGGCGGCTGGGACGGACTGGATGCGGAAGGCAGTGGACAGGGTGTCATGGTGCAGCCTGGAAGAGGCCTATGTCCAGCAGTGGACCGCGATAGGCTAATATCAAAGGATATAACGTCTCTAAATCAATGAGCTAGCATTGTGATTTCTATCGTTCCGCGTTATTCACAAAAGTTCTAATTTGATTACTACCTACACTCAAAATAGGGTGTTCCCCTGTTTCGCAGACAGAAATTTCATAGAATTTCGTTTCGCAATTTTTTTTTATATAGTATCCTTGTATTGTTTGTGGTCCTTGTATTTTTATTTCGAATATTAGTTTCAACGACTGTTTATTTGAATGAAACATATTTCACAGAAACACAATTCAATGAATTTTATAATCACGTTTTTTTATTTAACAAACTAATCAAACAGTAGAATTATTTTTTAACGAATACTGTAAAAAAATGGTTTCTATAAGCGATCTCGAGACTTGGGACATCCCGACTTGGGGTAGGTTAGGTTCCTTTAAACCCTGTAGAGATCGTCGACTACGTCTTATTATTATTGCTTGTAAACTGACTTAGACCCGCCATGTGATCTTCCCCACGAATTGAAACGTTTAGAAACTGTCACTCGATAAAATGTTTTTCTTGGTAATAAGTTTTATATTAACTAAACAACATGAGAATAAAGAATATTTGATTTGTATTCTATTATATGAATATCAAACATAAAATAAACAAAAAACAATAAAAAAATATTTGTAACAAAAATCAATAATTGAATTTTTTTCAAACTAAGTAATCTGCGTATTGATTAGGTATTCTATGAAATGATAATATGAAAAAAAATTATGTGAAACGAAATTCTATGAAACTGTTGTCTGTAAAACAATGTACAGCCTAAAAATAGACTAGAGAACCCCCTCGGAAATATAAATAAATACCCGATTCCACTACTGCCCTGCGACACATATTTCATGTTGACACAGTAAATCACGTTGCGCGAGTCGCTATCGTAAAATCGCCATTACTTTTAGTTTCAATTAAACACAAGTTTTATCTTCAACTCTTTTGTAAATTACATCATTCAGTTATATATTTCATGGCTTTATTACTGTATTTTATTGCTATCGTCACACATCGGTTAGTTCCATTATATTTTTGGGTGTTATAGATTTCTTACGTGATATATAGTGTGCTATGCGTTTTTATGTAATGTGAAGCATGTTTTATGGGTTAGGCAACGTTATGATGTAATGACATGGTGTCTAGACTGAAAAGAAAGAAATCCAGAAACAAGTGAAGAACGAAAATGTATGACCTCATAATGCAGAAACAAATGAAAGAAGTCTTAAATTTTTTGAGTTTTTTTTAAATATGCGATTAATTTAGGGGTTTGTTAATAAACATGGCATAAAGTTAACTAATGATTAGCCACTATTTAACCATACATTTTTGACTTTTAAACATCTCAACTGTTAGCAACATTAATAAAGAAAGGGGTTAATATTGGCGATTGATCATTAAGCTTATAGTTTAGCTTATCTGAAGAGCGCCTTTTTACCGTGGTGGAAATTCCTCATCCATGGTCTGTCAGACTGTTACTGACTAAAAACCACCCCGGTGTTCCCTTCCCACTTAGACCGGGGATCATGGGAACTTGATCTAAAGAGTGCCTACCTCAACTTCTAGTTTACTTTGAGCTGTGTTTTTTCTCCGATTGAATTCAGTTTGTAGTAAGAAAAAGTAGAGAGTATAATACAGGAATATATATTTTACTATCAAACAAATTACCAAAGCTTAGGGTACTTTGTTAATTTGTTCAATTAAATTAGTTTTAAGATAAATTGCATTCCACAACGTTAAGCTTTAGAACTAGGAGATTAACATGAACCCTATCGGGTACAGAGATAAAGTAGCAAGAGACAAAGAGCTTGATAGATATGACAGAATAATATGTTATAACCGTGTTCAACACAACGAGCATATCCATTGGGCATTCAATTACTGTATAATTGAACTGACAATCTTAATAGTAAATAGTAGTACTTAGTAACGTTTAAAGTGACTGTAAGGCTAAAAGACTAAATCAAAGTTTAAAGTATTTTTTATGACATAGCAATCGATCAAGTTGTATCTGTCATGATGTTTTTTTAACCTGTTTTTCTGCGTTATAATTGGTTGAGTAGAATATTTTCTGCGCCTGCTTCACTTAATTCTTCAGGCTTGAACCTAATTTGTGTATAGCTTTAGAAGATACAAACTCAAACTCAAACTCAAAGCATTTAATTCAATTAAACCTTTAACAGGCACTTTTGAATTGTCAAGAAGTCGGTCAGTCAGAAAATATGTAGCTAGTTGCCCATTCCAAAGCGTAGGTACCTATGGAGAAGAACAGGCAAGAAACTCCATGGACACTCTTTTTAAATTACATTTTACAAAAATATTTGTTACATCATTACTTTTTACCCGACTGCGTCAGAAAGAGGGTTATGTTTTTCGAGTGTATGTATGTATGTATGTATGTATATTTCTTTGGCACGCTCTGTAGCCTAAACGGCTTGATCGATTTCAGCTTGAGAGGTGCCGTTACATTCGTCTTAATTGTGAGAGTGACACTGGGTATATCAAAATTGAAAAAAAATTAAAATGGCCGATTTTTGGCACAATCTGTCTTCGAAAAAAAAATTTTTGTTCTCGAAACCTGTCGAGTGGGGTAACAAAATAAAGGGTTTTAAAAGATGATTACAAAAATATATGTAACTTATATGGTTAAAAGTAATTCGAAGTGACAAATCGTAAAAAACACGTACCAAGAACTAAATCGTTTGCGAAATCTTTCACATGTGTAAACTAAAAAGCTGGAAATAAAAAAAGTAATATAAAAAATAAAAAACCCGACTGCGAAACTGAAAAGCTACAAACAAGCCAATTTTAAATTAAATAAAAGTTGGAAGCAGGCGGGACCCATACCATTTTTATTATATTTTCTAATTCAAATGGGTCCCGCCTGCTTCCAACTTTTATTTAATTTAAAATTGGCTTGTTTGTAGCTTTTCAGTTTCGCAGTCGGGTTTTTTATTTTTTAAATTACGTTTTTTATTACAAAATATTTTGTCGTTTTGGTGCTACGTGAAATAATTAAAATATTATCCCCTTTATTGAATACACGGTGCTTAAAGTTAAGTAATGATTAGCGACTGTTGAACCATACATTCTTTACGTTGAAACGTCTGTTAACTTTAATCATCGTTTATAAATAAACCCCAATAAACAGACGGATTTTATTTTTGAAAAAAAAAAATGCAACTTACCTTTTGAGTTTTTTTTTTTATTTATTGTAAGTTTTAAAGCGACATTAAGGAGATTTCTTAAACAAACACTAAACGAAGTCCTTTATACCCCATTTATTATCCACTACATAGAACGCCAATTAAATACATAATCACAGGTACAAACGCCAGTACATCAAGCTACTACAATCTGTCAAATTTCTTTAAAGATTTTCAACAGCATCATCATCATCTGCCTAGCCTTTTCCCAACTATGTTGGGGTCAGCTTCCAGTCTAACCGGACGCAGCTGAATACCAGTATTTTACATGGAGCGACTGCCTATCTGACCTCCACAACCCAATTACTGGGTAATACAATACCCCTTGATAAGACTGGTTGTCAGACTTTCGGGCTTCTGACTACCCGTAACGACTGTCAAAGATCCACGAATGACAGCCGGGACCAACGGCTTAGCGTGCTTTTCGAGGCACGGATGGGTCACGGTATATAAAGATGGTCACCCATTCACAGACCAACCGCGGCAAGCGTAGCTTAACCTGATCTATCGACCTGTGCGGCTGTTATTATTTAGCCACAGACCCCTCAATAGATTTTCAACAGCATAAGGTTCAAAGTTGATTTGGAAATTTTGAAAGTTTCGGGTAGCTTGATGTGCTGGCGTCTGTACATATGTAAGTTCAAACCATTTACTTAAAGAAAGATAGAAAGATAATACGTTTATTTGCGGTAAAGATGACGCAAAAAGAACATAAACAAAAAAAAATAAGAAAGGGTTGGGGGAAACATGCGTTATGCGTCATTTACTTATCACTCGATCCACCCTTTTGCAACGACAATTCTCTCAAGGTCTGTAATTACCTCACAATCAGCTGTATTTGATCGATTATTTTATTTATTGCTAATAATTGGACGTAGTTAAGCAGAAAGGACTCAACCCACAAAAACTTATTTTTGAGTTATCGAGATTTTAAGTTTAGGTGTGTATTGCTGCAATGATGTTGTATCTGGAATTATTTGAAATATTGTCACCTATGGGATAATATACTAACATTTTCATAAGTCAAGTTGTATTACACAGACTAACGCTTTTTTCTGCTTGTCATTTTTTTTGTTGAGTCCTTTCTGCTTAACTACGTCCAATTAAGCTAGGCTGAGCGCAATGTCATAATAATTTACACACTTATTGTGCTATAAACATTCAAATTTAAATTGATGTTTACGTAAGATTGTGCCAATTGTGCCAAATAATAAATAAGTAATTTATTGCGACAGTTATTAAGATTAACTGGTGAGATACATACTTTGTTTCTCAATTATTATTGGTCTCTAATGGCAATTTTATTACTTATTGAATTTATATAAAAATGTTTCTTTATATTTTGCTTAATATTCATATAAAATGTTACTGTTAGTATGGCCAAAAACTAAAACTTTTAGTGATATGTATTTGAAAAAAAAATGCAACGACGAATATGCAACATGCACAAGAAGAAGAAGTTGTATGGACAAATAATTACAACAACTTCTTCTTCTTAATTTAGTTGTAGCGTGACCTCTGCGGTTATAATCTATTCTAGTTCATATGACTGGCCATCAATTTTGATTCTGTTTATTTTTTTAATTTTGACTTAATCAAGCAATTAATTTGAGTAAACGGTTCTTTTATCGCAGGTCTGCTGGAAAACTTTTATATATCCAAAAGTATATTTAGTATATTTGTATCCAAAAGTTTAATGTCAATTTCCAATATATTTAACTATGTGGACTTACATAAATTATAAAACATATCGATTATGATTATATCGATGTATGAATGTTGAATAAAACCAATGCTGCTTTTTAACCGACTTAAAAAAAAAAGGAAGAGGTTCTCAATTCGGTCGTATTTTTTTATTATTATTTAATAATAAGGTATTTTGAGCATATGCGAGCGATTTGCATTCTTTTAGAACAATGTACCTACTATCCTTACATGTTAGTACGAATGCTAAAATTATTTTCAAATTAGAGTTACACCACCACAAAAAGTTTACACGTATTAAATCTACGCAAGCAAAGCCCCAGGCAAGTGGCTACTTTACGATAATTAAACAATACATCTTATTGAAACACATAGATAATTATCACACACAAAGAAAGTCAGTGTTCGTACAGCTATTATATAAAATAAAATAAAAAAATGCTCAAGAACAAATTGGTCAAAAGAGAAACCTATCTATCTTTATCTGAACATATAAATCGGTTCCGTGACTGACTGACCCTCTGATTGACAAACACAGTCTATACTACTGGATTTATAAAAAAAAATGAAATAAGTTAGTTATTAGGTTAATTCATAAATAAACGTAGCTTAAAGTTACAGTTAGCAAACCTAACTCTAATATTATAAATACGAAAGTTAGTTTGTTTGTTACCTTTTCACGCCTAAACCACTGAACCGATCATCCTGAAATTTTGCACATACGTTGTCAGGTGTACAGAAACCGACATAGGGTACCTTACATCCCGAAAAAAAGTGCTGCGGTGCTATTCTGTAAAAAGATCACCGTGATAACTTAGGTGAAGTGAGATTAAAGTGAGTTGTCACGGGGCAACGGGATTGTCCGAATGGGTTACCGCTGGCCCGGATCATAAAGGACTAAGGAAGGAACATGGATGGGTTTTAGTCAGTAAGAGTCTACACTCCCGCCGCTCCGCCTCCATCTAGGGGCCCCCTTAGGGGCCTCCTAGATGCTGACATCTCTTTGAGGCGCGCGTGGAGCACGTACGCGCCGTCCGGCACGGGTCTGGTCCTGATCGGACGGTGAGCTACCCATTACTCTCCGCCCGCAGGCCCGCGAAAACGGAACCCTTATGGTGAGACTCAGTCTGTCTGTTTGTCTGTCATAGCTGGATATCTCAAGAACTACTAATGCCATCAACTTGAAATTTGGAATAGGTTTAGATGACATTTGCCCAACTATTTTGCAAATAAGGAAGAAATAATAATGTTTTTTTTTTGCCACGAGGACTGAAAGGAGGTTCGAAGGGGGGCTACTAGGGCATGTGAAGTATCATATGAAAGAGCGCAGTTTGCAAATTCTCAAACATTTTTTCTTTGTTCACACATGTTTAGTTTGCAAAGAGAAAAACCTGAAATAATTCTAGGTATGTGATAGAAGTTTAACTTTAATTTTAATGTGAGTAATGTGTCAACGATCGCATTTTACTTATTGTTGATAGTTATATTTGTTTAAGTTTTTCTTTTGTTTTCTCTCGCTACTTTCTAGTTAACCTAGCTTTTTCAATGCCGTGAAACTCTGTTATTGGCTTAAGTGATAATTGTCATCATTTTGCTATCACTGAGCAGTGTATGCAGACTGTAAGATGCTGTTACTTTGACGCAACTGCATTGAACTGTTCATTGATAGTGGGGTGAACATTCACATAACTCATGTAATTTAATTATAAGCTGTTGAGTTTCCAAATAAATAAATAAATAAGTTTATGTAAAGATTACAGGAAAAATAAAACGAAGTCTCTAAATACCACACTTTTTTAGAAATCATCAACAAAAGTTACACTAGTTCCACTATCAAGAGACGGCTGACCTAAAATTGCAATATTCTACACCGCAGTGCGCAGTGTTAAAAATGTTAAAATTCTCTAACGAATATAGGCCTCGCCGATGAAAATTTAAAAACATAATTATGATGGTACGGAATCTTCGGTGCGCGAGTCCGACTCGCTCTTGCCCGGTTTTTTTTAACATTATTTTATTTTCTATATTTATTTTTTGTTATAAAAGCTATAGAAATACACACTGAAAATTTCAACTGTGTACCTATTACGGTAGTGTACTGTACGGTTACGGTAGTGTTCTGTGTGGTGCCGGACTTAAAGAATACCACCACCCCTTACTTCCCGTGGGTGTCGTCAAAGGCGACTAAGGATCATACCGGAGAATGGGCAGCAGCGTTCTCTATGTATTCCACCATCATACCATACTGCGATCGCCAACCCGCCTGCCAAGCGTGGCGATTATGGCAAACCCTCCCAAAATTGGGGGAGGCCTATGTCCAGCAGTGGACGTCTACCGGCTGAAACGACGACCTATTACGGTTATGAGATACTGTCCGCTGATAGTCAGATGGACGAACGGACTGCGGAGGTTTAGTAATAGGGTTCCGTTGGGTATGGAACCGTAAATACGTTAAAATTGATTGAAATGTCTTTTAAAGTTAAGCAACTATAATAAATAAAGCCAATATTTCTTAACCGCTTGTGTGCCGTAATTACAGACACAATTAAAAAGCCTCGCGTAGATCTACGTTCCGGCAGACTAACGGTTAAAGGGGGTACAAAGGTTCTCTACTTGCTGCTAGCTGCGCCCCGCGGTTTCACCCGCATATGTCTCCATCCCGAGGGAATAAGGGGATAAAAAGTATCTTTTCTTCTAATACTAGTCTAGTCTAAACCTACTATACTACTAGTATACCCATGTGCCAAATTTCATCCAAATTCGTTCAGCCGTTTTATCGTGAAAGCGTAACAAATAAACACAAAAAATATTATCTATAGTTTAAATTAGTATAATTGAAACTATACTGTCAAGTTACTCAAACGGAGGTCAAAGTTTGTATGCAAAACGCAAACAAAATCGTGAGTAACACCTAGTTTTTATTATTAATCTGCTACCAATAGCTGCAATTCAACCATTAGTTACGCAAACAGGAATTTAACCAGTAGCTAGTACCGGATGGCGGCGCTAATGTTTTTTCTTTTTCTCTTAAATTATAATAAGGCATCAGACTCATTATAAGCTGTCAATCAAACTGATGCTATCAATCGGTAAAATGCGAGGTTTGTGAGGACGAAACCTTTTAAAAGTGATTCATTGATAGGAGAAAATATTTCAACCTGATTGGGATAACTCCCAATGGTGTTTGGTGGTGGTGGTTGGTGTTTGAACCCCAAACGGCTCGAACATATAACTATGTTCGAGCCGTTTGGGGTTCAAACACTAAGTTTTTCGAGATATCGCCAAGCGGTTAGTCGACTCTTCACGTGACCAGAGGGCTGGCATATTTCTTGGCCAAAGAATTAGCATCGCCATACAACGTGGCAATGCTGCCAGCCTTTTGGGCACTGTTCCTGTTGACAGCGATGCGGACGAACTTTTTGATGCCCTATGATTGTTTTGCTTATTTTTTCATAATATTATTATTTTAAATATTAGCATAGATTATGTAAATATTGTCAGTAAAACATTCAACAAAAATATAATTGATAGGAGTGAGTCATTTCTTGGATTCGAGTAAACGTAGTGAAAGGGCTGTGATGTTCATGCTTAACCTTTTGAACGCCACGGTCGGGTATAGACGACAAACAAAAACGAGCCCAACACGCCACAGTCGTCTACAGCCGACAAGAAAACGACATTTTTTACCTTTTGAACGCCACGGTCGGGTATAGACGACAAACGAAAACGAGCCCAACACGCCACCACCGTCGTCTACAGCCGACACGAAAACGCGTGTTGGGCACGTTTTCGTTTGTCGTCTATACCCGACCGTGGCGTTAAAAAGGTTAAAAAGGTCGACTTATGGATGTAAAAACAAAAGAAATAGAAAACAAAAGGTATTATCTTCAGTGACTTTTTATCCAGTCATCTGTAAAACTTATAAACAGGCATGTCTATATTATTTTGCTTTTTGTTTGACGTGTAGCTTTGTGCACTTAAACGTTTGACATTTCAATTATTGTTACTTATTCATTACGGAAGCATTAGTTGAAGACTTCAATTGTTTTAGTATGAAACAATTGAAGTCTATCATATTGTTATCTCTTTTAATACAATTTTGACAGCAAAACTAGTTTCGATGATAAATTCATCCACTAATTGCCATACGAGACCAATCCAGACCAATCCAGTTATCAAACTCACAAAGACAAGAAATATTGCGTCACATTTAATGCACTCACACACATGCTATTTAAAATGTGCGTTAGGAGCTACTGTTTATTAATTCCGAGCACTCAAAGCCAGTTCATGCGTAAAGGGAGATTTACACGTGTTGATTTTCGCTGTTTCGCTTATCAAATCGCCTCACAAATTCGCATAGTTACCTCATTTACTTAGACTGACTGAAATCGCCAATGAACAAGTAATTTTCTTCGAAAATTAAAAAGTACCGTCCGCCTTTATATGATGAGCGATCGCCTGCGTTTGAGTATCTATGTGTTCGATATTAATGTGCATACACACGCGTTGACGACAGAGGCAACTGCACCCGTCGACGCGTTGGCGGCTGCTGTCGACAACATGCCGCTCGTGTATTTGAACACTGTGTTAAAATACACGAACGACACGTTGTCGACGACAGCCGGCGACGCATGTCGATGGATACAGTTGCCTCTGTCGTCGAAGCATGTGTAGTGGTACGGCAAAAGGTGATTTTGGTCACCTGCTGTCCGTTTTTACCGTGTAGCTTAGTTGTGGAAATCAACCCGTGTAAATCCCTCTCAATAGTTGAGCGATAGGCTTCGGTAAAGTTAGGCGTGGCCGCGAGACCTTAGTGAACGGATGTAGCAGCCTCGATCGCACACCGTCTATCCAGATCGACGTTTGAAGATAACCAACATCTGAAATAAATAAAAAATAAAACGCTTGAGTGAAAAGGTCAGGCGGCCGCTGCGCCGAAATCAAAGTCCAAAATAATAATCATTAAAGCCACTACCTGTTGGTAGGTAAAGGTATTTTGACAGGTTGAAATGTCGACTCTCGAAGTCTCGAGCGATTCTCCTATCAACGGTTTTCTTTTACCATATTATGATATGGTAATTTATGTGTAACAACAACGTTTGGCTGAGATTGTATCGTTAAGTTTTATGACTTAATTTCGATGATGTTTCTCGCTACAGGGATTCAAAGTTACTCTTTTATCCAACCTAATTGTTTGTTTATTTATAAGGATGTCCAGTTTTTACTTCGTTTCACATATAAGGCGAGTTTGAGTCATAGCGGTGGTAATGTGGACAAATGTATGGACTAATTGCGGTTGTGAATTTACTTGGTTTACAAGAATCCAACTTTAAAAGCTACTGCCATACTTTTTGTTCTGGTAATGAGCTTTTAAAGCGCTTCTTTTTGCCACTTGTCTCTCTGTTCTTAAGGGATGATTGGTACTTTGTTTTAATGCGACGTTTTTGTTGAGATCAAGCTTCTCTATTACTGTGGATAAACACTCTTACTTAGGTCCTTTTTCAAATTCCACGAACGATATATTTTATAACGAATAGAATATATTTACCAATGATGGTATCATTTTCTTATTAGTTGACCTTACAGACGTTCTGTCCAAACAATAGTTCATACAAATATCATCATCATCATCTGCCTAGCCTTTTCTCAACTATGTTGGGTCGGCTTCCAGTCTAAACGAATGCAGCTGAATACCAGTACTTTACACGGAGCGACTGCCTATCTGACCTCCACAACCCAGTTACTGGGTAATACGATACCCGTTGGTAAGGCTGGTTTTCAGTTTTTTGGGCTTCTGATAACCCGTTATGACTGCCAAACATCCACGAATAACACAAAAACAAATATTCCGCAGAAAAAAGACTTATAATTGTTCCCGTATTTTTCTAAGTTATTTTTCCCTAAAAACCTTATTCGGACTATTATGAACATTTTAACACAAAAAATAGCCAAATCGGTTCAGCCGTGCTCAAGTGATGCGCTTACTAACGAACAGCATTTAATTTTTATTTATAGGTACCAAAGATATGCAAACTAAACGTTTAATCCACGAATAAACCTAATTTCATATATATAAAAGCTGCTTTTGTTATGAAAAGGTTTACTATGAAAAGGTTGCCTTAATTTGTAACCTTATCGATCTGTAAATAAAAAAAAAATGCTCTCTTTTATAACTTCGTTTTTGGACTCATTTCAACACACTGCCACAGTTTCACTTCACATTTTACAGTAAATTATATCAAACCGCGATCGCTCATTTCTTTTTGACATTACCTCCAATGAAAGTTTCTCATTGCGTGGACCATATTTCCTAAAACCTGTACCGGCAGGTACAGGTCTCATTTTACGCAATTTTTTTCTCTTTAGCAAATGTCAATATTTCGCTCTAAAGGGCAAATAAAGTGGTTCAATTTATTAAATCTTTTAATTGAACGGAGAAATCGTAATCAATCGGTTTAATGTAATCATTAAATTAAGCATAATGATTGTACTGGATAGTCCTGTGACTCCGTCTATGTCTAAAGTTTTTTTAACAAAGGATTAAAACTTGCATGTTGCCACTTGCTTCCTTACGAACCTGCGGAGTGATTGCGTAACACATTATCCCACCAAAAACATAAATGTAAAAAAGGAGAGCCAAGTTCAATACAAAAATTATGCTTGGCTGTGGGCTGTGCCGCAAAAAGAATGGAGATCTAAATGAGTGCCAAGTTCTATGCAAAATCCAAATATGTATTTATAGGAACAAAATAACATTATGAACAAGTTTCTTTGCTTTATTGGATACCTATAACAATTGCTGTTATTTAAAAATGTGAGATCTTAAAGTAGGTTCGATTTGACTTGGCCAGTTTCATTACATCAGTCATTTTATAAAGTTATTCAACATATATATATATATATATTTTTAATTCTGATAAAACTATAGCGCCGAGTGTGGCGCTGGCTAGCCAGTTCCTTTGCTTGAACTTGGCTTGACACGCTGCCGCGTGTCTAGATCAGTAGCAATGGGCTTCATTTTGACAGTTCAACAACATTCATTACAACGTATGAAGCAATGGATTAGCAATATCCTTCACAATGAATCAGATTGAGATTGAGATTGATAGTGTGTTACGTCCTTAGGGTGATGTTCTAGAAGAACCAAGATTTTATCTCTGTCGAATCTTAGCAGAATCAGTTCAACAGTTTAGCAGTAAACACCTATCAAATTAATATATATCAACTTAGATCACATACAACGCTCATGGCCCTGCTGCCGCAGCGTCATCACCTCAAGTGATACGACCAACATACTTCACTTCACATAGAGTCCACGACTCCCAGGTCATTACAAGACCAACACAACAATAATCTCCTTTGAGACCGTGGTCCCCGCTGCACCACCAGCTGCCCATCGCTCCCTGAACAACTCACAAGTGAGTTGCAGTTACGACTACAGACCAGTGCGTACAGTGCAGTACGTCATTAGGGTGATGATCTAGAAGAACCAAGATTTATCTCTGTCGAATTTCAGCAGAATCAGTTCAATAGTTCACCAGTAAACGCCTATTAATGAACAGACAGACAGATAAAGTCACTTTCGCATTAATAACACAAGACCATAATGCACAATTAATTATGCATACAGTTAAATACGTTATGATGTTACGAATACATAAACATAGTCAGGTTTTTGTCACTGAAACAACAGTAGAATGACACTGAATCACTAATTTGATTAATTATTAATTACATCGCGTCCGCCTGGTTTTGCCCGAATCATACTTACCTACCTAACCTACGTATTAGATCCGTTTTAAGGAATTATTCTGATTTAATAATTAATGTTTATAAGGTACGGCGAATCAGTCGCGGATATTATGTCCTTCGTCGCTTGTCAAACGAATGTACTGTGATCATTATTCAGATATTGATAAGATTATAAATAATAAAATAGTTTAATTATAGTATTTTGTATCCGGACAATGTGTTTCCTTGTCTAATAAGCAAGTACCTAAGTAGAATGAATGAACAAAGCCTTGACATGGCCATTGCGAGGTTGTGAGTTCCAGTGACGAGCATCTACATAGTAGTATATATCCCTGTCCTTAGATAAGTAATCTATAACATAACTTCACGCTTTTATTCCCCAAGAGTTGGACAGAGACATAAATAACAATAGGTATATAATGGCTCTGGAAAAGGATACCTTGGAGGGTCTTTGCTCAGCAGGTTTGGAGCAAACAAGTCCTGGACTGGACACCTCGGATCGCCAAACGTAGTATGGGATGCCCAGATGGATCGGCGACCTAAAGAAGGTAGCTGGGACCTGGGGTGTTGTGGCGCAGCCTGGGAGAGGCCTATGTCCAGCAGTGGACTGCGATAGGCTGAGTTGATTGCTCAGCAGTGGGACAGTATAGGCTAACAAAAACATGATGACGTAATGAGCTAGCAAGGTGGTTAAAACTCCTTCCTTTTCTGTATTTCTTCATACAGAAAAGGAAGGAGTTTTAACCACCTTTAACTTGAATTGTGACAGTTACAGGACCATAGACTAATATAGTTGACTTTAACAAGAATTTTATTGATGTAAGTTTAAAAATAGGATTACAAAGTCTCAACTAAATCAAAAGTGTAAACAGATGTCATATAAAAACATTTTCCACGATCAATTTACCTGTCCAGCGTAATTGTCGTGTAATGTATGTAAATATTAAAATCAGAGCTAATCGATCATGCGGTTGCCAGTAGGTAATGTTTTATGGACATGTTGTTCTCCTTACAAAGTCGGTGCCGCGAGTAAACATAGGTTTTTGCGTCTTTTTCAATCATATGCATACGAGTACATGATATAGTGGTACATCAGGGTTTTGTAAAGGCGTTGCTATATAGAGCGCGAGGCGATATTGAGGGAGCAGTAGTAATATGCTCTTATATGCGTATTGTCATCAACCAAACCGCCAAGTTACACAATACTTTTGCATAGGTGACTGATTTTTCCTATTTCATTACTGCAAATGGTGGGGTAATTTTTAAGCTATCAATAGGACAGATAATATGCGATCGCAAATAGTAAAGCAAGGTGTTAAAAGTTTCCCTATAATTCCGGGTTGAATGGTCAATCTAAGATCTTTTAATTTTGTCTGACCCGCTATAGCGGATCTTGATTCTCTTGATCTTGATCTATTAAACAGTGTTTTAATGTTCTATGTCTATTATATTAAGCCTTCTGACTGGCAATGTATTGGGGGTCCGTGGCTAAATAATAACAGCCGCACAGGTCGATCGATCAGGTTAAGCTACGCTTGCTGAGGTTGGTCTGTGGATGGGTGACTATCTTTACATACCAGGATCCCTCCGTGCCTCGAAAAGCTCGTTAAGCCGTTGGTCCCTGCTGTCTTTCGTGGATCTTTGACAGCCGTTACGGGTAGTCAGAAGCCCGAAAGTCTGACAACCAGTCTTACCAAGGGTATCGTATTACCCAGTTAGTTGGTTGTGGAGGTCTATATCTATAGGCACCATGTAAAATACCGGCATTCAGCTGCATCCAGTTAGACTGGAAGCCGACCCCAACATAGTCGGGAAAAGGTGATGATCTAGCAATCTATCACCTGGGTTTCAACACGATTCTGTACCAGCTACAATATGCTACGTTACGCTGACATCGCCTCTCTAGTACTCTCTCCACTTACCATGTGACACAGCCCTAAACAGCGTTGCACAAAAACGAACTTGAACGAGATCAATTACGGTATAGCTACATATGTTATTCGAACATGGTGCATAATTTTAATCTTCAGCTCTAAACAATGGAACAAGAAGTCTGATTGCTAACGTACCCTTCGATTATTGATTATGCTGTACTTAAGAGCTGCTTATTTCAAGTTTAGGTAGTGAAACCTCTTCTTCTTTCCTGTCATCATGTTATACGAGAATTGCTCATGCAGTGGCGAAAAGATTGAACAGGGTATCACATGGTAACTCTTGGAAGGCAGCCAACAAGAATTTTCACTGGTAAATGCTCAAATGGTACACAACCACCTGAATAAATACAACGTTAGATTTACTTATCATCTGCCTAGCCTTTTCCCAACTATGTTGGGGTCAGCTTCTAGTATAACCGGATGCAGCCGTGTACCAGTATTTTACATGGAGCGACTATCTATCTGACCTCTAAAACCCAATTACTAAGTAATCTGATAAGACTGATAACAACATTGATTTACTGAGGTTGAAATATGAATCCAATGAAAAGAAAATTGTTCAAGATTTATGAAACAAACCAAGTGTCATGATTCTGAGGTCATGGTTTATTTCTGGCATTAAAACTCTGATAAAATTTGAATAATAGGATCATCATCTTCCTGCCCTTATCCCATGTTACTTGGGGTCGGCGCAACACGTTTTCTTCTTCCATTCTCCCCTGTCAACCGTCATGCTATCATTCACTCCCTTCTCTTTCATATCATTGCTCACAAAATCCATCCATCTTTACTTCGGCCTTCCTCTCCCTCTCCATCCATCAACGTGTATATTCATCACTCTTTTAGTCACATGCGTTTCGTCCCTTCTCATCCCATACCAATGCCCATACCAAGCCTAACGATTTCGTTTCAATTTTTCTGTCACTGGTGCCACTTTCAAACTTCATCTTAGGTACTCATTTGTTACGTTATCCATTCTTGTCTTCAAAATTTGAATAATATGATGAACAACGGAAAAGTTTGCTCGAAAAAACTGACGATCACCTTTGTCAGCCTTTCGCACAGCCCGAGGATATTTACAACCAGCTTTAAACGTTTTTTCTTCCATCTTCATTGGTTACCGGCACCCTAAGGTTTCCATTAATTGCACGCCCTCAAAGGTCAGGCCAGTAATCAGTCATTTAAACACCGTTTAACTCGCCTGTCCGTCTGTCGATTGTTATAATTACTCGTTTAATTTGTAATTTACATGTTCGTGTATTAATGAAAAACACGTAAATGTCTGCTTCGTGGCGGCTGAGGTGAGAACGAGTTTGAAGTGTCGATTATGTTGGCTATAAGGATCTGATAAGAAGGTAAGCTGTTAATTTAATTAATATACAATATCCTGTAATCTCATGAGCGTGCTTTTTGAAAGTTGGCAACGTCGCAAATTGCTGTCAAATACTTCGCTGTTGATTATTTTGTTAATATTACTAAATTATATTATGAAATATCGCTCTGTATTGCATTAAAATATAGAACGTCAAATTGCAATCATTCAACTCGTAACACTAATTTAGTTGTAGGTAAAAAAAAAAAAAATATTTAAAATGCTTTTTATTCCTTACTAGCTGCGCCCCGCGGTTTCACCCGCATAAGTTTCGATCCCGTAGGAATATCGGGATAAAAAGTAGCCTATATGTTAATCCAGGGTGACAGCTACCTCCATACAAAATTTATGAAAATTGGTCCAGCCGTTTGAGCGTGAAGAATTAACAAACATATAAACACACCCCCACACACACATACTCACAAACTTTCCCCTTTTTATTATTAGTGTGATACTGTTACAATATACATACATACAGGTCAAACACATAACCCTCCTTTTGGGCTTCGCCGCAGTCGGGTAAAAAGAAACAAGAAAGAAAAAAATTGTTTTATTACCGCAGAAAACGTGTAGGTACACCTAATTTAATTTTATTATGAAATAAATGAATTTATTATTATTATTATTATAATTCATAATCTATATTTCAGTTCACTGCAGAGCGAACTTTTAAAATATAATATAGTAATACTTATTGAAAAAATAATCAAAACAATAAAATATTTGACAGCTATTTGCGACGTTGCCAACTTTCAGAATAAGCGTAACAAGCGTAGCGTTAACGTAATAAACTGGGTATCTCATGTTGTATTAAGCAAGTTATCAACTGTCAGAATGCACCCTTATTAAAAAGAAAAACTTAAAACACAGATTTTCTGTAGGAAACTTGTTATTGAAACAGAAAGCTATTCAAGCAAGCCGTTACTCCATAAGTGTTTCATTACTATGTTTACGCCAGTTTAGCCACTTATGATCATTTACCTGGGGGCTTAAAAAGGCCACGTTGGCAGAATCATTAAAGGTTATCAGAATGGACAGTTAACTGTTAAGTTAATCGTATCAAATCCCATTCATCATCATCATCATTTCAGCCGAAAGACGTCCACTGCTGGACATAGGCCTCCCCCAAGCACCTCCACTTCGACCGGTCCTGTGCTTCCCGCATCCAACGGGTTCCTGCGGCCTTCACAAGGTCATCGGTCCACCTTGTGGGAGGCCTTCCAACGCTACGTCTTCCGGTGCGCGGTCGCCACTCCAGAACCTTTCGGCCCCATCGGCCATCTGTTCTGCGAGCAATGTGCCCTGCCCACTGCCACTTAAGTTTGGCAAATCCCATTGGTGAAGCATTTTCAGTTTTTTTTTTTTGTCTGTGCTAAAATACCAATCAATCCAAGCCAAACCCAATCTCTTTGATTGTACCTACGTAGTGCAGCGAAAAAAAGAAAAACACGGACTGTCTTCGCCATTTTATGATTCATAATGATATCCTTTTATGATTCTCCAAAGTGGCCTTTTTAGGCCCCCGAGCCACCTTCCATTACCGTCTTTAAAATGTAATACCAAAATAATTTTATCTAACTATTCAGTATCTAATAACCTTCTTCATAAATCTTCAAATGCGTCATCGTTACCAGGGGCATAAGCTGGAAGAAGATGACTTCCCGATAGAATCGCAGGAAAGAAAAAAACATAGACTACGCAGAAAGCGTGATAGTGGCAGTGTAGGTACGCTTATATAAATGATATCTAAGAAAACTCCAAAAAAAATCCGAAGGTAACAAAGGTGCCACTCTATACAATGGCGTGGCTCTGGTTTCTGGTTTCTCTGGAGAGCAGTGGTGGCCAAGTGGTAACGGCCGTGACTTACGAGTTGTAGGTCGTAGGTTCGAACCCAGACAGGCGCTTTACTTTGTGTAAATTATTTCATCACCACTGCTCTCAAAACGGTGAAAAAAAAAACATCGTGAGGAAACCGGCATGTGCTAGAACCAAAAATTCGAAGACATGTGACATCTGCCAATCGGCACTGGGCCCGCGTGGTGGATTACGGCCCACTCGCTCTCACCGAGAGGAGGCCTGTGTCCCAGCAATGGGAACATTATAGGCTGATTATGGTATGGTATGGCTCTGGTTTGCACTAAGAAATTCTAAGGCATGCGGCAAAAGGCATCTAAAAGCTCTCAGAAACTAAATGAAAAGATGATAACGCAAGCTTAAGTACTAACTTACGCCTAGATAACCCAACCAGCCAATAATCAGGTCGCTACGTCACGGAAGCCGGTTGTAATTGGAAATATTTGTTATATCATAGCCTTTATAACCCATAATAATACATTACAGACCAGGATACGTAATGGCTAACAATTGAATGTATCGATGTACCGGCATAGTTTGCATGAAGCGCGGGCAGGGGTGAGGGGGGGTGAGGCAGGTGCGCGGGCGCGGAGGGCGGGCGTGGTCGGCGCCGGCCGCTCTCCTTGACTCCAGCGTCAAGCATCGCATGATCTCTGCTAGTGTGAGGGGATTAAGAGGTTTTGATACTTTAGAAATCAGGTCTTGAAAGCTCTGAGGTACTTACAAGTATTTCTTGAGTAAAAAGAACTTCCGCGTGTGGCAAGCCCTGCTATCGTCCTTCCTGACTGGCTCATGTCATGATCTTTATTTATACACATAGAAAAAAATAAGAGAAAAAGCTTCATGTATGCTATAAGTACTCATATTAATACGACGCACACTGTACTGTCAACTGACTCCAGTTTTGCTTAAGCAATAAATATTGTGGCGTCAGTGAGGCCACAGGATAATCAATAAATTGTTGTTCCGATTAAACATCTAAAATGAAACCATGCATTCATCTTTCTCCCATTGTTTCGTCCTTTAAAAATCTGACTTAGTTGTTTCTTCAGCACCATCATAGTGGGTATCATATTGTAACAATATACGATATGGAACATAAAAGAAAATCATATACCAAATTTTCCTTACCTGTTTGAAGTGTAGGATTTTTATGAGTTACTTACTGGCTTAAGGCCAATTCTCATACTTACTTAAAAAACGTTTTAATTCAAGTGGCAATCTCATTTCAGCGACAATCAATGTCAAGAACTTGTCAAAAATTTAGAATTATTGTAGGTACTTTTGCCATCGGCCCTCTTGGGAATAGGTCAAAGTCTCTTTACTAATATCTAAATAATTTTTTGAAATCAGAACCATCACAATATCTTTCCTGAAAGGTGTTTCATGGCAAAGTCACTTTCTTCTGAAAATGAATCCTTTGATTCATAACCCTATTTACTATTTAAATCACTTGTATTAAATTCCAAGTACCAATTCCAGTCGGTCGCACTATATTCTCAGTGAATGTGGCGACTGTTCGAGTGGACGCGGGCGCGGTGTGATAACGGCGCGTTATCACAGCTCCAGCTAATGCCCGCTTTGTGCTCTGCTAGTGTCTACTGCTTTTGTTCTTTATTGGGTAGGCAGTGGTGTAGGCGATATTATTTGCTCTACATAGTTTTATACCCCGTTTAGAAATAAATTGTATCTTGAATTTTCTATGGAGAATGAAGGACAAACATTAAATTTGAGTTGAACAGCTTTAGTCATTTTGGAAGTCGCTCTATTTAAGATAGTACAATGAAGTGCGTCGCAGTGTTCAAGATACCCATATATCAATATGCCCTTTTATCCATAATATAACTCGCAAGTCTAGCAACTCGTAAGTTCTAGTAATAGCTTTTCAACAAAATAGGCTATTTGTTCATGGTCACTAGTTTAAATTGTGTTTAGTACCTACGTGAGGTCTGCTCAACAACTCGTTTTGGTCTCTTGTATTTGAGTAAAAATCATACGGAAATAGCATCTGAAGAGCAATAGGTCAATGTTGATTGTTGATAATATATATATATTATATTATAGCTACTATATTGTTATACTTAGTACCTAACACGTAAGTCCCTTCATGTAATGTACTGCGGTGCTATTCTGTAAAAATCTCACCGTGAAAACTTAGGTGAAGTGAGATGTCAATAGTGTCATTTCATAGCAAAAACAAACTCACTTCACCTAAGTTTTCACGGTGAGATTTTTACAGAATCGACCGGCTGGTATCCAGATGCATCTGGTTAGACTGAAAGCCAACCCCAACATAGATGGGAAAAGGCTTGGCAGATTATGACCTAACTGGTAGTCGATTTAAAATTTGGGGAGAACGTGACTTTTAGTCGAATATGCTTCGTTTTTATCATGCATTTTTCCTGTAAAGCTTGTATCAACACGAGGTCAAGATCAAAATATTTTATTTTCATTTTATCATCTGATGTTTTCAGAAGTTATTAAATATGTGCATGGACCAAATAAATCTATGACTGGAGAGGTTCAAGTAGATAGGTACCTAATAATAATAAGATAATATTAATTTTCATTAATCCTTCTATTTATACCACTCAGCTCTCAAAACGGTGAAAGAAAACATCGTGAGGAAACCGGCATGACCTAGAACCTACAATTCGAAGACATGTGACGTCTATCAACCCGCACTGGGCCCGCGAGGTGGATTATGGCCCACTCCCTCTCACCGAGAGGAGGCCTGTGTCCCAGAATATTATAGGCTGTGCTATGCTAAGTTTCAACTTGAGCTTTCTTTACTAAAACAACACCCCACTAAAATGTAGCTGCAACAGCCTCCTCTTGACTTGAATAAAATAATATTATTTATATACTATTTCCAGCTTTCCTTCTCCCAACATTTCATACTGTCACTTAATATACAGAAAGTGTATTCAGAATGGACGTCAAAAGCTATGTCTTACTTATGAATGCTAAAAGCAATCCGAACGCCGTAAATTCCAATATCCGAACGCTTAGTATAATTTATAATATTTGCTCAAAACTTAATACGGATTCAGCTTCTATTCAGATGTTTGTTAATTTTGTTATTGAGGCATTTGTCGGATTAAATATTACTTAAGTAAGGATTAGTAGGGAGTAGGAAAAAGCTAGAGGAATATTTTGTGTTTAGCTAAAGGATTTTTGAATGGAAACATAGGGTGGGATATTTTGACAAGCATGCAGTTAAGAATGCATTTTTTTTTTCTCGAGTTAAATCTGGTTTTGTTTTATGCTATTTATTACAGTATCTATCGTTACATCTTAGGTCCTGTGATTGTATGTTTGAGTTGTCAACATTTTTATTTACGAGTAAGTGAGCCCAACCTCTAGTCGAGTCGGTCAAACCTTGCCAACATAGAAAGATCTAATCTCTCTGGAATTTCTCAGTAGCCCGAAAGTCCCGAAGTCGTCCCGAAGTTGGCCCGAAGTCTGGATTTGTGCCCGATTGATGGCAACTGGCTTGCCCGTCTGTACAGATGCCAGCACATCAAGCTTCTACAATCTTTCAAATTTCTTTAATAGATTTTCAACTTTATCGCTAAAGCGTAAGGTTCAAAGTTGATTGGGAAAATTTGAAAGTTTCGGGTAGGTTGATGTGCTGGCGTCTGTACACCATCATTATAATGTACAACGTGTAATAATGAAATAAAACATTTTAGATTTTGATTTTGAATATCATCATCTGCCTAGCCTTTTCCCAACTATGTTGGGGTTGGCTTCCAGTCTAACCGGATGCAGGCTTGCCTCTAGTACATGGAACCTAAATAAAACTGGCGAAATATAGGTGTACTATAGGTACACCTCTGGCCAACTCTTCGGGGAAATAAGCCGTAATGTTATGTATCTAAAATAGCCATGTGAAAGTTATTTTTCTTTCGATCGTAGGTTCGATCGGAGTATTATACTAGGAATAACATAATCAGCCATTAATATTTCCACTGCTGAGGCACGGGCGTCCTCTCAGTGAGAGGGAGTGGGCCGTAATCCACCACGCGAGTCTTTCTAGGATATGCTGGTTTCCTCTGTATTTTTCTACCCCGTTTTGAAATAATTTACACAAAGCAAAACGCCTGTTTGGGTTCGAATCTACGACCTACAACTCGTAAGTCGCGTACGTTACCTCTAGACCACAACAGAGGGGCAATTCTCATAATTTTAAGAACGTTTACAGTCTGATCTCAGTCTCAATCTGTCAAAAATACCTCAAATTTCCCTACATTTTGACAAGTTTTTGACATCTGTTTGTCGACGAGATGACACTGCGACTAGATTTTGAACGTTGGCCTTCTGCTTCCAATCTGAAATCTCGTTCTTTGATTGTCATTTGTCGATCATTTAGCTATTTAATTTAACTAGTTGGCAGCGCCTTAGGTATGTGAGCGGTGGGACGGAGGGGCGGGGCTTTGTCATTACCCAGTAGGTACGTGCGTTGCGAACAATAGGTAACCCCGCCGCCCTCACCCCCGTCCCGACCTAGGGCGCGGCTAACTATTTCCGCGCGGACTATAGATTACATGCTAAACTAAAGTCAGTTTAAACCGCAACCCGTATATTTCCACGCAACTCCGTTGCGGGCCTCAGCTTTATCAATAAAACTGAATATCTAACGCCCAACGTAGGCGTAAACAAGACTGATGCCTACTAAGAGGACTTTAGCTGAATTTGTGTCCGCAATACCTATTGATAGCCCCTAGGACCTGGTGTAGGATATGTCCTACATTGGGGCCTGCTTAGGTATGCCTAGCGAGCCTACATTTAGGCGTTGTTTAGAGGATTATGTAAGTGTATTTTGGAGTGGATGGAATCGGTGGAGTTATGGCGTGTACATTTAAATGGTATTGTGGGCAGTTTGAGAGTGTTTATTTATTCGTATGTTTTAATGATGTTGATAAAGGTCAAAGAGTACAATTAAAGCTAGGTATGTTACGTAAACAGCTGGTTTTGCGGTGCATTCATATATTGCCACGAAGTGCCATAGGTACATACCTAAGGGTCCCCGCACACGGGCCACCGGCCACAACCACACAAAATGTCGCCACTGGCATATTTCCTGTAGTTTTCATATATTTTATATGGACTCGCCACACGCTACAAATCTTCTTGTTCTTCTACAAAGCTTCTAGCTTCTCGTGGTGGCGTTTGTAGCTGCGCCGGTGGCCCGTGTGCGGGGGCCTACCTAAATGACCTAATACCTAACCTAAATGACGTCTGGCTGGCGCATATAGAGCAGTCAACCCCATTCTACCTTGTTGTCTGATCTTTTATCCAGGCATAAGGAATTGTAATAGTTCGTGCCGATACGAGAGTGTACAGTCAACAAAGGATATAAGTATACAGTAGCGTCGGATATAGCTGAAGTTTACTAAGAAACCGATGGATGTTCTGGACTGAAATTTAATTTAATAAATGAGCTGTTTGTTTTCTATTAATAAAATAAAATTTTATTCAAAAACATCCATCGGTTTCTTAGTAAACTTCAGCTATATCCGACGCTCCTGTATACTTATCTCCTTTGTTGACTGTACATATACGGAACATTACGTCTGTACTATAATTCCTAGAGGGGTAAGGCAGAGGTCTATAGTATGGACGCCAGCACATCAAGCTACCCGAAACTGTCAAATTTTCCCAATCAACATTGAACCTTATGCTTTAGCGATAAAGTTGAAAATCTATTAAAGAAATTTGACAGATTGTAGTAGCTTGATCTGCTGGCGTCTGTAAATCCACATTTCGCTAGTTTTTTTTTAAGTCCCATGTAACAGGGAACGAGCCAATTGTCATAAATTAGGCACAAATCCAGGCTCTTGGCTGCTACTGAGAAAATCCAGACGGAAACACCCAATAACAATTTCCCCGACCTAGGAATCGAACCCAGGGCCTCATGCTTAGCAGCAGCGCTTGCAACTACTAGACATTCGAGGCAGTCTGAATAACGCACAAAATAAGTTTTTACTAATAGCTTGTAGTTATTATGGTAATAATAACCACGTACTATATATTATAATATATATTATTACTATATATTATATTCCAGAGAGAGCAGTGGTGGCCAAGTGGTAACGGCCGCGACTTACGAGTTGTAGGTCGTAGGTTCGAACCGAGACATGCCCTTTACTTTGTGTAAATTATTTCATCACCACTGCTCTCAAAACGGTGAAGGAAAACATCGTGAGAAAACCGGCATGCCCTAGAACCAAAAATTCGAAGACCTGTGACATCTGCCAATCCGCACTGGGCCCGCGTGGCGGATTACGGCCCACTCCCTCTCACCGAGAGGAGGCCTGTGTCCCAGCAGTGGGAATATTATCTAGGCTTATTATGGTACTTATATTCCATAATAACCGAGGGGCCCGTGGCTAAATAATAACAGCCGCGCGGGTCAATCGATCAGGTTAAGCTACGCTTGCCGCGGTTGGTCTGTGGATGGGTGACCATCTTTACATACCGAGACCCCTCCGTGCCTCGGAAAGTTCGTTAAGCCGTTAGTCCCGGCTGTCATTTGTGGATCTTTGACAGTCGTTACGGGTAGTCAGAAGCCCGAAAGTCCGACAACCAGTCTTACCAAGGTGTATCGTATTACCCAGCAACTGGGTTGTGGAGGTCAGATAGGCAGTCGCTCCATGTAAAACACTGGTATTTAGCTGCATCCGGTTAGACTGGAACCAACCCAACTTAGTTGGGAAAAGGCAGGCAGATGATGACTTATATTCCATAATACCTGGCAAGATTCGTTGCAATTGTGTAGAGGAAAGACCCATGATCTTATGTGATGATTTATGGGTATTTATTATGAATATTATGGATCCATTATGGGTCATTATGTCGCTCCTTGATAGCTCACCGATTTCAAAGTAAAGTTGGCATAAATAGCTGGAAACTTACTTTTAAACGATTCGAAGTAATTATGTAGTAGGTACTTAGTGATTAGTAGGAACTGTCTGTGGAAAATTTAAATAATCTCTTCATTGTTATACCGGTAAATAAATAATTTAAAAAATATACCTAATATAAAATCAATTTTTCAATTAATATTATTTTTAAAGCTTTCCGCATATCTCGGGACAAGGGCACCCGGACCTTTTGTCCCGAGATATATGTTTATGAGGACTCGAAGATAACTCACAAAAGACCGTTGTATAAGTAAAGGATTCAAAGAAGGAAATGTAGCTATTATTGGTTTCTTTTCCCTATGTTGTCCAACTGCAGGGAAAAGACCTCTCTTTCTCCTTTCCACTCCTCTCTGTCTTGACCTAGTGTGGAGGGTAATCCTGCCTGAAGGCATCAAGCTCGTCGCCGGACGTTTTACGGGACCCACATTGAGGTAGATTCGGCCCATGACTAATGCAACATGTGGCGGACCTATCTGGCCCAGCCCCTCTTAAGGTGATATTTCGAAAAAAAAAAAAACGGTTTTTCTATTTCGTGCAACTTTTTAAGTATGTGGCATAGGGATTTAACATTTTAGTATATGTTTTTTGACTCTTTGGTCTAGTATCATGAAAAGGAATAGAATAGAATACTTTTTACTCTGTACCTACACCATATTAATTACAGACATAATTATAGAATAAATTAAATTAAGGAATAGAAAAGAATAGAATACTCTTTATTATGTACACCATATAAATTACAGACATATAAATCTAGAAACACACACACACACACACACAAATACACGATTCAATGATTTTTTCTCGATACAAAAAAATTGCAAAGTTGTATCTATTTACACTCAAATGTCTCGCTGACGGTGGCGTGTGTGTTGGATCATTTAGCTCCCTTCAAAGTGGTTGAGCTGAATGGTGCTGGTATATACGTCATGTTCGTGAACGGGCGCCGTCAGTTGGGGCTGGTCATCACTTAGCCGCCTGGGCTTATTTTAATTGTTTTAATTTTGGATTGTTGTTTGTTACAATTTGTTGTATTCTGGACGCTTTTAACGCGGACGTCTTTTTTTTGTTTTTTACATCGTTCTCACATTATATAATCATAAATTCAAAAGTAATGATGTAACAAATATTTTTGTAAAATGTAATTTAAAAAGAGTGTCCATGGAGTTTCTTGCCCGTTCTTCTCCATAGGTACCTACGCTTTGGAATGGGCAACTAGCTTCATATTTTCTGACTGACCGACTTCTTGACAATTCAAAAGTGCCTGTTAAAGGTTTAATTGAAATAAATGCTTTGAGTTTGAGTTTGAGTTTGAGTTTTTTACTTTTTTCGACATCAGGGCGTAACGCTTAAGAGTTATTCAATTAAATTTACTTTAAAACATAGAGAATCATCATATCAAAGTTTACTCAAAATAGTTTTAAATGTAATTCATTTATTTACTTAAAAAAGGAGTAAATTCGTTTTGGCACATACGTCATTTTATTCCGAGCGCACGCACATTATAGCCATCACTCTTCTTTTGCGTTTCAAAAGTAATTGCATCACTTTCGAGGATTTTATATTTTCGAAAGGAGCCAAGCTTAAGGCGCTACGCCTTAAGCTTGGCTCCTTTTTGGTAACGTCGGTGATTTGTATTTTGGAGCGCAGCATTATGTTCCTAACGCGGTCCAATATCCGTACATTTATCAATGGGAGCAGACTGGTGACCCAGTAGTAACAGCGCCGATTTACGAATTGAACGTCGTGGGTTTAAAACCCAGTCAGACGGTTTACGTTGTGTAATTTATTTCATCACCACTCTCAAAACGGTGAAGGAAAACATTGTGAGTAAACCCTTCAACCAAAAATTCAAAGACATGTGACATTTACCAACCCGCACGTTGTTATGTATTTGATAATCGATAGGCATCTTAAATAAAGTCAGAGGATTTTCCTAGTTAACTAAGATGTTGCGAAAATTGAAAAACCCATTGGTATACTCCCGGATTCGAACTTGCGACATCATGTTCCATCAGTTTATGACTGCATAGTGTAAGTACTAAGAACTTTTGTAATTGGAAAATGTAATTTATTCAAAGGAATAAATTACGCAGCGGTTTTTCCGAAATCTGGATCACACTCGGATACTACCCAAAGAGGATATCATCTTGATCACACTGTTTTGTAAATGGATCAGTATTTGCGGTAACCAATTTTTAATCTGTGCTTGCTGGGTGAATCTCTTTAGGTAGGCCACCTAATGGTTCATCCCTTTATATTTTGCCTATCTAGAAACCCATTGACTAGAGGCCTAGACTCTAGGTGCCCGTCAGTTGAAACAGTATCCTATTCCTGACCAGGAAGTATGATCCCCAGAAGATAAATTTTATATTCAACAATCTATGTTTTTTGTGGTCTTTCACTAAACTCATAATTATAATTATCTTTTCTAGTACTTTCTCCACCGACTTTACATAATGTTTATGGTTAGGTACCTATATTTATAGCAAAACGGCTAATATGAACAAAAATTATTTATTTAGTTCAGTTGCACAATCTTTATAAACCAACTTAGTCAGTTTTGATAGTGTGCATAAAAAATATCTTACATACGAACGCTTATTACGAGATCCTTCTTACAAAATCGTATTTATACTTAACTCATGTGTAGACTAGTTGATACACAACAACATGCCCATATCAGCAACATGCGCCTTATCGTTGAAGCCATCAGTCAGCACCTTCCGCGTCGTTTGCCAATTACAGCATTCATATTCATTAATCCTCGTCAGTATATAATTACGAGAGAAGATTCTGAATGTAGACCACTGGACAAGGAAACCGCATGCAAATACCAAACTGGTAAAGAGAACGTGTGTGATATACAGACGGTAAGTATATTTTATACTTTTGTTCTAATTATAGTATTATAGAGTGCTATAAAAGTCGCTTGACACGTTCGTAAAAGAGGAAAATATCCGTCGGGCTATTTTCCCTATTTGCACCGTTGATGTTAAAGTGTTAACTGGCGCCTGAAAAAGAAAGGAAAAGTATTAATTGAGTCGCGCAGGAATATCACAAACTACACTTGAAACACTCTTAAAAACATTAAAGATATTAAAATGAAAACATGTGAGTTCAAAACCTACCCGTCGTAGAGTTGAACTGAACCATGTCCTAGCCATCATAATTAGCCTAGTATGTTCCCACTGCTGGGACACAGGCCTCCTCACGGTGAGAGGGAATGGGCCGTAATCCACCACGCGGGCCCAGTGCGGGTTGGTGGATGTCACATGTCTTCGAATATTACATTCTAGGACATCCCGGTTTCCTCACGCTGTTTTCCTTTACTGTTTTTAGAGCAATGGTGATGACATTATTTACACAAAGCAAAGTGCTTGTCCGGGTTCGAACCCATGATCTACAACACGTAAGTCACGGCCGTTACCACTGGGCCACCACTACTTTCCTCGCCTTCAAGTACGGGCCCTTCAACTAATTTAAATATTTTTTGATATTAATTTAAAAAAGAGGTTGGGACTTACTCAATCTTTCTTGAACTTTTGGGAAGCTCCTTACAGTACAATTCATCGTCATCTGCCTAGCCTTTTCCCAACTATGTTGGGGTTGGCTTCCAGTGTAACTGAAAAAATACTCGGATGCAGCTGTATTTTACATGGAGCTACTGCCTATCTTACCTCCACAACCCAGAAAAATTGATGCTCTGAAAAAAAAAGATAAATCGTGACTAAAAACAGTAACCGTCACAGTTTTTACGTCATAGGTACCAGTTTTCCTAGTAACTACCAACTGGTCTAGTTATGTTTCATCCTCTATACTACCCACCCAGACGCAGGTAGTTATAGTTAATTGCCCATTCAAAATAACTTAATGTTTATGCATATGTATATTTATTCAAATGTACGTGTGTCTTCGATTGAGCCTCTCTGCCTTATATGTAATTAGTAATTACATATATCTACATAAATATCACTATTATTTCTTAATGTTATAGTATTTAATTGTGGCGGACGTCGAATAAACAGTATAACTAATACCTTTGAGGAACATAGAGGTATTGTAATGGTGTAGAAGTGTTTAATTTCTTATTTTTTTTTATAAATGATTAGGCAAAGGATATTTTTACTGAAATACTCAAAACTTCTTTTATTAATTAAGAATATTCTTGTACAGTAGTATATATTTTTGCATGAAGATTACAAGGTTATAAAATTATTTCTGATAAAAAACTATTAAAGAAATTATAGCCTTACCAACTACTACAAAAACAATCTTTATGTAGGCAAGGATCGTAGTACGTGATGAACTAAGGGCTCTGCCTACTCCCATGAGAAAATGCAAACAAAATTAACATTTTCCCAAAAAAGCTTAAGTTTATGTACTCACTCTAAATGACATATCACAATGGGAAATAACTCCCATACATGTCAATCAATACAGTTAAGACATGGGAACTATTCAAAAAAATAATAAACCAGACTGATGTCAACAGACGGAATTCCTTCCCATGTGCCCACGCATGTTTTGTAGCAATGATAGTACGAATATTGCATTGGCATATTTGTATGGTGTTCCTTGTTTCATCACACTTGTAATACTTGAGCCGCTCATACATTTCTTCACAGACCAATTTTATGATTTGTTTGAGGAATATTAAGTCTCATCCTGTGACAAAACTTAGTTTTAGGTAAAGTTCAGACTAACAGTTGGTCATGTTATTTTGGTTTTTTAGTATCACTTTCACCCTCCATACATCTTCCAACATTCATGTGTTGTGAATCCATACTAATATTATAAATTCGAAAGTAACTCTGTCTGTCTGTCCAACCACTGAACGGATTTCGATCAAGCAGAGAGATAGATTGCATCCCGGGGAAGGACGTAGGATAGTTTTTATCGATATACCTCGCGGGTAAAGCCGCGGGTGGAAGCTAGTGTTATATACATTTTCATCGAATATTATTCCATGAAGTAAATGATTTAGCGTCTCCTTTACAATTGTATCTAGTAGGTCCAAAAGTATGTTGAGCCGATGATATTGTTAGTCGCGCGAAACACCCCAGGGGCTCAGGTAAAGAGTTATTCTATCGTCGATAACGATGACGGAAAAATCAAATTTGTATTGAATTTACATAATCTACCTAAAAACTTATGTCAATCCTTTTGAAAGTATGAAAGTAGAAATACGAAACGCTTTGCAAGCGATTGCCACGTCTTGTCTAGGCCCTCTAGATTAGAGTTGCATGGAACCGGCATGTACCGGAAGGAGGCTTATAGGATCCTCCAACCTACTGTTGGGTATGTAGCAGTATCTACAACGCCACATGAGAACAACGCGTCATACTAACGTCACACAAAATCCTGCATCGCGCAAGCAGAGTTTACCGCGCAACTAGCATAGATACAACGGCCCGACATGAATCATCGGGCAGTTGCCCGCCAGACACAACACCCGTCTGGTCGGAGGATCCTCCCTTTTCTATGGAGGTTGAGTGAACTTTATTCCCGGTTCCTCATACCTCCATAGGTATATCCACCAGCGGGTGATTCTGTAAAGATGATGATCCCCTTTCCCATCTAACCTTGGCTGTCCTTGAGAATTTAGCAACATCAGCAAGAGTTAGTCAACAGCCGGATTCTATGGTATGTTGTAGAAACAACATACCATAGAATCCGGCTGTATAATGTGTCTCTCTAATGTGTACATATTAGACTGCTAATACCCCTGATATAATGGCTAACTAACCTCATACGCCTCCCACACTAACAATAACGTAAATAATGTTTGTAAATTATAGTTTAACAACACTAAGTATATTTCCTTATGTATCGTCACTTAGAATAAATACACCTCTTTTGTGGTCTATATCAAGTATTGTGGCATAAAAAAGGAGATAGTATTTTTTTAAATTAGTATAGGTCAGTGCTGAAGACTGTGTTAGTAGGACTGTTGCACTGTTGTCGTTCTTGTCATCTATGGAATGAAATCAATCTGCTGACTGCTTATCATCGTATCAACATATTGTTCGAGATGTCGGCGGTGTTGTCTCAGTATACTTAGGAGCCCTCGATATACTGGTGTGTGGCAAACCCGCATGATTAACCTTTGTTAAAGTGGACTGTAGGTTGGTTGGATTTCCAGGAGATGAGGGATAGGAAGAACGATAAATAACACGCACTTGTTACCTTGAATACGAATCCGAAGACTTCTTTATTCTCATTACCAAAAGGCAGTGACACAAAAGCACTGACAGATGATCTGTCAAAATGACAGTAGTACAATGTTACAATGTGTACTAAATATTAACTAAAATGTAGCAATTTCCAACACTTAAGCTATTTAAACGTAATGGAAGCCGAGAATTTATTTCTTTATTTGAGGGTGTACTTTATTATGTTATGTTATATTTCTTAATTACTGTTTTAACAGCCTATGTATAATAACAAGAATGCTAGGTTGAAAAGTAGTTGTATTACTATAGATATTTTGAAGTCAGTTTTGCAAGTAGGCAAAAAATACTAAAAACATTTTGGTGTGAATCGATATGTTTAAGTAATCTTTAAAACAAGGTGTTAACGCGTTTCTGAATTTAAGGCGTGTCTCGTAAACCATTTTGGGCTGTGTTCATCACATCTTGCCCGCAGGCTTGCAAACTGTATACTCAACACATTAAAAACAAAATAAAATCGAATTTAATGAAAAACTCTACAAGGCTTGAAGCATTCACAGAGAATAAACAAAAGAATGTCACGAATTGATAAACTATATAATTAAGTTCGATGGAATTGAATAATGACAGAGATGTTCGAAGTGAAGAGTTGGTTGATGACAGACGGAAGCGCAAGGAAACAAATTTTGAAAAATCTTTTTTTTTTTCTGACGATCATCTCGCCTAACCAAGAAGGTTGTAGGCAGCTTTACCAATGGTGCATACGGTACAACGGGATTCTGGGTACCTATTCCTTATGAATAAGGCGACTTCTGTGGGTTTCGGCTCAGGGCGTCGCTGGGAGTGGGCAGCAAGGGACAGGCTGGATCGGAGCTAGATTACTCATTAAGGGACTAAATCGATTAAATCTACAGGCTCGGCAAGGTGAGTATGGAAGGGTACATCACTGTGAGGTGGATTTAAAGAGCCTTCACGAGTAAAAAGTTCAACCTTGCTCAGTGATCAACTTTGGCAACAGTTTTTGAAGCTAGTTTCAATACCAAAGATGAAAAACATCATATTTTTAATATGAGGAAAAACTGAGTGCTTCCTACTAAACCAAAGTACCTTTGCATGGCATATGTACATAGCTACCTGATTTTTTTATAATCTTCACCTAGAATAAAATGAACCCATCGAACCCCTAAAACACACGTCTATCACACTACAGGCCACAAATAAGTGCACGCTCATATTTCCAAAGTATTCGAGCTGAACCCGATACGCATGAGACGCTTATTCCGTAAGCGCGATCTCAAGGCCCCGTGCAGTATCGTCGTCGACAGGCGATCCGACGGTGTCGGGTGACGCCGACGATGCGATCGACTTACCCATCGACCGATCACGAGCCGAGAATGTCAACGCACTTGTATTGCACTAATTAGCTGCGTAGATACAGCAATTAGGTCATAATGAAACTGTTGAACACCTAGACCAAGAATTTGCAAGATTAAATTGACGAAGCAAAGATCGTTTTTGTTCGTCAGTTGCGGAGGATAAAGCCGCAGATTGTACCAATTTGTCACAAAGAACACGGTAATTAGTACCAGACAAAACCGATCCATTCTGTCAGAATACCTCGCAAACTAATTAACAAGAAGCAATTGTCACAGACATTGCTGCAATGGTCTTCGCATGTCACAGCGCACTCAACAAAACCTTACACATAACTTTTTATAAGTTCGTGGAGAAATCCGCATTGTGGTGCCTTTACAACGTTGAATGTGATGCCGATACGTAGTAAGATTGCACAGTATTGCACCGCACGGAGTGGGCGGGACACGCAAGTCTCGCTGTCCGAGCCATGCAAATGCTTGGTGTACACAACAACTTGGTCGATAATGTATTAGGAATCCTGTTTGATTTGTGTGGGCATTGTCGAGTCCTACCTACTAAGTTTGTTCCCTAAATATTGTTTGTACGCACATTTTGGGACCCGATAACATTTATACATACCGTTGCATTTGTACAAAGCTTAACATCCCTAATCTCATCATAAGTCCTAGCTACAGTTGTTGCTATATAAGATAGAATATACTTATTCAATTTGTGCCAAACATCACCATCATCATCATCTAACTTCTTCAATATCTATTGTGTCAACTCTCCACTAAACATGATTGACCAACTTAATAGAATTTACTCCTGCCGCCTTCAAGTGTGTACTCATTTATTATCGATCCATGTTATGTAGTACTAACGAACCCTTATTACCTCTTCTACACTCCGCTTCCAACTTAACCCAGTCTTTTGTAACAAAGGAACAACGTCAGTTATCAGTCTGACGCAACGGGTCTAGGGGCACAGATAATTAAGTCGGCCGCAAGTGTCCGCGAGGCTCGCTGCGCCCGCGCCGTATCGCGTGGCTCCGGGCGTGTTGCCCTGCTAATGTGCAAGCGCATCGGCCACATCGCTCAGGCTGCATCACTAACGAATTCTACAATGGACTTATTTAGAAGTAATGAGGAGGTGATAGTTGAATAATGTCAGAGAAGGTTATAACATAGATTCCTACATCAAATCAATCCATTATTGTGTCACTCAATTTGATAGGAGTAATAATTAAAGGCAAAATATCCCCAAACACACTGTTTTCAAGTTGTAGTTATAAAACATAATACAGATTAAAACTTTTAAAAATGGCGTTGTTTCCGGTTAAGGTATCCTTCTTCTTCTTAGCGTGTCGATGGCAATCTAAATGGACTCGGCCAAGAATTCGGCACAATTACTAATCTAGATGAGGTGTCCTAACTTTGTATAACACCAGTGCAGTGTCACACTTCTGGTTCGCAGGTGCCTCCTGATGGGTCATACTGAGTATTTATTACCTTAGTATCAAAACAATAGCCTAATAATATTCCAGGTGGAGGTCAGATAGGCAATCCCTCTATGCAAAGTACAGAAATTAATACTGCAACAGGTTAGACTGGAAATTGACCCTAACATAGTTTGGAAAGGGCTAGGCAAATGATAAGGAAAATATCCACCTTCGTAGTCTATTAACAGCCATCGTTTCAAAAACGAGTAGATTTGGACCGTTTGCATCCGTCAGCTCCTCTCCTCGAAACCTTAACCAGGGGTCCTAAAAGGCCACTTTGGCAAATTCATAAAAGAATAACATTATGAATCATAATGGACAGTTAACTGTTAGGTTAATCGTATCAAATCCCATTAGTGAAGGATTTTTCAGTTATTATTTTTTGTCTGGTCTAAAATACCAATTAATCCAATCCAAATCCAATCTCTTTGATTATTACTACTTAGAGCAGCGAAAAAAGGAAAACACGGATTGTCTTCGCCATAATAGATTATTCGTAATGCTATCCTTTTATGATTCTGATTCTGATTCAAAGTGGCCTTCTTAGGCCCCCTGGTCGTCAGTCCATCATCTTTGGTAGCTTTCCATAATGTATTTCCAGGATTTATTTGAAACATCAAGTATCAAGTTGGTCCACTGTAGAGGAATCAAAGGCTTGCGACGCCCGCGGATATGTTTGACATTAGCCCGGTATAAACATTGATGATTCGTCGGTTTCATGTTACACTACAAACGAGCCATCGGACTTTCTACTTAAATTGATGTTACTTATACAGTTATTGTGAAATGCCAAGTACTGTAGGTTATAGCGAAAACGGTACAAAACATTAAAAAGCCTTTTCTGTCCCTATAACGTCCACTATTGAAAATGGGTCTCACTATAGGTATAAAAGGGAGAGAATTAGGAATTTGCAATATTTTAACTATGTTCAAAATGTGGGTTGACGTCGACGACGATAGAAGGTGCTCCCGGCCACCATAGGCGCGGGCCTGCGGACGGAGAGAAATGGGTAGCTCACCATCCGATCAGGACCAGGCCCGAGCTGGACGGCGCGTCCACGCGCGCCTAAAGAGATGTCAGCATCAGAGAAAGGGCCCGTTAGTGCCGAAGCCTGCCGGGTTAGCGGGAATGTCCGAAAGGGTTACCGCTGCCCTGGAACACAAAGAGCTAACGAAGGAACACGGGTGGGTTTTAGTCAGTAATAGTCTGACACTCCCTTCCGCTCCACCCAGTGCGGGAGGGGTCATTTGATGAATTCCCATCATCAACAAATAAAATAAAAACCGGGCAAGAGCGACTCGGACTCGCGCACCGAGGGTTCCGTAACATCCGGGTTTATGCATAAGGTTTATGTTTATGAAATTAAATGTTTTTTTTGTTTTTATATTTGATTTGATTGAATGAATGGTAAATTTCGGTTTACGATTTATGACTTATTAAAAAAAAAACTACTTACTAGATCTCGTTCAAACCAATTTTCGGTGGAAGTTTACATGGTAATGTACATCATGTATTTTTTTTAGTTTTATCATTCTCTTATTTTAGAAGTTACAGCCCCCTGTAACTTCTTCTAAAAATTGAGTTTCGGTTCTAAGTACCTATGGGGGGAACCCTAAAATTTATTGTTTTTTTTTTCTATTTTTGTGTGAAAATCTTAATGCGGTTCACAGAATACATCTACTTACCAAGTTTCAACAGTATAGTTCTTATAGTTTCGGAGAAAAATGGCTGTGATATACGGACGGACAGACAGACAGACAGACATGACGAATCTATAAGGGTTCCGTTTTTTGCCATTTGGCTACGGAACCCTAAAAAGGGGCAGGAGATCGATGAGGATTATGAGATAAGGAGGTACGTTCTCTTTATTAGCCGTAAACTGAATGTAAAGATGACAGTGCTAATTCTTTGACCAAAGAATTAACATTGCCATTCCACGTGGCAATGCTGCCAGTCTTCCGGGCACGTTTCCGAACGACAGCGATGCGGACGAGTACTTCGACGCATAAGTGTCCTATGTTTTTGTATGTATTTGTATAGTAAGTTAGTTGGTCTTTTAATTTAGTATCTAGAATAAAAATACATTTCTGGGAACCATCAAATGATTACAATGTAAAGTCATTTTAATTTTAATACTTTGTACATTACTGACAGGGCCCATGTCAATTTCTGGACCCCTTGAATGTAAAATCTGCTAACCATATGACTACATTAAAATATTTGAGTTCACATACTCTAGAGGTACTTAATCTCTGGTCACCTTTACTTACGTTACCTGATAATCCATCAAGACCCTATCAGTCAGCTTGCGTGTTGGTTGTTTTAGCATTGCATGGGAAGAGATATTTTCCCTGCCTTTAGAGTTTCTCTTTCTTGAGTACCTAGATACTGCTGTTGAAAAAAAGAAGGTCCACAGAAAACAAAGTGTCATTATTGTTATTCTTTTCATTTTATACTAGCTGCGCCCCGCGGTTTCACCCGCGTAAATGTTGATCCCGTGGGAATATCGGAATAAAAAGTAGCCTATATGTTAATACAGGGTGTCAGCTACCTCCATACAAAATTTTATCAAAATTGGTTGAGCCGTTTGAGCATGAAGAAGTAACAAACATATAAACACACACACACACATACACACACACTCACAAACTTTCGCCTTTATAATATTAGTGTGATTTTACTGAATGGGCCTGCTCTTGGCCTCGATATCGTTTGATGAAAAGAGATTGGATGAGTTCTATGATGAAAGAGCGTACCCAGAAGGTGCCTGTTCACTTATGCTTCTTCTTGATGAAACAAGTTTCTCGTTTCTTAGCAACAAGAGTACCTACTACTTTTTAGGGTTCCGTACCCAAAGGGTAAAAACGGGACCCTATTACTAAGACTTCGCTGTCTGTCCGTCTGTCCGTCTGTCTGTCTGTCTGTCACCAGGCTGTATCTCAAGAACCGCGATAGCTAGACTGTTGAAATTTTCACAAAGTATGTATTTCTGTTGCCGCTATAACAACAAATACTAAAAACAAAATAAAATAAATATTTAAGGGGGGCTCCCATACAACAAACGCGATTTTTTTGCCCTTTTTTGCTCGATATCAAAAATGGCAACAGGTAGGCACTTGAAATATTCATAAAATACTCAGTTGTATTTTAACTTTAATAATAAAATTAAAATAAAATAAATATTTAAGGGGGGCTCCCATACAACAAACATGTTTTTTTCGGCGTTTTTGCCTTGTGGTACGGAACCCTTCGTGTGCGAGTGCGACTCGCATTTGGCCAGTTTTTAATTTACACAACATCCAAACATTCATCGATACAGCTAACCAATTCTCTCATCCTGTGTAAAAAATGCTCGGTATCTCGTTAGGCGTTCATTTCCCTAGCTGGGCTTAGTGGAATATATCAACCGGCCTGCAGGAAGCTTTAGTTACGAAGACCTACTGACAACGCGCGGACTTTTAACGGGAGTGCCCTGACGATCGACAGCTGCTGTAGGTACAAGCGGAGGCAAAAGCGTTCGATAAATTAATTTGAGAAATAATTTAAAAAAAAGGTATAGTTTTTGGACCGACGACAACTAGCTCTTATATATTTATTTATTCAAAATCAAAAGTTATTTATTCAAACTAGGCTGAGAATCAGCACTTTTCTAACGTTAAAATTACAAAAGACAGTCCCCAAAAACGAAAATTCATTAATTAAGTCATTAACGTAAGTGAAGGTGACAAGAGATTACCTGTATGTGAACTCAAATATTTTAATGCACTCATATGGTTAGCAGATTTTACATTCAAGGGGTCCAGATACTGACATGGGCCCTGTCAGTAATTTACAAAGTATTAAAATTAAAATAAAAGAAAGAAAGAAAGAAAAACTGTTTATTCTGCACAAACAAAACGCACATTGCAAATAAAAAAATATAAAAAAGACATAAAATATACACACAAAAGCCTCGCACTCAAGCTAAAAACATGTTGACAATTTTGTCCATTGCTTGATGTCACATTATACATTCCCCTAAAATGACTATACATTCCCCTTCACCACTTCCTAGTGCTTTCGCTATTTATTGCTGAATGGGCCTGCTCTTGACCTCCATCACACCTGATGGAAAGCGATGGATGAGGTCAATAATGGAACGAGCTTGCCCAGAAAATGCCTGTTCACTCTTTCTTCGAAGGCAGACGGGTTAAATGTACAAGGGAACACAGACGCTGGCAGAGAGTTCCATAGTTCTTAAAATTAATTTAGATCAGACTACGAAATATAATTAGAATCAAGTAAGTATGACATTTTGTTGGGACATAGACCAATTATTGCATTCCTCGGCTATGTTAAATGTGTACAGTTCCGACACTGGAACTATAAATATTTTATAGGCCTATAAAATACCTATCCATAACGATCATAAGGCGAAGTATGATTCATATTTATTGTAATATTTGCAAGTAATAAAATGCTCCAAACATTTACATACACACAAATTCACGTCTTTTTCCTGTGCGGGTAGGCAGAAACTACAAACTGTCTTTTGTTAAAGAAACCTCTCTAAAAATTATTATTATTCTTTATTAATTTTAGCGTTGTCTGTGTGGTGCCGGACTTCAAGAATTGCACCACCCCTTACTTCCCGTGGGTGTCGTAAAAGGCGACTAAGGGTCTTACCGGAGAATGGGCAGCAGCGTTCTCTATTTATTCCACCATCATACCATACCATATCGTTGGTGTGCCTTGCTTAATAAATAAATAATAAATAAATACTGCGATCGCCAACCCGCCTGCCAAGCGTGGCGATTATGGCAACCCCCCCCCCCCCAAAATTGGGGGAGGCCTATGTCCAGCAGTGGACGTCTATCGGCTGAAACGACGACGACGAATTTTAGCGTATGTTGTACACTGCAGGGCAAAGACCCACCTTCTCCTTTCCACTCCTCTCTATCTTAAGCTAGTATGGACCAATCCTGTCTGTAGGCGTCAAGCTCGTCCCGTCATCATCGCCTGGGTCTGCCTCGATGTCACCGGACGTTTTCTGTGATGCACATGGTAGCAGATTTGGCTCATGATTCATTAAACATGCGGCAAACGTGTCTTACCTAGCTATACTTAAGAGTCTCTACTAACTTTTTAGACCTTTGTATCCTGCTTATGCGTATGAAGTTTCATTAAAATGGGTTCGTTCGTTTCGAAAAATAAGGGCTTGAAAGTTTGTATGAAATGCCGTTCGGCGTAAACGCTCTTAAGCTTGGCTGCTTTTTGGGTGACGTCTGCGATTTGTGTTTTGGAGGCGCAGCACTGTGTTGGAACACGAAAAATTCCTTCTCTAAAAAAAGATCACAAAAACATTACTGTCCCAATCTAAAAAATTTCTTCTTCACGAATCCACAAACACTTTTGTGCACGCATATACAATCCGCCGGCGTATTTAATAGCGGGAAGCGGGCACAAATTAAAATGGGTTCGCGTCAATCCAACGCACGTCTCCGCTTGTTTACTCGCCTAGTGAAAGTGAGAGATATTATCTGCGCCCGCGTCGGTAGACCGTGTCAACGGATTTTGATTGATTTTCATTAGAATCGCTAACTAGGTAATTAACAATCCTGCGGGAAATGCAGGGCTGTCAGTTTTAAGGCGCAGGTTGTATAGAAGGTCGTGAATTTGAAGAGTGGTTTAAATTCAAATTCAAAAACTTTAATTCGAGTGAAGACTCATATAGTTAGTAACATTGTTCTTATAACTAAGTGTTAGTAAACAACAAAGTAAAGTTATGATTGTTGTAATAACTGAAAACTGGGTTGAATGTTGTTATCCAAGAGCAGTTTGTCTTGAAATATCACTATCATCATCTGCTTAGCCATTTTCTAATGAAGTTGGGATCCGTTGCCAGTCTAACCTCCACAACCCAGTGAAAACAATGTGATTCAAATCTTAGCAATTAACTAAAAAAAAAATGTTAACTGTCTTGAGGGGAGCTCGCGGCTAAGTAATAACGGCCGTACGGGTCGATCGATCAGGTTAACCTACACTTGCCGTGGTCAGTCCATGGATGGGTGACCACCTTTACATACCGAGACCCCGAGTACCTCGGAAAGCACGTTAAGCCGTTAGTCCCGGAGGCAAACTTTGATTTTTGACCGTCGCTATGGGCCATTAGAAGCCCAAAAGTCTGACAACCAGACTTACCAAGGAGAATCGTGTTACCCGGTAACTGGGTTGCGGAGGTCAGATAAGCAGTCACTCCATGTAAAATACAGCATAAAATAGCTGCATTCGGTTAGACCGGAAGCCGACCCGAACATAGCTGGACGTAGTTTAGCAGAAAGGACTCAACAACAACAAAAATACAAACAAAAAAATGCGTTAGTCTGTGTAATACAAATTGACTTATGAAAATATTAGTATATTAGCCCAAAGGTGACAGTATTTCAAATAATTCCAGATACAACATCATTGCAGCAATACACACCTAAACTTGAAATCTCGATAACTCAAAAATAACTTTTTGTGCGTTGAGTCCTTTCTGCTAAACTACGCCCAGTTTTGAAAATGCTAAACTGAAGGCATTAGATATGGTCTTGAAAAATATTCGACTCAAGTGTGATTTGGTTGAAGTTTAGATTAGTTGATGAATGCAAATCTTTTTCTTTATTACTAACCCTGAATTCTCTGGTCCAGTTCAGTGAATCTAGCTGGAACTTTATTACCTACATAAAGAAAAAACTGCTCCGAATGTTGCGCGTTATCATCTACCGCATCACGTTCCGTAGATCCTATTTGATTAAAAAAGTCCCCTTCTCCCAAGCAACATCTCAAGTTCCCTGTATGTCATTGGTAGATAAAGAACATCCAATAAAAAGTTGAAAATAAAACAGCCATTGACGTCACTAAGTGCAAATTTTCGTCGTTTATTTTCACATGAGTACACAGACTCAATAATACGTTTACAGCTTCTTGAAACTCATTCAAATGAAAGAGGAAAAATAACAGGAAAGATAGTCCTCACAAAGGAACTATTTTTTTAGAAATAAATTAAGCGGGATTATTTATTACTTACTTGATAACTCGGTATCTTTGTTGCGTTTCCGAGAACACTTCCGCCTCGCATAAGGAAAGGTCATGCCAAGGTTATAGAAAGTTTGTTTTTCATTTGTTTTTTGTCTCAGGCCATATGAAAAACCACATAAATACCGAAATAATCACTTATGTGGTCGAAATGGCTCGGTCAGTACGGGTTTTACCGGAACTTCGGCGACACATATGACCTTGCAGGGTTTCGTTTTAACCCTTAATTGCTTTGTTCTACTTTGAGCTGGTATTTCCTAGGAAATGGAAGGTGGTAATTTATTGAAGTTTTAATATGTTGTGGTACCAAAACCCCGGGGAATCTCGGAGAGCTCAAGTTTCCACTTTAGCTCTATAACGATACAGATCTGATGTTGAAAAGTAATGTGATATGACTAAGAAAGGGGTCTGTGTGGTGCCGGACTTAAAGAATTGCACCACCCCTTACTTCCCGTGGTTGTCGTAAAAGGCGACTAAGGGTCGTACCGGAGAATGGGCAGCAGCGTTCTCTATGTATTCCACCATCATACCATACTGCTATCGCCAACCCGCCTGCCAAGCGTGGCGATTATGGCAAACCCTCCCAAAATTGGGGGAGGCCTATGTCCAGCAGTGGACGTCGATCGGCTGAAACGACGACGACGAACGACGATGACTAAGAATTTATATCCGGTGCAAGATCTGCTAGGTTAAGCTGGATCTGCTAGGCAGTAGATGGACCGTCATGAAACATGAATAGTTAAATATTGATATTTAGTCGTTCGTAAATGCCGGCTGAAAACCAAACAAGGTTACGTGTTTTTGGTATTTTTGAATTTGTTATTATTTGTGTTTGTGTTCTCTGTGCGTTATGTTAACCGCACATAAACGTAATTATAAATGATTTTATTTCTATTAGTAGGTTTGTCTTTTATACGTCAATCGTATTTTAAAAACTAGATGAGGTCGTACTTTCTTTCATTCTTTAAGTGTAGATAAAGGATAGTTTCAGGAGTGGCGTTATGTTATGCCAAGAAGCTCACAATTGATTGCTCACTTACTGAAGCTCGTCTGAACTTATGAATTACAATGTTGCACTAGCAGAATTATCAACTTTGTGTAGCGATTGGGTCACCAAGATATAGTTTAAATCCCTGTTAAATTTATCTAAGTTTAATGTAATTTAGAATTTCATGTCATATCACTTGTAGGTTTAAGAACTATGGTTTAACAAAATCGCCAAAATTAAATGTTATAAGTTTATCAAAAGTAATGCCGCGCATGTCTCACTTCCCTCGTCTCCTATGTTCCTATCAATAGTTACTCCAAACAAGAGATCCTATAGCTCACAAGTAACATATGTAGTTAGTGCATCAAAGCACCTGCCTCCGAGCACATTAATAACTTCATCTGCAGAGAGTTATAGCCGTCGCCGCCAGCCGCGATGTCGGCTTGTCCGTCTGTCTGACGCATGCTTGATTTAGATGTCCTTACGTATTTCCTCTGTTGCCTGGCTACAGGGAAAGCTGGGTACAGCTGTTGTTAATGTGTAAGTTTTTATTGTTGTTTGCTTGTGTTGTTAGACTAAAGAGGTGGAAGGGTTTGTTGATCGCTATTTGCAATTTGTAATTTTTTTATACGTCGTCGTATCGCCTTGCTGGCTTCATTATGTTGATTGTCAACTGTTTGTGTTTCTTTAAGGTGTTTTCTTACGTCTTGTCCATCAGTTCGAAAGCGCCCCCGAAAGGACCCGAACACACAAACCTCCGGCTCGGTAGTAGGGCCCGAAATGACGGCATAGTATTGTACGACAACCTTAACCGATTATGTAAATATTTATTATGCTCCCCACGAAATCATATGAGTGAGCGTAAATTTAGAGTTTGAAAAAAAGGTTACATTGCAATGCCATATAATCTTTCATAGATAGTGCGCATGTTTTTGTGCACGTATTATTGTTGTTGGATTGCAATCCAATAATGCTTGTGTTATGTGTTGTGTGTTTAGGGCTTATTGTTGATGAAAGGATGCGGTGGAAGCGTTTGTCGATTGCTATGTCTTGTTTGCTATTCATGTTTACAAGTTGCAAGAGAATATTTATTTTATGAATTATTTACGAAAATCGTAATCAAAATCGCGAGCAGAAGTCATAGTCATAAAGATCTAAAAATAAACATCAAAATTATATTAAAACCACCTAGCTGACCAAATTCATTAAAACTATGATGGAACCCAAACAGGGGTGTGGTCAAATTGGTCAAAAAATCCAAAAGTTATTATTTTTGCATGACCATCGCGGCTTGTTATTTTTTATAAGCTTTATTAGGTATCTGTGTATAATTATGGCCGATGCTTAATAAGGCCATTTAGGATTTACGATATCTGCGCGACATTATTGATATTTAACTTATTAATATCGGCAATCGAATTTAATGGTTCACTCAATTTGGGCGTT
The DNA here is from genome assembly GCA_916614155.1 of Mesoligia furuncula. NCBI lineage: Eukaryota > Metazoa > Arthropoda > Insecta > Lepidoptera > Noctuidae > Mesoligia > Mesoligia furuncula. Next base: position 11,250,783 of record OU744811.1, on the reverse strand, counting down.
GGTCCAAGGTATTAGTTTATTTGCGGGATAGCTGGTCCTGCTCCATAAGACAATATAGAGTATAGACAAAATCAAACTGGTTGCTAATTTTATGACATTAATTTTACATTCTGTCATTACTTTAAGTCACCAACTTGTAAAAAATTTTGGAAAAGCATCTATAATTTTGTAAATATGTGAGCACCATGTATCTATCACATAATTAATTTACTCTCATTGCATTATTTTAAATTCTTTTACCTTTTGTGTTATAGTAATTTTATTCTATGTGCGTCGTCTTCACATATTCACCGTTACTCCTTTAAAACATTTTAAAGGAGTAACGGTGCAGTTTCTTGCTCATTCTTCCCCATACGAAACGACCTTTTGGAAGGGGTAACTAAAATAGTCCTCGCGCGCCTGCATGAGTGGCGCGCGGAGGCACTACGCCGGTGGGAAGATCCGCTTCCGCGGCAAATCGCGGCGGAGCGGACGGACCTCTGGCGCGATCTCATGGCGGCATGGAAAGAGCGACTGTCGCAACCCAGCGCAGGCCACGCCGCGACAGGCGCCACGGCGCCCTCACCTACCGCCTGACGCAGGTCCTCACCGGACACGGAAGTTTCGGGAGGTTCCTGCACATCATCAGGCGGGAGGAAACGCCTGGGTGTCACCATTGCCAGGATCGCCCAGAGGACACGGTGGAGCACACGGTGGAGGTCTGTCCCGCTTGGGCGGAGCACCGCCGTGTCCTCGTAGAGGCGAGCGGCAGCGGCGGCGACCTCTCGCGTCCGGCCCTGGTGCAAGCCATGGTCCGGGGCGAGAGGGAGTGGGAGGCAGTCACCTCCTTCTGCGAAGCAGTCATGCTAGCGAAGGAGGTGGCGGGACGGTTCAGGGAGAGATCTTCCCGTCTCAGCCGCCGCGGGGAACGCCCCCGGCCTCGGAAATTTTGATATACCCAGTGACACTCGCGCTACCAAGACATATCTAAAGACGTATAATTTATCAAAATCCGTTCATTAGTTTAGAAGTTACGAGGGAACAAAGAAACGGACATACATACATACAGGCCAAACACATAACCCTCCTTTTGGGCTTCGCCGCAGTCGGGTAAAAAATGGTATGGGTCCCGCCTGCTTCCAACTTTTATTTATTTTAAAATGGCCTTGTTTTTAGCTTTTCAGTTTTTTTTAACTTAATTTTTTTACCGCAGTCGGATTTTTTATTTTTTTTAATTTTTTTTTTTTTTATTTCCATTTTTTAGTTTACTTCGCAGACGATTTAGCTCTTGGTACGTGTTTTTTACGATTTGTCACTTCGAATTACTTTTAACCATATAAGTTGTATATATTTTTGTTATCACCTTTAAAACCCTTTATTTTGATACCCCACTCGATAGGTTTCGAGAAAAATATTTTTTTTTGTAGACATAATATTGCGCCAAAAATCGGCCACTTTATATTTTTTAAATGTTGATATACCCAGTGACACTCGCGCTACCAAGACAAATCTAAAGACGTATAATTAATCAAAATCCGTTCATTCGTTTAGAAGTTACAAGTTAAAAAAGGTAAAAAGTATCCTATGTCCGTCTCCTGGTTCTAAGCTACCTCCCCACCAATTTTCAGCTAAATCAGTTCAGCCGTTCTTGAGTTATAAATAGTGTAACTAACACGACTTTCTTTTATATATATAGATTACGTAATTAAGTATTAAATATAGATTCACTCAGCAGGGGTTACTTTAACCGTTTGACCGCTACAGTCATGTATAGATGACAAACCAAAATGTGCCCAGCACGCCAAAAAACAAAAGAAAAAGCGGTTCAAACCGGTATGAGACAGAGATTAAAACAGAAGACGATCTAGGAGGGGATCAAGGCGGGTGGGGTGGAGGGGGGGTTCAGGGGATCAGAACGGAATAATACCACGGTTCGACTACATGACAGCCTTTGACGCCGAGGGCACGTTTTTGATTTGGTGACGTCTAGCGGTCAAAGGGTTAACTACATGAAGTCAGCAAAAAAGTTAGTACAAGGATGAATGTTACAAATGAATTAATTAATTTGCCTTTGCAAAAAATGCTTGGTGCTAATAATTTCCAGACGTAATTTGTTAGGTATAAGTGCTAATAAGATTTAGATTATTAACTATTAGAATAACGGAGTTTCAGATCCGTATTTATTTATTTATTTATTCATTTATTTCAGGTGACGCAGGCCCATAAATAAATACCTTAACCTAAACATACATATTTTTATTATAATAAAATAGAACTTCACTTCACTAGCTTGTTCTTGTGCTGTTCTGTGGTACTTGTCCGCGGAAGCGACGGAACACCACGTCCTGAGGCCAGAAGTCTTCTTCCATAATGACGGGCAGATAACAATTCGGCACGCGCACCACGAACGCCTTGAAGTTGACGTTGCCGTACGACACCAGTAACTGCACCCTCGGCGTGTACCTCGTCTTCTGGCGCACGTACTCAACGATGTCCTCCACCTTAGTGGTGTAGAGTAGGCGGGAGATGTACACCGCAAAAACAATTTACCGCTCTTATTTGAGAGCTTACTGATAAAATGTAATCAAAACTTACATAATAAAATCAAAACACAGTCATCCTACAATTCTCTTGCTTTTATCCCAATTCACTTGAAGTAGGCACAGCATGTTATCTTCTTCCATACTTCTCTATTAGTCATCATCTCAGTTCCACCTTTCACGCCATTTTACACAGTTCATCCACATAATCAAACTTTATAATCAGCCTCTAATGTTACCAATGCTGGGACCCAGGCCTAATCTCTGTGTCCCTCACACAGAGATTAGGCCTCATGAAGAAGCAGTCATGCTAGCGAAGCAGGTGGCAGGACGGCTCAGGAAGAGAGTCCCAGCCGCCGCGGGAGACGCTCCGGGCGTCGGAAGCCGCGTGACGACTCCCGGCCAACGTAGGCGCGGGCCTGCGGACGGAGAGTAATGGGTAGCTCACCGTCCGATCAGGACCAGGCCCGTGCCGGATGGCGCGTACGTGTTCCACGCGCACCTCAAAGAGAAGTCAGCAATAGTGAAGGGACGTTAGGGCCGAAGCCTGCCGGGTCAGCGGGATCGTCCGAAAGGGTTACCGCTAACCCGGAACATAAAGGGCTAAGGAAGGAACATGGATGAGTTTTAGTCAGTAAGAGTCTGACGCTCCCTTCCGCTCCACCCAGAGCGGCAAGAGTCATTTGAAGATTTCCCACTTTAAAAAAAAAAAGGGTGTGGGCCATAATCCACAACGCGGACTCAATGCGGTTTGGCGCGTGTAACATGTCTTCGATTTTTTGGTTCTAGGACATGCCGGTTTCCTCATGATGTTTTCCTTCGCCGTTTTGAGAGCAATGGTGACGAAATAATTTATTTCTGCTTGGGCTTGAGCCCACCACCTACGCGGTCGTTAAGGCTCCTTCAAACAGGCGCGACACGCGATAAAATCGCACACGACACAAGGTGCTTGAACACGTTGACTCGCGGGCGCGTTCACGGCATAGTATGCAAGTGTTCACGTACAAAACCCAGGTGTTGGCGAACCAAATCCACCGCGCGCACACCCGTCACCGCGGTCGGCCGTTCCTACGTGAACAAGCACAAAGGAACCGCAAGTCGCGCAACGAGCGGTGCCTTTGTATCGAGCGCGATTATATCGCGTGTCCCGCCTGTGTGTACGAGCCTTCACAACTGAGTCACCACTGGTGTCGATCAAAATTAACATTGAAAATAACCTCCTTTTTTTTGAAGTCGGTAAAAAACGTAAGGGATCTTAAAACGCTGACGAAGAGCTTTTTTATACGGGTCCTAAAACGGAAGCTGTGCAAATTCAAATGCAAAGAACCGCTAACAGTACAGCCACACAATTTATTGAGTAATTCAATAAAGCAGCTTCCTCCAAAGAAGCCGGTTCAATCAATGTGCTGAACCAAATTGACGTACATTTATATTGGCATCCGCAATCAAAAGCAGTACTAATAAAACACATTACCCATTCACAATAATTTCTAATAAAGATGTATAGGTAGATCAGGCCTAGTTAATGAGGGATCGAAGGCCGACGATCAGGTAATAAGACAGGTGTTTATTTCTCAAAACACTAGTGACTTACCCCTGCTTCTCACGGTTTTTACGAGCTTAGGTTAGAGGTAGAGGGAGTTGCGAGGTTTAGAGGAACAGTTTAATATTAATGTTTTTTTTTTTTTTAAACGTTGCCCCACACTAGGAATTTCTCCTGTATTGTGGGTGCGTTTACAAACATTTAATTCAACTCACATTCACAAACAGCCAGACCCGGAACAACTACTTGTAAGTCATACAAATATTTGTTCCGTGCGGGAATCGAATCCGTGACACGCAGCGCAGCAGTCAATCGCTTAACCACTGCGCCAACCGAGCCGTTTTATACACATGGTCTATGTGTATAAAACGGCTCGGTTACAGAATAAAACAAATCAATACTTACTTAAAAAATCCGTTGTGAAGTTTAGAAGAACAGCGCGGTCAGACAGATAGACACGAAAAGCAACTTTAATAAATCGATAATATCAAATACGGTGCGGTATACCTATAGGATAAGCATAATAAAGTTCCATAGTCAAAGAATTATCGTAACGTGTATTTTGGCAACGGTAATTTTGTTAATCCATATACCATAATATCATAAATGCGAAAGTGTGTCTGTCTGTCTGTCTGTTACCTCTTCATGCTTAAGTGGAGCCGATTTTGATGAAATTTGGTATAGAGATAGTTTGAGTCCCGGGAAAGGACATAGGATAGTTTTATTCCGATATTCCTACGGGATCGACACTTATGCGGGTGAAATCGCGGGGCGCAGTTAGTAAATCATGATTTTCATAATTATTGCTAGCAAACTGAAGAAATTCTAAATGAAAGTCGTCAATTTTCTGCCCTTATCCCAATATGCGGACTTGGCGCATCATGTCTTTTTACCCGACTGCGTCAGAAGGAGGGTTATGTTTTTCGGGTGTATGTATGTATGTATGTATATTTCTTTGGCACGCTCTGTAGCCTACACGGCTTGATCTATTTCATCTTGAGAGGTGCCGTTAGATTCGTCTAGAGTGACACTGGGTATATCAAAATTGAAAAAAAAAAAAAATGGCCGATTTTTAGCGAAAAAGGTCTTCAAAAAAAAATTTTTTTTTCTGAAAACCTATCGAGTGGGGTATCGAATAAAGGGGTTTAAAAGATGATTACAAAAATACACTTCTGGACACATCTATTGGCCCAACTTAGAGTTTAGGTTTCGATGGCCCCTACCGAAATATGATTGCTAGATTGAACAAAAACTGTTGATGCAGTTTTAAACCTGATACATTTTACCATCTTTTTCGATCGTATTGTTTTAAATTTGGATTCAGAATACCATACGACATGGAGCTACGCCTAACAAGTCGGATATGCGCCTTGTTAAAGGCAATTGATTTTTGAATAAAAAACATGTTTTATCAAATAAAGGTTTAATTTAATAACGCGTGTTGCCTCCATGGGCATCTACCACAGCTCTCATACGATTAGGCATAGAGTTTATCAACCGCTCTATGAAATTTTGAGGGATCATCTCCCATTCCTCTTCTATGGCAGTTTTCAACTCCTGCATCGTCTGGGCAACTGGCTGACGAGCCCTAACACGTCTTTTTAGCTCGTCCCACATGTGCTCAATGGGGTTCATGTCTGGGCTTGTGGCTGGCCAGTCCATAACTGTGATGTTCACATCCCGAAGATATTCCCTGACGATGCCGGCCGCATGGGCTCTTGCATTATCATGCATAAAAAGGAAATTTGGGCCCACATAGTCCGCGTATGGTATCACGTGAGGTTCTAAGCACTCACGAATGTACCTTTCAGCATTTACTGTTGGCAGCCGTGGTCCTGTAACAACCTCAAGTTGAGTTTTGCCGCTCGCGGATATACCGCCCCAGACAGTCCATGAGCCACCGCCATAATAAGCAACCCTCTCTTCAAAGCAGCATTGTGCGAAACGCTCTCCCTTACGTCGGTAGACCTTCTTCCTTCCATCATTGCCATGTAACACAATTTTAGACTCATCAGAAAAGAGTACACGGCTCCAATCTTGCTGTGTCCAATTTAAATGACTGCGTGCGAAATGAAGGCGCGCTGTTCGGTGGGCTCGCGTTAGTTTGGGCCCATTAGCTGGCTTGTGTGGTACCATATCGCGTTCTTTTAACCTTCTCCGAACAGTTCGAGCGCTCACAGATACTCCGTGGAAGTCGCGAAGTTGGTTTTGTATCTCAATGGAGGTAAGGTGACGATTTCTCAAGCTGGTCGTCACGATGAATCGATCCTGCCTTTCAGTTGTGACCCGAGATCGTGGCCTTCCTTGGCGACGAACAAAGCCGCCAGTCTCTAGGTACCTCCGATAAACATTTCGGACCGCAGATCGACTTAAATTAAGTTGAACACTCACGTTTCTTTGGCTGTGTCCGGCCTGAATAAGTGCCACAGCTTGGGCGGCGACTTCAGGTGAAGTATCCATAGATTATTGATAGAACCTCACCTTAATGTTAAGAATAAGTAATGTTTGTTGCAAAACCAAAGATATCAATCACTTTTTCAAGAATTAAATCCAAGTAAACCAATAAAACCAAGTTTTCTTACTATTCAATTGTTTGATATCAACAAACAGGCTCCAAATTGTCTTTTGTTTCTTTAAATTCTGTGTTCGAAATTCAAAAAAAGACTATTGAATGAAATTGTGAATGTGCCAGGTTCAAAACTGCATAAAAACTTTTTGCTCGTCCTAATATAAAATTTTAGCTAGGACCAAACGAAACTGAAAATACAAGGTGGGCCAATAGATGTGTCCAGAAGTGTATATACAACTTATATGCTTAAAAGTAATTCGAAGTGACAAACCGTAAAAAACACGTACCTACCAAGAACTAAATCGTTTGCGAAATGTTTCACATTTGTAAACTAAAAAGCTGGAAATAAAAAAAGTAATTTAAAAAATAGAAAACCCTACTGCGAAACTGAAAAGCTAAAAACAAGCCTACTTTTACTTTTACTTTTTTACTTTAAATAAAATAAAAGTTGGAAGTAGGCGGGACCCATACCATTTTTATTATATTTTCAAATCCAAATGGGTCCCGCCTGCTTCCAACTTTTATTTAATTTAAAATGGGCTTGTTTTTAGCTTTTCAGTTTCGCAGTCGGGTTTTTTATTTTTTAAATTATTTCCATACTTCTAAAATAGTCGTCATCTCGGTAAGTAATCATCCCTTTTCTAATTGTAAGTGAACAGATATAAAACACTGTAATATCACTTACAATTAGAAAAGGGATGATTGGAAGGGGAAGCCCCTAACTAGGCGCGTTATTTTCTTTCTAACCCCCTTTCTAATAAACTTTGTATAGCGTCTGTATAGTTACACAACGCTGTGTCTTTTTCTTTCGAAAGTCAAATTACTGACGACTGAAAGAGAGATTATCATTTGATTTAATACGTTTATTAGTAAGGGGGTAAGTTTATAACGGATTTTTTGTTCCATAAAGGCTTGTCCCGAGGCGAGGCGATTACGTTACGATTCCGATTAGTGTGCGGTGCAGTAGGGAGTTTCATACGAGGAATACTTGACGGCTCGTGTTGATACGGTGCCGATCCCTTTCCGTTTTGATACGTGTGCTATGACCATAATGGGTCTCAATGAAGACTACAAATAAGATTAAAAAATGCTACTATGTTCAATAGTAACTACTTGTAGGAGCTTTCTTTTCCTTTCGAAACACAGTAGCTGGAGGAAGTGTAGCAATTGTTAGAAAATTCAATTAAGGTTGTAATAAGATGGTCTGAATTTGATCGACGTTTCGATTTTGGCAAATTGAAATTGCAAATAAATATTGCAACGGTCAGGTGAAATAATGATTCAATTTATTCGGAACGAAAATAATATAATGTAACTATCTAAATAAAAAGAGTTTATTGTCGCTTTTATAATTTCTTACGTGACAACGTTATCGTGCGGACGTCCACGTCCACGTCACGGTATCACAATAAAATAGGGAAGTAAAATGTATGATGATGAAACCTAAAAATAAGAAAGACACATCCGTTCAAGATTACGTTGAGATGTTCACGGATTTCCGTCCAAAATAACGTTAAGATATTTACAGATTTCCGTAGGTACATGTTATGGACGTGGACGTAGACGAAGACGCTCTCTAAGCACGAATTCCGTAGTTACGGGCATTCCCTACTCCGTATTACCGGACATAAGATTTGTTCCGGACTCGAACTATGTAATAATCTACGTATTACAACACGGTTTGATAATTATTGTCCTTACTTCCGATGTTTTTTTGCCCGTTCGTTTGCTCTCTAGTGAGAGGAAGCGGGCCGTAATCCACCACGGGCATGGGAGGCAGTCACCTCCTTCTGCGAAGCAGTCATGCTAGCGAAGGAGGTGGCGGGACGGCCTCCCGTCCCAGCCGCCGCGGGAGACGCTCCGGGCGTCGGAAGCCGCGTGACGACTCCCGGCCACCGTAGGCGCGAGCCTGCGAGCGGAGAGTAATAGGTAGCTCACCGTCCGATCAGCACCAGGCCCGTGCCGGACGGCGCTTACGTGTTCCACGTGCGCCTCAAAGATGTCAGCGTCGAGGCGGGGCCCCCCTTAGGGCCGAAGCCTGCCCGGAAATTAATGTTTTAGCAGAAGCATTTAGTTCTAAGTTTGATTATATCCACAGTCATTATGAGTAAATCGCCCACTTGAAAGAGAGGACTAAAGCATTGTTTTATTAATCACGATAAGCTGAATCTCCTTTCAATAGGGGAAGAGATAGGAAGGGGAAGAGATGGGAGTAAACCAATCATGAAAGCCTCCGATTGACAATAAATAAAACGAAACCAATTTACTTTCCAAAGTAATGTTTCCTGATTGTCCAGTTTTTGTTACCTATTAATTGATATTATCGATGTGTACCTTAATATTTTATTATGGAAAATAATTGACTAGATCTTTATTTAATTTTTATAATTATAACATTATAATTATAAAAGTGATATTTACTGTGGGCAACTCAGCTACTTATTCGGCTACAGTGCGGCCGACGAGAGAATGCGTTATTGTTGTGCGTTATTGTCAGTTTCATACAAACGAAAAAGTGTTTTGCGAATTTGATCTTTATGAGGTAGCTACTAGAATTGTTGCACTGAGAGGTGTCAGGAACGCATTCACCCGACGATGGCCGGACTGTAGAACCATAGTTACTTACGATTACGTACCTTTACCGTTACGTTGAATACAAATGAATTAGGATTGTATCCTTAAATCTGGATCGCAGTGTAATTAAACTACCTTGTTTGCATGCTACAAACTATAAAGTTCAAAGTACAATCCAAAACAAAAGCCCATCGCAAATCTAAGTGATGTACATTCACGTACACAAGTTTTTCTAAACGTGCCGCGCGTGCGCAGAACGTGCAAAAATTACGGCGCTCGCGCCTCAACGAAATGTAAATTAGATGGCAAGCGGTAATAGTTCGTGGTTCAGAGGTAAGGTTACTGATGGTCGGCTGTTGCTTACATTGTAGTTTAACGGCGATGCAGCGCGAAAACGATCGACTGTGAATGACTGTACATTAGTTCGCGTAATTCTTGAGGTGTCGAGTTAGAATGTTAGAATTTTGTTGAGATTTAAGAAATGGCTTTTGTTTGAGGTGTTTTGCTTGTAGTGTGAAAAAGGATGATTGGATATAATGTAGATGGAAACTAAGCCACAATCCGCTGTTCATTTAAGTCTTGTCCCGAAAAAATTTGCCCCTTGACCACCGACTATAACATGGTTAAAGACAGAGTGACGGGGTCCAATCCAATCCTCTCACAAGAGTATGGCTGTTTCATTACAATGTTTAAGTGCACATGAGGCTGGCGCAAGATCAGCAATGTGCTCTTACAGCTTAGCTGTGAAAAATATACGCGACGACTTGAGAATCTCCTTGTTTTCGTCGGTTAAAAATAACAATATTCTTGTCTAATACGGGTCCAACGGGAAGCGACAAGATTACCCTTTATATTTTTCTCTAATGTACCACAAACTTGGAATTTCCAGAATAGTCTTCAGCTTGCGTGTAGACACAGGTATGGGACACAATCGAGACGACACATCAGCTGTTTAGCACGAGAGGTGTCGCAGAGACGCTCTGACCTCGACTAATGAAGTGATAAACACTGAACTAACCGCTGCTGGTGCCATCTGTAAAGAGAATCTCTGGTTAGGTCTTGAGAAAAAAAAGAAATCCTTTTTTTTTTCTAAGAAGCTTTGAATGGATTTTTAGAATGCTTAGACTAGTTGTTGTCATGGGTTTCGAATATTTCGGGATCTGGATTAAGCTTGGTAGGTGTTTGGTGATACTTGGTTATATTCGCATCTAGTGAGACGTTCATACTGATTAACGTGGAGTTTCTTGCCTATATTCTCCTTAGGAACCTACTATACTTTGGTTTGGGCAACTAGCTTAATTTTTCTGACTGTCCGACCCCTTGAAAGTGTTCAAAAATGTCTGTAAATTGGTTTGTCACACTAATAGTCTATAGGCGAAAGCTTGTGAGTGTGTGTGTGTGTGTACCCTGGATTAACATATAGGCTACTTTTCATCCCGATACTCCCACGGTATCGACACTTACGCGGCTGAAACCGTGGGGCGCAGCTAGTTTGAAATATATGCTACGAGTTATTTTTTTTTTAGTTTATGAGATTAGGTTACACTTAAGAGTACCACTTTCAAGATGGCCAGTTTGCCTTCGAGTATGAGATATCTTCATCATTATCCTGGAGTAGGGCAGCATGTCTCTTTCCACAAACCTCTATCAGCCATTACCCTATAAATCCACCCCATTTTTCGCCATTTCATCTTTCAGCCAACCCATCCTTCTTTTCTTTCGTATTCCACAGGGTTTGGTGAACTATTACAAGGTGAAATTACACCCATTCAGGCTCATAATGAAAAGTAATTTCCTTATATCAATAAGGAAACGTTCTAAATGTGAAATAGTGGCTATAAATATCATGTGTGCCTGTAGGCTGCTGTAAATTCATAGGCTTCTTGCTATGCCATCAAATAGAGTGGTGATTATTGAAGCTGTTAGTTGTAATGAGCACGGTCATGATTTTGATACGATGGTAATTTGTTTCGTAATTTGTAACTTGCTGCCAAAATAATTATATTGTAGACGCAGCACCTAGGGGTTTATTTATAAACGATGATTAAAGTTAAGTGATGTATTGTTAAACAGTCGCTAATCACTACTTAAGTTTAAGCAGCGTTTATGAATAAAGGGTGTATGTAAATCTAAATTAATGTTATAAAGAGAATCGAGTTCTTGGATTATTTATAGTTAGTTCTTAGAATTGTAATATTTAATCATCATCATCATCATTTCAGACGTCCAGTGCCCTACCAAAATGGTAAAACGGAACCGTTATGGTGAGACTCAGTCTGTCTGTCTGTCACAGATATATATCTCAAGAACTACTAATGTTATCAACTTGGAAGTTTTAGACTATTTTGCAAATAAGAAAGAAATAAACTTTTTTTTTGTTTTGCAACAGGGACTGAAAGGGGGTCTGAAAAATTCGAAATGGGGCTACTAGGGCATGTGGGGTATCATATGAAAGAACGCAGTTTGCACATTCTCAAACATTTTTTCTTTTTTTGTTAGGCCGCATAGTTTTCGACTTTTGATGAAAAATGTGCGCAGTATTAAAACTGACGAATACAGGCCTGTATTCGTCAGTTTTATCGCCAATGGAAATTTAAAAACTTTAAACAACATTTTTTTTTGTATGTGTGTTTGTTAGCTTTCACGCTAAAACGGCTGAACGAAATTCGTTCAGCCGTTTTGGCACATGGGTAGAGCATGACCTGATATACATTTTACTCCGATACTTCCACAGGATCGAGACTTATATGTACGTCTTAAACTTAGGCACCTTCTGGGCACGCACGTTCCATCATAGACCTCATCCATCGCTTTCCATCAGGCGTAATCGAGGTCAAGAGCGGGTCCATTACGAAAAAAAAAATGTGTGTAAAACCGCGAGGCGCAGCTAGCTAGGAATAATCTTATTTGTAATACAAATTGAGTGATATAATATTAATCCGTTTTTGGATAGCATGGCGTCTGCAAACGAATTATAATGCATGTAAAATTGTACAGTAAGCAACAAAAGTCGATTAACAATTCAGTTTTTTTAATCTTAGTTATTGAGCAAAATATTAACACTTCAGTTTTTTAATCTCAATTATTGAGCAAAATATTTGTTCAAAATTGCATTGTACTTCTACTGCAATTTTGAACAAATATTTTGCTCATTAACCGAGATTAAAAAAACTGAAGTGTTAATCGACTTTTGTTGCTGACCGTACCTACATTTATTATATGTTAGCACATTTAGAAATAGGACGGCAAACGTTATTATGACGTTAAAATGTATGCAATGTGGAATTTTTTTAAAACAGCCATTTCTTGATATAAAATTACACCATGCTTGTTTCCCTAAACCATTAGGCAGAGGTAGATACATAGTACAGCACCCCCTTTATTTCACCAGTTATGTTTTTTTTTTGAGCTACTTATTTCTTTAAATTATTCAACTGATTTAAAGGCATTACTTATTACTTACTATGCAAGTATGTCAAAGTTAAGCAAACAAGAAGCTCTTACGACAAAGATTTAGTATTTTATTGCTCAGACGAAACGTGAATTATAACTGGGGGCTATCAAACGATTAACAGTGGATCATTAAAAATCAATTGGTCCAGTATCAACTTGGATTGTGTTATGTTCAAAGTCTAGTCTAAAGGCAAGAGCACATTACTGCCGCTCCGGACCGCACCGCACTTCAATATTCAAAAGTGCGGTGCGGCCCGCCTGTAGTGTGCGATGGTTCATTCAAAATGTAATAATCCTCCAGACCGTATTTCGGCCGCCAATCTCAACGAACGCCTTCGGCGCGGGAGATAGGTATTATAATGCACAAGTGTGTGCGCAGACAGGTGGACTCTGTCTCTTCTCTCCTCTATCTCTTATAGTCCGATGGAACGGCAATCCGAGACGACCGGAGAGAGGTCAGGTGCAGGACCAACGGCTTACGTGCATTCCGAGGCACGGGGGTAATACACCCCCAACTTCCAAACTCCAGCCTGTTACTAAGAAATTCCTAATGGAAAATTTCAATAACACATTTGCCCGACCCCCAAGAGGTTAGGCAGAGGTACCTATAGTACACCCACATTTCGCCAGTTATGTTTAAGTCCCACTATTGCCATCAACCGGGCACAAATCCAGACTCCGATCTGCTACTGAGAAATCCCTAATGGAAAAACCCAATATCATTTTGTCCTCACCCGGGAATCGAACCCAGGCTCAGCAAGTCAACAGTCGCGCTTGCGACTACGAGACCAATGGGGCAGTCATACAAAATGTTGTGATGTACTCGTAAGAGAATTTTTGCAATTCGTTGCGGCCCGCCCAATTGTACCTCAGCCTTAATAATGAGCGACTTAATTTTTTTTTATATTTTTTTTATATTTGAAATGGGTTTGCTCTTGGCTCTAGTCTAGGTCAGAGGTGACACAGACAAAGTCGATGATGGAGTGAGCTTACCCAGAAGAAGCCTGTTCACTCTTACTTTGAAGAGATTCGGGTTGTATGCGCTCGGAAACAGACACAGGTAAAGAGTTCCACTCTTTTGCTGTGCGCATTATATAGGACATTTGAAATGGACATTAATTTCATTACAATCGATCGACAATTTGCTTCAAACAGCCTATTAGAATTTTGTATAATCAGATGCATATAATAAACCAACAGTAGTTATTTAGATATATTAGAATCGTAAACAAGATAATTGTTGAGATTTAAGATAAGAATGGAGGATGTTAACTAATAATTCGTTTTGCAATGGACGTTTCATTTGTGGATCCCATATTGGGTGTCAGTTTCGTAAGTTCTGTTGCAGATATTCTATTCTATGATCATATTAAGCTTCACTACAACTTTTGCAGTTAAAAATATGTGATTTTATAATTCTTGCCTCTGTAATGGTTATGAGAATGAGAATAATCCCTACAGTTTTAATTATAACTCTTCATTATACAAAATTATTTTTAGTGTATGCGAAACCCGAAACACGTGTCTAGTATTTTTATGTAAAGAACGTATGTATATAATTTCAAAACTGTATCATGAAAAATCACAAAGTTATAAGCTTCTTAAGTTGTCTATTTGTCCGTACAAAAACATGCTCTCCCGCGCCGCTCGCGCCGCTCGGTCTTGCGCTCATTGATAATAGTACATAGGTACCTATTAACCTACTTAATGTCGCTCGGTGTCCAACTTTTAACCTTTTTAAATATATTTGGGACAAAATATAACGTGGACTAAATATTATTGGAATCGATACAGTTACTTATTCTGAACAAACTATATTCAGGTTTCGCATATACTAAAAATAACGTTGTATAGTCGTCTATTAGGAGTGGACATTGAAACCTCCGGACGTGCCAAAGGCGTAACTCAAAGGGACTGTTTCGTTTTATTGAAGAGTTCGGCTTCATAAAAACTGATAAGGTAAGTACTGTGATGGGTTTGTTGCATGTAATATTGAGTAAAAATATACAACTTTATAATTACTGTGTTTATTTCAAACGAAGCTGTTTATATTACCGTGGTTATACTATCATTGGCGCTTCCAAACAAAAAACCTAATACGAAAATTTGAAAGCTCATTCTATATTCGCTTGACTGTTCGAACGCAACTAGAGTTATTTTACTGCCAGTCTGCACTGCATAAGGTTGACTTTTGCAGGCATCCTTTATTGTACCTAGATTTACTGATAATTAGTTTAAGATAAGGCTACTATCAGCTAATCATAGCATGTTTAAAGTTGTTACAAATGCCCCTATATCAATACATTCAAAGTTAAGCCCAAAGCACAAACAGAAATGGCCAAACTCTTAATATAATTAGCAGTCATTAAGTTATACTTACATTCCGAAGTTTCCACATCATCAGTATAAGCCTCTGGCGGTAGCATTCGGTCTTCTCTTCAAGCATTACATAAGTAAACAACGAGGTTCCACTTAATACTTGATATCAAGCTCTGCAAAGATGCCCTTCTTCGTCCACAATCAGCAATTACGAATTTACGATAAATAATGCGTTTGGCAAAACTTTTCCAAACACCAAAAGCCATATCACAAAACAGTGATCACTTGAGAACCAACCTTATGTTAGATGTCATAGGGTTTCAATTTCTGTGATGAGGTATATCGTTATGGGTCGTTTAGGAGCAACTTGCTCCCGTTTTCAGATTGTTCCAAAAGATACGTGGTGGTTGCATGCAAAATACTTCCCGTTGAGATATGGGGATCGTCCAGCGACCAAGTATTATATAAACTGTATCTATATTATACGTTTGTATGTATGAAGTATCTGGGGATGCCACACACGTCGCTACCGTATGCGACTGGTACCCATAAAGGCAAACTTCAGTTTGTTAAAGAGAAGCTTCCTTAACTTTATAAAACGTGGTTTTCGTATGCGCTTCTAGCCTTGCTTAAGTTATGTTTGTGATCATTATCATGATATAAGGCTTTATATTACCATACAGTCAATTTGCTTTGCTACTGAAATCCAGTGAACCTAAAATAGTACCTAAATAGTGAAATTCAAAGATACTTTTTCCAAAAGTGCCAGAAAAAACAAACGTTTAGCGAGTTCCGTTTTACCAAACACAAAAATCGTACCTATCCTTATTAACTCACCTGATTCCGGATATGGCAACCACGTCAAACACCTAATCTATCATCCTCCTAAAAGCCAAAAAAATGTCAGTAGCCTGCCTAAATTGGCTCGTAGACCACCCGTGACCTCGGAAGCGGAACCACCCACACGACGTCACGAGTCTCGTATCATGGCCGATCTTAATTATGAACGTGGCGATCATCATCTTAAATTTTCTACCTTAAAAGGTCTATAAAGAGTCAGTAAGTGTACGCAATTTATTCTAGATTACAGGCGCCCGTCGACTTATGTCACGACTTGGAGCGGACACTTCTGTTCCAAGCCCCGGTTGAGGCACGTGCCGTTCTCGTGTCGAAATCCTGAGCTGAATTTTAGTTCTACGACAAATTCTGTTTATGTAAACAATTAAGTAAATTTCTCCAACATTTCGTGAATGTTGGAGAAATTGGACGTGTTCATTAATTTTGCACAATTTAATTAGCACAACCCTGCTTTGCATTCGTAAGTAATTAGTTACGTACAGCAATTGCTGTCTTGATTTATTGCGCTTTAATTTATTATGACTACTGTAATTGGTCTCAAAAAGACATTGAATGTATAAAGGACACATTTTTAATTACTTTCTAAAATGGCGACAGCCTGAGAAAAACGTGTTGGCAACAATATGTCACGACAATGTATGAGCGATATGTAATAAAAGTTTTTAAGATAACAATTTGATTCATTTGTATTTTTGTATAAATTCACCAAGGTTTAACATACATCACAATTTTGCACATGCAGCAGAGCTGGTCTACACATACCCATTGCTTAAAAGTAAGAAGTAAGTTTTAAAAGGCGAGACTCGAAAGCAAAGGCGAAGCGACGCGAGGTGAATTAGGGTTGGACCTCATCTGGCAGCACGGAATCGCCTTTTTCCGTCGCCTTTTCTCTTTCTGTCGCTTAGAACTGCCATTTGCTAGACCGAGACAGAAAGCATAATGCGATAGTACGCGGCGGAATCCTCGAGGCGATCGGCATCACGGACAAAATGCAATGGTCGGCAGGGAGACTCCGGAACGCTGAAGCGCGCGATAGCATGCTAACGCATCTTATTTTGCGAATGCGTTTCTTTTTATTATTTCGACTTTGCATTTCTTGCAAAATAGACGCTAGAATCACTGCTCTCTCTTCCGTGGTCATATCCATCTCGCGCTTGAAACTAAACTGATCATGAAAGAACGCGGCAGTATGCCACCCATGCTACAGCATGCTGACGCGTGCGATCGCCTTTTTTGTCTGCGGAATGCGACAGCGCGCGTTCGCATGCGGCAGCATACTGCAGCACGTGGTAGCACAGGCGGAACAAATGCGAGTCCGTGCTGCCAGATGAGGTCCAACCCTTAGCCACCTCGCCTCGCCTCGCCTTCACTTAGCTAAGCCAGAGATTCCGAACTGATGATGCTGTTGATGGGCTAGATGGTTTGGTCACCAAAAAGTTTTTTTAGAGCTTCGTAATTCAGGGACAGAGACAGACCCATGTTTGACGTTAACGTTTGGGCAAATAGATATTAAGCTTTAACCCCCATTACCCATCTGTATTTTACATGAAACGTCTGCTATCAATAATGATGTAAGGGCCGGTACGACTATCAACTATTAAGTACGAGTATGCATGAATTGGTTGACTGGTTTACGATTGGTATTTTTGTAAGCAGAATTTTTGATTTCAACGTTCTTTTCAACCAATATTTGTCATTGGAAATGGATTGACCATCACAGATATAAAAATCCGTCCTCTATAACTTACGCCCAAAATAATTACCGCAGCTAACGGTAGTCCAGTCCAGTGCTATAATGGCATAAGTGTAAAATGACGCGAGCCGCGGTGCTTGCGTCCCGCTATGGTCACATCACGCTGCCGCTATCACTGTTATAACGCGGTTACCAGCGCGAGCGCCTCCCTACACAGGTATTGCCCTCTGCTATGCCGAGGAAATAGTCTTGATTTTTCGTAATTAGCGATTTTTATCTTTTACAAACTTTAAAATAATGTTTTTATGAGCTGACTCGCAAATTAGGAAGTAGTATCTTAGAATCAAGCGTGTTTCTTTTACAATAATTCTTTCTTAAAAATTTAAAATACATTTTTTTTTATCAAGAGTGGTGTATAGTAGTTATGCAGTACAATTGCTCACATTAAAGACATTCCTTTATATGTCGATGTCTAGGTAAGCTGTTCCGAACTTAGTCATTTTTCTACGTTTGGAGAAGCTTACTCATTTCACCAGCCACCAGTCTACAAAATTGTGCAAAGTCTACAACAGAAACTTTTAAGTTTTATAAGTAATTACTGCGCCAAATTAGAAAACTGGTTATTTTTAAATATACAGTCACTTAAAAAATATGGTTAGAGCTCCGTTTTTTTTACGATCGCTTAGATAAATATATCAAACAAGTAATAAAATTAGCATTTCAAATTCACTCATGATCAATAACTATTCGAAACATCGCCGACAGAATTATAAATTGCAGTAAAAGATAACAGGAACTAATAAATAAAATCACATTAGTACGATCTAAACTAATATTTATCATGCGACAGAACAATGGGGCGAGTATCAAAACTTATTGGTCGGCGTCGGATCAGGACCGGGTGTGATTGTGGCGGTATACAGATAAGGTAAATAGCTCATACAATTGTTAGAATAGGAGGCTCTGAACCTCTTTTGTTAAGGAAGTGGTCTAATGGGAGAACGTAGCCACCGGCAAGACTTACATGGTGTCAATTGCTATGTGCTGTTAGGGTGGCCGTACAGAGGACTGAGAAAGTCGACGAATAAAATCATGGCGATAACTGTCAAAAAGGTACGGCATCCTTGTAAGATGGGCTTGGCCGTCACGGAGATGTTGACATGAAAACATGATGGAATATGTCACGACTTGAAGAGCATGGAAACCTATATACAAATAAAAGTTTTGAGAGGTTTGAGCAAGGCGTAACATTTGAAGAAAGGGCAATTACAAACATTCATCGTGTTATATTTTTATTTAATCAATCCGATCAGGACCTTTCTACAAGTAAAGTAGGTAAATAAATAAATCTCTCCCAAGATATTGATCAGTATGCCAAATCGCTTGTTCAATAAAACACATGAGAATTCTTAGTCCAACTGCATAGCTCCAGAGAAATCATACATACTTGCCCATCTTTACGCTCGTCTTGCCTTTCTTGCTCATTGAACGATAACCCTTAATACCAAAACGGTGTGCCGATTGCCCACTCCATTGCCCATTCGATGACCAATAGGCGGCTTCCACAGTATAATTTGAATTTCGTTTATATGGTTAAACTGTTATTCGATAGCAATGGATATGAGCGGTGTTGCTAAAAGGAAAACATTCTGCTATTTATATTCCTTTATACTTGTACACATCGGATCGTTATTTATCGATTTCACTGCCTTGTGGAAAGTGTGAATTGTTGACTATTGTTTTAAAATGTCAGATTTATAAACCGATTCTAAATCGATTATTTACATCGATGTAGGTAGCGGGTTTCTGAAAGCCTGATCAAGTTTCTATTTAGTAAATTAGCTGGCAAATCTTATTTGCAGTTTGTAGTTCCCTTGCCAAAACAAATACAAGCCATTTTCAAAGTTGACGTACCTAAGAGTAAAGTAAAACTAACAAATCGTCCATTTAGTGCTTTAGTACTTTCTTGTCTTTTCAAAGCAATTAGTGATATAAAAATATTTATTATGGTACAGTAATATCAGTTCCACTTAATATAATACCAGGCGAGCAAAGCAGAAGTAGAGGTAGGCCAAGCAAAAGGTGGGAAGACATATTTTAGGAGAAGGTAGGACCAGGATGGATCAGTAAAGCAGGAATCAGTAGAAGGAAATGGGTGAGGCCTACCTACGCCAAAGAGGTGACTACTGCTTAGAGGTGTGAGCCACACTATTATATATTTAAATCATATATATAAAAAATATAAAAGTAGTAGTTTATCCATACATATAAAATTCAAAGTCCTGACTGACTGTCTGACTGACTGATATATCAACGCAAAGCCTAAACCACTGGTCCTAGAAATTTGGAAAAGAAATTGAAATTTGGAGTGTGTGTTCTTTGTGAAGAGTAGGTCCTTTTTCAGTAGATACTGAGAATGGGTTTTTCGAAATTCCACCCCTAAGAGGGTGAATGGGAGGAGGGTGAAATTTCACGCGGACGAAGTCGCGGGCAGAAGCTAGTTATTTATTTAATTTAATATCAGTTCCTTGTATTTTTGAATAATTATAAACATCTCATTAAAATACTATATCATGTATAATATAAAATATTTGAATCACTAATGACCTCCGAAGCAGGCGAATTACGTTTTACTTCATAACTATTTTATTGGCTACTTGTAGATTTAAATCAAATTGATATTCATTAGTCATTATTATTATCCTTGACAAAGTATCGCGTGATTTGTAAAAGTTTTATGCGTAATGCATTATGTAGGTTCTTAATTCAATTGGGTTATTAAAAGTAGGCATTGGCGCCGATTCTGTTTTTCACAAACTAAACTAAATTTAAGTTCAGGTATCTTTTTCTTTCTTTTTCATTAAGACAAGGACCGACGATAAATATTAGTTTAGTCCTGTCAAATTAGTCAGCGCCTGGTGTAAGTTGACGTATTTTTAGTAGTCAATTTTTTAATCTCGTCTAAAGTTGTCTATGGAGTATCTTAATTTGACAGGACTAAACTAATATTTATCTTCTGTCCTTTTCTTAATGAAATAGAAAGAAAAAGATGCATGAACTTAAATTTAGTTTAGTTTGTGAACAACAGAATCGGGACCATTGTCTGAATTGGTCGTTACTAAATTTATATGTGCTAAAATAATAACGCACTCAAAAATCTATGGTTTTTTGTTTATTGCAAAGGTGTCAGTAGTAAAAGCTTAATAAATCATCATCAGCATTCTCTTGTCCTTATCCCAATGTATTTGGGATCGGCACAACATGTATTTTTCTTTCATACTTCTATTATAGGCCGACCGCTTAACTGAGACGTTGCCTGATGTAGCGGCGCCGGCGCCGTGCGGGAGGGATATGGTGACGTGATGCGACAGCTCAGTGATTCGTCAACTTGTAACAACTATCACCCCTCCCGCACCGCGCAGCTCCCTCAGGCAACGTCTCAGTTAAGCAGTCAGCCTATAGTCATCATATCGGTGGCAACCTCCTTTCTAACCTAAAAGCTTAAGAGACGGGACGGGGCTTTCGAGGAATTTGAAAAATAGGTGTTTGAAGAAACTATTGCCATCACCTTACCTCAAGTCCTCAAGTTAGTGACAGCTGCAGTTCAGACCGATATTATCACAAACATTTTGACGAGCTCGACGTTTCGTATTCCCCTTTTTTCTCCTCGAAAACTGAGCCGATGCAGTTATTTTTTACATTAACATTTTAAGAAAGAGTATGTTTAGGTTCCTAACATTTTTTTATGTTAAAAACTTTTCTAATTTGTCTGGTAGTCCTCTAATCACGGCGGTAATTAATAGGGCATTTTTGTAATTTTTAGAGGTCATATTTTCTTTACTAATTAGTTGCTGAAAAAATAAAATAACAGGGACGTGTTTACAGCAGACCTTGATTTAATAAAAAAAAAAATTGCTCTAGAGGCAGAAAAAGAAGGAATATTATTATTTTTTTTTTTTTTCTTTTTTTCTTTTTTCTCGGAACCATTGGGTCCCGGTCCTTTGGAAGGCGTACGAGGGGCCGAAGCCAACTCGCAGAGGCCCCTTAGGAAATTTTAATGAAATGCGGCACCAACCGACGATTATCCCTGTATGCGCTATGCAAGTGCACCCAAGGATAACCCCCGGTTGGTGTAGGACTATTGCAGGATATGGAAAAATAAAAAGTTGGACTATGGGTTTGGGTGGCTAAAGTGGACTGGTTACCAAGAACTATGGAATAACTACGACCCCTGCCTGATCAATGTTTTATATATACACGGATAAAATGGCAGGGGGTGACTTGCACACTCAACAATGGGCCCCCGGAAACGGTCGCTAGCACATAGTGACGTAGCAACAAAGGGGCAACATGTCCTGAGGTGCTTATGAGGAGTGGAGAGGTATTCCACGGCTATCAGGACAATCCCGGAAGTACGGTCAAGATCCCTACCAGCATCTTACTGGAATACTTCCTTCCTCCGAGCACGTTTGCTCTTGCGAATCTCCACTCAAGCCGGCCAATAAAGGCAAGAATGAGGTGAGAGCTCTGTTCATCGTCATTGTTCACTCCAGCCGGCCAATAAAGGCAAGCCAGAGGTGAGGAACAAGACTTCTCTCTGAAGATAGGGTCCGTGGGGTCGCTACTGCCCAACAGTTCGCCACATGCTGCCCTGCGGATTTCTGTATCTCTCTTGGTCTGGCTCCTCACCTTAGACCTATTCCAGGAAAGTAAACTCTTCCGGCATAGGCCTAGAGTTCGGAGCGCGCAAGCCCCACCACGGCGTCAACGTAGAGATACGGCGGCGGGGGTAATATTAATTAATTATAATATTATTATTATAATATAATAATAATAATAATATATTATTATTATTATATAATAATAATAATATATTATTATTATTATTATTTTGGAGTGTTTCCGCTTCTCAGCTCTTTGGCTGGTTTTTGAAACATTTACGGACTGAAGCCAAGTAAATGCAGCTTGTGGTGAGTTATGTTAAAGATGTGTTGTGATGAGGACCTATTTCGTTTTCATCTATTTGCATGAACTTTCTGACAATGCGACATGTATTTAAAATTGCAGCTTTTTGTAGGGTGATATACATATTATTATTCTTCTTTTGTCTCGTAACGATTGGGTCCCGGTCCTTTGGAAGGCGTACGAGGGGCCAAAGCCAACTCGCAGAGGCCCCTTAGGAAATTTTAATGAAATGCGGCACCAACCGACGATTATCCCTGTATGCGCTATGCAAGTGCACCCAAGGATAACCCCCGGTTGGTGTAGGACTATTGCAGGATATGGAAAAATAAAAAGTTGGACTATGGGTTTGGGTGGCTAAAGTGGACTGGTTACCAAGAACTATGGAATAACTACGACCCCTGCCTGATCAATGTTTTATATATACACGGATAAAATGGCAGGGGGTGACTTGCACACTCAACAATGGGCCCCCGGAAACGGTCGCTAGCACATAGTGACGTAGCAACAAGGGGGCAACATGTCCTGAGGTGCTTATGAGGAGTGGAGAGGTATTCCACGGCTATCAGGACAATCCCGGAAGTACGGTCAAGATCCCTACCAGCATCTTACTGGAATTCTTCCTTCCTCCGAGCACGTTTGCTCTTGAGAATCTCCACTCAAGCCGGCCAATAAAGGCAAGAATGAGGTGGGAGCTCTGTTCATCGTCATTGTTCACTCCAGCCGGCCAATAAAGGCAAGCCAGAGGTGAGGAACAAGACTTCTCCCTGAAGATAGGGTCCGTGGGGTCGCTACTGCCCAACAGTTTGCCACATGCTGCCCTGCGGATTTCTGTATCTCTCTTGGTCTGGCTCCTCACCTTAGACCTATTCCAGCAAAGTAAACTCTTCCGGCATAGGCCTAGAGTTCGGAGCGCGCAAGCCCCACCACGGCGTCAACGTAGAGATACGGCGGCGGGGTACACATATTATTATTATTATTATATTATAATAATAATATTATAATTAATTAATATTATAATATTATTATTCAGGAAGAAAAAGGGGAAATACATCATATAGGTATAAAACCTTTACTCAAATAGAATAAAAGCACCCAAGTACGTACTGAATGCTGCAATGCTTCATGAAAATTAATATCTCCAGTGTATTGCCTCAGTTAATGGGATACTTCGTTAGCGCATGCAACTGCAGTGTAATTAAATTTGCATAGAAATCCCCCCAAATTAGCCCTAACCGATCGGCCGCCAATGTAACGGCTGGTCGATTGAACTCCTTTTAAGTACTTTTGATAGGTTTCTGTGTATGATCAGTTTAATTTTAATTGAGCTTTTAAACAATGGTGTTATTGTTGAGACTCCCACGGTGTTGTATTTTGATGTTATTTAGGTTGCTGAAAACCCTCTCTTCCACAGTCGCGTATTACATTATTAGTACAAAAAATTGGTTTGGAACTGGATTCCCCGAAATTCCCCAATTTTTGTCATTCCATGCGCTCTCCCCGCGCTAACCTTCAATTCCCCGCGAATCGGGGATTTTCCCCGCCATTGGCAGCGCTGGCTATATAAGTTACTAGCTGACCCGGCAAACGTTGTTTTGCCATATCAATTATTTCTAGCTGCCCGGCGCTACTTCGTTCGCGTGGTGTCCTACTCCTTACACTACCCTACCCTACTCGTACCCTACTCCTACACTACTTCTACCCTACTCCTACCCTGCTCCTAACCTACTCCTACCCTACTCCTAACCTACTCCTACACTACTCCTACCCTACTCCTATAAGTAAAAAAAAAAGATAAAAAAAGTCCGTCTCCCGGTTCTAAGCTACCTCCCCATTAATTTTCAGCCAAATCGGTTCAGCCGTTCTTGAGTTGTAAATAGTGTAACTAACACGACTTTCTTTTATATATATAGATATACCTACATTAATGGATTTGAAGAAATCACTCCGGATAGGATCAGTCTTGATTAAAACCTTGCTTGACTTACAAATGAAATGAATAATAAACATTGAGTAGTGTCCAAGATGTCATGACCTATAAGGTATAAGGGAGTGTGAGTTATGTAGAAGTCTATCTGTTTCCCCCCTTGTCCTGCTACTACGGCTTATTAAGGAACCTCTCCACATATTCATGTTGCAGATGGACGTTTAAGTGCCATGTAACAGGCTCTTCACTTCTCCACTAACCTGACACAGATCCAGAAACCGGGCTGCTAATGATAATTCCCTAATCGAAAAATCCGTAACCAACATACTTAACTACAGCGTGTAAAACCCAAACAACATAGGTACAAGTAGCTGTTTCACACTGTTTTTCTATTCCATTAGAATATAAATATGTATAAGCAGAAGCCGCAATGTGGAACAAAGGGGGTCGGTACTGGTCACGACTCTGACCGGTACACAGCACACACCGTTTTGGATGCCCGCGCGCCGCCCATGAAGTGTCGCTGATAACCATAACTATGTGCTAATGTCACCGGTTTCATATTTATTAATATTATCCCAACACTTATATGGGTATTTTATAAGTATAGTAAACAGTTGGTAGAGGCACCGATCTTGATACTTGCAATGATAATCTTAGATTTTGTTGGGCATTTTAGTGGAGCATATGTAAAGCCCCTACTATTGAAAATCTAATGCATATGATGACCTTATAATAACAAAATATTCTTTAATTCGGACTACACATACATTCATACATGTACACGTATTGGATGGATTGTTCCATATAGTGGTGATAATAATGACTTAAACTATGTTAGTAAATTTTTACAAACTAAAACCACTAATAATGATGTGACCCAACCCATGTAGGCACGTTCTTCTGTACCCAGTGCCCTCAGGCTAAATAAAAAGTCAAGACATAGTGCTGCGAACAATACAGTGAAACATGCAAAAACTACACCTCCGCTCTGTGCATACACGCTCACACGCACACATGTACAACCATTTACAATCAAACTACACCTAACTATGTGCACACATGTTTACGAAACCGGCTTCACTTTACTGTTGACAGCCCTCTGTCTTGGTTTTTTATTTGGTCAGAGCCAGTGCCAAATAAAAGGGCTGTCCACTTTTTCTAATAATATTTTTAGGATGCTGTTGGAGCTTCCGCACAACCTACCCATTATTGACGCTGTTCTCTTTCTCCAAATGACAATGGCTCTTCAATATGGGCTTCCGCGATCATCTGCGAAGCGCTGAACGAACGAAAGAACTGGAGTTACCGACATATCTTGCAGAATAAACATGCTGAAGTGGCAGTGGGCTGGCCATGTCTGTCGAAGGCCCGATGGTCGGTGGAGTAGACGAGTCCTGGAGTCCAGATGGCGTATCGGCAAGCGTAGTGTGGTATGCCCCGCAGCTAGATGAACCGATACCTTAAAACGGTGGTTTAGAGAGTCTGGCTACGGAAGGCGGAGGACAAGGTTTTGTGATTCGGCCTGGGAGTGCCCTTGATGGACTGCGATAGCCTGAGTTGATTGACTGATTCTTTATATTTAAAATCAAACTGTCCACTAATATATTTTTATAAAATAAAAAACTACAAAATTTTATTTAAAAAAAACTTAAAGCAAGGATTTCTCGTAGTATTCTGCACGTCATTTTAACAACCTTGCGAATGCATCATAAAAATGATTCTGCTACAGATACAAAAATAATATAGCCAAAAGTAAATAAAAAAACAAAACAACCTTTATATTTCTTGTCCTTATCCTTTATCGATCAAATCTTGAAACTTCCTCTTCACGTAAAGCAAACGAATTAAAATATTTCGTAGTGCACATTCCAGCAAATCATAGTTATCATATCACACATGGCCGCTACGTCACGATTGTCGCAGGCGCACGCGATAAGACCAACATTAGGTACGTTCTCAAACAACGACAACTATCGAGATCCACGAACGCAATAATTTTGTGTTCCGCAATAAACTTTATCGATTCTCTTATTAAATTTAATATTTGTACCGCACACGTTGTTGTTAACATTTTCGACTTTTCGTAAATCCATTTTCATATTGGTTACGACGTGATATTTGTAAAATGGAAAATGTGTAATTTTAAAATGAAAAAAATCACTATTACGAATGTCTTATGTTCCTAAAAAATCGAAAAACAATACTTTAATATGAAGTTTAATTTCTTTTTTATTTCGTATACTGTGATTTATGCGAAATACAACCATTGTTATCAGAGTAATTATTAGATATGCCAAATACCTATATACCTGGTAATTTGTGAATAATGTGATACTGATAAATGTGAAATTATAATGTCTTAAACATTTTTCTCCAGTTCCAAGAGACATGCCCGTAAGATATTTCGATGGTAAGGAATGGAAGATTATGAAGCCACGCCACAACCTTAGGATAAAAGGTACGGTCATTTTTATTTTAATGATAAACTGACATTGATGTGTAATAAAAGAAGAGCCTAATAATGCTCACTCTCATAATAAAACTGGTAAACACACGCAACTTTCTATACACGTGTATAAACATTGAGTACAATAGGCAGTTAAAGATTTTGGAATTCAATACTCAATAGTTTATTTCCAATCCACAATGGTAGACTGAATGATTGACACAAACCTAGTTGGCCATTTGAATGCTCCCAAAAATGTACTTGCAGAATGTTTAGTTTAGGTAGATAAGTGCAATGTTGGTGCCCAGTGAGTATTAACTCAATTCTTACTTGTATCATTATAAATGTACCTATGAATCTTTATCTTTTTGCCTCTTTTATCTTCGTATACGTGGGTGTTCTTACAAATTCTGTTCCATTTTTATAATAGTTTGTGCCACTATGAATCAGGTCCTTAAAATATAATTAAACATTAGGTTCCTAAAAATAATTCTTTAATTGTGATTATGATGACAAAAAAAAACTTAGTCTGATCTCAAAATATTACGATTTCAGCGCCAAGATATACAAAGTTATCAACAGAATTAGATTGGGCTGATTTCATCAAAGAAATAAAAGAAATTGAGTTACAAGAATCTACAACACAAATGCCGCCTACATGTAGAATCAAAACTAATACTACGACTACAGAAGATACTACAACTAAAACAACCACAACAAAAAAGACTACAACTAAAAAAATGACCACAAAAAAAATTACAACCAAAATGACTACACCGAAAATTACTAAAAGAAAAACTCGTCCTCTTACCAAAACAACTGCAACTAAAAAACCGGCTGTAAAACATAGTACCCCTCGTTGTAAATTAAAATTAATAACCACCACAACGACGACAATTGATCCTCGAATCTGGCAAATGAAAACGATTAAAAGTGAAGACTGGATAAATATTTGGACTCGCGTGAGACCGACGAAGAAACCTTCTACAATAACGGCGAAGAAATATCCTACCAAAAATCTATCTGTGAGCTCAACCAAGAAATGTGCTGCAACAACTAAGGTATCTGTAACAAAAACCAAGGAACCTGTGACAGCAACGGAAGAGCCTGACAAAGTGTCTGGAACACGAGGGGACGGTATGGTTTTGATTTTCTTCTTTCTGACCTTACCACAGCCCGTAGTCGTTTTTTTTCTGTCGTATGTGTGAATTTTGTCGTTTGCTTGCAAGAGAAAAGTTATTATTGGACATAAAAATAGACAGTTTTGATTGAAAATAAAATTATTATTGTTACCTACTCTATATTTTGTAACGTAAAAAAATCAAAAATACCTTTTTTTTCAAGTAAAAAGAATCTCGCTGGGCACCCTTTTTTAGTTTCTGCTCTAGAGCATTGAATAGTATCAGACATAAATAAGTAACAAAATAATGTACCTTTATTTATGTAGGTCTAAAATATTGTAATTGAATTAATTGGAACTGATAAAGACATCTATTTCTGAAATATCACATTTTTATTATTATTGTAAAAAAAAATATTGTAGAAACTGTTTGCAGTGTCAATCAATGTCATATTTCCTTTTCAGGCGGGAATGGGGCTGAAAACTGGTCAAACCTTATGAAAGAATTTCTAAAGTATGTGGAAGCAAAAAAATGTCGGCCGCGTGAGTTATTGTTATTGAATTTATCTGTTAGATATTATATATATATTGTGAAATCAATTTTATTAAATAAGAATAAAAAAAAAAATATTCTAACCTAACTAAAAGTACTAAAAAACTAAAATATTCCGTCGAAATATTCCTCCACGTCAGCATTGCCACGTTGTATGGCAATGCTTAGTCTCTGGCCAAGGTAACAGCCAGCCCTTGGGTCACGGGAAGTGTGTTTACTAGATAAGTAAAGTAATAAAAATAAATTAGTTAAAATAACTTTATATAATAAAGTTAGTCTCACCGTGTCATCAAATTCTCACCGCAATGATTTTGCCGTGTGGCGATTGCTTCATACAGTCTCTATTGAATTTGATGCCACGGCGACTATCGCCACGATAGTCTTGCTTGTGTAGATGGCGTCTTAGTACTCCGGTTGTAAATAATATCCAAGATCGAACTTTACACAAAGACTGGTAACCCAGGTTCGCATGGGCGCGATTTCCCTCGGCGAATTTTTATTCGCGCATACTATACTTATATTTTTACTGCATAGCGCCAGGAGTTAAATATCGAACAGCGTGTTTTTTGGCCGCGCTGGGCTGTGCTCTGGAAAGTTGAAAATCCAGTACGCGATAAAATTCCGCCGAATTATACTCTCGTGCGAACATCGATGTCGCTCTACAAAGTCGAACTTTTTCTAAAAAGAATAACAAAAGTTTTCTTTACAGCTTGTGAATATGGAGCTACACCCGCCATGCCCTTTTCGGGGAACAAACTAGGTGGCAAAAGACTTAGGTCGGGCGCTGATGACCTAACGAATATTCTGATGGATGGTAAATTTTTTGTAACAACTCGCGCACAAATGCTAAGGGAAAGAGTTTTGGGTTCCTTACTTCGTTTGCTTAAAAAATCTAAGAAAACAAGGTGGGATGTGCAAAGAACAACGCGAAATGCTCGCCAGCAGCTTGACTTCACGAAATATTTTCATGCCTAGTTTTTATTCTTCGTTTATTTAGTTAAAATGGAAATAAAATTAAACAAGCTTGAACAATCTGCACAGTTTGTTTTCTTAGTTTTGTAACTCAACAATTTGTTTTTTAATTTAAAGTTAAAGACAGGGCAAGATTGTTTACATTTTATTTTTTTTCCCATCTAAGTCGTCAAGGGTCATAATTACCCTTGACGACTTAGATGGGAGGGGTGACCGACATAAGCAAGATAGTTGATTATGCTCAGTTTGCATCTGCCCTTAGGTATATATTTTTTTAGGTGCTGGGTTCCAAAATTAATGACGTCACCTAGTTCAAACATAATAATAAAGCGTATTCTAATTTTTGTAATGTTGGTCGTGAACGGTAGATTCGAACTAATGACCTATAGGATACTGCCGCATTACAGCGATGCTTGATGACTTATCTTGATAAAAATCGACCTTCGGATACTTGTAATACTTGAACATTTATTTTAATGAATGTTTATTTTAATGGTCAAATGATTATCGTATTGATACTACGTAGGTAGGTCCTAGTTGATAAAATTAGTAGGTATATCTACATACAATAATGTCAATGTCGCCCAAAAATCGCCATCGTCTTCGCGGTCTAGCTGTGTCAGACCTAAAATCTTGTAATTGTCGGTCCCACAAATTGGTTGGCATACGGCAGATTTGACCTGCTCTGTCTAGATGCTATTTAAGCATCGCTGTTTTTTGCATCGACATTTTGCGTTTTATTTACAGATAGTTTTTTTTTTTAAACAAATTAGGTAATTTGTAACTTATTATGTTTTATATCTCTGTACATAGTATTTTAAAATATAAATACCAGCTAAGTTTCTGAAAGCTCAAGTTTTCATCTATATCGTTCATTACTTTTATGATATCTATAAAAGTCATGTTGTTTCAGGTGTTGAAATAGATGAAAAGCTAAGCGAAGTAGACGAAGATGCGTCACAGAGTGCAGAAATAATGCGATTCAAAGAAATATACGAGGCGGACAGAGAGCAAAGATTGAATTTCGATTCAGAAGAAGGTTCTGTTTCAAAAGACTCAAAAATAGATAATGATAATGTACAGGATTTAGATCTTCAGTCATTTAATGATTCGGTTAAAGTTAGACGTATAAAACAAGACGAGGAGACTGCACAATACCGCAAAAATATAGCACTTTTAAAAGAATTAAAACATAATAATGACCAAGATTATGAAACTCCACGAGTCAGTCGATCAGAAGCATATGAAGATGAATTAAAAGTCAAAAATACAATAAAGGAGGATGACATTTTACAAGATAGCGAAATTA
Organism: Mesoligia furuncula; assembly: GCA_916614155.1. Classification (NCBI taxonomy): domain Eukaryota; kingdom Metazoa; phylum Arthropoda; class Insecta; order Lepidoptera; family Noctuidae; genus Mesoligia; species Mesoligia furuncula. The sequence goes on along the minus strand of OU744811.1, from coordinate 11,219,963 downwards.
ATTCTTATTTAGACGTATTAAAGGATAGGCATACCAAGAAGGAAAAAGATAGTGAAACAACAGCATATTTAGATGCAAAAAATGCTGGGCACACATGGAAAGTACAAGATGAAGACATAAGAAAAAGTTTGGATGCAATCAAGGATATGAACACCCAAAGATACAAAGACAATTCACAATATGTATCCAAAGATCCATTAAACTTTAGAGAGCTTAATCGAATTGCAGATTTTGTAGCAACTAAGCGTACATACTTTACAGACTCTACAGAAATAGCTAATGAAAATGAAGATTTTCTAGAAAATAGAGACATAACATTTAATTTAGGAACGTTAGAAGGTGACCATGAAAAAGCTAATAAATATTCCACAGAAAGCATAGAAATACGAGACTCGGACATATACGCATATGCAGACGCAGTACATGACATAAATGAGCAAAAAGATGATGAGACCATTAAAAACTACGAAAATGTTATTCCACTATTCAATTTTAAATACGCTCTTAACGAAAATGTATCAAACTAATAGAGACTAAAAAGAAAACCAGTTTATCTTTGGATTATAGTGTTACAGTTAAAAATCCATGCTCACACCAGGACAGCGTGCGTTGAGGGAACCTCAATTTCCGCAAAAGTAAAAAATACGGGCAATTTGTTGTCATGAACTCTTGGTGATTTACACAAACGGAAAATTATGCCTCTGTGTGATCTTATATACCTGATATATGCTCTTCTGGCTTTGAAAGTTCTATATTAACACTATTTACATATATTTATTTGATTGAATGCCGTAATTACAGAAACAATTAAAAAGCCATTGTTTCTCGCCTGGATCCACGTTCGATGCAAAGGGTTAATCTATTATCTGCTACCGTGTATCGGTATGGTCGTAGATCGTACGTTGTGTTACTTTGAAGTTAGATTAGTAGAAATTTAAATACAATGTCTAAATATTTTCAGTAAATTTGTGCCATATTTTGCTATTATTGAACTTGCTTCATGATCCTTTTCCTTTTCCTTTGCATTTTCTTGTTCTCTCTATTTATATTATGCCCTTATTTTATATATTATATTATTCTTTATCCGCATGAGGTGATTTCGATAACGTTTATAGTTTAGTAATTTATTTTTAACAACATTGCTGTTTCATAATGCAATGTTGAATGTAAAGTAAGTTATACTTACAAATATTCAATAAGTGTCATATTCCCTCAATTTTGTGTTGTAATGATGGTCAAGTGACCTTCTGATGTCATGTCTTTAGTCATGGCCTACTTTTTATTTTTGATGATTTTTATTTACAAGCAGGAGTGCGCTATTATACGCTGTAAGTACTAAGTGAAGTAAATCTAATACAAATCTAGATATGTGACACTGTGCGCTTTTATAATTTCTATCATGACGGTATTTTTGTGGAGACCACGTCCAAAAAATTTATAGAAACACGTTTATTATTACAACGTTATCGTGGATGGAAATTTAAAAGCCTCTTCAGTCTTCATATATTTCCATACATTTTACTTTCCTGTGTTATCGTGATGCCGTGACATGGACGTGGACATCCACGACAACATCGACACGTTATAAATTATAAAAGAGGTAATGTTTTATATAAATTAACATATTCAGTAACTGTATTGAATGTTTTGGGGAATTGAATTTTATGTTTCCCCCATCGGCGACAGCGTGTCTTTTAAGTTTGTTTGCAATATTTTATGATCTGCAAATAAAAAAAAAAAACTGAAAATTGTGCATTGTATTACTGTATTACGATTAGAACACCTCTTTGACTTTAAGCATACATAGAATATCACTTTGTTTTTTCAGTAGATCACCATAACCGAAACGCCCTCAAATATGTCATCCAGAAATATATGAATCCACTTCAAAGATTATCAGGTAAGTATTTAATATATTCACACTTTATATAATATTTTTGTGCCTGTGAAATAGTTCCATCTGTTATTCAGATGGGACACTCAGAAAGTTTAGCGAAAAAAAAAATGTTCTCTATGTAAATATTTTTTTATTAAATCTTTTCAAAGTACTCTCCACTAGCCTCTATACAAAGTTTCATGCGTCTGAACCAGATTTCGAAACACTTTTTTAAGTTCGCCGTAGACACCTCGTTTACAGTCTGCTCGAACACTGACAGCGCATCTTCCGGCGACGAAAATTGTATCTCTGAGCTGATTTTTTATTTTCGGGAATAAAAAAGAAGTCACACGGTGCTAGGTCAGGGCTATAAGGAGGGTGACCAGGAGTTTGACCGGCGTGCTGTCTAGGAAGACCCTCGTTTTGAGCGCGGTGTGCGAAGGCGCGTTGTCCTGGTGGAGCAGCAGCCCGCGGACCCCTGTATTTGGTAGCTTGTTGCTCACAACAGAGAAAACTTCTGTCAAGCATTTGGTAGTATACCATTCAGTTTTGATGCTTCTTTGGTTCCGTAAAGGAATTGACACCATGTAGCCGGTCAAATTGATAAAGCTCGCGATCAAAATCTTCCGCCCGCTTCTAGATCGCTTCACTTTGGTAGGCGTTGATTCGTTTTGAAACACCTAAACCGTCGACTGGCGCTTCGTTTCTGGATCGTATTGATAAATCCAAGACTCCAAGACCTGTAATGATGTCGTGAACATGCCGAAACGAGTCTGCTTCAAATTTGAGAGTTGTTTAACATATCACGGCACCATTCCACCAGGGCCTGCTTCTGAGCATGGGTGAGGTTGTGCGGCACCCAGCGAAAAAACCATCCTCCTCACGCGAAGATGCACGTGTAGAATTTCGTGAAGGCTTCCCGATCCAACCTGCAGTACGTGCTGAATCTCTTGATACGTAACTCGCCTATTGTCTTGGATTACATTTTTCACTGATAACACGTTTTCTTCTGTAACAGACGTCAAAGGGCCACCACTTCTTTTCTTCATCCCCCAAAGTTAGTCGACTGCGCTTGAATTCGTTATACCAACGATACACGTTTGCCTTACAAGGGCCTTCATCCATGAATGCCATTTGAAGTCTAACGATTCGTCCAGTTTCAGGCGACACTTGGAATCCAAAAAATCATAGCGTGAAAATGTTCCCGGCGCAGATCCATTTTTTAATGAGACACGATAATTTAAATTAGCTCGCAAACAATGTGGAGGGAAATTTTGAAATTGGAACGTACCTATTTTTATTTACAAATATTCATATTTTCAAAATAGATTATATGTAGCCTTCGCCTAAAAACTTTTTTTCGCAATACTTTCTGAGTGGCCTGGTATATTGTGTAACATTATTATTGATATTTTTTTTTTACTGCCTCGAGTTGACTGCCTTGTTACTCTTATAGACGCAAAAGCTACTGCTGAAAGCTCCTGGGTTCGATTCCGAAGTCGGAAAAGGTGTTATTGGATTTCCATTTGGAATTTCCGAATCGGATTTTTCTTCGGTTTTTTTGTTGCGTTTGTACCTTTTTGTGCGAAAACTTTAAATAAATAAATAAATTTCTCAGTGCTTAGCAGTTCGGAAACTAGATTTGTGCCCGGTCGATGGCTATAGGCTGGCCCCCTATTACATGGCGTTTAGGTGTACTATAGTTACACCTCTGCCTAACTCTTCGGGGCATACAGTCGTGATGTTATGTGTTATTTTTTTATTTGCAGCGGATTTACCAAACCATGCAATAGAAATGGAAATAGAAATTCATGGGTCAGTTCCAAGGGAAGTAACAAATGATCCGAGACGATTCATTCGCCATAAAAATCCTCGTCGCCCAAAACCCAGTAAGAGAAATTGAGCAAACTGCCTAGTGCATAATCAGCCTATGATGTTCCCACTTCTGGGACACAGGTCTACTCTCGGTGAGAGGGAGTGGGCCGTAATCCACCACGCGGGCCCAGTGCGGGTTGGTAGATGTCACATGTCTTCGAATTTTTGTATCTAGGACATGCCGGTTTTCTCACGATTTTTAATTTTTTATTTCTAAAGGTCTCTGCCCACTACACAGTATCATACTATGACCGTGCTATGAACGTGTCAGACACGACAATCAACACGATACGCTCTACTATGCCCACTACACAGTATCAAACCATGACCGTGCTATGAACGTATCAGACACGACAAGCAACACGATACGCTCTACTATCCCCACTAGAGCGTATCAATTACGTATCAAAGTCGTATGTATCGGCTTAAATGACGGGAGCGACAGCATATCATCCGCGTGTCATACCCGTGCGTAAAGATTTTAGTGACGGGAGCGTCCGCATATCATCTCCGTATCATCCGAGTGCCATATCCGAGTGGTCCCTGTTGTCGCCTTTGTAGTAATTCACCTGATTCCGTGTGAGGCAGACGCGCGCGGTTATAACCCGGGTGCTCACCGTTTCGCCGCGCCGTTCCGTCGCGTGCCATGCACAGAGCGTATCGCCACCGGCAAAATATTCTCGCCACAATAGTTGCCGCTCCGTGCATGGCACGCGACGGTGCTGGTCGGTGACAGAACGGGCTAGTGGGCATTGTCTCATACTTTTTTTGCCTGACACGTTCATAGCACGGTCATGGTATGATACTGTGTAGCGGGCAGAGCCCTTAATGCTGAATGGGCCCGCTCTTGACCTCGATCACGCCTCATGGAAAGCGATGGATGAGGTCAACGACAACGACGTTGATGATGATGATGCCGATGTTTTCCTTCACCGTTTTGAGAGCAGTGGTGATGAAATAATTTACACAAATTAAATTGCCTGCTTGGGTTTGAACCCCCGACCTTACAACTCTGTAAGTGACGGCCGTTACCACTGGGTCACCAATCCTCTTCCTAGAAATAAAATGCCTAGCAAAATCTTTTAATCAAAAATAATTAATAAGTATTCTCTTTGTTTAGTTCCGCGAGCGCAGGATAAGGCAGGTATGATACTAAAAAAAATTTTTACTTATATACTTATATTTCTTAAAGTTAGAGTGATCGAGACCCTAACTTTTCCCCTCCCTTGCAGCTGAATATCAGTACTTTATCGACTGATAGATGACGTGTATTTGATAAATCAGCCTAATGTAGGATATATACAGGTTATTGGTAAAACACTTGTTGTTAAGAGGTCATTGTACTCATCATTATGAACAACTTTTACTATGGGACCTAAACTAAAATCGTGAAAAAAAATCAGCTGTTCCTACATTTTGACGAGTTATACGAACATAAATGTAGGGAACAGCAGATTTTTTTTCACATCAGACACGTCACAGCATAGTCACCGATTAGTCAATAAAATACTGATATTCAGCTGCATCTGGAGAGAAAGCTAGGCAGATGATGAGGTACTTTTCATAAAATTGGATTATTTTAGAGGATGAGGAAGTGACAGCGAACGCGACAGCCACTACTGCAAATACCACAGATCCAGGACAGGCTGCACCTGCGCCTGCGGAGCGGAGAGCTGGAGCTGCACCTGAAAATCAGCCTGCAGCTGGAGCTGCAGGCGCAGGTGCGGTTAGTGAACTTGACGCACCTGCGGCTGGAGCTGCAGGCGCAGATGCGGTTAGTGGACCAGTCGCACCTGCACCTGCTGTAGGACAAGGTTAATCTACTTAATAAAAATCTTAAATCAATTCACTGATAGACAACGCATTGCCTAAACCACTGAGTCAAGAAGTATGAAATGTTGCAAAAATTGTCCTTACATAGCGAGCAAGACATTCACGTGATTAAAGCAATATTAATTGAGTAGAATTAAAAGAGGTTCCTAAACACAAAACAAGGAAAAAAATCTTTCAAACATTATTTTTCGACCTACAGTTTTATTTAACTTTATCTTTAGATGCAGAACGCCCCGATCCACAGAAAATTCCCGTCTTTATGGATGATTTAAAAAAAGCTCTAGATGACCTTGAAAAGAAGTTAATCTCCAATCCGGAAAGCTCGGCAGCAGCGGCAGCAAGTAAGCCCGTTGTTACAATAATAAAATTGATTATCTTTGCACCTGCTGTAGGACAAGATGAATCTACTTAATAAAAATCTTAAATCAATTCACTGATAGAGAACGCATTGCCTAAGCCACAAGTAAACTAAGTCAAGAAGTAGGAAATGTTGCAAAAGTATTCCTTAAATAGCGAGCAGTGTGATTCACGTGATCAAAGCAATATTAATGGAGTAGAATTAAAAGAGGTACCTAAACACAAAAGAAGGAAAAAAATCTTTTAAACATTATTTTTGGACATACAGTTTTGATTAACTTTATCTTTAGATGCAGAACAATCCGATCCACAGAAAATTCCCGTCTTTATGGAAGATTTAAAAAAAGCTCTAGATGACCTTGAAAAGAAGTTAATCCCCAATCCAGAAAACTTGCCATCAGCGACACCGTGTAAGCCCCTCCTTACAATAATTAAATTGATTATCTTTTCTACATTATGCCCTCGATATTTGAAAGTATAAAACGATGCTATTTTATGTGTTTTCAATGCCATCCATGTTTATTTTGGACGCATTTCGTGGAGAGCACCAATTTTACGAGCACCCATGTGAATAGCACCTATCGTATTCCACAATGATAGAAACTATGTTTTTGCTGCTCTCTTACTATCACTACAATCGTAGGTGTGCAATGTGGAACAAGTAAGTACTACGGGTTAAATTTGCATGGGTGCTCTCAACGGAATGTCTCATTTTTATTGGCCGAGCTAATAGCTGGACCATGATTTTTGCCATTTTGACCCTAAATTTACAAGATCCTTGTCAGTACTAATTAGGTAACTAAAATTGCGTTAATTGTAAAAACCTTAGGTTTTCAAATGAGTTTTTGAAGACAATCATCTTAAAATATATAAAAATCAATGTTTTTTTGTTCGTATTCTATTTTACGCGCTACCATACCTGCCATTCCGATTGCGATAAAACTTTGTAACCTTATTGCTTGCACTTGCGCGATCATTAAAGGCATAGTACAATTAACTCACAAGGAGCAACGAGGCGGGTACCAGCTGTTCATCATCTGCCTTCCCAACGTTGCATTTTATACCAGTATTTTACATGGAGCGAATGCCTATCTGACCCAGTTACTGGGTAATACGGTAGCCCTTGGTAAGACTGGTTGTCAGACTTTCGGGCTTCTGCCTACCCGTAACGACTGTCAAAGATCCGCGAATGACAGCCAGGACCAACGGTTTAACGTGCTTTCCGAGGCACGGAGGGATCTCGGTATGTAAAGATGGTTACCCATCCACAGACCAACCGCAGCAAGCATAGCTTAACCTGGTCGATCGACTTATGCGGCTGTTATTATTTACCCACGAGTCCCTCATATCCGGGTATCAGCTAGAGTTATTTTTTCTTCTAGCTTGCGCTGTCCCACTCCTGGGCAAAGGCCTCTCTCCACTCCTTCCATCTTTCGCGAGCCCGCGCGTCTTCCTTCCAGTTTGGACGGAACCTATCCTGCTCGTCCCGCCAGCTCCTACGTGGTTTGCCGCGACCCCGCCTCTCTGTGTCAGGGCGCCAGTTCTGCGCTATTCGGGCCCACAGTTTCTCCGGCATGCGGCAGACATGTCCTGCCCAGTCCCATTTAAGTTGAGCAGCCTTTTGAGCCACGTCAGCTAGTGTTTTATAAAATATTTATCCACAGGTCCTAAGAATCTGAATCCAGGAGCTGCTACACCTCAGCCTTCGAGTCAACCAGTTAGAAGCATTGATGATATTGTGCAACTATTGAAGAAAGGTAATTTTATCATTTCTGTTTTCATTTCCAAATACGAGTAGAATTGTTTAAACTAGTTCCGCGCGGACTATAATCACATGAGTAGACAATGTGCTATAATCGCTACCTCGACGGAGGGACAGTTGCTCTATAGCCCTATACCCAATTTATTAAAACAACTAGCTGCGCCCCGCGGTTTTACCCGCGTAAATGTAGGTTCCGTGGGAATATCGGGATAAGAAGTAGTAGTGTTAATTCGGGGTATCAGCTACCTCCTCACAAATTTTTTATCAAAATTGGTCCAGCCGTTTGAGCGTGAAGAAGTAACAAACATATAAACACACACACACTCACAAATTTTCGCCTTTATAATATTAGTGTGATTAAAAGAGGTTTTATTTATTTTTTCAGCCGTCCACGTTGAACATCGTATGCCAAAAGCAGGAGATGAAAAACTAGAGTGGATGCAAATAAAGATACCCAAAAGTATGCAACTGTAACTTATGTGTTCTGTGGTTTGTATTAACTTACGAGCACCTATTTCAACCTGTACCCATGATATAAGATTCACTAATATTAATTTTGTGATATTCTCGTCGACCTTTTTTTTGTTTTTTTTTTTTTGTCGCTGAGAAATGACATTACGCATCTCCGCTCGTCGGGGGACGAGACGGAGTATATGGGACTCCCTGCCAGAGTGGCAGTATACCCACTAAAATTCAGCGGTGTTCCCTCATCGCCTTGATGGGGGGTCATGGGAATCCGGCTCAGCCTGTGCGTCCACAACCCCCCCCGGCGCATGCCCGCCTAGCTGGCGGGCCCCGCATGTCCCCCCGGCTTGGGGGCTACGGGAATGGCCGGAAACCCCTGGCTTTTCCCGTCCGGCACTGGTGGAAGCCTGTGCAGTACAGGCGAGGGTGCCCCCGCACCCGTCGCCGATGACTGTCATCTGGGAGGAGTCGGAGGTGCCTGTCATTCTGAAATCTTTTTCGACCCCTCCTATTCTCGTCAACCTACCCCAACATAATACAACATCACGCCTCGTTTCCCCCAAGGGTTGGGCAGAGATGTACCAATGGTACAGCACATTTCGCTTACCCCAAATCCCTTACGATCCTACAGTTTTACTTGTCTTGCATGCGGTTGGTTAAGTTTTCAGGTACATCCCGAGCCTCCAATTCTAGATGAGAAGTTACAGCATCTACATTTTGTTATAGCTGATCTACTTTTGTAAATGATGATTAGCCGCAGGCGCAGGTCAGACAGCTTAATAAGTCGGAAACAAAGAAGTTAACCAATCAATTATTTGGTCAGCAACGATCATTTAGATCTGACCTCGACCTCAGAGGCAGCTCACAAAAATTAACTAGAACGTTATTTATGATCCTCGTTTTGAGATAATTCTCTATAATATTATTAACTCATCGGACTTTGCTGACGTTAAATATGTGCCGTATTCATAGTTCTAAATCAGTTCTCAATTTTTAATCCTACTATAATATTATAAATGTGAAAGTGTGTATATTTGGATGTTTGTTACCCAATCACGCAAAAACGGCTGAACCGATTTGAATAAATTTGGCACACAGATAGTTTATCCTGGATTACATAGATTTTTTTATCCCGGTTTAACGTTCCCGTGCTATTATTATCCAACATCGCACGATACGGACGCACGTGAGTTGGTGCATGTCAATAGTTGATCAATCATAGTAACCCCTTGATTTCAATTCCTCACAAACAGTTCACATTGATTGTATACATAATTGATGAGAAAGACAAGCAATTTGTGTACCAATAAAGCAAAATCGAGTGAAAGAGACCATTAAGAGATAGTCCCTTTCATTCATAAATAATCAGCCGTCCCATACATTTGGGTCGAGTAGGTATGACAGTGTTGTATGGGACAGTTGATATGTTTTCGCGATTAGATAGTCTATACCACACCCAAATATGACCATGCCTTTATGATGCACTAGCTGCGCCCCGCGGATTTACCCGCGTAAATATCGATCCCGTAGGAATATTGGGATAAAAACTAGCCTATATGTTAATCCAGGGTGTCAGCTACCTCCATACAAAATTTGATCAAAATTGATCCGGCCGTTTGAGCGTGAAGAAGTAACAAACAAACACACACACACTCACAAACTTTCGCCTTTATAATACACACATCAAAAGTGTCTAGGGATCAACATATATTTTTGCAATAACTTTTCTCCTAATTGATATTAATTAAAATTTTCTTTAAGGATTCATCAAATAAAGTGTTTTCGTTTGTCACAGTAACGATAAACCAAGTCACCTTTGCATTAATAAAGAAATTTGCCATTTTCCTAATAAAGGGATTTTTGACATTTGAACCACTAACACAAAAGTTCGAAAAAAAGACTGAAATAACAGTTTTCTTTAAAATTTTATTGGGTAACTTAAACAATTAATAATCCGTGTTTCTACCGCGAACACTAACAACACAAGAACATCGGTTTGGCATACTCAAAATGAGTTCATCCAAATCACGCTGTGGAATGGCCGCCCATGTTCGTTGCAACAACAAAAAAAGGTCTTCTTGCGACTGGATACCCTCCATATTCGGCAGAGCTCTTCTCTGTAGCATATCCCATGCATGCTCAATCGGGTTCAAGTCTGGCGACTGAGCAGGCCAGGGCAGGACATTGATGTTAGCTGCGGCGAGAGTCTGTCTTACAACTCTTGCGGTGTGCGGTCGTGCATTATCATGCATTAACTGAAATAAGGGACCGATTTGCACTTGTAGAGGAACGATGACGTCTGAGTTAAAACCTTGAAGGGACATGCATAAACAATTAATACACAAGTTTGAGTTGAGTATTTTTATTATATAAAATTGAATCACCGTTTGACATTATAATGAAAAAAAAAACAAATCAAAAATATTAATTAAACAAATCAAAAAAAAAAAAAATTTTTAAATTAAAATTTACACCCACTGCGTGAGTAAATCAGTAAACATAACAAAACTTAAGTTTTAGGTTCTTAGGCACTTGAGAATTCTAGAGATCAAATCGGGTTTGCGCAATATTTTAATCTAATTACTCCTAAAATCAGTCACATAATCACATTGAAGTAACTTACTAAAAAGCAATAATAAGTTTTATAATAAAAGTAAATGAGAGATCATAAAATCACAACGCTATCACAATAATCATTCGTGGGATTGACGTAAACTTTGGTAATGCGATCTAAGAAAACTTAGGGCGTCTATAGAGTCGTCCTGTAAGGCGCATCTCAGATGGTTAATAATATATTTTGAGGATGAAAATACTCTCTCACATTCAACGCTCGAGGGCGGTATTGACATCAGAAACTCATACACTTGACTTAAATGTATTTGTCTCGGTCCACCTCTATCGTATAATGCCATTTGCATTCTGATCGACGTTTCTAATTCGTCCATCGTTGATATATTGGTGGTAGATGTAGAGGGAACCGACGAAATTGTGCTGTCAATGCTTTTCTGAAGTTGTTCCTTCAGACTTAAAGTTGGTTGATTTTCCTGAGTCAATTCAATTTGAGGTTGGCGACGTTGAAGGTTAACTAGAGAAACGTCTTCCTCATCATCAGAATCTTGAACTGTACAGAAATACTTTGCATTAATGTCAACAATAACTTTTACGATTTCATTATTTGATGGGGTCAAAAATACATCACAAGGCGGCTGATTGTAATAGTTTGTAGGATTATGAAGGTATTTCAACGTACTGACAAGATCCGTTTGACGCCTTTGAACTATCCTCTCTTTCAGGGCCTCTAACAAACGCTCACTTATGAAACTCTTACTTTCTTCCAATTTAACAACCATAAACTTGAGTGCTGCTTCTGCGGTAAGTAAATTGGCATTTTCTTGGCAAATACTCTCAACTGTAGCTTTGATAATATTGAGAGATGAAGAAAATTCCTCTAACAAATTTATCTCAGTAGCGCTAAACGTTATTTCGCTTTTCAAATCAATCAAAGATTTCATTACAGGTTCCTTTAAGGTTAAAAATCTGGTAATCATGTCAGCCATGCTACTCCAACGTGTTCGACAGTCTAATATCATTTTCAGCTTTTTATTTTCTGCTTGGTGGTTTTCCAAAATCTCTGATTTTGTTGGCGACATTTTAAAAAACTTCACTACCGTTCTCACTTTCTGTATTAAATCTTTGTAATATATCAAAGTTGGCCTGCGTGCTACGTTTCTTCTTTCTCGCTGCTGAATGTTAAAACCTTCTTCCTCTTCTTCGTCGGCATAATCACTCTCACTGCTTTCTCCCGTCTCTTCCTGTGTTTCATTTTCATCTCTTTCATTATAACTCCTTTTATATAATACATCCACAACAGCACACTGAATACCATGAGCAAGACATTGTTGATGGAATGTTGGAATGCGTCTGCCCATGGCACACATAACGCTAGCTCCGTCACTTACTACGCAGGCTATGTCATTTTGTAAAGATAAATCGAAGTATTTCAACCTTTGTTCGAAAATATTCATACAACATTCAGCTGTGCCTCGCCCTAGAATTTTACACAGACCAATGTTTTTAAAGGGCTTTCCTTTAAAATTTGGGGAATGAATGTTTATATTCATGTATCTTCGATTGCGAGCCGAAGTCCATTCGTCGAGTGAAACTGAAAACTTCTTTCCATCTGTCTTCAAAATGTTTAATTCTTTCTTCAAACCACTCTTAACTTCATCGCTCTTTGTCACAACAATCTTCTTAATGGTTTTTGGTGACTTGGGCAAGTGATAACCACTTTTATTAAAAAGTTTTTTAATGGAATCCGAGACACAGAAAACACTAAATGGAAGTCCATCACAAGCTGTCATCTTCTTAATAAAATCTTCCATAGTATCGTCAACAGATTTAGAGTATTGGTCTATTGTATTTGTAACTTTTCGTTTCTTAGATTCAATTTCATCAGATTTTTTTGGTAGTACTGGTTCTGGTGCTGAGACTTCGTTATCTTTGCGATGTAGTTTTAAATGATTATGCAAACATGTGGTAGTGTTTTTGCATTTAATTATTTTTTTGCAGTTTTTACATTTGGCATATACTCCATCAGCAGTTCGCAAAAAAGAATTCCAAACAGACTTGTCCGACTTACTTTTAGTATACTCTTTAAAATCTAGCTTTTCTTGCTCCATGACTTTATGTTATGATGATACACCTGTAAAAAAATAATGAATCAGTAATAACAAGATACACTTTTTAAGTTTTTTATTTTTACAAAATAAACTATTTCACTAATCCAGTTCAACCTGTTGTTTTTATGGAGGCTAACAAAACTCTATTCTAAGAATATTAAATAGTAAACAACTAAAAATTAATTAAAAAATAATAATTACTATTGATTGGGTTTCTTGCCAGGTTATGGGCACTATTGACTCTTAATCACGCTCAAAAATATCCGAAATGTTATGCGTAAATCATGATGGTCAAAAATCCTTTATTAAATCTATTCATTGACCATCGACAACAACTACATCACTATTTTAAATTTTACGTTAAAGAGTAACCCTAGAAATGTTATTTTATTATTGTCTCGAAATGAATTTAAAGTAAGTGCAGGTGAATTGGGCATAATTTGAAAAAAAAAATACTATTAAAAAAGACAAAAGGCATTTACTGATTTTAGTTTAATTGAATATATGATTTAACAAATAACAACCAAAACATTATCTCGTTCACTTTCGAATATTTAAGAGCACGTAAATTCTAAGTTGAAGTAAAATTAGTCCAATAGTTTTAGGTTACTAAAGTAACCTAAACCTAAAATGAGATAATTTATCTAATATAAAGAATTCGAAATTTACTTACATGAAAAGTACTAATGCTGGCTGAGGTTTAAATAACACTTTGTAACAAAAAACACTCAAAACTTCGCCAAATTTCAAACACAAAACAAAAATAGTATTGCTTCTGCCACGCGCTGTGCAAAACTGACTTTAGTGAGCCGCGTGGCGCGGGCGGCAGGGCGCGACCGGGTGGGGGCGCGGGGCGGGACGGAGTGGCGCCGCCGGCACTGTGTGTGTACGTGTGAAGCGCGGTCTGTAGGTAACAACTTGTAAGACAGACGTAGTTCGTATTTTCAAACTTAACTAAAAATTATTCGAATATTCGAATTTAACATCAGTCAATATTCGAATAGCAAAAATGATCGAATATTCGCATTATTCGAATATTCGAATATTCGAATTACAAGCCCTACGTCTGATACAATCGTCTCAGCATAAATTTGAGCGTTGAGGTTGCCTCTGATCCAAATCAACTCAGTTCTTCCGCCGATCCAAATACCCGCCCATACCATGATGGTTCCACCACTATAAGGATGGACTTCCTGGCAGGATTTTAATCGCTGTTGGCGTCCAGGGGTTCTCCAGTGTCGTATACGTCTTGTGTCCGGTCTCATACCAAAACGAGACTCATCAGAAAAGCACACGAAACGCCATTGTTCTTCTGCCCAATTTCTGTGTTCAAGAGCCCATTGATATCGAATCCTACGATTGTGCATTGCTATAGGTGGTACCAGTAGCGGTCTTCGGGAATGAAGGTTCACTTCATGCAAGCGGTTTCTGACTGTTTGGTCGCTAATTAAGTTCCCTGAAGAGTGATGAAGCCTCACGGCTAACATCATGGCGGTTATTGTTGGAGCTCTTCGAGTTAAGATTTGAATGTATCGGTCTTGTCTCCGTGTGGTGCAGCGATACCGTCCTCCATGGCGCTCAGCCACGGTACCAGTGCTTCGGTAACGTGTCCAAAGTCGACTGATAACACTCTGACTTGTATTCAGAGCTAAAGCCACAGTACGTTGCCGGGAACCAGCTTCTATCATTCCCACGGCTCTGAGCATTTCTTCCCTGCTTAAATGACGTCGCCGCTCCATAATAACGTTGGTTTTAATCAGTAGTAGGGAAACAGTAGCACTAATAATGTCTTCAATGCGTTGTATGTTTTTATAGGGAAAATATTGACAGCTGATTTTCATCTTTTACTCGAATTTGATTCACAGTTCCTGATTCAAATTATGAAATGCACCAAAAAGGATCCATATAAATTTATAAAATCATAAATTTATTACAAAGCCACATCTCAATCTCAAGAAATCCGCATAAAAATGCTTGATCCCTAGACACTTTTGATGTGTGTATTAGTGTGATTATTAGTGTGATGCTGTGTAAGTTTCAACTATGAATACTCCCCGAGTTATGCAAGCCTGATGAATAGTTCGGTAAAACACGGACCGGGCAGGTGACCTCCGCATCGCTGCAGCGCTGATCTCTATCGCTGCCCCGAACCGAACAGCGCAATTAAACTATTAGCTAAAGGACATTCGCGGTGAATACAGCACTTACTGCTTTGTTCCCTTACTATGCGGTAGGTGGAGATATTGAGGAATTTTGATTATCATTATAGGATATTTGAGACCTATTGGCGATCGCAGTATGATATGATGGTGGAATACATAGAGAACGCTGCTGCCCATTCTCCGGTACGATCCTTAGTCGCCTTTTACGACACCCACGGGAAGTAAGGGGTGGTGCTATTCTTTAAGTCCGATCGCCAACCCGCCTGCCAAGCGTGGCGATTATGGCAAACCCTCCCAAAATTGGGGGAGGCCTATGTCCAGCAGTGGACGTCTATCGGCTGAACGACGACGACAAGACCTATTCGAATACAAAGGGTTAAGAATGCTGTGGTCATAGGCAACAATAAAATTATCGTAAAGGAAGTTGTATTGTATCGCTATAAATATTACTAGCTGAGTGGTAGGCAGAGTTGGCAGTGCCTGCTATAGCCTTATAGGTTCATGTATATTAGCTCATATTATACATACTAGCTGTGCCCTCGATTTCGATCGCTTATATTGGATCGCATATTGGATTTCATGGGTTTTAATATCTTTTTTCCTAAAATAAAGGTATTATTAGCCTAAATCACTCCTTTATAACAATAGCTATTTGCCAATGAAGTTCTGAGAAAATCGGTCCCGCCGTTTCTGTGATAAGCCGAAACAAAGAGACAGAATAAATTAAAAATTGTTTTTTATTTTAGGTACCGTATATAATTTCATATGCATTTAGTAAAAAGCTGTTATTTTGACATTTCAAACTGACACTTTAATTTTATTTATTTACCTTTATAGATGTGCTACACTAGGTACACTGTGCTCATCATGATACATGGTGATGAATATCGCGCTTAGATACTTATGGTAGCACAAGATTGAACAGTGGCTAAATAATAACAGCCGCACAGGTCGATCGATCAGGTTAAGCTACGCTTGCCGCGGTTGGTCTGTGGATGGGTGACCATCTTTATACCGTGACCCCTCCGTGCCTCGGAAAGCACGTTAAGCCGTTAATCCCGGCTGTCATTCGTGGATCTTTGACAGTAGTTACGGGTAGTCAGAAGCCCGAAAGTCTGACAACCAGTCTTACCAAGTTATCGTATTACCCAGTAACTGGGTTGTAGAGGTCAGATAGGCAGTCGCTCCATGTGAAATACTGGTATTCAGCTGCATCCGGTTAGACTGGAAGCCGACCCCAACATAGTTGGGAAAAGGTTAGGCAGATGATGATGGTAGCGCAAGATTGAACCGTTGGTGGATGTAAAAAGGTTAGAAATATTAGAAATATTTTATTAAATGTAATTGCTAGAACATTGCCTATGTATACCTCTCTGCTTATTCATCTGCCTATGCGGTTAATATCTCCGTTTAACTTTTCCTCAATTAATCTATCTTCATTAAATGTTCTATGAAATTAATTTAAATAAACACCACGTTAACTGCGGTTAAACATACCATCTGGTTAGTTTAAAGACAATAAAAAACGTGTATTTTAATCTACCCCAGCGTGGGGTCCAGTCATTTTATGCTCGTTTATATACAAACGAGAGGCTTTAATAGCTGAGCGCCATAATTGAGACGAAGTAATTAGACTTAACACACCTTTAATATTGTTTTTTTATTTTTTAAGTGTTGCTAGAAAAATATCGTGAGGTTTTGCACTCATCACGCTTTTGCACACGATCATTGCGGTAGCAGAATAGTCTGGAAGTATAAAGAAGTATCGCAAATGGATGCGGTATCACAGCGGTATGCGGTGGAATATAAGCCGAGATTTATTTACAAAAGCACCATTTACACGACGCAGGTTTTCTTGCCTATGACATCCCATAAAGTTTATTTATTCCTTACACACATACAATTGTTTTAACAGGTGATACCCAAGCTTACAAAAGTAGTCATGGATTGCTAATTGTTCAGTCCCAAGAACGGGTCTGGATAAAAGCATAAGTTACACAGTGGACAACATATCAAGTGTCACCCTCTGGAATTCCAACAATGAGCAAGCAAATGTTTTTTTCAGTTCAGTATTCTTACTGCACGAATCACTGGTGCAAATTTTAATAATTTGCAGCAACAAGTGACTTGTGTCGTCTAAACACAGTTTAGACGGTTTAACTTTTATCAACATACTAGCTACTGCCCGCGAATTCGTCCGCGTGAAATTTCATCCTCCCCATTCACCCTCTTAGAGGCGGAATTTCGAAAAACGCTTTCTTAGTAGATATTCTTTATAAAGAACATACCCTCCAAATGAAAATGAAAATGTTTGAAAATGAAAATGAAAATGTTTATTTGTCTCAAAACAGTTACTACATGGATTATAAATGAGACATCCCCAGTAAGTAATTGATAATACTTGTGTTGGGGCTATCCCGCTCTTTCCCTTAATTATTACAAAATTGAGACGTTTTTTACAAAAGGTGACTAAAAATAAAAAATAAAAATTTAGGAATAAATGCAAATGACTTATAAACTAGTTAACAGCTCTTTGTGTAACTGTACTTGTATGCCAGATGTGAAACTATGTATATGTGCGTCTTATTTTGAAACAGCGTTTGTGATGTTGTGGGTGAGGGTGGGTGTGTGGGTGTGTAAGGGTGTGTGTGTATGAGGGTGTATGTGTGTGAGGGTGTGTGTGGGTGTGTGTGTGTGTGTGTGTGAGGGTGTGGGAGGTGTGTGTGTGTGAGTGTGTGTGTGGGGGGGTGTGTGTGTGTGTATGTATGTAAGTATTCTTTGAAGTCTTTGAAGTGCCGATGTGTTCGTCGCGCGATTTATAGGTTAAACTCGGTGGTTACCTACTTAGGTACATTATTGATAAGAAAGCAATAAAATGAAATTGTCTAAGCAAGTCTAGCTAAAACTTGTTCAGTTTCCTCGTATGTTAAGGTTTTTAGCCACTCGGTTATTACCTTTTTGGCTACGTGTGAGATTTCCTGATGGAACCTTAATTTTGCATTTATTTTATTATATATGTAGGCTGATTGGGTTGCATACTGACGCCGTGCAAAAGCGGTTCGAACCCTCGGGGAGTAAGCCACTATGTCCTTACGTCTTTTCTCCTGACTGTCTTGGTTAAATGGAATAGATTTTTGTAAGTATAAGGTCGTTCTTAAAAAATATAGTTTTCTTACCGAGAGTAAGCCACTGATTCTATAAAGATCGACTGTGGGGTATCTGTATGGTTTATAATACATAACTTTTATAAGTGACCTTTGGGCTCTTTCTAACTTAAGAAATTTAGTTTTAGTGGCTCCCCCCCAGACTGGTAAACAGTATGTAATAACTGATTGCGCGAGCGCAATGTAGATGCTGTTTAGTGTCTTCGGAGGCATCACATACCTTAGATTTTTTAAAATCCATATAAATTTCCGCACCCGTGACGTGACAATTTCAATATGCGAATGCCAAGTTAAGCACTCGTCAACTATTACTCCCAGGTATCTTGTGGACGCAACATGTTTAATGGCTTGACAATTACAATTTCGGTTCAAAGTATCCGCGCACGTGTGGATTTGAATTTTAAAATTAGGGCCTGGTTTAGACCTTATACTAGGAGAAAAACAAATGTAGTTTGTTTTAGGAACACTAAGGGTTAGTAGATTGGCTTTGAGCCACCTGTCTATATCAACTAATCCTTGCTCGGCATTCTTGCACGCAGCTTCCCACGTGTCCCCAAAGTAAACAATCGCCGTGTCGTCCGCGTAGGAGAAGATTTGACCCCCACCGCTTCGTAGATTGCAGAGTTCATTAATATACACCAGGAACAGCGGTGGGCCAAGAACAGATCCCTGGGGAACACCAAACACAATGTTTTCCTCCGCACTATGCGAGTTACCTATTTTAACCTGCTGTCTCCTACCTCGGAGGTAACTATCAAAGAGGGAGAGAGCCTTACCTCTTATCCCTATATCCTCAAGTCTCTGCACAAGGATGGGGACAGATACGGTGTCAAACGCCTTCTTCAGGTCTAGGAACACCGTAACGCATTTGTAACCCTTGTCCACCTTTTCATTGATTTCAGATGTCAACGCAATGACCGCATCCTGCGTTGACCGTCCCTGCCTAAACCCGTATTGAGAATCAGAAAGAATGTTGTATTTATTTAAATAACTTACTAATCTTTTGTTTATTATTTTTTCTATTATTTTCGAAAGGGACGTCAAGACAGATATCGGCCGATAGTTGTTGACATCGCTCTTGTCCCCCTCCTTGTGCACAGGAGTAATTATAGAACGTTTTAGCGCGTCAGGAAAAATGCCCGTTTCGAAACACATATTAGTTAACTTGCTGATAAGAGGAACAACAAGTTCTCGAGATAATTTGAGGAAGGCAACAGGTATGCAGTCCCACCCCGAAGCACTTCCTGAGTCAAGTGTACCAAGTATACTATCCACTTCGGCCGGATCTGTCTCCAGCAACACGAGTGAATTAATTTGAGATAGGAAACTTAAGTTAGTGACAGGTCTCGGCGCTTGTCCAGTTAGGGTTATTATTTCTTCGGCAAGTGTTTTTCCAATAGTTACGAAGAATTGGTTTACACGGTTTAATGAGTTGAGAGGACATGGTGTGATGTGCAGTAGGTGTGTACTAGACGCCTTGGGTTTTTTATAATGGGTGATGTCATTAATTTCTTTACACGACACAAATTTGATTCAATGGAAATAGCAAATGGGACCCATCGTTAATAGGTACCTAAAAATGGGATCTAAAACTGGAATCCAATGGAAATAAATCGATAGATTGTATGCCACAATGATATGAAATGAAAATCTAGGGTCTTACTTAAACACTGTTTTGTGGTCATCATCATCTGCCTAGCCTTTTCGTAACTATGTTGAGGTCGGCTTCCAGTCTAATCGGCTGCAGTTGAATACCAGTATTTTACATGGAGCGACTGCCTATCTGAACTCCACAACCCAGTTACTGGGTAATACAATACCCCTTAGTAAGACTGGTTGTCAGACTTTCGGGCTTCTGACTACCCGTAACGACTGTCAAAGATCCACGAACTCTGAACACTGTTTTGTGGTATTAAGGTTAATGTTTATTTCTGTAAGTAGGTATTTTAAGACAATTTTACACGTCATTATTTTAATGGTCTATATTTTAAAACTAGATGGTGCCAGCATTTCCTAGCTGACTGATCCCTGAGAATAAATACCGAAACAAACTCAGAGGTCTCTTTTAAAGTCCAAAAATCGTATTAATATTATGTTATGTGAGTCTAACAATGCAGGGCCATGTAAGGAAGCGTTTTGTAGAAAGAGCCATTGCTGCTTTGATTTGACCTGCCCCAACGGACGGCATGCATGCATCAGTTACTGTGTAGCTCAACCCTATTTAAGGGAGCTCAAAGACCCGCCACACGACGCCACCAGATCTGCATTTGCGTAGGCCATATACAAAATATTTAAAACAGCCAGACAGTTTATAGTCATGTATTCAATCAAGCCTGCATGGTACAGACGCCAGCACATCAAGCTACTACAATCTGTCAAATTTCTATAATAGATTTTCAACTTTATCGCTAAAGCATAAGGTTCAAAGTTGATTGGGAAAAATTGACAGTTTCGGGTTTCGGAGACAAGCAATTAAATAGTATCGTGTTTATCAGACATACATGAAAAAATATGCCTAACTGAAGACTGGGGTCTAAAAAATCTTAGATTTATTTTGTAGTTAATTCCATGACAAAAAAAAAACTGGCATTACAGGTACCGCTTAGTAGTGTCCTAACAAAAAAAAAAGATCTAGAATCTGTAACTTTTATATTTGTCTCTGGTATTGTTCTTAATGGTTTCATTTCGATGAATTGGTATTATCATAGTCTGTCTGTCGCAGTTGTCGGAACTACTTACTAATATTTTATACCACTTATCCATGCGCAAAGCCCTAACTGAAAAACGCTACTTATATTAAAATTATACAACAACAGGTCCGGGTGTAGCGTGAAAGCGTAAAAAACTAACATAGAAAAAAACTAATCTAGCAGACCCGGCAAACGTCGTGTCTCAGAATCATTAAAAACGAATATATGAGAAAATGATTTAACTTAATTTTTTTTCGTGAATCTTCCCATGTCTTATTAGTTATTCTGTTAATTGGGGCGGAGACAAAACCAAAAAATCAAAGATCATACAAATCGGTCCAGCCGTTCTTGAGTTAGCTATAGATGGTGAAACTAACCCGACTTTGTTTTATTTATATACATATACATAGATTTGTAAGGCTTAAGAACTTGACAACGTCGATCGTAGCAAGTGACGTTCTGTAGTTTCTGCCGACCCCCATGGGAAGACGGCGTGAGTATGTATGTAAAGTTGAATATGAAAAATATTAAGTTAGGATAGTTATATTTTTTCATAAATTATCTAGAACAAACTGGCATGTCCCAGAACCAAAAAATTGAAGACATGTGACATCTACCAACCCGTAATGGGCCCGCGTGACTCCCTCTCGAAGTGAGGAGGATAGATATACTATCTAGAACAAGGATCGAATACTACGAACCAAAAACTCTTCCTATGTCCCTCGTTGAACCAGTCAGCCTGTGTTTTGCATAGCAACCAACTCTGCGAAAACAATTACATAATTCGTTGCACCTGTCAAAAGATCAATCCACTCAGATTATATCTGAAACTTAAGACCTAACTTGCTGCAAATACTATCATTAAATCAATTTAAAATAACCGACCAAGTGCGACTCGGACTCGCACACGAAGGGTTCCGTACCACAACGCAAAAATGCCAAAAAAAGCACGTTTCTATTAAACTTCTAAAAATTTCTACTAAAAATTAAAGGGGAGACCTCCCCTTTAATTTTTAGTAACTTAATTTTAACTTTTATGACTTCTTTTTAGATCGGCAATAAAAATACACTCTGTGAAAATTTCAACTGTCTACCTATAACGGTTCATGACATACAGCCCGCTGACCGTCAGACGGACAGAAGGACAGCGGAGGCGTAAAAATAGGGTTCGTTAACACCTTTTGGATATGAAACCCTAAAACCAACAAAACAAATAACAACACTTTAAATATTTAGTGTATGTAACAGAACAATATAGTTAATTAAAGCCTTGGTGTTTCAGCAAAGGTCTTCGCTATTAGTATTGCAGATAAATGATAGGTTTACAGGTGCTTTTATTTAATCATCATTAATGTATAGACTAATGTATAGATAAATGTACATTTCAATATAATTGACACCTACTGGTGTTTGGAATAAAATTGGTTGTTGTATCTAGATCATGAATTTATTGGGAGCATACATTATCATAATTATATTTCTTTATTAATTTTGAAGTGTTTCACGGGATAGTGGAGACCTCACTGCTCTCCACTTCTGTCTCTTTATTGCTAAAAGGACCAGTATTTTTAGAAAGTTTCATCTCTTTCTGGATTTGCTCGTTGTTGCACATCGTACAAGCCGTTTTGTCTTATCCTAACTTCCACAGCAATTTTATTTTTCGTTTGGTGTTCCTGAGTCATCCCACTGCTGGGCAGAAGCCTTTCCTCATGACTTCCAGCTCTTTCGATCCAGGGTTAAAGTGGATCACTGGTCGTTTGTTTTCTCCAGTTTCCCCGCCATCTTCTACTGGGTCTGCTGCACCGCCTTCTGGCTGTGTCAGGGCTCCACGTAGTGGTTATTTTGACCCACAGGTTATTGGGTATTCATTTATGTTAGGAAAACAATCTGTTGGCCTACCTGATGGAAAGTGACCACCGCACACACCACCACATGCACATGCATATACCACCATGGTGTAGTCACCATCGCATACAGCAATACTAGAGGCATCGCAGATGTGTTTCTATCCCAGAGACAAGGCTGAAATATCTCAAGTGCTTCTACAACACCGCTCCACTCCTTGGCGTTAGAAATAGGTCTCCATTGTACCCGGATGCTACTAACGATTAGATTGAATATTCTGCACGGATAACTTCTAGCTACAAGGCCTTATTAAGGCATATCGTAAACCCAAAGTAGCTCTCCATTATTAAATTCCTTAAATATTGTCACCGACGCCACCTACCATACAATTTTAGTGTACCGCCAACAAATTTATGTAGACAAGAGCAATGAATAATCTGTACAGGAATTAGCATTCCTAAAAAGGTAAACGTATACTTTATAGTAGACGCTGGCTTCAGGACCGGAGCTGCGCGCGTAAATCAGATTGCATGGACAGTACACCATTTCGAACAGTTCGAGGTATCGGCGGATTCTGGTTAAGGCGGGTGGTATTAGAGCCTTTGGTTTGTATGATCTTGAAAACCTTAGAAGTGTATGAGGAACTTAGAGTGCTGCAAGGATCTTTTGGGTCGCGAATGATGTTGACATAGGGGCGCAGTTGGTTATCATTTATAAAATTGTTTTGCGAAATGTATTGAGAAACAAAATGGCGGCGTTAGTTTCGATTTTGGCCACGCGCCAAAAGATTCTTGTACAGCTATACATCTTCTTCGGTGAAATATTGACTAGCAGAAAACTTTCCAAACATGGTGGCATTCCTTTCGTCTTCCTATGAGAAGCCTTATACAATGAGAGTGTGACTTCGCATCTAAAGTGACTAAGTAACATGCGCAATTTATTCTGAAGGGTCTTTTTAGTAGTCCATCTTTTCGATTACATTGCAAACAACCTTCAATCAATCACAATTAGGAAACTACCAAACTTTTTCGCCATTCTTATAAAGCTCACACGTTACATATTTAGGTAAGTGGCATGCAGCTTTAAATTGCCAGCTAAACCGTATAAAACTGCACCGACTACCTTCAATTCCGTATTATAAAATAATAACAGTGGCAGTGCATTCGACCTTAGCGTAAATGCGGCTAGAACCTCGGACAGCGCCCCGGAGCGAAGCAACACCATAACATGCCTGTAATATCAGGAGCTACAATGAACTTTAACATTTCCACATAGGGCCCTGATGGTCCTGACTTTCACCGTAAACGGCCAATTTACGGACGTCTGTCGACCGGGCAGTGTCTTAAGCTAAACTGTCTCAATTAGTGCCCGGATAGATGACCCCGCAATTTCGACAGCAATACCGGCCGAGATTGCGGCCGTTATTAGGTTAAGTGCAATAGGGCGGACGCCGCAATGGATGTTGAGGGAAATTGTAAGCTCTTAACTGTCAATGACTCGACCAAGCGTTGTCTGGTGGTAATTGTTTTTGACGTTGCCGTGTTCTTAGTAATTGTATGTGTATCTAGACAAACGCGTTTGATCTTTGGCGATAGGACGGTAATCATTACTGGGTAATTTGCTGATAGAACGGATCTCATTTTGAGCGCTTTCTTGCTGTCTTTTCAATCGAAGTGGGCTTATACATCGTTGACGAAAATCGCGCATTTATCTGCAGCCTCCTAATGAACACTCCGTACCTATAGAACACTTGATGGTGAGGTTACTAGACTCACCACACTGATGGGCAATCTCGTGATTTTAAGAACGTTCACAGTCTGATCTGTCTCAATCTCAAAAAAACCTCTAATTTGTTTTTGACATTAATTGTTTGTCGCTAAGTTGAGACTGCGACTGTGTTGAAAGTTTTAAATTACGAAAATTGGCCTTCTGAAACAGTAAACTGGTGACTACAGCATATAAGTTTAAGTTTTTTTGCAAGGTAAGTAATCTATTGTGACGACAAATCCAACTTTGAAAGCTGCATTCTCTGCCGTACGAAAGTACCAAGTCACAGTGGAGCTCTGTTCAGTTGCCACAATGATAAAGCTATATGTATAGATTAGACTAGCTAATCTAAACGAATTGACGGACAACACTAAACTCTAGGCCTTTTTGTGTCAAAGATCTAATTACAAATCTTTAGCGGTTATCTCGATTGCTTTCGCTCTCCGTGGCGCATTAGTCTTTTATTTTTTTTTTATGAACAGAAATGAAGATGAAAGTGATCGCATTGTAGTGGAAACTATTAGGATTTTATTGTGTTGGTAATCAGATTTCTAATTAGTTATTTCCTTTTGTTTCTTAGGTTGGGTCTTTACTTTGATGATAGGTTTGCCTTGATTATCTTTATTTTACTTTTGCCAACTTTGTTTTTGGAACGAAGTTCTTTAACGCGGCTTGCGGTAGAAGTTGACCGGTAGAAATCGTCACGTGATGAATAAACGTTATGCCACCTCCATGCCCCTCCTCCTACCTCATTAAAAATATAGTGTTCATGATTTTCGAAGGTGCTAAAGCCGATAGTGAGGTCAAATGAAAATCCAAGATGACGGCTGCGAAAACTTTCAAATTTTTCGTCATGGGTTTCGTTTTCATGGTTTTTGAGAGTGCTAAAGCCGATAGCGAGGTCAAAATAAAAATCAATCAAAAACTTATACTAGATGGCTATGTATTAAAAACGCGTATTAAATTCATACTTTCTTTCTCTCTCTCTCTTTCTGTTATGATGAGTGAGTGTGCGTGCGAGTAATGCGTAAGGAACTTCTGTCCTGACGGGAACCCCCGACCGCACACATTTTTATTGTGGCTAGATAGTTTGGTATAAAAAAGACAAATCATAACAGAAAGAAGGAATTTATATTGATTTGCAAAATTACTCTTAAAATGCATAATTTAATTGCAAGGTTCTACTTAATTAAGAAAAGCTAGGTTTATGAATGTAATTATTTTTATTACTCAATAAAAGATTAATATTTTAATTTATTTATTCCCTATAAGCTACACAGACTCTTTATTGGCAAAGCTTAGGCCTAAATACCTTGTAATTACATGTAAATAAAAGTGGTAATAAATATGTATCATGCGTAGTAAAATTTAGAATAAATTGCAAATGAAATAGATGCAAATAATAGAGACCGAGCCATAGTAAACCAATCTTTTTTTTAATTCAATCACTGAAATTGAAGTCTTTGATAACAAACGAGTTTTGATTACGTGTATTATAAGAATATAATAGCAACTAGCTTTTGCCCGCGGCTTCGCTCGCGTTAAGTATTATTAAAAAAAACTAATACATTTACATCCGCCCTCATCCCTTATTTTATCCCCATGGGGATTGAATTTATCAAAATCCTTTCTTAGGGGATGCCTACGTCATAGTAGCTATATGCATGCAAAGTCTCAGCCCGATCGGTTTAAAATTGGCAAAGTTTCATACAAACTTTCATCCCTTATTTTATCCCCTTGGGGGTAGAATTCATCAAAATCCTTTCTTAGCGGATGCCTACGTCATAACATCTACCTGCATGCCAAATTTCAGCCCGATCCCTCCAGTGGTTTGGGCTGTGCGTTGATAGATCACTATGTCAGTCAGTCACCTTTGAGTTTTATATATTTAGAAGATAGATGTGATAATCCAACAAAAATACCTAAAAGGTTCCTGTGTCGATAAAAAAAAAAACAAAGCATAATATCTTATTGTTAAATTCTACTTATTTCATCAGGTAATGTTTATTTTATTTAATTATACAGGGTGGAATTTGATCCTTATGATTGACCCTATCGATTGGTGCCATAAAGTACAGAATGAAATTTTTTCGGATTTTAGTCGGTTCGATTCTCGGGTGTGACAAGCGTATTTTCAAAAATCTGTAAATGCAGTATTGTTTCTTTCTTAAAATAAAAGAATGTATCCTTTGAGTACAATTTGCTGTCTTCAGTATTTAAAGTACTTTCCCTACAGGTACGCTTCGAAAATTCCACCCTGTATATACTTTATTGTACACCACAAAAATACATAACAAAAAATACATCTACCAAATGTACAATGGGCGGCCTTATCGCTTTCTGCGATCTCTTCCAGGCAACCTTAACCTATATTCAATCAACTCAGCTTATCGCAGTCTACTGCTGGACATAGGCCTCGCCAAGGCTGCGCCATAACACTCAGTCCTCAGCCTTCCGCATACTGTCTGTCCCAGCCACACGCAGTTTCCGTGCCGGCTACCTTGACCAGGAATAGCGGGACCACCGGGGACTGGGAGTCGTTGTTTTCACATTTTATCCTTGGGAGGTTTAATGCCACTTCAGTTTGCTTACTCTGCAAGCTATGCCGGTAACTCCGGTTCTTTTCCGGATAATTTCATTCCTGATTTTATCCTTTAAAGAGACTCCGAGCATAGCTCGCTCCATAGCGCGCTGAGCGACCTTGAATTTGTGTACCAGCCCGACCGTCAGTGTCCACGTTCCACGTGCCACTGAAGTGGCAGAGGGCTGGCCATGTCTGTCGAAGGACCGATGGCCGGTGGAGCAGACGAGTCCTGGAGTGGAGACCGCGTATCGGCAAGCGTAGTGTGGGACGCCTCCCAGCTAGATGGACGGACGACCTAAAGAAGGTGGCTGGGGTAGACTGGATGCGGAAGGCGGAGGACAGGGTGTTGTGGCGCAGTCTGGGAGAGGCCTATGTCCAGCAGTGGACTGCGATAGGCTGAGTTGATTGAGTTGATTGAGGTTTAATGCGTGTAGTCACCACCCTGGGCAAGCGGGTTGGTGACCGCAGAGCCAATCCTTTCGCAACGATGACACTGCTGCCCGTCATTGCTCTGGAGAATTAAGGTTGGCTTATTGGGTGGTTATACCGCCATTGGTTGGTCGCCAGCACCTCGTCCATCAGTGGCAGGGTGTACCGAGCGCAGGTGAGGTTGACATTTGGAGAGGCCGGTTGTTGTATGCTGGACCTTACACCCCTATTTTAATTGATTTGGTTTTAATACTCGGACAAGTCAAATCTTTGAAAGAGCATTTCCAGGACATTGCTACAATGTGACTATATCATCATACCAATTTCTGCCGCTTTTTCATAGATGTATGTTTTGTTTCTGTTTTGTTTAATGTGTCTATTATCAGCTAAACCTCTTTATATTGCAGGTGATTTTAGTAGCAACTACCTCTTTCCAACAGTTGCTTTATCAGTATGTTCATCGAAAACTTTAGTCTTTCTCTATTTCTCTAAATGCAACTCAATAATCTGTTATTACAAATTAAACAAAACCCAGTTTAAATGAAACTGATCGTGAATCTATAGGGTGCATAGATTAAAATAACAATTACACAGAGGCGTGGCGATGCGGGCATGATGGAGTCAGTATCACGAGCTCCGGTCGGCAGCGGTGCGACCTCGCTCCTGCGCCCGCGCCTCCGAGGGCTGTCTGATTCATCGGCTTTCCGCGTTGAGGTATATAGATCACGAATGTCATGTGGTTCAGATAAGCGGTTTGTTGAATGGAAATATAAAATGTTGATGTTTTGAGATTGGAACTGGAACTTATTGGACACTGGATATCTGCTAACATACAGTGATGAAAACCACAGAAGAACTAGTTCCTTTTTTATGAAGGGGCTTTTTCTTGGTAAGATACCTCGCCTGCAGTGGGATTAACTGAGACAAACGGGTCTTCAAACCTTTTGTAAAAATTAGTAAAAATTGATGATATGGCTGTTCTGTGGGTTTTATTTCTGTTGCTCAAGATCTTACTATAACAAGGTCTTACTGTAACCAATTACTCTGACTGAATAATTAAATAGACGTTGAATGAAAGTTCCAATCAATCATAATTTTGAAGCGACATCAGCCCACTGGTGTAAGGCACTAACAGATGATCGAGAGGTCATGATCACAGCTCATACTTAACTGACAAACGATTCTAGGGCCACTGTGTACAAGCTTATCTTTCAGAATAACAACAAGTACAAAAGCTGTCAAAGTAAGCTTGATTCGAAGAGGTTTCCGCATTTAAAAAAGTGTTCAAAACTCTTTGATGCAAATAAGAAGAATATTGGCATAGACAAGTTCAAAAATAGAACATGACTCTCGGATTTGACAGCATAAAAAAAATGATTAAAACCCTAAAAACAATCGGTCTGTTTGACCATTTGAAACAAGGCCATTTAAAAAATCGTACTTCATCGTTGACTCGTTGATCGTGTGACTTTGATTCGATATATATCTAAGTGTACTAGTCCATATTACACAATAATAGTGCTTATCTTTACAAAATCACAGAACCAGTTATTGCAGAGAAACAAAGAGCCGGATTCGATCATTTAAAACGACATTTTAACAGTGCATTTAGTACAGATTATCTTTGCACTGGTCAGGTGTGGCTGAGTTCGGCCGCAATTATATTATAATTATTTGATTACCTATGCAAATTGTGTGTTTATCTTGTCCAGTTGTTTATGTGGAATATAAATAAAGGTTATTTGCCTTTAGTCTTGTCTGTAAAGTCCTATCTTGAGTAATGTGCAAATAGTATCGATAAAGATATATTAAAGATCAGTTACCTAAGTTACAATAAAACAGAGAGGTAATATGATTAATTACTTAACCATTTATGTACACACATATTAACAGACAAGAAGAAAAGAACAAAGGACAATATACGTGCAAAGGTGATGCTTATTTCTAAAGATATCTCTGCCAGCATGCTTGCCATAGGCAAGTAGATAAAAAGAACTGTAGAGTAGAAGAGAAAATAAAATACATAAAATAAAAATAAAACAATTAATATGAGAATCATTATACGTACATGCATCTCGTACATCACTTCTTAAGTAAATATCATTAAAATATTAATTATAATAATCTATTTAAAAAGTGTGAGAGTAGAGAAGTGGTAGCCCAGTGGTGACGCCCCCGACTTACGTTTAGGTCGTGGGTTCGAACCCAGACAAGCGCTTCACTTTGTGTAAATAATTTCATTACCACTACTCTCAAAACGGCGAAGAAAAGTGTCGTGAGTAAACCGGCATGTCCTAGAACCAAAAATTCGAAGACATATGACATCTACCAATCCGCACTGGCCCCGCGTGGTGGATTACAGCCCACTCCCTCTCGAAGAGGGAGGCTTGTGTCCCAGCAGCACATTATAGGCTGATTATGTATGTATGTATGTAATTAAAAGAGTTGTTTTGCGCCTAGTAACAGTTGAACCAATTTGCTATCGTTTTAAAACAACCTTGCCACAAGTAATGACATTACGCTAAAAATAAAGCGGAATCATTGTGAATTTTTCCACGGCTTTTTTGGCATTAACAATAATAAATTAACATAAATTCCGAGCTTTCCTACTGACACTCTTTCCGTATTTCAATGACGGATGCGGAAGGACAGCGGATTTTGGGAGAAACCAGAATAAAGCAGTAGAATGCGCTAGCTACTTTTGACTGTTTTAATTGACCATTTTGACAAGTACTCCCCTTTCTGCTTACTTTACAAGGGGTAAGGGAAGAGAGAGTGCACCTGTGTCTGCGCACTCACTTGTGCACTATCATTTCATTCATATCATAGAAATGATAGTGCTCAAGTGATAACGCACAGGTCGATCGATCAAGTTAAGCTACGCTTGCCGCGGTTGGTCTGTGGATGGGTGACCATCTTTACATTCCGTGACCCCTCCGTGCCTCGGAAAGCACGTTAAGCCGTTGGTCCCGGCTGTCATTTGTGGATCTTTGACAGTCGTTACGGGTAGTCAGAAGCCCGAAAGTCTGACAACCAGTCTTACCAAGGGGTATCGTATTACCCAGTAACTGGGTTGTGGAGGTCAGATAGGCAGTCGCTCCATGTAAAATACTGGTATTCAGCTGAATCCGGTTAGACTGGAAGCCGACCCCAACATAGTTGGGAAAAAGGCTAGGCAGATGATGATGATGATAGTGCTCAAGTGAGTGCAGTCTCCGCTGGGATGGCTGCAATGGACATCATTTGGTCTAGCGGATTATTATTCTTCAAGATCCAAGAGAATTTTGACATTATAACAACATTCATTGCGTTGTTGACATTGTTGAGGACAAATTTTTCGAACATACTATTATACGAGGTTTCAAAAATTAGTTTTTAAAAAAAGAAACTGAATAAACTGGAAACAGAGTTTATTAGATTAAGAACTTGGATTTAGAAATTATTAAGTAATATGGAAATAGTAAGATTACGGGACCTCCGACCCGTACCGAGTTTCAAGCTGAACTGCCCTTACAAACCGAATGGGAATGCTTCTAAGTTGCTAAATGCTGACTAGGCAAGTCTGGATGGCGGTCAGCCATTCCACTAACATTATCAAGGTATAACAGCCCCCCCCAAAAGACTGAAATTCGGGGATAAAAGCCGAAATTCAGGAATTTATACAATTTCTCGTAATCTAGGCAATGGAATTGCAGAGTTTTCAGGTTCAATACTGATATTATGGTCATTGACATCGTCATCGGTATGGGTCGTCGGTTTAATACAAGAGATATAGAACTTAGATCTATGTTTAGAAATAATCTTAAACAACTTATATATTATAAAAGATATTACTATTATTAAAATACACACGGTTAATATAGAATAATGTGTCCCGTATTTTACTAGAATAGGTTCTTCATCAATTATTTTATTTAAATCTGTAAATATTTTGTCATTTTGTTTATTTATAGTTAGATCATCCAAATTGATATTTTGTAGTAAAATAGGGGCTCGATTGTTATTTAAACTAGTAGTCTTAGTATCTATTTTACAACAAGAATCATTGATAATGCTAAAGTCAAAACTAGGAATAGGAATGTCTATATTAATTTCGTCCTTAGATGATATAAGTCTCGCACTTTTTGTGTATACTGTACACTGGTTTGGGATTCGTAATATACCGGTTCCGGACACTATGATTTCGCGTAATTCGGAGTTATCACAATCCATTGACACTTTACTTGAACGAGATTGCACGAAAATCCATTGATTGTTTATGAGTGGTTTCCAAATGTCTAATTCGCCGACAATCGTTTTGGTTTCACATTGCGTGGGAATAGCACTAATCGTTTTTGTTAATAGTTCACTTTCACACGTAGGATTGCTGTTTGTCAACAGTACCGTAGGTATATCACACAGAAAGAACTCAGAGCTTATTGTTTTACATTTATCTAGGTTATCTAGATTACAAAAGCTTAGCTTATCCTTAGAAATAGCAATATACGAACTAGAAGGTAAAATTAAACTAAAAGTATTTGGATTATCTGACCCGTGAGGGGTCGGTAATGCTAAATTATGATACAAGTTAAATTCGTCGTTAGTAACTAAAGGAATTTGTAAGACGAATACAAGTTTGTTTTTATAATAGTAACATGCGACTTCAGATATGCTTAATATTAAATGGATATTATCTAGACTTAGCGCTATAGGAATTCCAGTATCTCTAGGTAGGTACCGGTCGTTATCGACGAGTTCGTTGTATAACTGCGCCGGACTTATTATGTTTGGATGCAGGATGTTTTGACTGCTCAACATGATAGCATTTGTTATGTCTTCAAGCTGAAACGACAATGCTAGTAGAGAGCTTTCGAGGTTAGCAAGTATGGAATGGATTTTTGTTTCAGATATTAGGATTGTAGAAGTTTCTGTGATATTATTTAATTGTAATATAAGTTGACTTAAAGTATTTTTAAGTGAAACTTCATTATCTTTTAATTTATTAATCGTTTGTTTATAAGATTCCAGAGTAGAAGTAGTAATTAAGATGTTTTCTTTCATTAGTTCCGCGAGCTTTTTCTCGTGATTTTGAATGGATTCAATCGCGGAATCATATTTTGATGCGTCATCTTCGTCTAGAGTGCCGAAAACATGTTTGAAAACGGTGCCTATTCCGCCGAACCATGCTGAACGTTTACTACGTTTTGACATTAAATGTGAAATAGAATCGAACTCGCGTTTAATATCGTTGTATCGAACTGTAAGTGGAGATAGTATGTTTTCACATTGAAGGTTGCTTGATTTTTGACATGTTTTCCTGACTATACCAAGGATATCATTGAGGTTAGTAAGATGAGGACTTATAAGGGAAATGTTTACATGACCAATAATATTTAATTTTCCTTTAATTGCTTTAAGTTTTCCTAGGCTATCGAAGTATATACCGGAACTAGAAGGAAGTGGCTTGATAAGGTCTTGATGCGCATTGACCGAGGCGCTGAAATAGAATGAATAAAATTGATTAAATTACGTTAAAGACCTATTATAATTACTAACTAATACTTACGTGCTAATAATTAACTATACCTAATTTTTATCCTAATCGATTTCTAATAATAACACAGGGTCCTCAGCTACCGCGGGTTTCATTTGATCGAAATGATGAGTCACATGACGTCTGTTGATAAGGAGTGTAGCTGTGTTATTATCGTGAACTTTGATGATCTTGTATGGTCCTTTCCAGATAGGTGATAGTGCCTTTTTGAGCCTTAGGTGAGCTTTAAGGTAGACGTAGTCACCAGCTTTGTAATGTGGTGGTGATTTGGTATTTGAATCATAATAGGATTTAGAAGATTCTTTGGATTTTAGTATATTTTCCAGAGCTTTTTCTCTGGTGTATTTAAATTTATGTTGTAACATTTTAATATAATCTGAATATGTTGTATTACGTTCATTTTCATAAATAGAATTAGGAATAAAGGGTTTGTGACCGAATATTAACTCATAGGGAGTAAATTTTGTAGTTGAATGTTCTGTTGTATTATAGGTTAGCATAGCTGTATACACATAAGTAGGCCAATTATCTTGGTTTTCGTTTACGAAGGATTTTAAATATTCTTTGAGAGTTGAATGACTGCGTTCTAAAGCTCCTTGTGTCTGAGGGTGATAAGGTGATGACCATAATTGTTTGATTTTAAGAAATTGGCAAGTAGTTTTAAAAAGCTCGGACGTAAAGTTAGTACCTTGGTCAGTTAGAATGGATTTAGGAATTCCAAATAGTGATATAAAGTGGATAAGACAATCACTAGATTCTTCGGCGGTCGTACTACGTATAGGATAAGCGATAGAATATTTTGTTAGGTCATCTTGTAAGGTGAGAATATACTTTAGTTTGGCGGAACCAGATTCGGGTAAGGGTCCTACTATATCTAATGCCATTCTCTGAAACGGGGCTGTGGATGTAGAAGTGATCTCCATTGGAGCTTTATTTAATTTTCTCAGTGCTTTATTTTCCTGACATAATTTACATTTCTTGACATAGTCTTCTATGTCACTTCGCATGCCCTTCCAATAGAATTGTTCTCGGATTCTGTTATACATTCGTGTCGACCCTAAGTGCCCGGCTGTAGGAATATCATGGTTTTCACGCATGATTTTAGGTCTCTCGCTCAGGGTAGGGTATATTGTTTTATTTAGGTAAACATGAATTTGAATTTTTGTATTGTTAAAAATGTGAGTTAGGATATTGTAAATTTTTGTGTAGGAGTGATGGTCAAATGGGTTTTTGAAATCGGAGATAGCAATGTCTATTGTTTGTTCAGAATTCAGGATATCGTTTCTTACTTGTTTCAGAGTATCGTAGATAGCGGGATAAGATGATTCGTCAAAGTGGTGAACTTTTGTGAAGATGAAGTAGACAGTCTTGTTGTCATACTTTGTTTTTAGAAAGCGGTATAATTCTTTTTCAGAGTTAAGGATTTCGTCTTGGTTGCCGGAATTTAGGAGAATTTCGGAGATGTAAGGATTCGACTCGTCTAAATCTATAGATGTAGGAATCAATATTATTTTGCAGGTTGTTTTTAAGAGATTTTCGTTGTGTTCCTTTAGAATTGTGTTGCAGATATTTTGCTTATTTGTAATTGACTTTAGAAATTGAGAATAATTATCGTCATTTAAATTTGATTGCTCATTTGGCGAAGGGATTTGTAAGGAGTCAAAGTCAAGGTTGAGATCGGCACTGTCAGGGCTAATATCAAGATAAGGTAAGTTCGGCCCTAGATCTATGAGATCTGGAGGTAGTGTTGGTTCAGCTTGTGGTGTAGGATCTTGTAACACTTTAGAGTCGGTGTTTGTTTCTTGATTTAGTAGGTCATTATTATCGAAGGAAAATGGAATAGGAGATGGTAGAATTATAAGAGGGTCCTCCAAGAGGTCATCAAATTCAGTGTCAAGATCTAGTAGCAGAGGGTCAGAGGTTGGCGGAGGTTTTCCTTGAATAGGGTTAACCGGAAATCGAGACAATGCGTCAGCGTTAGTATTAATTTTCCCTTTCTTGTATATAATATCATAGTCAAATTCCTCTAATTTGAGTCGCCAGCGTACTAGCCTAGAACCAGGGTCTTTACAGTTAAATAACCATTGCAAGGGTTTGTGATCTGTGACTATGGTGAATCGATTTCCGTAAAGGTAGGGGCGAAAGGCTTTAGTTCCAAAGATAATGGCTAGGCATTCCTTTTCAGTAACGCTGTAGTTACATTCAGCCTTGTTGAGTGTTCGAGACGCGTAAGCAATTGGGCGGTCTTTTCCTATCGGACCTTGCGATAAGATAGCAGAAATTGCGAAATTAGAAGCGTCACAGGTAAGAATGAAGGGTTTAGAAAAATCAGGATATGCTAGCACTGGTGACGTTACTAATTTATTTTTTAAGTTTTCGAAAGCTAGTTGATGTTCATTGTTCCAATTGAATGGTGTATCCTTTTTGAGGACGGATGTTAAAGGTTTTGCGAGTTTGGAAAAGTCAGGTATGAAACGTCTGTAGTAAGATACAAGTCCAAGAAAAGATTTCACGTCTTTTGGGCATTTTGGTACCGGGAAGTCAGTGATACATTTGACTTTTCTTGGATTTGGTTGTACACCATCTTTATTGATTAGGTGACCAAGATAAGCGACTTCTTTGCATAGAAACTCGCATTTATCTGGTTGGAGTTTTAGGTTATAATTCCTGAGCCTATTGAAAACAGCGGACAGATTTTGAATGTGATTTGGTAAGTCAGGGGAGTACACTACAATATCGTCTAAATAAACAAAGCAACGTGAGCCTTGAAGTCCGCATAAACATGTGTTCATTAGTTTTTGAAAGGTTGAAGGGGCATTTTTTAGGCCAAATGGCATTCTTGTAAATTGAAAATGACCCTGAGGTACGGAAAAGGCTGTTTTAGGAGCGTCTTGCTCGGATATTGGAATTTGATGGAAGCCTGAAGCCAAATCTAAAGTTGTGAAATATTGGCTTTTCCCTAACTGATCTAGAATTTCTGTTATTTGTGGAATGGGATATGTTTCCCCAATAGTAACGTCATTGAGTTTTCTGTAGTCAATAACGACTCGCCATTTGCGTTGTCCCGAAGCATCCAGCTTTTTGGGTACTACCCAAATGGGTGAGGACCATGGTGAATTAGAAGGTGTTATTATGTTTTGTTCTAGCATTTTGTTAATTTGATTTTCGACTTCCTTTTTGTGACATTCAGGAAATCTATAGGATTTAGTTTGAATGGGGATATCTGTATTTGTTCTGATATTATGTTCGGTAGTTGTAGTATATGTGAGCTGATCGTTTGGAAGGTGGAAGATGTCAGAAAAGTCCGTGCAGACTTTTAATAAGGCGTTAGATTCCTCTTCGTTTAGGTGAGAAGTCCTGAGATGTTTGAGAACTTCGTTAGTTCTTGCAGAGGCATTAGTAAGAGGCAATGTTGCATGAGGATTCAAGCAAGCTTGAGTGTCTAGAGGTTCTAGTGTTAGATTAAGGTTAGATTGAAGTACGACGGGCTCTTCAGAGACGTTAACAACTGTGATGTTAATACGATTATTTTCCTTGACGTTAACGATGCAATTGGCAACTAATATTGCATGAGAGATATGTTGGTCTATTATCGTGCCTTCTCTTATATTTGGGTTACTTACTGTGCATTCAATTACAGTTTCCGTGCGAGGTGGAATGTTATATAATGGTTCAGCGAATTTTAATTTTATGTGGTCATCGTCTATTTGTAAGGTTTCCTGACAATAGTCGATTTGACAGCCTAGGTTTTTCAAGAGGTCGTTGCCTATGATGCCATCGAAACTTAGGCTGATGTCCTCCACAACGTGAAATTCATGGGCATAAGGTTTGTCATATTTTTTGAATATTTGCATTTTGAAGCTGCCTAGAGTTGGAGTTGTTTCACTTCCAGGATCAATTCCTTTGAGGATTATTATATCATCGCTTAACTTTGGGACTTTGGACATGGCATCTAATTTCAGCAGGCTTATGCAGGATCCTGTGTCAATTAGGAAGGATAAAGGCCTGTCGGCGACGGAGGTATTGATTATTACGTGAGGTAAGTATCTTTTTTCTGTATTTTTATTTATTTTATAGATTTTAACATTTGTGTTTTGTTTCAGGTTTGGCAAGTTATCCGAAGATGAAAAGTGGGGGTTTGCAATGAGAATAGAGTCGGTGGATTTTGCTTTAGAATTTGGTAATTTACAGGATTTAGGTAGAGATTTGGTAGAAACAGCGGATTCAGTGGAATTGGTAATTGGTTTCATAGCAACAGTAGATTTAGTACGTGATTCAGAGGATTCAGTGGATTTAGTAGTAGATTCAGAGGATTTAGTACGTGATTCAGAGGATTCAGTGGATTTAGTACGTGATTCAGAGGATTCAGTGGATTTAGTACGTGATTCAGGGGATACAGTGAGAATAGAGGCATCGGCTTTGATATAGTAGGACGAATTTCCCGCGCGACACCGTTCGGGAAATTTTACTCGTTTAAATGGTTTTGGTCGACTTCGTCGGTTTTATCTTCCTTGTCCTGATTTATGTTAAAAACCTTGCGGGTTGGTTGACGACCGTCTGAAGTAGAAGCAGCAGATTGGTTTCTGCTATTGTTGTATTGTCTTTTGCGACAATTTTCAATAGTGTGACCTATGTTTTTGCAGTAGCGGCATATCATGTCGTTGGTATTTACTGCTTTTGAATGATCGGGTTGCTGATTTCGCGGAGAACGTGGTGACTGGAAGTCACGGCGAGAGTTCGTATTTTTGTATTTATCATTATTGGAGTAAGTATTAGATCTTTTATAAATACTAGAGATGATTTTTTCTTCTTCAACTGCGAAGTTTATAGCGGAGTTTAACGAGTCTGGATTGCGGCATCTAACGACTTGCGATACCCTTGGCAAGAGTCCTATTATGAAGGTATGAAGTGCAAGATCTTGCATTGCAGCTACGCGTCCTGCTAATTCCGTTTTCTTTTTCGTCGGAATAGAAATATTTATTTCTGTAAGTAGTTTCGCTAAGCATGTTTCTATTTTTAATGCAAACTGGTTAACCGTTTCAGTAGAGTTCTGCTTACAGTCCTGAAGTTCAGTGAGTAGGTGAGCATAGTGCTTCCTTTCCCCAAATTGCTGCTTTAAGAACTCGATGAATTGCTCAAAGGATTCGAACTCTTTGACACTGCATGTAGTTTCAGCTTTATCTATTAATTGACTTAGAATAAACTTAAATAAAATAGGTTTCTGGGTTTTTGTAGCAGTATTAAAGGCGCTCTGGCAATTCGCAATG
This sequence comes from Mesoligia furuncula, assembly GCA_916614155.1. NCBI lineage: Eukaryota > Metazoa > Arthropoda > Insecta > Lepidoptera > Noctuidae > Mesoligia > Mesoligia furuncula. The sequence goes on along the minus strand of OU744811.1, from coordinate 11,181,675 downwards.
AAGGGATTTAGTTTTTCCCTGGAGCCATCGAATGGCTTAATGAATTTGAATAAAATGCCAAGTTCTATTTTTTCGTCGATTTCCACCTTTGTACTCTTAGAGTTACTGGAACTTTCCTCCTTTGTTTCAGATTTGGAAGCCATGATTCGATTTTACAAAATAAAATGTTTATTTATAAACTAATTAGTTATAAGAAATCGTCTCCACCTTAAGCTACTTCGTAGAAGCGACTCAGTGATATAGACGCGTAATCGAAACGCGTAGTCTAAACAAAATGTACATTTGCCTTACCGTAAGGTCCTTATCAGTTACAATGTATTAGGAATAATGAACAATAGAAATTACTACATAGAAGTGAAATAAAGTAGCTCTGAGTTAATTCTGGTATTCTTCCTTGGATATAGTAGGTAGTATTTCTTAGATCACTCACAGGAACGCCGTCATCATGAGGATACTCAGGATCATCGTGACCGCTTCTCCAGCGGTAACCAGCAGAACAGCAGTCGTATCAGACCTCTGCACCAGCAGAGGGTGAAATCCGGTCTCGGTCGCAGGGCGAGCGCACAAGACAGGGTGTTGATCAGGCACTTTGATTTATTGTATATATACACATACACAACACAGTGTTGATTTGGTAAATCACTTAATTTAGAGCACTTTTAGAACGATTATGTTTCACTGGCACTTTCAGGTTTATTTCAGAGACGTATTCGGGTAGGGGATTTCGTATCCCACCGCTGCCACCAAATATTATACGAGGTTTCAAAAATTAGTTTTTAAAAAAAGAAACTGAATAAACTGGAAACAGAGTTTATTAGATTAAGAACTTGGATTTAGAAATTATTAAGTAATATGGAAATAGTAAGATTACGGGACCTCCGACCCGTACCGAGTTTCAAGCTGAACTGCCCTTACAAACCGAATGGGAATGCTTCTAAGTTGCTAAATGCTGACTAGGCAAGTCTGGATGGCGGTCAGCCATTCCACTAACATTATCAAGGTATAACAATACGAAGCAATAGATTAGCAATATTCCTCAAAAAGATTTAGATTATCATTGAAAGTGTGTTACGCAATTAGGGCACAGGTCCTGGGGGCCTAAAAAGCCCACTTTGGCAGAACCATAAAAGGATAAAATTATGAATCATAATATGGCGAAGACAGTCCGTGTTTTTCTTTTTTTCGCTGCGCTACGTAGGTATAATCAAAGAGATTGGGATTGGATTAGGATTGGATTGATTGGTATTTTAGCACAGACAAAAAAAAATATTACTGAAAAATCCTTCACCAATGGGATTTGATACGATTAACTTAACAGTTAACTGTCCATTGTGATTCATAATGTTATCCTTTTATGATTCTGCCAAAGTGGCCTTTTCCCCTGATTTGGGCTGCTGGTGATGACGGCGTCTCCGTTGGCTGATCATCTTCATTGGTAAACTTTATAGGAATATAATACAGTACAGTACATCCCTGACTTTTACAGGAATGATTGTACAGCTAGGGAAATTAAAGTAAATTGGCACCTTACGTCAGTTTGCCATTTCATATAACTGTCAAAGAATGTATAAGAATGATAATGACTTAATTAATCAAACCCCAACTGGGTTTGATTAATTAAGTTGGTAGCAATTTATTTAACTATTATTGTTCCTGACTTTACGACAGTTTCATTTTTTTCCGCAACCTAATTGTAATTTGTTTTTATTTGTGCATTTTAATTAGTCGGATATTGCAATGTCAACGTTTATGACGGAGGTCAGTCTGTCCGTCACGTCACTTAGTGAATCATTCGTTTCTAGGAAAAGGGTCTGTACGCTTTAATATTTTAAAAGAATTTCTGATGACGTATTTAAGTGCTGGAGATCGAAAAAATTCCTTGTCTGACAAAGGAATCATTTGGACGTTTAATTGGCAGTTATGGTATAAAAACCGAGCCGAAAGATCTTATTGGTATTTTCCATAGCAAACTTAACAATAACTTTCTTAATGCATTTTTGGAACGAAGTTCCTTAACGCTGCTTGCGGTAGGAGTTGACTAGAGAGTAGAAATCGTCACGTCATGGCGTCAGGAAAAAGAGTTATACCCCCTGCATGCGACCTTCTCAATGTCTCTTTCTATTATATATGAGTGTGTGTGCGTGCGAGTATCACGTAAAGGTGCTCTTCGGGCCCGAAGGGCACCTTTACGTGAACCCCGGTACAACTCTCTGCAGGTTTTCGGAAGGAATCGGTTACATATTTTACCGTTTTTTTATGTGTGAGCGCATATTTTAATGTGGGACTATTACACCCGCACTAATCGTTACCGACTTGTATTTACCGGGAACCCGCTTCATTATGGAACCATCCTTATGAACGTCGTTCCTGACGGGGGGCCCCATTTTTTTTTAAACCGAAGTTGCTACATACCTACTTAATGAGGCTGTGACAACGGGAGCACACAAAGATTATCATCTTTATAATCTTAAAATCTAAAGAATGCCAAGTATGTTCTTTTTATGACACATTCACGACTCTCCTGATGTTTTTTCGTGATTATATAATTTATGAAGAAATATGAATTCAGTGTTTAGATCCACTCATTTAGTAACAATGTTGTATAACGTCCCTCTGACGCGAACAATACGCACACAATATTTGGTTGCCGTCAGAATAGATATTTTCACTCACATTTTAGTCAGTTATATTAAGGTCCCGTGTAACATGGGGCGATCCTTATGCCATCAACCGGATACAAATTCAGATTACGGGTTGCTACGAGTACTATTGAGATTCATACATAGATTGATAGATTGATTCATGTACACACAGATCCATTAAGTGATTCCCCCCCTAAAGACATGTGCGTTCAAATCCGAGATAGACCCAAGTTGGTTTTTGTATTTTGCAAAAACATTTTATTTTAATTAATGTATTGTTTTAGTGAATAAATAAGTTTAAGTTAGTTTTTTTTTTATTCTGTTTTTATTATTGTTTTTTTTTTTCAATAAAACGTTAATACTTTTATTATTGCGAAAACGACTAGCAATAATAGGGTTAACTTTTACGATGATTTATTCATCGTCTAAATAGTCTGGAGGTTTCAAGACCGACATTATAACTCAATGTTTGCTACTGAGAAATTTCGGACAGACGGAAAACCCAATAAGACTTTGCTCGATCTGGTAATCGAACCCAGGACCTCTTACTCAGCAGTAGCGCTTGCGGCCACTAAACTAACAAGACAGCTTATTGATTTTTATGAATATAAGATTATCTGGTACTGGGATGGCGATAATTTGGGCACGGCATAATTACAAGAATTAAAATACCTAAGTCATCTAGTTTGAAACAGCAGAAGTAGCACTAATTTATCATTTTATTTAAATAAATATAAAACTGTCAATGTTAACATTAGTCCTACACCAACCGGGGGTTGTCCTTAAGTGCACTTGCATATTACGAACATAGGATAATCGTCGGTTGGTGTCTAATCAATTAAAACGTTTAACGTGGCTCTACGAGTTGGTTTTGGCACCTCGTTTGTCTTCTAAAGGTCCGGAACCCTGGGGGCCCGAGAAATATCAAAAACATTTTTAAATAATAAATAAATAAATTTTAAATAATAAAACTAAGCAAAAGTTTTTATATAGATTTTTCAGTTATCCCTAAGCTAAGATTCTTTGTTGGCACGTCATGGCCGTATGAAATATTTATTTGGAAAAAATGGCACGTAGATGTACAGAGGTTCGCCATTCCTGACCTAGTATATAGCAGCTTTACCTGGACATAAAAGTATACAGACTAACTTATCGTTTACTAAAGTAAAACAAGTAACCCAACGAGAAACTAAATTTGAGAACTAAATTTGGCAAACAATGTTAACTTTTGAAGGAGCACAATTATATAACAAAATACCCTCATGTATAAAAAAGTTGCACTCATTCAATGCATTCAAGACTCAATTAGCTGCATATTTAATCACAAATAACACCCTTCCTAAAAGCTGAATGCATTGGATGGGTGTATCATAATTGCTACCGTGACGTCTGTGCCGAACTTTATGTAATTTACCATAAGCGTTGTTCTCATGTAAGTGACTTTGTGTCTTTTTTGAGAATAAATATCTTTAAACCTTTATACGCAACGCTTCCGGTTTATCCCAACTGAAAATACAAAATTGGCAAATTCCACATAACTTATTTTAACTCATTCCTTCAGTTTATCTACAATACTTATTAACTTATTATATAAAATGCTTCCTTGATGCAACATTTTATTATATTTTTATCTTATTCAAACTCGTTTGAGGAATGGATAACGTCACTTTTGCGTCGCTTGCGCACGTGCCGGCTAGTCGAAGGCTTCGCGGCGACGCCCGTCTATTGGGCGCATTGGTACTGTCGCGGAGGAAACTGTTACTGAAACATTTGATATTATTAATTACCTAAATCATCATGTGCCTAGCCTTTTTCCAACTTCGTTGGGGTCGGCTTTCGGTCTAACCGGATGCAGCTGAATACCAGTATTTTACATAGAGCGACTGCCTATCGGACCTCCACAACCCAGTTATTGGGTAATGCGATACCCATTGGTAAGACTGTTTGTCAGACTTTCGGGCTTCCGACTACCCGTAACGACTATCAAAGATCCACGAATGACAGCCGGAACCAACGGCTTAATGTGCTTTCCAAGGCACGGAGGGGTCTCGGTATGTAAAGATGGTCACCCATCCATAGATTATTAATTACCTAATTATGTAACGAATTTACAATTTAATTAACTTTGATGTGACGGTTTTGTAGTATGAATGAGTTAGAAAGGTCATTTTTGACATAATGTTGAAAACATTTTGGATAAATTGGAACTGTATAATATTTAATATCAAACAGTATTTAAATTTTCTCGCTACATTGATACGTGCTAGAGCTCGCCTGAGAGAAAAACTATGAAAACGATTTGAATATATATAACAGTAGCACGATAATGTTGTATAAGTTACTCTTCATTATCATATCAGCGTTCCCAAGCATTATTACCACATGGTGTGTGCGCCATAGGAAGTGAAAATACAAAAATAATATACCCTGCAACCAAACCGTTCTGTCATCAGTAGTACAACAATAAAACTCTTCAATCGGTGGTAGGTACAGCACGATCGCGATTGTTAATCTGCCTCTCGTTTTCACTCGTGAATGGCCGACAGACGAAGGTCAGTACAAAATTAAAAGTGTTCCAGTATCTGATTACAGGGGCTTATTATGATTTGAGCTAGGCGATACAAAGGCCCCTGCCTGCTGTGTTTAATATAAATAACGAAATTAAACTGCATTGTTTGGTCAGAAGGTTTTTAGGTACGTTTTTGTGTGGTATGTTTAGATTTTTAGATGATGTATTGATAAGGTCTGGTTTGTTGATGATTTATGTGTTGCATAGTTATCTTCTCAATGTAGGTAGGTACGTACACAATGTGTTGGCAAGACGAGGCGTGGCATTCGGTAGTGTAGCATTTTGTAAAAAAGTTTAAGCCATGGAGGTTCATAAGTAATTAGTTGTATCCTCGCTTGAGAGTAAGTGCTTATACAACATTATTTTTAGTGTATGCGAAACCCGAAACACGTGTCTAGTATTTTTATGTAAAGAATCTATGTACAAAATTTCAAAACTGTATCATGAAAAATCACAAAGGTGTAAGCTTGTTAAATTACCTGTTTGTTCGTACAAAAACATGCTCCGCCGCTCGCGCCGTGCCGTCTTGCGGTCATTGATAGTAGTACCTAGGTACCTAACCGTTCGGCGCGGAGATTGGATAACCTACTTAGTGTCGCTCGGTGTCCAACTTTTAACCTTTTTTAAATATTTTTAGGACAAAATATAACATGGGGTAAAAATTATTGGAATCGATTCAGTTACTTATTCTGAACAAACTCTATTCAGGTTTCGCATATACTAAAAATAACGTTGTATACACGAGCGGCACGCGGCAATGGTAGAGGCTGCAATCGACATTTGCAGTTGCTTCTGCCGAAGACGCGTGCCGTGATGTGATGTATACCTACTAAGATGAAGTGCCAATTTCGCAGGTGCCTGGGGCATTTCAGTCTTGTTCGTAAGGTCGGCAATGCGCCCTTATTGGATGTAGTGTCTAAGCACTAAGGCGGAGGACATCGTACGTGCGCCAGAAGACGAAGTACGCGCCGAGGGTGCAGTTACTGGAGCCGCACCGCAACGTCAACTTCAAGGCGTTCGTGGTGCGCTTGCCGAATCTTTATCTGCCCGTCGTCATGAATGAAGACTTCTGGCCGCAGGACGTGATGTTCCGTCGCTTTCGCGGACAAGTACCACAGAATTGCTCAAGAGTTAGCTAGTGAAGTTAGCTAGTTTTATAATAAGAATATGTATGTTTAGGTTAAGGTATTTATATGTATGGGCATGTGTCGCCTGAAATAAATAAATAAAACATAAATAAGCAGCGTTAGCATAATGTGTGCCAACCTGTAACAGAAAAAAGTCGTGAAAAGTAGGAAATATAATTCAATACAAGTCTAGGTCTAGTAATGGGATGGCTGGGCTAAAAAGTGAAACTGCGGTGGTTTTTAGAAGCTTCCTCAATAATAATGGTGTCTATACAATATACATAAATAAATGCTCCACTTTCCCGCAAATATGTCACGACATTTTAATATACCGTTTGCCTTCAATATAAATACTACTATTATACGAAGTTCTCGGAAAAAGGTAATTGTAATTATGTTTCGAAAAAAGTGAACCAGAATCGACTCGCATCGCAGTGAACAAAAACACTGTTACTGCTTTCTCAGTAATGAACAAAAACATCTCTGTTGATCAATTTCGCTATCTTCAAACAGTTTCTGTCACAAATCAATCACCCAATTTGAAGTATCACGCGATTATCATTTGACGTTTATATTTGAAAAAAGATTCCGATGTAATTCGATGGTTCGACTGTCATTTGTTCGATTGATGTTTCGGAGTTGGTTTTTTTTTTTTTTTTTGCGAATATCTATTTTTTGCTAAAACAATGTGTCAAATCTTTTTGGAATTCCTTTTGAGGCATAGAAGTAAAAGTGATTTTTATTATAATGTGTGTTTTACTAGTGCAGAATAAGCAATTCTTTTTTCTTTCTTGTTGTTTTTGAGTAGCTCACAGTTTAACGAACAAGCAAACGAAATATCGTGAGCTCGAATTCGAAACTCCATAGAATAAGTTTTCTATTTTTTTTTTTAATAACGTCAGCCAGTCGCCACATCACATTAGTACCCACCCAAAGCAACCACCTTTCTTTTCAGAAATTAATTATTCGTAATATTATGATAAGCAAAATTTATGCTTCGGATGGACTTTGAAAATCTTTGTATTTTATGAAACATATCTATATCGATCTTCGTATCCGAGCACTCGATTCGAGTCGCGTCCGTTTGACAGGTGGCTCGAAAGATAAGAAAGAAAGTAGGCTGTGGTAACCATGGTAACTTACCGATTGTTTATTTAGATTGTCTATAATGTAGGCTTTTCCGTTAGACGTCACGTACCCATTGGTTTATGGTTGTCGGGATCGCTTGTTTTCGTTTGGAATACTAAAGAAAGAGTCTTGAGTAGTAAGATCGTGGGCTCGAACCCCGACAGGCGCTTTACCTTGTACAGGTAAGTTATTTCATCACCATTGCTCTCAACACGGTAAAGGGAATCATCAAGGGAACATCGTGAGGAAACCGACATGTTCTATACCTACCTAACAAAAAAATTGAAGGCCTGTGAGACATCTACCAAACCGCAACGGGCCCGCGTGGCACATTACGGCCCACTCCCTCTCGCTGAGAGAAGGCCTGTGTTCCAGCGGTGGGAACATTATAGGCTGACTATGTATTGGTATTAGTTAATTAATAAGACGATAATAACAATATTTTAAATAATCTAAGTGGCGATTGAAAGTGTAACAGCCAACGAAATTTAATGAGGAAAACCAACATCCTCAATCTCAAAGCATTTATTTCAATTAAACCATTTACAGGCACTTTTGAATTTTCAAGAAGTCGGTCAGTAAGAAAATATGAAGCTTAAAAATATGAAACCCATTCCAAAGCGTAGGTACCTATGGAAAAGAACGGGCAAGAAACTCCATGGACACTCTTTTAAATTATATTTTTACAAAAATATTAGTTACATCATTAATGTTGAATTTATAAATTATATGTGAGAACGATGTTAAAAAAGAGGTACGCGTTAAAAGCGTCCAGAGTACAGCAAATAGTAAGAAAACAACCATCCAAAAATAAAATAATTAAAAATAAGCCGAGGCAGCTGAGCCTTTTCAACTGACAATGATTTTACATACGTACAAAAAAAGAAAACGCTACAAAGTATTCAATTAGCAGCCTTGTCTCATTCTGCCATCTCTTCCTGCGATCTCTTCCAGGCAACCTTGAAATGGATAGTGATTTTCCTGAACAATACATTTTCGTGAACAAAGTATTTCAACATAAATTATACTATCTTGTGATGAAGAAACTTGCATCAAAATCTTGCTAGACAGTGCGTCAACCAATATGAAAGTAATTTGTTTAATCACCAGACCGCAACGACTAGCAAAGTCAATTTAATATGCAAGTGATCATTGTTCAATCTCAAAATTAAATTAAAGAAAAAAAAATGAGAAGTGTTTTTTCACAGACATAAAAAAATCACAAGACCTGCCTGTCGATTTTGTCAGATTCTCCCCGTGACAAGTTAGGTGAAGTGAGCTGTCATTCCATCTGATGCTATGGATTGACACTAATGACAGATCACTTTAAGCACACTTCACCCAAGTTATCACGGTGAGATTTGTACAGAATAGCACTACTGTGCCAAAATGCAAAGCGCAAAAGCTAAAACGCAAATAAATGTAAGTCAATAAAAAATAAATGGTCACGATCCGAATAATATTTGCGGAAAAATGCGTGGACAAACATAGGACACACATACATCTGTAAAATTTTGTATATTTGTTTGGAAGCCCTAATAGATTGTCATAGGTGAATATAATGCAGTTCTAATAGTATTACATACATACGTGTCGAATTGATAACTTCCTTTTTTTTAAGTCTGTAAAAATAAGAAGAAAATGTAGTAAGTTAAAAAAGTATTTGACTACTTTTTTCAAAAAACAATTTTAAAACATAAACGAATAAAGATTTATGATCTGGATTTGATAATAGACTAAGTATGGGTACAAATAAATTATATTTTAGTATAATATCTACCCTCAAATGTTTTGACTTTTAACCGGCCGAGCTCATCGCGCATCAGTTCTTGATCTTCGTTGAAGCGCCACCGACTCAAAAGTGGGAGTGAGGAGTTTAAATTCATTTAGGAGCTTAGTTAGAAAAGATATGTTTTATTTTTCGTTTTTTTAGTTTCTTTTTCGTCGGTGTAATTTTTTGTTGAAAAGTTTTCATCCCATTCTATTCTCAGTTTCTACAGTTTGTATATTACGAAACTGCCGTTATTCGTAGGTCAATCATGTAATTTAATCTTTGATCTAATATCATAATATGAATTGTGTTTGAAAAACATCACTTTCAAAGTTCCCTGTGATTGAAAATCTTTGTTTTTTCTGTATTTGTAGTAGTACCTACAACATCTTTTCTAAAAGCAACGTGTCACAAAAATTATTTTTTTATAATTTTGAAAGCTTTTTTTTTCAATTCGAGGTTTTAGAGCACATCTTTATTTTGACAAATATTCATTTATCTATGATGATAAAAATATATACACTGGAAACTTTTAATACTAAATAAACTAACAAAGCTATTAAATTAAAAAGTATAATATCTTAATCTTTAATTGTTTTTATCTGGATATTATTGCAATGACATGTCCTCTTAAATTCTATTAATCTTTGCAGAATCGATCTCTACGTTAACGTTTCTTCAACAACAAGATATTCTCTAAAAACAATCCACAGCATGTCAGACAGTGACACATTGCCTTATTACCCCACTTCTGCAACAAACGCTACTTCATGTTCAACACACATCCTATTCTTCCTGACCATTCAACATCCATCACCCGACTTCCTTACACCAGCTTCGTGACGTGTCGGTTATCTAGCGGGGCTGCGCGCGCGCACAATTTGTGAGGTCCGAGCACGCGCCCTGATAACGCGCCTGAATAATACATTCGCTCTCGTTCTGGTTTTGTTACAGGATTTCAGCTTCTAATGCTCTAGATTGATTGATTTTTTATTTTCAAGTTTCCGGAAACTTACTTTTTTTTTTAAATTGGTTTGCTCTTGACTCTAGTCTAGGTCAGAGGTGACAGAGACAAAGTCGACGATGGAGTGAGCTTACCCAGAAGAAGCCTGTTCACTCTTACTTTGAAGAGATTCGGGTTGTATGCGCTCGGAAACACAGTCGCAGGTAAAGAGTTCCACTCTTTTGCTGTGCGCATTATAAAAGACATGCTTAGTGCGAATTGGTGGAATAGCAACTAGCAGGGATGGTAACTTGCAGTGCGTCTGGATGACCGAAGGTAGAAGGGGGCCGGTGGAATGAGGTCGTGGAGTTCTTGGGCACACTCACCGAAGTACAATCTGTAGAAGATCGACAAGCAGGCAACCTTGCGGTGATGGGCCAAGATGTGAAGCTTGGCATCCACTAGTTCTACGTCGCCAATGAGCCTCTTAGCTCTGCGTTCCACCGAGTCAATATCATACGTGAAATGAAATGTGCTTCTCCTTGGAACTTGTGCGGTAATTGAGTAACACAATAACAGTGGCTTTCATTTGACAGTTCAACAACATTCATTGCGTTTTTTACGTTGCCGAGCATACAAGTTTTTCAAACATAAAAAGCAATGGATTAGCAATATTCTTCAAAATGGTTACAGGTTGTGATTGATAGTGTGTTACGTAATTATATAATTAATGTGTACAAAATTTTGTATACATTAATTATATAATACCTAAGAGTAGGTACAGGTGGAGTTTCTTGCCCATTCTTTTCCATACGAAATTCCATTTCGGAAGGGGCTACTATAATCAATTAAATTTTTGTGTTAATTTTTACGTTCAAGAGTGCCTTTTATGTGCCTATTTGAAATATATGATTTGACTTTGCTCAAATGACAATAATACTGCCGTCATAAAGAAAAAGGGCACAACTAACATTTTCTCCAAAATTGAGTTATATACATGTTTGGAATCAGGAAAAAAAGGCGCATATGCCACTTTTTTACTCAATTTTGGAAAAAATGTTAGTTGAACCCTTTTTCTTTATGACGGCAGAATAGGTGAGTGCACATTCTTGCGTAAGTTGGTTATATTCTTAATAAGTACCCGATATAAAGGTTCTGACTTCATCACTTACGAGAAACTTGCATATTCATGAGAAGCTTCGGAGAAGGCCAAGGAAGCTTTCAAAGTGTTGCCAATTAACACTAAAATTGTGATTTTTCTAGAACACTTACGTGAGAATGTAATCCATTTCCATATCCATTAGCTATTGATGTCCACAGTCTATCCAAAGATGGACATTACTCACAGTACAACAAACTACATAGAAGTGATATGTAAGTAATACTATAATTGGGTTCATTAAGAACACCCGACATCATAGAGCTTTTCAACTGAAAATAGACTTTGACTTGATGAAGCTATGGTTTATTTTTACTTAGCCTGGTTTCGTACACAGAGTATGTAAACTAAGCATTAGTAAAGAGACCAACTTAAAGTCAATAGTAGGATGTATTAGGAATGAACCGATGCTTGTGTTTTTTCCAACTACGCTTGACATAATGTTCCGGGAGCGACAAAAACTTGCTTCGTCAATATTAGGAAGTAATTAAGGCGCCTTTGACAGTCCTATTAAATTGTCTGATGGTCTTTCTGAAGCAGTCGATGCGTCAATTTATTTTTTGTCTAACGTTGGACGCACAATGAAAACATTGTTGGGTTGTGTTTGAAAATTAACTAATTATTTATTTATTTTTATTTTACCATTTATGTACGTACACACATATAAACAGACAAGAAAAAATCACAACAGAAAAATAGGTACAATTAATGGGATTCTATTGTTTTTGTTTGTCTCGTGGTTTATTGCTGGTGTGGTTGTGAAGTTTTCTTCTTCATGTAAGCTCATTTCAAATAAGTCTTTTTAATAGGTTTTATATCATGATTAACTGCCCCGTTGGTCTCGTGGTCGAAAGCGCGACTGCTGAGCATGGGGTTCTGGGTTCTATTCCCGGGTCGGGCAAAGTGTTATTGGGTTTTTCCATTAGGGATTTCTTTGTAACTGCCCGGAAATTGGAGGTTAGCGGTGTGATACCCCCGTGTCTCGGAAAGCACGTTAAGCCGTTGGTCCTGAGCCTCATCTTTCTCCGGTCGTGTCGGATTGCCGTCCCATCGGACTATGAGAATGAGGGACGAGGGAGTGCACCTATGTCTGCGCACACGCTTGTGCACTATAATATCTCCTGCGCTGAAGGCTAGTCTCCGTTGAGATTGGGCGCCGTGGCTGAAATTCTGTCTGGAGGACTATACGGGGTTATTGGTAAAACATTAACAACCTCTAAAGAGGTCATTGTACTCATCATTATGAATAACTTTTACTATGGGACCACATCTGAAATCACGAAAAAAAATCAGCTGTTCTCTACATTTTGACGAGTTATACGAACATAAATGTAGGCAACAGCTGATTTTTATTTCCGCGATTTCGGGTTTGGTCCCGTAGTAAAAGTTGATCATAATGATGAGTACAATGACCTCTTAAGAGGTTGTTGGTGTTTTTCAAATAACTCTGTATATTTTGATCGTCATTTTTTTTCTGTCCAAAGTAACAGGGCTCTGTTTAATACACAGGCCTTTAGCATACTTCGTGTCTCTGTCACACCTACTGCATTAATCAAAAATCATATCTATAACTATGACGTGTAGGTGTTAGATCAAACCATATAGGATTATATCGACTAGTTATAACGTAGGCTGAAAGGAATTTCACGACAAACATACACCTACTAATATTTTTCTTAAAATGCAAACCATTAATTTGCTGCCCACTATCAGTTATAGTAGGTAGGTACTATACGGACTAAGCTTTCTTATTTATAGTTTTCCTCCATGAAATTGCTCCTTGCCAGTTTTCAGTTTTCCAAAATGAGACAGAATTTGATTTAAATAAAGATATTGTTAGGAATTAGAAGTGAAATAAGTTAAAAACAAAACAATATTATTATTTCATTCCTTTGTCTGTGTGGTGCCGGACTTAAAGAATTGCACCACCCCTTACTTCCCATGGGTGTCGTAAAAGGCGACTAAGGGTCTTACCGGAGAATGGGCAGCAGCGTTCTCTATTTATTCCACCATCGTACCATACTGCGATCGCCAACCCGCCTGCCAAGCGTGGCGATTATGGCAAACCCCCCCCAAAATTGGGGGAGGGCTATGTCCAGCAGTGGACGTCTATCGGCTGAAACGACGATTCCTTAAAAATACACTTTACAAAATAGATAAACATATAAAAACACACAGTAAATATCAATCAAATAGAAATAACACAACCCAAAATGAATAATCACTAAATGACCAAAAACATTTCCGTTACAAATAATAAGTCATTAGAATAATTTCACAATTCAAAAGTGCCTGCAATAAAATGTCAAGGGGTCAGTCAGTCAGAAAGATGAAACTAGTTGCCCATTCTAAAATGTAGTAGGTACCTACCTACGGAGAAGAACGGGCAAGAAATTTCACAGACAATCTTATAAATCATAAAATTGTGACAAAATATTGATTACATCGTTCATGTTGAAAGAACGATGTAGAAAGACGTGCATGTTAAAAGCGTCCGTAATAAAAAAGATAAAACAAATAAAAACACCACAATGTTTGGACCATAGTTAGGTGTAATTTCACAACAAGGGTATATATTGGAAACCAACTGCACACACAACCAAATCTCCAGATACATTGATTACCTACAACTAAAACAACGTACATTATACTTTCTACAAACTAAATGGTTGCTAATTGATGACGTAGTGCAACTAAGCGATCCCCACAAGAACAGTATTGACATTACATTAGATAATCATACTTTGTACATATCCTTTTAGTCATTAATCATGATCATTAGTTCGCGGTTGCAAGCATTTGAACATTTACTATTAATAGATACGTCATTATGAACTGTCAATGGCTCAATGAAAAACTGAATACAGTTGTGAAGAAGGTTTTACATTGCAAATTCACTGTAGGTACCTACTTGACTACGAATTGTTTGAATTCTTTTAAAGATGTTCATTAGAAATTAAGGAAAAATTCTCAAAGTTCATCTTATTTATTTATTTATTTCATCATCATCACTAGCGCTACAATGTTCTTTAGACACGTGGTATATTAAATTTCACAAAACAATTGCACATTTTTTATGTCGTAAACAAATGTTTACTAACAAAGAAAAACTGAATTCAGTTTTGAGGAAGAATTTACACTGCAAATTCACTATCACATTTAATTCCTACCTACTTGACTACGAATTGATTGAACTTTTTTAAGATGTTTGTGATTTTTAAGGGAAACTTTACACGTCTTATTTAAGTATTTAATAAATAACACCAACAGCATATATATCTAGACAAATTATAGGCGTACATAACATTGAAAAAGAAAAGACACTGGACGCTGCTTATAAACTAATCAAAGATACTTAATTAAATTAAAGAAAATAAAATAAAATATTGATAAGGCGTCCAGGTGAACCATAATTTCCAAAGTTATGTTGCTGGTCCAATGCATTATGGGGGAAGCTTATTTCGACTAACCAGCACAAATTCAACTCCGACCTGGCACTGAAACTTTAATATCTATTACTCACTAACACATGGGACCCAGGATCAGCATTTGCGTTCACAAGACCATAAGAACAAGCCAGAACAAGCTAGTGAAGTACTATCTTATAATAAAAATATGTATGTTTAAGTTATTTGTAATATAAAAAATAATAATATTAATTAATTAATTAAAAATTAATTAATTATTTATTCATTTCTGCGTCGCCTGAAATAAATAAATAATTAGGATTTTTCTTCGAAGTTAGTCAGATTAACAGAAAACGACAATAAATTACAGTTTCAGAACAACATAGTTAAAATCAACAGTTACCGAGAATACCCACTGTTGACACGTGCAATTACTATACTTATAAAGAAAAATGATTTATTTATAATTTTACATTGCAATTTTTCTTATGCAACCTGCATCAAGAATCGTAAAACGTCTCGCTTTCATGGCCAACATTCATAACACCGTCCTTTTGTATAAAACGGACGAAGAATTACACAATAATGTTTAATCAAAATACCGAGAAACCACACTAGCACGTCATTCATCGTACAAATAGATTCGATCACATAAATCGATATATTTTTTATATCGATAACTATTACACAATTGTTACGTGCAAAACAGTAATTACTTACAACCATTCGCCTTCCGTGTAGCGGTGGACAATGAAACCGATATTCGATCGAAAACGTTTCGTTATCGATGTAGATCTCGGTCAGTCACTTTTTTTGTTACACGCAATTTGATGATTTTATTTTACGCGTCAATTTTGTTACATTATTTATTACGGGGAAACTGTATTATTTTGTTTTGTCACGAAGAAAACGTTGCGTCTCAATTGATTTCCGTTGATTTGCGTAGTGAAAGTGTAACCCCCGAATACTCAAACTACTCTAAACTTTTAGAGTGGTTACAAAACATCTAAAACTATAGTTTATGACTTGACGGCGACTGCGTTGAGAAATCGGCCGTAAGTTTCAAGTTCAAAGAAGCGGTTGCTGATGAAACTTTTTGCAAATGTTCATCATAGAAAAATTAATCGGCAGCAAATTCCTATGATTATATTGCAGTAAAGTATGGTAATCATTGTAGATCTAATAAAATTACGTCTCAATTATCCGGTCTGGAACCCACGCAAAATAAACTGCACTTTGAAACAATTTAACTGACAATAGTTCCTACACTTCCAACTCTGGTGTTTAACGAGAAGTAGAAAAAAGTTACCTACTTTTAATTGTCTTCTATTTTTATAATAAATAAATTAATATTCATGCTATAGAGGAAACAACCGCATAATTAAATAGCTCCCTTTTAAAGATTTTAAAGCCTACACTGGCAAACAGAAAATTGACCGCTAATTGATTTCATTGAAATGTATTATTAATAATTAATTTGAAAAGTTTCCGCTAAAAGCTTTATAATTTTCCTTGTCTGCGGTTTAAAATTAGTCTTATAATATTTTTAAGGACCAGGAGTGGTCTACAACGTCTATATTTTGATTAAAAGAACTTATTAAAGTCAAGCAGAAATTAATAATAATCTTAAATTGGTGGTGTACCTAGGTATATAAATCTTAAATCTGTAGAAAAATGAAACACGTTTTCGTTAAATGTGGCGTTTTTTCTGCTAGCCATTGTTGAAAGTTAATACATACATCAAGTTATTTTTCAAGCTGATAAATATGATATTTCCGGAGCAGAGATAAGCTAAAACAAAAGAAATCGATACTCGTCATCTGCGGAATGAATTGTGTTTTCTTTCTGTGCTTTCTCTGGCCAGGGTTGTCAAAGACTTTGATTTTTATAGAACTTTGATAAATTTTAATATCGCGCAAAAACGGAATAAAAGTTCTTATTAAATTGAATTAAGTTTTAAATAATTCCAGTGACTAAGGTGAAGATTTAAGGTTTTTTTTTAAATATCCTTATTTCTTTTTGTCATTAAATTTTTAATTATATTTGTGTTGTTTTTCGTAGTCAGCTTTATAAGTTTTTATACACGTTCTTAAAAAAATCATAATTTAATAGCGACCCTGAGTGACGACCTAACGCGAGTAATTTTGTATCACTTGCATAACTCATTACTGTGCTTTCCGCTTGCAGTTACAATTAATTTCTGCCGGCTATAATTATTTACAGTACATTAAAGATTTAATAATAAAGAGACCATTTTTATATCAATCAGAAGTCTTGAGACTCTTTATAAAGTAAAGACAGAAGCGGAAAACCTAACGAATTTGTAGAAATAGAGTTTTTCCTCAATATAATTACCTCACAGATTTAAAAAAAATCCCGTTTAACTTTTATGTCTTCTTTAAAGTTCTTTTGAGCATTTATAACTGAATATGTAATCTCAATCTGAATATGTAATGTAATATAATCTGAATATGTAATCCTTTTTAATCCATCCAAAGGTTGTCTTTAAAAGATCGCTTTTAGCGATAAGACCGCCCATTGTGTCACCCTTTGTACAGTTTCTAGATTTATATGTCTGTAATTTATATGGTGTACATAATAAAGAGTATTCTATTCTATTCTATGTAATTATGTATCATGTTCTCTCTTTGAGTTTTTAATACATTTTGACATTCCTGGCCATTTACCGTAAACCCTTGCTTAGTACACTCGCGTTCAAAATCAGTAGTGGTAGGCATGAATGATCGGCCGTGTATCGTATCGGAGGTACTATCGGTTGCACAAGTCATAAGTAATAGTAATTACAACAGATGGCCATTGTTCGCGGTGACCGATCGGCCTCAGCGTAGTTACGACCTTCGGGCGTCGCAGGCGCACGATTTTTGACCATTACTCTGTATTCATTGGAGGGGTTGATACCTTTTGGTATTAGGAATTTATTTTTTCTCAGGTGTAGAACGCATCACTTTAAACTCCTTACAACATCTCACAGAATACGCATGTAGGTAAAAAGAAAATCCCCTTAAAAAATGCAATTTATCTAGAGTTCAGTGTTGTTCTTTACAAAGTATAGGTAGGTTTGTGACTTAGGATTTCATATAATAAATTTATTTCATTAAAAAATATGCAAGTATTTTGAAAAGTCGTACATTAATGCAGGTTGGTACCTATATTTTTACCAGAACTCATATTATTTTTAGCAGATTAATAAAAGAGCGGTATCAACAACTCTATACAAACCAGCACGCGCGCACTCTACGATTGGTCCACTTGATATTGACACTCATTAGTCTATTTATTACGCTGTAGATTGGTTATCTCAAACAATATTGCCTCTGTTAATAACGCGATGTGGTTGCATGTACAAAATAATGCAATGCCATCAGTAAAGTGGATATGTCAAGTTAGTTCCGGCATTCTTAAAGCTGGGTCTATGTTACGGCTCGCCAGTGTAATGAGCCAATGGAATTGCACCTGTACTTGTTACTGTTGCCACGAACAAGTGATTACATTATATTGGTGCTATTAAACATTTGAGTGGGTACTTAAAAAGCGATGTATAGTTCTCAGTAGAATGTGTTTATACATCGCTGAAATTGCGACTAAATTTTGAGCGTTTTTAATTAAACGCTCAAAATTTGGTCGCAATTTCATCGCATCGACAATAAATGTTAAAAGCTAGTCAAAAAGGTAATTACAGGAATTGGCCTTCAGAATGTGATCGTTCTAATAATTACAGGAATTGCCCCTCAGATCTAATGAAAACTGAAAATGGATTAAATGAAAATCAGAAAATATTGAAACGTATAATTTTTATTGTGGACCTGTTAATCCCACGAGTATTATAAATGTGAATGTTTGTATGTTTGTCAATTAAACACGCGAAAACGGTTGAACGGATTTGAATAAAATTTTGCACACAGATAGTTCATAACCTAGATTAACGTAATTATAGAATACCATGTGACCATCTTTACATACCGAGACCCCTCCGCACCTCGGAAAGCACGTTAAGCCGTTGGTCCCGGCTGTCATTCGTGGATCTTTGACAGTCGTTACGGGTAGTCAGAAGCCCGAAAGCCTGACAACCAGTCGTACCAAGGGTACCCAGTTACTGGGTAATCTTATCGTATTACCCAGTAACTGGGTTGTGGAGGTCAGATAGGCAGTCGCTGCATGTAAAATACTGGTATTCCGCTGCATCCGGTTAGTCTGGAAGCCGACCCCAACATAGTTGGGAAAAGGTTAGACAGATGATGACTTGTAATCCCGTACGTCCAGTAGGTACGTTCTCGTGGGAAAATTTTCGACATCCACGCGGATGAAGCCGCAAGCACAACAAGCTATGTAACGTTTACAACGTCCGATCTGGTAGGCAGAATTGTATGTATAAACAACAGCTGAGGGGCAATTCTCGTAAGTATATGAACGTTCACAGTCTGATCTCAGTCTCAATATGACAAAGATACCTCTTAATTTTCCTACATTTTTCTCAAGTTTTTGACATTTGTTTGTCGCCAAGATGAGACTACGACTAGATTTTGAACGTTTTAATTACGAGAATTGGTCTTCTGGGGGCCTTAAAAGGCCACTTTGGAGAATCATAAAAGGATAACATTATGAATTATAAAATGGCGAAGACAGTCCGTGTTTTTCTTTTTTCGCTGCACTACGTAGGTACGATCAAAGAGATTGGGATTGGGTTTGGATTGGATTGATTGGTATTTTAAAACAGACAAAAAAAATTACTGAAAAATGCTTCACAAATGGGATTTGATACGATTTACTTAACAGTTAACTGTCCATTCTGATAACCTTTAATGATTCTGCCAAAGTGGCTTTTGTAAAATAGTAATAGTCTCAATCTGTAAAATATACCAGTAATTTCCCTACATTTTTAATATTTGTTTGTCGCCGAGGTCAGACACTTAGGTGACGAAGTGAGCTGTCAATAATGTCAATCCCAAACATCGGAGGAGCATAGGAGTCGAGATAAATCATTTTCTACTTGGCGTTGATGGACTAAAAAGTTGCAGGCCATGTGTCTGAATTGTAGGAGTCGAGATAAATAATTTTCTACTTGGCTTTCCCTACATTTTTGACATTTGTTTGTCGCCGAGATGAGACACACACATAGGTGATGAAGTGAGCTGTCAATAATGTCAATCCCAAGCATGAGGTGGAAGAGCAGCTCACTTCACCTTAGCCTCCATGTGAGACTTTTACAGAACAGGCCTGCTGGTCACCCACATTTCGGCAGCCATGCCTAACTCCCATGTAGGTAATAAGGTGCGATCCCATAAATAAATAATTCAATTTCTCGATTACAAGACATCCTGTATACTTGTCATCAAACAAGATCGTAACCTCGTCTTCCTTCGGTAGGTAAGCAGCGTTATACCTGTATTACCTAAAACGTTATTTTATAACTAACTTAGCATTTTATTTAGCAACGATCCGTATCAGTAGATTCCGATTAATATCGGAATTTTAAATGAAGCTCTATTTCAAAACGTTCACATCTAGTTATCAGTCTCACATGTCAATTAGCTGTCGAAGTATTTAGAATATTTTTGCAATTTAAAATATTCCTTAATACGTCCTGCATTAAGGAATATTTCAAATTGCAAAAATTCCGGAGATAATGAGAAATGTATATCAAATACGGTGGTTCATTACCTAACAAGTATTTTGATAACGATATATGATAGCTTTATATAATTCAAGACTTATGAATTAATCGCTCATTTGTGGACGATTTTGATTAATATCGCTCATGGCAGTGTCCAAATTAAATTACTATTTTATTTTATTTAATTAATCAAATTAGCAATTAAATCAACATCTCAACAGTATTGTCAAAGTCAGGAAGGTATCCGCGAAAACTATACGAATAAATGAGTATCTATACATATAAGAAGAAGTCTGAAAGTGGCAACGGTGACTGAAAAACTGTGTGGAAATCGGTTGTCATGGTATGTGAATGTGATGCAGAAGAATGAGGATGTAGCGGTAACTACAACGCCACATGAGAACAACGCGTCATACTCAAGTCCCGCAAAATCCTGCATCTCGCAAGCAGAGTTTACCGCGCAACTAGCATAAATACAACGGCCCGACATTAATCATCAGGCAGTTGGCTGCCAGACACAACACCCGTCTGTTTGGAGGATCCTCCCTTTTCTATAGAGTATGAGTGAACTTTATACCCTGTCCCTCATACCTCTATAAGGAAAATGCTTTGAGTGTGACTGTAGATGGCTGAACGCCCAAAAAAACCATGGATGGACTGTGTGAACGATGTTATGGCTAGAAAGGGGGTGACCAACGAGATGACGAATTATAGAAAAGTATTGGAGAAAAGGCATATTGTGCCGACACCAAATCAATTGGGCTTCCTCTCTATGAGAGGCAGTGGGCCGTAATCAACCACGCGGGCCCAGTGCGGGTTGGTGGGTTATGAACAAAAGACGAAGGAGAAGTATTATCTGAGCTAGTGATAAGATAAGCCAGGATTTATTGTTTACAACTTACACGAATTTCGGACGAATTCACGCAACCTTTTTTCAGAAGGGACGAAGGAGGGGAATAAATTTATTAGGATAAGGCCAGGAAAATTATGTTGACAGACTCAGGACTCTAAGAATAATATGGGCCTAACATTATTACAGTTCTTTTCCAAGAACAAATGGCGTCACAGGTGATTAAACTTGATAATATGTGGTAAACACACACATACACACACAGCGGTGCAAATTATTGTTTGTCATAAATATTTGATGTATGTACCTGCGCATGAGTTATTATCAAAGCCATCAAGCTGTCACATTAATAACAACCTGTGCTGTATTGAACTTTAATAAAAGTCCATCTACTTTGCACGAATTAACATACCTGCATATGCAAGTAGCATTTACAGTGTGTAAAACTCTGTTTTTCATACATTTAACTTATTGGGAGACTAAAAAAATACAGAAGTTAATTTCTAGCTTTATCATGATCAGCCGTAAAATGTGTGCTGGACCAGCATAGCTATTCACAACTGTTCGATACGCTTCCGTACCAAATCGAACATTCATAAATGTTACCAAAAGAGTGCTCTAGCACAATGGTCCATTGAAGGACTAAGTGCGGAAACCAAACCCCATAACACAGAACATAGAAGAGTGCTCTAAAAGCTGTTCACAAATCCAAGACCCGAAAATTTTGTCAGTTTAAATCAAATAGACGATCACCATTCTTCAACACAAATTAGTAATTGAAAATGTGTAAGTTTCGATACGACAACCTGTCGTATGGTTGTGGATAGCTATGTTGCAACCTAAATGGGTTCATTCTTGCTGTCACCATTCTACCATAATTAAAGTGGCCTCCAAGAGTTAGTTGGCATTTTTCCACTTCTGCTGTGGTGGTGGGTCCACATTATGATGATAAAAATGTTTGAACTGCTATAACGTTTTCATAGACTAACTAGCAGCACCCCGCGGTTTCACCCGCATAAGTGTCGATCTTGTGGGAATATCGGGATAAAAACTATCCTATGTCCTTTCCCATGACTCAAACTATTTCTATACCAAATTTCATTTAAATCGGTTCAGCGGCTTAAGCGTGAAGAGGTAACAGACAGACAGACAGAGAACAGACGGTAATCCCTTAGGAGTACCTGATTATTTTTTTATTTTAAATCATAATGTGGCATCAGAGGTGAAGTGCAAAAATGTCAACTAAGTTTTGGAGGTCACTGCTCGGAAAAGTCGGAAAATCTTCTACTACTGTGTAGAACGGTAAAAAATTATTGCAATACATGTCGTATTAGTCATCATTTCAGCAGAAAGACGTCCACTGCTGGACTTTGGCCTCCCCCAAAGGGGGGGGGGTGTGTCATAATTGCCACGCTCGGCAGACGGGTTGGCGATCGCAGTATAGTATGCTGGTGGAATGCATAGAGAACGCTGCTGCCCATTCTCCGACACGACCCTTAGTCGCCTTTTACGACAACCACGGAAAGTATGGGGTGGTGCTATTCTTTAAGTCCAACACCACACAGACAAATTATTATATAGTCGTATTAGTATATTAAGATAAATAGGTATCTGTAGGACAAACATTTCGCTAGTTGTGTTCGTGTCCTATGTGTGGCGGCATTTAAATCGCCACATGTGACCTACACATCATACTGACGTCACTCAAAAGCCTGCATCGCGCAAGCAGAATTTACAGCGCAACTAGAACATATACAACGTCCTGACAGCTATCGTCGGGCAGTTGCCCACCAGACACACCACCCGTCTGCACTCTGTTCATCATCTATATAGGTATATATTGTAATCCTCTAGATCTTAGGTATGAGGAGAGCTTAGGTATTGATCAAAATCTATGAATTACAAAAGCGAATTATTAAATAATAACCGTTCTAAATATTAAATAGGAATGACTCAACTACAATCTTAGGCCAATAATCAGTTGTTATGTACTTATTTATAACAATTACGATCTATAACATGGCCGGTAATCACCTGATTGGTTATTGCTGAAGACCTTGAGTTTCTTCTGGAGGTACACTTTATTAATCATCGTATCTTTCCTTATAGCTCAAAGTCATTGTAGCCTTGCAAGGTGCAACAGTAAAATTTTATTAATTATTTAGCAGTAATTAGTTCTTGAGTAGAGACCTCGTATCGGCAAACGAACGGAGGTAAGGTAGATAAAGCGGTGTATGCAGGGTGGCTAAAAGCAGGTGGATGATAGAAGCCAAAGGTCGACTACGATGGGGTGTGGTTGGCAATGTTATAGGTTGATGATGATGAACTCATTGTAATTCTGAAACCCTATAGCCTAAAGATCTATTTAGCTTTTAAAGAAAAAGAAAACAATACAATTAACATAAGTACATTATTTTTAAGCATTTGGGGGTATTTTTAAGCAAGGAATTGCATGTCGTAGATAGACTCCACACATCCACCTGAACCTGTCAAAAATTCGCAATTTACGATGTAAATAGTTAAAGAAAGAACGTGGGTTAAAGCCACTGCATCGCAAAGACATGTACTGTATCATTTCTGACGCATAGGAATAAGTAAATGAACCTCCAGTTCTCAATCCTAATTCCTCAGAAACTGGGCAGTGCTATAAGTTTGATTAGATGCGAAGATGTAGTAAAACTTCTGTGAGTTTATTTGAGAAACATTATTTTCTACTTGGCGTTCATGGACTAAAAAGTTGCAGGCCTTGTGTTTGAATTGTAGGAGTAGAGACAAATCATTTTCTCCTTGGCTTTGATGGACTAAAAAGTTTTGAATTAGGACTCGAGTTAAAGCATTTTCTACTTGGCGATGACGGACTAAAAAGTTGCAGGCCATGTGTCTGAATTGTAGGAGTCGAGACCAATCATTTTCTATTTGGCGTTCATGGACTAAAAAGTTGCAGGCCATGTGTCTGAATTGTAGGAGTCGTGACAAATAATTTTCTCCTTGGCTTTGATGGACTAAAAAGTTTCGAATTAGGACTCGAGTTAAAGCATTTTCTACTTGGCGATGACGGACTAAAAAGTTGCAGGCCATGTGTCTGAATGGTGGGAGTCAAGACGATGTGTACCTTCCTCCGTTCGTGTGTTTTCGATGTCACTTCATTTACTTGCTACTCTGTGTCACATACCATATACGCCATCTTTATTAATACATCTTGGTTTGCGGAAGCTCTAACTGATGCTAGGGTATCATACAGATTTATGCGATGCAAAACACGTCAAATAGCAAATTAATATGGAAATTATAGAGAACATGGATTCTAGTTTATTTGCATTATTTATAAAGTCGTCACATTAAAGAAACTCCGAAGCAAGATGTCGGCTAATGTTTATTTAAGTGTCTGATTACAAAACTGAACTGAAGAAAATAAGCTGTTGCGTATGGAATTAATTACTTATTGTCATCTTATAGAGTATAATTTACGCGTCATCTACATGAGGGGCAATTCTCGTAATTTTTAGGAACATTTACAGTCTAATCTCAGTCTCAATCTGTCAAAAATACCTCTAATTTTCCTACACTTTTCGGGTTCTGTGCCTCAAAAGGAAAAACGGAACCCTTAAAAGATCAAGTCGTTGTCCGTCTGACAAGACCCTTTTTCTCAGGAACGCGTGGAGTTATCACGGTTGAAATTAATATCGAATACTCAAGGTTGTAATACCTTAAAGCAGTGGAAAAATCAAACTTCTAAGTCAAGGCAATCAAAAGATACGGGCGCTTATGTTCCGTTTATGCCGCATATTTTGACACTCGCAAGGGAATCAAAACCTATAGGGTACTTACCGTTGACCTAGTTGCTTCGTGCCAAATCATGAGATTTGGCAAGAAGCAATGTCATGTAGCACAAGTAAAGGGAAAAATCCGAAAACCGTAAATTTGTAGGTAAATTACCTTCTTTGTAAGGAACACTCGGTGCGCGAGTCTGACTCGCACTTGACCGGTCTTTTTATTGTCGCCGAGATGAGAGTGCGACCAGATTTTGAACTTTTAAAATTACAAGAATTGGTCTTCTGTTTATAAAATGCTGCTATCAACTTTTTCGTTTTGAATATTATTATTAGAGTTATCATCGGCTTCCCGCTTTCGTGATGACTTCACTAGCAAATAAAAGCAAATAAGTTTATTTTCACTTCTCATGCTGTAAAGGTTCATTTTATGTTGTGCGTAGGCGACACAAAGTCGCTTTTTATGCTCTAGTGCATAAAGTATTTTTTTTCTAAGACTAAGATAATCAGGCCTACAGCAACACGCACAATAAAACGTCGCAGATTAAAGTCGTTATTTTATTTATTTATATCACTTCCGTGTTTTCTATCGTTAATTTAATAAAACCAGTTAAAATAGTTGTCATTTATTATTTAAAAACGCAAAGAAACGTTTTTATGACTTGGTAGCATGAAGTAGGTAGGTACCCAAGTCGAATGATATATTATGTTGAAAAAAAAAAACTTTCAAAATGTTTCTTGGCGGGAATCAGCTATTCTCTTATTATTTTGCAACATTTTTGAACAGTGAAAATACTGTTATATACCTACTTCATGCCTGTTTCATTTTCTCGCAATCGAAGTAAAACGCAGAGTGTATAACTCGGGCATAAACGAGCCATTTTATGCACTATTTAAACAATCTACTATTGTGCACACAGGTTACCTAAATTGAAACAACATTACAGAGTAAGTAGCACGTACGGTCTTTCTCCTGCCCAATATTTGGTATATTATGGGAGGCTTTCGAATTCCTGTAAGGCCATATTGCCCATATTAGTAACAGATATTGTCAGTAATCATTGATATCTTCAGGTCCATGATTAAAAGGTTAGCGCTCTTCCTCCATTCTTCTACTATAATATGCTGGCCTGACAGGGTCCATAATTGTTTCATTATTTTAAGCCTACCAACTGTACTACAATATTATGGTATGCAATAATTAGTTTTTGCCCGTTTTGTGGCTCATTTCAATTGACATCAAAGCTTATTACTCAATAAAATTAAGTAAATTTCTGATTTAATTAGAGTTCTTGCAATGAGATGTTTATTATGCATTCCCTATAGTGTTTTACAATGGTAGATAATTCAAAACATAATTAACTTAAACCACTTTTCATCTCGCCAGCTTATATTAATTAAAAATCATTGTATTAACAAAATTGCGTCGTTTAACCGTACAAGGTGGTTTAAAATTTAACCAAAGTGTGTAAATAACAACGGTAATGAGTTGCAATTAATTATAATCACCAACTTTATAACTTACGATTTAATGCGATGTTAACTTTTATGAGAATTTAATTGACTATTATAGCTCAGTCTGCCTAGTCTTTTCCCAACTACGTTGGGGTCGGCTTCCAGTCTAACCGGATGCAACTGAGTACCAGTATTTTATATGGAGCGACTGCCTATCTGACCTCCATAACCCAGTTATTGGGTAACACGTTACCCATTTTTTTTTTATTCGTATGGGAAACATCAAATGACTCCTCCCAAACTCTGGGTAGAGCGGAAGGGAGTGTCAGACTCTTACTGACTAAACCCCACCCATGTTCCTTCCTTAGCCCTTTGTGTTCCGGGCCAGCGGTAACCCTTTCGGACAATCCCGCTGACCCGGCAGACTTCGGCCCTAAGGGGCCTTCTCTGCTGCTGACATCTCTTTGAGGCGCGCGTGGAACACGTGCACCGTCCGGCACGGACCTGGTCCTGATCGGACGGTGAGCTACCTGTTACTCTCCGTCCGCAGGCCTGCGCCTTCGGTATCCGTCCCATGGCTCCCGACGTCGACGCACGGAGCGTCTCCCGCGGCGGCTGGGCCGGGAGGCTCTCTCCCTCATCCATCCCACACGTTTCCTCTTGGTAAGACTGGTTGTCAGTCATTCGACTTTCGGTATATAAAGATGGTCACCCATCCACAGAGCGACCGCGGCAAGCGTAGCTTAACCTGGTCGATCGGCCCGTGCGGCTGCCATTACTTAGCCACGAGCCCCTATTCTTGACAACTTTAAAAGATATTATAATTGTTGTAATTCAGTTCATTTCTTTGCCCAGTGGTATTGGCCCCGACTTACTAGTTGTAGGTCATGAGTTCAAATCCAGGCAGGCACTTTACTTTGTGTATTTAATTTCATCACCACTTCCGTCGAAACGGTGAAGAAAAACATCGTGAGAAAACCGGCATGTCCTAGAACCAAAAATTCGAAGTCATGTGACATCTACCAACCCGCACTGGGCCCGCGTGGTGGATTACAGCCCACTTCCTGTCACAAAGAGGCGGCCTGTGTCATCATCATCACCTGCCTAGCCTTTTCCCAACAATATTGGGGTCGGCTTCCAGTTTAACCGGATGCAGCTGAATACCAGTATTTTATATGGAGCGACTGCCTATCTGACCTCCACAACCCAGTTACTGGGTAATACGATACCCCTTGGTAAGACTGGTTGTCAGACTTTCGGGCTTCTGACTACCCGTAACGACCGTCAAAGAGAAGAGAGAGGCGGCCTGTGTCCCCGCATAATAGGCTGATTATGCGATTATTATTATTATTTATTATTATAGTACTTAAGATAAATTATACATAGAAGCTGTTGATAAATAAATAAATAAAATAATTATGCAAATCATTTAATAAGTGTATAGACACTTATTACTAGTTTCGCAGCAATTCTGATAAAATAAAATAAAAGGATTACTGGATACATAATCAATAGATTAAAATCACTTAAAGGAAGACTTCATCCAATTAAAAATTCTTAGAACCACGACGAACATGTTTAAAAATGCGAATTATTCAACATTAACACAATAACATCCAGTAATGAACCTTTATAGTATAAATGAACAACGCAGGCGGTAATCATCATTGCTTTTTGATTATTTCCTGCATGCAAGTGAATCCTTTCTGCTTATAGCGAAGCGGCATTTATGAGGAATAACTGATGACACGGTAATGGCTGCAGCATGCCTTTCGGAGTTCGGTATTCTCCATCGATGGGAATATTATGAGACGTGTAATTAGTAGGAAAAATGTTGAAATGATGTCATGCTCTGTGGTGGACACTATGGGTTTCTGTATAGGATTTTATAAAATATCTCATCGATTTGCACTTGTTATGGAAATGGAGGTTATGTGATTAGTTTATCTTCGTATCCAAGAATGTTGTCGTGGTAATCGTTGATGATGACCGCTCTTGATAAGCTGTTAAGCTTTGAAGAGCAAGTGTATTTTTTATGCTAAAATAATAGTAACAAGTTTTTAACAATTTTATTGTTTCCTAATCACACTAATACTCGTATTATAAAGGCGAAAGTTTGTGAGTGTTTGTGTGTGTTTATATGTTTGTTACTTGTTCATGCTCAAACGGCTGGCCCAATTTTGATAAAATCTGGTATGGAGGTAGCTGATACCCTAGATTAATTTAAAGGCTACTTTTTATCTCGATATTCCTACGGGATCGAAATTTACGCGGGTCTAACCGCGGCGCGGCGGGGCGCGAGTAAATAAATCTACTCTTGCGGTCCCTCTGACAAACGTTTCTACACTTTTCATTTATATAGATACTCTGGGGATCTACTATCTAAGTCCGTCAACGAAAAAAAAATTGTTGATCCATCAAAACAAGTAGCAAATTAAAATTTTCGGACGGGCAAGAACCAAAGAGATTTAAGATAGGTACAATAGAGGGGCCATGCAAAGAAATGTCTTAGAAAAACTGTGATCCCATGTCTCAGTGCCGCCATCTGGTAAGATACGGCATAATTAGAGCGGCAATTTATTCAATTAGGTTCAGCTATCGCCCGGTAGATGGCCAGTGTGGCCAGTGTTGCCAGATACGATTTTCAATTCATCGATTAAAAATCGGATCGGTGGTGCCTGAAAAATCTAATATAAATCAAATCAGTTAGATAAATATCGAAAACTAAACAAATTAGGCAAAAATTGAACAAAACGGAAAACGGAACGCGCGCCCCTCGCGCCAGTGCCCAGTCCGCTGCCCAAACGCATACTGCGTAGACGCATATTTATCATCCTACCGCGCAAGTCGCCACGTGCCTCCCTCGTGCCGCCATTGTAACGTGAAAGAATAATTATTAAGGGTCTTCGTTCCCAATGTTTAAAAAAAAATTAAAGTGTAAACTAATTTTGTGCCTATATCACAAATAAATACTCTATCTCTAAAAGGTAGTTTCCCTAAGATAACCTCCCTCACACATTTAAATAAATATTATCGATAACAAAATCGATATACAACATCACATCTCTGAAAGGCAGTCCGACTTTTAATTAGTTTTTAATTCTTCTAATAATTATTACCCTCTTTTATAAAATCAATTAAACATGGATCGATTTTAAACTGAATGTTACTTGAATGAATCGATTATTTTGTCACACCACTATATTAATTTTGTTAAAAAGTGGTAACACTGAAGCTGTCATTTTACCCAACTATAGTAAAGCTACTCAGCAATAGATGGCGTTTAATACAAAATAAACAAATTTTCTAGATCTTTTTATGAAAATTATTTAATTCTAATTACTGAGTAAATATAGATAATACATACGAAAATAAACTGAATCTAGGTCCAGTTGTTTTACCATAACGAGACTTGCAGTAACGTAATGCGCAACTCGGCATATTTCCATACAAAATATTTTTCTTTTGTTGGACACGAATGCGTCAATGCGACTTGACGCGCAGGCGTACAATACTAGACTGAGAGACTTGTTACGCCTAGGTCACAAGTACCGGGACACTGTTTTGTTCGCAATGTCCCGTCTATTGTAAATACTTTAAATGTCTTTGGCAAGAACACATCGGGAGCAGGGACAACTGTCAAATCGTGTTGTCATAATTTTATGTCCGTAAGTGATACAGAAAACAACCAGGCTGAAGTGGGAGTGAGCCGGACACATTTCAGGAATGCACCCGGAGCGATGGGCAAAGATCGTCACTCACTGGACGCCTGAGGGAGGATATCGCCGTCGAGGTAGACCACGGTGAAGGTGGTGCGACGATGTGGTAATATTTGCAGGGCCAACATGGCCAGAGATCGTACAAGACAGGGAGGTTTGGAAGAAACAAGGGGAGGCCTGTGTCCAGCAGTGGGACACAATGTAGGATAAAAACAAATGCGATACAGAGTAGAAAACGCCGGTCACTTCAGCCGAAACTACGGATTTCATGCTTAGGAAAAAGACCCCCAGTTCTCTTATATTAAGAGCTAACATCGAATGCCATTATAATTAAAGTAGGTAACTAAATCTATTTCTTCCGAAACATATTAATGTCGCAACTAATTGTATTGATGTCCGGGGTTAGACCCACGCTCAATGTCACAGCAATCAACCATCAGCAATAAAGCATCCATTACACTGTCCATAACGAAAATATAATAACATATCACATAATATCCTCCGACGTGCGTGCATATCTTGCATCAAAGTGAAAAGTCCGTCGCAACCTCGCTCCGAATAGCTCAACAGCTCAAATAATGGCGACCTTGGCTGGACAAAGTAACTCTTTTAATTATTATTATAAAGGATCAGTTGACATCCGAGCGTCAGACGTCAAACGTCAAAGTTGTGACGAGGTCATGCCCGTTATCGTGCGATCTCTAAATATTCGAAGTTTCGCCTCTGCTACGATCACGCAATAATTATTGTTTGTTATTATTATTTTGATAATGTTGATTATAGTAATAAAGCGTGCAATTAATGTTGAGCGGTTTTTTTTGGTAAATTAGTTTTTTTTTCTTAGTGGCTATTAATTTATTTGAGTCCTATTAAGGCTAGATCTGCAGGATAACTTTAAGGTCGTTATTAGTCAGACAAAAAGAACTTAAATTCTGGTCTTGGAATAAGTTTTCTCCCCAATAATACAAGGTAAAAACACAAATTAATGGCCAATTTCTTAGGGTTTCTTTGGGTTTTTTTAGAGACTGTGTAGGAATTACCGTCCATTTGGGTTTTACCTACGCAAGGATGTAAGCAAGTGTTAAAAGAATGTGTTGAAAAACGAAAGTAGAAACAGCATGTAAGTACTTTAAATGCTACAAATAATTAACACAGACGTGTCTGGAGCAAGGTCGCAGGTTGACATTTCGATTTTTGACAGTTTTCACTTGTTCCAGTTTTAATGGGCGATTATCAGAAAAATTTTGGAGTTCCGTTGATGAATGTTAAAACGAACAAGAACATTTACAATTTCTGTGAAGGCTCTATCAAGAAAGTGTTTTCAACTCTACCTGAATATGATATTTTTGACATACTTTTGAGCTTTGTTTTGTCGAAAAACTGTTTGTTTTGCACACCTTCATTAATCTTTTCATTTAGTTTAATCAATGTACTTTGTAGTGCCACCTATTAAATTTATTGGTTAAGTTTCACTAACTTTACAATGCGCAGGATATTCAGCCTATAACGTTCCAACTGCTGGGACACAGACCTCCTTCCTCTCTGTGAGAGGGATATTTATATACAACGAACTTATACGAATACCTACTCGTATAAGTCAGTAATTAATAAAAGTTAGTTAGTAGTAGCACTCCATATAGTTATTGGCCTTCCATAGACTGATTCTCAACGATACAAAACTTTATAAATCTTTAAACAAAATAATAATCTTCTACGGATCCAATGAAGTAAGGCCAGCACTCAGATCCGGTTTTTTTTATTTAAAAATAAAGTAGTCGCTACTTAATGGGAGCCGATTGAGTGAACATTAAACTCAAAGAAAAATTAATTTATCGACCAATGAACAATCAATCTTTTCAATATTAAAAATTCATCAAATTGCGAGTGGTTTTAAACTAGTTTCATTTTTTCATAAGGCAACACTGTTGGTATGCGCGAAATTGAGATCGAGAGTCTATTGTGCAAATTGTTTTTTTTTTATGAACATGGAGATATTATAGCATTGGAGCTTTCCACTGTGGGGTAAACAGTGTGGTAGATATGTCAGATTGGATTCATATTTTAATGAAAATATTTGTTAAGGTGCAAAGAAGAGTTTTTTGCAATATAAATAGGTGTGTATAATAGCTTGATGATCAGATTTAATTTTATTTTATTGTTTGGGTGGCTTACAGCTATCAAAAACAGAAGTAGTAGTGAGATAATTGATGGAACACAACAAGGAAGATTTCTAGAGGACGAGTGTTATCTCTTGCAGTATCATCATCTGCCTAGCCTTTTCCCAACTATGTTGGGGTCGGCTTCCAGTCTAACCGGATGCAGCTGAATACCAGTATTTTACATGGAGCGACTGCCTATCTGACCTCCACAACCCAGTTACTGGGTAATACGATACCCCTTGGTAAGACTGGTTGTCAGACTTTCGGGCTTCTGACTACCCGTAACGACTGTCAAAGATCCACAATTGACAGCCGGGACCAACGGCTTAACGTGCTTTCCGAGGCACGGAGGGGTCTCGGTATGTAAAGATGGTCACCCATCCACAGACCAACCGCGGCAAGCGTAGCTTAACCTGATCGATCGACCTGTGCGGCTGTTATTATTTAGCCACGCTCTTGCAGTAAAGACTACTAATAATAATGATGATAGTGAGTCACTAATCCACTTGTGTATAAATTAACTAAGTTCTCATATTATACACGAATATACAGGGTGGAAGGGCCGTCGACGCGCAACCTGTTACCATGAATTCAGCACATGATTCTGGTCACCCCCCTGCCTTAACATGTTTCCTCGGTTATTCGAAAAACAAATAACAGCCGGTCGATTCTGTAAAAATCTCACCGTGAAACTTAGGTGAAGTGAGTTTGTGTTTTGCTAGGAATTGACACTATTGACAGCTCACTCCACGCTCACTTCACCTAAGTTTTCACGGTGAGATGGTTACAGAATCGCACTGCTGTTCCATACTTTTTGACCGCATAGGTATTGCACTTTGATTCTTTAGTATAAAACAGATTGATTTTTAGGATTCAGTACCTCAAAAGGAAAAAACTGAACCCTTATACGATCACTTTGTTTTCAGTGTCTGTCTCTCAAGACTCTTTATTTCAGGAACGCGTAAAGGTATCGAATTGAAATTAAAACCATATACTTAGATCTGCGGTCCCTTGAAGCTGTGAAAAAGTCAAACAAATAACAAAACAAGTTATTTCGGCACTCTCAAGGGAATCAAAATGTATAGGGTACTTCCCGTTGACCTAGAATCATGAAATTTGGCAAGAAGCAAGGTCATGTAGCACAAGTAAGGAAAAAATCCGAAAACCGTAAATTTGTAGATACATTTTTTTAAACCTCTGATAAACTGTTTACATACCTACAAATTTGTACGGGACCCTCGATGCGCGAGTCCGACTCGCTCCCTGCCACCCTGTATACTCATATAGTCTTAATAAAAGTCGCCAAACTACACATTGCATCGCGAAAACGATCACACGCCAATTACTTTTAGCACTAGACTGAACTATATCAGGCGATGCAAAAAAAAACATTCAATTGCAAGTCAGGACTCACCCATTGCCATTTCAATGAGCTTCTTTTTTTGCCACCAATACCTAGATTTAAACGAAGTAAATTTTTTCCCTATAATTTAGTGGTTTGTCCTTGTGAGCTCTTGGTATTTTTTCCAGTTAAATTTTGAAGCTCCGTTTGACAGGAGGAATGTGTTATGCTGTGCTAGGGCGCCGGTCGTGGCCGGTCGCGACACGAGCGTGACTCAAGCCAACTCAACCACCAATATAACTTGAGCTCTAGACTACTATTACCCTCCCCCTTTCTCCTTCACCATTACCAGTTTAAGAAGGGATGGGGAGGTCTGTGTTAATTGGTTATAACATAATCCTAGCCGTTGTCATCTCAATGCCGCTTCAAACACGAAGATCCGATTTTTTTTCGTCGTGTCTATTAATGATAATTAATTGTTCTTTGTTAATATGACATGTGATTGTCAATCGCAACGTATTAATGTCAGTTTGTTTGCGTTATTAGGTCACTATAGATCATTGTACGGCCGTTGTAAGTAGATAGAGGTTGGTTACCTTGTTGGTGTAGTGGTTATAAGCGAGACTGCTGAGGACAAGGTACGATCCCAGGTGGGGCGGTGTTTTTGGGTTTTTCTGTTAGGAGTTTTTCAGTAACAGCCTAGAGTCTAGATTCTAGATCACCTGGGATTAAACATAACTCGGCAAAATGTGAGTGTAGATTATAATAACCCCTGCTTACCTCTTTGGGGAACACATTTATGATTCTTTGTGTACTTACATAGTTCTGAAGCTATACGGAATTTTTAATTCATTGCCTTGTCCTTACATAAAATGTGCAGTTTTTTTTTAACATGCATTATTTTAAGTTTTAATTAGCTTTACGTGTGACCAAAGTAATTAAGGTAACCTTTATGCAAATTATCCTTTATGTAATTTATGGTACACAATTAGGACTTTATCTTGAGATCAAAATCATATATAAAATATTATAGTTTGAATAAAATAATTTATATTATACTGCTCTGTGGCTTGTTCTAAAGAAAATATTTTTTATCCTTTGCATCGAAGATCTTTAAAGTGGCTTTCGGTAAGAGTAAACTAGCAGAAATCGTAACGTAACGAAAAAGC
This sequence comes from Mesoligia furuncula, assembly GCA_916614155.1. NCBI lineage: Eukaryota > Metazoa > Arthropoda > Insecta > Lepidoptera > Noctuidae > Mesoligia > Mesoligia furuncula. Next base: position 11,146,833 of record OU744811.1, on the reverse strand, counting down.
GTTATACCCGAAAAAAATGGTATAATTGCCGGCACGTAACTTGGCAAGAGTTTTTGTAGTGGGGGAAGTTTGCGCACGCACAATTTCATACATTTTTATATGCGCGAACTTCCCCCACTACGAAAATCTCTTGCCAAGTTACGTGCCGGTAACTATATCAAGTGTTTAAAGTTTTCGTTTTTAAAAACGAGCCATCTAATACAGTTTTTAATTTGCTAAAAACTACACTTTTGATACTTAAAACTTAAAAATAAATAAACTGGTAAAAATTATCACGTAACGAAAAAGCGTTATGCCCTCCATGAGACTTTTGAGAAAGAGATGGGGATGTAATTTCCATGATTTTCGAGGGTGCTGAAATCAAAAAGTCTGTGTGGTGCCGGACTTAAAGAATACCACCACCCCTTACTTCCCGTGGGTGTCGTAAAAGGCGACTAAGGATCGTACCGGAGAATGGGCAGCAGCGTTCTCTATGTGAATACATAGATTATATATAGGTTGGCGATCGCAGTATGGTAAGGTGGTGGAATCACCACCTTACCATACTGCGATCGCCAACCCGCCCGCTAAGCGTGGCGATTATGGCAAACCCTCCCAAAATTGGGGGAGGCCTATGTCCAGCAGTGGACATCTATCGACTGAAACGACGAAATCAAAACCGGGCAAGAGCGAGTCGGACTCGCGCACCGAGGGTTCCGTAAAATCCGGGTTTATGCATAAGGTTTATGTTTATGAAATTAAATGTTTTTTTTTTATTTTTGAGTTGATTGAATGAATGGTAAATTGCGGTTTACGATTTATGACGTATTAAAAAAAAACTACTTACTAGATCTCGTTCAAACCAATTTTCGGTGGTAGTTTACATGGTAATGTACATCATATATTTTTTTTAGTTTTATCATTCTCTTATTTTAGAAGTTACAGGGGGGGGACACACATTTTACCACTTTGGAAGTGTCTCTCGCGCAAACTATTCAGATTAGAAAAAAATGATATTAGAAACCTCAATATCATTTTTGAAGACCTATCCATAGATACCCCCACACGTATGGGTTTGATGAAAAAAAAAATTGAGTTTCGGTTTTAAGTATGGGGAATCCTAAAATTCATTGTTTTTTTTTCTATTTTTGTGTGAAAATATATTATTATTATTATATTATTATAGTTCTTATAGTTTCGGAGAAAAGTGGCTGTGACATACGGACGGACAGACAGACAGACGGACAAACAGACAGACAGACAGACATGACGAATCTATAAGGGTTCCGTTTTTGCCATTTGGCTACGGAACCCTAAAAATGAGGTCAAAATTAAAATCCAAGATGGCAGCTGCAAAATTTTTCTAATTTTTATCTAGGGTGTCGTTTCCATGGTTTTCGAGGGTGCTGAAGCCGATAGTAAGATCAAAATGAAAATCTAAGATGGCGGCTGCAAAAATTTACAAATCTTTCGTCATTTTGAATTTTGTTCCTGCCGGGGGTCCCCCGAAACCACACGTTTTTTTTCTAGTGTAGTAGAGTTAAAACCCAGTCATACTTAAATATGACAGCACTGTAACGCCGCTGACAAATTAACCCTCTGTTACCCCACTGCTTACCTACATATATAATTATTACCCGGTTACTGAGTTGTGAATTTGAAGTTGAGTTTGAAACATTTACAAACTCTATTTTAACATTACTCAAGGTATTTTTTCAATGAAGCCCGAGTTATTTGCAAAAACATTTTCGCAGGCTTTCGCCTTAATTATTATTTGTAAAGTTTTTAACCTTTTAACCGCTTGTGTCGCATTTATGCGACACATATGTATTTCCGTGCCTCTACCGCTTGTGTCGTTTCTGCGACAGAGAACATGCATGATTTTATTGCTCCTCCTTATTTATTGAAATGATAAATAATAATAAACGATTTATTTTCTGTAAGTAGGTTTGTACAAACACTTTTACACGTCAATAGTAGATATTATTTTATCGATTTAGGTATTCAGCTGCATTCGGTTTGACTGGAAGCCGACCCCAACATGCTTGGGAAAAGGCTAGGCAGATGATGATGATTATTTTATCGATTTGTAGCCGCGCGCTAGGGGCACGGCAATTGATATTTAGTCAAGCGCTTAAAAGGTTAAATATAATAACATCTAATAAAAAAAGGTTTTATTGACATAAAAAAGATGTAACATTTTCAATTGAAACCCGGACTCCTGAGCTAGGTGGTACAATTTATGCAATAAAATTAAAATAACGTAAAACGAAGGGAATTTAGTGCAGTTCTCAAATTCAAACTTTAAACTCAGACTATATTAATCCAGTGGTGTACTAGATTACCATAAGCTAATAAAAAACAGATCGAAGATCCTCAATCTATTATAAACAGTGTGTTGTTTATGCTCTCCCACGCGCAAAGCATAAACTACACATTTAACCACATAGATATACAAGTAATATCAATTAAATCCAAAGATGGCCGATTAGACACTGCTTGATTCACACACTCATTGTAATCATATTCTATTTAGGTAAATTAATTAAAATCTTCAATCAAAATAGTAAAATAAACTAAATGGAATCTACCTATTTTATGCAAATCGTCCAAATGCAAGGTACTTAGATATGCTTACTAGATAGTTGATTAATTTTATTGTCCAAACGATGATTTATAAAAAAAAATTAAATAGTCCCGGACGTTTATGGCTCATATACTCGTATCGGTTCGATTAATTCTGTAGTGTGCATAGATAACGAATGACCAGCATTATTAGACCTCTGGTGTTAATAAATAATTTTTTTTTTTTTGTTTTTGACTAAACAATGCAAATTGGACCAGGCTATTCGCACGCTTAAATTAAGTGTCACTCTGCATTTGTGTACCTTTTTTTTATGTCAAATAAATTTATTATTTTATTTTTATTTTCATATCTCGGGACCATGGGGTCCCGGTCCTTTGGAAGGCGTACGAGGGGCCGAAGCCAACTCGCAGAGGCCCCTTAGGAAATTTTAATGAGATGCGGCACCAACCGACGATTATCCCTGTATGCACTATGCAAGTATTTTTTTATTATTATCTCCTTTATTTCATCGTATGTACATATAAATTATATTTTTAAATATTAGAATATAAAAACATAAAAACATTTAAAAATATAAAAAATAGTAGCCCACCGGTATCGGGAACAGGGTCCAAGCTACCGGCGGTCAGGGCTCCAGAGAAAGAAACCTCCTAACAATGCGGGCCGTGTCCAGAAGTACCGCTCTCTGGATCAAGCCCTTGATCCAGCTGCCCAACGAGAGCCTCCTCAGGTGTTGGTCGAGGCTCTTGGCTATTAGCCCATTGGCTGTCATTATTATTATTATTATTAACTGAAATTATCATAGGCCCTAAGCCCCGTAAACCGTCACGCATTTTTCCGAGATATTAACGTTTAATGTTGATCACGTGAAATGCATATCTGATTTAAATATGACTGGATCCGTGTATATATTGTTTATTAAGTACTGTTAATTGGAAACCATAATCTCCACATTTAATATTTCTATTTATTGTATTGTGTTTTGATAAGTAGACCCAATTTATGTTAACTTATTGTTTACAAAGTCAACAGCAAACCAAACCAACATCTATGTTTTGCAGTGCCCTGGGAGGGTTCATGTACAAAAACCGACAGTACTTTATTGTAAAATGTGTGATGTGAGAGCAAATAAATAAATTAGACTGCCAAATTAATGGTACTGAGGGAGTATGACTGTGTAATTGTTAAGATACGGAGTTACCACATGGAGATCATCAATAGAAAATGTAGAACGAATAATTTTTAAAACCGGGTAGGCACGGGAAGGCAACGCACTTGTGGTGCCCCTGGTATATCCATATAGTCCATAAGTAGGCGGCGGCACGCACCATCAGGAGGATTTTAGCGTCATAAACTCATAACCAAAGCCTTTTCTTGCCATCTCATGACCTGATGACTGGGCTATAGGTATTCATCATCTTCGTAGCAAAGTTTTCAATAAACTCGGCCTATTGCAGTTCACTGCTGGACATCTAGGCCTCTCCCAGGCTATGCCACAACACCCTCCGCCTTCCTCATCGAGTCAATTCCAGACACCTTTTTAAAGTCGTTAGTCCATCTAGCAAGGAGGCATCCCACACTACGCTTGCCGATACGCGGTCCACGGTCTCGTCTGCTCCACCGGCGAAAAAAAAAAAGTTTCAGATTGTTTTAATTAAAACATAAGGGCGTTAGAGGTGTTATTAGCCTGGTGGCTCTTTTAGTCCCAAAATCGTGACCAACAGTAGATAAGTATGCAAATAATTATGATTGATGTGTATCTTTTGCCAAAATGTTAAGGCTTGTGGGCGCGTCCTTGTTTCATTATATCACCCGGAGCAATGTTTTTGATTTGTAACAATGAACTCCGGCTAATTTAATGCTCGCGTGCTCGACACAGAAGTTGTTATAATTTATAATGATAGACGGAGCACCTTGAATGACAACTAGTAATTATAAAATAAAAATATTGATATTGTGCTGGTAGGATCGCTGTTCAGATGTCTAGTGATGAAATCTAAGATACTGGCTGATAAGAAACGATTTATTAGATTTCAGTATGTTTCAGTTGGTAGGTACTTTTACATGCACACGTATTTGTGGTCCAAAAGAGAAATCGCAATGAAAAATAAAATAGGACAGGACATATTTGCCTATGCTAATAGTATAATTATATTTTTAATAATTTTATAGAGGTATGAGGAATAAGGTATAAAGTTCACTCATACTCTATAGAAAAGGGAGGATCCTCCGACCAGACGGGTGTTGTGTCTGGCGGGCAACGGCCCGATGATTCATGTCGGGCCGTTGTATCTGTGCTAGTTGCGCGGTAAACTCTGCTTACGAGATGCAGGATTTTCCGTGACGTCAGTATGATGCGTGGTTCTCTTGTGGCGTTGTAGATACCGCTACAATTTCATGCAGCTGAAATGGGATTGGGCGGGTCACGTCAGCCGGATGCAGTGACCGCTGGGCAACAGTCTCCACACGGTGTGTGCCTGAGGTTGGTCGACGCAGCCGAGGCCGGCCCAAGAAGAGGTGATTAGACGATCTAGACGCGTACCTACCGCAAGGGTTGGATAGAGGTGGCTCTAGAAAAGGATGCCTGGAAGGATTTGGGGGAGGCCTTTGCTTTTCTTTTTGTGGAAGCGTAGGCTATCATAAAAAGCTTTTTACCAATTGATCAATATAATGATTAATTAAATATTATTATTATTTAATTATTATATAATTATTATTTATTAATTAATTTAATTGATTTATTCATATTTATTTTTTATTTATTTATTTATCTTTATATTTTTTATCTCGGAGTCTGTGTGGTGCCGGACTTAAAGAATTGCACCACCCCTTACTTCCCGTGGGTGTCGTAAAAGGCGACTAAGGGTCTTACCGGAGAATGGGCAGCAGCGTTCTCTATTTATTCCACCATCATACTATACTGCGATCGCCAGCCCGCCTGCCAAGCGTGGCGATTATGGCAAACCCCCCTAAAATTGGGGGAGGCCTATGTCCAGCAGTGGACGTCTATCGGCTGAAACGACGACGACGATATTTTTTATCAAAATATTTAACACTTTGTGGGACACTAAACGGTCCCAGACGTAATATCAATAAAACTTAACATCATTTGTGACATTAATCGACTAAGGTATAATTTTAACATACAATTAATTGCAACGTGACTTAAGGAATAATTTACTTAAATAAAAGTTCAAATTTTCCTTTCAGGCGGATCAGGAAAAAGATTAAAAAGCTGGTAATTTTCTTACAGGATTTCTTAGCATTAAAACACCATAACAGGATATGATAAGCTACACGGTCAAATTTTATATAATTTGATGCATAAATTAATTACTTTGCCCTCGATGGTAAGGAAGGAAAGTAAATAAAGTAATACATTCTTTATACTCATTAAAAAACATTATAAACAACACTAATTAAATTCAGGATGTTATGCCGGATTTGATACGATACCTTTCCAGGAAATTTAGTTATGTCGAATGAAGAGATAATTCTTTACATTGCAATTTGTTGATTGCTATTTAATTGCGGTGGGTGAGCAATAGTTTTTTAAATTTCATAGATATGTTAAGGTCGTAATTGTTAATTAATACGTAACGGATTTTCTTAGGACACTGGAGAAAAAAAAGATTGGTCCTTGGCAGCTCTGGACAGAGAGAGGTGGAAAGAGAGTAGGGATACCTTTGCCCAGCAGTGGGACATAAACGGCTAAAAATAAAATAAATAAACTGGAGAAAAAATGCACTGTTAGTTACTTTTATATTTTCTCTCCATGGCCGCGTATGGAGCCGGACTAATTTGCTTTATGTTGATATATCAGTCAGTCAGGACTTTGTATTTTATAAATTATATAAAGTACAAAGTCCTGACTGGCTGATATATCAACGTACAGCCTAAGCCGCTGGTACTAGAGACATGAAATATGGAGGGTGTGTTCTTTGTGAAGAGTGGGTATCCACTACGAAAGGGTTTTTCGAATTCCACCCCTAAGAGGGTGAATGGGGGGAGGGTGAAATTTCACGCGGACGAAGTCGCATTCGCGTTTCGATCCCGTGGGAACATCGGGATAAAAACTATCCTATGTCCTTCCCCGAGATGCAATCTATCTCTCTGCCAAATTTTATCGAAATCCGTTCAGTGGTTTAGGCGTGAAAAGGTAACATACAGACAGACAGAGTTACTTTCGAATTTATAATATTAGTATGGATTATCAGCCTATAATGTTTCTACAGGCGTCCTCTCTTTGAGAGAGAGTGGGCTTTATTTACACAGGAGACCTTTGCCCAGCAGTGGGACAATAAAGGTAAAGAAGGAAACTCCTGGCTGGACTCGAACCCACGACCGACAACTTGTAAGTCGGGACCGTTACTACTGGGCCACCACTGCTCTTCTTTATATTACTTATTTCATTCTTATTTCAATTTAAATTAAGCCATCGAAGCCTGCCAAAGCCTGTTGGGTCAGCGGGATTGTCCGAAAGGGTTACCGCTGGCCCGGAACATAAAGGGCTGAGGAAGGAACATGGGTGGGTTTTAGTCAGTAAGCAAACTCCCTTCCGCTCCACCCAGACCATTTGAAAAAATGATCCCTTCATTTGATGATTTCCCACACGAAAAAAAAAAAAAAAGATCATTGATATTTATGGATGGTAATTGTGATTTGATTGTAATTGATTGAACATGATTAATATGACTCTTTTCCACAGTACCTACCTAATGAAAAGTTCAATCGTAAGTTTGTACTTTCATCACCATCATCCTAGCCTTTTCCCAACAATGTCGGGGTCGGCTTCCAGTCTAATCGTCGTTTCAGCCGATAGACGCGCACTGCTGGACATAGGCCTCCCCCAATGTTGGGGGGGGGGGGGGGGGGGGGGGTTTGCCATAATCGCCACGCTTGGCAGGCGGGTTGGCGATTGCAGTATGGTATGATGGTGGAATAAAGAGAGAACGCTGCTGCCCATTCTCCGGTAAGACCCTTAGTCGCCTTTCACGACACCCACGTCTTCCAGTCTAATCAGACGCAGCTAAATAACAGTATTTTACGTGGATCGACTGCCTATAATGTCCTCCACAACCCAGTTACTGGGTAATACGACGCCCCTTGGTAAGACAGGTTGAAAAAAAAAATCTTACAAACTTACGGATTTCTGACGATCAGTAACGGACCTGTAACGGGGGGGTCTCGGTATGTAAAGATCACCCATCCACGGACCGACCGCGGCAAGCGTAGCTTAACCTAATCGATCGACATGTGCAGCTGTTATTACTTAGCAGCGAATCGGTACTTCCGTCACCAAGAAAAGTAAAAAAGATCGCTTACACATTGAAGCATATATCACCTGACTTAATGACATAACCTGTTCAAATCAGTTCGTATTAAGTTGCACTGTTGCTTGTCGGGGCACATTAATCGCCAAAACGCATTGAAATCGTTTCGTGGAACATAAAATGACCCTTTCACTTGCGCAGTGTCAGAGAACTTTGTGGCTACTTGTGAAACAGTTTCATTATGCGTTAATGTTGTTCTGGTTAAGTTTAAATTAAAGAGGGGCCCGTGGCTAAATAATAACAGCCGCACAGGTCGATAGATCAGGTTAAGCTACGCTTGCCGCGGTTGATCTGTGGATGGGTGACCATCTTTACATACCGTGACCCCTATGTGCCTCCGAAAGAACGTTAAGCCGTTGGTCCCGGCTGTCATGCGTGGATTTTTGACAGTCGTTACGGGTAGTCAGAAGCCCGAAAGTCTGACAACAAGTCTTATCAAGGGGTATCGTATTACCCAGTAGTTTGGTTGTGGAGGTCAGATAAGCAGTCGCTCCATGTAAAATACTGGTATTCAGCTGCATGTGGTTAGACTGGAAACCGAACCTAACATGGTTGGGAAAAGGCTAGGCAGATGATGTTGTTCTGGTTAAATTATAGATATTGTTATATTTGTTCCATTCGTTTTGCATTCTGTATAGGTTAATTTTCTGTACAACGCTTGCTTTCTTTACATGGCAGAGTGGGTTCCTTATCCATTTGCATAAAATTTTAAGTCCTAACCTAACTTGGCATACTTTTTTTTCTCCTAATCATATTTTCGCATAACATTATTTACGCATAATTTTTTTAAACATCATTTCTCTAATCATGGTAATGATTAAGCATAATATTCTAAAGCATACATTTTGTATGCTGCATGTTTTATTTCTAACGACGTCAGGTCGAAGGAGCCCCGCTGGGCGGGGCTCCTATTTCTGTCTGCAGGGTTTAAAGGAACCTAACCAAATCCAACCTCGGGGTGCTATTCGCTCGCTCTTGCATCCTACGTCGCCTATTAGCACAACATATTGAATTTTTACGACAATACTTTAATTTTTAATTTTAAGTACTTTAGTTTAGTATTATGCGAATTCAATTTATGCCAAAACAAATTAGCCTTCAAGATTATTATGCCAACATAAACTGTATGGCAAGGAAAAAGAACATTATGCGAAAAGAAGGGATCCCGGCAGAGTGATATTATATTCTGTCATAGAGTTGTTGTTGAGTGGCACTTGTAGAACTGAGGGGCAAGTCTCGTAACTTTAAGAACGTTCACAGTCCGATCTGTATCACTCTGTCAAAAATACCTCTAATTTCCCAACATTTTTGACTAGTTTTTGAGATTGATTGTCGCTGAGATGAGATTGGGACTAGATTTTGAAAGTTTAAAATTACGAGAATTGGTCTTCTGATCACTTGATAAGGTCTAGTACAATTTTGAAATTAATACCTACTGGATTACAAGGGTTATACCTGTGTAATAACAAGTTTTAACTGCCCCGTTGGTCTCGCGGTTGCAAGCGCGACCGCTGACCGTGGGGTCATGGGTTCGATTCCCGGGTCGGGTAAAATGTTATTGAGTTTTTCCATTAGGAATTTCTTAGTAACAGCCCGGAGTTTGAAAGTCGGCGGTGTGATACCCCCGTGCCTCGGAAAGCAAGTTAAGGGCAGGCCCAATGGAAAATCTTCAATCTTAGATTCGATTTAAACAGTAGTAAATCATGTTCAAATTTGAAAAAAGTACATGGCAGGAAACTTCATTATAAATGTAAGGGTCGACCCAGACGAAAACACGGTACGATAAAATTTTCTTGATAGAAAACTATCACAAAGTTACCTCTAATTTTCGACTATTTTGGTTTGCATTCTGTTTTGGTGCACATTACGGAATCACAAATTAGATAAATAATAACACTTATTATAACCTAGGGATGACCCAAGCGATTTTTTAAAATATTGTCTATTTTAAAAGATAATCGAATAAAAAGCATTTGGCGCTTACTGCATTTTTAATCCGCGAGATACGCTGTCTTCTCTGTCTCGCGTGACACGAGGTTGGGACATACGTTTGTTTCACAAATCAGTCGCCATCGCTCTGTTGAGACGAGAGGACTGCGCTAAAATTTTCGGCTGCGCTGGATATAATTTAATTACGTAGACAATATTTTCGTATTTTATCACTTTGTAAGAAAGAAACTGTGAAATATAAAACATGGAAAAATAACTAAAACCACTTCCAAAACGATTATTACAAATGTTAAATATTGACAAACTGAATAAATACCGAGCCAAAACTATAAAATAAAAATATTAAAATAATTCGATGTTGATATTTGAAAACTCAAAGTGACATTCATTTTATTTGACATATTTTTGATTGGTATATGGTATAGTACAACTAGCGCCATTGTTCTGCATTTCGGTCAATTTTCTTGCGGATATAATTTACAACATAGCCATCTAGCCAATTTCACGTTCATTTAATTTTGAAAGTTCCTGCTCGAGATTTTAGATCTTATTGCGATTTACTCAGAATCCAAATTCGTCTAGGTACTCAAAACTCCGTGTAAGGTGGACCTTAGACGATCAATTTCGAGCAACTTTTGACCATTTCCTAAATCAAGTTGAAACTCGAATTTTAGCATACGGGTAGGTTATTGGTACTTATATTCTTGTTGGAATAAAAAAGAAATAAATCAGAAAGCTAAAACACGTAATCAATGGGTTTATTGTAGACAAAAGTACGAAACGTGCACATGAAATATTTCATACGGATAGTGTTCTCATAACTAAAGTGTTTTTCAAATAAACTTGCGATAAATGTCATTCAACCACCCTGTACCAAAAAGTCCAAATAACTTACGATAGATATCGTTCGTCATACAAAACTGTCGCTAACATTGCATCGGTTGAGTTTCATAATACCAAACACGGAGTAAGTCAATGTTTTGATCGTGTTACCGACACTGCCCATACATTTTTTTCGTATGGTTTGGAAATATTGGGATATATTAGTAGAAGGAGGTGAACAAACTTTATCGCAAGTTTATTTGAAATGGACTTTAGCTTTCTTTTTATGGTGGGGATGAATAAAGGTTGTGACGGATCACAATGTTTGGGATTGTCGGCTACGCCGATAAAATAATTGAGATCTAAATGGGTGCTAAGTTGAAAGAAAGTCTAAAGTTTATATTATAACTTGGCATGTTTTCAAAGCTATAGTTTCAAAAGTTACAAAAGAGGAACTTAATAAACTTTCGACTTACTTTGGCACCCATTTACATAGATCCCCATTTTTTAATCGGCGAAGCCGACTATCCATTACTTTTTTTGTACCAAACTTGGCCTCTTTTTCACAAATGTTTCCGGTGGGATTTTTTCCTACTCGCACTTCGCGCAGGCAAAGTTTTCATGACATTTGACTTTGCACAGTACAGTGCAAAATCCACCACAACAATATTATTTTTTACTTGGGTATCACTGCTGCTAATTTAGTGACATTGCACGATCCTGCAAAGCAAAATCCACGATATACCATTATAATGTTTTACTTGGATAACACTCACTTCCAAGAAGATGTCTTGACGCCCAACCAAAACATGACTAAGACAAATGACATTCTAAAATTCTGAATTTAAGTTTGAAGCGTGTGAGTTATTATAAACTTATTTTCTTAAAGAGATAAGTAAAACAAACTCACTAACACTTTCAATATTAATTTATTTTAGGTCGTAGGTAAAAAAGCCCGTCATAATGTTTCCGTTCTAAGGAGGTAGGCGCGAAAAGTACTGTCCTGGCTTTACGCTGAAGACGACGCAGGAGCCGAGGAGTTATCCCTGGATTGGTAGAGGACCGCAGGGTTGATGGACGTGGTGCCAGATGTCCCTTGTGTAGGCCGCCCGATGTCACGGCAGTACGGCAGCGGTTTACTTGGGCAAATGAACCCGGAACTTGAAACCCCAATACGGGGAAAACACAGTTTATATTACTAAACTTTTTTTAACTTTACTAATAAGTATTAAGTACTTAATGTATAGTTAGTAAAAATCTGAGCTTAGAGTGTTTAGAGTGAGACTGCACGTGTGACGTCACGCACAAGTGTAGTATGCGTGAACGCGCGTCTCAACTGCCCGTCCTCAAGCCGATCGTGGCTCGCGGCGCGCATAAGACGTGTGGAGTGGGAAGTAAACCGGTTCCTATGATCGTGAGCGAGTGGGACAAAACAAAGGCGCATTAAGTGATGTGAATGAGTTGGAACTATATCACAATGACTTGACGATTTGGATTGCTTGCCTATTTACTAAAATAATAGTTTACAACGTTACAATACCCCCGCGCGCAATCAAGGATTTTTGTCATAACTTAAAATGAAAGAAAATCCGCATTATGAACTAGAGTTTAACTATTAGTTTACCTTTTTAAAAATCATCTTTCATACTTCTCGCAAACATAAACTAGCAGCAGTTATTGTATTTAATCGATACAAACATAACTGACGCACATTAACATAAAAAATATAGGTATCTTGCTTTTTTAGCCCGATACCTTACCAATAGACGTTCCAATAGAAGGTGGAATATATGCGAGAGGGATTGTAAATCATGAATTTAATGCTATTTATTTTTTCCTACTAATTTTAAATCCTTAATGTGCCAAGAACCTAAATTTTTGCCAGACATGTCTTGTAACACATAGACAAGAGGGGACTTTTTCTCAATTATCCTGGCTTTTATAAATTTTGGAGCCAGCTTCTTTGAGAACCTGCTCTCTTTATCACTTAAAAAGTACGCTCGTTTCATGACTACGTCTCCAATATCAAATTCGGCAAACTTGCGTCTCAAATTATAATGTGAAGTATTCTTAACATGGGCTTGCCATAACTTCGCTTGCACGTTGTCAAAGATAGAAGACAAGACACCTAAATTTTCTGCATATACGTCTCGTGGCAGGAATAGTATTTCATCACCGAGGTCATTATCAGTGTAATGTGACCCACATGTAACAAGCTCACGGCCGAAAACTAAAAATGAAGGTGAAAATCCTGTAGCCTCGTTCACTGAGTTATTAATAGCAAACTGCACCTTAGGAATGAAAATGTCCCATGATCTATGATCGTTATCCACGTAGGTAGAAATGCAAGTGATAATGGTTCTGTTGTACCGCTCTACTAAGTTTACCTGAGGGGTATATTTAGGTGTATAATAAATATTTGGGATATTATATTTCTTAAACAATGCCTCTGTCACCTTGCCAGTGAACTGAGTACCGTTATCCATTAACACGGTTTGAGGTATGCCGTGAGTTAAGAATACAGAATCTTCTAAAATTTTTGTAATTATATCAGCAGTAGCCCTTTTAATGGGAAAAATTAAACAAAATTTAGAAAAACAGCAAGTTACGACTAATATATAATTATTTTGCTTTTTTGAAGTAGGAAGAGGTCCCATCAGATCAATTGAGATCATTTGGAATGGTCGCACACAGTGTTTAGGACGACCCATTTCTCCTAAAATTTGATGATTTTGGGACTTGTAAGCTAAACATTTTTCGCAAGAACCAATAAATTTTACGACATCTTGGTACATGCCAGGCCAGTAGTAGCGTAAGGCAAGACGTCGATAAGTTTTGAAAATACCCATATGTCCAGCTGTAGGCTCGGAATGATTTTCAGACATTATGGTCTCGCGGTGTTCAGTAGGTACGACCTCTTTCCACGAGAATTCTGTAGTTAGTTCGTGTTTATTTTTAGATAACCTAAATAAGGAATTATTTTTAATAATGAAATTTGGAAATTTGGAAGGATCATTTAAACAACCGTTATATATATTTTTGTACCAGCTGTCTTTAGAAACTGAATAAGAGTTTGCAATATTGATTGCACTAACCGGAACGATTCGGGACAGCGCGTCAGGAATAACATTATCAACGCCTCGTCGGTGTTTTATGACGAAATTAAAGGCTGAAAGACGTACGCCCCATCGAGCTAGTCGACCAGTAGGGTTACTTAAGGACAAAAACCACTTAAGAGCGCTGTGATCCGTGTAGACAGTAAACTGTTGACCGTTTTCAATGTAGCAACGCCAATGTTCGAGTGCGGTAATAACGGCTAAGGTTTCGCGTTCGGTAATGCTGTAATTCTTCTCAGCAGCGGTTAGTGACTTACTCATGTATGCAATTGGGTGCTCTTTTCCATCTATCGACTGAGTAAGCATTGCACCGACCCCGTAACTGCTAGCATCCGTATGCACTTCGAAGGGCCTAGTATAGTCTGGACAGGATAGAACTGGTGCAGAAATTAGACATTCCTTTAAGTTTTGAAAGGCAGCGTCAGCTTCAGGGGTCCATTTAAAAGAAGGGGTGCCTTTCTTGGATGAAGTTAACTTATTTAGGGGACCAGCGATAGTGCTAAAGTTAGGAACAAAACGTCTGTACCACGTCGCAGTTCCTAAAAAACGTTTGAGGTCCTTACAACATTTAGGTGTCGGATAATTAAGTATGGCCTCAACCTTAGCTGGATCAGTACGTAAGCCAGAGCCATCAACGACATACCCTAGATATTTAAGCTGAGAGCTAAAGAATTTGGACTTTTCAAGGTTTATTGTTAGGTTTGCTTGTTTTAACTTGTCGAGTACACGCAAAAGTAGTGTCACGTGACTATTAAAGTCTTCAGAAATGATGATGATGTCATCCAAATAAGCAAACACCTTGAGATCAAATTTAGAAAATAGCAAGTCAACCAATCGCTGCTGAGTAGCTGGTGCATTGGTAAGGCCAAAAGCAGTCCGTTTGAAACGAAATGTGCCTCTGCCGGGAACGTAGAACGCAGTCTTATCGCGATCCTCAGAAGCAATAGGAATCTGCCAAAATGCTTTGGATAGATCGATACTGGTCAAATAGCGCGCGTCTCGTAAATTATCTAAGATCTCGGAAATGTAGGGAAGATTGTAAGCATCTCGTTTAGTGACGGAATTGAGTTTACGACTGTCCAGGCAAAAACGAGGTTGGCCGTTCTTCTTGGTCACGATCAGAACAGGAGATGACCACGCACTCTCACAAGGCTCGACCACGTCAAGTGAAAGCATCTCGTCAACCTGTTCCACCAAGATACGCTGCTTCTCCGGTGACAAACGATAGTACCGTTGGCGAATTGGTTCCGAGTCACCTGTGTCAATGCGATGCGTGATAAGACTTGTTACGCCCAAGCCCTTGTTCTGATATGAAATGTCTTCGAACTGCTTAATAACATTATCAGCTAGTTGTTTTTGTGACTGATCAAGGTTATCATAGCCTTGTATGAAGGTTGAATTAGAAGTGACCAAAGAACAATTACTACTCTTGGCCATAGCAACGCTGCCAATAAATTTTGGGCATAGTTTAAACTTACGCCAAAAATCTAAACCTAAAATAAGATTACGTTTAATCTCAGGAATAACAAAAGCTTTTAAAATATGAAATTGGTTTTCGAAATAAATTGGAATATTGATATAACCTAAACTCTTTATATTCTGACCTCCCGCAGCTGTAACTGTTATACGATCAGATTTGACAAGTGGCAAGCCATAAGCACCTAGCACTGAATGAACACCGTTACCCAAAATAGTGACAGCAGAGCCAGAATCTAGAAGTCCCGAAACAGTGAGGCCGTTAATTTTAACAGATACATAAGGTCTATCATCGAGGTCGTCTTTATCATCGAGAATTGAGTAGATGTTATACGATTTGAAAAATAGTTTGATAGTGTGTAACCAGTTTTGCCAGTCTTCGCTATCAAATTTGTTTTTTGCACAATTCTCAATAATTAATTTTTTGGGTTGGTTTGTTTGGTCTTACCACACTTTGGACAGTCTGGTGCTTTTACACCTTTGTGGCCACATCTGAAACATACCAACTCATCTTTGCTAGCAGTACACTGCCTCAGATTGTGTGTATTATTACGGCAACGGGGGCAGTAACGCTGTTTCGTGTTTGACTTAGAACTGTCAACTGTATCAACCAAAGTAGGTTCCGTACTGTTATTAGAATTAAGTTTATTTTGGTTATTACTATGTTTAGAGAAATTTTTATGAAAAGAGTTGAAGTTATTATTATATTTAGAGTAGGTTTTACTATTAGACTGTCCTGAATATGCAAATTCAGGAGCTAGTGTATTCGAGCACGGTTTTGGAGGTTCCCTAAATTGAGAAAATCGTGATTGAATAGCCTCATAATTTCGGCACAAGGTTCGCAATTCATCAATAGATTTGATGTCTGATACCGAGGAAAGGGTGTTAGCGTAGATAGGACGTATGTTGTGGAGTAAGATTTCCAATTTATCTTCCTCTGATAATTTTTTCGTCAGACGTGAAAAAAGTCCAGACATAATGGAAAGGTAAATAATAATGTTTTCAGTTTCTCCCTGTGTGCGAGACCGAATTTCTGACAGCAATCTGTAATCGTAATCAGACTGATCGAAATCACGTCTCAAAGACACTGTAAGATCGTTCCAACTCGTAACCGTATCCCTAATACTCCTGTACCAGTGTAGTGCGTCACCGGTAAATATGTCGGTAGCGTTTGTAACAATTTTATCGTGTGGGATATTTTTAGCGATACAAATTTCCTCACAACGTTGAATAAATGCTCGGACGCAGGACTTGCCGTCGAATTTTAATTTTGAGAACTTATTATTGTTACCATCACAAGTAACGGTGACATTAATCGGTGTCGAAAGAGTAGGTGATAAGCAATCACTACTAGTAGCAGCTAGGGGATCTAATGCTGACTCACCAAGTGACGTGAGCCTTATTGTGGCCTTCTTGAAAAGGCTAACACATTGTTCATAGTCTTCCCTTAATTTGTCATCACATGTTATGCGGTTTAGCCGGTGGTATAAATGATTAATCAAATTTTGGGTTCGCAGCAATGCGTTCTTATCTAATGACGTAGATTCTAAAGTGACGTTAACCTTTTCGAGAACATCCAGCACACCATTTAAGTCGTCCGTTGGGTCGAAGGGGCTAGTGAGAATATCCTCTGAAGGAAATAATGTTCCACACTTAGCTATCTGTTTGCGCAACTCCTGCACTGTGGCAGCTGGTGATTCACCCCTAATGGCAACTTCATACTCAAGCTCAGACTTTTGAAGCGACATAAACTTCACGGGAAAAGCCATTATAACAATAATTTTAAATGATAGAAAAGAGAAAAAAAAAAATTAAATAAAAAAAAAAATAATCTAAAAAATGTTGGGTAAGTGTTGAACAATTTCGGAAAGTGAAAAAACAAAAAGAACTAAGTACTCCGTCTGTTACAATTTTAATTTTAAAGTAAATAACGTCTTGGTTGTTCTTCCACTAAAAAATAACACAAACACAAAAATAAAAAAAATAAAAATCTACAATAAATAAAAAGCTCAAAATAAAAAAATGCAACTAATGTGTACGCACAATACAACGAAACTCGATAAAAATTAAAAACATTTATAAAAAATAATTGTTAAGAAAATTATGTTGCTGACTGTACTTAAGAAATAAATAACGTCATTATGTAACGGTAAAAAAAAAAAAGAGTAAAAAAATATTTAAAAAAAATGCAACTTATATCGTGCGCTGACTGTACATCATAATTGTTACAAGTTTTTCAACATGACTGTACTTTATGAGTACTTACTAACTTTTAGTACTTACTAGTTTTCTGTAACGTACACCTTAGTTACTATGCAACCAAAAAAAAAACGTTTCACAAAAATAAAAAGAAGCAAAACACAAAACACACAAAACACCAAAAAAAAACAACTACCTCCATAGAAACAGAAAAAAAATATGACCATTAAAATACCACGATAAGGGCGCCAATGTAGCGTGTGAGTTATTATAAACTTATTTTCTTAAAGAGATAAGTAAAACAAACTCACTAACACTTTCAATATTAATTTATTTTAGGTCGTAGGTAAAAAAGCCCGTCATAATGTTTCCGTTCTAAGGAGGTAGGCGCGAAAAGTACTGTCCTGGCTTTACGCTGAAGACGACGCAGGAGCCGAGGAGTTATCCCTGGATTGGTAGAGGACCGCAGGGTTGATGGACGTGGTGCCAGATGTCCCTTGTGTAGGCCGCCCGATGTCACGGCAGTACGGCAGCGGTTTACTTGGGCAAATGAACCCGGAACTTGAAACCCCAATACGGGGAAAACACAGTTTATATTACTAAACTTTTTTTAACTTTACTAATAAGTATTAAGTACTTAATGTATAGTTAGTAAAAATCTGAGCTTAGAGTGTTTAGAGTGAGACTGCACGTGTGACGTCACGCACAAGTGTAGTATGCGTGAACGCGCGTCTCAACTGCCCGTCCTCAAGCCGATCGTGGCTCGCGGCGCGCATAAGACGTGTGGAGTGGGAAGTAAACCGGTTCCTATGATCGTGAGCGAGTGGGACAAAACAAAGGCGCATTAAGTGATGTGAATGAGTTGGAACTATATCACAATGACTTGACGATTTGGATTGCTTGCCTATTTACTAAAATAATAGTTTACAACGTTACAAGTTTAGCGTATAGTAAGTATATGCAAAATAAACAGATCAAAAATCAAAATCAAAATCAAAATGTTTTATTTCACATAAACCTACATGGGCACTTATGAAACGTCAGAAGCTAGGTGCACGGTTCCAATTGGTCGTTTCCTATGGAGAAGAACCGGCAAGAAACTCCATGGTTACTCTTTTTAAAAATAATTGGCTTTTACAATGTTTCCAGATTACAGTAAGTAGGTATGGAAGGACAGCGCAGGCCTGTCAACAAGTACCAAGTACTTGATAAAATAGAAAATGGTCTACAGATCTAAAGTCTATAAGGCCTACAAAGTCCTCACATTTACAAAATAAGAATCTATCAAAAGGATAGATAATAAAAAAAGAAAATTAATAATAAAAACCTACTAAAACCAAGTGTTATGATTCTCAATAAAACCACTAATAAAGAGGTGAAAAATTTCAAGTGTCTGTATACAATGTCAATTAATAAAGAAATTATGTCAAAAAGTATATAATGTCAAATAATAAAGAAATTATGTCAAAAAGTATGTAAAAATAATAATAATAATTAAATAAAAATTAAACATCGTAATTTGAGAGCAGTTAATAGACATTTACATAGTTATGCCGTTAATGAGAAGCCAGGGAAGCCACATGTGCAGAAGGAATTATTGCCAGACTAGCTTGTCTTCAACGTAGTCTTTAATCTTATAATATGCTTTTTTGATAAGGACACGTTTGATGAGGGTTTTGAACTTTCCATCGCTAAGTTCTGTAACCGGCTTTGGCAACTTGTTATAAAAACGGATGCTGTTTACAAGAAATGACTTGCTAGTTTTAGTTAATCTAAATTTAGGTAACACAATTTCATTTTTACTACGTGTATTTATATTATGGAAATCGCTTCTTATTTTGAAGAGTCCTAAGTTTTTGCGAACATACAAAATACTTTCTAAAATATAAAGAGAAGGCAGAGTTAGTATATCAATTTCTTTGAATTTGTTTCTAAGAGACTCGCGAGGACCCATTTTATAGATTGCGCGGATTGCCCTCTTCTGTAAAATGAAAATTGAATCTACGTCAGCTGCCGATCCCCACAGCAGAACACCATAAGACATAATACTGTGGAAATAAGCAAAGTATACTAACCTAGCTGTGGCTATATCTGTCAACTGCCTTATTTTTCTTACTGCATATGCAGCTGAACTTAATCTACTTGAGAGAGCTCTAATGTGTGCGCCCCATTGTAATTTTGAATCTAAAGTAATTCCTAGAAATACAGTTTCCGTAACAGCATCTAGTCTTTTGCCATCAAGTTCTAAATTCAGACCCACTTGAGGTACATTTGGTAATGAAAACTTAAGACATTTAGTTTTGTTCGCATTAAGTAAAAGATTATTAGCTGCAAACCATTTCGAGAGAACAGCCAGACTATCGTTAACATGTAAGACATCCGTATCTTTTCTATCTATTTTAAAAATAAGGGAAGTGTCATCAGCGAATAAAATGATATCCGACAAGTTGGCCATCATGTAAGGAAGGTCATTAATATAAACTAGAAATAGGAAAGGGCCAAGAATTGAGCCTTGAGGCACGCCCATCTTAACTAGAGACCCCGAAGACGTCGCCCCGTTAACGTTTACTTTTTGCTGGCGCTTTGACAGATAGGAAAGAACAAGATCAGCAGCTTGTCCACGAATTCCGTAGTGGTATAATTTACAGATCAGTGTATTATGGTCAACGCAGTCAAACGCTTTTGAGAGGTCACAGAAAATGCCAATTGCATCCTGGGACTTCTCCCAGGATTCCAAAATGTGACTGATGAGTTTTACTCCCGCATCTGTCGTCGACCTACCTTTCGTGAAACCAAACTGGCGACTATGTAAAATCCCATTTGAGTTAAAATGTGACAACATCTGGTCCAGCATGATTTTTTCATAGATTTTGCTCAATGCTGGTAGCACAGATATAGGTCTATAATTGGAGGGATCAAACTTACTACCCGATTTGAATATCGGTACTACTTTACTATGTTTCATTAAGTCAGGAAACGTACCGCTGTCTAAACATTGATTAAATATGCCTGTTAGGGCAGGGGCAATTGTGTCAATAATATCTCCAAGAACCTTAACAGAAATCCCCCATAAGTCTTCAGTGTTTTTTATGTTAAGACTTTTAAATGCTTTTTTAATTGTGTCAACAGAAATGGGCTTGAATTCAAAGCTTGGAATTTCCCTATTAAAATTTTCCTTAAGAAGGGCTTCAGCTAATATAGGTGATGAGGGGAGAGACTTTGTAACCTCTATTGGGATATTGGTAAAGAAATTTTCTAGTGTCTCAGCAACTTTTAACTTATCTGAAATGGTTTCATTATCAATTTTTAGGGACAACTCATTCTGATCTCGCTGTTTTGTGTTTCCAGTTTCTTTGTTTATTACCTGCCACACAGCTTTTATTTTATTATTAGACATACTAATTTTGTTACTAATTAATTTAGATTTAGCCTCAGCGCAGACTCTTTTGAATATTTTTGAATAGTTCCTGACATAATTATGAAGGGCTTGATCAGAAGTTAATGATTTCTCGTGATACAGATTATACAAAATATCTCTGCTTTTTCTAATGCCAGCAGTGGCCCATTCGCTAAATTTTGGTTTAGTATTTATAGTAACTTTTTTTACAGGACATGCTTTATTGAATTCTTGGCATACTGTAGAAAATAATGTACCATAGTTTATGTTGGGGTCTTGTGAATCAAAACTAGCTGTGGAAAGATTGCTAAGAACATTATTATTAAACATTTTCAATTTATTTTTAGTTAGTGGTCTTAATTGAATGGATTTATTTATGTGTAATCTTTTACCTAAGTCAAATGATACAAGTTGACCAGTATGGTCAGACCTGACGCCAGTAATTAAGGACGAGTCTTTTATTTTACAGTTAGTAAATACATTGTCGATGCATGAAGCTGAAGTTGCTGTTATTCTAGTCGCTTCATTAAATATACATTTTAAATTAAATGATTTAAACAATGATATTAGCTTACATTTTTCTGGTGAATTAACTAATATATCAATATTTAGGTCACCACAAACAAAAACAAATTTACTATCTTTAAAAAGTTTACTAAGTATTTCTTCCATTATGATCAAAAATGATGACAAATTTGAGGCTGGTGGTCTATAAACACATAAGAAAGTATGGCCTTCAACTTCTGCACATGCTACCTCACATAAGCGATCAACAGAGCAAGCAGTGATATCCTTTCTTTCTTTATACCTAAAAGAACTATTACATAATATCAAAGTACCACCCCCTATTGAGGACCTGTTGTGCGCACTGGCAACTGAAAAATTATTGACATTAAACAACATTCTATCCGGTTTTAACCAGGTTTCACAAAAACATAAGATATCCATATGATATTTATCTATTAACATTTCCACGTCTAGGATTTTGCCAGAAAAGCGATTTATATTTTGGTGATATAGTAAAATATTCTTATTATGCTTCTCTTTTGTCGAGTCTAAAAGTTTAAAGAATTAATTACAGTATTATTAGAAGTACTAGATAATACTGTTTCGTCACTTAACCTAGTCTCAGTTAAATTATCAATAACTGCGTGTATATTGTAAGCTAACAAAGTAGCCAGTACATGCTGACTTTTCTTGGGAAGAAACATATTATGTTCCTGAACTAATACAAAATCCCTAACAAAATAGTTTGTATCAAAATACAATAAACGGTCACTATGACGACATGTCAAAATATGCATTAAGTTGTTTAAACTATAAATGTAATCGTTTTCTGCATCATACAAATTATCAGAATATGGCAATGCACATAATATTAATTTACCTAGTTTTAATTTAAGTAGGGTGTCAATACCATTAACTATGTCCCTTTTTGTTACACTCAGACTGTTTCCAATTATAAGAACTACAGTAGTCTGCTCATTCAATTGTGTATGTTTTATTTTATGAACAAGCTCATTAAAATGCAGGTTATGATAACAATGAGATGTTCTTATGTACTGAAGAATGTCATTAAAAATAAAGAGAATGGCCAAGTATCACATTATTCCGTTTAAATATTGTAATTGAAACACCATTACGAGAAATAGGGTTGCTGATCACTGAGGTGAAACAAATATTCTAAGATTTTGGATAGAGTTCGTCCGTAATATGACTTTTATGACGTCGTCATTCTAAAAAGGCTTAATTTCATCAGCTCAAACTAACAAAGATTAAGGTAAGTGATACCATTATATTAGTCTTCATATCGTTAAAAAAACAAATTTATTGAGTTTGTTTTGATCATGATTCATAATCCATCTATATAATATAAAACAATTCGGGTTAGATACACCATTTATAACTCAAGAAAGATGATTGATTTTTATGATCTTTTATTTGTTGGATTTGTCTTCGGCCCGAATAGCAGAATAATTATTAAAACATGGTAAAAATAAGGAAAAAAATTGAGGCGGTACGAAGTTCAGTTAGTGTAGTTTAAAAATCGAAACCCGTATAGGATCACTTCGTTGTCTACCTGTCTAACCCTTTTTCTCAGGAATGCGTGGGGGTGTCAAGTTGAAATTGATATCGAATACTTAGATCTATGATTCCTTGGAGCTGTATAAATATCAAGCCTCTAAGACGTTGACTTAGAAGCTGGCATAAATTGGGATTCATGTCGCAAATTTTGACACTCGCAAATAAATTAAAACCCTATGGGTGTACCTTAAGGGTTTTAATTATTTCTGTTGAGCTAGAATCATGAAATTTGGCAAGAAGCAAGGTCTCACAGCACAAATAGGTACAAGAAAATATCCAAAAATCGTTCATTTGTAATTTTATTCGGAATAGAAAATTTATAGCCCGTACCATGAATTTAGTTCATCCAACTCGGTTTACTCTCCTTCAATCCAGAATTGGAAATTCATAGGCTGTATTACTTGTGTGTCCGTGAATCTGTTACCAGCATCGGAACAGATTCACGGACATACATTAATATTGAATAATATGCTTACTTGCACAGCGATCAAATTTAGGTACATTGAATAGAGCCGTTTTATCTGATTATTGTGCGTATACTTACTACAGAAGATATAAATTCAAACACAAATATGTATTTATTCCGGTCTGATCCCTTGAACCCCCCTCCACCCCCCCCCCACTCCTCGATCCCCTGTTAGTTCGTCTTCTGTTTTCGCCGGGCGAAAAGTTTCTGCTGGCGGGAAGGGATTGTGTTGTGTTTTCCTCGTTTTTCATGAGAGGGGTAGGCAATGAGGCGCGGGTGAAATCAGATTTTATCCTGTCATATGGCCCCCTCTTAAGCCGTTGGTCCTGCGCCTGATCTCTCTCCGGTCGTGTCGGATTGCCGTCCCATCGGACTATGAGAGTGAGGGAAGAGGGAGTGCACCTGTGTCTGCGCGCACACTTGTGCATTATACTATATCCCGCGCCGAAGGCTAGTCTCCCTTGAGATTAGTACAAGTATATGGTAGTATATAGTGTATTCTATTATGGGTTTTATGCTATTGCGGCTGTAGAAAAATTACCATTTTATCTTCTAAACATTGCGTTGTCAAAATTTTGTATAAATGTATATTTAATGTGTATTGTGTATTTTGTGTATGTGTGTGTGTGTGTTTGTGTGTGTTTTGTGTTGTGTATGTTTTGTTTTGAGTTTTTTGTAGAAATGCTGTATTCCTGCCTGATTTTGACAACGCAACGTCAATCGCAATTCTCATCATATTTATCTCATGCACTTTGTTTTCAACCGGATCCACCATAAACATCTGATCTTTATAATGACTTTCAACTTCAGAATAAGTGCAGTAATTAAATGAACTTTACATAAGTATCGTCGGAACAAAATGGCCAGACTTTTATGGCGGTTACACAATCCTTAGCATTGACAGTTGACGAAAGGACGTTCATTTCTTAATGTAATTGTTTGCACCAGTTACCGACTGAGAGTAACATTGAAAAGTCGTTCAGTGATACTTTTTAGCAAGTTTATATTAATTATTAGCGCGCGCATAAGTCTCGATCCCCTTCGAAAGACACGTGGCGCCATCTATTATCATATACGTTATTGTTGTTTTCCTCGGGAACAGCACTTTTTTTCGGGATGAGAAGTAGCCTATGTCCGTTTCTGTACATCTGACAACTAACGTTTATGCAAAATTTCAGGATGATCGGTTCAGTGGTTTTGGCTTGAAATGGTAACAAACAAACAAACTTACTTTTGCATTTATAATATTAGTTTTAAGTTTTATGCGAGTATTAGTTTTATCAATACGCATTACGTTTATGCGCAATGCGTATTACGTTTTAGCAATGCGCTTTTGTTGCCTCCGGCTGCACTCTAGGACACGGTAGAGTAACTCCTTCAATATCAAGGGGAGATAAGTTACTTTGTTCGATTCCGAGGGATGCGTCGATGATATGACGTAGAGTCCAGAAATCCAGATTCTCACGATAAATAAGTCAAAACAACCCTCTGACCTGTTTCTTGTCTTACCCAGAGACGCCTTCTGGCTAAGTCGTGTTTATTGTACCTTACAGATTTAACCAGACTGACGCCAAATTCATGTTTTTATCTGTAAGTTAAAGATTCATCCTATCTTCAAAACCTCGTTAAACAGGTTAACAGCCAAAAAATCTGATCCCTCCAAGATTAAACAAAACACAACAGTTTGTTATAAATCCACTCTAAATCGTCATGTCGTGTCCATGTTATCGATGAAGTCTACAAGATGTGGTGCAAGCCTGATTTACTCCGCGGATAGTGTCCCACAGACATGCGTGGGCGCACCTAACAATCCCACTTTCAACTTAATACGCCGTAAAAGATGGGCTGACAGGTACATACACTAGTTACTTTGTTGAAAAGGCTCTAAGGAGTTCAGGGAAATCTGGATCTGTGGGTTCCGTAAATCCGTAGCTAATCAGGGAAGTAGGGCGCTAACGAACGTTAAGTGGTCCTATTCATCTTTGTAGATAAATTCTGGAGCGTTACCTCCTTATGTTATTTATTGGAGATGCTGTTACTACTATGTAACCCGAATTTTCAATTTAGTTCGACGTGGGTAGGAAAGGTGTGCAAACCATAATCAGCCTATAATGTTCCCACTGCTGGGACATGACATAAGCCTCATTGAGGGGGAGTAGGCCATAATCCACCACGCGGGTCCAGCGCGGGTTGATAGATATCACATGTCTTCGAATTTTTGGTTCTAGGACATGCCGGTGTCCTCACGATGTTTTCCCTCACCGAGCACTGGTGTTGAAATCATTTAACAAAGTAAAGCGCCTGACTGGGTTCAAACCTACGACCTACAAGTCGTAAGTCGCGGTCGTTACCGCCGGGCCACCACTGCACTATTAGAAAGCAACTGGAGCAATGGCACTCTGCAGTAGAAAGCAATTACGAGTACTTTCTTTACCACCTTAAGGTTCAATGTCACGTGTACGTCATAAAACAATTAGATCTATTTTTCCATTTGACAGTTAGACAGTTTCAACCTTAGTAAAGTTATTTTTTTCTAGGAATTGTTGGCAAAAGTGATACTTAAAGCAATTTTATAAAGTCGACTATACCTACAAGTACAAAATCGCGTCAGAAAAGGGGCGTGTTCACAAGAGCACCCGCTCCGCCTTCCGTGTGATGCTTAATCGTTTATTTGACCTTTGGATTACTGCCATTTTTGATACCTACGTCGCTACTGAACCTGTTCTACATTATTACTATGCTTTATACTTTACAAACTACTTCATTATCGTACTCCAATGATTCACCAACTGGCCTTCAGAGAAAATGGAGGAACATTCACGGATACAGCTCATACAATACAATAACTCAACAGATATTATCGAAAAATCAAAGATATTGTATATAAAGGCAACATTGTTAGGACTAATTGCTGCTCCCGGTTCCGCCCGCCCCGGCGAATCGCCTTGGGCCAACACATTGTGTTGGTCTTAATTTAATGAGTTCAGCTGTTCAAGTTATAAAGCTGAGATTCCACTATAAAGCGTAGCGGGCTAGGTTAAACTTCATAGAAGTGCTTTTTTTTTGCGGATGGGAAATCATCAAATGATCCCTCGCGCTCTGGGTGGAGTGAAAGGGAGTGTCAGGCTCTTACTGAGTAAAACCCCCCGTGTTCCTTCCTTAGCCCTTTATGTTCCGGGCCAGCGGTAACCGTTTCGGACAATCCCGCTGACCCGGCAGGCTTCGGCCCTCACGGGCCCTTTCTCTGATGCTGACATTTGGAGCGCGCGGGGAACACGTACGCGCCGTCCGGCACGGGCCTGGTCTTGATCGGACGGTTAGCTACCCATTGCTCTCTACCCGCAGGCCCGCGCCTAAGGTGGCCGGGAGTCGTCGTGCTGCTCCCGACGCCCGGAGCGTCTCCCACGACGACGGCTGGGACGGGAAGCTCTCTCCCTGAGCCGTCCTGCCACCTCCTTCGCTAGCATGACTGCTTCGCAAAAGGAGGTGACTGCCTCCCACTCCTTCTCGCTCCGGACCGTGGCTTGAACCAGTGCCGGACGCGAGAGGTCTACGAGGACACGGCGGTGCTCCGCCCAAGCGGGTCCGACCTCTACCGTATGCTCCACCGTATCCTCTGAGCGATCCTGGTAATGGTGACGCCCGGGCGTTTCCTCCCGCCTGACCAACAAAGAGTCCAGCGGAAACAATTGAATGAGTAAACACCTAAAAACGAACTCGCTGGTCTAGTCACAAGCGCTACTGCTTAGCAAGATGTTCTGGGTTCAATTGCCAGGTCGGACAAAGTGTTATTGGGTTTTTACATTTAGAATTTCTCAGTAGCAGTCCGGGCTCTGGATTTGTGCCCGGTTGATACTAATAGCCGCTAATGTTAACGGCCGCGACTTACGAGTTGTAGGTCGTAGGTTCGAACCCAGACAGGCGCTTTACTTTGTGTAAATTATTTCATCACCACTGCTCTCAAAACGGTGAAGGATAACATGCATATTTAATAACATTGTCGGTGTGGTGCCGGACTTAAAGAATACCACCACCCCATACTTCCCGTGGGTGTCGTAAAAGGCGAGTAAGGGGCGTACCGGAGAATGGGCAGCAGCGTTCTCTATGCATCCCACCACCATACCATACTGCGATCGCCAACCCGCTTGCCAAGCGTGGCGATTATGGGGGAGGCCTATGTCCAGCAGTGGACGTCTTTCGGCTGAAGTGACGTTAATAACATTGTAACACCTCTACAAGATTATGGGAATGCAAATAAATATATGAATATGAATACAATTAGATACTTAAATCATCATTTTCCACTGCTGGACATAGGCCTCCCCCAAGCACCTCCACTTCGACCGGTCGACCGGTTCTGTGCTTCTCGCATCCAACGGGTTCCTACGGGTTCCTTGTTTTTAATCATATTAATCATTTGTATGTCAATATTAGCAAAGCATAGAGCACAACCAATTTTTAAGATCTTTGTATGTAATTACCTATGTTTTACAAATCAATGATTCTTATTCTTGGCTCTTTTGCAGAGGAAGCCAAATCATAAAAATGGTTGAAACTCTTTCTTAGTGGAAGGTAAAGACTCTGTTCCGCTTATTTCATACTCAATAGCCTTATGCAGTGGATGCTGGGCTTAAGGCTTATACTAAGTAGGATTACTTAATACATTGTAGGGTAATGATAAACTTAATTTACAACTTTAAGATAAATAGGGCTGTTAATTATTGTTGTTTTTTGTGAAAACTTTGTAAGTTACGATGTTTGTATAAGTTGTTAAAATAATTTCTGTAAATTATGCCTAAGGTATTAAATAAATTATATCACATCATACACCAGGGTAGGGCAGAAGTGTAATTACAGACCACCCATATTTCGCCACAAGGAAATGTAAAACTACAGCCGATGAGATACCATGTTATTCGCTTCCCAACTATAATCCGGTTGTCGAGATAATGCGTTTCTGACACCTGTCAGCACAACAATTCTAGTAACTAATAAAGATCAAATTCGCAAAACACGTATTCGTTTATAGGAAACTGACGGGAGTCAAGAACGCATTCTTTCGACGGCCGGACTACTGTCCCAAGGGTAGTTAGTACATTGAAATATGGGACCTAAAATAAATAGTCAAATGCCTGTTATTTTTTTGGGAAGCTGTAGGTAAGACAGCCTCATTGATCTATATTTATTTATTTTATTTATTTATTCATTTATTTCAGGCGACGCAGGCCCATAGACACATATATAGATATATATACCTTAACCTAAACATACATATTTTTTATTATAATAAAATAGTACTTTCACTTCACTAGCTTGTTCTTGTGCTGTTCTGTGGTACTTGTCCGCGGAAGCGACGGAACACCACGTCCTGCGGCCAGAAGTCTTCTTCCGTGACGACGAGCAGATAACAATTCGGCACACGCACCACGAACGCCTTGAAGTTGACGTTGCCGTACGACTCCAGTAACTGCACCCTCGGCGTGTACCTCGGTTTCTGGCGCA
This sequence comes from Mesoligia furuncula, assembly GCA_916614155.1. Taxonomy (NCBI): domain Eukaryota; kingdom Metazoa; phylum Arthropoda; class Insecta; order Lepidoptera; family Noctuidae; genus Mesoligia; species Mesoligia furuncula. The sequence continues at coordinate 11,117,921 of OU744811.1, read as the reverse complement.
CGTACTCCACGATGTCCTCCACCTTAGTGGTGTAGTGTGTGTTACATATGTGTATAATATATGAGTTCTTGGGTTCGATTGCCAGGTTAGTCAAAGTGCTATTGAGCTTTTTCATCTGGAATTTGCCCGGAGACTGGAATCATGCCCGGTTGATGGCAATAGGCTTGCCCCCTATTACATGGGACTTAAACATAACTGGCAAAATATTGGTTAGGCAGAGGTGTACTCATAGGAGTACACATCTGCCTAATCCTTCGGGAAACAAGGCGTGTTATGCTATGTACAGTCGCCAGCACATCGACCTACTACAATCTGTCAAATTTATTTAATAGATTTTCAACTTTATCACTAAAGCATAAGGTTCAAAGTTGACAGTTATACACCGTAAGGGCTATTCTTGCTTGCAGCGCTCGGCCGCTATAAAATCTAAAATCAAAAGTCATTTATTCAAATTAGGCTGAGATTCAACACTTTTCGAACGTTAAAATTACAAAAGACAGTCCCCCAAAACGCCCACCCTTCACCACTTCCTAGTGTTTTCGATAGGGAGAAGAAGTGGCGCAACAAACTCCCAGCAGCACAGCTGTCTGTTAGTTAGAAAATACTTGATTGTTACGCTTTTTTTTTCGGATGGGAAATCATCAAATGATTCCTCCTGCTCTAGGTGGAGCGGAAGGGAGTGTCAGACTTACTGACTAAAACCCACCCGTGTTCCTTCCTTAGCCCTTTATGTTCCGAGCCAGCGGTAATCCTTTCGGACAATCCCGCTGACCCGGCAGGCTTCGGCCCTAAGGGGCCCCTCCTCGATGCTGACATCTCTTTGAGGCGCGCGTGGGCGGGCCTGGTCCTGATCGGACGGTGAGCTACCCATTACTCTCCGCCCGCAGGCCCCGGGAGTCGTCACGCGGCTCCCGCCGCCTGGGGCGTCCCCCGCGGCGGCTGAGACGGGAGGCTCTCTCCCTTCGCTAGCATGACTGCTTCGCAGAAGGAGGTGACTGCCTCCCACTCCCTCTCGCCCCGGACCATTTCTTGCACCAGGGCCGGATGCGAGAGGTCGCCGCCGCTGCCGATCGCCTCTACGAGGACACGGCGGTGCTCCGCCCAAGCAGGGCAGACCTCCACCGTGTGCTCCACCGTGTCCTCTGGGCGATCCTGGCAATGGTGACACCCGGATGTTTCCTCCCACCTGATGATGTGCAGGAACCTCCCGAAACTTCCGTGTCTGGTGAGGACCTGCGTCAGGCGGTAGGTGAGGGCGCCGTGGCGCTACTTTAGCCACTCCTCAAAGAGGGGTATTATCGCCGCTATCGCGGCGTGCCCTATTGTAACGCTTGTTAACAAATGTGGTCATCGTGTGCACGGGATTTTTTTTTCAAATTTGGCAGATATAAGTTTTAAAACTTAGGTAGATCTATACACCGTAAGGGCTATTTTTGCTTGCACCGCTCAGCCGCTATGGCAACGGTCGCTTGCTAACAGATGTGGTCATCGTGTGCACGGGATTTTGTTTTCAAATTTGGCAGATATAAGTTTCGAAACTTAGGTACGTCTATACATCGTAAGGGCTATTTTTGCTTGCAGCGCTCAGCCGCTATAGTAGCGGTCGCTTGCTAACAGATGTGGTCATCGTGTGCACGGGATTTTGTTTTCAAATTGGGCAGATGCGTTTGTAAGTTTCCTCGATGGTATATAAGGTACGGTCGAACAAGATATTTGGTATACAGGCAAAAATATTCATCTTTCCACTACACTGCCAATATTTAGTCATTTTTGTAGCTTTTGTAGCTTATGGCATCCTCAATAGAGTGGTGTAAAATAATTAACTACTCAGCACACACATCATTGTTTAAAAGTAGTTGCATGTTAGCTGCCTGTATACCAAATAGCTTGTTCGACCGTACGTCTCTTGACGTTTTCGAAAAGCCCCATGGACCCCCAGCCATTTCATTTAATGGTCATTGCCACATAATTTCTCCAAGTTAAGTTGTTCGTGATCAATTCACATACAATTAACCCTTAAAACGCTGTACCCAAAATCAATTTAAGAAACACTTGATACAATCTTAATGAACCCGCGGCAGTTAATGGGTTGAAATGGAACTGTTATTCTTATTGCTGATGATTTGAAGAAATTGCCATTGGAAAGGATAACCTCAAAAAGCGAATAATACAATTATTTTTAGAGCTGTTGAATTAATGTGTGGGAAATAGAATTATGTAACAACTACACGGATGAATGATAGATAAGGATTAAAGATAAAAATAATACAATATCCGGTTCCGTTATCTTTTTACGCATAAATAAAAATGTCGGCTAAAAACGAGCGGATGTCCTGAGAAAATATATTTCTCAGGACATAATTTCCACTCATATTAACTCGGCTTCGTAACACTCTCAATTCGTTTGGTCTTAATTTTTTATTAATTTAATCAACGTAGACCTTCCGAATTTGCACAACTGTGGCTCCTATAGTCTATACTCTTAGAGTGATAAGTGAGTGCAAGGATATTTAGATTTTTTTTTAATACAGGTAGGTTAAAAGAATTAGGGCTTAATAACTGCATATTCAATATACCTATTTTTGATGCCTTATGATTATTTTCCTTCGTTTTTATATATAAAGAGAAAAAAAAGAATTAAAATACATTTATTTGCGGTAAACATGACGGATAAAAAGAACACAATAAAGAAAAAACAATTTGGAAAAAACATGCGTCACATCTATGCAAAACGGCTATCGCTCAGCAAAATGCTAAAGCCCTATGCAAGACAGAGCCCCAGCGCTGGTTTACACACATGCATGCATACACAATACATATGTTTGCATAGGTACACATATTATTTTAAGTCTGTTAGCTTATATATTATGTAAACGCAAAACAATAATAAAAAAACAGTAACTAGTTTATTAGTCCCATAAAACCATTTACTACATATATACCGGTAGTTCACGTTTATATTCCTACAGCGCTGGTTTACACACATGTATGCACGCATATACAATACACAAGCATATGTGCACATATTATTTTAAGTCTGTTTGCTTAAGTATACATTATGTACACACAAAACAATAAAAAAAAAACAGTAACTAGTTTATTAGTCTCATAAAACCATTTACTACATAATATACCGGTGTTCACGTTTATATTCCTATGAATTGTGTCCCACCCGGACAATTAACACATTTATATTTCCCTAACCTTTGCAATAACACTCGTTTTCTACCACCACTTACGGTAGCGGTGACTGTAGAGGCACGTGCGCCGGCGCAACTTCTGAACAATCGGCGTAGAGTTGCCTAACAGCTGATGATACATCGCTAATGATCAAGTAACAACGATTTGGAGTAGCAAATATTAGTGTATTTGAGATACATAGAGACATCAGTATTATGTACAAAATAAACGGTTAAATGCCAGAGTGGTTTTACATAAGATATTTAAGTTTATGAGCAACACCATTTTAGCCTCCAAACCATTAAAGTATATCAGGCTACGATACTATAAACATTGGTTCTCCAAGTTCTGCCACAAATGTTATTTTGCCCCATCCGCTTTTAGTTAGGAGGTACGAATCCCGTAGTTTTACCCGAAGTTATGGGCGTTTGCTATACCGTATCACTTACGATTAGTTATAAGATTAGTTTGGAGCCCAAAACTTAGAATAAATGACAACACGATTTGATAGTTGTCGCTAATCCCGATGTGTTTTTGCCCGTCCGAAAAATTGTCACTTGTTTTGACGGATCAACTATAATACTTTTGGACGGTACCTTGGTTGACGGACAAGAAGAGCCCTTGACCCGGCACTTTTAAAGTCTTCCGTCCACCTGGGAACTTTCAGTCTAGCCGATCTTGAAATTCTAGGTGCGGTCTCAGTAGATATCCACATATAGCTTGAGGCAAAAACACACCCAAGTTTAATCTAACTTGTTGGTGCTACCATTGTGCTATAAGTTTATCTCCTATTTCAATTGTATAAGATTACTGATTGTTACTTTTAGCCTGTATCATCTCACTACTGAGAAAAAGCCTCTCCCCATGAGTTCCAGCTCTTACGATCGAAGGCTTATGCGGGCCACTGCTCCTTTGTTTTCTTCAGCTAGAAAAGTTCTTGCATGTTGCATATTGCATATTGAAAGAAGATTGATAAGTTAATTCTAGAATAGTCTAGAATTAGTAGGAGGAGTATAGACTCCTCCCGTTCATTGTCCAGAATTTTCAAAATAAGGAAGTCCAACTATTATGCTTATAATCAATCAAATTGATTGCGTACATGTTCCTACTTATATCTAGAAATCGCTATTCTGCTAACCTTACAAACTATGAAACCAAAACAAAAAACACCAAATACGCATTAACTATGACATTCTCATTTACAATGCTTGTCAAGATTATCTCTTATAAAATAGGCCGTTGAAATTAGGAACTAAAAGTTATAAGTTATCAATATCACTTAGCCAAGGTTATCGTCCAATTACTGCAAGTATTTGAAGTGATTGCTGCGCCTACGCAACGACCATGGCTTTGTCTTAGAGTAGTGAGACATCTCTTTTACAAAATCGTTGCGGACACGATTCAGTGCTTTGCTTCATTATTAAATTCAATTACGGTACCTATTTTTTTCTTTTTTAGTTTTCTGGCTGGTTTAAACCAGCCAGAAAACTAAAAACTAAATTCCAGTGCTTAAGCACTGGAATTTAGTTCTCTGTTTTTTAAAGATCTAATGTTGTCGCTCCGAGGTCTAATTAGTTCCCCATTTAGTGAAGGGAGGTGTTTGTAACTGTTATCGTGATGTGATGATGATGACTTCTTTTTTAAGAGCTTAATGTCGCCCATTTAATCACTCATTTTGTTTGTAATTTTGAGCTTGTTAATGTATAATGGCTGGTAGAGCAGACTATCTCTCTGTCTCACTCTGTCTGTCACTGAAGCGTGTCCTAGAGTGAAGACGGCGTTTTGACAAGCGTAATGTGGGATGGACCCACCTAGATGGACCAAAGACCGAGTAAACCGACCAAGAGCAAACTAGTCACGAGCTCGAACTCCCTAGTAGTCATGGCCAAAAAGCACGCTGTCTCACCTGGCTTCGTACCCGACAGCGCTTGTATGAGTGATTAGCAGTTAGACGCTAGTCTCCACGCACAACGTCTAGTTCTCATGCACTGAAACACCGTTCCGAACTAACAGGCGCGTTAAAAAAATCGAAAACTGCTTTTGAAAATCGAGTTTCATGTAAAAACTACTTCATAAATCATCATCATCATCATCATCATTTCAGGCGAAATACGTCCACTGCTGGACATAGCAAACCTCCCCCAAAAGGGGGGGTTTGCCATAATCGCCACGCTTGGCAGGCGGGTTGGCGATCGCAGTATAGTATGGTGGTGGAATGCATAGAGAACGCTGCTGCCCATTCTCCGATATGACCCTTAGTCGCCTTTTACGACCCCACGGGAAGTATGGGGTGGTGCTATTCTTTAAGTCCGGCACCACATAGACGTCGACCTTCATAAATCAATTACAAATAATGTTTATTAAACTCTTCGATAACTGAGCTTTGTCGATACGGACTTGATTTGAAGATTTTACAGTTTTTCTATTAGTTATTTACACCCAAACTTACTTTAAAAATAGCAAGAAAAACTAATCTTTGTAGGATCATAACTTTTTAATGGCTTTTTATTTTACTATTCTGTTTCGTACAGACAAAATTGATAATAAGACGAAACGATATCATGTTTAACTTTGGATGCACAGTGACAAACAGTTGAGTAATACTTTCCCGGAATTTGTATGGAAAAAATATCGACTAGTGGCACCTTAAGAAGGTGGCTGGGACCGACTGAACGCGGAAGGCGGAGGACAGGGTGTTGTGGCGCAGCCTGGGAGAGGCCTATGTCCAGCAGTGGGCTGTGATAGGCTGAGTTGATTGAATGTATAATATTTCGTGATAGATCTTATTACGAAATATTCACCAAACCAAAAATTTCAGAAGTAAATTAGAGCACAAAACAGCGTGTCATCATTAGATGACACGCTGTTTTGTGTTCTAATTTAGACACTTAATTTCCTACGCAAAATCATCTAATTTTCTGCACAAAAAAGCGACAAAACATTGTATCCGACGCAAAAAAAAACTAAATTATGATCCATTATAAAAACTAAGCCATCTCAATGAATGGCTACAAAGAATTCGTAACGTAACAAAATTTCGATGACAACTTGACAAACAGCGAACCGGTCTGAACATTTTTCAAGCACGAATGCCCATTGAATGCTCCAAAGTTACGTAATTAACGGATTTTGCCGACAAATTGCGAGTTAGGCTTCGTAGAAATTGCGCCCACCTTTATCTGCTCTATTTACTTACGATAGGTTTCGCAAGCGTACGCACAGACCTTTAGTGTCTCAACTCAACACAGACGTGATCCTGCGCAGAATAACTGAGTCGGATCTGTTGCGTACAACAATTCGCTGATACACTGGCGGATGCGGTTAGGTGGTTACTTTTTCAGTAAATTGCTTAGTCTGAAGAAATTTTGTTGTTGGTACTTCTGGTGCAAATGAAAAATTTTTCGAGTGAGGTTTGGTTTACTCCGTAGAATGAAGACCAGGAAAACACTAGTACCTAAGTTTTTGCACTGCAGCGAAAATAGGTGGTGGAATAAATCTATTATTTTACTATTGCTAAGTTGTAAAAACGGCCTACTGTTTTTATTTATTCAAACTGTGAGTAACGTAGGAATAATTATGTGACAGATTTACACAGCCACAGGAGAAAAACATTCTGATGTCATAATTCTTTCTCATAATTTCGCATTTTATTCTATGATGTATCACATTCTATTAGACATGAAATACTAAAGGGCAAATGTTAGCTGATTGATTTACGACTTATTGTATTAATAATGACACATGACTCGGAAGTGTATCATTATTTATGGCCCCATTTGTAAGTGTGTGCTTTATTGGACAATGTCTAGTCTGTAGGCTCGAGGGTGGAATAATCGGAATTCCTAATATGTATTGGTATTACTTGTTACGTTTTAAATTAAAATCAATAGGATGTTTACCATACTTCGTCATTGTTGTCTGAGTCATGGGTTTTTTTCATGGAGTGTGACGTTTTTATTCTTAGCTACCACATAAAGTGGACTTTCCAGTGACATGAAATTCATTTGTCACCATTGTCATCGTGGTGCGGAGGTATACTGATCTGCATTTTAAGCACTAGGGTGTAGGTTCGAAACTGGGCCTCGTACCTCCTATGAATGAGACTTTATTGTGTGTGGAAAATACACATGTCTGACTGACGCGGAAGGAAAACACTGAGTTTGAAATCATCATCTTTTGTGGCCTGTGCTCATTCCTCGTTTGAATAAAAACATGCCTGTGACGACAACAGACAAGAAAATGTAATATAGTACCAGGCGCGATTACAGGAGGGTGCAGTTGCCCCAAATGGGCTTTAACCAAACTGAGAAATAAACATAGTTTAATAACCTGTATTTTTACTTTGTATATAGTATATTACTAAGATAGATAAGTCGTAAGTAGTCATCCTCGAAAAAGGGGCACATTCTCGAGTTTAGGGAAAATAGGTGCGGAGGGTTTTAAGGCTTGAGAAACCCTTCCTTCCTCAGAGAAAAAACATTTGCCCCCCCCTTTACCGATAACCTAGATCCGTTCCTGTGCTTTTAGGAATTCCGCCACACCTAGCTGCTAACGTTCCTAAAAAGTCCTACGTAAATAAATGATGATGAAAAAAAAACAGTTTATATAACTGTGTAAGAGATTGATGATTTTATTAGCAACATAAAATAATTAATGATCCTCTTACTATGCACTAGGAGAACATGAGTCATACTTTAGTCTATGCATGAGTCATTGAGAGAAATGTGATGCTATCTTAGAGTAAGAAAGCTATAGAGCATCGGGTAGCGTGGCCACACATGAGACAAAAAACTAACTTAACTAACATAGGCTACATGAGTAGCTGCCTTGAAAAAACTGGCACGCACTGAGAGACGGAAATACTATAGCTTTATCCTTTTCTGTTACTTATAATAACTCAATACTTTATCCCTTTCTTGTGGAAATGAAATGGAGATACCCGCCGTCTATACTTTTCTTTGTCTAAGGATGCTTTGCTCGAAGGTGACCTGTCACTGTGTATGCACAACCACTGATCTTCGACCTCTGCGTGTTTTGGTTCGAGTTGTTTGACTCACTGTTTATTCATCAGTATTACATTATTTGTTTCATATTATTTATTTTTTCGTTTACATTTTGAAATAATTTTATAAAATCATAATTTATAATATTTAAAAAAAATCTAGGATTATTGACCGATCTACATGTATAAGGAACAAGGTTAAAGCTGCCGGTGGTGAGGGCCCTAAAGAGAGGAACCTCCTCAGTCCTTACTATGCATGTTACTATTGTGTCTAAGAGTACTGCTTTCTGAATCAAGCCCTTGACCCGGCCGCGCAATGAGAGCGTCCTGAGGTGTTGGTCGCGGTCTCCAGATAAATGGGGATAAGGACTGGAGGCTGTATGATGATGACTAAGTTATACAATATGGTAATTTAGTGTTTGTTATTAATTTAGGATATTGTTGATCCTGAAAGATGGTTGTGTAAAAGCTGTAGGTCCTTAGGTGGATTATTAGTATGCAGAAGAACAATTCCCATATGTTTAAGAGGAGCGCATACTAATATGTCTCTTTTTTTTTTTATTTCTTTTACCTAAAATGTTGGCAAGTTTTGGACATTGATTGTCTCTGAGATGAGATTGTGACTTAAATTTGATCTTTTTTCTACGAGAATTGGCCACGTACAAACAAGTAAAGTCAGTTATGGGTAAAATTATAATTAGTGGTGCCTTTAGACAGCATTTTATAAAAGATTTTGTAAGTGTATCCCATTTTTCGTATATTTTAAGGGTAAAGTCTTACAGAAACTTCTGGTAAAGTTTCTGCTTTGTATGCTTAGCCTTAATTTAATAATTAATTTGCATTGCAATTTGCATTGTAGAGCTAGCGTACCTTTACATGTACAGCCAACAAAAGAGATAAGTATGCAGGATCGTCGGATATAGTTGAATTTTAGTAAGAAACCGAAGGATGCTGTCAACTGAAATTTAATTTGATAAATGAGCCGTTTGTTTTCTATTAATAAAATTACATTTTATTCGAGAACATCCATCGGTTTCTTACTAAACTTCAACTATATCCATCGATCCTGCATACTTATCTCTTTTGTTGACTGTAACATTATTAAAACCTTACCACCATTGTACCATTATTATTACCATTAGTAAGTAGCAAAAAGGGGGTTGTACTATTGATGCACATTTGCCTGTCCCATCGGGGAACATAGGCGAGATGTTATGTTATACCATTATTATCAAAAGATTGTAAGTTGATGTAAATCTGCATGTATATATTATCTCCAGATTACCTATTCCTCCAAACATCAGGTAAGGTGGGTAGAGTACTAAATTCATAGCTATTGTTATGATCCAAATAACTTAACCACCGTATTAGTTTCTATTATTATGCAAATACAGTAGTTGGGTATCCCAGAAACTGCTGGTATTACCAACGACCGCCTCTATCTTTGTCTATTCTCAAACCGCCATGGAAAACATGTCGAACAGTAATTGTACGATAATAATAGATATTACAAAAACATTACTATCGTTCAGTGAAACTCGGACAAGTATTGATACTCCAGTTTAGATAGTCGACTCAAAATACTAGTGTAACTAGAAAATATCCACTGATGATTATAATAAATGGACCTTTTACTGAAATTATTGCAATTTATTACCGTTTCGCCGACCGATTTAATATCCGGACTGGTATAGGTACCTCTTGTTAATAATTGCCTTATAAATTTTAACAATACATCAAGTGGAGTTGACTTTGGATCACGACGATCGTAAGTCAAAAAATGTCTTAAGTAGCTGGATGAAATACTGCTAAATTATTTACTATGTTGTCGGAGAACGTTTAAAGTTGAATGAAATGTGCTTTGAAATTATTTTCGAGATTAAAGGTGAAGTCAATCACCTGGATAAATTAAATTGGTATAGAGAGCAAGACCAAATTGTCTGCCTTAGACTTTGAAATCTCACGTGCAAGTCAACAAAATAATATTAATCTAATCCTTCCCTTTTTCAACCTATATTATTCTTGCAAACTATAAATTATAAAAATTAATATAACCAAATAATAAAAGATAATAAAATATGTAATATGTGAAGTGAAATGTGTGGAATATAAAAGGATTATTTATTTATTATAATGTTACTTTGAAATCAAGATACAAAAACATCAATTTGTTAAGGATAATTCATTTATTGGCACGTTTTGGCGGATACCAGCAACAAGAATACTACGGTAACTGTTATCGTTATCAGTAATTCAACAAGGCACAGAATCTGGTGCGCGCTCGACGGAAGGCTTAATAAAGTATCCGAGCAGATGTAAATGGAACACAGAGCGGCCCCGAGGCTAGGGCGGGGTCCGGACAACACTTTCATATTATTACGACCGCATTGCACACACACAATCACAACGCACACACACACACACACACCCGCGATTAGATCGCTGCGGACATGCGCGCGCGCACGCGATCCGACCACTTTCAATGATTCGTTAGCGAAATCATTAGGAGATGTAATGTCGGCGCATTGTAATACGTGTTTATGGTTATTTAAATGATTTATTTTTATTGATTGTTTTTGCCTTGTTGCGAGACAGAAAATAATGATGGTCGTATGAATAAGGCTACCATTATGGTCTGCTATTGCGAAGGTAATCGTTGCTACTATGTTATTTGAGCGTTTGGTAATGGAATCTGTTACGAGAAAATGAGTTGTCACGTGGGCTAAGTCGGGACATTCATCACTCTAGACGATCGGGTCGTGTGTAGACAAGTTTAGCTGTTGGCCTGTCTGGCTGGTGAGTGATGGCCACTGGCCGGATAGCCGCCCGCGCCAGTCTGGTGGCCGCAGGATTACTTACTCAACATTAGGGTATCAGTCACCGATTAGCATTGTTCATTGCCATATTGAAACAATTGAATGTAAGTCTTTATCGCCATCTTTCTATATCTCTGTCATGTGACTTTTCGTGCGCAATCAACAGCCGGTCCATCCTGTAAAAATCTTACCGTGAAACTTAGGTGTGTGAGATTGAAGTGAGCCATCACTCCATTGCACCTACTTGATATCTAGGGATTGATACGATTGACCGCTCACTTCATCAAGTTCATGATAAGATTGTTTCAGAATAAACCGTCAGGACTCTTTAAATTTTTAGAGTTCCGTACCCAAAGGATAAAAATGGGACCCTATTACTAAGGCTCCACTGACCGTCTGTCACCAGGCTTTATTTCATGAACCGTGATAGCTAGACAGTTGAAATTTTCACAGATGATGTATTTCTGTTGCCGCTTTAACAGTAAATACTAAAAACAGAATAAAATAAATATTTAATGGGGGTTCCCATACAACAAACGTGTTTTTTTCGGCGTTTTTGCCTTGCGGTACGGAACCTTTCATGTGCGAGTCTGACTCGCACTTGGCCAGTGTTTATTTCTTCTTTATAGTAAAGACGAATTGTCATTTCCTATGTAAGTTCTTAAAGTTAGTTTTCTCCTTCTAATTCTGTACATTACAACTTTAATTAAGAACTCTTGGTATGTATATGGACCTGGAGCAATCACTCTTTATCGGACAGTACTCCAAACCAGAGCGCTTATTTTATAACCTCGTTTTCTATTTTAATTTATTACAAATCCTGCTTTGAAAGTGATACTTCGTAGTTTAATACGTCGACTGTCAATCTCATCAATATTATTACTGGGACTGTTGACACTAGTGACACGTTATTAACATAGGACTGACAGTGTTGTCAATAGCCCACTTCACTAAGCTCTGTATAAATATTCATAACTGTTTCTTTCCTGCTAATTAAATTGTTGTTAGTATTGCAACGATTTTAGTCTTCCAAACATAACATTTGTGGCCAGTGATAAATGGTTTCGTCATTTGTTTCGCTCAAAGCAAAACAAATGAAAATCATCATCATTTCGAATGCCCATCGAAAATACGAATCCGTAATAATCCTTTACGACGTAATTTCGGCAACTGACACCCTTGCCTTCCTTCTATTTGCACTAATCGAGTATTATTACGAATTAAATGGCTTATTACAGGCAATAAAAGTGAGAAAATAATATGGAAAGTATTATTCGGTCGTGTACAGGAAAGGGCACAGCCTTAATCAGTGACTCAAGTTCGATCAATCGTTAATACAATTGTCGCAAATGCTGGGTCATAAAATTTTACAATGGCAAAAGTACGGGGGCTCAAAGATCGGGAATCTGAACCGTGTGTGAATCTCAATTACTTTATCAGGACTTTATGGCTCAGAGAATCCTGTTATTTGTAGCTATAATGCACCTATCACCGAGCAAACTGTAAGATTTTCATTGAGACTTACATTTTTTTTTTTAAACTGTCAAGTGTGAGTCGGACTCGCGCACTGAGGATTCCGTACTTTGTAGGTATGTAAATAGTTTGCCACGGGATTTTTTTTTTATGTACCTACCTAAAAATTTACGGTTTTCGGATTTTTCCCTTTACTTGTGCTACATGATCTTGGTCCTTCACAAATTTCATGATTCTAGGTCAACGAGAAGTACCCTATAAATTTTGATTCTCTTGAGGGTGTCGAAATATACGTTTTTGCGGCATAAACGGCCGTATCTTTTTTCACAGCTCAAGGGACTGTAGATAGTATTGGTTTTAATTTCAACTCGATACCATATCGCGTTCCCGAGATATAGGCTCTTGACAGGCAGACGGACGGACGGACAACAAAGTGATCCTATAAGGGTTTTTCCTTTTGAGGTACGGAACCCTAAATGGCAATGTTGGAAACTACAAAAGTATAATGGTTCCGTTCTCACTCAATTGTAGGATTTCCAGAAGTAATAAAATAATAAGGAAGAACTGAATTCACACGTAAAAATGTGAGAGTATGAGAAATTATATCCTTTACCTACATAAAACTTGTAAAACCGACGTTCACACTCATAACGAAATTGTGAGATGATAAAAATTTAATACATAAAAATACATGATGATGATACTTGTATTCGAGACGCTGAATATTACGCGTTTTATATTTTTTTTAACACTTAGTACATATGGACACATAAGGGAAATGTGAATACCCGAGGCGAGAATTACCAATATGGAATCGACCTCATTTATAATTGTTCCCAGAGGTGTGTGTGAACGGAGTCGCCGAAACTTAAGGTGTCGTTCAGACGGGTACTGCGACTCTTTGTCGGCAGTCTGGCTGTCTTCTTCACGCGTAGCCCCGTTCATTAAGTTCGCATGTCCGTCCAGCTCCGTGATTATTGCAATTATTTAAATTCACACCTTTGAAACGCGAAAAAGCCTCTTTTTACATTTAATGTTTCGTAAGCGCAAGGAAATGACGTCTCATTCGAAAGGTATAATTAGGGACAGCCTTGGAGTTCAGGGTTGTGCCGGATTTATGCGCTTCTGACATTGTGTGACGCGTTAATTGTGCGATGTTTCGACATATATATTGTGCGGACTTTAATTGGTGTCGATATTTACATTGCGCCTATTAGGAACATCGGTGGTACTTAAATGGGATGTTGACTCATTGTTTTGCAAAGGGATCGCAGCTGCGCGGCCGGTTTGTAATTGCCGCGAAAATATCTGCGTAAAAATATTTTCTTGCATGCTTTTCCTTTGTCAGCGTTTTAAATGATTTAATTGCATTCCGTTTTTAAATGACCTATTGTCTGTATTTATTGGCTCTTCTCCACGTACAAAACGGCGTAGGAAAACATCATGAGGAACATGGCATGTCCTAGAAACAAAAATTCGTAGACATGTGACATCTACCAACTCGCACTGGGCCCCCTCACCGACAGGAGGCCTGGCTGATTATGCTTAAACTCCACGTACAGCTATTTTCCATGCTCCTCGATTCTGATTAATGTTCTCAATACCTCATCCCTTTATCATGGCTATTACGTAATGATCCGGCAGATATCTAAACAAGCCTACAGCGATATTCATACTTCCTCGTTCCAGTATGCCCAGAGGGTCAAGATAAATACATCAGAGCCCATAGGACAGGCAGATCAAATATCAGAGCTGTGTTTCGTAGAGCTGAGAAAGATGTTTGATCGACCCTTCGGTCGTTGTGATGAATGTATGATGCCTAATAAGACAAAGCATTGCAAACTAAACTTATCATAATAATGATGTTTTGCAGCACAAACGCATTAAAAACCAATTAATCGTTGATCAGTTTAACATTTACGAGTAAGTATACAAGGTGGAGATGACAAGAAATTAAACTGTGTATATCTTCTGCCCGCGACTTCGTCCGCGTGAAATTTCACCCTCTTGGGGGTGGAATTCCGAAAAACCCTTTCTTAGTGGATACCTACTCTTCACAAAGAACACACACTCCAAATTTCATGTCTCTAGGACCAGTGGTTTAGGCTGTGCGTTGATATATCAGTCAGTCAGTCAGGACTTTGAATTTTATATGTATATGCTCCCAGTCTGCATACCATAATTGAATCAAATAACTTGAGTTGGTTATAAATAAATAAATGCATCCAATAGTTTAGTCACTATACTTGGATAAAGATTGGCAAAACCCATAGCCGGTACATCGTCGTTGTTTGTTTAAAAATTCACTTTTGTTATTTCGGTGTTTCTCTTTGTTTGACTTAAAGAATACCACCACCCCATACTTCCCGCAGGTGTCGTAAAAGGTGACTAAGAGGCGTACCGGAGAATGGGCAGCAGCGTTCTCTATGCATTCCACCACCATACCATACTGCGATCGCCAACCCGCCTGCCAAGCGTGGCGATTATGGCAAACCCTCCCCCTTTTGGGGAAGGCCTATGTCCAGCAGTGGACGTCTTTCGGCTGAAATGATGATGATGATGATGATTTCGGTGTTAGGATTCATTTGATAGTTCCAAAACAATCTTGTGCATTAGTATTGTCAGCGTTTTCATGTATTGTCGTATTGTTATCTCCAAATTCTATATGTGACTGTTCCTAATTTACCCTAAGCTTTCATAATTATCTTTCGTATGGTAAAATCTGTCTGTCATCTGTGCTGAAATGAACCTTTTTGGCGCAGCCGTGAGGCACACACTATTGTAGTTTAATTGTTATTTTAATAATTTTGTATTTTGTGTTTCACGAACTGTGTGTAAATAAACTTTTTTCTTTCTTTCTTTCTAAAATACAGCAGTGCCATGTAACTTCATAACTCGCTACATAACTTCATTTGATAAGACAATGTAAAAACTTATTTACATTCATAGCTCATAGAAAGGATTGGCATTTATGAGAAGACCAGGAATTTAGAACATGTTTTGCTTTTAGCACAATAGATACCAACAGAACAACACGACTAGTCTGTTAGAACTTAGATGTTGTTGTTACTACCTCGATAATTTAGTAGGTACGCATAGATAAGAACGCAAATGTCCTTATAATTGCCTTAATCCTGTTATACATTTCAATTTTGAACAAGTTTCATACTGGGTGACTCACGCACCTGATAACATTCTAGTTGAGCTAACATTAGTCGCTAGTGCACATAGGTAGGTACCTTATATTGACGCACAAGTCTCCTTGGTACCAGTCTCTAATTATGCATAGCACAGTTACACTAACACGTATATACAGGGTGGCAAGCACACCAACGCGCAAACTATATATGAATTCAGCACATGTGTTTAGACCCCCCAGCGTAGAAATCGTTCGTAGGTTATCAAAAAAAAAACTGCA
This sequence comes from Mesoligia furuncula, assembly GCA_916614155.1. NCBI lineage: Eukaryota > Metazoa > Arthropoda > Insecta > Lepidoptera > Noctuidae > Mesoligia > Mesoligia furuncula. The sequence goes on along the minus strand of OU744811.1, from coordinate 11,102,032 downwards.
GTTTCCTAGAAAAATGCAATACCTACGTGGTCAAAATGTCATCATCTGCCTAGCCTTTTCCCAACTATGTTGGGGTCGGCTTCCAGTCTAACTGGATGCAAGTGAATACCAGTATTTTACATGGAGCGACTGCCTATCTGACCTACATAACCCAATTACTAGGTAATACGATACCCCTTGGTAAGACTAGTTGTCAGACTTTCGGGCTTCTGACGACCCGTAGACTGTCAAAGATCCAAAAATGACAGCCGGGACCAAAGGCTTAACGTGCTTTCCGAGGCACGGAGAGGTCTTGATATGTAAAGATGGTCACCCATCCACGGACCAAACGCAACAAGCGTAGCTTAACCTGATCAATCGACCCGTACGGGTGTTATTACTTAGCCATAAGCTCCGTGGTCAAAATGTATGGAACAGCAATTGTTTTTAAATAACCGACGAAAAACTTCAACGCTGGGAGCCCAGAATCATGTATCTACTGAACCCACGGTAACAGCTTGCGCTGCCACCCTTTATATAATATATTCATTTAAAATTAAGTATCTTTGTCATCATCATCTTCAACATAGTATTGTATGAACCCACCAAATACTGGTAACGCTTTAAAAAAGATACTCTTTAATTTAAGCCTTGATCAATTTTTGGTTATTTACTTGTCATCTTCACGGTTCTGCCCAAACACTTCCTCTACAATTATTTCTTTAGGGTAAGCATACATGTATTAATGAATTTTAATTTTGTTGACCGGGTAAGTAAAACTCCTTTTATCAAACGACTCCAAGCAAGCCAGTATAACCAGAGATTTTTTGCTAAAATATTGACATTAATTGCATTGTCGTCAAGGTTATTGTTTTGTGTCTATTAAAAAGTAAGACTAAATATTAAAAAAATCACAATTAAAACAATGAACACATTTTTATTTGTGTTCTTAGTGCTAAATATCACAGAAAACCCCTGCTATATATCACATAATAATGATCCTACACGTCGTTATCAGGTAGTAACACGTCGCAGCTTCCGCATGCTGTTATCTAGAGCTAAGCCTGAAGCCGACACTAGCAAGTACCCAAGTACCCTGCTGCCTTGGCCACTCCCAGGCCACTAACCCTTGTCGCAACCATTATGCACACACACAAAAGATGTGGTGGTATTGGTCTAGTAAAATAGATGCCCACCCTCCCTTTCACTGGCGTAACAGTGCCACAGTCATAGTTCAGCCGATTTAGTTTGTACTGGTAGGATTTATCTTTGATTTTGATTTTAAAAGTAATCTATCAAAATGAAGCAGATAAGCCTTCTTAATCCATCGTAGTTGGTTGTTGGAAGGACTTTCTGTTAAACATGATTGTTTTTAATTTTTTTAGAGGTAGTATTGTAGTGTCTTGTGTGTTCCGGCCTTTAGCAGAAAGGTCTGGCTAATAGATATAATATTCCATTCGAAGATTCAAACGAACGTGTCAAATATTTTAATATTATGTTTTTTTTTTATAGAGAGTCATTCGTATAATTTCTGCAAAGCTGTAAAGTACTATTTTCAATACAATAATTCCAAGTCTAACGTGTTCTTATTGGTGTACCTCTGAAGGTACAATAGAGGACCCCTCAGGACCTCTACAGTATCAAGCTGATGGAAAAATGACCTACTCAATAGCAGTCCTCGAGCAGCGAAGACACTGCTGCACCGGTTCTTCTAGCAAAGGTTATTTTGTCTGGCAGTTCAAAATTGCATTGTACTTCTGCTGCAATTTTGAACAAATATTTTGCTCAATCAACAAGATTAAAAAAAATGAAGTGTTAGTCGAGTTTTGTTGCAGACCGTACTTTAAAATTATATTTAGCTTTAGAGCATGTCAAATTTTTGCTATCAACATCAGTGAAGTATCATTGCATCAGGATTTTAAAATTATTTCTTTCTTACGGCCCAGCATAGACATCATTCCAATTAATTCTTCCATTTCATTTACCACAGTAATAAAACTGTTACATTTATAACACGGCTTAATTAAAGAATTAGACCAGCAACAGTAATTTAGCCTACAGGTATGTGCATCTCCGGCGCGATCTCATGGCGGCATGGAAAGAGCGACTGTCGCAACCCAGCGCAGGGCACGCCGCGATAGCGGCGATAAGACCCCTCTTTGAGGAGTGGCTAGAGAGGCGCCACGGCGCCCTCACCTTTCGCCTGACGCAGGTCCTCACCGGACACGGAAGTTTCGGGAGGTTCCTGCACATCATCAGGCGGGAGGAAACGCCCGGGTGTCACCATTGCCAGGATCGCCCAGAGGACACGGTGGAGCACACGGTGGAGGTCTGCCCCGCTTGGGCGGAGCACCGCCGTGTCCTCGTAGAGGCGATTGGCAGCGACGGCGACCTCTCGCGTCCGGCCCTGGTGCAAGCCATGGTCCGGGGCGAGAGGGAGTGGGAGGCAGTCACCTCCTTCTGCGAAGCAGTCATGCTAGCGAAGGAGGTGGCGGAACGGCTCAGGGAGAGAGCCTCCCGTCCTAGCCGCCGCGGGAGACGCTCCGGGCGTCGGGAGCCGCGTGACGACTCCCGGCCACCGTAGGCGCGGGCCTGCGGGCGGAGAGTAATGGGTAGCTCACCGCCCGATCAGGACCAGGCCCGTGCCGGACGGCGCGTACGTGTTCCACGCGCGCCTCAAAGAGATGTCAGCATCGAGGAGGGGCCCCTTAGGGCCGAAGCCTGCCGGGTCAGCGGGATTGTCCGAAAGGGTTACCGCTGGCCCGGAACATAAAGGGCTAAGGAAGGAACACGGGTGGGTTTTAGTCAGTAAGAGTCTGACACTCCCTTCCACTCCACCCAGAGCGGGAGGAGTCATTTGATGATTTCCCATCCACAAAAAAAAAAAAAAAAAAAAAAAAAAAAAAAAAAAAAAAAAAAAAAAAAAAAAAAAAAAAGGTATGTGCAACAGAGTCTCCAAGAGCGAATCTAAATCATACATTCTCGCGATGGTTGTCAGCGCCAATTAGCCAGAGCGGAATTCTATCTAACTTTCAAACGTGAGGAGGACGTTTAAACTCCTTTTATACCTACTAAAAGTTGGTACATTTACGGATTTAGTTATAGGATAATTTAGCAGGATGAAACTTACTATTTAGTACAAAATTTTTAAAAACTGAGAGTTAATATTGTTTATATTGTAGTGATGTATTGTCATAAATCAGATGTTGACAATCAATAACATTTTTTTTTCATTCGCTGTTATAAAGTTTAGCGTTCTGTGAAATATAAAAATAAAAGTAGAGATAGTCCACAAGACCATTGTCAATCGAATAAAGGCAAAAAACAGCACGATAAACGAAAACTTGTTGCGAAAAATTAACAGCGGTATAATATGTAGTTGGTTGTTGGTGGCTGAGTTGGTGTTAAGTTAGAACAAAAGACATCAACGATGCGTTGATGTCTTTTGTTCTAACCTACTACCAACTCGCAAAAACCTCCACAAAATCCGACCATTCCAAATCTCAAGGCCAGAACCCAAACTATAGATACGGCAAGCATCCAATAAGGTATCTATCCATATACTGATAACAGATAAGGCTGTCACCGGCGGGCGGTGGCCGGCGGTAAATATCCGCTGTGATATAGTGCGCGACGAGCGACGTCTACAGCCAGCCGGCCATGTTGACGGTGATAACGCAGAAATTTTGCTTCACGCAGATTTTGTGATAAGGAAGGTGTTAGGGGATGTTATGAGTGGGATATGGATACGAGGAATGCTGAATAGAAATCAGCCTATGCCATAATTTAAAAAAAAATGCTTCACGCAGTGTTCGTGATAAGATTGATGTTAAGGGATGTTATGGATCCGAGGAATGATAAACTAAATAGAAATCCACCTATATTCATTATTTTCAGAAATAATATATCTGCCCCTAAAAAGGTGAAACGGTAGCAGCGGTAGCGGTTCATGGACCCATCAGCTGTTTTAGACAAAACAATATGTATGAATCAAAGAAATTAGACTACCATAACATTGAGACACAAATAATTGCTACGCTTGCAATTAAATTATTATTCCATTATTAAAGACGTAAATAATTAGGATTTAACTGCTACACTACCAGTTAATTAAGTTCTAATTATGTATGTCTAATTTTTTTTCGGCACGGATAAGATATTCATCGCTAGCTCCAGTTAGGATACACAAACTACCCTATGACTAACTGTTCCAAATCATACAACACTAGTCCAAATTAGGCCACCAATTGAATACCACAGCCTAACGATACACTTATCAAACACAGTCTAACTACAGACACCAGTAACACAACAAACGCAGGTGTACCCCATCAATATCCGAGTTGACCTACTGCTCATACACTGTGTGGTGATAATCTTGTGAAATTAGAGCGGATTGGGCACGCTGCCGCCCGCGCGTGCGCAAGTTGCGTGCGTACGTCTAGCAGACTTAGTTATTATTTAGAATTTAAATTTAAAGCCGAGTAATCCTTTTCAGTTCGGTTTTGAATGCAACAGTGTCGCAACTGTCAAAGTTGACGGAATGTTTTGATGGTGAGTTTGTAAGGCGGGCTGTTTGTTAAATAAGGTGTTGTTAAACTAGTAGTTAGGGTGTTCAAAATGAAATCAATTGAAACTAGTTGATGTAGGTTTAGTGAAATAAACATAAACATACTCCAATAATGTATATGACTGGCAGAAATATATTACAAAAATCTTCCAAAGCTATTAGTGTTTTATGTCTATGAACAATGTGGCTCCTGGTTAAGTTGTAACAGCTGCATGGGTCGATCTATCAGGTTAAGCTACGCTTGCTGGGGTTGGACGGTGGATGACATACTGAAACCCCTCCGTGACTGGGAAAGCACGTTAAGACGTTGGTCCCGGTTGTCGGTAGTCAGAAGTCCGGAAGCCTGACAACCAGTTTTACCAAGAGGTATCGTATTATTCAGTAACTGGGTTGTGGAGGTCAGAAAGGCAGACGCCCCATGTAAAATACTGGTATTCAACTGTACCCGTTTAGACTCGAAGCCGACCCGAAAAGTGTAGGCAAATTAATTGCCTTAAAAAAATTCACCTCGCACATAAGTAGTCGATTCAAATTATAGTTATTGAAAGTCAAAAAACCGGCCAAGTGCGTGTCGGGCCACGCACAGTGTAGGGTTTCGTAGTAGCTCGTTATC